>JAJHZJ010000401.1:895394-2195394 GCA_023548195.1 Bettongia penicillata ogilbyi | reverse complement strand
AGAGAGTAAAAATATCTTATTTTATACATGCATCAAATTCCTTATATTATTAGAAGAATTAAGTTATTCTAGAATGTAATTTTGGTTAGCCATCTGTAAAACCAGCATTGTTGATCAAGAGAGCTTCAATTTCTTAATCTCGCAGTGTTTCCAAACAAATAATGAAATTAACTGGGGATGGGAAAAACATAGTAATTTCTGAAAACATGGCACACCATAATTTTGCCATTTTTCTGCAATAAGGATAGCAAATGATTCATGGGGTAAAATGAAATATTTCTCACTGTCATTTCAATAGATCTGAGATTTACAGCTTCTTAACTTGGACAGGAAAAACTCAGCATGCATAAAAATGAATTGCAAATCAATTAATGATAGGAATGCAAAAACAAAACAAAAAAATGAATCTCACTGCTGTAGTAAGAAAGAACAATTCTAACCAACAGAGCAAAATAAGGAGGGTAATTACTATTTTTAGAGAAATGGAAGATGGTGGCAGAGAAGGAACTGCTTGCTTGGACATTCAAGTCTGACAAAATAAAAGGAGTAAAATCAGTGTGTGTGTGTGTGTATGTCAGAAACAGTGATCAAGCTAATTACATTTGCATCACGTAGACAAACAGATGAAGGTAGCTTAGTAAAACCAGATTAAATGTGTCATATTTAGTTAAAGAAATGGGGAAGAAGAGTCCAACATCAAGGTAAATGTAACAGCACAAAAAATGCATTACTATGAAAAAGTGACCCACTACTCTTTAAAGGAAAATCTGCCTAAACAGGTATATTTATCTTAAAAACATCTATGCCCAAACAAAGTCTACTGTCCTCTTCTTCCTGGCATCCATTCCCAAATGAAGGACTAAATCAATAAATGAAAACAATATAAATTGTAGAAATCAATTTGAAAAGTTTGTAAAAGCTTCTAATTGTGCTATATTAGCTAACTTATCAGGGATAGGTTTTAAGCGTCAGGATGGATTTTTTGTTTGTTTGTCTAAAGGAAGCAGTTTTTGCTACCATATATTATTAGGTATATTGGATACATATGCCTAATGGTCAAATCAACTTAGCTCCAAGCTTTTTTCAAATAGCAATATCAAGTATCTTTCTCTAAATGTACAAAACATAGATTATGGCATTCATTCTTTATTTCTATTAAATTAAAAAATTGCAGGTATTAGAGAGGCAGGGTAAACACTTTAAATTTTACTGAAACTATAGATTCAACTGGCTAGGATATGAAAACTAGAAAAGTAAGAAGGTGCCAGGTAGGATTTGTCCTCTACTCTAGGGTCCTAAGACACTGGGCACTTCAGTGCCAAGTGTTTCCTCATCTGTACAAAGGGGTTAATAATTGCATCTACCTCCAAAGAGTTGTTGTGAAGCCGAAATGAGATAATAATGATAAAGTGTTTAGCACAGTGCCTGGCTGTATAAACATTAGTTATTATTATTATAATATGAAGGATTGAAGCTTGTCCTGTTAATTCTCCTAAGGCAATATTTTACATAGCTCAAAAAAACTCAATTCTTATAGCCTAAGTAACCACAAGCCTGAAAAACTATTGAGACTTGGGAAATGATCTACACACAAGATTTTCTGCTCTATTTAGTATCTATGTGAATATCTCAGGAGCTATCAAAGTTCCCTACACGTCTTGCTGTTCACAAGTTAGGTCACTAATTAAAGGCCTAAAAATAAAGGAAAGCCACAAAAGCCTCATCACCTCTAGTTAACAAATAGAAATCCTTTCCTTGTGAGGGTACCACAGATTCTGATAACTTTTCCAAATTTACACGAATAGTGGGGTAGTTAAAACCTATTCATTTCAAACATCAACTAAAAATACCGATGACAAAAGCATATTTCCTGTTCCTTTGAATATACTAAATTTTGCAACATTTTTAAGAAGTAAGATCAACATATTTTGGCATACTTTAAATCTTCAAGCATTTGACATGAAAGCTCAATGGAAAAACTGTTTTCCATTGACAAGTTTCTTCCAGACACCGAACAGACTATCCTTTGTTACAAGCCTGCCATAAGCTCATTCTTCTAAGGGTTCCAACGAAAATTTCATGGAATCTTCCGAAGAGCACACATGCACTTGAACACACAATGCTCTCATGCAGCAGGTCTAAACTATAAATGTAGAAGATGTTCTCTTCTATACATGTGAATTAAAAACCTACAAAATAATACAGGCATTCTAAAATTTGTGTTTAAACTGATAACAGCTTTACTGATTTACTGACAATGAAAATATATAGCATTTTTTCCATCAGAGCATTTATCAACACTTGGCATCTCTGCACTAACTTGACATGTAAGATGATCAAAATGGATTATGTAATCTTTTCCATTCATTTCTATTGATTTTAGTTATGATAAAATTCATCAGTGTGCTTGGGAACGCTTAGTCTGAAAGGCTCTAGTTGACAAAAAACCCAACAGAGCTGTAATAGGCTGGATGTAATTTTAAACCGGGATTGCACAAATACAGAACTCATGCCCTAAAGGCTTCTGCTACAAATTAATACAAATAATTCAGGCTATCTCATAAAAATTAAATCTGTCTAATGCAGAGATTTCACTTCTGATATAGCATTGCAAAATTCAGGGCAAAGAGAAAATTTAACAAGTAAATGTCATTTTAAAAATATAGTTTCTTAAAACATTTTTCAAACTTTTTTTTTTAACTTCAAGACTAATCAAAGTTATTTCTGTGACTTCCAGGAACATCAAAATGCCAGTGAATGGACCATTTTAATCAGTTTTATTGATTCATGCTTTCAGTTCTTATTCAGTTAAAAACAAGGCACATTAAATACATCCTCTTATTGCTCTATAAATGCATGCAGCTCATTCTGTATATCAAAAGTAATAAATAATGGCAATAAAACACCAAGACAGTTATAAAAATGACAACCCAGCCTCAAACACAGTATTTAACAGTCCAATCTAGAACAATAACCTCACATAATACATAAAAGTGCCACATGTAAAAACATGCAGTATGTCTATCCAGGCCAGCACAGAGTTTGTAGCTGCTGGTATTTTGTTTCTGGTTTTACACGTAGTAAGGACGGCTCTCCCCTGGACCACCCATAGGACTGAAATAATGCAAAACAGTACAAAGATACAACTGCACTGGCTTCACCATTATTACATTCATATGCCAACAGCTTTTTTCTTAAATACATAAAATGTGGGATAATTAATTCAACGATCGATCCTTGCATTTTTTAACCTATCAGAAATAAGGATGCAGTTTTTGCCAGAGAACAAGAGAAAGCTAGCATTCCACATGCCATGAAGACAGGCCAAACAAAGCCAGAATTTAAAGCAGAATAAAGGGGCATGCAGTAGAAATTCTGAGGTTTCCACTAAAGATACATTGATTGAAAACAATGGTACATGGGGTATGTGGCAGACAACTGTGGCCTATAAATATCAGTCTTCTATTATCACTATTGCTACTACTATAGTGGGGGGACTCATTTTTGCCATAGCCTACAAAATGTTCACTACAGACAGGATTTTTTTTTTCAGCTGAACCCCTTTTTAAAAAGGATGTTAAAAAGTCACTTTGTAAGAACAAGTTTCAGGAAGGACTTGATTTTGTCAAAAGTTATTATCAGGTAACCCCTCAAATATGCACTTAGACATGACACAAAATGCTTTTATGCTTTATTCACAGCTTAAAAAAAAAAGTTTGGCACCAGCTGATTCCCAAGACAAGTATCTGGAACTCGTAAAGAAGGACAGGTTCAGAATCAGCGACTTTAGGAGAAAACTGATACAAGACTTCACACACAGCTAAACATGCACAAGGCCTATTTAACAAATGCAGATCTGGCAAAAGAATCTGCGGGTTCCTAAGCAAAAGAAATTACGTTTCCTACTGTATTACGTTCAGGGAGATATAAGTCATCTTTATCTTGATTTAACTAGAGGAAGAGAAAAAGAGGGAAACCAAACATATAATATTACAATATTTCAGCCCAGAGGCACACACACGTAAAAAATATATTTTAAAGATACCTTTTTTTGTGTAAGGGTTTGCTTAGCTTTAGACAGAAAAATTTATAATGTTTTGAGAACAATGCTGAATTGCCCCATTTTAGCCACCATTTATTAAAAATATTGGCTGGAACTTTGAAAGAAAAGAATGTCACAGTGACTTCTGAAAGTATCGGTACCTTGGTTTTGGTTTCATACTCCCTTGTGGCAAATGCATGAAACTAGGCTCCTTGTGGGCAGGTTGTTTTCCATCTCTGTAGTCTTGTACAGTGCCATGCAAGTAGTAAGCACTTAATAAATGTTTACAGAATTAAAATGATCTTTTTAAAAATTGTATTTTGATGCATACTACTATTTTTTGAATCTCACCATTCAGAGTCTTAATGGTGACATAAATACTAAAGAACTGACAGAGGCATTAAGATTCGATCTTAAGCTAACAGAAAACACCACTGTGCTGTGGTTTGTCAATTTGTGTATGAGTTTTTTTATAACTAAGATTTCCAATCATGGTAGTAAGAGCCTCCATCGAAGTGTGATATTTGCTTCTATATACAGAACCTGATCTTTGCAAAAGCTTGTGTGGGTTCAATTCACACTGGGAAGGGCCAAGGGACAAACTACCAGATAAAGGTAGCGTGACTAAAACCAAGTAGCAGCAAGAATATTCCTAAACTGTTCTTATTTAAAATGTCAGGTTTTTCTGAGAGAAGAAAAGGGAAAATATTTTTAAGGATTTAAAAAAAATAACAATGCAACTCAGGGCTTGTGATTAATATTTAGCATAAGAGCAAACTAAGATATTTTATTTCTACTCTCTCCCTCCCCCCATTTCTTTGCTAAGTGAGAAAAACCAGTGCAACTGGGCTCAGTCTAAACCAATATTAGACAATACCACATGAAAGGTAAGATCTGGAGCTTGAAACCTGCGCTTTTTTTTTTTTCACATGTGCCTGTAGAAATACATTTCTACCATTATAGTACTACTATAAAGAGATAGAAAATTTGGGCTCATCCTTGTATCCAAATGTGCCACTTCTACGCTAGTCTCAAAGCAAGGAAATCAAGGATCTTCCTGGCAATCTCAGCAGTTAAAGAAATCCAGCAGCCACTGAAAAAAAAAAATGAACTGCCGAGATGAAACTATCGGTGTAAGACTCAGTAAATGTCAATGCTATCCTTATCTATACCTGTGATTTGGGAAGCTTTCAGAGTTTCTCTTTGTGACTTACTCCTCAAACCAGATCTAAACTTTTTTAGCTTCGGCAGTCACACCTGAGATAGAAAACTGAAATATTGTGAAAGCGAGGCAGAGGGAACAAGGTGGAAGGAAGAAATCATCCGAAACACTATCATTTCCAAAGGGATCATTCTTCATGTCCTTTCTTTTTCAAGAGTAAAGGCTATCTAAAAGTTTAACGAACACAGGTATGTGTCAGCAAATCTCTTCCAAGTTCTTCCTTGAATTTCTGCCAAAACATTTGCTTTGAGAACTGAGAAAAGCATGTCTAGTCTAACAGGCCAGAAGTATAGTATTAAAATTTGCATGAAAAAATAAAAGCAAACTACCCCTTTTTATAGGCTACACTGAATGGCAAATATAAATCAAGGGCATACACAAAGATATCTTAGAGCTTTGGAATGTTTCCCAGTGGTTAAAAAAAAGCAGCTATACATATCCACTAGTTTGGAGAAGTAAGAGTTGTTTCTAGCATAGTGCTTTGCTGTTGTGGTTTCGGTGTTGGTTGGTTTTTGTTTTCGTTTTGTGAACTGTTCAGACTCACAATCCTCCACAACTCCGATCCACTGGAATGGGAGATCTTGAACCTAGACTTTCTTCTGCAGTCTTCATGAGTACTGCCAGACGGCTTCCAGATACCATTCCTTTTTGAATAGCGCTCATCAGCTTAAAGAAACAGCATTCAACATGTTAAAATACATTTACACACACACACAGCCAGTACATTCGATTCTGAACAGCCCTTTAATAGTTGCTAAAACTGTAAGCTGAGATAAATGAGTTCTCTATCAAAAGCCATAGCAGGTGCTACAGACAGCAGAAGAAAAAAAAAGCTTCCATTTTGGTGAATTTCAAACAGGAAGGTAGGTAGATCATTTCTATAGGAACATCTATCCAGTAAATTAATCTGTCTTTGAAAGCTAACCTTACTTGTTGCCCCTGTGTGTTCAAAGCACTTGAGTGTTTGAGAGTATCTTAAATGTTGGATTTTAAATTTCATTTGTAAAAATGTAAAGCAATACTAAGGTTAGGATAAAGACAAAACAATCCACATGATACCAGTGTCCCCACATTTAACAGGTGACACAGGGATGAATGATACTGTACTTGACTTCTTCAATATTTCTCAAGTCAAATGTCTTAAAGACTTTTCAAAATAATTTTCATTTAAGACCTTGAAACTGGACCCAAAGACCTACCTTAAAGAATTAATAAACTCCAGCGCTCCGATTTTAGTTAATTCTTTTTTTATCCAATGGATAAAATCAGAATTAGTCTCAAAATTATATTCGCTCAGCTGGCAAAGAACTTTTTCATGTGGAAAGCACTAAGCAATTATGTTGCATGTGTTTTTTTTTCCTTTTTTCTGCCTCAGACTTGCCAGTTTTTTATGATTTGCTTTCCCTCCTCCTATCCTCCCCAATAACTTTTCTTTTTTATTTCTTGATAGCTCTGGCCATTAACCACATCTGAAATACAACTGACTACAGTGCTCTTTAATACATTTACACATTTTGGATTGCACATTTCATCCCTTTTATATATAACTTCCAAGGACAGAAATGGACTATTTCAATTCTAACACCGAAGAGTGTTTCATAAGGCATTATTTCAAAGGTTTGAATTGCTAAATGCAATAGAGCCCCCAAACCCTGAGCCCCCAGTGGTAGTCTCATACATCGTTGACTATCCCACACAAGGATCATCTAGAAATAGTCTTTGTAGTCAATGAGATTAAGAAGATAAAGCTAGGCGACACAGCTTCAGAAAAAGGAAAGTTTTTTAGCCTACTTCTACATGAAGCTAGAATCTACTCTATGTTAAAAAGAAAGAGGCACAGTAAGGGGTGGTGTTAAAGGGTTTAAAAGACAGACTTTGTTTTCAATCACTTGTGTCCATGTTAGAGAAGACATCCCATGTTCATTATTTGGCACAAACCAATGAAACACTAGAAGGACCAGATGTGTTCAACTGACATAAGAATTTTTAAATTTTTTAATAAAATTTTACCGCAATTAATTTCTCCTATCTGTAAAACTTTAAAACAAAGATATATGCAGATTTATATGACTTTATCTGGAAATAAAAAATTTCATCCTACTATCTCCTGTCTGTACAAATGCATAGCATCAACAGACATAGCTTGGTCTTTTAAATCATCCTTCAATTGTGGTCCTTCTAGAGTTTTAACAGCTGAAGACATAAAAACAAACTCTTCCATATGTAGTTTATTCCTTAGGCTATTAGTCTACAAATACTTAAACCCTATTGCAACAAATGACCATCTGGAGTGAAAATTATCTTTTTAACCAGGGTCAGTTCTAAAATACTGTCTTCTTCTGTCATAATCCACAGTCAATTTTAAAAGCACTCAGATATCATTTTATAGGGAGAAACAATTGCAGGTTTCCATGGATCCTATGAGATACATTATTTTTAAAAAAAGCTTTCAAGTACCACATAAGCATTTATATTTAGAAAATAGACTACTTCATGGATAACTGGAAAACTTAAAACCTGATCACCAAGAGATTCTGTAAGAAAACATGTAGAAAGATTCAACTGCTTAGCATCATTTTGTTTTCAACTATGCTCCTCTCAAATTAACTCAATTACTAAACACCACAATTCATGCCATCAATGACACTGGATTACTAAACAAAGCTTAGTGGTGCTCGAGTCAGAAGATCTTTGTTCAAATTCTGACTCTGATGATTCATTCCCCATATCAATGAGGGCAAATTATTCACCTCACTAAATGTCAGTACTCTCATCTGTAAATGGGGGTAGTGATTTTTGTGAAGGGAAGCCCTCTGTAACCTTCAAACACAATGTAAATATTAGTTTTTTCAACACTAAACTTTTTTAAAGGATTTTTAACATGGGAGAAAGTCCATGATTTTATTTGATGAAACATTCTATAAAAAAAAATTTTTTTAATTTCCTGAAAATTACAAAGAATAGGCATAATGTAGTTTCAATTTTAAAAGTCAAAATGATAGCCTGGATTTATTTTGAAGCCTGTCTTGATTAAAGAACTAGGTCTTACAGGGATGAAACTCTTTTTTGTAATGCTGGACACAACCTGTGGAAATTTTCTACATTTAGATTCAATAATGCTCTTATCTGCAGCTCATCTCCAGAGAGACAATTACCATTTCCTTTGCCTTGATCTTGTTTGTTTAACTTGACACAGTGAAGAAAGGGCTGACATTGACCAAAATCCCCGGCATTAATTTATCTCATGTTCAGCATTCATCATTGCCATGATGCAGCAAAGACCTGGACATCATTTGAAATACCTACCCCAAGAAAGACTACAAAAACAAACCTAACCAGTAAGGAACAAATAAACTCTTCATAAGTGGAATGAGGTAGACAGATACAAATATATTGCTGGTCATTTTGCTCTATTTTATATTTTCTTCTTTAGAGATATTATGAGGATTAATGATCTTCATGCCCAATTTCCATATGGAGTGAAAATGTGAAGTTCCTTTCATCAATTAAAATGTTAAAGAATTAGGACCCAAATATGGAATTACAAAGAATATAAATACATGAATTATAAGCCATCATGAATATGGTCTTAAAATTAAAACATACATTTTTCCCTTTAGCTTGCTTCTCAAGTTTCTTGAAGCATAACTAACATCTATAAGACTATAAAACAGCTTTGTTTCATGTGCTAAATAATGCATATCTAAGGTATTAAATATATTTAAAGACATGTTGGGTCATCTGGTACAGTTCAGCAATGGGTACTTTAAAAGGGATATTGATCTGTTCTTAAAAAAAATTATGCTCCTGGGTTAAACCTATTCAGAGCCCATATTTAATCTAAATGGGCCAATATATTTGAGTGGTTTGTTAATTTAATTATGAGAAACAGGACTAACAAAGAGAAAGAAAAAATGTTCTGCATCACAGAGGCTCTTCATCAGCTCATATAGATCACTGGATACAGTTATGGATAATGATTTTTCTACATTCACAAATACAGGTAGATCTGATTTCTTCATGAAACATCTATTTCTCGTAGTCTCCTACCTCAACCCCTCCAAATGCTTCCGTATGTGTGCATATGTATATACATATATATGACTTGTAGTTCATTTCATAGTACAGAAATCTTGTTGCATAATTAAGTTCCTCCTAAAACACAGTTCAAATTCCCAAAGCTCTATCAATCCAATCAATCAACATATGAGTGTGTATGAATGTGTATGTCACACAGGTGTATAGCATACTGTACTGGAGAAAAAAGAAGTCTTGAAGCCAGTAAGATCAGGTTTAAGTCTCACTTCTGACTGAGTAACCCTGGCCAAATCACTTAACCACTCAGATATCTAGGCAATTCTCTAGAACTGTAAGCTGAAAAGAAGGTATTGGTCCTCATTGGAAAGGGAGTTTCCTCACCAAGCAGTTTCCTAAACCAATCAAATCACAGGTCCAATCCAAACACACACACACACACACACACACACACACACACACACACACACACACACGCATTTCTGACTTTTATCCTACTTTGTTTCTCAGTGGCAAATACCAACTATGTGTACTTAGTGGTCTATTTCATAGAACAAATTAAATAATGTGACCACTCAGAAATAAGAAGCTATATTTTAAGGTCATTAATTTTTTTTTTTTTTTTGCCTCTTGTCATTTAAAAAAAGAAAGCCACAACTCACCTGCAAAAACTCATTGAGTTCAACCAACCCATTTTTATTCAAATCTACTTCATTGAGAATTTCATGAAGTGTATTTTGATTCATTTGGATATTGACACTCTAAATGAAAGAAAAGAAGAGACAGAATTAATCACAAACTGCAGCTTTCTGTTAATTTTATTAAAGATTTTCAAAGTCCAAACAAACAAGGTTACCTCTAGCACACGCTGAACATCAACAATGGTAATAAAGCCTTTTTGCTCCTTATCAAACATGTGAAATCTCTTTTTGTACCTGAAAAATAATGATCATTAATGGAAAACTTTGCTCATATTAGAATTTTTAATTCAAAATTAAAGAAAATTTTAAAAATAGAGAATGTACCTTTCAATATCAGCAGGCTGTAGGCTAATTTCAGAACAATATGTTAGCTGCTCTGACCGAGACTTGTAGCCCATTTCATAGTACAGAAAGCTTGTTGCACAATCAAGTTCCTCCTAAAACACAGATCAAATCCCCAAAGTTCTATCAATCCAATCAATCAACATGTATTTGATAAGTCCTTATAGTAGATATGTGTGAAGCACCATACAAAGCACTCAAAGCACTAAAGAAAAATGTGAAATAATTCCTACTGTAAAGGAGAGTCCAAAAAGACTCCAACGTCTAAGTTCTTTTTAAAAAATTTCCCCTAAGAAATAATGGAAGGAAGGTGCATTTCTTCATTCAGTCTGAAATTAGTATAACTGATGTCCACTGGCATCTAAAATATAATATTAGCAATGGTTTAAAGTGAACAAGCACTTAATAAAGATGGTGTAAACTACTCTAATACTCCTCACTTCACAACAAGTGGAAATGAAGTCACGATGTGATGTGGGAATGCAGGAATACAGCATTAGACATTTGATGGAAGTATTGAAATAAATAGGATCTAGGAATGGAATAGGATTCTTTTCATCCATCAATAATTGATAATTATTTCTATTCAAGCTGTTCTAGAGTAAAATAATCAACTAAATTCCTAGACATATAACATCTGGTTACTTCTAAATACTATATAGAAAGAGATTGTTTCTCTAACTTTCTACAATAACTGTGGCTTATTGATTCACCACAAAGTTATGGGTGGAATGATCTGAATGTGCAGGAACAGAATGAGAGCCCTGAGATCTGGT
The DNA here is from genome assembly GCA_023548195.1 of Bettongia penicillata ogilbyi. Classification (NCBI taxonomy): domain Eukaryota; kingdom Metazoa; phylum Chordata; class Mammalia; order Diprotodontia; family Potoroidae; genus Bettongia; species Bettongia penicillata. The sequence goes on along the minus strand of JAJHZJ010000401.1, from coordinate 2,184,276 downwards.
TGTGAGGAGATGCTGATTCCATTTGTGCCAGGAATTCAGACTGTGGGAGGTGAGATGGAGGAAGAGAATTCTATGAACTAGACTGGTCACATTCCACCCACTGGGAGGCAGTGGATTTACTTTGAGTGTATTGGAGGTAAGAGTTTGGGAAATGATTAACAGACATTTTTCCAACACATACTAGGTTCAGAGTATGTACAAAGAAAATAAAAAGCTTAAACCTATCCTTCAAGCCATTCTACTGGGCTTGGAATTCATCAATAGCTTTTCTCCCTTAGTTTTAGTGCCACCTTCTCTGTAAAGCCCCCCATGGGTTCTCCCTTTCTCTTCTCAAAGTTCCCTTAGCCTGGATCGCTCCTTTGCTTGCACTTCTCCCTCCCTAAAATTATGTGTGCAGAAAATAGGACCTTTTTTCTTGATGTCTGACAGTGCCTTGCCCATAACGGGCTTAATAAATGTTTGTTGGAATTTTATTTTGAATTTAAAAATTAGAAGGATTGTGGCTCATTGTAAACCATTCTGATCACATCATTTACTATATGTTGACTAATATTCATACATTCAACTAACATTGATTATGTACTTACTCTCTGCTAGGCACTCTACAAAATATTAGGAATACGAAGACAAAAAATAATTTTTGTCCTAAAGGAGTTTATATTTCCCAGGGTAAAGACATAAATATAGACAAGTAAAAGCAAACCACATACAACATATACAAAACACATACAAAACAAATACAAAGGAGTGGGGGAGGATGCTTAGCAACTAGAGGTTTGGCTTCCAATGCCAAAGAGGAATTTATGTTTAATCTTAGAGGTGAATGGTAAGCAGTGGATCTTCCTGAGTAGGGGGTTAATGGAGTTAGATCTATTCTTCAGGAATATCAACTTGGCAGCTAAGTGTATCAGAGATTACAGATGAAAGAGACAAAAGGAAGAAAGATCACATCAGAAAGATATTACAACAGTTCAGATGTAAGATAGCTTGTTAATAGAGGATTAGACTTGGAGTCAAGAAGAGGTAGGTTCAAATCCTGCATTAGTACCTTACACTGTGTGACCACAGTCAAGCCATTAATCCTCTATGAGTTTGGGTTTCTTCATATGTAAAATAAGGGAGCTGAACTCAAAAGACTTCTAAAGTTCATTCCAATTTTAAATCTACCGTCCAATGAAGGCAAGAGGAAAAAAAGGGGAAAAGTATTTGTTAAATTCCTACTATATGCTAAGCACTATGTAAGTGCTTTATAAATATTATTTTAACCTCACAGTGAGGTAGGTGCTGTGATGATGCCCATTTTTCAGTTCAGAAAACTGAAGTAGACAGAGGTTAGGCAACTTGCCCAGTCTCACACAGCTAGTAAGTATATGAGACAAGAATTTAACTCAGCTAATGAGTTAGATCAAAACTTGCTGCTCTTGGATTTGTTTTACAATGGTTCTATTTGCTGCATGCATGGCAATAGGTAGACAAGTAAGTCTGTGCTCCTGAAAATTACTATGGTTAGGGCTAATTGAATCAGATGAAAATAAAGTAGTAAAAAAACTTTCCTACTGAGACACTATACTTATCGGATTCATTCCTAATAGTGATGTGTAAGACCATTTCTTTATATCTAAACCTTGGCTTGGAATAAATTGGCTTTCTCTTTTTGGCCTGAGGATAGGGGATCTAAAATGAGGCTTCACTGAATAAGCACTTGAAGGTCTGGGAATGGGGCCATCATTTCATATTGCTTGTTAAGAGAATCATCTATAAAACTATTTTTGCTACCAAAGGGAAAAAGGTAAATTGGCAGAATACACAGTACATTCTAAAAGGGTTTTCAATGAAAATGTATAGAGATCTAATGGACGCTGCTTTAACAGCCACTAACACAACAGAGTAACCACATATTTTATCTGAGAGCCAATGTGCTTATTTACAAAATGTGACAGTAAAATTCTGTATTCATAGTAAAATTCTGTATTCAATACCTTTTTCTTCTCCTCACTCCAATTCAGTTCCCTTCCCATCAGTTCAACAATCTTAGGCAGAGCTTCCTCTGCAGCCTGGACATTCAGAAATGCGAGTCGAGTACGGCGTGAGATCATATCTACTGCAGTACATGCATATTCTTTGATTCCATATTTCACCTGTGTTTGACATTTTTAAAGTTATTTCGTACCCAAAGGTTTAAAGGCAACTAGCCATGTACAACCCCCCCACTCCATAAACATCCATGTCCATGAAAGTTAAAGTTTGGTTTTATAATGTTGGGTTCAAGATGAGCAGCAACAGGACCTATGACTTCACTCTTCCTGACAAACCACACTTTGAAAAACTGACTCTCTGGAAAAGAGAGCTTCACTCTCAATATAACCTGGTATAAATTATAAATATGAATATAAATATGAATGAATAAATATAAATGTAAATTATAAATATGAAAATCTCCCCAGCCTCTCATTTGACATCTAATTACATGAGCAAAAAGGTACGTACCTTCTGCTTACACATAATGTGATTATTATTTACCCAATTCTTTTTGTTTGTTCTTTTGTCATATATAGTAGAAAGAGCAACAAATTTCTGTCTGAGCATAGGATTCAAATCCTGGTTCTGTGAGATCTTTGTGCTCAGTTTCTTCATGTGCAAAACAGAAGGACTGGATGAGACATGGTTTCTGAGGTCCCACTTAGCTCTAAATTTATGACCTATAACTCCTATCCTATCCAAACCCTACAATCCTATGATTTGCATACTTATTTAATTTGATCTGCATAGTGTTTCCTGTCTTGGATTGTAAATAACCAGATAGTAAGAATTGTGTGTGTACGTGTGTGTCTGCGTATGTGTGTGTCTGTGTACGTGTGTGTGTACACACACATACACATGTATATATACATACTTAATGATTCCTTTTGATGACAACAGAATTAGTATTATATCAACAACAAAATATTTACTAAGTGCATAGTTGTAAAGTACTGTGTGTTAGGTGTTAGGGGATATAAAAGAAGTACCCTCAAGGAATTAATACTTATTTTGGGCAGACAATGTATAAACACATGAAAACTTTAAAGAACAATTTAAAACATCCTAAGAAATATCACAAGATAAAATGTGATTAAGGCTGGTAGAGATAAGTGCTAGGAGATCAGAAGAGCAAGTAGTTACCATGGATTGAAGTGGTTTGGAAAAGCTTAATATTAGCAGTGACTTAAGCTGGTCCTTGAAGGACTGATAGGATTTCATCAATATCTTGTAATTGCTTTAATTTATTACCACCATCCCCCCAAATTCTAGAATTAAATGGAAAAGGTAACCAAAAAGATTACAGGTGTGTATGGTCACTTATTTCAGATTCTGGCAGATGTTCAAGAAGACTAAACTTTAGAACCAACAATGTCTTAATTTGAGGGAGAAGGAGAATCACAATAAAAGTGAGTGGAATTCATCACAGACACCAAGGAAAAACAGGCCATTGAGAAGTTGCCAACCACATACCTCTGCTTCAATGTATGGGAATTCAGACACAAGACGCACTCCAACAATAGGCCATCTTTTTCCTGTTACGCTTGCCATTTTGGCTACCTCAAAGGCTTTGTCACCGTAAGTAGAAGCAAGATGTTGAGCCACCTATGGAAAGGAAATTACATTAGGCAAAGACCTTGAATATCAGCACCTCCTAGGTAAAAAGAAAAAAACAAAAAACAAAAACACAGGTAAGGGCTTCTTGTCTAGCGTTCCCGTGGCATGTAACAAATTGGTTTAGGAGAGTATTAGATTTTTGATTGTGTGGGAGGATACTCCCTGAGCTCTGGATGCTTAGATTAGCACTAAAGCTAGGATGCATGTATCACTGTTATCAGTGAGTAATGATGCTTCAACTGCAGTCTTCTTGAGGGACATGTTTGAAGAATAGATTTAGTTGATCTTGAGAAGTAACAAACTTAGAATGTCAGGCCAACTGTTTAAAAAAGTAAATAGATAAAACAAAAGGGGAAAATATAGCCAGAAAACCTATTCTGGAATTGATGCTGAAAGAATACAGGTTATAAGGTGCCCTGGATAAAAGATCCATTCATTCATTCATTCATTCATTCTCTCTCGTTCTCTTTCTTGTTAAAGCCTGTTGGGTACCATAAGATCATATTACTCACAAATGCCGTATTCAGGAAAGGCAAACATGCACAAGAAAGAGCACAATGGCTGATTTTGTTTTTATTAATTTCTATTTAAGCAAAGAGGAAGATGAAATGCAATAAATACATACCTCACTTTCAAGTCCATAATCCTGAACCAGTCTAATGTAAAGAGTAGGGCTCCATTCCTTACCACCCTGCAGGTAAAGGCCAGCTGTCCTACTTGGCCCTACTTTAAAATTGTGATTTTTGACAGCAGTATCTATGGTATCTTCAGCCATAGAACGGTAAGTTGTCCATTTTCCACCTAAAAACAACATGTATAAGCAAATAAGTCACCGTATTGTCATACTGCTCAGGTTTTGATTTTTTTGTTAATTAACTAGCTATTAATTTCATTCAAGTGATTCATTTGGTCATTGTTTACACAACAAGACAATATAATGGCATTAATTCAGATTGCAATGATGGCAGCTATTACAATCTTAATGGCATTAGTTCAGATCCCACAAGGTGGGATCTTTTCATTGGAGACCATCATCTGAGCCTCGTGAAACGCCAATTCAATTTCCCATACCTGCTATAGTAATAAGGCCACTTTCACTGGTATCAACAACATGATTTCGGGAGATTGACTGGGTATCTTTAGACTTAGGATCTGTAACAAGGGGCCGAATTCCACTCCAAGCTGCTAGGACATCCCCTCTTCTCACTGTGGAGAATAAAAATAAAGGCTGAGGGTGCAAGAAAACTAGAGCAATTTTTAAAAAGCAAGATGAAGTTATAATCAACAGGAACAGAAGGAAAATAACATGGACTCAGAAAGGGGAAACAGCCTTAAATTGAAGATGGAAATGATTGGCCAGGTGCCAAATTGGACAGAAAAACAATCTAGAGGTAATAATGAATATGAATTAAAGTAACGATCCTATTAATGCTCAAATGTATTAGCCTGAGCAAAATTATCATTTTTAAAAAAAGTCTGGCACTTGAGGAAATGCTGATGGGAACCAGATAATAATCAAGAAAAACTAGTTATTACCATCCCTGCAGATGGAGATACCTAGTAGAAAGAACTGCCCCCCCAAAGTATTCCTGAAATTCCAGAACCCTATACTCATTAAGGACCCTTTCTTTCCTTAAATGGTCTTTCCCCCTACACCTTTTTCTATCTCCTATGAGAGAAAACAAAGCTGCTTTAAAATTTTATTTAATCAGACAAATAAGGGACTTTAAAATTTTTACCCTTTAACAGAATTTTTCTTTCCAGGAGAATCCTTTCAATATTTTTTCAAGACAAGAGCCTTTATTAAGTGCCTATTCTGTGCCGGTCAGTATTTTTTCTTGTGACTCCTTTCCTGCTGCTACAACTACCTTTATGTTAACTCCTTCCATTTCATAATGTTTGAGGAACATAGTTTTTAGGGGAAAAGTTCTTTGAATAGATACTTGTTATTCTTTAAGAACATGGCACTGTCTCATCATAATATATAACATATATTTACATAGCTGCTCAAACTTCTCTCAAGTAATCCTGGGAGGTAGGTGGCACAATCAGGATTTCATGGATGAGAACATTGTGTCTCAGGGAGGTGAATTCACCTGCCGTCACCAAGCTAGGGTCAGATATCAAACTCCTGTGTCTACTGAACTACAGGCTGACAGATTTGGAGACAGAAATGACCCTAGAGGTCATCTAGTTCAACGTGCCTCATTTTACAAAAGAGGAAACCGAAGCCCAGAGAGGTTAGTGACTGCCCCAAGGTCACCTATGTAAAAAGAGCAGGGCCAGTATCTGAACTCCAAAGTGCTCTTTCCATTAAACTGTAATGACTCTCCAAGTTTAATATTCCTTCCATCACACCATGTGGTCTTAATCTTTTTTGAGATGGTCCCATTCCCACTAGCTCTCTTCCCCTCACTTCTGATTCCATTCTCTCATTTGTAATTCCTTTCCCTTTGGAGTTTTGCATATTATTAATATTATCCTTTTTCTCTCTCATGCTTTTATCTGGATATATACTCCCCCACACACATATTTTTCCCTCTTCATCAAATAGACTCCCCCTTGTCTTACCCTTCATTAGTCCTCCTGTTCATTACTTTTAAAATTTTCATTTTTGTATCCTTTCTCAAAAAGGATTCCTCCCCTTCTATTCATTATTCCACCTTCCTTCCTAGACCCTCAAGAATCGAAGAATGTGTTCCTAATCCAATCACAGTTTATATTCTAAGTCAGGGGTGGGGAATCTCTGGCCTTGAGGCCATACATGGAGCTTTAGGTTCTAAAGTGCGGCCTTCTGACTGAATCCAAACAAATTTCTCCCCTACTCCACTTCCCACTTGCACGTACACTCCCATGCGGTAATGTAATTCCACTGATTCAGGTGTCACCAGGTCCTGCCCATAATGGTTCCTTTCACCTCCACCAGATTTCTGCCTTTGCCTCATCTCCTTGTGTGTATTTAGACAGAAGTTTCTTACTGGTCTTTCTGCTATCACTCTGTTACAGCTGTTCCCTTCATTTACTCACCTCTCTTATGTTTGTTGTTTGGGTTATTTGAGAATCAACAATCTCTTCAGTTCTAGTTTTCTTTTTGGAAAAGTTCTAAAAATATTTCAAATGTCTATTACTGAACATCCATCTCTTTTTCAGAAGTCATCGTGGGTTGCATCCTAAACTCGACTGCACTTCAGAACATATTCACTCCTATGCTTTCTGGTAAGTTCAGAATAGTCGTGATTTTTGTGCATTTCCTTTCCTTTGTATTTGAAGGTCTCTTTCCTGATTGCTTGCAGAACTTGTTGCTTCTAAACTGAATTGTTAAATTTACTAAGTGTGGGTCTTGGAGTTTGCCACCTTGGTTTTCTTGGAGATGATTAGTTTTCTTCTATTGTACTTTACACTAATGGTATTAAGGTCTTTTGTCCTGTCATTTCTTCTGGGAGAACTGTCATCCTTAGATTGTCTCAACATATCCTGTCTTTGAGATCAGTATATTTTGCTTGCATAATGTGTATATTTTCTTTTAATGTTATTGATTTATTGCTTCTTGTTTTCTAGACTGGCCTTCACTTCTATATATCTGTATTCCCAATCTATTGATAGCTTTTTTGTTTCTTTGGTGAAATTTGCCATCACAGATTCCAGTTTTTCTATTCTGTCTGTTATTTTTGCTGTGCAGAACATAAATTCTGCTCTCTTCCTTCTCCTTTCTCTTTTTAACCACTCAAGAACACTGTGTTATGATTCCATGTTCTCACATTCCACAGGATCTTCTGTCTCATCAAATGGTGGATCATTTTCCTTTGTTTTACAGGATTAGACATAGATGCCTAAACATGTTTACTAGATGTGGAGGTCATATTTCCTTCTGCTACTAATGTTTTCCCTGTTGATTTATGTGCTTATGTTCAAGGTCTTTGAGTTTTCCTCTTCCTGAGAGCTTTGGTAATTTTTGTTTTTTTCCCACTGATTTTCTCCCATTCACTCTAACAGTGGTTTCCTTGGTGACTGGATCCGAAAGCATCTCAGTCTCCTTCCATATTGGACAGCTGACCAGCCTTGGTTTTGGGTAGATCAGTACTCGTCCCATTTGGATTCTGCGCTCTTTCCCTCAGTCTTGGTAGAGTGCTGCACAGCTCCCCACATACCTACGGTGTCCTTTTCTGGTTACCTATCTCACTCTCTTTGCTCATTAGTTCTCTGGCCTGGCACCAACAAAGTACTGTGCTGGTGGTACAAGTTCTCTGCCTTGGCATAGGCAAGATAGTTCAGACTTTTGCCACACTTGTGCTATACAGTTGGCCAACCCAAGCAGTCCGGGAGGTGGAGGAGAGATGCTAAGTGAGCTCAGAGGTCAATGAACATCAGTTCATGGGTTTTAGGTTTTGTTTTTAACCTTCTAAGTGAAGTTGTCTTGTCATTGGTTTATAATTTCGGTTTTGGAGGGGTTTGAAAGGTCATGTGGATAAGAGAAAATGTCTTGTTGCTCACATGACCCAGAAGTAATACTTTTGTTTAAAAAAAACACTATACCATTTATTAGTTATTTAACCTTAGAGTATCTAAATCTCCTGATTTTAAAAGGGTACAAGAAAAGTAGAATAGACCTAGAAGCACATATTTGTATTTATTCACTGTATATGGACGATGTACATATATATACACACATATACATATATGTACATGTACTGATTGTCTCCTCCAATTGAACTTAAGTTCCTTGCAAGTAGAAATTTTTTCATTCATGTACTCAGCATAGTGCCTGGAATATTTTGATGGTCAATCATTTCTGATTCTTTGTGATCCCATTTGAGGTTTTCTTGGCAAAGATATTTCCATTTCCTTCTCATTTTACAGATGAAGAAAGAAGCAAACAAAGAAGCAAACAGGGTTAAGGGATTGGTCCAAGGTTACACACAGCTAGGAAGTGTCTGAAATCAGATGTGAAATGCAAAATATACCAGAGTATGTCCAAAATATACTCCACATCTGGCATTTTATACACTGTACCATCTAGATGCGCTGCCTGGCACATAATGAGGGCATAATAAATAGTGATCAATTACTTGTATCCTCAAGGTCTAGGACAGTGACCACCATGTTGAAGGTGCTTAATAAACATTTGTTGATTGATTGAAATTGATAAGTACAAGAAACGGCTACAACTGGGAAGACTTAAGATTGGAAAGCAGCCTCAATTAAATGGTCCTAAATACCATAAATTCTTGTTTTAAGCCATAGGGTACCTAAAAGACTTCAAAACTCAGAGTCAAAAACATTATGATAGTGACGTTGGTTGTCTGTTCCTCTACAGATGATATGATTTAGAAAATAACATTACATATTTCAAGTAGAGGTCACTAGATTAGACAGATGGAAGAACCTTTCTACTTAAGTGGATGTGAGATTCTGAAAGTCCATGATGCAGAATCTTTGTAAAGAATCTTAAAATTAGTGGAATATTTCAACTACAACCAGGTGAGCATATGTGCATAATGTTTTGAGTGGTATCTTTAGTTTATCTACAGAGTCAAAGCTATGATAAGGTGGGTTTTTTGTGGGGGAGGAAGGGAAGGTAGGAGTGTAGAAAGAAAGTGAAGCAAGAAGTACTCTGGCATTTCCTGTGCTTATGAAATTTTATCACTCTTCAAATTTGTAAATGGAAATAAAGTACCAATGAAACACTGGAGAGACCTAGGCAAGAGGGAGGAGGTGGAAGGGATGAGAAAGAAAAAGAGAGCTCAATCCTCAGAAAAGAGAGTACTTAAAACCATGCAAACATACATAGGAAAACCATACATTAATTATGCTTAGTATATGTGCATACAGTATACAGTATATATATGTATATACATATACATATATATATACATACATACTGTTCTTCAGTCATTTTTCAGTCATCCGACTCTTTAGGACCCCATTTGGGGTTTTCTTGGCAATGATATTGGAATGGTTTGTCATTTCCTTCTCCAGCTCATTTTACAAATGGGGAAACTGAGACAGAGTTAAGTGACTTGCCCAGGATCACAGAGAAGCTAGTGTCTGAAGCCAGATTTGAACTCAGGAAGGTGAGTCTTCCTGACTCCAGGCCCAGCACTCTATCCACTAAGCCATCTAGCTGCCTCTAGTATATGTACATACATATGTATGTGTGTGTGCATTTATATAAACTCTATCTTTTGTTCCTCTTAACCGAATCAATGGAACTCTGGTGAGGAAAGCCTGCTGGTACTCACCCTGATAAACAACTCTGTGGCTGAATGACTGAAGATCAGCATACAATTCTCAAAGGCTGTGTTCTATTCCTAGCTCCTCCACTGTCCTAAGTCACTTCCTGGGCATATGTTTGTTTGTTTTCATTTAACATTTTTTTTAATAGACAACAATGTATTAATCTCTTTCTTCTACTTCCTCCTACTTTCCCAATGGAGGTGGCTCCAATGAAAAACCAAAAAAGAAAAACAAAACCCTTCTAACTAATAAACATAGTTAAGCAAAATGAGTTCTCACACTGGTCATGTCCCAAAGTCCAAAAATGTATGTCTCGTTCTGCAACCTGCATCCATCTTCTCCCTGTCAGGAGGAGATGCATGCTTGCTTCACCAGTGTTCTCTGGAACTATGGTTGGTCACTGCATTGACCAGAGTTCTTAGTCTTTCAAAATTGTTTGTCTTTATAATGTTGTCATCGTAGAAATTGTTCTCCAGGTTGTGCTTCCTCTATTCTGCATTAATGCCCTACTTTTCCAGACCAATGTCTTGTTATATCTAGCTATTATACATCTCAATCAAAATAAACTACTCCCTTGGCCCCAATACACACTTTATACTTTTCTGATTCTGTAGAGAATCATATGGTTAATGTCAAGGGTATGATTCATACTCTCCCCTCCCCTTCCCTTCTGCCTATAAACTCTAACCTACACTTTTAAGCCCAGGTCAAATGTCTTCTCCTCCCCCACCCTTAACCCCTGGAAATCACTAAGACCATCCCCTGCAGACTTCAAATAACATTCTATTCTCTACCTCTCTAAACCATAGTTTATCTAAGGGTGTGTCTTATCCCCCTCCTAGTCTCTATGTTTATAAAGGGCAGGGACTATTTTATAAAGACAGTATATTCCCCTAAAACGTATCACATTGTAGGTTTTTGATATTTGCTGGATTGACTCTATCAATATTTAGCAATGTACCTTTCATATATTAGGCAATTAATTTTTTTCCAGTCAAACTGAATTGCTTAGCATACCCTTCAAAAAATTTTCGAAGGACTCAAGACAAGGTAAGAATATTTAACTTTTTCAATAACCAGTGCTACCAAATCATTTTCTTTTAGTTATTCTCACTTTCCCCATCAGGAAATTAAATCCCACCTCTTCCTGGCTGTTGTTGTGACATTAACATTAACACACCTAGAAGACCCAGATTTAAAATTACTTAGGGGCACAGTTAGATACTAGGCTAACATACAAATTTTAGCACCTAAAACAGATAATATGTTTATCCTACCAAGAAATAAAAGATGTAATTTTTTAAAAACACGTTAAGTTTTACTTAAATAAAGATATTGAGTCAAATATTACATACATTGCATATCCTAATGAACAGAGTTCTGGATTTGGCGGAGATTTAGAAAGATCTGACTTCAAATCCTGTCTCCAACAGGTGATAGTTGTGTGGGCAAATTGTTTAACCTCCCTCAGCCTCAGTTTCTTCATCTGTAAAATGGGGATAAAATAGCTGTAGAATTTCTCTCACAGGGTGAAGTAATGATGTAAATGGCTTTACAAACCTTTAAGTGTTGTGTAAATATGTTGCTGTCATTATTACTATTAATATCATCTGATTTAATCAACAGCACAGAAATCTCACTTCTAAAACATTCGATAAAATACTCTGGGTTTACAATCGCAGACTGCATGCTGCTGGTAGAATTTTAACTCAACTGAATTGAGTTCTTAGTGCCACTTCAATTATATTAACACAGTGTTGAGACTGAATTTATTTATAAAATAAAGAACGTCTGCATGCCAAGTTAAGGAAAATATCAAAATTAAATACTTAAAATATAAAGTAGCCTATAGGGTACTTCATCTTAATTGGCTGCAGTCTCTGTTGCAGTTTAGAGAGAAGTCTTCAGTTAAATCTGAAGGCTCAAGCCAATGCCATACATATACATGAGTCCAAGGCTTCCTACTAAAGATGGGAAATTATCTGGGAAATGGTTTTAACTGCTAGAACTTTGCTTAAAAGCAAATCTAACCACAAGTAAGGCCGTTAACCACATGGATACCAATGCTTCAAAGGACTGGTGATCTCTGGGATGTGGGAACTCTTAATAATGCAGATCAGAACAAATTCATTCTTGTTCATCCTGGTCTTTTCCTACCCTTCTAGTCTTAGATCTTAGATTTCTCCTTAAACGCAGATTGCTGACTTGGAATCAAGAATACCAGATTTTAAATCCTGTCTGTGAAACTAACTAGCTGTGTGACCAAGGACAGGTCACTTAATGTCTACTTAATGAAACTCTTTTTATCAGCAGAATGCCAGTAATGGTAACTGTAGGAATTGGGAGGATCCATTGTACTTTGCAAAAAATGTTCAGCTGCATTATCACATCAGTAAAGGGAAAATAGTGCCAAACTTAGAGCCAGAAGACCTAGGTTCAGTTTCTGTTTCTACATTGGGAGTGGAGGTTAAGGAGGCATGTAGGGTCATCCTCATCTCTGATTTAATTGATATTGGGAAGTTGTGGTGAGGAAACTCCTATGGGTGCAGCCTAGCTCTTGTTGTGCCAATTATAGTCTTAAAAGAGCTGACTGGGGCACTGAAAAGTTGGGACAACAATAGGGTAACTTTGCTAGTTCGTGTCAGAGGCATGACATCTGATAACTATATAACCAAAAGCAATCATTCACCTCTCACAACCTTTTGCCATCTGTAAAATGAAAATAATGATTCTTGCATTGATACAAAGGATTGTTATAAGGAAAGTGCTTTCGTGACCTTTATAAACCTTGCTCTCACCTATGTATTTGGCAATCCCAGGACACCGTTCTCCTGGGAGGTTCCTTGAACAAGACACTCCATTGCCCAAATCTGGACATTTTCACTGACTATTTCCTATGCATGGGATGCTTTTTCTCCTCCTCTTTGCCTCTTCACTTCCCCAGCTTAAAGTCACAGCTAAAATCTCATATTCTATGAGAAGCTTTTCCTGGTTCTTTATAATGCTAGTGCTTCCTTTTATTAATTCTGTGTGTATATGTGCATGTTATGTATGTATGTAGGTAGACAGGTAGATGATAGACAGATATAGATACACACGTAGACAGGTAGACAGATAGACAGTTTGTACAGGATCTTGTTTGTACTACCCTGTATCTTGTGTTTTTCATGTAGTTTTTCATTTTGCTTTCTCCCCTCCCCCAACTACAACATGAACTCCTGAATATTAGGGACTGTCTTTTTGCCTTGCTTTCTATTCCCAATGCTTTGTACCAAATAGGCATTTAATAAATGCTCATGGTTTGGTTTGGAGGTAGTTCAGGTCTTCCATAACTGGTAGACTTCAATTCCTCTGGGATGATTTGGATAACTTATTCACAGAAAGGGCTTGGGAGACGAAGGAGTGGTATTATTGGGAAACACCTTTCTAATGGCATAGGGTAGGTGAAATTATTGCTAAATAATGATAGTAGATATGTATCTATTTGTAAGAAAGGGATTTCCTAGCTGACTTGGTGATAGTTCTAGGTCTCTGGATGAGGGTAACAGAGAATCCCGAATTAGCCCGTATATTAAAAGAGGGCAATCCCTCCATGTAGGTCTCTAAGAAGCAAAAGTTTTTATATGATTCTCCTAATGTTGCTCTTAAAAATGAGGAAACTGAGGCTCAGACGAATGAAGAGACTTGCCCAAAGTCACACTGATTCACAACAAGTAGGAGGCTTCTTTGTATACTTCACATGCTGTTGGCATTGTGCCTTAAACCAGATAAGAAATCAATAAATATCTGTCAAAGAAGTGTTGTAGTGAGTGATATGCCCTGCTTTGAGTCTCCTTTTCTGCCTGGGTGTCCCTCAAGCCAATGGCATATATTTGTGAGTTAGCTGGAAGAGAATGTGTGGGGAACGTTGCATTTGGAATCAGATATGACCTTGGTTCAAAAATACTGCCTCTGATGCTTTAACCAAGTCACGTGACCACTCTCAAATTCAATTTCTTCATCTGTAAAATGGGAGTGATGATGATAACTGATAGAATCCAGCATTCCCCTTTCCAAGGATCTAATAATAAAGGAAATGGTCTTGAGGAAAATTCTCTAAGTAACAGATGGGAATTTTCAACAAGGCAATGTGGTACAATGGAAAGAACAAAGGTTCCAGATTCAAATCCTCTTAACACTTACTACGTGTGTGACCTCAGGAAAATCATGTAGCCTCTCTTTCCTTCTTTATGAAGTGAGGGAGTTGGACTAAATGGCCTCTGTGGTCCCTTCCATGTATATCTGTAATCCTAAGTAGACAGCTACCTAAAGAGAGGGCTAGGTGCCATGTGGATAGAGTGCTGGATTCAAGAAGATTAGACTCCAAATCCTACTTCATGCAATTACTAGCTGCGTAACCCAAGCAAATCATTTAATCTCCATCTGCCTCAGTTTCTTCATCTATAAAATAGGATAAAAATAGCATCTATGCCCCATGGTTTTTGTGATTATCAAATAAGATCATATTTTAACATGCTTTTGCAAATCTTAAAATGCAATATGTAAATAATGCTAATAATGCTAGCTGTTATTGTTATCATTTTTACAACATGACTCAGAGCCCCAAAGACTGATTTTGCTTTCTCAAATTGTCACTCAAACTAGACACCCAAACAAGCTTGTTTGTTTGTTTTAAATAACTACTTAACATTGTCTGCATGATAAAGTCTTTGGGACCAACTAGTTAAAACACTAACGTCATCAAGTTATTTCCTAAATCTTCACAAACTTGCAAGACCTTGCACCAGGCAGAATAGCACTTCCCCTAACTGTTCAGTAAATGTGAGACTCCAAGGCATCCAAAGTATTTTCTGCATCGGCATCCTTTATCATCAAAACCCAAAGAGAGACTGAGCTTATGAGGCCAGAGAAAGAATATCAGGGCTGTAGTGAACTTTATATGATGTTTCTGATGGGATATATATTGATGGGGTCATTCTCTTCATAAATATTCTGTATCCAATATTAATAGAAATTTTGTTAAAAAATAAGGAAAATAAAAATACTATTAGAGTAATGAGGAAAAACAAATCATTATTGACATAGGTACCCTGGGTTTACTCACACGGCACTAAATTGACTTTTTTTAAGAGCCAATTCCACAGATGCTAAAAGCAACCTATAGTGCACCTCTCAATAATGCACAATCTAATATGAGTTTGTGGCAATAGTAAAAGTAAAATCAGAAAATTAATTTTTCATCTACTAGCTGGTACCTGAATTTTTTTCTAATTGTTTAAAATACAAATATCCTACCTGTATTTGAGTAAACTTTTTCATGTTATTTTTTTAAGAGGAGTACAATTTTTCATTTATAATTAATATCTTTCCTTTTAAACTTGCAAGTATACCCATCGTATTTTCTGTTAGAGCTCATAGTAGAAAATAACATACAACACCATTTAGGCTAACAAAACTGCATAGCTCTGTTTCATCTTGGACTATTGTGTGTATGTTTTTTGGATACTGCTTTCCTGTGTTTGCTACTTTAAAAAAAATCAATGCAAATATCTAAATGTGCAATATCTAAATGGGGGGAGGGGAGAGAAGTGTCAGAAATCAATACTTCTCTAGCAGCATGTTTAACCTGCTGAAATGAAGTGTTAATCACAGAAATAAGATACCATATTACATTTATAAACTAATGAAACTAGAAAAAGCAAAGCGTGTGACACGATAATTAAACTGCTGGAACACATCCAAGCCTGTGTGTAAGTTGATAACCCTGGTGCCGTCTCTGGCAGTTAAAAAGCAGGTCTGCAATGAGGTGATACGGCCAGCTTCGTTGTTAATTGAATAACAGGCCATCTATAAACACTACTAATTGCACATGTGAAAACCTGTGTATATAACTAGTGGAACTGCCTTCAGAAGCACTCAGGGAAAAAAAACTATTTGGGTGGAAGAGACTGCAAATATTCTGTCTCTCTTAATTCTTCTAAGTCACAGTTTAGGCTGGCTACCACATCCATTTTATTAACCTCTCTACAACAGACTTAATGATACATTTTTTTCTCAAGATTATTTTTCTTCTTAACTCAATACAAAGAACAGAACTGTCAATTTCCCATTTCAGGAAAAAACAAACAAGTAATCTAGAAATTTCAGCCTGTGAATGGAAAACTTTCTAAATTGCAAAAGAAGACATGATCTTATTCCCAACAGGCAAAATGCTTTTCAGAATTACTCTGACGCATTTTGCAGCAGATGAACAGCATGGAGTGTGAAGATTTAGCAGTTTTTTTTTCTTCTTTAAGCATTATAGCCATTTGGGGAGGCTCAGAAACTGTTCTGAGAATTTTATTTATTCATTCATTTAATAAATTTCTTTTTAAATGACTTGATTTCACTTCTGATGAATATGAACTATTTTTAATATATTTCAAACCCATGCTCTTAACCAATCATTTTTTTTTATCTGTAGGGAAGACTAGTTGTCCCAAGGGAGTAGTTATGGGATGCGGAACCTCTTCTAGGTTAACAGTTCAAATCTAAATCAGGTCAGTTGAGACCAAAGGTCATTGCCATTCCCCAGCTGCTTAGAAGCTTCTGTGAAATGAACGGATGAACTCAATCCTGTTCCTATCTGACGGGCATACCCATCATAAACCCATACAATATCAGTGAGAAATGTACTTGGTATAGCGCCTAGCACAATATTAGCAACTCAAATATTGAAACGTGGATGAAATAGAAATGAGCCAATGGATTGAATGGAGGAGGAAATTCAAGGTTTCTTTCTTTTTTTTTTTTCAAGTTCCTTTAAGCTTTGAAAAGCATGACTCTTTCAGGGACCAATAAAATTCCTTTAGAAAAATATAAATCTTAATGCCATGGTTCACTGCTAATGGAAAAAAGGTATTGCCCATCCTTGCAAACTACTACTCTCATTTTTAGTATTATTTTAAGTTTTCCCAAAAATAAACCTTATGCTCCCATCCAACAAGTATATAGAACAGAAGGAGGGCAAATGTTTTAAAAAGTGATTGATGGGATAGTTAAAGAAAAAAAAACACAACAAAAATACATGGTATAAACTTTAACAAGGTAGTTTTAAAAATACCCTACTTGAAAGTTTCCATGACTCATGAATTATCTGTGTATTTAAGTAGGTTTTTGTCCTTGCTGTCATTATTACTTTCTGATATTCAAAAAGTATATTGTTCCAGTGGTTCTGTTTTCCTTCTTCCGTCTGTGTCACCCCCATTTTGTTGCTGCTGTTCAGTTACATCCAACTCTTTCTGATGTCGGTTGGGGTTTTCTTGGCAACAATATTGGAGTGCTTTGCCATTTCTTTCTCTGTCCCATTTTGTGGATATGGAAGAGCCACAAACAGGTTTAAGTGACTTGCCCAGGGTCACACAGCTCGAAAGTGTCTGAGGCCACATTTGAATTCAGGAAGATGAGTCTTCCTGACTCCAAGCCTGGCACTCTATTTACTGTGTCACCTAGCTGCCCTGTCATCTCCACTCAAGTCTTCCACTTCGTTGAATTCTTCTTATTCAGTATTTATTATGGCACAGTGATATTCTAGTACATTCATAAGCCATATTTTTTTCTGCCACTCCCCAACTGAAAATGATGATTTGATTTCACAGGTTTGTTTTTGTGTCTTTTAATTTTAATTTTTATTATTAAGTATAGTTTTCCAAGAATTTTTTTTAATAGATCTTACCTTGGCCAATGGAATCCTAATACTAGGATCAGCAAATCAAATGGAATAAATGTCTGTAAATTTTATTATATAATTCCAAATTGTTTTTCAAAAAAAATGTAACCAATTCAATTCCATCAGCAGTATATTAGTGTGTATGTTTTTCAGCAGCACAATGGCACCAAATATCATCTCTCATTATCTTTGCCAACTTGATACATTTTCTCAGGGATGTATTAATTTTCATTTCTCTGATTATTAATCTGAATTTTTCACATGTTCATGGATAATGTGAATCTATTTTTCCAAGACCTGCCTATTAATGTCCTCTGACCACTTATAGCAGAGGTTCTTAATTTTTGCATGTATGACATCTGTGGCAGTCTGGTGAATCAAAAAGACCCCTCCTCTGAAAAGTATTTTTCAATAATTGAAAAAGAATACTAAATTTCTGAAAGGTTAATGAAAACAAATATATGATTTTACCCATCCCAAGTCACACACCCTCTCCACCCAAATCTATATACAAATCCTTTAGGGGTCTGTGGACCCCAAGTTGGGAATCTTTAACTCTGAAAGAAGTTATTCTGATAAATTCATTATAGGTTTCAGGTATGATTTTTGTCAGAAAAGTGTACTATAAAGACCTTTCCCTCTGTGAATGCCCTCACTTGTTCTAAACTCATTTTATTTTGCAAATTTTCATACAACAGAATTTAACTATCTTGTCTTTATAAAGTTTTTTCTTTGAAGATGGTTAAGAATCCTTCCCCTATCCAGTTTTAAAAGATACAACATTCCTCTCTGCTATGGTCCCCTTATTTTGTTTACTGAGTCATTTTAAAAATTAAATCGTTGATTTACTTAGAATTTGTTCTGGTAGGGAAATTTTTAGAAAGAAGATCCTTAGAAATAAAATGAAACAATGCTTTGGCTAATTCTTATTCCCATCATGCTCCAACGTGGTACCTTTGATGTGTTAAAGGTTGGATGAAAAGTTCCTAAGGATCTTTGACTTTAGAAAAGGAACACCTAAACTAAGATAGGATAAAAAGTGATGAGGTGAGCAAGAGAGAAGGAGTGTAGAAATGGGGCCTCTCAGGATGCTAAGATATATCTACCACTTTTACCACAGGTGCTTCCCACCTGGAGAGCTGATCTACAGATGTTTTCAGACCCAGAAGTTGAAGACCTGACTGGGCATACTCAGTTAACAATTTCAACCCCTTTTCTTCAAATCAAATTTGATCATAGCTGTCCATTACTTTTAATTGTTCCACTACTACCATAAAGCTCTCTGAGCGGGGTTAACCATGAAGGCCAACCAAAGCTGTGATCATCCTTCATTTATTTGCAGGTGGTATCAATATGGAAGACAACACCAGCTGCCCATTGGCACTACCTACATCACAGAATTGTTGTGAAGAAAGTGGTGTTTATTTTTTTTTACTTTGTAGCCATATAGATATATTGTTATTTTTACCCCTACTGGTATTTTTATTCATATGTAACCTCAACTGAGGTAATTATTGCCTCTAATTTGGAATCCAGGAAGCTGTTTTCCTTTGGCAACCTATGTATCGTGGAATAATGTAACCTTATTACTCCCACTACTGAGAGTTACTACATCTGAATGCTGAGGAATCAGAAGTGGGCAGCATAAAGTCCTACTTCCAAATTAATTTCTTCCTTAAACACAGAAGTTTTAGATTTCTAGATATCTGGGTTCATATAGAAATCTACTTTTTCTAAGCAGTCTATTTAAATACAAGATAATTCCACTTACTTTCTTAAATCACCTCTTCAAAGTGGCAATCTATTTCAGTGTAATTTTATAAATATGTACCAACCTTTAACAAGATTTTTCATGTTATAAAATTTTAGCAAAAAAAAAAAAAATCAAAGCCCTTTGAAATTAAGTAATCCTTTCATTTTTGAAGGCACCAGAATATTTTTCTATTATATAATCCACTACTTTGTGGTAGGTTGTTGTTTTTTTTTTCTAATGGACTTAATCCACACTTGATACAGTTATTAGTGATATATTTCAAAGTTCAAAGTAAAAAACACTTTGCCAGTAATCAGAGGATTTGGGAATCAAACTCAGGTCTCCTCTTCCTCCTCCTCCTCCTCCTCCTCCTCCTCCTACTACTACTACTACTATTACTACTACTAGTTGTGTAGGCTTGGATAAATCTCATCTCTTCTTTGATCTCAGCTTTCTCATCAGTCAAATAGTAGCTTAGATTAGATCATCTTTGAGCCACCACATAGAAACTTCACTCCCCTAGCCAAACAATGAGAGGATTCATATTCTTTTGCATTTAGATGTTGAAGAGAAAAGATATTAGGGAAAAGAATAAGGGTAAATAATAAAAACTCTCACATATAAATTTTAAAGGTTAGGGCTTTTCTTCACAACAAAAAGGTAAGGAGTATAGAAAGCAGCATGGTATAGCAGATAGGATAGTGGACTTGCAACCTGGGTTCAAATTCTGCCTCAGATACTTACTAGCTGTATGATTATTAGCAATTACTTAACTTCCTAACCCTTGGCTTCATCATCTGTAAAATGTAGGTAACAATAAGACCTATCCAAATGATTCTTGTGACAACCAAACATAAAATGCCTTGCAAAAGTGAAAGTACTATAAAATGTCTGCTATTCTTTTATAAGTGCCAACATTATTACCTCCATTTTACAGGTTAAAAGAAAAAAAAAGGCCCAGAGATCTTAAGTGACTTGTCCACAGTCACTCAGTCTTGTAAGTACTAAGAATAGAACAGATCCTTGCTTTTCTTTCACAGAAACCGCTCCCATGGCAGATGTTTCGTACAAAAGTAGACTGAGATGGCATGTGGGAATACTCAACAGATCTGGGATTTTGAAAGCACAGAGAACTCCCTCCACCAACACAAACTGCTACTTGCCTATGGCTTTTAGTATGATCTTCACAAATGTCAGACCTGGCAAACAGATCAAAGGAATGTTACCAAATTGACAAGGAAGGAAGGGAGGGAAGGAAAGAAGAAAGGAGCAAGGGAGGGAGGGAAGGAAAGAAGAAAGGAGCAAGGGAGGGAGGGAAGGAAAGAAGAAAGGAGCAAGGGAGGGAGGGAGGGAGGGAGGGAGGAAGGAAGGAAGGAAGGAAGGAAGGAAGGAAGGAAGGAAGGAAGGAAGGAAGGAAGGAAGGAAGGAAGGAAGGAAACCCAAAACCTGCAAACACTCATTATGAAGAATAATATCAAAAAGCAGATTTTTTAACTAAACAAAAAAAATGCTATCTCAGAATCTTCTGAGCTAAATTCAGTCATCAATACTGCACTTTCTCAACAAGGAGGGGCTATTAAATCCTTAGCAAGATTTTAAGAACCAAAGTTTACAGTATCACATCTCTTCTGACTTACGTATTGCCCATATTCTTTTCTCCCGTTTCTGAACCTCTGGATACAAAACAAATAATACCCAAAATTCAGACTACACATCTTACTAGTATAATAACCATGTTTAACCAGAAAATACCAGAAAGTATAGAATACAAGCAGAGGAATTTGGTGGGAGACAAGAAAACCATCAATTATCATGGAAACAGGTCAGTATGGCATGAACATCTTCCAAAAGCCATCCAAAGTTCACAATACCAGATCTAGCAAGGGCAAGTGTGAAAATTAAAAGACAGAGGAAGGTCATGGTATACTTTTCCAGAAACTAAAAAGAGACAAAGTTTAAGGAAGTCAAATATTACCTTCAACATCACAACTTAGGTAGTTGCGTACTTCACTCAGGATGAAGTTGATGTCCTCCTCTGAAGGAATAGGATGTGAGGTGATATCAGTTGGACTATCAGTTGTCCCAGCTATGGTCATCTTTTCCCAGGGCAAGAAGAAAATAACTCGTCCATCACTGGTGGCAGGGTCAAGTAGTCCCATACTCTCGGGGCTGAGGTGAAGAAAAGAATTACTCATTTCTGAACTGGTACAAGAGAAACTGGTTATATACATCTCTAAAGGGCAATTTTCATCCACCATTCTCAAGCATCCAAGTGACAGCTTTCACTTTCATTTTTTATTTGAAAACCTGTAAAAAAAGAATCCTTAACAAGGATTCTGCGGGTACTTCTACTTAAGTACTTTATTTAGGAACAGAATTTTAATGAATGACAATGGAAGATGATGGTCCCCAAATAGTAAAGAAGGTTAAATTTAAAAAATCACATAAAAAAAAGTTTCATCTTTTATTTTCACATCACCTTCATTTCCAAATATATCTCCTCTCCTCCTAAAGAGTCACCCTTTATAACAAACATGAAAAAAAGGGGAAAAAACAATTTAGTAAAATTAACCCATCAACCAAGGCCAGCAATACATGGAATACTCCACACCCCTACAAGTAAGAAGTGGGTTCAGTCTCATCTTTTGACCAACCATATATATATGTGTGTGTATGTATAGTTGTGTATATGTATATATACATATATTTAAATTTTTCTAAAGTCATAAGAAAGTGCAAATAGTTTTGACAACACTTTTTAAGTGTTTTGGTCCCCAGGCTTGCTACCTGGAGCATTCGCTGGTACTGGGTCAGGTCAAATGCCCATGACTTTTAAAGAAGTGAGTTAGGGGTAGTTAGTTCCTCAATCTCTAAAGTATGATGAAAACTTTTCCACTGGGATATTTGGTACACCTGTTAGTGAAAGGTCTCCAGACAATATGCAAAAGGCCATAACATACACCAGAAACTGATCTGAAATAAAATTCTTCACTCCTTTGAGCATGAGTGTAACCTGTGCCCCTTTACAGCTTAGGATGGAGTTGTATTACTACCATGAAACTAGGATAACTTAAAGAAGTGGTTTCACAGGAAAAGGGATTTCTATTAGTACAAAAATCCCAATAAGCTTGATTTAGCATAGTGCTTTGCAAAGAACAAGCATCTGGAGGACGCTTTTTTTAAAAAATTAAATTGATGCTGGGATAAACATCAGAAGAGAGTGCAATCAATGCCCAAGTAAAGGTAAATTATGCTCACCAAAGAGAATATCCTTCAGAAAACATAGGCTACTTAATGAATGTATTTTTATTCAATCACTCCACTAATCAGCATTTATGAAATACCTATTGTGTCAGACACTGTGCTAAACATTAATATAAGGAAAAGTAGAAACATTCTGACCCAGAAGGAGTGTACCCTCTATTAGGGAAGATAATATATACATATAAAAGTATATATAAAACTTTTTCCCTTTTTGGTCCAGACAGTGATTTCTTTGGTGCAGAAAACTTTTAGTTTTAAAAAAAAAAAAAAAAGCTTTCTACCAATGCAGGTCTGGACTTGCTGTGCCATTTTGGGTCTTAAAGAGCTGCCTGGGGATCAAGAGCCTAACACATATAAGACATGTTTGTATGCCAGAAGCAGAACTTGAACAAATTAGGAAGGAAGGAGATGAAGGGAATCCCCTAAATGCCTATTGTTGTGCTAAGGGCTTTACAATTTTATCTTACTTGATCCTGACAACAACCTGGGGAAGTATGTGGTATTACATTTTATATTTTACAACTGAGGAAACTGAGGTAAGAAGAGTGTTACTTGCCCAGTGTCACATCACTAGTTAGTTTCTGAGGTTAGAATTCCCTGAATAACATCACAAAAAAGAGGTAGAAATAAGTCTCTCAAGCTTATTTTATAGATGAGAAAACTTGCCCAGGGTCATATTAACTAGTGAGTGTCTGAGGAAAGATTTGAACTCAGGTCTTCTTGACTCTAGACCCAGTGCTCTATCCACTGCAACAACTAGTAACCTGTTCTTTGCCTTCCTCATTTTTGTTAAGAAAAGTACATCAGTCTTCCTTGCGCTGGGAAGGCTTTACTGGACTTGTGAAATGCCTGTCCTGGGTTCCTGGCATTTGGTAAATGAAGCCTTTTTTTCTAGAGCTGGAGAAACACCAAGCAACTCATTTCTACCTCCTTTTGGTGATGTTATTCAGAGAAGGCCAGCACTGCTCTTTAACAAAATGTAGGACGTTTTACAGTCATGTTTCAAACGTTTGGACCAAAAAAGCTAAAATCTTCACTTTCATTCAGAGGTAATCTAGAAGGAAAAATTTTTCTTATTGTACTGCTTAAATCAAACTAAAAGTCTATGTGGTTTTTCCATCATGAATTGCACTTGGAAAGATCATATATATATATGTTCTCTGGAGACTATGGGTACCCTTGGAATAATAATAAAATTGATAATAGCTAACACTTATATGCTTACATGTGCCAGGTACTATGCTAAGGGACTTCACATTTATTAACCCATTTGATCCCCACAATACTGAGGGGTAGATGGTGTTATTATCCCCATTTTACAGATGAGGAGACTGAGGCAAACAGAGCTTAAGTGGCTTGCCCAGAGTCACAAAGTTAGTGAGCGTCTGAGGCCAAACTAGAACTCAGGTCTTCCTAACACCTGGCCCAGAATTCTATCTACCATACCACCTAGCTGCTCAAAATACTTGCTTCAGATCCAAGGCTATACGAAGACTTCTGTGCAGGTATTCCTATCTGAGAAGCCATTTTTCATTTCCTGAAGCATTCCATTGAGTTGGATGGGTGAGATGGGTGGTAGTCAGCAACGTCCCTCAGCAGGATGACATTCCTTCTCTTATTCCTCCCCTTGCTGAGAATCCTGACAAGCATCCTTTCAAAGGAGGCAAAGGAAAAGCAGCCAGACTGGACAAAAGATATCAAAGTCTATTTAGAGAATTTTGCCTATTTGGTTGGTGGTTCTAGTTCTAAATGCCATTTGCTCAGACTCTTGGGAAAGGGGATGTCCGACTGAAGTTTGGGAATTTTCAGCCCAGGTATGGTTTCAACTATGAAGGAGTTGATTTTTAAGAAGAAAAGCTGCTCAGTTCAGTGGTTTGGAACTTGATACTCCAAGTCATAGGCTCATTATCTTCTACATGGACTGAACATTTCTGTATTGTTAAATAGCTGCAGATCATGGCTTCGACCCTATCCAACCATATGCCATATACGCACACAAAGAGCTGCATCAGAGCAAATATATCACAGATATTCATATAATAACAACAGAAGTAATAGTGGATAGTGCATCAGAGGCAGGGATACATAGTTTTAAGACCTGTCTTTGTCACTACTAAGCTGTGTGGTCAAGTCACAAACCTCTGGACCTCAGTTTCACATGTGTAAAATGAAGGGTTTGATTTACATAGCCTTTAAGGGCCCGTCTAGCTCAGAATCAATGATCCTGTAATACTGTTATCCCTTCTACAACATGAAGATTCGGGGCACAGTGCCCCTGTGATCTGGAAAAGCTGCATAAAAATTTTTGGCCCTCACTTCATACCATAGAAAATCTGATTTTTTTTCTTTTTCTTTTATGGGCTGTTTGCAGTACCTTACTATAAAAATTTGGATTGATATTGTACAATACTATACCTATTACTTTATGCAATTCTGAGTTTCTAAACTTTTTCTGTGTCATCTGCTGGGCTTTGTGTGTGGTCTGTGGCTTCTGCAAAACTCCCCCAAAATTTCCCAAGCAATTTCTTATGCTGAACCACAATATGTTGAAACCATGAGGGGGAAAGTTGTGATGTGAAAGGGATAACACAACAATTTACATTTATATAGTGCATTAAGGTTTCACAGGTAGGTGACACATTGGATAGAGTGCAAGGCTTGGAATCAGGAAGACTCATCTTCCTAAGTTCAAATCTGGTCTCAAATATTTACTAGCTGTGTGACCCTGGGCAAGTCACTTAAAACTGTTTGAATTTTCTTATCTATAAAATGAGCTGGAGAATGAAATGGCAAACTGCTCCAATATCTTTGCCCAAATGGGGTCATTACAAAGAGTTGGACACAACTGAAAAACAACTCGACGACAACAATTAAGGTTTTGCAAAAGACCTTCATCACAACAATTTTGTGAAAAAGGTACTGAAACTTATCATCTCCATTATACATATGGGGAAACTAAGGTTTGTAGATTAAGTGATTTGCCTGTGATTATACAGGTAATAAATGTCTGAGACAGGACTCAAATTTGAATCTTTGACCTCAAGTCTAATATTCAATCTACTATATAGCCTCAGTCAATACTCACTCAGTAAATATGTATTGGTTTGTTGATTTCTTACCAAACATAAGACATTTTAATGTATTGTAGAAGATACAAAGAAGCTGCTAATTACTACCTATGTAGCCTTGGGTAAGTCATTTGACCTTTCCAGGGTCAGTTTTCTCCATCTGAAAAATGACAAGTGGAGACTAAGTTCTCCTAGACCTCTGTTTTCAATGATATCTGGAAAGCAGTGTGATATAGCTGGATTTTGAGTCAGGAAAAAGATCCTGCCTCTGACACTGACTGGTTGTGGAACCACAGGTAAATCACTCAACCCTTATGGACTTATAGCTTCCTCATCTGCAAAATGGGAATACTAATAACTATAACGTCTACCTCACAGGATTATTCTGAGTCTCAAGTGAGATATTATATTTAAATGCTTTGTGAAATGGATGACAAATATTAGCTATCATCACCTTTAGCTTTATGATTAAACTTTCCTTCCACATTTGTGTGGTAAAACTTTTTTTTCATTTTAAAAGAATCCAGCGAGTGTGTTTTATGTGTACACACACACATACACACCATTATTCTAAAGAGATATTTCCAGAGAACATCAGGCACTATGACATAGTGTCTTTTTCAAGATGCAAGAGTTAATACCTCATTACAACATTTTCAGTGATGCACTCGTACTGTCTCATTAGCAATGATATAATCAAGAACATTATCTAGGATCATGTTTGTGTGGATAGTTGCTTTATATTGTTATATTTTTAAAATACATTGCCTTTTTTGGTTGAAATAATTATTAACTGAACATTCTATATTTGGTAACTTGAGTATTAAATATCACTATAAAAATTCAACCACAAAATCCTTTAAAATTGTTAAAGGCAATAAAAAGAATTTTAAAGGGTGAAGGTGATGGTTAACAATCCACTTATATAACTGGGAACAGGCAAGAAGCAGTACGGCAACTACCTAAGTAAAGACATATGTCCTGGGCTTTGAATTAATGAGGGGAAAGGGAAGATAAAGCTATTAATGATGGATATTAAAATTTAAGAAGCCACTAGGAAATACTCTAGATCCAACTTTTAAACTGGCTAACTCATACTCTTATTGAAAGAGAAAACTCTATTTACAATGAAGAAATAATTTTGTAAGATTATGCTAAAGTTTTACAATGGATGTTCCCCCCAGTTAAAATCGGTACCAAGGAAGGAGACATAGATCCTGTCCAATGGGCATGAATCATTTTGTACCAAAAGGAAAAGCTTGCTGCTAATTTATGTGTGTATCTGGGTCTAAACTCAATGAATATTTTTCTCATGCAGACCAGTATTTTGTTGAAGTATCCTAATTTAAACTGAAATCAATTTATTGTTAACTACTTAGCAATCGGTAGAATAGCTAACAAGCACTATGTGAGGACAGACCCCAAGTTAGGCAGAACAAACTAACGTAACTGCTAATCTGCTGAACAGGGAAGGTTATTCATTTACATGGATTTCAGTCACTTAGTGCCTTTGTAGAGAACACTGTAGAGAACGTGTCCTGAGAGGTTTAAGTGATTTAAAAAAGAATTTTGTTTTTTTTACAAATTTCCTACCTTTATGTTCACATGCAACTGACTTTTCTACTCTGACTTTGTAGATTACATAAGATGATAGCACATATAACACATTACTTAGGTTCTTCCTAAGTTTAATAAATTCTACAATAATATGGCCAAAAGGAGACACTTTTATAACCCTCTCAGCTCTGTAGGTAGGAATTGGAAAATGTGAATGGTAGACAATCAACTCACTGAATTTCCAAGCTGATCTAATTCTGGCCCAGCTCTTGGAGCTGGGTTGTCATCAGTCTGGCTGAGGGCTTCCCCAGACAGTTCATACCAGTCCTGGCTCCCCTCTAAGGATGTTGAGGAAAACAAGGTTGAGTCAGATTAGTGTGGTGAGTCATGGACTGGCAGAGATCAGATTCAATCTCCTGTTCCTTCACCCTACCAAACAAAGTGACCTTAAAAACAAAAACAAACCTATCTCCCTTGGATTCACAGAATTACAAATTGACTATATCTACCATCACTACTCACAGTAAATCCTTTGGGTCGAACCAGTTTTCAAAAGTATGAGACTCATCTGGGATTAAAACTAGCCTTTGCAACTGATAAATTGAATGGAATTAGACTGGTTGCCTTCTGTCTCCATAAAGTTTCCAATTCAGGCAACAATGAAGATGCATTTGGGAAAGTGGGAAGAGGAGGAAAGAACTATATAATGTAATGCCCTATCCCATGTTCAAGGTTATTACAATGTAAGGGATTTTTTAATGTAATGAAAATAAAGCGATCACTAATCAGAAGGTAAATCTTAAGTACCTGAAAGACCATAGAAGGTCCTGGAGATTACTTATTGACTCACTGAACAAAAAGGAGTGGGGGTGGGATGGGGAAGGTAGGGTTTGGGAAAGGTGGGAAGGTAAGGGGAGGAAGACAACTAAGGCAGAACACTCTGTAATATGCTTGTGTTTAATTAATTTTCCTTAACATCCCAAGAGGAATTCAGTCTGGAAAGTAAGAGGTTTGATGTTTTTTTTTCCCCAATCATTATTGTGTTGCAAATACAAAAGGCATAGATAAAGTATTTTAAGTAGGTAAATATTAGACCCAATCAAAATAAGTCTATTGGGTTCTAAAGAATTAAAATGCAGTAAGTTACTTTACCTATAGGTGGCACAGTGGACAGACCCCTGGGCTTAGAATCAGGACAGAGTTCAAGTGTAACCTCAGACACTGAGCAAGTCACTTATTCCTGTTTGCCTCCGTTCCTCATTTATAAAATGAACTGGAGAAGGAAATGCCAAACCACTACCATATCTTCCAACAAAACCCCAAATGGGGTCATGAAAAGTTGGACACGACTGTAAGAACTCAATAAGAAAAAAACTGTAAGCTCTTTAAGGGCAAGGACTATCTCATTTTGTCTTTGCTGTACTGCTCATACCTAATGCGGTGCCTTGAATATAAAAGGTAGTCACATGTTTATAGAATAAGGTGGATGGCACTACTCCCACCTGCCACCAAGCCTCTCCTTAGAACAGCCAGGCTCTATTCAACTCTGCCCAAATCCATCACTCTCTTTGTCTCTGTCTTTCATTTAAAACATGACAACACCAAGTAAAACCTAAATGGGTTATTTCAGTCTAAAAGAAGAATTCCTAAATTTAGTTAAACTGAAACAATTCCAGTATACTCATGTTCAATTGATTATTCTCAGCAAATGAGTATATGGGACTGAGTGCCCTTGTAGAGACGCCACAAATCTCTACCCCAAGAAGTTCATTTTGTCATAATTGGCTAAGAACTGTTAGACTATGTTTATCATCTACTTTTCTTTTTAAATGCACTTTTGAAAATGCATCTTATCTTGCCTTCGAGCTGAATACCCAAATGAATCCTTTTTGTTTGTATATCATAAGAGAATAATTTATTAATTTTCTTCTTAAGTAGGTAGGCAATTCTAGTTATTAGGAAAGGTGGGTAAAAAGACCTAAAAATTATGGGTTGTCTTTAGGGAATCTCACTCACTCTAGCTACAAACACTGACTAGTGCAGAAGGTTGATCCTAGAATCTGGTTACCTGTAATAACCAGGCATCACAATGTGTACCCCAGCACTTGGCTGACAGATGTTTGAGGTGGTCTGATTATCCATTTTGCGCAATGTGTCTGTGAAAGGTCCCGTAGCATTGATAACACATTTGGCTCTCACTTCAAATTCGTGCCCTGTGAAAGAAAACAGCATCAATCACAGACCCCATTTGTTTCTCTGCTCACTGATGCTTTGGATTATTAATTTATCTATTAACTTAACCTATGGTGAAGTATATTGTATGCCACATTAAGTGACATGAGCAGCTGGAATCACTGAAAAAGCAGTACAAAAGATTCCCATATGGGTTATTTTACACACACACACACACACACAAAATGAAGCCAAAAAAAAAAAAATACATGACTTCTTTCATTTGGGCTCCCATTCTAATTTGCTGAAATATTCAGTATTTGAAAACTAAATACCAAGAAATCAAAATGAGAAAATAAACTGTTTCCTTCTTTAAAATGAACTTCCTAAACAAGGATGCCATTAGATACTTTCAGAGGATTGGTTTTGCTTGACAGAAAGATACCCTTACCCTTACCCATACCACCAAAGAACTAGAACATGAATGAAAGCCTAACGGAAGTTAAAGATGACCAACATGAATGACACACACCACTATGCTTTGGAAATGTTCTGCTTACATCATGTAAGTGATATTTAAAAACTCAACTTGCTTATTTCATTTTATTCATAACATGCTTCTGTGAAGGAAACTCAAAACATTCCTAGCTAAGGGATTCTTACCTGGGAATTTTTTGTTTTAATAGCAAGCCCTCCTCCCCCTAAGGAAGAAAAAATCAATGAGACCTATAAAGGCAATTTTTGCTATTCAACCACAGTTAGAGAGTAAGGAATGGTACTAATGTGATGCTGAAATCCAGCTTAAATGAGAGTGAGGTGACGGACAAAATTATAACAATTCAATAAAGAAGCAAAGACAGGGAATGAACATACCTGTTAGCATATCCTTGCACCGTGCACCACTCACACGCATCTTCCCAGTTTGTGAATCCTTCTTCTTCAGCAAATTCCTTACTTCAACATAATTGGCCGTGGCAGCCCCATACCTGGCAGCAGTGAGTGCGATGGCAAGGTTCATCCTTGCATCATTGTGTTGTCCTGCAGCAGGGGAAGGAATCAAAGGAAGGACATGAGTCACCTCGAGCCACTGACTTATGGTATGGAAGTATGTCACAAGAGATCTGTCATATCTGTCCCTGTCACCCAGAATATTCATGATGGCTGGTCAGGTCCATCAGGGATTATTTAAAGATACATGGCCTATTCTAGGTCAGGGCATTCCCCTGCTATTTAGCAGTAGCAAATGCAATGTTATTCACCACAGAGACACCACTGGTCTGCAGAACTGACATCAGGACCCAGGAAGATCTTAAAAAGTATAAGAACTGTCCACCACATTTTTGAATGAATACACAAATAAGCCTTCCCTTTAACCTTCCAGAAGGGAAATAATGGAAGAATTTCAGAAAATACTGTCTATAGGATAGGTTAGCAATTTTTATGAGTATATGTTTTATCTTATATCAAAAATTCCTTCAATCAACATGCATTTAGCAGGTGCTGATTACCTGCAAGACACAAAATAAGTCATGGCAAAAAGTTGAGTCTTCCAGGGAAAGCCTCTCTGAAATTTCAGATTTTCCATAAATGGATTTTCTTGATTGAGTTTTGAGTTCAGAATTATTGTTTTTTTAAAGTGAAGCATCTGAAGAACCTCCCATAAAAGCTAAGGCATTAAAAGGAGCAAAATTTAATTGCAGAACAATTCTTACCTGTATTGTTAAAGATTTATTGCTGAAAAATCCTAGTTAAAGAAAACTAAAGTGCAGGAGGGAGGGAAAGGGGGGAGGAAATGATTAATCACTTTAAAATACTGACATCACTGGAGACTTCTTCTATTTATTATCGCCACTCAAGTTAACGCTGACCAGGAAGAATTACTCTACATTGCAGGGGCCAGAATCAGTGTGCCCTGAATAATTAATTACTTGGTACTAGACGTATTGAAGCCGGGTTCAAATTCCCACATGTTGGGATGAGTTCTATCAATATAATACTGATAAAGGGAAGAATTTGTAATGGATACTGTTGTTGGTTTATGTTACCAGAATACCAAACATTCAGTATAAATGGTTTATGTAAAGCTTCTTCCTTGTGATTCTGTCTGTGCAATGCAGAACCACCACACAAGTAATCTGCTCTCTCTAAAAGGGCAAAGTTATAAAGATAGAATCAATGGCTGAGGATGCTGCTGCCTCCTCCCTACAAACCCCTTATTCTAACAGAATTGAACTGATACAATCAGCTAGAAACATCCTTCCTACCTTGTTCCCACCCCCAAAATGAAACATTATACTAAATGCAAAAAAATTTTAAATATTCTACACACAATATAAAAAGTTATTGAATTGGACTGAAACAATATCCAGGAAAGTGACGGATTTCAGGGAGAAATAACTTTAGCAAAGAGGTGGAGAGCGGGAACAAGAGACAAAAAAAAAAAACCCCTAATTACAAGAGTATAAAAAAGAAAATTTTCTTTGAAATGTGAGACTCATACCTATCTGTACAAAAATATTTCTAGCAAATCTGTGGTGGCAAAGAACTGGAAACTGGGGGGATGCCCAATAACTGAGGAATGGCTGAACAAGCTGTGGTATATGATCTTGATGTATGATTATTGTGCTATAAAAAAGGAGGAAGAGGATGGTTTCAGAAAAACTTGAGAAGACTCATGTGAACGGATACAAAGTGGAATAGAACCAGATCGCTATGCGTAGTGACAGTAACAAGCTACTCCAATAAGTACAATGATCTACAATTCCAGAGAGAGAACTGATGAGCTCTAAGTGCAAACTGAAACATTTTTTTCCACTTTCTTTATTTTTCTCACCGTTAGGGCCAGAAAATAGGGTGTGGCACAAAACATAGCTAATAGGGATTTTTTTTTTAATTTTGCATGACTTCACATGTATAATGAGCATCACATTGCTTGCTTTCTCAATAAGTGGGGGAGAGACTGAAGGGAAGGGGTGAATTTGGAGCTCAAAATTAAAATGTAAATGTAAATTTAAAAGTGAATATAAAAATAAGAATAATTAAAAATAAAAAGTGAAGCTGCTAGGTGATCCAGTCAATAAAATAACAGACTTGGAATCAGGAAGAACTGGGTCCAAATCCAGCCTCAGACACTTAATAACTATGTAGCTCTGAACAAGACCCTCCCCTCCCCAGTTTTGGTTTTATCATCTGTAAAATAGGGCTAATAACAGGACCTATTGTGAGGGAGGTAGTAGGGTTGCTGTAAGGATGAAATGATATAATTATGTAAAGCATTTTTTAAACTTTATGTAAAAACTTTTACTATTATTGCTATTTTAAAGTACTATCAATTATTCACTAAGGTCATGCTATAGCTTAAGAAACAAATTTAGATTCCTTGAACTTTAGGCCAACATAGTTACCTACCCTTGGTGACAGAAAGCCCAGCTTCCACATACCTATTCCATCAAAAACATGAAATTCCTCTCAGACCAAACGGTGATCAAGAAATCCAGAAACGACCACTGACTTCTTCTACCCTAGGGCAATACCAAACTTGGGAGATGCCCACAGGCAACAGGAAAGCAGTGTGTCAGTACAGGTAGCGCCCTACAGTGCTCAGACCAAGATCATCCAGGAATCCGAAGGTTCAACGTCTTCAGCATTCTATTCTAAAACTCTACTGAGGGCCCTGAAGACCCAGGACTCTGAATCTCCAAGATCCAAGAGGCCTTAACAAAGAGAGGTAGAGGTCAATACAAGAAAACAAAGATGACCGAAAGATGACCACCCTCTCACTTTTAAAGTAAAAGCCCTGGGCGCAGATCCTGGCCTCAGTTGAAGAACTAAAAGCTAGAGTGATAAATAAACACTAATCACTATAAAGAAATTTATTGTAGACCCAAATGCACCCAAACCCAAATTAGGAGGGAATCGCTCCTAACAAGTAGAAGCAGAGACTCAAATGAGGCAAAAACATGGATCTTCTACAAGGAATACAGGAATATTTAGAAGAAATAAAGCAAGAGATTTTTAAAAATCCCTAGAGGAAAAAACTGGAAAAAAAAAATCCAACCAAATAGCATAGAACAGAAAATACTAAAAAAAAAAAACAAAACACAACCTACCCATGTAACAGACTCTCTGAAAATTAGAATAGTCCAAATGGAAATCAATTAACTCCATGAAAACAGAAAGAACTATTAGAACAAAATCAAAGTATTTAAAAATAAGAAAATATAAAACATAATATTAAAAATATCTAAACTGAAAACCAGGCCATGGATAGATGATTTAAGAATCTTTGGCCTCACTAAAAACTATATATATTTTTTAAGAGTATAGACACTTTAGATTTATGATTATTCTTGGAATCAGAGGTCAAGGTAAAAATAGAAAGAATTCCCTATTCTCTTCCTCAAAGAAACCCCACCAAAGTCCCAGGAATATCCCAGTCAAATTCAAGAGCTTCCATTTCAAAGAAAAAATACTCCAAGTGTCCAGAAGGAAAGAGAGTTCAAGTACCAAGGAACCATATTCAGAATTGCATGTGATTTGGGAGCTGCTGCTATAAAAGGCAAGTCTTACAACCAAGAAGAGTTTACTTTGTGAGTATAATACCCACAGACAACAAAATGAACCTTGAATAAAAGAGGAATTTGAAGCCTTTCTGATTAAAACTAAAATGAAAAGACCACAGTTGAGTAGAAACTTTGAAATACAAGATTCAAGAAAAATCTAAAAAAGGCAAATTACTTTAGTATTTGGAAGCAAGTGTACAATCACATAGTGTTAACAATCTGATAAGTAGCAAATGTCCCTTTGGGACCTCACTGTCTTTAAAGGAGACTGAAGGAAATAAATAAGAAAAACAAACGATCTGGGAAAAGATTAATTCTGATATCTGAGGGTATTATGAAAGGAAAGAGAAAGGATGATGAAAGGAAAGAGAAAGGATGATAAAAGGAATATGTTAATGATGTGGGAGAAGGGTACAGTACATAATATTTCTGAAAACTGGGGATACATGAGATTATAAAAAAGCAGAGGATGAGATGAAGGTACCATATTTCAGATAAAATCTCATGTTTATCTGCAATGGACAAAAGAGGACTGAATATACAGAGAGTTTGATATAGAAACATCAAACAATACCTAGTACATCAAATCCTTCCTCAGACACTAATAGCATGACCATGGGCAAGTCATTTAATCCTTCTCATCTATAAAATGGGAATAATTATAGCATCTATCTCACTGGGGTGCAGCGAGGATCAGAAGAAATGAAGTATATAAAATGTTTTGAAAACCATCAAGTTCTAAATAAATCCTAGTTATTGGTATTGTTTTCCAAATTATTTAACATTAGATTTTTCCTATTTAAGGACATTTTTATACAACAATCTTCCTTTTTATGACACACTGTACCACAAAGTGCCATACTGTATGTGCCTCCCATATTATTCCTACTTCTAGGAACAAAATTTCTGAAAATAAAATGGGCAACTAAATGCATCCATTTTGCTAGTAAATGCATTACCATAACACAATCAAATTTAGGTTTTCAAATAATGGTCTCCTTAAAGCAAAGATAAGCAGCACTATTATTTCACTAATGAAAAAATAGCTTCATGTTGACATCTGCATCAAAAAAGCATGACAACTTTGCAAGTCTGCTTTTCTACTATGAGGCTGGTCATTTTCCCTTGCAATCTGACATATGTGCACGTGTTTGAAATTCATGGGGGAGGAAGAGACTGAAACAAGAAGGGAAGAGACTGAAACAAGAAGGGTCTATAATTGCTTCCAATGGGTTTAATCTTTCCCCATTGCTTAAAACAGAAATTTCATACACGTGTGTGTGTGTGTGTATCTGTTGTGGGACTGAAAAGAAAGATACAGCTTCATGTAGAAGAGGCTAATTTCAATAAAAGTGTTCTAAACATAAAATCTCAGTGTTTTTCTAGCAATTAAAATGGAAATCACAATATTTTTTTTCTGATAAAAAGTTATATTTCAAGGCTTCAAGGTATTGTTTTCCTGTTCTCTCAAATGACTTAAATACAGCAGAGACAGAGGAGGGAGAAGATTTCATATGCAGAGCTCTAAATAAAGGGGGGAGGTAACCTATGACCTCAAGGAGATATCACTTAATACAACTAAGAGGGAACTTTCTGTAATTTCCTATGGAAATTTCATCGACAATTGAAGTTTTAAAGTGTCCATTTACAGTCGAGTGCCCAGGTCTATAGTAAACCACGTATCTAGGGGGAGCTGCAGAAATAATCATCCTTGGGAAAAATCTCTTAATCAAAGCTATGTCTGTTTCCACTCTTCAGCAGAAGATACTGCCATAGGAAACACCCTGAGAATACATGTTCAGCTAGGATTTATTTAGTGCCCACAATGTGTACAGAGAAAAGCACAAAGAAAAGTAAGAACAATCCTTACCTTCAAGGAGTTTGCATTCTACTTAGGAAGCTTTAGCACAGTGCCTAGCACAGCGTTGGTGCTCATTAAACGTCTATTGACTTATTGAGACAGCATATGTAAACTACAGAGCAGACATAAGGTCACCTCATAGTTGCTGATGAATGACAATAAAGTCCTCCTGAAGAGGGAGGGATTTGGCCTGAGTCTTAGAAGGCAGGGAATTAAGAGTTAGGTGAGGACAGAAATTATTCCAAGCATAGGGAGAGCTTGTATAAGGGAACACATGTGGGAGATGTAGTGCTTTGTACAAGGAATCACACATAAGCAGGTGTGTATGGGTTTCTGACTACATGGATGGGAGAAAAATATAAAAAGACTGGAAAGATAGGAAGTGGCCAGGCTGAGAAGAGCCCTAAATTGCAAACAAATAATTTTAGATTTCATCCTGTAGTTAGTAGGAAACCACTTGCGTATATTGAGGGGGCAGATGATCTAGATTAACATATACTTTGGGAAAATCACTTTTGGCTTCTGTACATAAGATGAGATTAGAGGAGAGAGACATTTGAGAAAGTGAGACCATTTAGAAAGCTACTGCAGAGTTATGAGCTAGAGTGATAACTGTGTAAGTGGAGAGAAAGTGACATACATGAGAGAAGTAAATAAAGAAATTATAAAATATGGCAAGTGATTGGATACGTGGGAAGATAAAGAAATTGAGAATGATGCTGAGTTTGCAAACTTCAGTAACTAATGGAATGGAAGTGCCCTGGCCAGTGATAGAGAAGTTTATTAAAGGTGATGAATTTGGGGAAAAGATAACTATTTGTTTTCAGATTGATATGCTTATGATATATCTATTCAAAATGTACAGCAGGTAGTTAATATTATGGGCTGAAAAGTACAAAAAAGATTTGGTCTAGATAAATCAATCTGAGAATCACCTGCATAGAAATGATCGCTGAACCCAGTGGAACTGATGAGATCATAAAGTGAAAGAGGTGATCTTCAGAATCTTCAATTTAAATTCAATTTTCTAACACAGCACTGGTAGACTTCCCAGGCTTCACAAGCATACAGCAATGAGGTCAGCACAACTGCTCTGTAGACCTTCAATTTGGTCGGCAACATGAGACTTCTCTCCCACACATTCTTTCAAAGCTTCCCAAAGACTGAGTCAGCTCTGACAACGTATTCATCAATGTCATCATCTAAGTGTATGTCTCTGGAAAGTATACTGGCAAGGTAAGTTAACTTATCCATAGCATTCAAAATTTCTTCATTTGCTTTAACCACGTATGGATGGTGTGGCTGGTAGAGAACCTCTGCTTTCTTGATGTTAACTGTCAGGCCAAAATTAGCAAAAGCATTAGAGAATCAATCCATACTCTGTTGCAGGTGAAGGACCAGCCTATTAAGGAGGACTCTGGCAAAAATCTTGCCAGCAATGGTGAAGAGAAAGACTTCTCTCCCCACCCCCCACCCTGTGAATATCACAACCTTCTTCCCTTTTCCTTAAAGATATGGGCATTGCAGACATCCTTGAACTCCTAGGGGATAACCTTCTCTTGCCATATAACACGAAGTATTCAATTAGCTTTTGTATGAGCAGTGGACCCCCTGCCTCATAAATTTCTGCTACAGGTTCTTTGCCAGATAAGAGGAGCTTAATGGCATTCAAAACTCCTTTAGTTGGAAGCTCAGAGAGAGAGGAGGTGACTTCAACCTGAGGTATATAGTCAATGACTTCAGCATTGGTTGTTGATGGCCTGTGGAGAGAGTTATGGAAGTGGTCAGTACATCTCTCCAGGATCATGTCTTTATCACTAATCAACGTGGATTCACCAGCAATGAATAGTTGAAATACACCACAGGTCTTTGGTCCATAAACAACCTTCAGGGCATCATAAAAGCACTTTGGATTATTATTATCAGAGTAAAACTGAATTTTATCTTCCTTCTTACTGAGCAAAGAATGCTACTCCTCTCTATAAATTTCTTTTGCACTTTATTTTGATGGAGTTAAACACCACCTTCTTAGAGACTGATGAACTATCTTGCTGGTAAACCTTGTTTTTTTCACTTGTAACTTCTGAATTTCCCCATCATTTTCATAAAATTAGCCCTTACATTTGCAAATGTTCTAGTCAACATGAATAAATGTGGGACTGTATACCAAATCTCTGAAAGCTTCCCACTTCTTTTCTGCTCCATTGTTCCCAACCTTGCGTTGGCTCAGCTATCCTGACAAGTCAGTAAGAAACTGTTAACACATGGATAAGCACTCTAAGTCTTCTGGTAGTTGTCTTACCTTGGGGTTACTACTTTTGTTAAATGTCAACACTTAGCTTGGAGAGGATAAGTCTATGATAGGTCTAGAACTGAATCAAATATTGCCTTCATTCACACCCCATCTGTCTCTTTATTGTCTATTAAATGCCAATGTTTGCTACAAGGGTACATCCATGAAGTTTACCATGTTTAGGTTAAGTAGTGATGAGGAAGAAGGTCATGAGTTGTCAGCACAAGTCTTTAGGAGTAAGTGACCATTGCTGTTGCTGTTTCTGACTCACTTCTCCCCCAAGGACTCCCTGCCATATCTGATAGTCTGTGCCTACTCTGGTGTTAAAGCCACCAGGAATCACAAACTTGAGCTCTTTCAACACATTGATGATAATGATAAAGGGTCTTCAGGTCTTCATAAAATTTTTCTTTGACCTCATCAGAATTCAGAGTTCATTATGGTGGGAACAAACACATTGATGATAATGGCATGGTACTTTCCTGCAAGTGGCAATGACATTGTCACAAGTCTGTCTTTCACTCTTTTGGGGAGGCATACAAGCTTGTTGACTAGATTAGTTTTGATTGCAAAACCTATGCTAGCTTCATGGCATTCTCTATCCCTATGGCCACTCCAGAAAAAGGTGTGTCCAACTTTGACTTCAATAAACTGGTCTTCAGTTTATTTTATTCAGGGCTGATATTTGGATGTAATATCTGTTGAATTCTCTTGCAACAACTGTTCATCTTTCAGGTCTACTGGATTTCTTACTGCCCATAAGTATGCGCACATTTCACCTACTAATGCTGAGGGGAATCATCTTCACAAAAGTTTTTGTGCTTTTTTTGTGGGTTTCAACCACAGACAAGGATCCTCACCTGCCAGGGTAAGCAGATCAGGGTTAGGTTTGGTGAAGTATTTGATTTTCAGGGCACCTTTTCTAGCCCCTTCCTCACTTCAGGGGGTGAGTAGTGTGGTCCTTAAAAAAAAGGCTGCCCAAACATGTATGAGAATGAGGAGGCTGTGGAATTCTACTGCTTCTTCAGTCCAATTAAGAAGATGATCCTCTGGTCTTGGCCACTTGCGTGCAGGGCTGTGACTACAGCTCCAAGTGTATCCACACCTGCTCCTTTATCACTTGCCTGTCATCACATGACTTTGAGGTAGGTAAAAATGGTAAAATAGTATGACTGATGTCTTTTAACTCTCACATAAATTGGATTTAAGTGAAGAAGAGTTGCTGGAAATCATCAGCCTCACTCTCTCTTCCAGAATGACTGGAGTCCCAAGGCAATACAAAAGTCAAGATGACCAGTGATAGCCTGGGATGCAGTGAATAACCTCGCCATCTTTGATGTCTAACCAAGCTCTAAGCACTCCACAGCATCTACTCCTCACACCTTCACAGCCACTGGAACAAACTGTTCTCATCCATCCATTCTACTGGGGAAGTCTCCACATGCTTGGGGAAGACACTCCCTCCCCAATTCACTGACAGCTTTGAGGCTCTTCAGTAACCCTCAACGCGGTTAAATCCATCTGTCGAAACAGTTTACCAAAGTATGGTCAATATGCTTGCTACAGCTTCTTGGGGTCACAGGCAAGAGGCAAATGCCAGGTGGACACCAAAGGTGGATGGGCAACCCTCACACCAGAGGTACTAGTCTTCCCTGAACACCCCTACAACCCAGTGGTTATCAACTAGCCAGGTACAAGAAACAAAAAGCTGGTGATTCTTAGTCTAGTTTTAAAAAGGACTGGATTTGTCATGTGGAGTTCTGAGTTCTGGTACTAGTCATGCCACTAAAAAAGTTTTGTTACTTTAAATAATTTTCACCTTGGGAGTCCTTGTTATAAAGGAATTGATTTCAAATGTAAAAGATCATTCAAACGCAAGATCCCTGCTAGCTCTAAAATTCTATGGTTTCTTAGCTTTTTAACATCTGGCTAACAACCTATTACTTGGGGGGAAGAGTGTTCCCCTTCTCTCTGGTCTTCTTGTTTTCTAATTTGAATATGTCTAAAATGATAAATATTG
Organism: Bettongia penicillata ogilbyi; assembly: GCA_023548195.1. Lineage (NCBI taxonomy): Eukaryota > Metazoa > Chordata > Mammalia > Diprotodontia > Potoroidae > Bettongia > Bettongia penicillata. The sequence goes on along the minus strand of JAJHZJ010000401.1, from coordinate 2,144,148 downwards.
AAGAAATAAATGGTAAACCATTCCAGTGTCTTTGCTAAGAAAACCCCATGAACAGCATCTCCATGGGATTATGAAGAGTCAAACATAACCGAATGAATGAACAGCAACAAAAATGACAGGGAAGGAGGAAAATGACGAACATCAAAGGACCCTCTTCTTCCTATGAGAAATTAACATGAGTTTAACGAGAACTATAAGCTTAGCTCCCACATCTTATTTTTATATCTTATGTAATTCCCTTATTAGCAATAGAGTATTTTTTAAGTAATTGTGTTAATTTCTGGACACTAAGAGAATAATGCAGGTAAGTCCCACTCAAACCATCTGTAAATTAAGACATCTGGAAGTTGGAATGTATTTTCTTAAGGGGAAATAGAACAATGATGTGAATGGTGCCTGGGTTAGGAGAATGTGATTCATTGTACCATAAGTACAATAAGAACTCATGTTTTAAATTATCCTAAGTGAAGTCTTTAGATTAACCCAGATGAGAGACTTTTCTCACTCTTCTTTAACTATGAATTTTTTTAAAATGTCCTGTTCTCCACTGTCCAAATCAGACTAGGACAGCCTAGGACTCCTCTTGGTGTAATGTGGGGAATGGCAGAGAGGGGAGATAAGAGATCCTGGAGTAATACACAAAGAATTGTAACCTCTTTCCCAATGCCCTGAAGGAATCACAGCACCAGCCACCCAAAAGAAGCAAAAAGTCTCTTTGATTATTTGAGTTAAATATTAGTATCTCTTCTGTTCCCCTTTGACCAGCTAGAAAGTAGTACCCTTGAATTCGTTGGTAAAGGGGTTGAGTGGCTTTAGGAAATGATTCTCTAAGCTTGTGCCCAAAAGTGAAGGGACTATTATTCTTTCCAAAGAAGCAAATTCTTACCTGAAATGTTACCTAAACTCCGGACCCTTGCTCAATCTTGACTCAAATACTCTTTCTTCAAGAATCCTATAAACTGTGCCTTCAAAATGACTTATGTTAGAGATGTTGGTAGGCAACATTTTTCTAAGTAGATACTCTTAGATTAGAGTAGTCACTTTAAAAAAAAAAAAACCCAACAGTTTCTGACAAATATATGCCTAAAACACAGAGTAGAGAATTTCTTTCAGTAGTACTATGGAACCTACCTAGCATCTGTACCAATTATTTCTATGGGAAAACATATTCAAAACTCCAATGTGGAATACTGTTTTTTTCCTAACCTTGTAATGGAAGGAAGCAAGGATTCTCCTTATACCCTGCCTCCCAACAAGTTATTGAGAACAGGGACTCTTCTCCCAGTCCTGAAGTACCATTAGGAGGTAACAAATTTGTCAGAATAAAGAGTAGGAGGCTCTTGGGAATGAGAGGAGGGGAGCTGGGGATAAAGAATCATAGCAGCCTTCAAGATGGGGGAAAGGGCTCAGAATAGAGGTGGGCCCTATTGTCCTAAGTAAGAAAGGAGAAATGATTGGGGCAAGGGTGGAGGGGAAAAAGGAATCATACCTAAAAGTTACTTATAGGTCCCCATATATTAAGAGGTTTATATATAACTCATACTGAACACCCAAGACACCTCACGTAATTCTACTGAAGCTAGCGTTGTTCTTAAAATTACATCTAAAGAGGATTCAGATTAGCAAATGCTTAAGAAAGAGGAGAAAAAGCCCTGAAAAGCCCTATTGTGACAGTTATTAGCTCAATTCCTAAATAAGAATGAGGGGAAGAGGGTAAAAAGGAGGGAGAGAAGAGGGTTTCCTAAGTCATTTATAAATGCTATACAATATAAACTATTCAGCCACATTTTATGGAAATGGAAAGAACCAACTTTATATAGTCTGGAAATCTTTCTGATTTGATGAACATTTGCAGAAATCTGTAGTTCCTGTTACAAATTATTCTTTACAGGAGAAAAAAAAACACTGTTTTCTCAAGATTTTCTAATGAATTAGGATAATTCGCCTTTACATATCCATACTGGGGTTTTCAATAAGATGAACCGGTAAGAATGGAGCATGTAATCATTTTTTATTATTAAGTACAAAGGTACAATTAAAATACAAGCACAAGATGTGACCCGCATCAATAATTCAGTGCAGCCTCCCTCTTTACAAAGTCCCTTTCATTACCATAGGCCTTTTGTTCCTTAGATGTTCCTTTTGTTTCAATGAAGTTCTCTATTGAGCTATTTACAATCTGAATAATTAGCAATCAGCATGGATTTCTGCTCTCTTGCCCTACATAAAACATTATGAAGTGCCCCAACATGACATAATTGGGTACATAAGTTTTTCTATACACTCAAGGTTTTCCCTTCTTGAAAAACTTTTTAACCAAACCAAGGAAAAACTTTACTAACTGTTCTATTTTTGAGTCTCTAAAAGGAAACATCAGCTATACTCTTAACTGAAATTTAAATCATAATTAAACAACAAATGATAAAATACATTTCTTTATTAATTAAATATTTCTGAAGTTCTATCTACCATGTACTTCTTCAATGTAAAGACCCCTACCCTACATCAGATAAAAGACAATCAGTTCTCACTCTAACACTATTTTGCAGAAGCCAAAGACATTTTTTGTACTTAGAAAGGGGTTACTGTGAAGAAACTAACTGAAATGAGGTTGAGAAGTCAGGAGCCAAAACACAGCACTCTGACAGTAACACAGAGGCCCTTTGACTAAGTGCACAAGATTGTAGCCTGAATACCAAGTGTAAGGTCGCTTAGTTATATGTTAAATACACTGCCAAAATGCTGTATTATTTTTCACAAATTTCCATGAGTTAACAGATAAGTTATTTGGAAATGTCTGCCTTTGAGGATAAAGACCATTCAATACTGAATGTGGTAATGGGGATTGCCCTGTCTTTTGACGTGATCTTAATGTTAGTCACAGGGAACATCCAATATAAGAATCTCCAGAATGTCTGCAGTCTTGATGTGCTGCTTCCCTTCACATATACCACAAGTCACAAGTGCATCGGGGGAAGGCAAGCATAAGTAAGGACCACAGGCAAAGACTAAAAACAACGGTCCCTACTTCCCCAGCACACTCATATACCAGCCCCAGTCAAGTTTACAATGTGCCCTGAAAAATTTTCACTATCCCCCCACATATTTAAAGATAATGGAAAAATAACAATAAGCCTGAAGTATTATAGTGCCACTTGAAGTGTAAATTACAAATAACAATAACAAAAAAATTTGCAGCTAAGGTTTTATATATATATATATAATATATATATATAATATATATATACTTGAATATGTGCTATTTTGTAAAAGTAATACCTATAAGGCTTTCTCATGATCCTCAGAAATATATTTATTCCCTGTATGAATCATAGTTACCACATGTGCAATTTGGTTTTAAAATTAGTTTTAAAATTTAGGCTTTAGTCAAGAGGACCTGAGTTCAAATCCAGCCTCAAACACTTGACAATTACTAACTGTGTGACTTTGGGCAAATCATTCAACTCCAATTACCTTGCCTTCTCCCCTCCAAAAACAATTACTGAAAATTCTAGCAAATAACAAGGTAAGCAGGTGGATGTTTCCATTATAATCATGCAAAAAGAAAAGCAGCCCCTTGGAAAACTGGTAGACTTAACAAGAACTGAAGCTTTATTAGGTTAACTATTAGTGAAGTGACCACATCAACTTGATTATCTAGCGTCTTTGTTTTTATACTGGCCCTCCTCTCCCTTATTTGGATTCAAAGTGCAAACATATTTTTAGAAGGAAATTATCTGCTGATTGTGTGTGTTGGATGAGTGTGCAAATAACCAGTAGCCAAGGCTAATGTAGAAAGACAACTGCACTGAGCATCATTAGCCTAGGGATTGAGCCCTCCCCTCAGCTGCTAATCTGCCTTGAACAAGCCACAGAACTCTTTTGAGTCTCAGTTCCCCCATCTGCAAAATACAGGGGTAGCACTAGGTAATTTTTAAGGCCTGTTTCTGCTCTAACATTCTATGATTGTATGTCACATAATTTCTAAAGAGCAGTCTGAGAACCATCCACAACAAACTATTACTATGGAATAATCTACTGCCAACAATACCTGGTGTAACTAAACCTGTTCTGTTTCCTAGAACCATAATTTCAAACATCCTTCTCTCATTTGTGTGCAAGCACGTGCACACAACTTTTTACAAAACCACAGGAATGGTTTAACTTGCCCCAAGGGCGATTCTGAGTGTCAGCTACATAATAAATACAGGAACCATTCTCTGCGGGTCAGCTGGGGAATTATAACTGGAAGCTGCCTTTTGAGAAGCTAGATCTGTATCTTACCAGGTTTTTCCCCCTCCCCCATCACAAGAAAGGTTCACATCTTATCAATTTGTTATCAAATCAATCTAACTTGCCTAACATCTTGTTATCCATATTTCTCTGAAAAAGGACTATAGCATATCAGTTAAAAGGTAAACCTCACTAGAACTACATGCAGATGGCCCAGATTTCTCTTTATCAGTAATATCACCATCGTCCTTTTATTCAAGGGCATGGAACCCAACTGGGACATCTCTACCTCCTCAGCTATCATAATTTTAGTAAAGTTTTAAACATTTTCATTAGCACAAAAAACAAACAAATCAGATTCTATGCCAAATATCTAACTTTGTATTCATCCAAACATAGCAAATAATATATACTAGTAGGTATTTGGTTATTAAATAGGAGTCTCTGAAAATTAGCTCTGTATTTCACAAGAACACAAATGACAAGTTATTCTATTAGCAAAAAAAAAAAAAAATTCAAGGTCACTAAAGAGAGCATAGACACCCTTTAGATCTTTTCTATTCAACCAGTAAGCTAAGTAAAAGTAAGATTTGGGGCAAAAGGAAAAAGCACCTCCTGAATACTTGTTTGCTTTGCCAATCCAAACCTATAATATTACTAGAATTGCTAGAATTGTGAAAACAGGGATTGTTTCACTTTTATCTTTGTGTAACTATGATGCCTGGCAAATGGTTGAAGTTAATAAATGTCTGATTGCTGACAGAAAGTAAATGATATATTCTGTGTGGAATATGTTAACTTCAGTCTTCTTTAACCCTTTTTCAAAAATGAGAGATGCAAGAAGGAAATAAGAACAGAACTTCAAACAGACAACTGGAAACAAAGTGGTTGTCCTTCAATTTGGAAGTGACTAAAAATATAGTGTTACATGACTATAATGAATCGCTGTTGTTCCAAAAGAAACAATAAGTATGAAGAACTCAGAGAAACATGAGTAAATTCATAAATACTGATACAAAGTGAAGTCAGCAGAACCAGCAAATAATATACACAAAGACTATAATAATGTAACAAGAATAAAAATGAAAAGAAATGCTGAGTAATTATAAAAGAAATGAAAAACATAGTAGTCTCTTTGCAAACATGGGGAACAAATAGTAGGTGAATATATTGCTAGACTTGGTTAACATGTTGGTTAATTTTTCTTAACTATTTTTTAATTTCATTTGCAAGGGATGGCTCAGTGGCTAAGGGTGACAAGAGCAGTACATCTGAAAATGAAATAATATAACATCAAAAGATATAAGCATTCTTTAAAAAGTAACGTTAGTCAGCCTACTCAGTTCTACCCTACCAGCAATGGCAGCTTTCAGCAGAAATATGTTGCAGTGTCCAGTAGAGGGAACGAAACTTTGGAGCTGAATCAAAATTTTTTTGTATATAAAAACATTATTCTGAGAAGGGGTCCATAGGCTTCACCCAACTACTAATGGGATCCATAACACACCAAAAAAACATTATGTAAAAATTCCTTGCAAAAGGTGATTCTCAGGTGATACCATAGGCTGGCAACCTGTAAAGCTCTCTATCCTTTTCCTAACCATTACAGTTTGTTCAGGTTAAGTTCTGGGGAAACCTGGCCTCCTAGGGAAGCAGGTTCCCCATTCTCACCTTTTTTGGCTCTTTGCCCCCATCTCAACTACTCCAAGGAAAACTATTATTTGGTCCTTAGTCTAAGATTTCCCCAAAGAGCAAAGTGGTGGTTGTTTTCAGTTATGTCCAACTCTTCATGATCCCATTTGGGGTTTTCTTGGCAGAAATACTGGAGTGATTTGCCATTTCCCTCTCCAGCTCATTTTTAAAATGAGGAGACTGAAACAAACAGGGTTAAGTGACTTGCCCAGGGTCACACAGCTAGTAACTATCTGAAGCCAGATTTGAACTAAAAAAGATAAGTCTTTCTGATTCCTGCCAGTAACTCAGTCCACTGCACCACCTAGTTTTCCCCTGAACCCCCAAAAGTGGTACTTGATATATAGTATAAATCGAGTATAGAACAGGTCATTTACTCCCAAAGATAAAGCAATATTACACATAAAAGAATCACAATGTGCACTAACAAAATGATTTAAACATGATTCAGTATTTTACTTTATTACCACTAACAGTCAGCTGGGATGGTAATATTCAAGCCTTGTTAGACTATAGGACAGTTTTTGCAAGACTGGTAAGGGGATTACAGTTCCATTCTGTTGGCACCAAACAGCCAACTCTTCACTTGACACCAGCCCACTCCTGTCACTGCTTTAGGTAACATTGCTCAGTAGGTAGCTCAGATTCCAGGTAAGGGGATGAACCCAGCTGCTGTTGCTGCTACAATCTCTCAAGAGTTTTGCTATTTCACAAGGACAGTGCTATAGAATATAAACATACAAAAGACACAAAGGCAGCTGGGGCCCTGATAAACCCATTTACGTTTGGAAACAGTGGCCCCTGCCATCATTATGCCAACCTTCTTCAGCTCTCCCTGAAATCACATCTTGCCACTTGAAGGACTGCCCCTAAAAGGGTCAAGTCTCCTCTTCTACCAGGAATACAGAATTCTACCTTACCAACGGTTATGACTTAGCCACCAAATCTGGGACACTCAGTCAAGACTTCTACATGTCCTAAGGTCAGTTCTCCAGAGTTCCCATCAGAAGAAGGCAGAGAATATTTATACATTCTGAGTGCGGAATGGGGAGGGGGATGGCAATAAAACAGGATTTACTGCTATCCACAAGGATGGACTAGGACTATTTCCTACAGCAATTTTACCTAATACAAGAAATTGGATAACTGTATCAATTTAGGTTAGATTATTCAATGATTACAATTCACAACTGTAAACACAGATATGCAGACATCTAACAGTCTTAAATTATTTATTTTTATGTCTCCTTAAAGTGATCCACAAAAACAATGAAATTAGAAATTTCAGTTCTTATATTTCTTGCTGAAAGTCAAGATGTTGAAACCTTTGTGATTTCACATCCAAATGGGCCCTTTAGGAGAATATTACTTAAGCACCATCCCAAAAGCAAACAGAACAAGAACTCTAGGAAAAAAAAACATACTTCCAGATGAAATCAAAAAGTTGGTTATATATTGTCTTCAAAAAGAAAAACAAAGCTGTGAATTCACTTTTCAACCTAAAACTCACAGGGTACAAATAGATGAATCCAGCAAGTCAGACAGCAAAGCCAATTTAATCTGTGGCTCCCCTGAGGTAAATGTAGTTCACAGTGTTGCCCCCACCCCAACCCTCAGCCATAATCCCTGGTTCCTGGAGGTAAAAAAGCACTGAAGTGAGGAAAATTCTGCAGCGGGATATAATGATCCAAAATGACAGGGACAATAATGACAATGAATTTCATGTCTCCCAGTCATGAGCTGGGGATGCTTGACTAGGCTGACTTATACAATTAAATTGTTACAGGTACAGCAGGAGATGCAGTTTATTCACATGCTTTGGGGGCCAATGCCGCCAGCAAATGGAGTGCTGTGGAATTCGGGCTCTTTTTTGTTTTAAGCAAACTATTTCTCCTGTAGGTATGTTTGCTTCTCTATGGTTACCCTTTAGATAGAAGAAAATTGGAATAATGATACAAGTCATTTTAAGATATTAATTATTCACTTTTTTAAAAAGACTTTTGATGATTAAATTACCTAACAACTCAAAAGGCCTGAACTCTCTCCTAACCTTTCCATAAAGAATACCTAAAGATGTCAGAATTAAAACGTCTTCACATCATGACACATAATATGCACACATTGGGCTTTTTTCAGAGTAAGGGAAACGTAAAAACCTAAATATAATCATAACGTATGTTCACAAGCAAAATAGCTACATCTTAAGTCCAGAAAGCAAGCTACCAGCAATTGTCTTAGCAGCTTGGATTCCAAAAGAAGCTTTGTTTGATTTTTTCAAAAATATTTTTGTATCCTTTCCCCTTTATTTTCTTCACTGGCTTCATTTGATAATACCACATAAGTAGGATTGCTTATATCATATCATATTATATCATATTATAGATTGCATAGCATCAAGTAAACCATCTTGGATTAGGTAACCTATTACAGACCTTATTAAAGATCTGTAATCTTATTAAAGCTGCTTCCTCCCTGGCTAAGAATCCCTGACTCTCCTCTTGGCTTTTCCCATCTTAAAGTTAAATGCTGGCAATGAGGTGGTTGGCTACAAGGACAATTTTTCCTTTTAAATCAGTGTCAATTTTTCTTTCTTTTCTTTTTTAAACAAAAATTAAGCTTGCAACACAATTTAGAAAAGGGATGCCCTGAGCAATTATTGAGTTCAAACCCTTTAAGTTGAAATTTTGGCAATTTAAAGTTATGTATTCATAATCAACATCCATGTGAAGACATTTTCTTTGGCTTTAGAACCATTCTGCGATATTCTATTAATTTTAGTAGTGGAGACCAAATGGGACTTGGAGGTATACACAAACAGGAGGGAAAACAGCTTCACAGCCAGTCAAAGTTACTAGTTTTCTACTGTTAAAAAATAAATGAATAAAATAAAATAACAGTTCCTGTGCATTTTGTTTGAGGTGATTTCAAGAACACTAAAACATATGGGGAGGCACCATCCAGAGACTCTAAGTCACTAAAATTTTTAAGGATATATTATACTGAAATATGTTAATATTCCAACACTGCAAGAACAATAAAAATAACGGACAAAGGAAAGAAAAACAATTTCTTGTTTGATGTTCCTATAGATCATAATATTTCATGAAAATGTTCACTTTTAAATTCAAATCTCACAGACATTGTAAAAAAATAATATCGGTTTAGCAGAAAAGAAAGCATTTAACACAATACTACTCTACCCAGATAAGAAGACATATCGGGGAATCTAAGGTTTAAAATGAGTCATTAAAAATATATTTTTCCCCTAAAAACACTTTGGCTTGTTTTTAGTATTAGTCTAAAAACAGTATTAAAATAAAAGCTTTTTCTTTGTTTTACTAACTCTTCCTCCTATCTCTACATAATACCAGGCAAATAATTTAAATGAATAATAATTATGCTTTTTAAAAAGTTGCCTAAGTACCTCATTTTGACTTCAGCCTCTCCATTGTGCCTTCAATTTTCCTTGAGCAACATGAACGAAAGTGACATATTACTGCTCAGATAGCAGCCACACTTCTCCCCTCCTCCACCAAAAAAAATATTGCCATTTTGCTATTCAGAATATCCAGATACCAACTCAAGTCAAATGAAGTATGACATATACCCCTAAGAAACAAACTTATAAACTGTGGCTTCAAAGAAAACCTTGAATAAATAGGACACATTGTGTACACCCAGGCTAACGTCCAACATATGCTTTAGTTTCCTGATGCTAAGATAGGACAAAAATAGCCCCTGGTAAAGTTCGAGATTTTTGATTACTTGTACTTAGAACATTTATGATGCACAATGCCTTATTCCCCAATAATTAGAAATACATGGCTATATGTAATTAGAAGAGTACACAAAATGAGATACAGTCAAGGACAATGAACTGATACATCAGTTTTCATTTGAAGCATGTTGTTCCTGATAATGAAATGATACTACTAAGCTAATGGCCAGTGGATAATAATCTTTGAGTTGTTTGGTCAATTACAATGGTCAGCTTTAGAGTCTCCCTCAGTTTCCCTCCTAGCCAACCACAAGGTGATTTTCAGATGGACAATCAGGGTTACAGGTTCTTCTCTCACTTTTCATTCAATCAATTAATCAATAGACATTTACTAAGCACTTACTGGCAGCTAGATGGCTCAATGGATAGAGCTCTGGGTCTGGAATCAGGAAGACTGGAGTTCAAATTCAGCCTCAGATGCATATTAACTGTGTAATACTGAGGAAGTCACTTAACATCTGTTTGCCTTAATCCATTGGAGAAGGAAATGGCAAACCATTCCATATCTTTGCTAAGAAAACCTCACAGACAGTATGGTCCACAGGGTCACAGAGACAGATAGGACTGAAAAATCAACAAAGCACCTACTAGGTGCCAGATACTTAATCTACTGGGTATGAAAAACTAAATAGTGCCTGTCCTTAAGTGATTTATATTTTAACAGAGGAAACAATATACACATTTATGTATATATAAAGGAGATAATACGTAGCTTTGGGGCAAAGCACCAGCAGCTGGGGAAAATAAAAGCTTCATGTACAAGGTGGCACTTGAGGAAGCAAAACAACAGTTTATTAAGTACCTACTATGTGCCAGGCACTATGCTAAGGGCCACAAGATAAAACCAGTTTTATTTCTTGTGATCCTCCCAACAACTTTGGGAAATGGTCGATGTTATTACTATTCCCATTTTACAGCTGATGAAACTGAGCCACACCAAAATTAAGTGAATTACCCTGGGTCACACAGCTATGAAGTGTCTGAGCATGGTTTTGAAGCAGGTCCTACCTACCTCCAGGTCTTTACTCTATCTCAACACCTAGCTATCACACTTGTACTGACTCTGGAAAAAAAAGTAGCCATAAAAAATGGCAGGAATGAGGGAGCACAATCCAGGTATTGGAGGTAGAGGGCACAAAGGCAAAGAAATGGGAAATAGAAAGTGTGAGAGGAATAGCAGAGGTCAGATTGGCTGAACCTTAAAGTACATGGTAAGGAGCAAAATTCATTTCGTATACATTAACTGAGTGTCTATTATGTGCAGAGTGCTGTTCTAAAAACAAAAACATAAGACAGTCCATACCATAGGAAGGTCAATATAAAATACATATGAGGTAAATTTGAAGAACAGGTGTTTGTATGCACTTGTATAGGGCAAAATTACAATCTTGTATCACAGCAGGTACCTGTTAGGGCACAAGAACCCCTTTGCCACTTTGCATGCAATTCTTTTCAAATCCACAGGTGATCAAAACATTTATATCCATGCAGATAATTTGCTATTTGCACGTGCATGAATCTTTATGAAAGAGATGACATTTAACATAGCTAATTCTTGATTTAAAGATATAGTTTCCATGTCATAGAAAGAGAGATTAGTACCTACTAAGTACCCTTATCCAAATGAGATAAGCACATACTAAGTGCCTTACACTAAGGTCACAGAGGATATATTTGGAACTAGGTCCTCTGATCCAAATTTGGTGATTTTTACAGTATACATACAACACAGTGTACATTAAAAAAGATAACTTTGGCAAAAACATGAAAGACAGATTGAAGAAGTGAAGAGACTGGCAATAGAAGGAACAGCTTATAACTGTTTATGTGAGGACTGATTTAGGTCCCAACAAGCACAGTGCCAGTAGAAAGGAGGAGATGGTCAATAAATACCTCACAATCATTTTATTTAGCATGTATATAGCATTTTAAGGTTTACAAAGTCCTTTATTCATATTGTCTCATTTTATTTTCAGGCCAACAAGTCAACATTTGTTAAGATCCTACTGTGTGTCAGGTACATAGGATGTACTAAGCTCCTTACAACAACCCTGGGTTGCAAGTCCTATTGTTATCATTTTACAGATGAGTAAGTGGAATCAGACAGAAGTTAAGTGACTCACCTAGGGTCACCCATCTAATAAATGTCTGGGGCCAGAACCTGGCAACTGTTTAGATACGAAGGAAAAGTAAGAGTCATAGGTAAGAGTCAGTTTGGTCCAACGTTCTTATTTTACAGATAAAGAAACTGAGGTTGAGAGAGGATAAGTGGCTTCCAGTAATGTGAGCAATGGATTTGAACCCAGATTTTCCCAACTCCCATACCAAGATTAATCTGCTACACTATCTACTAATTGTGAGATTTTGAGCTTGAGTGATGACAGTGGGCTGGGGAAGGAGGGAGTTGCAATGTCTAGTTAAGAGTAGAACTGGTAAGCCTTGGAAAGAAGAAGCTAAGTATAGTATAGATCAGGATAAGATGTTGAGTTTGACTTATGAGTGAAACATACATTATAACTGTCAATGTTTAGCTCAAAATGGATGTGCAGATCTGAAGTTAAGGGGAAAGACTGAGGACAGAGATACACGTTCCAAAGTCATCTATCTCCACAGGGATAATAATTACAAAATGAATGGATTGGACTAGCTCATCTCCAAGGTCCCTTCAAACAATAATATTCTAGAATTCTATGATACAAGTAATACTGTTAAGTTTTTAAACACACACATATATATATATAAAACAAATATTTTTAATACATGCAACTAATACATGAACAATGTAAATATATAAATGTACAACCTAATATTAACCATATGCCTTAAATCAAAAATATTAAGTTTTACAACCAAGGAACAAAACTTCAAAGAACCAATTTTGATAAAATCTTGCTAAAGTTTAGAAACTATTCATTGCTTAGGCATAAATACACCCATCACTGTAGCCTCAATCTTCAATAATATGTTCCATTTTTAAAAGGATTTCCTTTTTTGCCAATGGAAATTATATCTTACTGCTTTTCTTTGGTGATCACAAAACAATGATATATCTCTCAGCGTTATCTGTATAGAGAGATATAGAAATTAAACTGGGAGTCTCAAATGCTATTATCACTATGTAAAATATGCTCTGACGTGTTTAAATTTACTAAAAACTAGTTTTGATCATCTGCTTGCCATGAATACCAATCTGCTTAGTCAGACTGAATCAGTCCTTATGTTAATTGCAATCTTTTAAAGAGAAGGGTCTTATTTGAGGTAATACTGGAAATAATCCTCTTCGAATATACTTTGTATCAGGGTGGTTTTTAAAGTATTTTTAAAAATGGGAATTAAACTAGGTAACTGAACCTTAAAGTTGAATTTCAAAAAATTGATAGACTACTCTAGCTCTAGATAGTCTTACCAAGAAATCTCAGGTTCATAAATATCAAATATTGTTTCTGCTCCTCATATACCACAATGTTTAAGCCAGCAAGCACCTATCAATTGGACTGCTCAAAATAATACTTTTATAAAAAGCAAACCTTTACAATGTACTATTGTATGGACAATAATAGGAAGTTATCAAAGTGGGGAGATCCCTCCCCCAAAAAACCCAACCCAAGCATCAAACAACTTAATCCTTTTGATTTCGAAAAATAAATAGTATATCTCCTGCATCCAAGCATTTACACAGGTTAACCCCGTGTGTATAATGTTTTCCCTCCTCATTTATGCTCTTATAACCCATACCTCCCTTTAAAGCTTAGCTCAAGTATAGCCTTCTCTAAGGAGGTTTTTATTGATTCCTTATTGTTAGGACCCCATTTCCTGAAATAATTTTGTGTTTAACAATCATAATAACTAACATTGATATAGTACTTTAAGGTTTACAATATTATCTCATTTGAATCTCACTACATCCAGCACTGTGAGATAGGGGCTCTCATTATCTCCATTTTTCACAAAGAAATTTAAGTGATTTGCCCAGGATCATACATCTAGTAAATAAGGCAGGATTCAAACTCAAGTATTCCTGATTCCAAGTCTAATAATTTATCTCTTTTGGTCCTGGTTGCCTTTATTTTGTATATATCTACATTTATTTGTGAATACATGATAGGTCCAACCCCTCAAAAGAAAGTAAGTTCCATAAGGGCACACTATTTTCACTTTTAGCATCTGCAACCACATGACATGGCACAATGTCAAGCACAGAGAAGTCACTCAGCAAATGTCCCTTGATTGATGCAAAAAAATAACTAAAACTCAGGTCCTAATTACTAAAACTTCAAAACTCGATCTTCTCTATGCTGCTGTCCATTAGGGTTTATTTCTTCCTATCTATAATGATGTCTTCCTAGCATTTTTTATAAAGCAGGGGTTCTGAATCTTGCAGGTGCTCTTAATTTTGGTGCCACAGAAATATTTGGCAGTCCAGTGAAACCTATGGAGCCCTACTAAGCAAATTATAAAGGAAACCAATTATATCAAATAATTATCATAATATTTTAAAAACAAATTCACAGGGCTCCTATTGCAAAAATGTCAGGAATGTCTCTGGAGCTGATGATATATATGGTGGAACATCTTAGAAGAGTAATTAAAATCGGTCATAGGACAAAAAACTCTTCTCATGGTGTTAGAGAAAACTGACCTAAACCATGTTCTTTAGATTCCAAAAAACAGAGAAGACTTCATGATAAAAAAAAATAAATGCTTTTTTTAAAAGGGATGGAATTGCAACAACCAGTTCAACAATCCAAAACCCAAAATACATTTTAAAAAAATAAAAGATATGGGAGAGAAAAATACAAGCATGTAAGTCCTTATGACTGAATCCCCTTTAAGTAATCGATGATCCCGAGCAAAGCAACCCATTTATTTAAGAATGCTAAAATTTTAGGCTGGTTTCGTTATTACTATTAATACCTGCTCACATCACACTTTATATCCACAAACTACTTCTCAGTTCACTCCACCCACCCACAGAAAGTGCACCACACACCTACTTTTACTCAGCTCTGTTCATAATTAAAAAACGGAAACACATAAAACCACCCACACAACTGCTTCTGCTCCTAAACTGATGGAAGGCGGGTGGGTGAGGGTGACGTACTGTACTCATATGTTCACAGAACAAACATTACCAGCAAGTAATTTACTTTTCACTAAATACCCTCTGGAGAATAAAAATCTCTGGGGAGGAAAATGATAATACAAGTACATAATAATTAGATGAACCAAAGAGTCTGATTCATAATAGTCAACTATAAATGATATCAGGCAAGGAAGAAGTTAAAGGGAATTAAAAAAAAGGTCAAGACCACTAAAATTAGGACTGAATTAACCAGAGTGACAGGTAGTCCACAGATAATCTAAAACTCACCTCTGTCAATTCAAATCACTACTCACAAGATACTTTATCAGTTGCTGACTATAGACAGACAAAACAACTAGTTCCTACCAACAGAGAGCTTCCTTCCTACTTTGTGAATATAACATGTACATAGATGAACATAATAAAATGTAGAGAATAGGGGCACGGGACGATAAAGAGTGTTTTTGTGATGGTAAGGAAGGGACTAACCTCTGAGGAGCAGGGATCAGGGAAGACTTCCCAGAGAATACACTAGCTGAGCCTTGAAAGAAGATAAGCTAAAAGGAGAAAAAGAAGGACACTCCATGAGCTAAGGATAACTAACTTTTTTGTCTACAAGAGTAAGTGGGAGATAGCATGTTCAGTTGAGGGGAGAGAGAGCATTTAATTTAGTCAGGATGAAAGAATCTACATTAAAGGGAGTAATGTGAATTAAATCTGGAAAGTTGGTTGAATGGAGCTGTAAATGCCAGACTAAAGAATTTACATTTTTCTTCCTTGAGTCAATAATAGCCAGGAGATTTTCTTTTTAGGGGAGGGGGAAATTCCATTGTCAGTGTGGTGTCTTAGGAAGATTATTTTGGAAACTGCATTAAGTAGAGGCAATATATAGTAGAGTAGAAAGAACACTGGATTTGGCATCATGGTTTCAAATCCTGATCCTTCCATTTAACTAGTTTGTAACTTTGGAAAAGTCACTTAACCTTTCCGGGACTCAAAAAAGAATCCTTAATCTGTAAGATGAAAGGGTAGATGATCAGGATTCCAAAAACCCTTTCCAGGGCTAGGTTTAGGAACCTCTGATCCTATTCAACTAGTTAGAATGGAGTATGTAGAGCTGAGAGACAGGAAGACAGATTTGGAAACCAATTCAATAGTTCAGGTAAGTAGGGGCAGGGGGTGGCAGAGTAAATAGATGTGACAGTCATGGACAAGACAGGACAGGACAAGCGATTGCATTTGGGGGTGGAGGGTAGGGTTGTGAAATAAAGGAAGAGTCAGAGATGACTGAGGTTAAAAGCCTGACTAGCTGGAAAAAAAGAAGATGGCATCTACAACAGAAATAAGGTTAGAATTAGAAGAGGGGTCAGTTTAGAGGGGATGATGACTAGTCCCATTTTGTACATGCTGATTTTGAGGTGCCAATGAGATACGAGGGTGGAAGTATCCATCAGCAATTGGAGATAAGGCAGCGGAAGGCAGGACATATTAGGGTTGGATATGTAGGCTTGGTGAATAGAGGTGACACTTGAATACATGGAAGCAAATGTTACCAAAGGAATGAATTTCTGGAAAGAAAACAAAAATACTTGTCCCCAGAACTTACAATCTACTATACAGCAATAAGTATACCACAAGGTAGCATGTGACAAAGGCAAAGATCATCTAAGCAAAATATTTTAGGAAAATATGAAAGATTAAAGAGGTGAATTTTAGCTGGCTGGATAAATGAAGGAGTCATGGAAACAGTGACCCCTGAGTCTGACCTTGAAGGAAGGAAGGATGTCAAGAAACAAAGAAGACATTTTAGCCATGGGTGAGGGGACAACAACAATGTTAGCCTCTATTAATGCACAGAGGCAGGGGAAGGTAAGTGTAAGACCTGTGAAAGTTTAGCAGAACACTTTATTTGGAATATATATAACACATAAAAGCAAAGGAAAGTGAAACGAGTCTGACAAGGAAGGGTAAATCTAGCATTTATTATATTTATATTATATATATAATTATATATATAATATAACAAAATATATAATATATATAAAAACAAGCATTTATTAATTGCCTACTATGTGCCAAGCACTGTGCCAAACGATGGGGATACAAAGAAGGGCAAAACAAAACCACAACAAATCAGCCTCGGCTCTAAAGGAGTTCATAATCTAGAGAGGAGACAACAAGCAAACCAAAAAACACGGAGGGTTGAAAGGTCAGGTTGAGTTTTGTATTTACCCTGTAGAATGGCACAAAAAACTTCTGGATGGTGAAGTACAATTCATATAGTTAATGTACTAGGGTAAGGCATTTGGGTAAGAAGATCAATACCCAACACAAAGACCTGGCCCTCAAGGAAAGGTACGAACCAAAGGCTGCAAGTTTGAGGAAAGTCACAGAAAAAGTAACCATGGTTTAAGAGGAAGGTTAGAAGATAGGTACAAAAGAAGAGATCTGTGCAAAATACTACGGGAAGATGAGTGGCATGGTCAGTCCTCTTCATTATCAAGATTGGTTTCACAGCTATAAAGGATGGTCGGGAGAGCCGTGAGACGGTAGGTCTAAGGCCATCTAGGAAGCTATCACAGTATTCTGAAGCTCTTCTAACAAATCCTTGGCCAGTTTAGACTCAACCAGGTTAGACTTTCATCCAGTTATTTCCCCTTTACAACCATCATAAGGTAAGGCCTGACCAAAAAGTAGTGAGCCTGAAGACAAAGAAAACTCAGCTGATGAACTATATTTTGTACACCTATTATGCAAAGGTACACCCAAATAGGTAAAAGATTTAATTACAAAACAGATGAATCAAGTGATCGCATCATCCCCTAGTAACAGTAATAGTTAGCTAGCATTTATATCATGTTTTAAGGTTTGAAAATTAAATAGTAACAAACTATTATCTCATTTTATTTTCACAACAAACTTGGAAGGTCAGAGTTATCATTATACCCATTTTACAGTTGAGGAAACTGAGGCAAACAGAGGTTAAGTGACTTGCCCAGAGTCACACAGTCAGTGTCTGAGGCACTAGAGTCTTCCTGACTCCAGGTGCGATACTCTATCCACTGCACCGCCTAACTGCCTAAATCTCAAAAAACCATCTGTCCCAGCACACTTAGAACATAGATTAACTTGAATGGAGATGGTCAGTCATATATCTTTTTAGTAAGCTGAGGTAAAATGATGTTACTATGTCAGGCTAATAATACTGTCTATATACCATTTTCAACTTCATTATTTTATCTTTTATAGACACCATTAGGCCAAAATGACTATCTGTAAATGTGACCTTATGCATAAGAACAAATGACTTTGTTTTTCACAGTATTTCACAGATTTGAAGACTCAAGAGTTAAAATCAATCTTGGGGATTGTGCAATCTAAATCCCTCATTTACAGACGAACAAATTTCAGGCCCAGAGAATTTAAAGTTGCCACCCTCACGTGGAGAATAAGAGGCAGGATTCCAAGCCAGAAGCCCTCTGCACTATTCCACATAGCATCCATATCCTTGTTTTATTTTCAGGCTATACTGTGTCTATGCTATTTTAGAAACAGAAAATAAAAGCTGAGAGAAAATTTCTTTCATTTCATGAATGAGTTAGTTTTAAAGTCAGTAGATCTAAGAATTAAGAATATATACTGCTGCTAAACTCAATGTTTATGACTTGTAATACAAAGTAAAGAACAAACTGGAAAACTACCCTTCTCCAACCGTGTCTTTTTGCCCCCTTTTGAAACAAGTAGCTCAAGTCGCTCCATTTAAAGTCTAACCCAAATCTCCAATTTGATTCGACAATAAACTCTTATTAAGTGTCTCCTACATGCCAGGCACCATACTGGGATGCCAAAGCAGAGATAAAATAGTCCATACCCTGAAGAAATTTCTATTTTTTTGAGGGTGGAGATGGTGAAAGGATAAAAAGTTTATAAAAAGAAAACTAAATACAAAATATAAATAAGGCTTGGCTGTAGAACAGAGATATGAGAAGACACCTTACATGACTTCTTTAAAGAGTTTGAGGAAGGAAGAGCTATAGATGTGAAATACTACATACAATTTTTTTTCTGCTAATTCTGATAATATTCTGCTAAACTATTTCTTTTTTAAAATTTAAAAGGGACGGTTCTTCAAGCAAAAGTGGTGGGAGTGATACACTGGGAAATGTAGGTGATCTAAAAACAAAAGATTAATAAACATTATACACAAAGATATATGTTTATACATGTACATACACACATACATACATGTGTACATATGGATGTATATAGTACCAACAATGAGGAGAGACTTCCTGTAGAAGGTTGCACTTGCGCTGACATGAAGGAAGCTATAGATTCTGTGAGGTGGAGGTGAGATGGGAGTATATTTCAGGAATGGAGGGAATGCCTATGCAAAATCATGGAGACAAAATGCAGAGGGTTATGCAGGAAGAGCAGCCCAAACAGCTTATCCAGAACACAAAGTCAACGAAGGAGAACAGCACTCAGAACCAGACCATGGAGGGCTTTTCAAGGGCCAAACAGGAAAGCTCCTATTTATCTAAAAGGTAAGAAGGCACAAAAGAGGCAACAGTCTATGAAACTCTGCCACCAGAACAAAAGATGCCATAAAAACCAGGTGTACTGCCATTCTCTCAAATAGTCGTCAAAAGCAGAGGTCCTTAACCTAGGGTCCAGAAGTCCATGGACAGATTTCAGGAATTCTGTGAACATGGATGGGAAAAAATTAAATCTTCATTTTCACTAACATCTCCTTGAAACTTAACATTGCTTTTAATTATCAATACACCAATAAACATTATTCTAAGATAAGTTCCAGGCTACCCAAAGGTTTCTATGACACGATAAAAGTTAAAAGAAACCCTGCTCCGAAGATTCAAATCTGTTCTAAATATTTTTTTTAAAATTAGGATTACATTAAAAGGAATGCCTTGGGTGTGATGGAAATAG
Organism: Bettongia penicillata ogilbyi; assembly: GCA_023548195.1. Taxonomy (NCBI): domain Eukaryota; kingdom Metazoa; phylum Chordata; class Mammalia; order Diprotodontia; family Potoroidae; genus Bettongia; species Bettongia penicillata. The sequence goes on along the minus strand of JAJHZJ010000401.1, from coordinate 2,124,412 downwards.
TGAATAAGCATCTAAAATGAGAATGTGGGAGAGGGGTTAGAGATAATTCAAAAGGGGCAAAAACAGGAAATGGTCCCATGCCAGCTAGGATAGTAGGATGCTCTTTACAGAATGCCTTCTTATTCCTCACAAACCAAGGAACCGATTTTATATAATCACCCAATAAAAACTACAATGAATTAACATTAAGGGTCTGACGCAGAAAGAGGAAATTCACAGTTAAGGTTGTCCTTTAACATGTAGGCACAACAGGGGGGCAGCAAGAAAGTAGTTAAGTGGACACCCTGTGGTGTTTAGATGTTGGAAGACAACTCAAACTGTGAATTTTCTAGCTTTTAATGTTTGTATAAGACTCTTAAGATTTTTTTTCTATGCTGTTTCTGCTGGGGGCATTTTCTTGAGTTTGGTCCTTACTGCCCCTGACACATGCACACTCTCACTCACACATACTGTCTCTGCTCTCTCTGTCTGAAAGCTTGACAGACAAATGAAAGTATTTAAATCGATTCGGGAACATAACACAGGGAAGGAGTAGAAAGGAGGAAGACTTAAATACACTCCACAGCATAGCAAGGTGTCTAAACATTAGAACCCCTTAAAAAATCAGAGTGGATTAAGCTGGAATTAAACTTCCCCTCAACGTAAGATTGGATGTGCCCTACTAAATACGATAAACCGCATCATGGGAATAATACTTCATTGAGTATTGAGCTCACAATCTAAGATATTCTTCCTGCTATAGAATTCTGTGATTTTAAAAAATCATTTATCATTATATACATGCAGTTACATCCATGCAAGTGAAAATTCCTTTAGGCTATTCCATACCACAACCCACCTCCAAACATTTTATGCAATATTCAGAAATTACTGTGGTTTCTATCCAGAAATACACTAAGGATCTCATTTTAAATAGGTTTCCTTCAAGTAAAGTATATAAATAGTCAGCATTAGAGACATAAAAAATATAAAATTTCACCTAAAAAATAAAATACTTTTTCAAAAAAGAAAATAAAACAATAAAAGGCTTTACTTTCACAGAAACAAACATTTACCTTCATTGTTTAAATATTATGTGCAAAAAATGTGTCCTGGGCAAAATACACATATGTCTAATTTCAGCCCAGAGGGCATTTTTCTCTGAGTTTATAACCCCTTGAAAATAGAGGTTTCATCTGGAAACCTAACAGATCTATGGTTGCTCGCAACATTATAATATATTCATAAGGCAAGTCTTCTCTGTCAAAGACACAGCAAATTAAATGGCATAGGGTGGGGTCCATATCCATGAAGAGATGATGATGGAAAATGAACCAAACCAACCATGATATAAGAAGTAAAAATCCAGGAAGAAAGGAAAGATACAAAATAAATTACTTTAAAAGCATAAACACTATGGGGAGCCCTTCATCTAGACCTAGAGAGAATTTTTGTTGTTTTTAAATAAAACACAGTCTCGAGGAATCAAAAAACCATTGAAAGATTCTCAAGATATATATGGGTTAACAACTTTGGGCAGAAGAAAAAAATAGCAAGAGGAGACTGGCAGAAATGTCTATATACAACAAAGCATGTAAATGCTACTTTTCACATACAAATCAAGTTTTGACTAATAATCACAGTTTATAGCTACTATAATAAAGATTAACCCATTAAAGGACAGAGTTCATTAAAACTACACCAGACTCATTTCAAACATAAAGCAATTTGTATTAGGATCACTCTAGAGTTTTAGTTTTCTGTAGAGAGATCAGAGATCTCTAAATGAATCAACCAGATAGTAATCTAGCTACTAGAATTCTATAGTAATAAAATTTCATTTATTAATTATAGACATTTAAAGAATATCACTGGCTAGTTTCAATTAAATCAGATGCAATGCTCCCCCAAATAGAAAGGAACCCATGATATGCTAGCCATTATCATGATAATGCAAGACCAGTTTTTTTCTTCTGCTTGCCCAAAGGGAAGTTGTCCCACAGTTAACCTGCGTAACTTAAATAATCATTTCCCAAAACTCTAAGAAGTTATTGAACAAGTAAATCTTATTCTTCTAATTATACATGTTCAACTAATGGAAGTCATTAAAACATACAATAAATGTCATGAAACTGAAGAAGAATAATAATTGCTTTTTTTACAATTAAAAAAACATACCATCATAATAGACAATAGCTCCAACCAGCTTGTCCTTCTGCAGCATCGGAAAATGTTCAAGCGCTTTTGACTTACTAAGAATATAACTGCTTTTCAGGCAATGAGCTCCTGCAACCAGGTCATAGAGTTTTATTCCTATCCAGTAGTAAGGCAACTGCCACCACCTACAGAAGAAAAATACAGGTAAGGAAAGGAGATAATATTTAGGAAAACTAAATATCATAGCACAAAATGACATTTGACCATTGCAACTCTTTTATTTAAATACAATAAAGCACAACTGTAGTAACATAATCCAAAAGGTACTAAATGTGAGCATTTATTAAGTAATATTTTACATTTAATTAGATGAATTACATTAGTGAAATAAATGGATGAAAATTTAAATGAGTGTTCTAAGGCAATCAAGGCAACTGGTGTAAAAAGCAGGACAAAGAATTGTAGAGTTTGGGTTCATACCCCCTTGACAATCATTGAGCAATACCTAACCTGCTTTTTCAGAAAACTGGTATCTCTTGCCCAAGAAGGTCTCATCGGTATCTCTAGGCTGTTAAAATTTGTGTTTGTGCATTGACAATCATTTTGAATTTGAAATTTGGTCAATTTAGCATTTTTTAGGTTCTATGCTTAAAAAGATACCTCAAAGTGCATTTAGTCTCAGTAGATCACTTGAAGAAAGGCCAGTTTTGATTAAATAAGCAGAAAGCTTACTTGGTATATGCTGAATATTAATATACTTTCATCAGTACAATAAAATAATTACTAAATGCATCTCTAATGAAAACAGTGATTTTACTGCATAAAAAATGAATAAAATACTTTAAAGGAACATTAGAAACAAAGTTTATCCTATTATGCTTAGGAGAGCTCTAAGTAGAAACCTCTTTCGCCCCTGCAAGGTTGAAAGAAGGTTCATTTTTCCTTTAAAAGAAATGCAAATGGCAACAATAGAAGATCCCTGATAAGGATTCTCTTAGAATCCTCCCAAGAAATATAAAGATGCTCTGTGAATGACCAGATTAAGTTGCAAACCCTCAAACGTAATATTATTCTTAGAAATAACATCAATGCAATTAATTTCTACTTAGGTATAAAAATGTGTCAGTGTAAATATGGGTAGATACGTACGCCAAATTCAAGTTCCAAATTCAAGTTTCAGCATAAAGAGAATACTTATAACTAAAGTTGCTCAAAATGTGAACCTTCCAAGGCATCTCTGGTCAAATTTTTCAAAAGTGGTATTTCTTGGCTTTGCCTTTCACACCTTTGGTTTTCCCACATGCAAATTGAGCTCATCAGTATGCCTAAGGAAACTAGAGCAAGAAGTTCCCGATTGTAAATGCAGAAGGTGACTGCTACCTCCTTCCAAAATCAGGCTCTTGAAACTAAATTGTGTCAAATGAGAATCACTGGGGGGAAACCATACTTTTAAAATATGGCAAGAGAAAATATTTTTAAATGAGAGATAAGAATCAACTATAAGCATTAAGGTAAGGTAGGAAAACATTCCTGATAAGACAATGTCATGCTAACTCCAGCTGAGCAGACAGAGCACAGGGGATCTCAACAAGCTTACTTGTAAATCGGAAGCATTATAGGTAGTGCATGAGATAAATGGGGAGCAATCTCAAGCAGGTTGGCACGCTCATGAAGTGCTTCTTTCACCATCCTGTACTAAAAAGCAAAATATGGAAAATTAGCTTGGCAGTAACAGATTATGGTGTTTTCCAAAGGGGGAAAAATGTCCTGCCAACTGATTGATACACACAACCCTCTCTACCTCTGAGCCAGGAAATATCTTAATCATATTTCCAATAATACATCATGCTGTCAACTTCAAGGATTTTTAGAAACCTTCACTGTATTTGCATAGGAGGAAAACATGCCATTGGGGTTCCCAGATGTAAGATATTTCCCTGACTTGAGCTACATGATTATACAAACCATTTATCTTGTATTCCCTCTATTGTTGCCCCAGCTCCATAAAACATTTGTCCCTGCAAGGGATGATAGATTACTCAATGGGAGGCACCTTTAGATTTTTTCCCTTACACAAACCACCCCCACCAATGTAGATCAGAGATGCCTTTCAAAGAGGGGCATGGAAACGGCAGGTGCACAACTACCGAACTCAAGTTGTTATTAGTCGTCTGTGGGCAAAACATAGATGGAAAATTCTTTTGAATTTTTATTTTCTAGAAAATGCCACTGCCTCCTCCTTGCCTGCAATGATTGGACACATGGTAGAATTATTGTGTGGAAAATACACCTCAAATCTTCTTTCCCCTTAAGAATTTGCCAATGATAACATGACCAGATGGTGACAGCTATAGGAGAGAAAGGAGCCAGAGACTGCCCCTGAACTAAAAAAATGGAATACAAAATACCCTTGAGGGGCAAAGGGCTGAATCGTGGTTGCTCAAAGACACCGGGTTCAAAAATGGTTCAGCAAATGTGCCGCTTGGATGACCTCAGATTACCCATAAATGGGTTGGAGGGGAGGTTGGCGTGGGGGATTGTTTTTGTACTCAAATTATGATTTCACTGGTATGCAGAACTCCTGGTGAGAAAACCATCCCAATACAGGTGTGGCACTTACTCCACATCTCAGTCTTAGAGAGTTGCCTAGGTACATAAAAGATTAAATGATTTTTCCAGGGTCACATACCCAGTATTATGTCAGAGGCAGGACTAACATTGATTCTGAGGCCAGGCCTCTCTATTCATTACATCACACTGCCTCTAACACTACAGTAAAAAACTGTCATACGTCTCCTGAAAAATACTCCTGCAGAACACATTAAACAGATATTTCCAACAGGAGAAAACATTAAAAGCCATTTAAAACCCTGATTTAATTGGAGAGGGGAAAGCAGCATAGTAGCAATTTTTGTTTAACAACTAGCACACACAATTACCTGCTCATAATCCAGGTTCAAGATGGCCTTCTGAAGATATCTCACCCCACCATGGATCAGCTTAGTGCTTCGGCTGCTGGTCCCTGATGAGAAATCATCTCTTTCTACAAGGGCTGTTCTTAGTCCTGTGTAACCAGAAAACCAAATTAACTTCTTAAATTACACAATTTGTATGTAATTCATTAAAGACACTTCTCCAGGGTAGAGACAATCACAAGAAAAATTACTCTGAACATGGATAAATTTGTATTCAAAATGCACTGCACTGTCTATATTATAATGAAGAGATTTTAGCCTCTTCCTAGGGGGAAAAAAGTCAAACCAGACTGGAAGCACATTAAACGTTAGGTGGATCACAGTTAGAAAATATCACAGCACAATTACACAGTCATAATAGATGGGTGCTTTTAAAGGGATGAAATGTCAGCCAGTCTGATGCTCTGTGCTTTCCAAATATTTAGGTGCATGTACCCTCAAATATGCTTGGCCCTCACCCTAAGTACAAACTAGTTCCAAGGTCTCCAGTCAGTGTGGCTTGAACAAAGAAGTGCTTGATTTGTAATCAGAGGAGTCACTTAATTTCTCTGGAACCCAGTTTCTTCATCTGCAAATTGAGAGATAGGTAGTAGATGACCTCTAAGATTCCTTTTAACTCAAAAGATTAACTTTTTTTGCCTTGGATCCCTTTAAGGCCTGGGTAAAGTCTATGGACCTAATATCAGAAAAATGTTTTCAAATCCACAAAACACATGAAATCAAAAAAGTAAGCCAATTACATAAAAAATATAGTTCTCAAAATCATTTTTTTAAAAGTTCCTTTCTAGCTTTAACGCTATGATCAAATTTTCCAATTTTCAGCCTGGATCTCTCAAGAACCTTAGAATTCCAACCAGATAATATGTAAACATGGAAATATGATGTACTTAGAAATGTACAAGTAGATGCAATTTAATATACTGTGAACAGAGCATGCGAGCACGAATGATACATGACAAAGAAATAGGGTAGAATGAGGTTAAGTAAGGCTAAGTCAATTGTGACTCTTCTTCTCACTTCCTTCCCTCCAATCTCCCCTTACTTAAGTGTTCCAAAGACTTTTCTGGCAAGTTATAAGAAAGAACAAACAGCCTTTGAAACCTGAGACTAGAAACAACTCAGACTTCTAAATGCCCCATTCCCTCCTTCCTATCCAAAACTGGGTTAGGATCACCCCTATAGCAACCCCTAGAGTCCCATCAAATAGCACAGGGATATAAGCCAAGGGTCTAAGTCCAACACAAGGTGTATAACACATTCTGGACTATGAGACCCAGATATGCTTGGCAGACACATGAAGAACTCAATATGACAGGATCCAATTATTCTAAGAATATCTGGAATGTTTCACAGCCACAATACTCATAAAATAGATTTTAAGCCTATATTCAAACCATTTATTGTAATTAATACCACACGGCCACTTTTAAAACAAGCAGTTTAAATATCATCATAAAACCAGGGCAACTTCCTTGACTCAAAAGGGCAGTGTTTTTGGAAACCTTGGAGGAAAAATAGGACAGTGAACTCGGATTTAAGAGTAGATACTTCTAATATTTTGACTACCTAATTAAGGACCACATAAATAATTAGTAAGAGACTAATTTTTGTCTTTACAAATAATTATATTGAAGATACAAATGGATACCATGTTTCTGAAGCATTCATCCTACAGTTATGTTTTGTAAAATTAAGTCATAAAAAGATACAGCAAAATATACCAGGAAATGGGCATAACATATTGCAAAAGGAAGGAAGACGGATAAAAAACCTGTAGTATGTGAATATGCTAGGGCTTGGACCTGTGATTTCATCAGTACAGTACAGGGAATCCGAGGCAAGGAAACTCCTTTCAAAAATATAGACCATCATCTTTTTTGCAACTTCTGTCAATGTTCATCCTTCATTTTTGAAGACCATGACATCAGAGAAATTATGACATGACTTCCACTTGACTTTGTTTTCACTGAGGGAGGGCTGTACAAGGTTACCAGCCTCACTTTCCCCTCCTGAGCCATCTGGATCCAGTAACCAGATATTCCTCAGGAAGACTGAAGAAGGTCCAGGATGCAATGGGAGACCTTGGCCTATTCAGGTACTCACTTAGAGTGAGGTAACGCCCATTCTATCTTTTCTTTTTTTCCTTCTTTCTTTTTTCTTTCTATTTTTCTTCCTTTCTTTCTTTTTAGTCTGTCTGTCTTTCTTTACCAAAACCTTAAACCCAGTGCACTCTGAAGTCCATACATTGCACAACAATAGATCCCTGCCCAAACCCCACTTAATGGCTCTTTTTGGGCCTGACTTCAGAGTGATTATCAGCAGTAACTGTTGCTCCCTCCCAGCTTGCTTTTTTTTTTCTTTTGCCCATTAAAGGGTCTATTTCCTGATTACTTCTTAAAGAGTTTATTCACCAAATGGGCATTACACCTCATTCTAAGTGAGGATCTGAATAGGTCAAGGTCTTCCACTGCATCCAGGGTCTAATCTAGTTATTCTGATGAAAATCTAGTCACTGGATCCAAATGGCACAGGAGGAGAAAGTGAGATGGGTGAACTTGCACAGTCCTCCCTCATTCAAAACATAGTCAAATGCATGTCATGTCATCATTTCTGATGTCATGCTCTTCTTCAAAAATGAAGGACAGAAGATGGCGGAGTAGAAAGACACAGATACGGAGGCTCAACCCACACAGCCCATAAAATACCTGTAGAGAGGGACTCTCAACAAATTCTGGAGCAGCAGAAGTAGAGAACAACAGAGTGGAGATTTCCAGCTCAGGGTGACCTGAAAGGCCCATGGGAAACATCTGTTGCACAGCAGGTGGAATGGAGCCCAGCCCAGCCTTGGCCACAGTGCACAGCTTGCGAACAGCCCTCAGGGGGCAGAATCTCCAGTTGCAGCAGCGGGTTCACAGATCCCTCAACCCACAGGCGCCAAAGGTCAGTGATGAGTTTTTGCAGTTGGCCGAGAAGGGAGAAGAGCCAAGGGCCTTCCCATAGCTCTGGCAGCAGTCTGTCACCACAGAGGCCACATTGGCAGGCGCAGCAGCTGCATCCATTGTTAAGAGTGTAAAAACCCTGGGGGCACTGAGGAGTTGATTCTTGCCTTGGCCTTGTGTGGAGGCTCTGGGGAGGCTGGTCTTTGTCTCACACTGAATGGTGGCCCTGCCCATCCAGCTTATCTGAAAATCAGCCCCCCAGTGCTGACTTGGTGGAACTGGAGGCCAGATGGCTGTGGAGAGGTAACTTCTAAGATTCTGGGCACAAAAATCCCTTCCTACACCCAGACCAGTACACCCTTGACTGTGCCAACTTGGAGGAACTGAGATCTTACAGATTCACAGAGTATACCCAACTCTTGACAAAGGACCCAAAAGTCAAGTAACTAGTTGGAAAAATGCCCAAAAAAGTGGAAAAAAATAAGACTATAGAAGGTTACTTTCTTGGTGAACAGATATCTTCTCCCATCCTTTCAGATGAGGAAAAACAAAGCTTACTATCAGGGAAAGACATAAAAATCAAGGCTTCTGTATCCCAAACATCCAAAATAAATATTCAGTGGTCTCAGGCCATAGAAGAGCTCAAAAAGGATTTTGAAAATCAAGAAAGAGAGGTGGAGGAAAAACTGGGAAGAGAAATGAGATGAAAGAAAATCAAGAAAAGAGGGTCAACATCTTCTAAAGGAAACCCAAAAAAATGCTGAAGAAAATAACACCTTGAAAAATAGGCTAGCTCAATTGGCAAAAGAGGTCCAAAAAGTCAATGAGGAGAAGAATGCTTTCAAAAGCAGAATTAGCCAAATAGAAAAGGAGGTTCAAAAGCTCACTGAAGAAAATAGTTTTTTAAAAATTAGAATGGAAACAGATGCAGACTAATGACTTTATGAGAAACCAAGAAATCACAAAACAAAACCAAAAGAATAAAAAGATGATGGAAGATGATGTGGAATATCTCATTGGAGGAACAGCTGACCTGAAGAATGGATCCAGGAGAGAGAGTTTAGAAGTTGTGGGACTGCCTGAAAGCCATGATCAAAACAAGAGCCTGGACATCATATTTCATGAAATTATCAAGGAAAGCTGCCCTGATGTTCTGGAACCAGGGGGCAAAATGAATGCTGAAGGAATCCACCGATGGCCTCCTGAAAGAGATCCAAAAAGAGAAACTCCTGGGAATATTGCGGCCAAATTCCAGAATTCCCTGGTCAAAGAGAGAATATTGCAAACAGCTAGAAAGAAGCAGTTCAAGTGTTGTGGAAATGCAATCAGGATGACACAGGATCTAGCAGCTTCTACATTAGGGGATCAAGGGGAGTATGATATTCCAGAAGTCAAAGGACTTAGGACTGCAGCCAAGAATCGCCTACTCAGCAAAACTGAGTATAATACTTCAGGGAAAAAAAATTATCTTTCAATGAAATAGAGGACTTTCAAGCATTCTTGATGAAAAGACCAGAGCTGAAAAGAAAATTTGACTTCAAACACAAGAATCAAGAGAAGCATGAAAAAGTAAACAGCAAAGAGAAGTCATAAGGGACTTACTAAAGTTGAACTATTTATGTTCCTACAGGAAAAGACAATATTTGTAACTCTTGAAACTTTTTTCAGAATCTGGGTAGTTGGTGGGATTACACACACACACACAGAGCACAGGGTGAATTGAATAGGATGGGATCGTATCTTAAAATAATGTAATTAAGCAATGAGAGAAATCTATTGGGAGGAGAAAGGGAGAAATGGAATGGGGCAAATTATCTCTCATAAAAGAGGCAAGTAAAAGACTTTTCAGTGGAGGGAAAACGGGGGGAGGTGAGAGAAAAAACATGAAGCTTACTCTCATCACATTCTACCAAAGAAGGAATAAAATGCACACTCATTTTGGTATGAAAACCTATCTTACAATACAGGAAAGTCAGGGAGAAGGGGATAAACAGGGTAGGGGGGATAATGGAAGGGAGGGCAGTGGGAGGAAGGAGTAATTAGAAGTCAACACTCTTGGGGAGGGATAGGATCAAAAGAGAGAACAGAAGAAGCAGTGGGGCAGGATAGGATGGAGGGAAACACAACACAACTATTATGGAAGTCATTTGCAAAACTACACAGATATGGCCTATGTTGAATTGTTTGCCTTTCCAAAGGGAATGGGTGGGGAGGGAGGGATGAAGAGAAGTTGGAACTCAAAGTTTTAGGAACAACTGTTGAGTATTGTTCTTGCAACTAGGAAATAAGAAATACAGGTAATGGGGTATAGAAATTTATCTTGCCCTACAGGAAGATGGGGATAAGGGAAGGGAGGGATGTTAGAAGGGAGGGCAGATTGGTGATAGGGGCAATTAGAATGCTTGGCATTTTGGGGTGGGGGGAGGGGAGAAATGGGGAGAAAATTTGGAACCCAAAATTTTGTGGAAATGAATGTTGAAAACTTAAATAAATAAATTTAAATACAAAAAAAGAAAGTGAAGGGCAGACCTGTGAGTAGAGTAAGCTGCCTTAATGGGGACCAGCCAGCTGGGTAACTCAGCTCATCAGCTCCCTGCTGTCCCCTTTCTCCAACTTAGAATTGCCTACAGGACCTAAGACGATAAGTGAGCAGCCAAGAAGTCAGGCAATCAAAGGACAAATGGTAGCAACAGTGTGGAAGAGTTAAGACTTGAGCCCAGATCTTCCTGGGGCTGGCTCTCCATCTACTTCACCACAGTTCTCACATTAATGTAACAGAATACTATCATTCTGTAAGAAATTATGATTAGGAAAAATTCAGATAAAACTGGGAACACTTGTATGAGCTGATACATGGAAAAGTAAAGAGGATGATATACACAATGACCATTAATAATATGAAAGAAAACAACACTTAAAGAGATCATTAGTCTTGATTCCAGATGACTGATAAATGAAAACATCCTTCTTGGTAGAGAAATTGAGAAGGGTGGTGGAGGAGAAACTACAGGTGTAGAATGAGTCTCATGTGATCAGACTCAGTTGATGCACTGATTTCTTTTCCCTAACTGTATTTTGTGAGAATGGGGGAGGGAGGGATGCTGAGGGGGACAATTACTAAGAAATGATGACTATGTTGTTTTTTTTTACATCAATAAGACTTTTTAAAATACAAAAGATTTAATACTTTTCAATATCTTGTAACCATAGAAATCATCACATTTCAGAATACATCATAAAATGAGACAGCACAAATGTTTATATATCACAATGAACAATTCATCACACATTTATTTGCCTCAATTTGATTAATTCCTTAGCTGGGAATCAATCCACAGAATCCAAACATATGATTCATTCAAAATAAGTAGTATGTAAACACTTCTTACTATATCCCTAGGTTGATGCTAGCTTCTCAATCCAGCAAGCCTTAGAGAAATATAAACAGTTAAGGGTTCAGTTAGTTGTTGAGGATACAAAAAATTGTGGAGACATGTTTCCTGCCTTTACAGAGTTTTATTTCAACTGGGCAGAATAAAAAATGGAAGGGGAAGGAGAAAGGAAGGAAACAAGTGTTAAGGACCTACTTACTATGTGTCAGGTATCATATGAAGTATTTTATCTCATTTGACCCTCACAACAACCAGTAGTTATTACATGGTTTTATATATATATATATGTGTGTGTGTGTGTGTGTGTGTGTGTGTGTATTTATATATATATAATATATCCCTATTGCTATCCCTTTTTTACAGCTGAGGATACTGAGGCTGGGAAAGGTTAAGCAACTTGCCTAAAGTCCCAATAGTAATAAATGTCTGAGGCTTCACTTGAACTCTATCTTCTCGTACCCAGGCTCTCCAGCCACTGTGCCACCTAGATCCCTTTGAAATGATTTGTCTTCTATAGCTTTAGGAGATGAATAGGAAACACCTGAGTGGAGGTCTTGACCTTGATAATCCAGAGGTATCTCAAACTCAACATGTACAAAATAGAGTTTATCATCTTTTCACTCAAAATACACCCACTTTCTCATTTCCCTCTTTTTATGGTATTGCCAGTTTTTTCAGACGCCCAATTCGCAACTTCAGGGTCATTCTCACTTCAGCATCCCTGCCTTATCCAAAAAAGTTGCTAGTCCTTTTATCTGCTCATGCAGTGACCATCCTAGCTTGGGCCCTCATCACCTACTGCCAGTCTGTTCTCCATGCTGCTGTCACCCTGGTAATTCTAAAGCACAAATCTGGCCAGTTCACTCATTGACTCAACAAGCTTCCATGGTTCCCTACTGCATCTAAGACAAAGCCCAAATTCCGGTCTGCCATTTTAAAGTCCTTCCAATCTGGTTTCAACCTATTTTTCAGGATTGATTTTACTCCCTCTCACACAGCCTCAGTTCCAGGCAAAATGACCTGCTTACTATTTCTACTGCAGGACAGCCTATCCCTGGCCTCCATGCCTTGACATAGGTTCTCCCTCACGCTTGGAATATTCTCCTTCCTCGCCTCTTTCTCTTGAAATACCAGAACTTCCTTCAGTCTTCAATCAAATGCTACCTCTTATATGGGACCCTTCCTGATAGTACTTCCCTCCCCACATTCCAGAAGTTATTTTATACTCCCCTATCTATATGTTGTTTGTCTCTTTTAGAATATAAATTCCCTGAGGTGAGAAGCAATTTCATTCTGTGTATCTTTAACACCTGGCCTCATTGAAAAAGTTCAATATATGATTAAATTTTTAACCACTCACCACAGCTGTCAAGAGTAAGAGACATATCTATTTATTTCATTGTGCAGAAATACAGATAGATCACCCAAATTCCTGCAACCTTCATGAATCAAAGGATGGATCCAGAATGACAAGGGGATGTACAGAACAAGTCTAGTGGCAAGTCCTAAATCAGCCTTGCCAAGCTTAGGAAAAACTGACGTGGTATTCTGGTGCAAAAGTGAGGATTCTGTTTTGAAGGACATGCGCTCTCAAACCAGATAGTGCCATGGGGTCAAACTTACACCTGGGGAGGCTAGATCAGAACAGTGTAGAAGTATTACCCAATTCAGTAAGATAAATCTTTTATTTGAACTTCTAATTACCTGAATTCAAATTTTCTTTTCCCTTGTGAATAAATATTATTGCTTATACCCCAGATGGTTCTTATAAGGGAAAAAGAGAATGTTTGCTAGAAAGTGGCATCCAAATTAATCAATAGGAGCTAAAGAAAAAAAAGTAAATAGGGATAAGGTATGTAAAAAGTAAGTTAGAAAATGCCATCCCTTTTTCATAAGCAAGCAACAACAGGATGTTAAAACTGGAACCACAAAATGTTCAATGAGTGCCATCCAAATTCCCAGATTCCATTTCAGCCCTACTTGTGGTATCACTAACCACTTTTCTTAAATATCAGAATATTAAATCTCTTTTTGACAGCGTAGAATATACACTGCCCACAGATGCAGTTGTGGATAAAGCCTGATCAAGTTACCTGCTAATCTCAGAGAACTGTTTTAGATACAAATATTTGGAGACCCTAATGAGATACCTAACACCCCATACTCCCAACTCCCTTTAGGATTGGCCCTCCATCCTCAATTTCCTGTGGCCAAAACTAAGGATACCTTTAAACAAACATTTACTGTGACACTGTGGGGTGTACGGTGTGTTCAGGGAGGACCAGTAACTTTGGTGTGATGGCTGCCAAGCCCTTTTCAGGGCTCTTTCTACCTTTGGTGTCTACCTGTTCTGCCTAACTCTCACCTGTGGTTCTAAGAAGCTGGAGCATGTGCAGTGGCCACACCCCCAATAAACCGTTTCAGCAGACAGGCCAAACCAGGTTGAGGGTAACCAAAGGTTCTCAAACCCATTGGTGAGTTAGGGGGGTATCTACCCCAAGCATGTCAAGACTTCATCTGGTAGAATGAGAGGATGAGAACAATTTGCTCCAATGGCCAAGAAGGCAGATGAAGCAGGCGATGTGGAGTGCTTAGAAATTGGTTAGACACCAAAGATGCCAAGGTCATCCACTGCATCCTGAGCCATCGCCAGCCATCTTGACTCTGCCCTGCTATTGGACTATGATAAATCCGGAGGAGAGAGTGAGGCTGACGACTCCGTGCAACTCTGCCTCATTTAAATCCAATTTATGCCTGAATCAAAAGGTGACATCACCATACCATTTCACTATTATGTCTCAAAGTCCTGTGGAGACAAGCAAGTGATGAAGCAGCAGGTGAGGATACACTGGGAACTGTAGTCACAACCCTGCACATAGGGCCTGGGCCACAGGGTCGTTTCTCACTGGAAGCAGCAGTGGGACTCGGGAGTCCACTGGGTGTCTTAGCAGTCTTTTAAGGATCACACTGCTCACCTCCTGGTGTGAGGAAAGGGGCTAGAAAAGGTGCCCTAAACATTGCCTGCTTATCCAACCCTAGCCTGATTACCACAGCAGGCAGGGAATCCTACTATGTGGTCGAAACACAAAAAAATTGTACAAAAACATCTGCAAAGATGATTCCACTCACCATCGGCATGTGGAACATGCGCACACTAATAGACAACACAAAATCCAGTAGACCTGAAAGAACTGCTCTAGTTGCAAAATAACTCAACAGGTATTGCATCCAAATAGCAGCCCTGAGTGAAACAAGATTGGCAAATGAAGGCTAACTTACTGAAGTTGGAGCTTGATAAACATTTTTCTGGAGTGGGTGCAGTGAAGGGGAATGCTGTGAAGCTGGCATGGGTTTTGCAATCAAAACTAATCTAATCAGCAAGCTGGTATGCCTGCCAAAAGGAGTGAATGACAGGCTCATGACAATGCGATTGCCACTTACAGGAAAATGCCATGCCACCATCATCAGTGCCTATGCTCCCACCATATCAAACCATGATAAAGTCAAATAAAAATTTTATGAAGACCTGGAAACCCTTATCATCAATGTGCCAAAAGAGGACAAGCTTATAATCCTGGGTGACTTTAATGCCAGAGTAGGCTCAGAATACAAGACTTGGCAGGGAATCCTAGGGAGGAATGGAGTTGGAAACAGCAACAGTAATGGTCATTTACTGCTGAAGACTTGTGCATCGCATCACCAACACTGTCTTCTGTTTACCTAAACACAATAAAACTTCATGAATGCACCCTCGCAGCAAACACTGGCATCTAAGAAATTATGTGATTGTAAGGAGAAGAGACAGACAAGATGTGAGAGTGACAAAGGCAATGTGTGGTGCAGAGTGCTGGACTGATCACAGACTTATCCTTTCCAAGCTAAATATTTGCATTCATCAAAAGTGCTGCTCCCAAGGCAAAATGACTACCAGAAGAATTAATGTCAACAAATTAGGGCTCTTCTCTGAGCGTGAACAGTTTGCTGCTAACTTGGAGGTTAAGTTGAGCCAACATATAGTTGGCAACAGTGCAGCGGAAAAGGAGTGGGTAGTTCTCAGAGATTTGGTGTACAGCACTGTATTTGCTCATCTGGGTCAGAACACTCACAAACACCAAAAGTGGTTTGATGAAAATGATGGGGAAATTCAGAAGCTGCTAAATGAAAAACGTGAACTCCACAGGATTTACCAGCAGGATAGTTCATCCACTTCCAAGAAGGAAGCATTTAATTCCATCAAAAGCAAAGTACAAGCAAAGCTTAGAGAGATGCAAGATTCCTGGCTCAGTAAGAAAGCAGATGAAATTCAGTTTTATGCTGATAGTAACAATCCAAAGCATTTTTATGATTCCCTGAAAGTTATTTATGGACCAAAAACTTATGGTGCATTACAACTACTCAGTGTTGATGGAGACACATTGATTAGTGATAAGGACATGATCCTAGAGAGGTGGGCTGAACACTTCCATAGTATTCTCAACAGACCACCATCAATCGATGCTGAGGCCACTGACTGTTAACCTCAGGTTGAAGTCAATCCCTCCTTAGCTGAACTTTCAACTGAAGAAGAGGTTTTGAGGGAGGTTAGGCTCCTTTCATGTGGCAAAGCACATGGTGCTGATTCTATTCCAGCTGAGATGTAGAAGGTAGGAGGACAATTGTTCACACAAAAGCTGACTGAAATTTTCCAGGTTATATGGCAAGAGGAGATTATCCCCCAGGAGTTCAAGGATGCCTCCATTGTCCATCTCTATAAAGGTGAAGGGAATAGATTGTCCTGTGACAATCACAGGAGGATGTCTCTCTTAGTCATTGCTGGCAAAATTCTTGCTAGAGTCCTCCTTAATAGGCCGATCCTTCACCTGGAAGATGGGCATATACCTGAGAGCCAATGTGGCTTCAGAAAGGGCCAAGGAACAGTTGATATGGGGCTTGCTGCCTGACAACTCCAGGAGAAATACCAGGATGAGAACAGAGGTCTGTACGAAGGATCTGACCAAGGCCTTTGACATTTAGTTGTGAAGGCTTATGGAAAATGCCAAAATTTGGTTGCCTGGAGAAGTTCATCAATACTGTACATCAATTTCATGATGGCATGTTTGCCCAGGTTCTGGATAATGGACAATGCTCTAGTGCCTTTCCAGTCACAAATAGAGTGAAACAGGGCTGTGTGCTTGCTCCCATGCTTTTTAGCATGATGTTTTCAGCCATGTTGAAAAATGCTTTCAAGGAGGATGAACACAGTATCAAGGTCAACTACCATACTGATGGTAAGTTCTTCAATTTGAAAAGGTTACAAGCCAAGACCAAAGTGGAGGGGGTGTTGGTGTGTGATTTTCTTTTTGCAGATGATTGTGTACTCACTGCAGCCTCTGAAGCTGAGATGCAACAAAGTAGGGATCAATTTTCTGCTGCCTGTGCTAATTTTGGCCTAATTAACACCAAAAAAACACAGGTGCTCCATCAGCCACCACCACACCATCCATATGTGAAACCATTGGTTACAACAAATGGAGAAGTTTTGAATGCTGTTGATAAATTCACTTCCCTTCGTAGTGTACTTTCCAGGGATGTACACATTGACAATGAGGTTGATGCACGCATTGTCAGAGCTAGCTCAGTGTTTGGGAGGCTCTGAAAAAAGGTTTGGGAGAGAAGAGGTATTAGACTGACTACCAAACTGAAGGTCTACAGAGCTGTTGTGCTGACCTCATTGTTACATGCTTGTGAAACATCTACCAGCATCATGCCAGGAAACTGAATTGCTTCCATTTGAACTATCTTAGGAAGATTCTGAGGATCACTTGGCATGATAAGATCTCAGACACTGAAGTCCTTGCCTGAGTTGAACTTCCAAGTATTGAAAGTATGCTTCAAAGAGCACAACTCTGATGGACTGGCCACACTGTACAAATGCAAAATGTACACTTGTCAAAAAGACCATTTTACAGAGAACTTACATGGGGCAGGCGATCACATGGTGGCTGGAAGAAACCATACAAGGACACTCTCAAGGTCTCTCTCAAGAACTTTGGATTTGACTGTGCAACATAGGAGACACTGACACAGGACCGCTCAGCATGGCATGCCCACATAAGAAAAGGTGCTGTGCTCTTTGAGCAAAGCAGAATTGAGACAGCACAAAGTAAACGCAGGATGAGCAAATTTGGGCTATCTATCCCAAATATTCAAATGGATGATCTGTGCCCAACCTGTGGTAGAGCATTCCAAGCTCATATTGGTCTGATCAGCCACACTTGGACACATTGAAATTTCACTTAACAATGGTGATATCATTTTGGTCCTCTTCAAAGATGAAGGACAATAACCAACAACCACTGAGACACTGTGCTCAGTGCTGGTGATACAAGTACAAAGAATGAAATAACCATTCCCAAGGAGACAGTGTTCTATGAGGAAGACAACAAGTGTACACACAGCAAAATCAAGTTATTCAACAATGACTTACTAAGTGCTTACTATATATGCCAGGCACTGAGCTGAATTTGAGATGCCTGTGGTATAACCAGGTTGTGATATGAAAAAGGCAGTCATGTATAGATCTCAGAATCATCAGCACAGAGATTGTAACTGAAAGCCAATGAGATACAATACTCAGTAGAGAAGAAAGAGAAGAGGGCCCAGAGTTGGTGGCCATGACCTAAAAGAAAGTAAAGGAAAAGTAAAAGAAGATAAAACTCAGAAAAAGCAGTTAGTCAGGTAGAAGGACCACTCGGAGAGCAGTATCATCAGAAAGTACCCAAGAGGAGAAGGTGATCGACAGCATCAATGATGCAAAGGGGTTAACAAGGATGAGGACTGAGAAAAGTCCAGGACAGCTAGATGGGGCGGTGGATAGATAGAGCATTGGTCCTGGAGGCAGGAGGACCCAAGTTCAACTATGACCTCAGATACTTAGTAGCTGTGTGACCCTGAGCAAGTCACTTAACCCGGATTGCCTACAAAAAAAGAAAGAAAAGTCCAGTAAATTTGTCAAATAAGAGGTCATTGATGCTCTTGTAAAGAAGCTGCAGTTGAATGATGAAGCCAGATTTCAGAGGGTTTAGAAGACAGTGAGAGGAGAGAAAGCGGAGGCACAAAATAGAGAAGGTTTTCTCAAATCCAGGAAGTAGTAGAGGCAGATAGAAAAAGAGCTATCAAAGATGGTCAGATCAAGTCAGAGTTGAATATGTTTGGTTTTTTGTTTCAGCTGGGGGAGAGATGGGAACATTTTTGGACAGCAGAAAAGCAGCCAAAACATAGCAAGAGACTGAAGATTAGTGAGAGTAAAGCACTTACTGGAGCATCTCAAGAAGATGAAATGAGATGTATGTTAGAGGGGGGTTTGCTTTGGCATGAAGTAAGGCCACATCTTCATGTGATACTGGCATGAATGGAAGCGATAACAAAGGAAGGCTTCTAAGTGATGAGAGATGAAAAGGGGAAAAGAAGAGGGGGAAGATGGAAAGTTGTCTCAATGATTTTGGTGAAGAATGAGTAGAAGTTCTTAGCTGAGAGGGTAAAGGGAAGAGGTTCCATGGGAGGCTTGTGGGGATGAAAAGGTTTAGAATAACTGTTTAGAATAAGGTTTAAAATAAGTAGGAGAGTGAATTGATTAGGCAGGTATAAAGACTGCTTTGCTGTATAAGGACCCAGTTGAGATTATGCAGCATAAATTTGTAGCGAACTTGGCACTGTTACATAATTTACTCTAGCACTATTCTTGTTGTTCGGTCATTTTCATGCATGACTCTATGTGACTTCATTTGGGATTTTCTTAAAAGAAACACCGGAGTAGCTTGCCATTTCCTTCTCTAGTTTATTTTATAGATGAGGAAGTAAAGTAAACAGGAGTAGGTGACTTGCCCAGGGCCATCCAACTAGTAGGTGTCTGAGGCCAGATTTGAACTCAGAAAGATGAGTCCTCCTGACTTTAAACCCAATACTCTATCCACTGTGCCCTCAGCTGCCTCCAGCACCATCTGGCATCACATTAATTGATATAAATGTGGTAGATGGTGAGAGGAATCCAAAGTTGGGGTTTGGCAAGGCACATTCATGCTTGGACAAGGGGACAAGATATTTAAATGTAGGGAATAGTGAAGAGTTGAACAGATTCAGCAAAGATCAGGGGAAGAGAGTGTAGCCAGTGGAAAGGACATGGTCTGAGAAAGAACTGAGGGACAAAGAAGATGAAGAATGAGGTTAGGGGTCAAGTGACTATTAATATAAGTATATCCAAAGGATTTAAAAGCCAGGTAGCCTAGGAAGAAAGAAACTAGCATTTGGGGGGAAGAGGAAAGGCTTCTTTATAGATATTTGAACTTCATCTTAAAGGAAGACAGGGGCTTTATGAGACAGGAGGGAGAGAATTCTGGGCATGCTGTATAGCCAGGACAAAAGCATAAAGACAGGAGACAGTGCTGTGTGTAAGGAAAAGAGATAAGTCTGGTTTGGTTCTATTGCAGAGTATGGGAGAAGAAGTAATAGTGCTGCTTAAAAGATAAACTGGAGTCAGGTTGTAAAGGACTTTAAAAGCTAAAAGGAGTTTATATGTTATCCTAAAGTCAATAGGAAGCCATTAGAGTTGAGTATGGGGGAAGGAGTCAGCAGTCAAATTTGCACTTAAGAAAATTATTTGGTAGTAGTGTGCACTATGTTCTGGAGGTGGTAAGAGACTTGAAGCGGTGAGACCAATCAGGAGGCCAGTGCAATACTGTAAACTGAGAGATGATAAGGGTCTGAAACTTAAGGGTGGAGAAAGGATCACGTGGAATCAATAGTGAGGAGGTAAATAAGGCAAGAAGTGATAACTGATTGGATATGGGGCATGAGGAAGGGTGAGGAGTTGTGGAAATTGTCAGTGTTATTAACATGGACATTAGTCTTAAGGGGATATGACCTCCTGACTTCAACCCTATCATTACAAAAAAGATTTGGTTCTGGCATATGGAACCCTATTGAAATACTACTAGCATCCCCTAATATAGTTTTTCTTTGGGACAGAAGTTGTTTAACCTCTAATCAGATCATAGAGACTATAGCATAGTCTTGTAGGCTGGTCTCTTGCTGCATAGGAGAAGTTTCTCCCCATGAGTCCTACACTAGACATCGTTAGCCATGCCCAATAATTTATTAGATTCTGTGGCTACTCAAGGACTAAGCCTAGCCATCCCTACTTCCAGAGCAGTTTGCTGTGAATGGAATAGTGGCTAGCAAGGCACTCAGAGAACCCTCTGACCTGTTAAAAAGGCGCTCCCTTGATATTTATGGTGTAAAGGATGAATACCAGTGCTGGAACTAGATGACCTATGCTGGCATGTATTTTTGGCTGTGCTGTGGCACCAAACAAAATGTCCCTCCTCCCCATTCTTGGAACTGAAGAACAATTAGTTTCTAATTTATTACCCAATGTATGTAAGGAGGATTTTATTAACTTTTTAGAGTTCAGTTTCTCAGGATCCATGGTCATGATAATGTCCAAGTGTTAGATAATAACTCGCAGAATAGTTCCAAGAATTCTAGACGGTAATTCCCAGAATTATAGAATGACAGACAGTCCTACTGAGGCTGTGCCGTGAGCTAAGGGGTAACATAATATAATATTTACTGTAACTGCACAGAATGATGACGTTGCTAAAGTTAACCTGTCAATTTAATGTTGGTAAGATGCCTTCTTTGTCTGTTGCCCTATAAAGCAGATGAGCACTGGTCAGTGAAGGGGGAAACAATGGGTAATGCATAGAGGAATGCATGCACCTGCCTCAACCAACTCCTGTTGAAGTTTGAGGGGACTCAGGGGAGTGCGCAAGCTGTGCCTGTCTCGATTAAACCCATCGAGACATAGGGGTAGTAACCCTCCCTTCTCACCAGCCCCTGTGAGAAGGGTGATTAGGGAATGCTGTGGGAGCTGGTTCTCCCACAATCCTTTGAGAAAAGTACACTAGAGTAAAGCTGATTATTAACCCCTGTAAAGGTATCTGCCAATCTGACCACATCAAGAGTGAACCTGTTAGAGGCTAGAAACCAAAAATTCCAGTGCCTCCTGGTGTGTGAAACACCCAACCACTAGTGACCATGTATGTAATGCATGTATGTGTGATTATATATTGTGTGTATGTATGTACATGTGTATGTATATATGTAGGTAGGTATATAGGTATATGTGTATTCGTAAGGCTCAGTTTCCAATCCCCAGAAAACCTTGGGGAACATAGGAAAAATAAATACTCAAAAAGGTAGCCACACAAAGACTAATTTCCATTTCAGGTTATAGGCTAAATTCATTGTTGACAGAAATAACAGTCTTTGCCTCTCCTCAAATAGCTTCAATGAACAGCTCTTTATTGGCTATCAAATAAATCTCCAACTCCTTTGCCTGATACTCAGGAACCTCAAAAATGTAATACCATCCTACCTTTGGAGCTTCAGCCCACACTATTCCAAACTAACAAACATTTATTAAGATCCCAGTACATATAATGCACTGTAGTGGGTAATAGGAATCTAAAGGCAAAAATATAAAACAGCACTTAAGGAGTTCACGTTTTCCTAGATAGGTAGGAGAACACAACTAGACTTCTCTCTGTCTCCCAGACACGCCCTGCATTGTCCTTTCTTTGTCCACACTGCCCTTTATGCCTGAAATGTTCTCCCTGTCCCTCTTTTCCTGCTGAATTTCTATTCATTCTTGGAAGTCCAATTAAAATGCCACCACTTCTACGAAGTCCTTCTGATGGGGTGTTTGCATGCCTGTGCATGGACCCCAATTCTAAAAATCACATTTCTCTCTAAAAATTGCATTTTTCCCTAGCCTCAAAACACTATCCCAGGCAGTTTCTCCCCAGCCCAAGGACATTGCCTGCCCTGGCAAAACTTTTTCTCTTTTTCTGATATAGTAGAATTTATTAGTTTGAACCAGTTGTGTACTGGCTGAATTGGCTGTGTACTGGGTCATAACATTTACTACTCACTGACCAATGATATATATCCTGGACTTAAACATATGTATACTCCCTTATATTTTTCTTGTCTAACAAGACACCGATGAGAGCAACCTGGTATTCCTTAGTCAATCCTGACCCTTAGTTGACTTAGTGATGTTTCAGGCCTAAAACCACACCTCCATGTAGCTCCCCCTTGGGCTATTTCCTGATGAATTCTGGGTAACATACCTGCTCAGTACATATTAAAATTGCATGTTCCTTTAAGAACTAACCATTCCCTAACCCTGCCCTGAATCACCTAGTCATCACACTTGGCACATGTTATACTATAGAATATCCTATATAAACTTTACTTATACCCTTCTAAAGTTTCAGGTTCCCTAATAGCTCTTGCCTGTTGAAAAGTATAATAAATGTTTACCACCTTGACTTCAACAATGCTTGAGTCTGTGAATTTATTCCAGGAGACCTGCCCCTGATACTCTGGTCTGTGGGCAGGGGTCGGGGGTCTCACACACATCCTGCTTCCAACCCTCATCAGGACTAGTATTGAGGGAGCTCAGGAAAGGCTTCTTGTCAAAAGAGATTTTAGATTTGGAGTGGGTGGAGCCAAGATGGCGGAGTGGAAAGACTCACGTATGCTAGCTCCGAACCCATAGCCCATATATTTCCTACAAGAACGCCCCACAAATTCTGGATTACTGCAAGGCACGCACAAACACAGTGGAAAAGATTTCCGTTCCAGAAAGCCCTGGAGAGCCGTCCCCAGGGTCCGTCGCGCCCCGGAAAGTGGAGCCCATCCCTGCCCTGGCCTGGCCGGGCGGCCCCAGGGGAGCAGATCCGAGCAGGTTTCAGGGATGGAACCTCCAGTGGCCAGGAAGTTCCCTCCACCTACAGACACTACAGGTCACTGAGAGAGACGTCTGGGCTGGCCGAGAGGGGAGCGGAGTGTCTCCGTGACTCAGGCCCCCTCGGGAGGCAGAGGGGAAGGCAGAGGCAGCGGCAGAGGCAGCGGCAGAGGCAGCAGCGGCGGCCTCCGGGACTCCCCGAGCAGGCAGGATCTTCATTACTGAAGGTCTCTGCATAAAGCCCCTGAAGGAGCTGAGACTGGGAGGTGGCCCTGCCCCCACCCGCTCCATTACTGAAGGTCTCTGCATAAAGCCCCTGAGGGAACTGAGCCTGGGAGGTGGCCCTGTCCCCACCCCAGCACCAGAACTTAAGCTCACATTGAATAGCAGCCGCGCCCACAGCAGAAAGCCCTGAGGCTGGGGAGCAGCATTTGAATCTTAGACCCCAAGCACTAGCTGGGCGGATCTAGGCGGGGGTGCAGAGGAATCTCAGAAGTCAAGTAACTGGCTGGGACAATGCCCAGAAAAAGGAAGCAAAATAAGACCATAGAGAGCTATTTTGATGGGGTGCAGATGTTCCCGCCTTTCAATTCTGATGACGAGAAAATATTCTTACCATCAGGGAAAGACGTGGAGGGCGGGGCCTCTGTATCCCAGACACCCCAGGTGGATGTCCGGTGGACTCAGGCCATGGAAGAGCTCAAAAAGGATTTTGAAAAGCAAGTTAGACAGGTGGAGGAAAAACTGGGAAGAGAAATGAGAGAGATGCAAGAAAAGTATGAAAAACGGGTCAATACCTTGGTAAAGGAGACCCAAAAAAAATGCAGAAGAAAATAACACCTTGAAAAATAGGCTCACTCAATTGGCAAAAGAGGTTCAAAAAGCCAATGAGGAGAAGAATGCTTTCAAAAGCAGAATTAGCCAAATGGAAAAAGAGGTTCAAAAGCTCACTGAATTTAATAGTTCTCTCAAAATTAGAATGGAACAGATGGGAGTCTAATGACTTTCTGAGAAACCAAGAAATCATAAAACAAAACCAAAAGAATGAAAAAATGGAAGAGAATGTGAAATATCTCATGGGAAAAACAACTGACCTGGAAAATAGATCCAGGAGAGACAATTTTAAAATTATGGGACTACCTGAAAGCCATGATCAAAAAAGAGCCTAAATAAACATCATCTTTCAAGAAATTATCAAGGAAAACTGCCCTGAGATTCTAGAAACAGAGGGCAAAATAAGTATTGAAGGAATCCATCGATCACCACCTGAAAGAGATCCAAAAAGAGAAACTCCTAGGAACATTGTGGCCAAATTCCAGAATTCCCAGGTCAAGGAGAAAATCTTGCAAGCAGCTAGAAAGAAACAATTCCAGTATTGTGGAAATAAAATCAGGATAACTCAAGATCTAGCAGCTTCTACATTAAGGGATCGAAGGGCATGGAATAGGATATTCCAGAAGTCAAAGGAACGAGGACTCAAACCAAGAATCACCTACCCAGTAAAAATGAGTATAATACTTCAGGGGAAAATATGGTCTTTCAATGAAACAGAGGACTTTCAAGCATTCTTGATGAAAAGACCAGAGCTGAAAAGAAAATTTGACTTTCAGACACAAGAATGAGAAGAAGCATGAAAAAGTAAACAGCAAAGAGAAGTCATAAGGGACTTACCAAAAGTGAACTGTTTACATTCCTACATGGAAAGACAATATTTGTAACTCTTAACATTTTTTAGTATCTGGGTAGTTGGTGGGATTATACACACACACATACACACACATCTATACGCGTGCACGCACGCACACATACACACATGCACATACATACAGAGACAGAGAGCACAGAGTGAATTGAATAGGATGGGACCATATCTTAAAAGAAATTAAGGTAAATGGTGAGAGAGAAATGTAGTGGGAGGAAAGAGGGTGAAATGGAATGGGGTAAATTATCTCTCATTCAAGAGGCAAGCATGAGACTTTTTAATGGAGGGAAAAAGAGGAGAGCTGAGAAAAAAACATGAAGTTTACCCTCATCACATTCAATTAAAGGAAGGAATAAAATGCACACTCATTTTGGTATGAAAACCTATCTTACAATACAGGAAAGTGGGGGAGAAGAAGATAAGCAAGGGGGGGGGATGATGGTAGGGAGGGCAATGGAAGGAGGGAGCAATTTGAAGTCAACACTTGGGGAGGGACAGGATCAAAAGACAGAATAGAAACAATGGGGGGCAGGATAGGATGGAGGGAAATAACAGTTAGTCTTCCACAACACCACTATTATCGAAGTCATTTGCAAAACTACACAGATAGGGCCTATATTGAATTGCCTGCCTTCCCAAAGGGAATGGGTGGGGAGGGAGGGATGGGGAGAATTTGGAACTCAAAGTTTTAGGAACAACTGTTTGTATTGTTGTTGCTACTAGGAAATAAGAAATACAGGTAATGGGGAATAGAAAGTCATCTGGCCCTACAGGACAAAAGAGAAGATGAGGACAAGAGAAGGGAGGGATGATAGAAGAGAGGGCAGATTGGTGATAGGGAAAATTAGAATGCTCGGTGTATTGGCGTGGGGGGAGGGGAGAAAAGGGGAGAAAATTTGGAACCCAAAATTTTGTGAAAATAAATATAAAAAGTTAAATAAAAAAAATTTAAAAAAAAAAATAGAGATTTTAACTAAGACCTGAGTAAGCCAGAGAAGCCAAGAGGCTGACAAGAGGAAGACAGAAGTCCAGGCATGAGGGCAGGGAACAGCCAATGAAAATGCCTGAGACTGGGAGATGGAACAGCAAAGGGGACCGTGGCACTAGATTACAGAGCATATGGAGGGCTATAATATAATGACAATAGCAGAAGGAAAGCTAACATTATATAGTACTTATTGCTATCAAGCTCTGTGCTTTAAATCTAGAAAGGTAGGGAGGGTTTTAAAAGCAAAACAAGTATTTTCTGGGCTCTAAAGCTATGACCCACCAAAGGAGAGAAATGTGAAGCAAAGGAGCCTTTTCTGTAGAACACCATCTCCCTGCTCATAGCCAAAGGAGGGCTTCAGCAGCATAAGTCAACGCCTTTGTTTTGACTTGGCATTTTCTAGCAGAGAATCTGTTAGTTTTAATGGAATTTTACATATTAAATTGATTTAGTACCTGTTTGTATTTCTCTCTTGGGAAAAAGGTCCACTTAACGAAGAAATACATTGAAGTAGAGAGACAGTAAGGCTCACACACTCTGCCTACCTTTTTAGGATACCAGAGATTAAATGAGCCATAACCAAAAACATCACTAAGACATGTCACTGCTTTTTAAAGTTAAAGACAGCTGAGATTAACCAATCTTTTTCTATACAGGAACAAGGGTTCAAAGTGTATATTAAAAATTCTGTATTTTCAATTTATATTGGCCCTTTAAAAAATTTGCAGACTCAGCAACAGAATCAGCAATCCAAACAAAGATGACTCCTTATCTAAAATGTCTGGTAAATATGCAATGTAATTGGGGTCATAATTTGTAAGCACAATGCACTATAAATTTTAATTAATTAATTAGAAATGCTAGAATAGCCCCACACAGAGACCCTTACCAAGCTGTGGGTTTCACAAATGAGTGTTTCAATTCGCCAATACTTTTACTGATAAGTGCTACCTGAGCTTGTTGAATGTGGGCATGGAATCCTTACAACTTTTTCCCATCAGGGTTTTAGCTCTTTTTCATCTTAATCAAACAAGGTATAAAAAAAAAACAAAAAACTTCACTCCTCCCTATTCCAAACCACAAGCTGTTATATTACTGCTTTGTCTCCAAGTTATTTTTTTGGACAGTCTAAAAATTGTTCTATGATCTTGTTCAAGATTTACTATCAATACTACACAGATCGCTAAAAAAAAAATCATAAAAAAATGCAAAATGTAAAAAGGATATTCCAAGCATTCTTCTGCTCATCTTTCAGACCAGTTAAGAGTTCAAATCCTGTTGAAATAGCCCTCTGCCCTTTCTCTTGACACTGGTCTAATCATAGCCAAAGTACTCTACTTCAGAGTACTTTACATAATTTGATTTTAACTGAACTTTCATTTATGCTTTCCTTTGATTTACTGAGAAATTAAAATCATTTCCTTCAGAGACTTTGACTTCCCACTCCCAAATGACTCATGGCATTTACACCTAGTCTTTAAAATAATATAAAAACCTGCACCAGACACCATAGTTGTGACTTGGGGAGAACAATCTGTGTTTGGAAGATGTCTGAAACTCAAGACTTCAAATCAGTACTATACAGAGATAGTCAAAAGATTAAATTTAATCTTAGTTTAGGGTATTCTGGCTGGCTTTTGTAAACTATCCTTAGATATATGTGTTGTCTAGGGATTAAAGATTAAAGATGCTAATGCCTGCCCTGATCAGAAAGAGTCTTTCTAGTCATTGCTCCTTAACAGAGGTAAATAGATAACCAAGAGATGGCCCTGAAGAACTAGAGTACAGAAGATAGTAGGAGAGAAAAGATTTGTGAGAAGTATATGCATTGTAACTTTTCCTAGAATTTCAGCTTGTTGAAGCCAGGAACTACTCTATTTTTATCTTTACATCTCTAGCATCTACCACAGTACTGTATACACTGCTCTGAGTACAATAAATTTCAGTTGAATTGAAAGAGACAATTCACATTAGTATTGTACATTAAAGCTTAGCAAGCACTTTTATATTACTCTACCACCACAAGGTAACTACAGAAATATCAGATTCCCATTTTTCACATTAAAAAATCTGAGACTCAAAGAGGTTTTAATGAATTGCCTGGAACCATATGACTAGGGTTAGAGCCCGGGTTCAAACCCAGAGCTCTTGATTCCAACTCTAGTCAAGACTGTGAGGAAAAGGAAGCTCAGATCAGGGAGGCCAAGCAGAACAAATCTAATTCCTCTTCCACATGACAGCCTTTTCAAATATTTAGAAGAAAACTATCATGTCTCTTTACCACACTCTCTTCACCAAGCTAAATATCCTCCATTCTTTCAAATGATCCTCACACAGCATGAATTCAAGACCTTTAATATTCTGATTCCTTTGCTCTCGAAGCAGGCCAGGTTATCAATAGCATTCCTAAAATGTGGCGTCCACAGCTAAACACAGTACTTCATGTACGCTCTAATGGGCTACAGAGTGAAGCTATAGGAGAAGTTCTTTACTCCTGCATCTCTCAGTACAGTTTAACATCATGGCTACCATATCACAGAGTTGACACATGGTAAGCTTGTGGTACAATGCGAAATCCAGAGAGTCATGTAGCATCTTTATGACATATCAACCCTGCTCTTTTTACTATAAGGGATGGTATAGTACAGGACCAGGTAGAAGTAAGAGGTGGAGAGGAGGAGAAAGAAGGCCAGGAGTCAATGTGTTTGCAAAACAATATCCCCTAAGAAGCAAATGCAATCTGACTGCTGCCAGGAAAAAACTTAATTGGTTGGTAAAATAGCCCATGTTCAAATATTAAGAATACATAGCTTTTCCTTCATCATGCCTCTTCTGGGCCCCCCAAAATCACACTAATCAAAGAGCTTACACACCCATGATATACAAGAGCTTTAATGTCTACTGGCCCTCCAAAACTTTGATGTCCTGAAAAATCTAATTATTATTGGTAACTTTAAAAGATCACAGTAATTTATTTTTGTCAAATGTGACTAAAGATTAATGGATACAATCAGAAATAATTTGGTGAAAACATATCAAAGACACAGAAAGCAAAATTTGTTGTTAAGTGAAGCATCAAATATAATAAAAGAGCAAATTCCATGAATGAACAGGAACAATGAACAAGTCATTAACCAAATGCCTATGAGTATTTCACACTTCAGAACGCTACTGATACGATCAGAAAATGCAGTAAAAGGATAAATATAGATTACCTTCAGCAAGTCTTTGTACATTTTAATTACAAATTCTACTTTCCCCTGGAGGCCTACCTACCAACATTATGGAAACAAGCATGAAAACTGTACTTGTAGAGCTAAATGGGTTTACCTACTACCTTAAATAAACCATAAAAACCAATATGCAAATATAACTAATCTGTTGGGCTTTCTAAAACCATAACCAATGTGCCTAAAGCTATTAAAAATGCCTATCTTTTCCTTAGAAAGTACTAATTACAAGTACAACTTTTAAAACCCACACACAGAATTATTTACTACGTGACCCACACAGCATATAGAGAGATAATACTTTCAAGGTAACTGAACAAAAGTCCCTCAACTATTCCAACATTATGCCCATTAAAAATAATGTAAGAGAGATCTCTATAATTTATTCACCCTTTGAAAAACAGTTCTGCACAGGTTTTAGGGTTTGTTTATTTATTTAACAAATTATTTAACAAATTATTCCAATGGTTCATCAGTATGAGTATTTATATTCCATGTCAGCATTTACTCCATTGTGAAATCAAAACCCATCCTTACTCCTACCTATCTTTTATGATTTTCATTTATGTCCTGATGGCTCAGGAGAAGAAAGTGAGGTTGCTGACCTTGCACAGCCCTCCCCCACTCAAATCAAAGTCCTCTGTGTCATGTCATCATCCTGATGACATGGTCCTCTTCCAGAACAAAGGACAAACATAACAACATTTATGTCCAAACATAACATTTATGTCCTACCAAAATTCACCACAGAAAGCTGAACTCAACATGCTAGGTGTCATCCTCGTGTTTTAATAATAGTTAGCATTTATATAGCATTTTATAGCTTGTGAAGTGTTTATAAAATATTATTTCAACTTTGGGAGGAAGATACTATTATTATCCTTATTTTACAGATAAGGAAACTGAGGTAGGCAGAGATTAAGCTACTTGCCCAAAAGTCACATTATAAGTATCTGAATATGGATTTTAATTTAGATCTTCCCGACTCCAAGTCCAGCACTCTATCCACTGTGCCACCTAGTTAAGTTTTCTTCCCAAAGAATGGATTCCAGTGCAGCACACATCAGCTTAATATACTGTATTTAATAAATTAAAAAAATTTAACTTATTAATTTAATAAATTATCATATAACTATAATAAATTATAATATGAAGAATCAAGTTTCTGATTTAAGCGACTTGATTTCTCTTCTGAGGACTACATAATGTTAACTAACAGCTTTGCTTCTCCATTTTCTTTCTGACTAATCAGTTGTATTTTACAAATAAAGCTTGTCATTCACCCAAAGTTCTTTTTACTTAAATTAACTATGTGACCTTAGACAAATCACTTAGGTTAGGCAAGTCTCAGTTTCCTCAGATTAAAGTGCAGGGCTTAGACTAGACAACTTAGGGGAGCTTTAAAACTCTAAAATATATTATGCTACGATGCCTGACTCTAACAAAGACCTCCTTCAGTGTCAATGTGGTATGGCTGTGACCTTGCTTTCCTGAAGGCTCTGTCTGTAGAGTAAAAATTCTGCTAGGTAATACTAAGCTGGGAAAGCTTCTCAACAGCTTCAATGACTGTGGGGTTGTCACCAAAGACCCAACCCAGCTAAGTTTGGAGAGAGTCATCACCAGAAGGCTGGCAACCAGGTGTGTTGGGGAGGACTAGGAATGAGGGTGGGTGTAAAATGGAATTTTGCATTATTCCAGCAATTCATGGAAGGAATAAAAGGGATGCGATCTAAATCAAGAAAGAGTACATCCACACTAAAAAAATCACAGATCTTGTGATAGTGAAAGAAGAAAAAGAATATCACAGAGAAGAACTACAGAGTAACTGAGGAATGACTCACCTACAAGAAAATCCTACTCTGATACCCCTTATTCACAGAGAGATAAATTCTAGGATATTCAATACCGTCAGTCAACAAGCATTTATAAAGCGCTATGTTCTAGGCATAATGCTAAGCCCTGGGGATATAAAGAAAGATAAATATATGATTCTTATCCTCCAAAAGTCTCCACATTCTAATGGGGGAGAAAACATGCAAATCACCATGTACAATAAAAGTTATATACAGAGTAAATGGAAGGTAAATTCAGAAAAGCGTATGAGGTGGAAGGAGTGGGAGGGAGGCAGAAAGGCCTCTTGCAGAACACAGTATTTGAGTTAAGGCCTCAGGATGGACAGGGAGTGAAGTCAACAAACACAGTGTGCCAGGGATTATGCTAAGAGCTGGAGGTAAAGGACAGGAAGGAGAGTATTCCATACACTGCTGTTATAGTTCAGTCATTTCAGTCACATCCGACTCCTCATAACCCCATTTGGGGTTTTCTTGGCAAACAGACTAGAGTGGTTTGCATTTTCTTCTCCAGCTCAGTTTACAGATGAGGAAATTGAAACAAACAGGGTAAAGTGACCTGCCCAGGGTCACACAGCTAGTAAGTGTGTGAGGCCATATTTGAATTCAGTGAGTCCTCCTGACTCCAGGTCTGTCACACTATCCACTGCCCCACCTAACTACCCAACTGCATGCACTGGAGACAGCCAACGAAAAGGCCCAAAGAGCAGGAGATGGAGCACTGGGTAGGATGAGCATCGAGTGAACCAGTGTTACTACTGTAGAGAATGCTGAGGAGAATCAAGTATAAGAACACTGAAACGGGAAGAAGGGGGCAGGTTGTGAAGGTCTTTAAATGCTGAAAACAGAATTTTCTATTTGATTCCAGAGGTAATAGAGATCCACTCAAGTTTCTTGAGCAGAAAGATAATGAATGGTCAGACCTACATCTCAGAAAAATAACTTTGGCAGGGTGAGCAGAATGATGGATTAGAGTGTTAAAAGATTTAAGGTAGGGAGACCAACCACAAGATTTGAGTGACGAAGGCCTCCATCAGGGCAGCAGCTGAGCATGTGGATGCAAGGCCACATATGTAAAGAAAAGAAAGCAAAAACAAGATTTGACAAGAGATTGGATATGTGCAATGATGACAAGTGAGAAGTCAAGATTAACATCCAAGTGGCAAGTCTGGGTGACTGAGGAATGGGTGACTAGAACCAAAGCTCTATCACACCCATGAAGATTGAACAGTTTTGTCTATCAGTTTGGGGGTGGATTGCACATCTCCCTCATCCAAGGACTAGCCTAGGACAGTTCAGAAAGAATCATTACAAAGTTGACCACTGGGTGACAAACTGTGGGGTCACAGTAACTCTCAGAAATTGTTTACTCAGTTACTGTGGGATCATAACCCAAGTCAGTAGAAAAAGTACCCTTATGGAGTCATAAGCTCACATTTATAAGACCTCTTACAGTTAAAAAATGTTCTCTTCACAATAACCTGTGAGATATTGGCAGGGGTGGGGAGGGTGGGGAGTTAGAGGAAAGCAGAACCAGGCCTGTACTTTTATGAACACAAAGAACTTCCTCTATCAATGAAAACTGAATTGGTATCTTCTTTGATTTAAGGCTAAGCAATTGGTTCACAGCCATGGAGACGGAGGCTTTTGCAATCTTTCTCAATTCTAATATTTTCCCTCTGTTGATTATTTCCTTTACATTCCATGTTCTTATACCTATACGGGGATATATGTATACACTGATGGTCTAACACATCCTGCGTATAGCTTGTTTGTTCATAGTTGTTTGCAAGTGCTTAATAAATGTTTATTGACTGACTGATACAATCTGTGTCTGAGCCATGACCTGAACCCAGGTCTTTCTGATCTCAAGACTAGGTCACTATCCAGTACTCAAAGGTTGCCTTGCCTCTTTATCCCTAAGCTAAGGACAAAAAAACCAAAAAACAAAAAACAAGAGGCTTGCCAAGATCTAACACAATTAAATAAACGGAGCTAAATCCAAACATGAAAACAACATCCTAAGCACTGTCTTCCTAGGACAAGCAACTTGAGAGATGGACTGCTTTCCAACTTGTCAAAAGATCTCTCTTTACCTGCTAAAAAGATAGGCTTGATTCCATCCACCTCTCACATCAGCACTCTTCACTATGATCAGTAGTAACAACTTAGGTGAATCTCTGACATCATCAGTATGGATAATCCTTCTCAGGACAGGTACTCCTTCCACAGTGCAGAATATAATTTCTCCAAGCTGTCTCATTATGGTAGTTCATTACCAGATCTTTCCACAAGTACTCCATAGAGAAACCACTCAGTATACTAGAGAACTGTAACACTAGGGATGTCTACGTGTCATTTATTCTTACTAAATAACTGGTTCATATTCTTTTCTGACTTTAATTATCACTAATGTCTTTCCTACCATTTCTGATACACTAGTCATCATTGGTATATGCTATAGCCTTTTAATGCCCACCACATGTCTTTCCATTGTCTTGCAAGGTTATTTACAATTCTGGTTCTGAGATTGTGATGTTCAATAATTCATAGCTATATAATGTCCCTAAGATAAATTTTTTGGAGAGGCACGCAATTTCTGAAATATGGTCTCTTCTATTCTGCTAGGGACAACTTAGTGTTGCAGTGTTATGGAGCACTGGACCTGGATTCAGAAAGGTGTGTTCAAATCTGGCCGGAGATGCCTAAATGACTGCATGACCCTGGGCAATTGACTTCATCTGTTTGTCTCAGTTTCCTCATATACGTAAAATGGAGATAATAATATCTCCATGTGATAATAACTGTTGCCTGGCACATAGTAAGCACATGACAATAGCTATTATCATTGATATTACTATTCTAAATGATAGTAAGCCCCGCTCATTGACCATTCAATGTCTATCCAAAATGTTCTTTTGTTCTTTAGTTATTTTCAGTTGTGTCTGACTCTCTGTGACCCCTTTTAGGGTTTTCTTGGCAAAGCTACTGGAGTTTGCCATTTTCTTCTCCAACTCATTTTACAGATAAGAGAAACTGTCTTATTGAAATACAGATGAGGAAATTGAGGCAAACAGGGGTAAGTGACCTGCCCAGGATGACACATTAATTAAATGTCAGAGACATGACTTTACAGCACAGTAAGTACATTTACCATATGCAAATTATGACTTACAAAGAAACCAAATAGACAGTTGGGTCATCCCCATTCATGTCAGGCCTTACCCCTAGTAACGGCATCTAATGCACAGCCAGCTCCTGTTGCTCCTCCACCAATGACAAGAATATCAAACTCAGTAGTGCTCTGGAGACTTGTAAGCTGAGCTTCTCTTGAAGGAAGTTCCTTAAGTTGAGTATCCGAAAAACAATCTGCCGCTTCAACAGAGGCTAAGTTCAGCTAAAATAGAAACAGATCTTTCTCATTTGGATACATGGAGCATCATTTTAGGTAATTTGTTAATAAAGCACACAGAAGGACATATACATATACAAATAAATGCTCCCAGAGTCCAGCATGGTATAGGAGGAGACCACACAGACTCCATCCGCCACTTCCTGCTGCCTCCTTACCATCCGACCCCACCAGAAACTGGAACTCTGTCCCTGAAACAATGGAGGATTCTGATAGGTGACCTTTGGCCTTATTTGCACTGGAACCAGACCTCTACCACTCCCTAGCCATCTACTCCAAACCATGCCCCAGTAATATAAGGCACCACTCTCTCCCTTTCTGATATGCCTATATGTGTTGTCTCCATCCCATCAGAATGGAAGCTCCTTAAGAGACGGTCTTGCTTACTTGTACTTGTACCCTCGGCACTTAGTAATGTACCTGACACAGGATAAGCATTTAATAAATGCTAACTTTGACAATTACTAATTATGCTTCCCTTACTCATTATATGACAAGCTGGGAGTCTTGTCTTTATGAGACTCAATCTTCCTATCTCTGATAAGTAACTAATTGTGCTTCCCTGACTAGTTACATGATGTCAACAAGTTTTACCTTTATGAGTTTCAGTTTTCCTATTTATAAAATGGGGGGCAATAATACTTGCACTATGTATTTTATGGCACTGTGATATAAAAATTTTATGAACCACAAAGCATTATATTAATGGAAGATATTAATAAAAATTTGAATTCATTGGCCCCTGTTTAAAGTAGCACAAGTATCTCTTTTAAAGGAAGTTTTAAAAAATTCTAAATATTAGGGGAGCATGGAATAGTATATGTCAGATTTATGGATAAAGGAAGAATTTAGGAGCAAACAAGATATATAGAGAATATTACAAAATGTAAAATGAGTAATTTTAATTATATTAAATCAAAAAGGTTTTGCACAAACAAAATCAATGCAACCAAAATTAGAAGGAAAGCAGAAAACTAAGGGGGAAATGTTACAATCGGTATCTCTGAGAAAGGCCTTACTCTGATAAAGGCCTTATTTCTCAAATATATAGAGAACTGAGTCAAATTTATAAGAATGCAAGTCATTGCCCTATTGACAAAAGGACAAGTGATATGAACAGGTATTTTACAAAGAAGTCACAGTTATCTAGACCATGAAAAAAATGCCTCTAAATCACTACTGATTAGAGAAATGCAAATTAAAACAACTGAGGTACCCACCATCTCACACTTTGGCTAGAATGCCAGAATCTAGTCAAAGGCAATGATGTTAATAGATATACAGTTGTGGTTATGTTTGTCCTTCATTCTCGAAGAGGACCATGACATCAAGATGATGCCATGACCCACATGACATGTACGACTTTGATTTGAATGAGAGAGGGCTGTGCAAGCCCTCCACCAGCCTCACTTTATCCTCTAGAGCCATCTGGGTCCAGTGACCTGATACTCATTTCATCAGGTCAGACGCAATATGGGACCTTAGCCGCACTTTGAGTGAGATATACCCATTCAATGAATAGGCTCTTTAAGTAGTTACTCAAGGGATGGCCCCTTTTAATCAAAAGAAAAAATAACCAAAAAAAAAAATCAAACTGGGAAGGGAAGACCCTCACGGTTCTTGGGTAAAAGAGAAACCATTACTATTTAGTAATTACATTCATTCTGAGCTAGGTAGGCGGGCACCTGTTGTCCAATCTTATGAGCTACAGAGTGAACTGGGCCTTAAGACTTGTTTTTCAAGCAAGAAATCTGGCCAGTAAAACCAAAGGAGAAAAGGCAGCTTTTGGGCATGGAAGTGTAACTTCCCCTAGGAGTGAAGGAGGGAGAGGAAGGGAGGAAGGGAAGGGAAAGGAGGGGAGAGGAGGAGCTGCTATTCACAGGTTGTATTTGTCCTGAATCATTATATTATGTATCTTTAAAATGAGACCTATTGCCAGAGAAACTTAACTGTAAAGATTTTTTTTCCCATTCACCTGCTTCTCTTCTAATTTTAGTTGCATTTGTTTGTGCAATACCTTTTTAATGTAATATAATTCATCCGTTATACTTTGTGACTCTCTCTGACTTTTGTTTTGGTCATGAACTCTGCCTCTATCCATACATCTCCCTGGTAATTTCTTCTCTAATTTGTTTAGGGTACCACTCTTTATGTCTAAGTCATGTATCCTTTTGAAGTTTATCTTGGTATATGGTATGAGGATATTGTTCTATACCTAGTTTCTGATTCTTCATCATTATTTCTTGTTACGTTTCACCCTGCTAATACCCAATACATATTTCTCTTCCCGCCCTCTAAACGATATTTGGTTTCAATTCTTCTAAATTCCATGATTCACAATCAAACAAGAGTAAAATTATTTTAAAATAAAAAGATGGAGTTTGTTTCATGATCTATTTGTAGTGCTTATCCTAATCGATAAGCAAGATCTATGGATTTTCTATCTAATTTCACATCATATTCTGGACAAAACCTATCTTTCATCCACCTAATTTTTCTGGTGAATCACTGGGTCAAAATCTTGGAAGTCATTTGGATCTCATTCAGGAGACTCTGAAATGTTCCAGGACTTGGTGCAAGCTGAAAACTGGAGGACCTTACCATCTATAGGGAATCCAAGAACTTGGCCTCTGTGCAGGAGCTTCTTTGTGAATGTCAAATGCATTTAACAAATAATATGTTTCACCTGATATTAAACGATCATAGAGTCAAATTACACTTGACTTTTGCAAACTTTAACAAAGTTTCATAGCACTTTGCATAACTCTGCCATTTGCACAGGAAACATCTTTTGAAAGGTATCCTTTAAAGTGTAGTTTCTCCTAACAAATCAAGATTTTTGGAGTCAACAACAAAAAGGAATAGTTAGCATTTAAATAGCACTTTCACATGTGCTCTACAAATATTATCTCATTTTCATTCTCACAATTACCCCAGCAAGTAGGTGTAATCATTATATCCATTTTGCAGATAAGTGAATTCAAACAAGTTAAGTAGCTTGTCCAGGATCAAATAACTAAAGAGTCTGAGACCACATGTGAACTCAGGTCTTCCTGACTCCAGGTCCAGCACATTATCTCTCTGCCATCTAACTGCCTCAGAATTTTTCAACTTTTGATGAGAAAGGTATAACCTATTGTGGAGTATCACTGTTCTCGTCTACTGCCATCACCATGTATAACTTTGATCATGTACAAATTACTTTCATTAAAATTTTATACATCTTCTAAAGTAACAGGTAAGTTTTTTATATATGCTCATTCACTTTTTTTTCCAGAATTAAGAGATCCAAGATTTTTATCTATGCCTTTGTTATCTTTTTCTTTGATATCTTGTGACCCCTCAATATCCTCACAATTACACTGCCTCTTCTGAATGCTTTCATGAATCTCTTCTATGAACACTTGTTCTAATTCAGTTGCTTTTCCTCTTTTTATTCTCTTCAGTGACATTTCTACCTCCTTTAAAAATACATCCAGAACTGTGATGTTAGATTCCAAGTGTGATATCTCTACTTTCCTTGATAGCGAAATGAAGAAAATGTCTGTAGATCATTTCCATCTTTTGTCTATATGGTATGTTCCTTCCAACTTCATCTTCAATACCCACAGAATAAATATTGCGTTGGGTGTCTCATAAAGCTTTAACTGGCTTTACCCTCCAGTGCTTCTCTCTGTTTTATGAGGCAATGCTTTTTATAATCCTCCACCATGTTTCTCAGTACAATTCTGCACGTGAATTATATATTCTAAACCAGTATTACCCTTGGCTGCTATTTTTCCCCACTTATCAAGTAAGTCAAGTGTTTGCTAAATAAGGTGTTTTTCAGGGGTTTTTTTGTTTTCTTTATTACAGCGACTGATTCACATTGAACTTATGAAACTACTGCAACCAGCGTTTTTGCCTTTTCCTTTTATATTCCATTTCTAATCATCAAGAATTTGCTTAAATAGGTTAAATTAGGAGTTGTTTTAATTAAATGCTTTAGCTTTTTCTCATCTTTCATTTTACATTGGCATTAATTTTAATCTTTGTTCTGTCAGATTGTTCTCTGACGATTCACAAGCAGCTGACTCAAGAATGACTCCCTCATCAGTAACAAGTCATTTTTCATCCATCAAAATATAATCAATTGCATTTTTTGTGATGTTATTTGATATTTTAACTATCAAGTGCCTTTGGATTCTTCTCTCAAAAAAAGTATTCAGGATGTATAGGCAGAAGGTTTACATGTAACCTAATAATTTTCTTCCCTTTTTTACCCCTCATTACTGGTCCACAGTTTGCAAGATTTTTCACAGTCCTCATCTATTTCAACCCTTGTATTTAAAGTCCCTAAGCATTATTATATAAATTCATTTACTTTGGAGGATCTTCATGATTTCTTTATAGAATTTCCTAACCTCTTAATTTTCTGCAGAAGATGTTGGCTCGTTAAGTTACAATTATTTTCATAGTGGTGTTTTTCAATATGCTGATCATGGGCACTGAAATATTAGATTACCAAATATGCCATAATATTTGGCATGATCCCAAATATCTTGGTGCCTTTGGACACATAATAAATGAATTCCAACAAGCCCTTTATTTAACCTTTCTAGGGAAGACTATCCTTTCAATCCACTGCAATTTCCTTCAAACTTCTTGTTTCATTTGTAGTGAGAATGTTGAGATTGTTTTGACTTAGTTTCTCCAAGAGGAAGTTCACTCAGTCATTAGACAAGCATGTCACATTTAGAGTACCAGTTACTAAGTTCAAGATTTTAGACAGTGTAAAAGCTCTGTGAGTCTTAGTGAACTTTGCCGCCTTTTGCCACTATCACTGTAGATGAGAGAGGAAGTCACAGAAAACCAAGGAACAATTTACATTCTTCTTTGTTTTATTAGTTGCCATGGCCTAAGAATTCATCAGCAAATGACACACAGATGGGTGAGGAGACTCTGCAGACAGCTAAGCTGGCTCTTAAAAAGTCTCTCCTGAGCAGTAGAAGTAGCCAACATTTTCAGGACCCTGGCATAGACTTTGTGAACCCAGCATCAACCTGATGTCACAAAGTCATTAATATAGGACTTTGTGTGCTTCACTTTTAACGTGGATACAAGAAATTCACTGAAATAATACTTGAAAAGAACAAAGTGTGATTGGTTTGTTTTTACATATATAACCATAGGATTTTTTTCTTTCACCTGTAGGTCCTTGATAGACTGATGGTACCATACCCCTCTATAGCAACATTCCATTAATTAATTAATATTCAAATTAATTAATTAATTTAATTGATACACAAAAAACACTCATTTATTAATATTCAAAATTCTACTTCATGAAATCTAAGAATTGGAAAGAACTTCAAAAATTCTATAACCCACCAAATACCTGATTCAAGAAACATCAAATAAAAAGCATGTGTTAAGCACCCGCTCTGTGATAGGTACTGTGCCGGTCTGTGGGAATAAAATGATAAAAGGGAAACAGTCCCTGTCCTCAGG
This sequence comes from Bettongia penicillata ogilbyi, assembly GCA_023548195.1. Taxonomy (NCBI): domain Eukaryota; kingdom Metazoa; phylum Chordata; class Mammalia; order Diprotodontia; family Potoroidae; genus Bettongia; species Bettongia penicillata. Next base: position 2,084,507 of record JAJHZJ010000401.1, on the reverse strand, counting down.
GACTTTACATTCTAGAAAAGCAAACAACATACGTGTGTGTTTATTTATGCAAAATAAACATAAGGTGATGAAGAGGTAGGCTACTAGCCACTGAGGAGGAATCAGGAAAAATTCCATGCAAAAGGTGGCATTGAGCTGAGGCTTGAGGGAAACTAGGGATTCTAAGATAGCTGGGAAAATAACCAAGTGAAAGCAGTGTGATAGAAACAAAGAGGAGAGGTCAACCAGAGCGATCAACATTGTCACAAACGCTATAAAGAAAAGAAGGATTAAGACTGAGAAAATGCCATTATTTAGTACCTTCAGAAAGAATAGTGTAAGTTAAGTGGTGAGATAGGAAACCAAGATGTAATGTGTTGAGTAGTGAGAAGAGGAGGAGAAACAGTGAATGTTGACAGGCTATTCTAAGGTTATTCTAAGAGTTTAGTTGAGAAAGGAGAAAAGACATAGGAAAAAATTTAAGGGCATGGTAGGATTCAGTGCTTTTTTTAAAAAGATGGAGAACTGGACATATCTGTATATACTCATATATGTGTACTGTCTCTGCTAATAGAACCTAAGTCCTTGTAGAGAAGAATTGCTATATTTTTTATTTATCTTTTTATCCCTACTGCCTATCACAGAGTCTGGAACATAACAGGTGCTTAGTTAATGCTTGATGATTGATTAGAGATTATTATCTTCATTTTAATGATAAAGAAACTGAAATTCAAAAAGTCTTGTCCAACATCACACAAGAACGAAAAGAATCAAGACTTGAATTCAAGTTTTTTACTTGAAAATCAGTGCTGTTTCCCGTATGTCATCCTGTCTTACAACTGTCATCCTGTTATATAGTAATACGAATTGCAGTATGTTTTAAAAATAAACAGTAAAGCATATTCTATCATCATTAAAGAAATTTGGCCTAGAAATGCTAGATCTCATAATATTACAAAGTTCATATTTGTTTCTCTCAGTGTTTCAGAAGAATAACCGTTAAGTAGGAAAAAATTAGGCATAAAACTATGGGAAAATATAACTGGAGTGCCTATCTGGGAGTGAGTCAGGGTGCAACTAGAAGGAGGCCAAAGCTGACAGCCGATCACCAACTTCTCCAGTAAAAAGAGCACTGGACTACATTGATATATAAATGTAACCATTCTGCCTCTGTCATTACCTATGTGACTTGAGGCAACTCGCTCAACTTCTCTAGGCCTCAGTTTTCTCATGTGTAAAGTAAGAGCATTGTACTAGATGACCTCTATTGTCTTTTTTATCCAGCTCTGAAACTATAACCCTCACCTACCCCTCTCTAACTCTAGTTCTGGAACCATGATAAAATAATTTCTTTCATTGTATCATTTCTATCGTGTCTTTCTGCTAGCCCCCACCCCTTCCACCCAGAAGCCCAATAACTTTCTAGAACAAAGCCCTCCCTGCTGGCCACCACTCCCCTAGGTGTGTAGTTTCTCCCCTTAGAATATAACTTCCTTGAGGGCAGGGACTGTCTTTGCTTTTTTATTTGTATGTCATTCAGTCATTCTTCCAGTAATGTACAACTCTTCATGACCCCATTCAGGGTTTTCTTGGCAAAGATACTGGAGAGCTTTTTGGCCCTTCTTTCTCCAGATCATTTTACAGACAAGGCAAACAGGATTAAGTGATTTGCCCAGGGTTATACAACTAGTAAGGATCTGAGGCCATATTTGAACTCATGAAAATGAATATTCCTGATTCCCGGCCTGGTACTCTATCCAACGGGTCATCTAGCTGCCCAATTTTTTATTTGTATATCCAGAGTTTAATAGTAAGTGCTTAGTTCTCCCTCCTTTTTCCCACTTAATATCCCTAGTTTCCATCATCCTCATCAAAATCATCACCACCACAACCATTTATATAGGGTTTACTATGTGCCAGATACTGGGCTAAGCATTTTACAACTATTTTCCCTTTGATCCCCATGACAAACAGCAAGGGGGTAGGGGGGTGGACAAGGTAGGTGCTATTATTATCCCCATTTTACAGATAAGGAAACTGAGGCAAAAGAGGTTTCATGACTTTCCCAGGGTCACATTGCTAGTAAGCATCTAAGACTTGCATGTGAACTCAGAGCTTCCTCACTCCAGGTCTAGTGCTCAGCACTCTATTTATTGAACCACCCAGAGGCCAAGTCCTTAAAGATTCAGCTCAGGCACCATCTTATGCTACAAGCTTTTCCAGATTCCCTTAGCTATCAGTGCCTTCCTCTGTACTCTGTATGTACTTTATGTATACCTGTTAGGTACACATTGTTTCCACTATTAAAATATTAGTTCTTGAGAGAAAGAACTATTTTTACAATTTCTGTGTAGCCCCAGTACTAAGAAAAGTGCCTGACACAAAGCTCTTAATAAACACTTACTGATTTCACAAGAGCTGGTGAATGACGAGACTTTGGAAAGGAAGACAAAGGAGAAATCCTAGAATTTTTGAAATGAGATACAAACTAAAAGAATTATGGCATCCAATAGAGGAGATGGAAGACAAGAATCAGTCTGGGGGCTGGAGGATCATAAGGTCAGTTTTAGGCACACTTCATTTGAGAAGGTAGTAGGATGCTTTTTCCAAAACATACAGAGAGATGTCTTTCCGTGAATGCAAGTTGCAAGGACTGTTAAGTTTTTTTCACAGTTAAATCACTCACTCTCTTTTAGAGCCTTCAATGGCTTCCCATATTTTGACAAATCTAAACCTCTCACCCTAGCTTTGTGGCATACCTCCTCTCACAACTAGTCACCATCGTATATTCCCTGACTCTCCTAATTTCACTAGCCCCAGATTCTTAGTATTTTATTTCCACAGGGTTCAGTCAAGTTAGTCAGTTTTTTATACCTCCTAGTAATTCTTACTGCCGTGCCTTTGCACATGCTATTTCTTCTACCTAGAATGCTTTTATTTCGCCTTTCCACTAATTCAGGTTACTAATTTCCTTTGGAACCTTACTCAAAACTCACTTCCTCAATAAAATTGTCATGACTGACCCAACTTTCCATGCTTCTATTCAGTATCCCCACATGGCATTCTGTATAGCATGCATTCAATAATTATGGCTTGACAGACACTCAGTCTGCAATTAAACAAAATTGGCCGTGCCCAGGGTATTATCTAGCCTTCAAAACAGTTCTGTAGCACTTACCTTCTGCAAAATTAATGTTCATAGTTTCAGAAAGAAGTGTTTAAAGGGACAATCAGTTCAAACAGCTATTAACAAAAGGTTAGAAATGGAATCAGTTGCCAGAAGGCCCCTCCAATATTAAAAGAGAATGTCACTTTGTGGAAATGTATTTTATCTCTGATACTATTCACTAAAATGAGTTAATTTGAGGGTTGGTTGTTTGGATAAATGCTGAAAAGTGTTGCAGCACAGAACATGAGCACCAATTCTATTGTAGGGGCAGAAAACATCACCTAAGTCGCCACTTGTAATTATGTAGAGAGAAAGACTTGCTTGTTTTGACTTCATATTTAGGAATATGCAAATACATATCTCTACTATCTTCCATGGAACATGAAGGCTGGTTGAAAGCAAGCAAGAAAAAAAGAACAGGGGCAAATAAAACAGGGTGGTAGTTAGAGAGAATGGAATGTAATAATTAGTAATTAGTAAATAGTAATGCAAAGTCTTTTGCTCTAAAATCTACTATGCCCTCTTCCCTGCCTGAGTTCAAATCTGGCCTCAGATACTTACTAGCTGTGAGACACTGGGCAAGTCACTTAACCCTTTTTTTGGCCTTAGTTTCATCATTTGTAAAATAAGTTGGAGAAGGAAATGGTAAACCCCCTTGTATCTTTGCCAAGAAAAACCCAAAAGGGGTCACAAAAAGTCAGGCAGAAAAAAAGACTGAGTTGTCCTTTCTGATGTTAATTTAGTTAGAAAGGAGCCCTGAGAAATCATATCATCCGAAGGCTAAAAACTGGGGCCTAGCTCAGACTTTCTGTCTAAGGTAAGTAGCAGTGACCAAGAAATAACTACTTAATCTGTGGAATTCTAACAATTCACAGAAATGTGCCGGAGGGAAAATGGTAAAGATGAGTTTTTGTTTGGTTATTTGGTTGTTTTCTAATAGGGGAGGCTTATTTTTGTAGCCAGTCTCATCTAAATTCTGTTCCCAGGAAGCTAAGTGAATCAGTGGATAAATGGCTAGAAGACCTGAGTACAAATCCAGCCTTAGACAAGTACTAGCAGTATGACCCTGGACAAGCCACTTAACCTCTGTTTGCCGTAACTGACTGGAGAAGGGGATGGTAAACCCCACTAGTATTTTTGCCAAGAAAATCTCATGGACTCTATTGGCATGACAGGGTCCATGGGGTCACAAACAGTAGGACACAACTGAAGCACAGCAACAAGTTTTGTTACATTGGGATATTTTGCATCTTAAAAGTCAATTACTTTGGCATTAAGTCAAATGTCAATGTAAGAGTACATTTACAAAGAAAAGCAATGCTTATCACTCTAATGCTAGCCAGACAACACTGATCAAGAGTCCCTCAAACTCTTTAGTAGAAGCAAAAACTAAGTATACATATCATCCAAGGCTTATTCAACAGAAATCCTTTCCAGTGGATGGCATTCAGAAAAGAGGTTTTTCTTATGTTTGTATTCCATTAGACTTGCAAATTAAAAAAAAAAAAATCTAGACATTTGCAACTTCGGGTGAAACCGAAAACAAGATCTAATAATTAGTGTCTATTTCTGAAAGAAGTGCATATTTAAAGACCACAGGCAATTAACAACCAGGTTGTCCTGTAATCATGTACATTATTAATTGGAGTGTAGTGTAGAGTTTCATGCAAATCACTTTATAGAGCAGTAACCACTTGTATTCTCTTTTGCATTATGTGACTGAGTCAATGGAATAGTCATATTAAAGTGAAATTGCTTTATGTTCTATTTACTGGAGCTAAGGTAGCACTCACCACATTTGTACATTCCTGAAAGTCAAGTAAAAATTAAGAAGCCCTTCTTTATAGTAAAATTTTAGGAAAGGATAATGGTGTTCTCCATCTGAATCATTTTCTGATTTTAAATAAGGGTATTTTTTTCCCTCTCTTGTCTTGTCTTTACATGATCATGAGAGTGAAAACATATCATGAGGGATTATTGCTACCAGAAGGATTATATCTACTCAAGGAATGTTGGCGAGTCACCCCAGCCTTCTCCAGTTCAGACTATGAGGGGTCATGAACTATAATCCTAATCCTAAAAGTCGAGATGGTAGTTAAACATATAAGAAACAACTTGCTTAGAAGAGCTATAAAAGTCTTGAAACCCTATGCCAGCTCAAGAGAGGTTATATAATCCCTTCATCTGAAGATCAAGTAAAATGTTCATCTGCGTAGGAGTATTTTTAGCACGGTCACCGAGATGACCTCAGAGGGGATCACTTAGCCTCGGAGTGTGTAATACTTTTGACAGAATGTATATGGTATTGAGTTATAAATATCAGATAAATCTAGAAATCAAAATTTGATTTTTAAATTATGGCTTTACACATTCAAAAGAAATTAATGTTAAAATGCAGTGTTTTGTGTATAAACTATATTAGATTGCTTTCTGTCTCAAGGAGGAATGGGAGTGAGTGAGTGATAAAATTTGGAACTCAAAACTTTTCTTAATGCTTTCAAAATGCAATGTTTTTCTTATATACGAGAAGAAAACTCTGGACCAACCAAAAAAAAAAAAAAAAGTCCTCTTCTTTGTACTTCCTTTGGATCTCTGAAGTACCAACTTCAGTGAGTATACTGAAACTGAATTTAAATGATCAGCAATATTAACCAATAAATCAGTAGTCACTTGTTAAATGCCTGTGATGTGTCAAGCATTGTTAGGTGATAAGGATAAAATGACAAAAATAAAACTGCCTCTGCCCTCAAAGTGCTTATTTTCTTTTAGAGGGGTCAGCATGAAGCTGCATGGTATAGTAGTAGGCTCTGGAGACAAGGTCTGGGTTCAAATTCTACCTTTGACACATAGTAACTTCGTGATCTTGGGAAAATTACTTAAACCTCCTGGCCCTTTGTTTCTCATTCATAAAGTAAGGAGTTTGGAACAAATGGCCCCTATAGTCTCCTTTAGTTAGAAAGCTATAATCCTATGATGCTAAATATATACAAATTTTAAAAAGTAATGTAATGAAAGGAAATAGCAGCTGGAAAGAACCAGGAAAGGACTCTTGAATGAAGACTGAACTTGAGCTGAGCTTTGAAGAAAGCTAGGATTCTCTAAGTGCACCTTAGTGAAGAGTGTATTCTAGCCATGGAGGATAGCCTGTGCAAAGGGACAGAAAAAGGAGACAGAATGACAGGCATGCAGAACAGCAGAAATGATTAGGCTGGATTGTAAAGAGCAAAAAAAGGGGGTTAGTGTCATATAATAAAGCTCAAAGGGTAGGGAAAAGGGCAGGTTGTAAAGAACAGTAAATTCCAAATAAAGGAGTCTATGTGATTCCAGAAATAATAAGAGACTTCTGCCATTTATTGAGCAACAGAAGAATAGTCAGTCACCAGCTTTAAAATAAGCATACAAAAGAAAGTCATGTTAAACTGAAAAACTTACACACAAGAACATTTGGAGAGATTAAAAAACACACTATTTTTCTCTTTGCATCTACTTCTGGGCAATTATCATGGTGGTTCTTGGAAGTATCAATTTAACTTAGTCTCCTACAACAGACTAAATGATCAAGAATGTTGAGACCAAATTGGAAATTTTAGGATACCCTTGTTTTTTGTTTCTCCGTTTAAAATATTACTAAATAAGAGAAAAATTGTATCTGTGAAACCAATAAAAAATCCCAAGTAGTATGTACCTATCAAAATCCCCATCTTTTTAATTCAAATGTTCACTTAGTGATACTCTATGATTCAAAAGAATAGAATGTAATCTCCAAAAATTAAAAATTACAAGTATCCCAAAGGATAACAAAGAAATGCACAGTAGGCATCCACACAGGTTCCTCTCCCCTTTATCTTATCTCCACCTCCTGAATTCCCTGGCTTCCATCAAGTCCCACCTAAAATTCCATTTTTCTATGAAGTCTTTCCTAATACCCTTTAATGCTAATGCCTTCCCTCTGAGATTATCACCAATTTATCATGTTTATATCTTGTCTATACATAGTTATTTGCCTGTTGTCTCCTCCATTAGACTGTGAGCTTCTTGAAAGCAGAAATTTATCTTTTACATTTGTCTGTATCCTCAAGCACTAACTATGAAGCTTAATGCTTATTAACTGACTTCAGCCTCTAAATCTATGACCCAATGGTCCAAACAGAGGTCATCATGAAGCAGTACTACTGCCTGAAAACACATAAAGGACTGGGTGAGGATCTTGTCCAAAAATGTCAAACTGTGAAGATGCCTCTTGATGGCTTACAGTCAACATACTCTTCCCACGGGTGAAAAAAAAATTGGCTTAATTATTCAGTAGATATAGATTAATAGAATGTTACGTGAGAAGGGAACTTACAGATGATCTAGCCTAAATTTCTCCTTTTGTGGATGGGAAACTTAGATTCCAAGAGATTGTAATCATAAAAGTGAGAGGAAAAGACAAGTTAAGAATTCAAGTCTCCCTCCTCCTGGTATCCTTTCTACTATGCTGTATTGCCTCCAAGGAAGCATGAGGTTTATAGTCCAGAGTACCTACCTCTGCTTTAGCAGCTTTGTTTTCTCACTTGTTAATTTGTAATAGTCTGCTTTCTACAGGGAGTCTCCTTCACTGTATAAATTACCAAGGTGACTTCAAAAATAAATAGCCACAAATAATTCCCTCAAAGTTTACATGTAGCTTTAACATCTTATAATGTTAAGGGAATTTCAAGATCTTCCCGGCCCACAGCCTGAGTCATAAGGAGTCAATGGAGGAGGAGCTTGCTGAATGGGTGAAGCAGCAAGGCAGAGCTGAGAGAGGGAGAGGGAGAGGGAGAGGGAGAGGTGGAGCTAAGGAAGAGGACAGGCAAAGCAGAGCAGGGCAGCTAGCCTGAGTGAGGGAGTGATTTTGTCTATGAGAGCTTGTCTGTGTGGAGGCCTGACAGAGGGAAAGGCTTTGGGGTTGGCCATGTTCCCTGCACTGATAATGTGTATAGATTTATTTGTTACTATGATGGATTTGACTTTGGGGTATCGGAATAAATATTTTGATTTTGTCTTTGAAGAAGAGAGTTTATATTTTGTATATTTACTCTGGAAGAACACATGCATATCCATAGCAGCTATTGTGGGTATTGCACTGGCATTACATTACCTTTATTCTTTAAAAGATTCCTAAAATATTCTTTGGGACATGAGAATTTTTTAACATGAAATTAAAGCCAAACAAAGTCTAACTAATTCAAATCAAACTGAATGACATGAAGTTGGACAGCAACAAGCCAGGCTTTCACTAGCCACCATTCTGACTGTGTGACCTATGACAGGTCACTGAATCTGACTTAGTATGTTAGCAATAAAACAACTACGTAAAGTCATTATAGACCTTTTGTGACATATATCTCAAAGAAATTACTTGAACATCCTATTTTACAAAGTGCTAAATAAATGCTAAAATTATAATGAAAATGGTTGGCAACACTTCATAGAACATCTCTAGCTCTATCTGGGCACAGTTTCAGTGCTTTTACAAAACATTTCCCTGTGGATGCATCTCAGTCTGCAGAGCTGCTATGAGGATAATCATTTTGACTGGCCTTAACCTAAATACAGTATATGGAATCCTTATGAAGCTGGAGAGACAACCCTAGTAAATTCAGCTTGTATTTCTGGAAGGAGAGACAGTTCTTCTAGGAAACTGAAAGCAAGGTTCTAATGAACAGGATGGGGAAGGGGGGAGAGAGTGAACCTATATTCCCTTGGCAAAATCTGTAACAAGTGAAGTCCTAAACAGAAGGGATTTACCTTGCTGTCAGATAAGAAGAGAAAGTCAAGAGACTCAGGGATTCCATATGCAATCACATGATGGCCTCAGCATCATGAAGAAGGAACCATGACTAACATATTTGTGTGATAAAATAACCTAAATTTGGAAGGTTGGCCATTTGTACGAGTCATGATTGTTTGTGAATGTCCACAAGGACAATGAACCAATATGGGGCCACTCAGAGCTGTTAGATCCAGTTTATGCTCTGCAAAATAGCCAAGTCCCTGGAAAATAGAAAAAAAAAAATTAGTTTGGCTTCCTCTCCAAGATCCCTACTTTGGTGAATGTGAAAAAAGGCAAAAAGCAGATATCACATACTATCTTGTGATGGGTTCAATGTATTATTTTACCTGCTCAGCAGAAGTAATTTGATTGGCTATAATATCATACAAAGAACATTGGATTTAGAGTTGGAGGACCAGAGTCTCAAATCTCTTTAATTTCTCTGGAGCCTTGTGTCTCTCATTTGTAAAATAGAAGGGTGTACCTAAAGGACTTCTAAAGTCCTTGCCACATAAAAGCCCTGCGAAACCTGAAATTTACATAAGCTTCCTCTAATATGTACTAACATTAGTTGGTCAAAGATGGCCTACCTGATCATTTACCGAAAGAATGTAAAAAGACAACTTTATATGCAAATAGAGAAGCGTTCATGTCTTGACCAATATAGTCTATACACATTTGTGTCCTTAATGCCAAACAGGATGCTGAAGATAACCACTATTTGGGAGATCAGATATGGTAGAGATAAAGATCACTTCGTTAATAGTCCTGTCTCCATATTCCCCTCTTTAAATAGTTCCTAGCACAGAGATATCACTGAACAACATTAATTCAGTTCAGTCAATAAACATATTAAGTGCCTACTATGAACTAGAAACTGTGTTAAACACTGGAGATATGAAAAGAGGTAAAAAAAAAGTTCTACTCAGAAGAAGTCAGGTGGCGCAGTACAGTGCCAGACCTGGAGTTAGAAAGATGACTCACGATGAGTCCAAATCTGGCCTCAGACACTTACTACCAGTGTGACTCTGGACAAGTCACTTGATCAATGTTTGTCTTGATTTCCTCATCTGTAAAATGAGCTGGAGAAAGAAACAGCAAACCACTCCAGTGTCTTTGCCAAGAAAACCCCAAAGGACATTACAAAAAGGCAGTTACCATTTCCTTCTCAAGTTCATTTTACAGATAAGGAAATGGAGGTAAACAAGGTTGAGTGTCTTGCTCAGGGCCATACCACTTAGCTGCCATAAATACTGGCTGATTGATTCTAATTTGGCAATAGTTTTAATGTCAGATCTCCACCAGTCTGGCTCTCTTCCCTCAGCTGATTCTGAAATGATTCCTACATGGGTAGCCAGTTGATTGTTGACCACTTAGGTATGGTAAATTTCATGTTCTGTGGTGTTCACTGGTGCTCATCATGTCAAATGCTTCTAAACTCCATTCCTGAAGAAAATACAGAAAATGTAAACTTCATGAGGGCAGAGACTGGTTTTAGTTTTAGTTTTTGTAACCCCAGTGTCTAACATAGTGCTTTATACATAATAGAGAAGCTTATGGTCATATCTACAAACATTTTTTTTCATTTTTTTCACCTGAGTCATATTTCCCAACAATTTTTGTCATCTTTCCTTGCTGCCGAAGTGTCCCAGAGAACGGGGCTGATGCTCAAGCAATCTTTTCACTTTATCATGGTGATGTCATTTTGGTTCTCTTCAAAGACAAAGGACAACATCCATCCTACTCTTCGTGACCACATTTGGAGTTTTATTGGCAAAGATATTGGAATGGTTTGCCATTCCTTCTCCAGCTCATTTTACAGATGAGGAAACTGAGGAAGACAGGATTAAATAACTTGTCCAGGGCCACATAGCTAGTAAGTATCTAAGGCCAGATCTGAACTTAGGAACATGAGTCTTCCTGGCACTCTATACACTGTACCATCCATACTAGCAGATAAATTTGCAGGCCAACAAAACTTTCACAACAAAATGGATTAGGAAAATGCTAATATTAAAACGCAAATCATTCAAATAGCATAACTTTCTTTTTTTCTTTCTTCCCTTCTAAATAGCTATGATTAAAAGTTTTCTGCATGAGAGGAAAGAGACTGTAACTACTAAAATATGGTTTTAAAACTGAAATATAGCTTTAAATATTTCTGCGGGGTGGAAGAGCCAAGATGGCAGAATAGAAAGACTCACGTAAGCTAGCTCCGAACCCACAGCCCATAAATTTTCTGTAAAAAGAACTCCCCACAAATTCTGGAGCAGTGCAATTCGGGAAGAAACACAGTGGAAGAGATTTCCGTTCCAGAGAGCCCTGGAAAGCCATCCCCAGGGGTCTGTCGCACTCCAGACAGCGGAGCCCACCCCTGCCCTGCCCTTGCGGCCCCAGAGGAGCAGATCCAAGCAGGATTCAGGGAAGGAATCTCCGGCAGCCACGAAGGTCCCTTTGCCCACAGGCACGACAGGTCAGAGAGAGAGATTTCTGGGCTGGCCAAGAGGGGAACAGGGTGTCTCCGTGACTCAGGCCCCCTCGGGAGGCAGCGGCAGAGGCAGCAGCAGCCAGGTGCTCCCGGAGCAGGCAGGAGCTCCGCCCACTCCATTACTAAAGGTCTCCCCATAAATCCCCTGAGGCAACTGAGTCTGGGAGGCGGCCCTGCCCCCACCCCAGCACCAGAACTTAAGCTCACATTGAATAGCAGCCGCGCCCGCAGCAGAAAGCCCTGAGGCTGGGGAGCAGCATTTGAATCTTAGACCCCAAGCACTAGCTGGGCGGATCTAGGCAGGGGTGCAGAGGAATCTCAGAAGTCAAGTAACTGGCTGGGAAAATGCCCAGAAAAGGGAAGAAAAATAAGACCATAGAAAGCTACTTTCTTGGGGAACAGATGATGTTTCCTCCTTTCATTTCCGATGGGGAGGAACAATGATTGCCATCAGGGAAAGACGAGGAGGTCAGGGCCTCTGCATCCCAGACATCCAAGGTGGGTGTCCAGTGGGATCAGGCCATGAAAGAGCTCAAAAAGGATTTTGAAAATCAAGCCAGCCAGGTGGAGGAAAAACTGGGAAGAGAAATGAGAGAGATGCAAGAAAAGCATGAAAAACAGGTCAATTTCTTGGTAAAGGACACCCAAAAAAATGCTGAAGAAAATAACACCTTGAAAAATAGGCTCACTCAATTGGCAAAAGAGGTTCAAAAAGCCAATGAGGAGAAGAATGCTTTCAAAAGCAGAATTAGCCAAATGGAAAAAGAGGTTCAAAAGCTCACTGAAGAAAATAATTCTCTCAAGATTAGAATGGAACAGATGGAGTCTAATGACTTTCTGAGAAACCAAGAAATCATAAAACAAAACCAAAAGAATGAAAAAATGGAAGAGAATGTGAAATATCTCATGGGAAAAACAACTGACCTGGAAAACAGATCCAGGAGAGACAATTTTAAAATTATGGGACTACCTGAAAGCCATGATCAAAAAAGAGCCTAAATAAACATCATCTTTCAAGAAATTATCAAGGAAAACTGCCCTGATATTCTAGAAACAGAGGGCAAAATAAGTATTGAAGGAATCCATCGATCACCACCTGAAAGAGATCCAAAAAGAGAAACTCCTAGGAACATTGTGGCCAAATTCCAGAATTCCCAGGTCAAGGAGAAAATATTGCAAGAAGCTAGAAAGAAACAATTCCAGTACTGTGGAAATACAATTAGGATAACACAAGATCTAGCAGCTTCTACATTAAGGGATCGAAGGGCGTGGAATAGGATATTCCAGAAGTCAAAGGAACGAGGACTCAAACCAAGAATCACCCACCCAGCAAAAATGAGTATAATAATACTTCAGGGGAAAATATGGTCTTTCAATGAAACAGAGGACTTTCAAGCATTCTTGATGAAAAGACCAGAGATGAAAAGAAAATTTGACTTTCAGACACAAGAATGAGAAGAAGCATGAAAAAGTAAACAGCAAAGAGAAGTCATAAGGGACTTACCAAAAGTGAACTGTTTACATTCCTACATGGAAAGACAATATTTGTAACTCTTAACATTTTTCAGTATCTGGGTAGTTGGTGGGATTATACACACACACACACACACACATGTATACGCATGCACGCACGCACACATACACACATGCACATACATACAGAGACAGAGAGCACAGAGTGAACTGAATAGGATGGGACCATATCTTAAAAGAAATTAAGGTAAATGATGAGAGAGAAATGTAGTGGAAGGAAAGAGGGTGAAATGGAATGGGGTAAATTATCTCTCATTCAAGAGGCAAGCATGAGACTTTTTAATGGAGGGAAAAAGAGGAGAGCTGAGGAAAAAAAACAAGAAGCTTACCCTCATCACATTCAATTAAAGGAAGGAATAAAATGCACACTCATTTTGGTATGAAAACCTATCTTACAATACAGGAAAGTGGGGGAGAAGAAGATAAGCAAGGGGGGGGGATGATGGTAGGGAGGGCAATGGAAGGAGGGAGCAATTTGAAGTCAACACTTGGGGAGAGACAGGATCAAAAGACAGAATAGAAACAATGGGGGGCATGTTAGGATGGAGGATAATTCAGTTAGTCTTACACAACACGACTATCAGGGAAGTCATTTGCAAAACTACACAGATATGGCCTATATTGAATTGCCTGCCTTCCCAAAGCGAATGGGTAGGGAGGGAGGGATGGGGAGAATTTGGAACTCAAAGTTTTAGGAACAACTGTTTAGTATTGTTGTTGCTACTAGGAAATAAGAAATACAGGTAATGGGGAATAGAAAGTCATCTGGCCGTACAGGACAAAAGAGAAGATGGGGACAAGAGAAGGGAGGGAGGATAGAAGAGAGGGCAGATTGGTGATAGGGAAAATTAGAATGCTCAGTGTACTGGGGTGGAGGGAGTGGATAAATGGGGAGAAAATTTGGAACCCAAAATTTTGTGAAAATGAATGTAAAAAGTTAAATAAATTTATATTTAAAAAAATAAAATAAAATAAAAAAAATTAACAAGGCCTGCTTAAAAAAAATAAATAAATAAATGGATGGACAGATAGATATTTCTGTGGATTTTATTTATCTGTGCTATGTATCTATTACTAAGAATAAGCATTAACACTGTGCAAATATTTCTAAATACAAAGAACTAATCTCATATGTTCAATAGAATTTTCATTAATGCCCTCCAAATCTTTCCATTTAAGTCACTATATATCAAGATATGTATTGACATAATTTGGGAAATCTTGTTAAGTTCTTCATAGAACACTTCTATTTCATCAGTCTCTACAAAGGATGTTGAGCCACAAACTACAACTATTTTCATGGCATCCATCTGCTCACATTTACCAAGAATATTTTAAGATGAGATGATGACCAAATGTCCCATGAAATGATGCATTGTGTTAACTCTGAGTACACAAAAAAGACAACTTTGCCCACTTCTTTTACTTCTCAGAGAAGAATTTCTGGGTTATCCTTCCATACCATCTTGTGGTTTTATTTTACAGCAAAGATTTCAATATTGATGCAACTTGCTTTCTCCAAGAGTGTGCTGCTCTGTTACTGGATCACACATTAAGATAATCAACAACTGTGTGACCTTACCATGTTCTACCTTCTTTTCTGCCCACTCTATAAGATCTTTGAGAATAAGAATTGGTTCATCCTTTTGATTTGTTTCCTCTGTGTATACCACAGTGACTTAATGCCTAATGAATGCTCGCTAGTTGATCGATCACTGTGGAAACAGAATTGGCTTACAAAGGGATAAAGGTCCTTCTGTATTTTCTCTCTGCTGTCATTTCAAGAATATTTCTCTCCCCCTCCTTCCAAATTAGAATGGACTAAAGTTCATTGTTTCATGAGATACCAATAGTCACTTATACAAAGTCAAAAGATTGAAAAAGAACAAAAGAAAATGCAAGTTATTTCATGTAAAAAACAAAATATATGGAAAACAGATCAAGGAAGATAACTTAAGAATGATTGGACCACCTGAAAATCATGATAAAAAAAGTCCACATTATATTTTAAGAAGTCATAAAAGAAAACTGCTCAGATCTCTTAGAACCAGATGGCAAAGTGAAAATAGAAATAATCCGTCAGTTATTTCCTGAAACTCCAAAATGAAAACTCCAGAGAGTGCCATAGTCAAACTCCAGAGCTTCCAGGTCAAAGGAAAAAAAAATGCAACCCACAAAGAGCCATTAAATAAAAGTTCAGTATGAGGAACCACAGTTAGTATCACACAAGGTTTAGCAGCTATCACTATTAAAGGAGAGGAAAACATGGAAAAAGATACTCTAAAAAGCAAAAGATGAAAACTTAGAAACAAGAATAACTTATTCAGGAAAACTGAGTTATAATCCTACAAGGGAAAACATGGACCTCTAATGAAATAGAAGACTTTCAAGAATTCTTGATGAAAAGATTAGAGATGATAGAAACCTCAAACTACAAACACTGGAGTAAAGAGAAACACAAAAGGTAAATACAAGTAAGCAATCAGAAAATAACTTTATAAAAATGAAGTGTTTGCATTCTAATGAGAGCATATAAAAAAGCATCTCCCAAAGAAGTGATGTCAAAGGGGTTCATGGAATCAAATAAGATGAAGGGTTTGGGAGTGTTTTTTGTTATGTTGTGATAATCTTTTAAGAAGAAAGGAAAAACAGAGGGAAAGAATATGGTAGGAAAGAAAAGGGGAGGAATGAGGAGAGAGGAACCTATTATCTTACATAATTAGGTGGCACAAACAGAAGTCTATAAAACTGAGGCTCACTTGAGTCTATAAAACTTGAGGCTCTTTATAATCCTACATTATAGGATTATAATCCTATAATGGACTGATGTAGAGAGTGAAGACATTAGAACCCAGAAGAACAATTCTACCATCAACTATGACTCCAGAGGACCAATGATTTAGAATGTTCTCCACCTCCTGAGACATTATAGATAAGATACGCCAACCAAGACACATATTTTTGAACATGGATAATTTGTTTTGTTTGATTGTGCATGTTTGATGAGGGGATTCCTTTTTGTTTAGGGGGAGGAATAGTTGCTTGTTAATTGAAAAATATAGAATTTAATATAAAAAATTAAATGATAGGATAATTCGCAAAGCGAAGGGAAGAGTTGGAGTCCAGCTTCAACTTTAACTCCTATTGCTCCATCTGAAACTAAACGGACCTTGGAACCTCAAAGTCTACTTTGTCTTAAAGGTGGAGATGTAAAGAGTTAATCAATTAAAATGAATTTTTAAGCTTCAGCTATGTACCAGCCATAGGTATAGGTACTGGGGATACAAAGACAAAAAAATTAAACAGTCCCTGTCCTCAAGAAACTTATAATCTACTGCAGGATACAACATATACACATATAATTATATACAGAATACATACAAATGAAAAGTAAGGTAATTTCAAGAAGGAAGGTCAAACACCTGGAGATCAAAAAAGACCTGGAGTAGGTGTGACCTTTGTAGCTAGGGAAACTAGGAAGTAGACATGGGGAGGGAGTGCATTATAGGCTTGGGACATAGCTTATTCAAAGGTATACAGGCTAGAATTTAAAAGTCAGATGTGAGCAACAGCAAGAAGGCCATTTTGGTTAGATGAAAGAGTGTGTAAAGGGTAGAAAGATAAAAGACTGGAAGAGAGGTAATAGAGCTAAGATGGTGGAAGAAAGGCAAAGACTCACCTGAGCTCTCCCATAAACCCCCCAAAATCTTGTGAATAGAGCAAAGAAGACAAATTCAAAAAATGCTGTGGAGGAAGAATTGATAATATTGAATATGTGGGGTAAGGGAGACATCCAGATGACTATAAGAATTGGAATGAAATGAAATCCTTGTAGCCCATTTAACAGTTAACTAGAGGTTTACTTAGTCATAGCATGGCAAGGGGCAATGAATGAGAAAGGAGATAGCCCTGACTCTAATGAGCAGAGCTTCTCTGTCTCTCTGTGGCCATGCTGGTCATGGTCAAGCCTGAAAAAAGCAGCCCCTCCCTCCTCACTGGCTGGCTTTTGGACTTGGGCCACCAAGAAGTTACATCAGTAGCCCAAGCCTTAGTCCTTGAACCAATTAAGTCTTGAGGCCAGTTTCAATAGCTTTTAAGGGAAAACTAGCCTGACTTCAAGGGCAGATAGGGCTCCTACCATGGACGCACTTCCTCAAACAGAAGCAGTGGAGCACGGGTGTGCTGGAGTCTGTTCATACCAGCTCTCAAGGGATGATTATTAAATTTTCAGTATGAGCATTTAGACCTCACAAATCGGCAGGTTTAATTTATCAGTTTTTTCATTGTCTCAACTTAAAAAATAGAGAAATTGCTAATAATGCAAATGAAACATGAAAATGTATTAAACATTTGCCAATACACCAGTGTAATAAAGCCAAGTCATTTGGGACCCTTTGAATTATGAATCCCACAGTCTTCTGTGAGGTCTCTGAGAGTTTCTTGATACCCCGTTTCTCCCAGTGACCAAATAAAATGTTTAATTTGGCTAAAAAGTAATGGTAATTATAGTCATTTAGGTGAACTTCTTACCATTCATCCCTAATTGCCATGCAGTAGGTATACATGTATCATTAAATATATGTCAGATTAAAGTGTTAATTTAAACATAAAATACCATCACCATGTGCCCAATTGTCATACAGCAGAACTGTCATGTGATCATATCTTTAAAAAAAATTAAAGGGAACACTGTTGTACACTATCTGGCTTATTAACTAATTAAGGGATATACAGCAATGGTAGGCCACAAACCTGCACATCCAGATGAAGGTCACTGGCAGTAATGGTTATCCACTGTATCCCTGACACCAAATAAATTGCCAAAGAATTCCAAGTCCTGGTTCTCCAGCCTTTCACCTCACTGGAAATCACCCTCAAATTCTTCATTATGGAGAAGGAGCCACCATGGCTCTATCAAAACCCTCCCTTCCCTAAATATAGACATGATTGGTTACGTTATTGTAAGGCCATGAAATCATAGAATTTTCCAGCCAGAACAAATTTACAAGATTATCTCTTCCAACCTCTTCATTTTACAGATGAGCAATTGAAGTTCAAAGATGTATTTGCCCCAATTCACATGACTAAGGAGCTAAAAGCACACTTGAGAGTAGAATGCAGCATCCAACTCTTTGCACCACTCAATGATAATTCTGCCCTGGAACATCTGGCTTTACACAATAGTGGTAGGGAATGAGGTTGCAGTTCAAGGAGAAGAGGTATAATTGGGACATAGTTTAAGCCATTCAGAGATAAGCAAAAGTCAATTTGGTAAAAATGTGTTCGTGTCACCCACATGCTGTTTCCTGCATGAGAAGTTAGGTAGCTCTCATGACCATGAATACAGCAGATCTAACGTTGGTACATTGCTTGAAAATAATACTTAAAAAAACAATGAAAAAATTGCTGTGGTTACATCTATCAAGCAATCAATATATGACAGTGGATTTGGAGAAAACTTGAGTTTGAATCATGATCTTGCCACTTACAGTGTGACACTGGGCCAATCACTTTTACCTGTCTGGGCCCTAATGTAAATGAGGGGGTTGGACTAGAAGACCTCTAAGATCCCTTTCTAGCTCTAAATGTATGACCCTATGATCTGTGATTCAACAGAGAGCTCTCGGGGGAATACACAACTATGGATATTCCACAAGTTACGTGGATTATTATTTACCATTCATTAATCTTGTTTGAACCTAGCTTTGTGAGTCTAAAAAAAAATTGTCTTAACACAAAAAGTTGATTGTAGAGCTGAGAGAACTTCTCAGGAAGTCAGATGGTTATAAAGAATGTTTGTTTTGGGTCCCCTTCGGTCAGTTTTTGGGGCCACAACAGCTTATGTTTTGATTTCCTCAAATAGAATGACTTAATTGATAATTAGCATCTCTAATTGTTCTTCTCTTAGAGACTACTTTGTAGTTTGCCCTTATTTTTGAAGATGATATCTTGAATCATACATGAATTGGATTTAAGTGAGACAGTTATTACACAAAGTCATAATAAGCCTCACTCTGTCTTCCAGAGTCATTTGAGTTCAATCGCAACAAAAATTGAAGTCAACTGATGATAGCCCAAGATACAGTGGATGACCTTGGAATCTCTGATGTATGACCCTCATTCTAAACACTCCACCTTCCAGGCTTTGTTCTTATCCACCCATTCTGCTGGGGGAAGTCTTCACATGCTTGGGGCAGACACTCCACTAATTCACTGACTAACTTGAGGCCCACTGATTATCCTCAACCTGTTTAGCCCACCTGCTGAGGCAGTTTATTGGGGTGTGGCCACTGTGGATTCTACAGCTTACTGGTGCCAAATCTATGTAGTTCACCTTAATCTATTACCTAAATTCTAAGCTCACATATCCAATATGCACCTCAAGCTTGAGGTTCCATAGGCAAGTTAAAAACCAACATATCCAAAGCTGAAATCATTATGTTTTCACCACCACTCTCCAACGTCTCTACCACTAACTTCTTCACCTCTGCTAAAGGTACCACCATCCTCCCAGTCACCCAGAATTGTAAGATAAAGTCATGCTTGATTGACCATTACCTCTCCTTTATTCCCAATTTCATGCTAAATCTACCAATTTTGTTTCTCCACTCTCTCTAACATCAGTCCTCTTGTCTTCATTCACATTGATGCTACTCTAATTTAGGCCATCATTACCTCTAGCTTGGGTCATGGTAATGGCCCCCAACTGATGTCCTTGCCTGTAATATCTCCCTTCTCCAATCCACCTTTATATAGATGTCAAAATAAACTTCCTAAGGCATGTGTCTGACGGTGGCATTCCTCTTGTGGAAAAACCTTCAATGGTTTCCTACTATCTCTGAAGATTAAAAAACTCCTAAAATCCTCTAGGACCAAAGAATTCCTTTACCTGGTATTTAAGGGCCTTGGCAATCTGGTTCCACCATACCTTTCTGACTTTGTTTCATGTTATTCCACCTTCCTGACAAACTAGAAAACCAAAAACTTCCCTAGATTAATTTCCATCTCCTGCCCCTGCACATTCATATGTACCATTTCTATTTCTGACACATTCTTCCTTATCTTACCTCATGGAAGCATTCTCTTCCTCTAAGTCACAGCTCAGTCATCACCTTTCCCTGATTCCCCACTCTCTTCCCTCCACAGAAAAAAAAAAGGTAGGCTTTCCTCCTCAATGTTTTAGTTCTTTTGTCTGGATCTCCCCTTTGCTCCCATCATGCCCTACCTAGAAATATGCTTGTCTTTTTAAATGTCATACATTTTCCCAACTCAGCTATATGCCCAGCACCTAGCACAATGACTTGAATATATTATCACATGCTTAATAAATGATTCTTATTCAACTTGTTGAAGCACTAGTTTTAGATAAACAAACAGCACACCGAAGACAATCAGTCCTACATCAGGGCACAAAGAGACAAAATGGCCAGAACCCCAATGAGGCATGATGAGAAGCAAGGCTCCAAGACTAGAATATTCAAATAAAATCATGTTTAGAACGACCAATAAACTAGGGAACAACTTTGTGGCAAGAGTCAGTTCAGAAAATGGAGGTAAGGGGAATATCAAGCTATTTTTCCTGAACGTACTTGAATGATTATATGATTAACACAACTTTTAGCATCAACATGTGGTATGATGAAAAACATGCCCGAGTAAATAACCTCAGCTTCTGCAATGTGTAGCCAATTACCATGCACATGGGGCAAATGTTTTCCTGGATCTTGAAGTCAGAAAGGTCTTTGCCCCAGTCCATGTCTGATTGGCAGCTACATGCTGAGAAAGGACAGGTGGACTAAGGGATGCCCATGGCCAATTTGTATCAATGGCAAAAATGGCTTGTCCTCTTCTGTGTCAAGTCCTTTGGCTAGATTCCAGCCTGTATCCAAATTGTGCATTTATGGGAATAGCTAAAAGGGACAGAAATCATCACAAAGAAATGCCCTTTTACATGACAGTTATATGACTTTTTGACCATGCTTTTCTCCAAATGAACCCATCAGCTCATGGGTATTAATTACCTACATCTGCTGCTATCTGCTCTGTTTTATTACTAGAATGTACTGCTTGTTTACCTTTGGAGCTTAAGACTCCTTGGGAAATAAAACACCTTCTCCCCCCCCACCAAAAATGGGAAAAAAAATTGTAGTTTTGGTCTTTGTTTTATGGGAGGGTTATATGAGTTTTAACATTTTGATTAAGAAAGGTGTTTTTAATTTATTCTTTTCTTCTACACATATCCAATTAAAGACTTCATGACTGAAAATCCAACAAAGCAAGCTATGAAGTGTTATTTATTCCCTTGGCAGGAAGTTAAACTGTGAGCTTAGAAGAAGAAAGACTATACTTGGAGTGGCTGGGACATGTAGGCTGTGTTCATATTTAGTACCAGTTCATGATACTAGATATCATGACCTCTGACACTGGCATTTTCAAGTATCATTTCAGTTAACACTAGTAAGGATAGCAGGAATAAACTTGCCCTCCAGTCCCCATGTCCCTAAGAAGGTCCCATTTTTTTTTAAAAAGCTAGAGAAGGAACAGCATCTTTTTAATCTTATTTTTGAGGAAGTAAAGTGACATTTAAAAAGAAATAATGCATCAGTCAAGGTCAAGGTTGGCAAGGCCATCACATTTTAATGAAATGCCTGCAGTAAGTTTGCTCAGGGAAAACTCATTTGGGGTTCTGCTTATAAATTACAGAATTCAAACCACCATAAAACCCTAAGTCATTTTGGAATCATGTAGACCAACCTGAAAAGGATCCAATGTCAGATATTCAGTGATATACAACCAACTAGTTAAAGGATTTTAAACAAGTAGGTGTTTGTGGTTTAGCAGCATGCACTCATGGACCAGTATAGTGTAACAGGGCACAGTTCTAAATCTGTTCTATGTCATGGATCCTTTTGGCAATTTGGTGAAGCCTATGAACCCCTTCTCAGAATCATTTTTAAATGCACAAAATAAGGTTTATGGAGTTACAAAGGAAATCAATTCTACCGAAATATAGTTAGTCAAAAAAGGACCCCTGCCATAGAGGAAAAGGAGCAAGAAACATGGTCAAGCAGACCTGGATTCAAGTAAACTTAATATCACCAAGACTCAATTTCCTCAGCTGTAAAATAAAGATAATGCCAGTTGTACCTATTCCAAAGGGTTGTTTTAATCCTGAATGTGTTTGCAGAATATTTGTAAATGAGAAATTTTTTAAAAAGTACTTTGCAAACCTTAAAAGTATACTATAAATAACAATTATGATTACAGAGAGGAAGTATGGGGTAGTAGAAAAACCAAAGGATTTGGGAGTCAGGAAAAGCTGAGTCTAAATCCTGCCTTTGACAGTTTCTAGTTCTACAATTAGGAGAAAAAAAAAAGTCACTGATCCTTGCTGACTTCAGTTTCCGGAAGCATAGAGTGGGTTTGATAGCACTGCCTATAGATACTTACCTCTCAGATTTGTCATGAGCATCAAATGAGATAATGTATGTAAAGTGCTTTGCAAACCTTAACCACCTATATAAATATCAGCTATTATTATCATAATTACTGCTCTTCAGGACTGAGGATTATAAGCAGCATGTGTGATTGCATTACATAGCACCACCAAGAAACAAAAGTGCACCCAGCTGAAGGAAGATATAGGGTTCTCATGTGCCAGCTCAAGGCAGAAGGTACAAAGGACGGTCTTATCAGGTAGTTCATCTTTAACCTAGTTAACACTCCCAAAAGACAGTGCACAAGTAGCCTGGGGGATTTATTTCTGTCTCAGTGTTCCAAATCAAGTTATGTCACAATTGACTTTGGCAGTGGGGAAAATGTAGCACTGGCCTTCAAAGCTTTGAGGGCAGGCATGCACCAACATAAGAACAGGGAGAAGAGTCTAGCACTAAGGCCTCAGGGGAATGATGGCAATTCAGTGAAGCAATCAGGTCTCATTATATATCTGCCTCATGACTTGAGATTACAACAGGTACATCTCAAAAGTAAGACTGAAAATATGCTGTTTCTTCTCTAGCTTTTTTGCATTATGAGCCTAACTGCTATCTCCATGGATGACCAAAAAGAACAGGCTCATTGCAAAAAACAGTAACAGCGACAATTTTAAAAACAAAAACAGCTTGGGAAAATCTACAATTTTCATGCCCCTAGAAGTAGCCTCTATTTCTATACAAACAAGTAAAAAAACATAAGTAACTGGGCCTTTGAAAGAAAAGGAGACCAGGCTTATAAATGTGGCCTTAGAGTACCCTTTATTTTCCCCATCTTTCCCCATCTCACAAGGTCAAGTACATGGAAGATAAGCATATTTACGTGAGTTAGACAATACCTAAAAGAAAAATCCCTGCCACTTCTAAATGAAGAGGTCTTTTAAAGCAAGAGAGCTCAAACAAAACCTCAGTAGTAAAATGTTTTCTAATGATGATTTTCATATCTTAAAAAAAAAAAAACATACAGACCTGAAGCATCATTAATACAGTACTCTAAATTAATGCTTCCAAATCAAACTGAGAAGTCCTTGACGGTAATTTCTAAACAAACCCATTAGCTTACACACTCCCCATATACAGTACTTTAACAGTCTTAAGTTTCATATTTTAATCAGCAAATGTATAATTACTTACTTGCTTCCTTCTGTAATGAGCAAACTGAGAGAGGCCTAACACAGTGGCAAGTGCACCTCCTCCAACCAGAGCTGTCCCTTTGATAGCTTTTTGAAATGCCATTTCTTAATCTGTTAAAAGAGAGAGAAAGAAACTTTGAAGAAATAAAGTTAATTTTCACCAGGAAAATCCAAAAAGTAAGAAGTATAGAAAATATCAAAACTCATTCACAGTAGAGAAAAATATAAAATGAAAAAGTTTAAACTAGCAACATGATCAGACATAAATTATAATTCAAAACAGCTTCAACCACCATAGAGACTAACTCTTAATTTAAACAAAATAAATAAATATAAATTTAGACAGCCTAACTGCCTCAGGACTCTTAAAGCTGATGAAGAGGTCAATCGTACTGGTTTTGACAAAATGGCACCCTATCCTTCAGAATTTGTTACACAGCTTACTCCTTTCCAACAAGCGCCAGAGCAAAGTTTCTGTCGTCACTTAACTAAACAAAGATCTTACAGCTTCCTCCTCTTGGCAAACTTTTCAGCTAAGTTCAATGGCTTTCTTGAGAATTCTTACTTTCCAGTCAAGGCCCACTGATTGCTGCAGCAGTCACACACACACTATGCTTTCATCTCTGCATCGCAACCCCCACCCCTCACCACCAGCTGAGACTAACAAAGATCCAAACCAGAAAGGAAAGGGGTGGAGGCTAAGGAAAGAATTCCTTGATCCTCCCAAAGAGTGACAAACATCACAATATGGTAGTTTCGGTAGTCAGCTAGACAGACTTCCATTCCAACGTAGACTGGCTACTTGCGTTTAGAAGAGGAATAGTGTAATCATGACATTTTAAGAAAATATCTTCCAGTTAACTGAAATTTATTTTTCCTGACTACATCTTTCTGAAAATTACCTTAGATATTTTGAGTTTTAACTCATGAATTTCATTTTTTTAATTAAAAATATTTCTACTTCAGCATTTACATAGGTTTTAGTTTGTTCCCCAGTAATTTAAATATATGTAAAATATGTGTTTATAAATGTATACATGTGTATATGTGAGTATGTACACATAGGCATATACACACACACACATATATACATAAAAATCTATCTATACTTTAATTGCTGTCTGTGTCATCTTGGGCAAATCATTAAGTTTCTTTATCTTTAAAATAAGGGGTTAACCCCAATTGATAAATGGTCAAAGGATATGAACAGGCAATTTTCAGGGGAAGAAATTAAAGATATCTATAATCATATGAAAAAGTGCTCTAAATCACTATTGATTAGAGAGATGCAAATCAAAACAACTCTGAGGTACCACATCACACCTATAAGATTGGCAAACATGACAGAACAAGAAAATGATAAATGTTGGAGAGGAGGTGGGAGAGTTGGAACACTAATTCATTGTTGGTGGAGCTGTGAGATCATCCAACCCTTCTGGAGAACGGTTTGGAACTATGCCCAAAGGGCTACAAAAATGTGCATACCCTTTGACCCAGAAATATCGCTACTAGGACTGTATCCCCAAGAGATTATAAAAATGGGAAAGGGTCCCACGTGTACAAAAATATTTATAGCAGCACTCTTTGTAGTTGTCAAAAACTGGAAGTCGAGGGAATGCCCATCAATTGGGGAATGGCTGAATAAATTATGGTATATGAATGTAATGGAGTACTATTGCGCCATAAGAAATGATGAACAAGAAGACTTCAGGGAGGCCTGGAAGGACTTATATGATCTGACGCTGAGAAAAAGGAGCAGAGCCAGAAGAACTTTGTGCACAGCAACGACCACAGTGTGTGAGAGTTTTTTCTGGTAGACTTGGAACTTTGTAATAACACAAGAACTTACTGAGGAAAAAAAAAAAATCCCAATGTTGGTCTTCTAAGGCAAAATGTCTTCCACACTCAGAGAAAGAAATATGGAAGTCATTCGCAGAATGTAGCAGATCATGTTTGTGTGTGTGTGGGTTTTAGTGTATTATGTTTTGATTTGTTATATGATTTCTTCCATTTATTTTAGTGCGACTACATAACATGACTATAGTGAAAATGTGCTCAATAGGAAAGTATATGTAGAACATATACAGAATTGTATGCTGTCATGGGGAGGGAGGGGGATGGGGGGAAGGTGTGGGGGGGATAAAATCTTAACTTTAAGGAAATGATTGTAAAACATTAAAAAAAATTAATAAATAAATAAATAATAAATAAATAAAATAAGATAAGGGGTTAAACTAGATGATCTCTAAGATACCTTCTAACTCTAAATCCATGATCCATTTAAAATGAAACAAAACATAAATGAAAAGGAAAAAATGCTCAAACAAAACTTTTACCAACTATGCTTTCTATCTTCCTCCCACACTCCTACATCTCCCCAACACTGCCTTATGCATTGTAAATATTTAATAAGTATTTATTGTTGATCAGGAGACCATATATTCAGTGACTAAACGTACTAACCGATCTTAGAAATACTGAGACTAGTTATTCCTAGCTCCTCAATAAAGAGATTCCGTAACAAGGGTAGGCTGGTAAACCCCCTTTTTAAAGAATTCACTTTAGATATCCCCAGGGGAGAAATCATAAGATCATTGATCTAGAAGAAAAAGGGACCTTGGAGAATCATCTACTCCAAACCTTTCATTTTATAAACGAGAAAACTGAGGCCCTGAGAAGTAATGCCCCAAGTAGCAGTGAAGCCAGGATTCAAACTCAGTTGCCAAGTCTCTTACCACTACACCATTCATTCTGGACCATATGCTTTATACCTTCCAGGGAGCTCATAAATGGACTAATAAGAGATATATGGCACATAAATAATTTCACACTTTCAGTCCTGAACAATGATGAGACCTCCCCTACCTCCCATCCCCACCCAATACATGCAGTACTCTGGGAAACAGACAGGGTGCTCAGGTGTTTTACCTGTCTTCCTCCTTTGTATACTGAGTATTACATCATTTTTAAATTTTTATTTGCCATACACATTAAATAAGCACAGTATGGTTATTTAAAAAACAGTGCTGAAGGAAAATAACTTTTGGATTTCTTGGATTTTATTAAAAAGGATAATAATGCGGCACTTCCTTAAAATTGCACTTTTACCAAATCCTCCCCTCACTCACTCTGGAAAACTCCCTCAAACTAAAGCATAACTCTTTTCTCTCATTCCATTTTAAATAGAGTGTATTTGGGAAGACACTCCCAAGAAGGAACAGATCCCAGGACATCTGCTGTATATGCCTCCAGCAGTACTCCTCACCATCCCTTTTTACACCAAACATTGCCTCTCTTCCCACCCTTATATTCAGAAAAGGATCAGAGTTTACTAAAGTACCAACATTAACCACTAAACTACTACCCAAAGCTAATCTGACCATGAAGGACACCTTGTGGGAAGCTCACACCTCACTAAGATTACAGAATCCAACCTTGCTTTGAGAAAAACTGAACCATGAGTTCTCTGGTCCCTTCCTAACAAACTACTCCTAACAAAGGGTACCAGTCTATTTTATTCAACTAACCAAATTACCAATTAAAGTACTTGCCTCAGAGAAATAAACCTGGGAGCCCCTGGATGTTTACCTCATGGCTGACTTGATTTTTACCTCTGAAGAATTCATTCGGTCATGCTGGTGTTGTCACTGGACAGTGACATCACAAAGGCAACAACACATTTACTTATCTGATCTAACAAGTAGGGCCTATAATGTCATGTCCGTGAAAGTTTTCCAGGCCTGTGTTCTTATCACAGTAATGTGGATTCCTGAGTCTATTACCCACATTACCTTGCCCCAATCTGATTTGAGATGAAACTCACGAATGGCATATCCTCATAGATTGTTTTAACAATTTTCCTCCCCCATTCTCTCTACCTCCAGAATTAAAATTCAGAACCAAATTTTGACTTCCCTAGGTTTCTAAGGATTTTTATGAGGGCAGATGTCTTCTGCTTCTTTTTTGTATCCCTAGCACTTAGCACAGAGCACAGAACATAGTAGATGTTCAAAACATGTTTACTGATTGATAATAAAGATATACTATAATTCCCAATTAATTTTTTTGTGAAATAACCTGTTTAAAGTAATACCTCTTAAAATTCAAAGTGCTCAAATAGGTCATCTGTTTAATTGAAAACTAATATTACAGATGGTACAAATGATAATCAGGCAGAAATTCTGACGTGTTTAAAATCCACCATGTTCTAGTTCCACAAGCCTTGAACTTCATCTTTCTTCCTCATTACCCAAAAAAGAAATAAATATCTTTGGCTTTGCACAATTGGATGTCAGTCTTGTCCATAGAGCTTCTCCAAGAAAGTGAAGAAAACCTTGGTACACTGGCAGACTGGTGACCCAGCATTAGGAAATTAATGAAGAAATCAATCCTAGCTTGGCAACAACATGTATCCTGGATTCTGACTCCTATATTTTTGTGGCTCACTCTTCCAAGCAAGTAGGAAACTACTTCCTGCACCTAGAACAGAAAAGAATGAGAAAGCCCTATTTTCTAGTGGCCATATGGCCCAAGACCTTTCCCCATGCAGCATGACTTCTTTCCAGATACCATCACACCACTGAAGAAGTGAAGACAATAAGGTAAAGAAATGTCCAAGGCTGATTCAGGCCAAGATACAAACAGTTCCAACAACACAACTAATTGAAAAGATTCCTCCCAAATATGATTAGTCAACCAAAACCAGTGACAGAATGCCTAGGTATGTTCCAAATTCTCCTCAATGAATTTCCTTTACATATCATCATGATTTCCTGGAAGCCATTACTCCAGCATCCTTCACATGGAAAAATACCATCTGAGTAGGCTGATGCAGTCTACATATATACCAAACCCCTATTACAGTTGACTTTGTTTTCCTTTTATATTTAAAGGCCTTTCTCCTGACCACTTGCAAAAATGAAATTGTTAACTACTATGTATTTTAAAGTCTAAAGCATGAGAGGAGAGGTGGTCCTGGAGGCTACATATGGATTCTATGAATTGTTGCTTTGTTGTATATATTCAAAAGCTGTGGGTAGTTTTCTGGAATTATTTCCATCTTTAGTGTTCAGTATTCCCTTTTTAACCATTTATTGGTCAATTTCTTCTGGGAAACACAATTATCAAGTAATTTCTGTTTATCTTGGCTTTCAGTTCAATACTTTTGGTGAATAGGAATATGAGAGTGAGTGTGTATGTAACTATGTATGTGTGTGTGTGTGTGTGTGTGTGTTTTAACACTGTTCACTTTTTGCTTCTCTTCAAACCAATTTTCATCTACTTTGATATTTTCATATTCCAAAATAAGACTTGCTCAATTTCCTTTCACTGGAGATACAGGATTCACCAGACAAGGTTCCAGACCACATAATTTCTGAGGAGCAAGACTGGGCCTTGCTAGGTTCTGTACCCTTTCCTTTAGGCAAACCATAGCTTTGCATTTTGCCCACCTCTCCACCCCTAATTCCTACCTTAGTTTATTTACTTTCTTTCTCCTGACTAGACTGGATCAGCCAGCTTTTCTTTTTTTTTTTTTTTTTTTTTTTTGCATGGTAGCAGGGTGGGCAGAAAAAAGTGTTTCACGCTGGTCTCATCAGAATATTTTCACTCCTTCCTCTTTATGTAACAAGTGAGAGCGTCAGATGCTTATTGCAATGAAGGGGGAGAGAGGACATGGAAGATGAGCAGGAAGTCTCCTCTGTGAAGGCAGGAAACCTTCCCTGGGCCCCACATACAAGTCAGGTATACCCCTGCCATAGACGATGGAAGGGTGGTGGGGAAGAGGTGCTGAACAAGACATTTTGGAATCAGAGTTTGCTGGCACTAACTCATGAGGATTTTCCCTTGCCAGAGTTCTGTCTGCTTTATCTCATGAATTCAACTGGAATCACTTGCATCTGGAGTTCTTTTTTTTGGAAGGATGGATAGCTAAATGAGTCTGGAGAAAGTGACTAATGCACCATCTTGCCAGTAGTGTAACCTGGAAAGATATTCTCCTAATTGATTTCTCTGCAGCCTGTCTGTTTCCTCTCCAATCCATCCACCACAAAGATTTCAAAATGACATCGCTAAAGCATAGATCTGACCATGCCATTCTCCTTGCTCTACAAGCTTCAACAACTCCCATTGATTTGAGGACAAAATACAAAACACTTCTTAGCATTTAAACACATTCACCATCTAACTCCAAGTAATCATCTCAGAACAATTGTATATAACTCCCCCTCACACTCCCAGCTAAAGTGGCCTACTCATTCCTTCTCCAGCTCATTTTATAGATGAAGAAACTAAGGTAAGCAGAGTGCAATGACTTGCCCAGGGTCACACAGCTAGTAAGTGTCTGCAGTCACATCTGAACTCAGGTTTTCCTGCCTCCAGGCACTCTATCCATTGAGGCACCTAAATGCCCTTTGTATAGGCTATCCTCAATGTTTGGAAGGCTTTGCCTCCTCATTTTCACCAACTAGGTAACCCCTGGTCCCCTTCAAGTGACACCTCCATCCAAAAGTCTGCTATTATTCTCCCAGTTGTTGGTGCCTCACCTCGCCTCCATCACTGTATATTTATTTGGCAAAAATCCTATACAAAGTAAAACAGAAGCTGGGGGGCTGGGAAGGTGGAGAGAGAATTTAGGCCTGTCCAACTTTTGTATCTGTATCCACAACACCTAACATAAAGTAGAGCTCAACCATGGCTTATAGATTCTGAGTAGCAAAGTCAGGATTTTTTAACATCTTCTGACTCCAAATCTGATAGGCTTTTCATTAAATCAAGTCTCTAATTCCTTTTAATTTTCACAATAAAGTTTCATTACTTTTAGAGACGCTGTTAAGACAAAAAAAAAAACTGACATGATTTTATTCAAACAAAATTAGTGCAAAATAGCATTCCAAGACTAGAAATAAATTATTTTGGCTATCCAATACCACTATTCCCCCATTAAGGCTAAGTATCATGGACTATAAACTCATCAATATCAGTCTTATCATTTGAATATACAAAATTTTTCCCTCAGAGATAGAAGTACAGCAGAGTAGAAGAACTAACTAAGGGGATACAGGTTCTTTTCCTGGTTCCACAAGTAACTTGTTTTATGTCCTTAGGTAAGTTATTTTAACATCTCAGGCTTAGTCTCCTCCTCTTATAAAAATGGGATAATAAGCAGCCACGGATACCTCCTAGGGTAGTGAGGAAAATGCTTTGTAACACATAAAAGTTCTATAGAAGTGTTAAACACTAATATTAGCAAAAGAAAATAATGGCTTTGAAAACACATCGAGGAAATTAAAAGGATTCAGAGAAATACAAATTAGTATAATTAATAAATAACATCCAAGAAAGAGTTCTAAGAACTTCTCTGGTAAGGACTAGGTTTAAATAAGGTAGCAGGAAGCAATAAAGGATAATTTCAAACCATCAGTCATCCAAAAATCAATTATGTTTGACTTTGGAATGCACTTTATTGATTTTTCATGCAGATTTGCCTCTCTAGCTACACTCTACTTAGGCTAATATTCGAGTCATTTTTTATTTCTTCTGCACACATTAACCAGTAACACAAGTAAGTGACTAGATGCAGTACAAGGTGAGAAGTGGGGAAGACAGTTTGGGAGTTTCAAAGGACTGTGCATGATCCACTCAGCATATAACCTATGCTGACATATTCATGGATATAGGGCATAGTAATAGATGTAGGTCTAGAGCTCTAGCTATAACTGTCAAATATAGTTATTTTTATTGCTCAGTTATTTCAGTTGAGTCTGACTTTTCATGATCCTATTTGGGGTTTTCTTGGCAAAGATAGTGGAGGGGTTTGCCATTTTCTTCTCCAATTCAGATGAGGAAAGCAAGGCAAACACGGTTAAGAGACTTGCCCAAAGTCACGTAGCTAGCAAGTGTCTGAGGCCAGATTTTAACGCAGGAATCCAAGTCTTCCTGACTCCAAGTCCTTGACTCTATCCACTGTGCCACCTAGCTGCCCAAATACAGTTATAGCTATCTATAAATAAAATAGTAAATGCCAAATAAGAGAGAAGAGAAGAACAAGGAAGAGGAGGAGAAAGAAAAGAACAGAAGAAGGAGGAAGAGAAGGAAAGAAAAGGAAAAAGGAGAAGAGAATGAGAGAGAGCTCTCAAACTGATCTCCAAATCCAAAAGGTTATGCAGAGGTGTCAAATCCAAGGCCCATGGCCTCCCCTGAACCAGATTAAAATATAAGTGAACTATGGAGTCTGAATGCAGATCAAAGCATACTATTTTCACTTTTTTTGTTTTTTGTTTCTTGTGGGTTTTCCCTTTTGTTCTGATTCTTCTTTCACAACATGACTAACATGGGAATATGTTTAACATGATCA
The DNA here is from genome assembly GCA_023548195.1 of Bettongia penicillata ogilbyi. Taxonomy (NCBI): domain Eukaryota; kingdom Metazoa; phylum Chordata; class Mammalia; order Diprotodontia; family Potoroidae; genus Bettongia; species Bettongia penicillata. Next base: position 2,052,564 of record JAJHZJ010000401.1, on the reverse strand, counting down.
CACACGTATAACCTGTATCAGATTGCCTGCTGTCTTTGGGAGGGGGAAGGGAAGAGAAGGAGACAGAAAAATTTGGAAGTCAAAATTTTACCAAAATGAATACTAAAAACTATCTTTACATGCAATTGGAATAAAATAAAATACTATTAAAGAAAAAATATAACTGGGAAATGTTTAAACAAAATAAAAATATAACAGATAACATTAATTTATGGTTTTCTAAGTCACGCCTGCCACCCATTGGGATGTTTCTATTTAAGTATAACACCACTGAGCCTACTTTTCAACTATAGAGTTTTTAGGATGAACTACATTGCTTCATGGTAAGTCTATTATGTTTTAGAATAATCAAAATACATTTCAAATTGTGGTCCACTGGCAGTATTTAGGAAGTAGGGATGGACTTCCTCCTTACCCCCTTTCTCTTGTAAACACACACACACACACACACACACACACACACACACACACACACCCCTCAGCCTACTTGCTTCCTTTAAAAAAAAAAAAGGTTAAGAATTGACAATCTATGGCACATGTTTCAATGTGAGGACAAGGGGATCGCTGAAAACAGTGGGAATGTTAAAAAGAAGAGCCATCAGAGAATGGGCAGTGCTCCTAGCTGAGTTAAATAGGGAAACAGCATAGCTGTAATGGAAAACACTGGGCTAGGAACTCGTTGTGTGGCCTTAGTCAATTCACACTCAGTCTCAGTGCTTACAGGTCTCCTCATCTCTAAAAGGAGGGGATTACACTATATCAGGTTTCTTGTTTTGTGTCCTGGGCTGCTTTGGCAATCTCAGAAAGCTTATGAATCCCATTTCAGAATAATTTTGTTGCCTGCTCATAAGTGGAAGAAATTTCAGGTAAGGATAGTGAAAAGAAAGATTTTTTTTTTTCCAACCAAGTTCACAAACTCATTAAAATCTATTCAAAGAGTTCTTATAGGTCTGTGTCTGAACCTCCTATCTACCCATGCTTTTTTATCCTTTGATGCTCTCATCCATTAAATGTCTAAAGAGGGTTCACTCACCAAGTTCAAGACTTTCTTCCAGATCTCTGGGCATGGAGTGAAAGCCCATGGATCACAACCGCTATCTACTGGTCAGCCCATGCTCTAACTACATGACTGGCCCACTTCTTCGTCCAGTCATCTTTCTCTGAAGATGTCCTTTAAGCTATTTCTCCTGTTGCGATTTCTCATTAGTAATGTATAAACAAAAACACAAGATTTTAAAAAAATGTTTGAGTAGGTTAGTTAAAGCAAACCCCAATTAAGATATTTAAACATATTTAAACTTCATTTACTTTGCATGGAAAAAGAGCTTGCGTGTGAGATGTTAGTACCGTATTTCTGGTCCACAACGTGCTCTAATATCCCCCATGCCTGGAATGTGCTTCCTCCTCCTCCCCCATCTGTCTCTCAGAAAGTCCCTCTCTTCCTCTAAGACACAACTCAGGCACCATATTCTGCGTGAAGGCTTTCCTGATCCCTTACACAGCTGTTAATGTCCTCTCACCCAAACTACTTTGCATTTGTTAACTTTATATTTTGCTATACATATTTTATATGGCATTTTCTCCCCCACTGGAATGTACGTGCCTTGTAAGTAGAGCTTATTTCATTCTTTGCACTTATATTACCAGTATTGAACTCAGGCTCATAGCAAGTACTTAATAAATACTTGATTGATTGATTTCTGGCCTTCACATGACTGTAGATTCTTAAAGACTATGTCCACAGAGCACAACCAAGTCCTAGTAAAACAGAAAAGTTCATCTACCAAAAACTGGCCTAGCTATATTTTGTGAAGGCTGGCTAAAAGAACATGGATTTTTTTTTTTCCATCACAGCAATACAGTAGACCACTCTACTAAGGTACAGAGGAACTGTGGTCTATGTAGGTAGAAGAAATATCCAGTGATGAGATCACAGATCTCTCAACTTGACCACAAAGTAAGAACTTCAGTCATGAGAAAAACCTGCCAATCCAGAAACAAAGGACCAGAAAGAAATGATATGTTCCCCATCCCTTTCTTCTCCTACCTTCAATAAGCTTACTTTAAGATTCAAATCACATGTATCTTTTACATAATTCATCATAAATTTTGGATTTTAAAAAGGAGTCAATTACCCCTTCAAAATGCTGACATCTCACTAGATCCACTCCTTTACCTATACTGAATTAACCTATACTTGAATTAACCTATACTACTCCAAATTTCTTTAGTTATCATCCTTTCCACTCACTCCACCTCAAACAGCCAAGGCTAGAACAAACACTTAAAGATTAAAAAAAACAATGTTACAAAGACACATTTACCCAATCAGTACCTGACTCTGTGACTGGGCCCCAGTTCCCTTTTATGTGAAGGCCTTCTCTTGTTTCTCCCCAGGCCTTTACATAGAGGTAAGAGTTCTTGTTTCTTCAACCTCTACATTAGATTGAGAAAGATTAACCAAGGAAGGACAATTTTTTTTCTTCTGGACTCAGAAGAGTGTCTCCATCCTACCAGACACGATCATTGAAAAAGAAATTATGCCAGTTCAAAGATTACCTTCAGAAGAGCAATTGCCAGGCCACACATGTTGGAATATCCTCAGGGCATGTGCTCTCCAGTAAAGAATTGAAGGTAGAAGCATGGCTCAAAGGTCTAAGACATAAAAATTTAGGACTCTCAGAGCTAGACATAAACTTGTACTACCACTGTGCCAGCGTCTGTGTTCAAAGAGTACAATCGAGAGAGCCTTCTGCTTATCTGTCCTCAGTGCAGCTGTGCATGGAAAGCTGCCAACTCTGATTCTGAGTCATGATGAGCCGTCAAACAAAGCAAGAGGTGAGGCTCAGAGGGCAGGAATCATAAAATCCACCTGCAGAGAAAATGAATGACTTGTGGGGAAAAGATTCATTAGTCATAGAAAACTAGGGCGTGGCTTCTAATCAGAGGAGAGTCTTCCACTGAAGTTTAAAATTCAAGGAACATCAACCCTGACATAAACACCTGGGCCAAGGAGAGGAAACGTGACTAACTGGTCCCAAAAGCATCTCCATCTGGGAGGCTGTCAAAAACCAAGAGTCACAATTTGTATTTTTTTATACATTTGATAACTATATTTTGATATAGGTGGCTTCCTTTGTAATCCTATGTATATTTTATTTTATGCATTTAAAAGCACTAGGAGAAGGGACCCACAGATTTAAGCAGACCACCAAAAAAGTCTATAAAACTGGTTAAGAACCCCTGGACTAGATGATCAGGAAAATGTTTTTGAATGTTAAGATTCTACTCTTCATTCTGAATGTCAGATGTTTATATGGAAATTTGGCTGGGATGGCAGCTAACCAGCTGCACTTTTCTCCCTAATCCCATCACTTAATATTGGCACTAGGAAGACTCCAATCTAGCACAGAGAAGTAACAACAGGTTTCTCCTTTTCGACTCCCTTCTCACTCTTTGCCCTGAAGCCCAATCTTCTGGATATGCCAGGAACCATAACAGAGGTTTAAATGTATTCTTGTTAACTTCCCTTTTGCCCTCAAGAACCAAGAGAAAAAAATTAGAAGAGCCAAGTATTTGCAGAGTTGGGTTATTCACAATTATATTCAGCAAGCATTTATTAAGCCCTTGAATACTAGATGGGGGACAAAAAGACAAAAAAAATGAAAATCTATGCACTCAAGCTTCCCCTCCAAAAGAGCTCAAAAAGAGATAAAGCCAGTCCCCAAGACATACTACTTATGCAGTGCAATCCTGAATGTTGAATCCTGAGTTGTCCTGGTTCGTGCCACACTAGAACAAGTAGCACAGATTTGCTCTCTGAAAAAAAAAAAAAAATCAGACCAATCCTAGATAAGGTGTCCTAAATTCACCCCATGCTGGGCAAGCAGACTAGCTCCAAAAAAAAAAAAAAAAAAGGGAAGAAAGAAACCCAGATAAGCTCCCAAAATGAGTAAGGCATTCCCAAAAGGGATTCGGCACTTAAAATCAATTGGAATTCCATCTTCTTGTCTAGGGAAGAAATTATCCTGGATAAAGCTCCAAGAAATATAGGACTCCCTAAAAAAAGATGAGAGAATGATTTGGAAGCCAAATACTCCACATTTTCTGATATAAAAAAAAAACAATGATCCCAGATAAACTATATAAACAAAAGAATTTCACAGGAGACAGGCCTACCATCTTGAGGAAATCAGAAAAAGCCATCGGAACGAGTAGGCCCTTGAAGTAATTATTAAAGGGAGTTAAGGGTCCCAAGAGTCAGAGGTGTGGAGGGAGAATGTTCAAGGCATGGGGAATGGATGACCTTTGCAAAGACACAGAAGCAGGAGATGGAATGGTGTACACATGGAACAAGGAAGTCAATTTGGCTTGAGTGTAGTGGACGGAAAGCAAGGTAAGGTAAAATCCAGTTTGTAAAGATAGGCTGGAGTCAAACACTGAAGAGTTTTAAATGATAAACAGAAGGTTCTGTATTTGATCATAAAAAGCAACATGGAATCACTAAAACTTCTCAAACAAGGGGTGACATGGGCAGCCTTACGCTTAACAAGACCAGTTTGGCACACTGGAGGACAGATTAGAAAAACTACAGGTAGGAAAACCAGTTGGAAGGTTAAAGAGTCGCAATGAGAGGTGAGGAACAAGTGGAGATCAGGACAGAGATAAGCTCTGGATGTGTAGTTTTGAGAATTATGGGCAAAGAAATGATAATTGAAAGTCTGCGAACTAAAGAGATCACTAAGAAGGAATACAAAGGCAGAAACGAGCCCACAGAGAGAGCCCCAGAGTATATCCACACAAAGGGATAGGAAATGGATAATTATCCTGCAAAAGGGAATGCTGTTGTTTTGTTTCAGTCCTGACTCTGTGTGACTCCTTTTGGAGTTTTCTTGGCAAACATACTAGAGCAGTTTGCCATTTCTTTCTCCACTCATTTTAAAGATGAGGAAATGAGGTGAACAGAGTGAAGTGATTTGCCCAGTCACACAGCTAGGAAATGTTTGTGGCCAGATTTGAACTCAAGAAGATGAGTCTTCCTGATCCTAAGTCCAGTGCTCCATCCACTGCACCACAAAGGAGTGCAGGGAAAAAAATAAGACAGTTGGCGCAGAAGGATCAGGAAAGAACAATATTACAAAGACCTGGGGAGGCGGGGAAAGAGTGTCCAAAAGGAAGGAGAGATCAATAGTGTTGATTTCTGCAGAGACCACACATATAAAAACACACCCCAAAGGTACATAGAACAAAAGAGAACTTCCTGCATTTGGAAGGGGAGGGAAGAATGAGAGAAGGCAGCATTTGAGCCTCTTTATATAGAGAGCTGGGAGGGTACAGCACACATGTTGAAATAGTAATAGCCCAGTTTAGCTATGTCCTATCCTACAATCAGTTTGCGTGATTGGGAACTCAATGGGTCTTCATAATATTAACCTCAAGATGTGTGAGGTGAAGATGTGTCTCTGTCAACAACAAAAGGCTACAGACAAAAACACCAGTCAACAGAGTGAGCCAGAGAGCAAAAGAATGAGAGATCAACCAAAGCCTTGATGGGGCAGAGATGAAGGCTTATCATAAAGTTTAGCAGTGTTTTATCACGAGAAAATAGTCAACAAACATTTATTAAGCATCTCTACTATGTGTCAGGCACTATGCTAAGCACTGGAGATATAAAAAAGAGGAAAAAGACAGACCCTGCCCTCAAGGAGCTCACAATGCAATTAAGACTATATCAGAGGGGCAGAGCCAAGATGGCAGAGTAAAGGCAGGGACTCGCCCAAGCCCTCCCCCAAATCCCTCCAAATACATGTATAAAGCTACTCTAAACAAGCTCTAGAGCAGGAGAACCCACAAAAAGAGTAAAACAAATTTCCAGACCAAGACAACCTGGAGGGTCGATGAGGTTGGGAGGGGGTGGTCTATTCCACTGGGCTGAGAGGGGAGCGCTGCCCAAAGCGGGCTGTGCCAGCACAGACCAGGCTCCAGTAGAACAAGAGCAGGCCTCTGGCAGCTGGAATGGTTTCCTGATTTCTCAACCCATAGGCACCAAGGATGGCTTGGAAGGTGAGTAGAAAACACCTCTCCTTACATGATACCACCTTGGAAAAACTAAACACTTACAGGTCCCCAGAAACATCTCTGAAAACAGTCGCATAAAATCCCTGACACTTGGGCCAGTGCACCCCCCATAATGGAAGCAGAGCCCTACCTCAACAGTTAAAAAGTCAAGTAATAGGCTGGGAAAATGTGCAAACAACAGAAAACAACTAAACCAGGGGCCAAGGAAGAAGTATAGTGGTCCACAAAAAAGATGGTAGGCAGAGTATTAGGCACAGTGCCTAATATATACATAGTAGGAGTTCCACAAATACTTATTGCAAATGACAGTGACTGCCAGTTTGTCCTAGTTTGGTTGTGTCCAGTCTTTGGCAGCCTTGGACATTATGCTCCACTCAGTTATCTGCAGCGCAGGCCCCTTTGCACTAATTTACCCATTTTTCCTATGCCTTTCCATCTCTTTGGATATGCTCCAACTGTCATTTGAAGGAGTGGACAGGCATAAATTACACAGAGAGACAGTATGCAACCAAGACTGTAGAGGCAAAGGCAAACTTCATGTCAACTCTATTACTACACGTATGCATCAATATTTCAGACCCAAGCCATGTGCATGTGCTACAAGAAGACCTTAGAAGTTCAAAGTTAATAAAAGTCTACCACAATTTACCTGCCTGATACAGTAACAATAGGGCTGACACTTGGAGGACTAGTTATTGTACTTGTCTGATATTAAGAGGATCAACAGAAAACAAGATGAACTAGATTTTATATTCAGGGATCTTATCTGCCTTGATCATATAGTCCACAGGTGAACTCTCAATGTAGCCTAAACCAGAGTAAAATTTAAGTTGGAAATGTTTGACAAAATAAATAAACAGTTTGGATAATGAAAATTAGTGATTTTCTAAGTCAGTATGTGCTCAGCAGGGATCCATTTCTATTTGAGTTTGACACCACTTATATACACAAGCTAAAAATAACAAAATAGCAACAAAATAAATGATTAAAAACTGACATTTACATCCTTTTTTTAATGTATACAAAACTCTTTACAGATATCTCATTTCAACCTCACAATAACCCACAGGTATCATTATTCCCATTTTATAGATCAGGGGACTGAGGCTCAAAAAGATTCAAAAGCTTACCCATGACCACAGAGCTAGGTAAGTAAAAGAGACAGAAAATGAAGTCAAGTCTTTATGACAGCAAGTCCAACACTCTACGCACTGACACACGTTGCCTCCCAATACATCTAAATAAATCACTACCTTTCATAGGAGCATTATGGGATAACGGGTAAAGTATCGTTCTCAAAATCAGAAAGACCTGAGTTCAAGTATCACCTCTGACCCTGGGTCAAGTCACCTAATGGCTCTAGTCAGTCATATGGTGCCCTAGTCAACTTTCTAAAGCCATATGTTGCATTAAAGGTGCCAATCTGCATTGGTAGCAAAAACTTCCTTACCTGGAAGTTTCCAGTACCAATGAGATCACAAATTCAGTCTCCATCCCTGCCCTTCCTTACACAACTACCAACTAACTGTTTGTTGACATAGATATACAGAGATATACACACACATATGTACGTATATAGACAGATATTATGTCTGTCAGAGTTAAATAAGCTAAACAAAGATTTTCAAACTACACCATGCCAATCAGCCTTAATTTTAAAGAATTACCAGGAGCATAATTAAAGTTTGTAACTTGTTAAAGATTTCATTGAAATGTTTCAGATTCATAAGAGAACACATCACTTTTTCTTAATAAAAATTCTATTAGAAAGTATACTATAAAGTAAAATAAATGCTCATTCCCTTAACTCAAGTTAAGATATTAGGCCAAGTTTTACTCTCACTCTCATTCTTGATTATAGTGAACACAGTCATGAGAATTTTTCCCATTCTCATCTGACAAATTAAAGGGAAGTTCATAGGGTCACAGATTTAGAACTGAAGGGGATCACTTGCCCCAAGCCCTTTATTTTACGTATTAGGGATACCCAATATTGATTTATCCAAGGTCATATAGGTAGAGTATGACAAAGCTATGTCTTTTCATGACAAATCCAGGGTGTTATCAATCGCACCATGCTACCTCATCTCTTTTTTTAGATTTTTCTGCTCTTCTTTCAAAGGCCTGACAAACATTCCATAAGGGTTTGATTTAAATAGGCTAGAAGAGAAACTTCAGTATGTGCATGAGAAATTAGGCACCAATTCAAAGGAAGGGGGAAAAGAAAACTCTTACGGATTTTTTCCTCTAATATCAGAATATACAGCATGTTGAGTTTTGATCTGAAAGGGGAAAGCTACATCTGATAAATATTCTTCCTAGAGTTGGCCTGGTAGCTTACCAACAAGAAATAAAATGAATTTTCATTCAACTTCCTAAGTGTCACCCTCCAAAAAAAAAAACCAAAAATATAAATGTTGCCACTTTGTAGGAAAAAGTACCAGACTAGGAAGGACATACAGGTTCTAGTCCTAATATCACCACTAAACTAGCTCACTCGGGCATCACTCTACCTCAATAAGCCTCATGTTTTTTCATCTGTAAGATAAAAGTTAAACTCTACTGTTTCTAAGATCCCTTCCACTGCTGAAAGCATATGATTCCATGATTTACTCTCTCAAAAAAGGCATCAAAGTGGAAAAGAGGGGAAAAAGAGAAAGAGAGAGTAGCAATTTCACTCATCATCATCAGGCAATGAGAGGTTTCACTTATATGAATTTAACAAATAACTGAAGCTCATATATGTTTTTAAAAAATCAATTTGGATTAGAAAAATTAAATTGTAATGAGACTTTTATACACACACGCATGCATGCACACTCACAGAATCCAAGGCTTGACTTCCTACCAAATATCGGCTCCACAATGAGAACACATAGCAAATACCAAAGAAACTCTTTTTACCCAAGTAGATAACAAAACAGATAAGAGAGAAAGTATATATAGGAGAATGTATATTAAACAATACAGAACAAAGGACTTCTATTCAGAATAAGGTAACTCAGCTCAACCAAGAGGGACAGCCTAGGTTTAACCCTAAAGGAAATTCTTCAAAGTTTGTAGAACAGCAAGCTAGAGTTAGGGACATGATGATATGCTAGCTTCTTCAGAAACCTGAAGAGAGGTTGCCATCACTCATCTTCTTTCCTGGAGCTACAATCCCAAAGAACCCTGAAGAGACTGAAAAAAAGTGAAGAGATCAGATATCTTCTTTTTCTTGCCAACTCTGCCCCATCCCCTCATACAGGCATGGGGCAGCAATCTCTATCAATGAGAACAGAGTTTCATACCAGTGGGTTTTGAGGCTATGGCTAATACTGTATCATCATCACCACCATCATCACCATCATCATCATCATCACTAGCACTTATATATCACTTTAAGATTTTTTAATTTAATATACTTTCCCTAATTACATAGTAAAACAATTTTTAAATTTTTTTTAAGTTTTAAGCTTCAGATTCTATCTCTCCTTCCCTCCCTCTTCCCTGAGACAGTAAGAAATCAGTTATAGATTATACATATGCAATCACATAAAACATAGCCATATTAGCCATTATGTACAAGAACTTGAATAAAAGAAAAAGGATGAAAGAAAATAAAAAATAGCATGTTTCAGTCTGTATTTCAAAGAATATCAGTTTTTTTTTAGTCTTTTGAGATCGTCTCAGATCATTGTATTGCTGAAAATAGCTAAGTCATTCACAATTCTTCACCTTACAATATTGCTGTTACCGTGTACAACATTCTCCTGGTTCTGTTCACTTCACTTTGCATCAGTTCATGTAAGTTTTTGCAGGTTTTTCTTTTTTGCTTGTCATTTCTTCTAGTATAACAATATTCCATCACAATCATATACCACAATTTGTTTAGGTATTCCCCAGTTGATGGGCATCCCTTTGATTTCTAATGCTTAGCCACCGCAAAAAGAAGAGCTATAAATATTTTTTGTACAAATAGGTTTTTTTCCCTTTTTTTGGATATCCTGGGAATATAAAACTAGAATTACTTTAAGATTTACAAAGTACTTTACAAATATGATCTTAATTTATCCTCACAAAAATTCTTGGAGGTAGGTGCTATTAATATCATCCCTACTTTATAGATGAGGAAACTGTACTTCCCTGTCATCTTTAACAGAGTGTGTTCTTCTTGTCATTCAGTTACATCCAACTCTTTGTGATCCCATGAACCATATCATGCCAATACTGTCTGGTGGGGTTTTCCTGGCAAAGATATTCGAGTACTCTGCCATTTCTTTCTCCTCAGCATTTAATCTCTTCCTGGCAATGCTGGGTCATTGTTGTAAGCAATTTTTTATATGTAGAAATGTCTTCATGGTCTGTGTGGTATAAAACTGTATACTCATACATCAAGTAGCCCCAAACTGTTTATGTGTGTATGTATATACACACATGTGTATGTATTGTGTGTATATACACACATATGTACATATTTATATATTTAACAATTTTTCTAGATCTTTTTTCACCATAAGGTTTTCTGCATTTACTTCTCACTGATAACAGGCCTCCAGAAGGTTACCTGCCTCTTTGATAATTTTAATCTACTAAAGCTAGAAAGTATAATCAAATTTATTAGAATTGAGTCTAAAAATAATAAATAGGGTCTCAATGAGGACCTGGAGAACTCTACTTTAAATAGAACACACACGAACTATTTTACAGTACATGGATTTCTCTGCCATCTATTTTGTCTACTCAGAGGGTGTTTTTTCATTCTTTTTCTGATTCTGGGTCATATTCTAAATAGCTGAGATTACATATAAGTGGCCACCTAAAATGTGGTGTTACTATATAATTAAAAATAATAAACTACACAAGCTTATCTAAGGATTCAGGCTTTTAAATTATGTAAAATAAACACAAAAAGCTCTGAATTTAGAACTAGATTAACATTCTCACAAACTCTGCCTCTCACAAACTCTATGACCTTGAGTTCTGTGCCTCTGTTCCTTTAAAAATAAAATGTTTCTCATTTTATTTATGTCTTGGATTTTTATGGTACCTTTCAATCAGTCATCAAAAAGCTATGTGCCATGCCTACAAAGAGCTCACAAAAATCCCAAGATGAAAATGGTTTAAAAATGCAAAATAGATCTACTATCAATTTGTTAAAAATCATTTCAAAGTAGAACAGCTGAAGAAAATTAATTGAATCAAGACTCATTCTTATGACCATTTTATCAGTGGGTGAAAGGTAAGTCTGAACAATGACCAACCACAATTCCAAAGGACTAGGGATAAAATGTTACCCAACACCAAAGAGGAAGCGGATATGCTCAAAGAACAGACTGAAATCTTTTCTTTTTTGATATGGTTAATGCAGGGATTTGTTCTGCATGACTATTATATATATGTGTGTGTGTATGTGTATACATGTATATATATACATATATGTATATATGTTTTCTCTTGCCTTCTCAATGGATAAAGGAGAGGAGAAAGGAAAAGAGAATTCAGAACTGAAAATAAAATTAATTTTTTTTCAAAAAGGTAAAATTGATGGATCCACTAATGAGGGAAAGAGTCATAAGGAAAGGAGGTCAAATTTTTCTGTTTAACACCAATAGCCAGATGAATAAAGCTGCATGTTTCGAATAAGTACATATAATCCCACATTCTAAATAAAAAGAGGCAGCCCCACACATACCCCCAGGGGGAATAGTTAAAAACAACCAGAACAAAAGAAAATTATTCAAAATGAAAACCTATAAACAGGAATCTATTAAACAAAGCTAAACTGAATCTAACAATTCTGCTGAATGAACATCTTTGAAAAGCTGTCCTTTCCCATTCATGCTAACAAGCTACTAGAAAATACAAAAGTTGTTGGCTATGGAAAGTTCCGGAATTACTGGCAACACTAGCAATTTAGGCTTATCTGCATGTGACTTCCCACCTCAAGTCTCTTTCCCCTCAAGTCATTATCCCTGAACTTTAGATCTGGGACCAGGCTTAGAAGAAAGCCACATGTTGCATCTCAACAAGCCAGATGCACTCTGGAATCAACCACAAGCTAGAGGGATCAAGTGCTACCTGAAGCACAATGACCCTAGCTGACAATACAATAAATAAGTAGGGTAATCTGCATATTAATAGCAATTATTTATATTTATGGATTTCAGTTTTGATGGTACCTGACCTACCATCATTTAATTCATCATAGGGGAAGAAAGGATAGAAGTAAACTGGTCTAGTAAAATAGATAACACATATAAAAATTAAAGGATCAAGTTCTAATGCCTGCAAATATTCTGGGTAAACTGAAACTATCAGTGAACAAGTATTTATTAAGCACCCACAATGTACTGGGCACTGAGGATACAAACACAAAGAGTTAAATAATTCCTTACTCTCAGTGAACTTACATACAAGTGGAGAGTCAAAAAGTATATATAAAAATATACACAGTGTAGCAGTGTGTGTGTGTGTGTTATGTTTTGGTTTGTTATATGATTTCTCCCATTTATTTTAATTTTTCTACACAGCATGACTATAGTGAAAATGTATTCAATAGGAATGTATATGTAGATCCTATATAGAATTGTATGCTGTTGTGGGGAGGGAGGGGGGTAGTAGGGGGGAAAAAATTTAAGTTTTATGATAGTGATTGTAGAACATTAAAAATAAAATGAATTTTTTTAAAAAGGTAATAAAGACAAACAAGTAAGGAAACCAAAAAAATATACACAGCATAAACGTAAACTGAATACGTTTAAATATGTACAAAGCAGCTAAATAATTAGTTGGGGAGGAAGGGAACTAGCAGTTGGGGAAAGAAGGAAAATTAGGAAAGGCTTAACGCAGAAGATGGCACCTAAGGTATATCTTAAAGTAAGAGAGGAATTCTGTGAGGCAAAAGTAAGGAGGGAGAGCATTTCTGGCATGAGGGATAGCCAATGCAAAGACATTCCAGTTTAGATGGATCTCACGGTGTAAGAGGGAAAATATTGTCCAATAGGGCTGGAAAGATAGTTGGGACCAGATTGTGCAGGGCTTTAAAAGCTAAAAGGGAGTTTATATTTTATCCAAGAAGTAACAGAGAACCTCTAGAGTTGGCTGAGTGGGATCGGAGTCATATGACCAGATATGAACTTAAAGAAAATTACTTTGGCAACAATGTGTAGGATGGACTGGAGCAGGGACAGACTTGAGTCAGGGAGGCCAATTAGTAAGTAATTGCAATAATCTAGGTAAGAGGTGGACAGCACAATAAGGTAGTGGTCATGTGAGCAGAGAAGGAAATGGATTTGAGCAATGTTATATATGTGGAATGAGTCAGGTTTATGACCTCTCAATCATTAGATTGTGAGCTCCTTGGGGACAAGGACAATTATTTGTCTCTTTTTGAAGCTCTGGCATTTAGCACAGTTCCTAGCACACAGCAGGCAATAAATGTTTATTGATTAGACGACTGGAAAAGTCAGAGGTTCCTTCAGAAATCAGAGTCAGTAGCAGAAAGTGCCCTAGCCAATAGAAGCAGAAGCCCTAGGGATCAGCCCTCCTTGACTCAGTCTGTCAAGGGACTGGCCCAATAACCAAAACAGCACATACTGAAAGAAACTGGACTGATTAAATACGAGAATAATTTGAACAACTAAGTGGAACAAGGTCATAACCAAAAGAGAACTTGAAGGATAAAGGATCATCCCAAATCAGGAATTATCCCTGACCACATGTATTCCCTACATGGGTGCCTTAGTACCTTTGTGCTTCAAGTCTGGACTCACGGTCTGCTGGGACCAAGTGGGTATGGAGGCAAAAGTGTGCCATCAGCTTGGGAGATGTTTTTTGTGTAACTTCTTCCACTCTTACTATACCTTCTTAGATGTTTTTATGTAATTTTTCCTGTCTTTATTTTATTTTCTTAGTAAATATTATTTTGAAAAAGCTAATTGACATCAACTAATGAATTTATATTGAAGGAAGTGCACCAGAAGCCATCATCCCTCAGGGTTACCACTAGAATCTTGAGGAAAACGGGGTGCTACACTTGTTCCTGTGAATATCAATACACCAACTCTACCAGCTCTCAGGAGAGGGAACCTGTGAACCATTCTTACATTTGTTCATACAAATATTCAAACAAATAATGTTTTCTGGTTTTATTTATTGGCAGTTGGCAAATGAATCCTCTCCTCCGGTAGTAGGTCTGCCCATTTAGGGAACAAGAAAGTTTCAGAGTGTCAATAGCTAAGTGAATGCTCATGGAAGTCTACAAACTTTGGATCCTCTAATCCTTTCACTGATAGCTGCTGTCAGTAAAGACATAAAAACCAGCCTCAAAGGGCTTAGAAGCATTTTTAAAAGTTTCTTTGTTTCATAGATTGGTTACCATAGTAAAAAATATTAATTATACCATATGGCCAAAGTACTAGGAACATAACTGAGAGGATACAACCCAATCCACTTCTAGACAGCTCTTATTTTAGGTAGTTTTATTTTTTCCCCCTGATATCAAAACTAAATTTACAGAAGTGTAATTTTCACCCATTGTTCCTGATTCTGCCCTGGGAGGAGAGAAAAAACAAGTCTCATGAGTCCTCCAGTAGAAGGGTCCTTCAGGTACTTAGATATGATGACCATCTTCCACCTCCATCTTCTCCAGTTGAAACTGCCATAGATTCTTCAGTATATCCTTTTATGACATGAACTCAAAGACCCTGCATTCCTACCTCATTATTCAACTGAAACTGTTCTTTGCAAAGATACCCATGAACTCAATTGTCAAAACTAACAGCCTCTTCTCAATCTTCATCCTTCTTCAACTCTGCAGCACTTGACATGGTAGACTAATGCAATAAAAGATTATTTCTCTCTTATACTTAATAACTAATCACTTTGGGGGAGATTCAGGATTTTTTCCCTTCCTATTTCCTCATTCTCTATTAGGTCAAATCAGTCCCCCTGAAGAATAGGGCTGATAAACTGGATTTAACATTCTCCTCAACCTTGTTCAGACCCTACCCAATTGGGAAAGCTTAGTTCTGATCAAATGGTAAAGAGAATTCAATCTAGATTAATTCTGACCCATTGTGTTCTATTCAGGTTTAAGGGGAAGGAGAGAGGTGGAGGAGGGGAGATAGGTAGGTCCTTTGCCTAAATTACCCAAGGATTGGGGTAGTCTGGAAATAAGAGTGATGTAATCAGAATAAGGGGCCCCAACCCCACATTTTAATAAGCCCACCTCTTAGAACATTCATTCTCTTATTGTTAACCAACTAGAGCTGATTTGCCAGGAACACCCACTCTTCTAAGCACATATAAGCATCGAGAGACCTCCAGGAAGGACCTTTGGTATACCAGAGACGGCCAAGGGCCCATCCTTTTATCAACTGCAAGTCATAATTAATAATTACCTAGAAATTATGTCTCAAACTTTTTATATGTCTGAGTATTCAATTGATGGGAATGGAATCTGAACTTCTAACAGGAAAAGACCATATCTTTGGAATATGGATCCCAAAAAGTCAAAGCCCCTGGACTTACCTACACAGTCTAGATCTCTGGTATTGGCCTGAGGTAGCACTCATCCCAGTAATCCTTTCAACTGTCCTTTCACTGTGCCTCCCCCCACAACTCTTCATTCTCTGTTACCTCTGACCCAGCCCAACTCCGCTTTTTCTGTTACCTCTGAACCACCACCACCACCCCCCATTGCCACTCCCCAATACTATCCAGATCTTCCCCGCAGTCTTTCCACATAAAAGTGTCTTGCCCCAATTGAATCGCTCAGATTCTTAAAATCTCAACTGCTTCTATTGGTGACACAAGGAACCTTGTCTCTGACTGAAAGACTTAAGTAGTCAAATTCTTTCAAGGCACACCCATGCCCTTTGCCCTGTATTTCAGGGTCCCCAGCACCCCTAGACTGCAACACTTTTCCAAGATACTCTCTCCACTAAATTTTTATGATACTAATCTTCCAGGTTCTCTTTATAACTGGTTGATCACACCTTGGTCTCCTTTGCTCATTCATCATCTAGGTCATGTTCCCTAACTTTAGGTCTATCCCAAGGCTCTGCCCTGCATCTTTTTTTTATCCTGTATACTTTCACTTGGTGACTTCCTAAAGCTGCTAGGGCTAAATTATCCCCATACTGACGACCTTCAGATCCCAATGTCTCTCCTGAGCTCCAATGCTGTAGGTGTCTCAAACTCAACATGTTCAGAACAGAACCCTTCTTCAATCCTCCCCATTACTGCCTGTCAAATCCATCTCTTCAAAACTCCCTCATTAACAAGCATTTAATGAGGAAAATTACTTTTAATGTAATACTTCTAATATTCCATTCTCTGTCCAAAAGGGCATTTTTTACCTTAACTTGAACTATCACCCAGCATATTTTATCTAAGGAATGTAATTTATTCTCACCCCCAGGACATTTACCTAGACAAGGACTCTTCCTTAAAAGCTGAGTCAAATTATTCCCCCAGGGACATGTCTTCTTGTCCTTGTTACCCCTCCTCCCCCATCAAGATTTGGAGTAACTTGGTCTAGTAAAGAGAGACTAAGTCAGTGGAAATTGAATTGAGATAGCTTATGTTTTTCTAACCAAAAATCGCTAGAACAAGCTTCGCTTATAAACCAGATAAAATTCCATTTTGTAAGTGCCAGAAAGGGGAAGGTCAACCACATTTGAAAGTCATTTTCTGTAGCTTTAGTAAAGTGATAGGGATCTGCCCAGCTCCTGAGGAATAGTCCTTCATTCCCCCCACCTCGCCCCTCAGTGAGGTAGGGGCTATGAACCCTTGGCCTACTTCTCATTAAAATATCCGCCTATCAGGATTGCTATGCAGTCAGGAGAGAGAGACAGAGAGAGAGAGACAGAGAGGGGGAAAGAGAGAGAGACAGAGAGAGAGAGACAGAGAGGGGGAAAGAGAGACAGAGAGAGGGAGAGAGGGAGAGTGAGGGAGGGGGAGGGAGAGAGAGAGAGAGAGACAGAGAGACAGAGAGGGGGAAAGAGAGAGAGACAGAGAGAGAGAGAGAGACAGAGAGAGAGAGACAGAGAGGGGGAAAGAGAGAGAGACAGAGAGAGGGAGAGAGGGAGGAGGGAGAGTGAGGGAGGGGGAGGGAGAGTGAGGGAGGGGGAGGGAGAGTGAGGGAGGGGGAGGGAGAGAGAGAGAGAGAAAGAGAGACAGAGAGAGAGAGACAGAGAGGGGGAAAGAGAGAGAGAGAGACAGAGAGAGAGAGACAGAGAGGGGGAAAGAGAGAGAGACAGAGAGAGGGAGAGAGGGAGGAGGGAGAGTGAGGGAGGGGGAGGGAGAGAGAGAGAGAGAGAGAGAGAGTGTGGCCTGGGAATCCTCCTTAAAATGGAGTTACTGGAAGGAACCAACCAAACAGAAGTAGAGGCAGAAGAGATAAAGAATACCTTGTATGTGAAAAGTAAACCAGAGGTGAGGTGAGAGTGATGGGGTTCAGACTCTGGGAGCCTCCTTGAGCTCCCCTTGAATCTTCCCACTTAATCTGGCCTTTCTTACTCAAATCTAATCTTCCCATTTGTTCCGGAAGTCTCAGGAATCCCAAGGGCTTTTCATTATCATTTCAGGTCTCTGTTGTACTCCCCACCCTTGATCCCATCAAAACTCCATTCCCATACTGCCCCTATCAAGATCTCTGGATTGCCCCACCTGCTTCCCACCCAAACCCTCCATTGTCACCTGTCAGATATCTCCAGATAGCCTCCAGCTGTTTCCAGCCTTTTACCCTCCTTGGACTTCTCCTCAAGA
Source organism: Bettongia penicillata ogilbyi (assembly GCA_023548195.1). Lineage (NCBI taxonomy): Eukaryota > Metazoa > Chordata > Mammalia > Diprotodontia > Potoroidae > Bettongia > Bettongia penicillata. Next base: position 2,034,732 of record JAJHZJ010000401.1, on the reverse strand, counting down.
CCCTTCCTAAACCCCTCCTCCCATCACCCTGCACTACTAGACCCCCCCACCCCTCCTATACTCTTTTCTGTATTTAAGTTCCATCTTGCCTCCATGAAGGCGCTCAGATTCAATCCAGCTCAGACTGTCTAGCTGGGATTCTATCTGGCCCACTTGTGAATACAAGTATTACAAATGCTTAGGCTCCTTAAGAGGCAACCCAATTTGGCAAATCTTTAATAAACTTTGTTTTCTTTGGCTTTAAGAAGGCTTGAGTCGAATTCATTCAAGCAGGACCCGGACTGTTGGTATTTTGGGGGCCCCCATCACCCCTGAACCTCTTAAAGAGTACTACAATTTTTTCAGTCACAAAGTTTTGGAATTTCAATGTCATTCTTGACTCCTCACTCTCCTTTAATCCATATATCCAATCTCTTGTCAAATCTCATTTCTATCTTCATGACATCTCTGATTAATTTAGACACTCTCGAACCTGGACTATTTCAATAGTCTCTTATTTAGTGTCCCAACCCCAACTTTCTCCTCAAGTCAATCTACCCTCCATATAGCTGCCAAAGTGGTTTTCCTAAGGTGTAGGTCTGATTATATCATTTAATGAATTCCTTGTCATTGTTCAGTCATTTTCAGTTCTGTCCAACTCTGTCACCCCATTTGGGGTTTTCTATGCAATGATACTGGCGCAGTGTGCCATTTCTTTCACCAGTGCATTTTACAGATGAGGAAACTGAGGCAAACTGGGTTAGGTGACTTGGGCAGTCACATTACTAGTGAGTATTTGAACTCAGGAAGATGAAGTCCTAAGCCTGACTCTCAATGCACTGTACCACCTAGCTGTCCCCATGGGCAATGAACTCCAGTTGCTCCCTATTACCTCTAGGATCAAAGGTGAACCTTTCATTTGGACATTTAAATGTCTCCACAACCTGGTCCCCTCCCTAGGCTTCTTACACATTGCTCCCCTCCACACACTCTGCAATCCAGCCAAGCTAATATTCCTCACATAAAACATTCCATCGTCATCTCTGTGTCCTTTGTACTGGCTGTCCCCCATTCCTCCCAGAACCACTTGTTTCCTTCAAGATTCAGCTCACTCAACTTGCATAATTCCCCCAGTTGCTAGTATTTGAGAGTACCCAAAACAAGTTCATATTCATTTTGCACACATCATGCCTATTTTTATATGCATGTTCCCACCTCCCCCACCTCAGGAACCCCCCTCACATGTGTCTTTTTATCCCACAGACCTTCATGAACAGAAAATGATTTAAAAACTGCTTGTTGCCCTCCTCCATGTACTCTCCAGCTTATCAAAAGCTTTCTTAAATTGTGGCTCCCAGAACCAAACACATCACATGATAGGCACGTTAGCAAGACATAACACAAAGGTATGTGAGGTTTGAGGAAGGTTATTGCCAAATTAAAGGACAGAGAAACCAAGGAACCTCGGAGATTAGAGTAGCATTTGACTTGGGCTTTCAAGGATCAATAGGAATAAGGAAGGCGTCTTAGGCAAATGGAGTAATATGAAGAGAAGGCTCACTACGAGATAACAACAGAGAAAGAAATCAGTGTATTCTGCTCTAACCACTCTCCCCAGCATGAATACTCCTCAGACATACACAACGATGTGTTTGCAGTATATTTCATCAAGAACACAACGCCTTTTCCAAAGCAGGTCCAATATCCAGGGAGCTTCCCTTCACAGCTATCTTCTAAACAGGTCAGATACAAACGGTATGCTTTCCATCAGCCTCCAATCACGCGCAGTACATTTGTTTATACTTCTATCTCTAGTAGTTCAGTTACTTGGCTGATTTAATAAAATGCCTGCAGGAGGCCCACTCAAAGGTTTCTGACCTGCGTTAACCTTCACTAGTAGGACATAACTTGAACCTACATGAATGGTTTCTTGTCCTCCATCTATAATAGCGCTTCCTGATATTTATTCTGGATCAGAGAGAGAAGGAAATTGCTTTCAGAATCAGCTACGGACTTCTGACAAAAGCACCGGGACCATCAGAGACCTTGTGTCTCTTGTGTCTCACTAATCAAAAAGGAAGGTGCCTGAATCAAAAGCAATCAGCTCTATGCTTACTGCCAAACTTTTCAAAGAAGTGTCCAGAACAGACACACCCTTGAAAAACATTTAAATCCTGAATTCAAGAATGATTTTATAGGACCACAGGACTTAGGGCTGGAAGGAGAGTTAGAGCTCACTTAACTGAACCAGGCTCAGTTTACATACAGATGAAGCCACTTCACTGTTGCACAAAGAGAAAGTGACTTGCCCAATATCGCATAGATAAGAAACAATAGAGCCAGACTCCAAATCCCATACATAAAATCACAGTCTATGATGGAACTATGACGCCCTCTAATTCAACCTAGAATTGAACAAAGTCCTTCATACTGTTATTACCATCACATTATATTGTCTAATTCTTTACTGCTTAGGGTTATCTTTGAAGCAAGAAGTTTGGAACAAAAGTGGATTACCTTCAGCTCTATCATGTAGTATGTCAAGATGTTCTGTCAGTCAACTCCAGGCCCCTACCACTACTCAACTCCTACCACCAAAACCACATATTTTTATGTACCTCCCATTCTCCATGGACCTTACCACTCTGTTCTGTACTGCTCTGTTGCCATAGCCCATCACTCCCTCCTCAAACACAAACAGAAGGTACCAAATCAAAATTGTCAATGCAAATGAAATCAGGACCAGCACACATAGCATTCCAGCCACCTCTTTACTTCCTTCTTTTCTGCCCTCATAAAAATTGCTGATGCTGGTTTAGTTTATTCAAGACTGAGATCATTAAAAATTAAAATTCACCATGAAATCAAGCTAAATACAAAATACTTCAGTTCAAGGACCAGCTAGCTCTACTTCTAACTACCTGCATGACCTTGGGCAAATCATTTAACCTGTTTGGATGAGGATCTGTTTCCTCAAGTGAGGGGAGGTTAAAGTACATAATCTGTAAAGCCCCTTCTAGTTCTAATGCTATAATGAATACCAAAAGAAAGATGGATTTTCACCCAACATTCAAACAAGTTCTTTTCTCCTGCATGTAGCAGGACACTGAAACACAAAGAGATTTACTTCATGCTTGACAGAGCCAGAACAAATGTAACTCACATTCGTAGACCATTTAGACTTTTTAAACTGTAAAACTTCCAAATATGACAGATAAAACTTGAGAACTAAAATGTAGACAGAGCTGTTAACATGTTCAAAAGTAACTACCCCTCCATTTGGTCAAAGAACAAATTAGCACAAGAGAAAAAATACAAATTATTAATAACTACTTGAAAATTAAAAGACTTTGAGATATAAACTTATATCCATTAACCTGGCAAAATTAAAAGTTTATAAAATGTGATGATGGTAGGATTTCTAAGAAATAAATGTATTCACTGCAGGAAGAATTACTTTCTAAAAGGATCCTACTAGTTTGTAATCTGACAATATATAGTAAACATTACAAAAATAATCATAAACATCATCATCATCATCATCATAGTTAGCATTTGTACACTGCCTACTATGTGGTAGACATTGTGCTAAGTAGTGCTTTACAAAATATTATCTCATTTGATTCTCACAACAACATAAGTTCTATTATTATCCCCATTTTACAGCTGGGAAAAATGAGAGAAACAAAGTTTAAATGACTTGCCCAAGGTCACATAACTAATAAGCATCTTGGGCCAAATTTGACCTCAGCCCAGCATTCTGTGTACTGAGACATCTTGGTGCCCAATAATCCACAGTTAGAAATACACTACAAGAAGATGGAGGAATAACAGCACAGACTTTCTAGTGTGCTCCCACCAAGCCCAGTCAAATACTTGTAAAAAAGGGCTCTCAACAAATTCTGGAGCTACAGAACCCACAGAATGAAGGAGTGAAGCAAATCTCCAGTCTAAGACAGCCTGGAAGGTTGTCAGGATGTGTCTATTGTGCCACACTGGAAGCAGAGCACAGTCCAGTGTGGTCCATGAGTGCACAGTGGGGACCTGAGCAAGCCTTGGGGAGGACTGAATCTCTCATATCTGTGGTGGTTTCCAGACTTCATGACCCTAAAACTCTGAGGACAAATTGGAAGATCAGTGGGAAAAGCTTGTGGGACTAGTGTAGGAGAGTGGAGTGGTTCAGCCCCAGTGCAGCAGAGGGGGAAGGGGGTGGAGGAACTCAAGGCAGTCACAATAGTAGCAGGGGCAGCTGCAGCCACTGTTTCTGGAGCTCTAGGCCCACAGACTGTGGGGGGATTGAGTAAAGGATAGTACACACACACACCCACTCCCACTGGAAGCAGAGAACTACTTTGACAAAGAACTCAAAAGTCAAGTCAATGGCTGGGGAAATGAGCAAAAACTGGAAAAAGAATCAGACTACAGAATCTCACTTTGGTGACAAGGAAGACCAAAGCATGCAAACAGAAGAAAACAAAGTCAAAGCTCCTCCAACCAAAGCCTCCAAGAAAATTATGAACTGGTCTCAGGCCATGGAAGAGCTCAAAAAGGATTTTGAAAATCAAGTAAAAGAAGTAGAGTAAAAATTGGGAAGAGAAATGAGAGTGATGCAAGAAAATCATGAAAAACAAGTCAACTGCTTGCAAAAGTTGACTCAAAAAAATGCTGAAGAAAATAACACTTAAAAAATAGACTAACCCAAATGGCAAAAGAGATCCAAAAAGCCAATATAGAGAAAAATGCCTTAAAAAGCAGAACTGGCCAGATGGAAAAGGAAATCCCAAAAGCTCACTGAAGAAAATAATTCCTTAAAGATCAGAATGGAGCAGATGGAAGTTAATGACTTTCTGAGAAACCAAGAAATAATAAAACAAAACCAAAGGAATGAAAAAATAGCAGACAGTGTGAAATATCTCATTAGAAAAACAACTGACCTGGAAAATAGATCCAGGAGAGACAATTTAAAAATTATGGGACTACCTGAAAGCCATGATCAAAAAAAGAGCCTAGACATCATCTTTCATGAAATTATCAAGGAAAACTGCCCTGATATTCTAGAACCAGAGGGTAAAATAAATATTGAAAGAATCTACCAACTACCTCCTCAAAGAGATCCCCAAAGAAAAACTCCTGGGAATACTGTAGCCAAATTCCAGAGTTCCCAGTTCAAGGAGAAAATATTGTAAGCAGCTAGAAAGAAACAATTTGAGTATTGTGGAAATACAATCAGGATTACACAAGATCTAGCAGCTTCTCCATTAAGAGATCACAGGACTTGGAACAGGATATTCCAGAGGTCAAAGGAGCTTAGATTAAAACCAAGAATCACCTACCCAGCAAAGCTGAGTATAACACTTCAGGTAGAAAAATGGTCATACAATGAAATAGAAGACTTTCAAGGATTCTTGATGAAAAGACCAGAGTTGAATAGAAAATCTGACTTTCAAACACAAGAATCAAGAGAAATCATAAGGGACTTACTGAAGTTGAACTGTTTACACGGAAAGATAGTATTTGTAACTCTTGACACTTTTCTCAGTATTTGGGTAGTGGGAGGGATTATATACATATAGACAGAGGGCACAAGGTAAGTTGAATAGGAAGAGATGATATCTAAAAAAATAAAATTAAGGGGTGAGAGAGGAATATATAGGGAGGAGAAAGGGAGAAATAAAATGGGGCAAATTACTTCTCATAAAAGAGGCAAGAAAAAGCTTTTTCAATAGAGGGGAAAAGAGGGGAGGTGACAGGGAAAAAGTGAAGCTTACTCTCATCACATTTAGCTTAAGGAGGGAATAACATGCACACTCAATTTGGTATGAAAATCTATCTTACTCTACAGGAAAATAAGGGAGAATAGGGCTAAGTGGAGTGTGGGGTGATGACAGAAGGGAGGGCAAATGGGAGGATAGGGTAATTAGAAGTAAATACTTCTGGGGAGGACCAAGGTCAAAAGAAAGAATAGAGTAAATGGGGGGCAGGATAGGATAGAGAGAAATATAGTTAAGTCTTTCACAACATGACTTTTACGGAAGTCTTTTGCATAACTATACATGTATAACCTATATTGAATTGCTTGCCTTCTCAGTGGGGATGGGTGGGGAGGGAGAAAGGAAGAGAAGTTGGAACTCAAAGTTTTAAAAAATAAATGTTAAAAACTGTTTTTACATGCAACTGGGAAATAAGGATACAGTAAATGGGGTACAGAAATCTATCTTGACCTACAAGAAAATAGAGAAAATGGGATTAAGAGAGGGGAAGGGTATGATAGAAGGGAGGGCAGATTGGGGGAAAAAGTAATCAGAATGCATGATATCTTGGGGTGGGGGAGGGGAGAGATGGGGAGAAAAATTGTAACTCAAAATCTTATGGTACTCAATGTTGAAAACTAAAAATAAATAAATTTAAATACACTATGAGTGTTGGGCTTTCTTTTTTTTAAGCTAAAGGTTTTATAACACTATTTTTAACTGCAAAAAACTAGAAGCAAGATAGAGATCCAACAATAATGGAATGGACAAATGAATTGGACTATGCTAATGTAATACGATGATATAATTCAGTTGAGTTCCCACTACAAGGACTATCAAGAAATATGAAAAACCTTTATGAAATAATAAGGCCAAAAAAAAGCATAATCAGAACAAAATGCCTACCACTTGTAATAATGAGACATAAAAAACTAATGGACACAGAATCCAATGTTTTAATATTTTATGCACCACATATTCATTTATTTATATGCAAATAAGGAGGGGGGAAGGTTACTGTCTTTTCCTTTGATTATAAAGCAGTATAAAATGATGACAATAATGGGGAAATATAATGTCTCCTCCCTGGGGCCCTGGAAGTCCCTTTCCCATTGTAAGTTCCTCCTGGAACTTCCATGTTGAAGAAGAACTCAGATCAGTCACCTTTCATTCCCATACACTCCTGTATCTTTTCTTCAATTTTTCAACTCCCTTTTCTGTTGTTGTCTTCACCCATTAGAATGTAAGCTCCCTGAAGACAGATTTTTCTGTTTTGTTTGTATTTGTATCTCCAGAGCTTATTACCATAACTGGCACAAAGTGAACACCAAAGAAACTGGAGGGGCAGCTAGGTGACTTGGTGGATAGAGCATTAGCCCTTAAGTCAGGAGGATCTGAGTTTAGATGTGACCTCATACATTTACTGTGTGATCCTGAGCAAATGGCTTAACCCAGATTGCCTCCAAAAAAAAAAAAAGAAACTTGACTTGATTTGATCTGAAGTAATTAAAGTCAGTCTAATGGACAAAATGCTAGATTTACATTGTTTGGAAACCTAGTTCTGACATCATCTTTTTTTGTGCCCCCATTTGCTCCATCTTCATTTTATCCTAAAATTTCTCTCTTACTAAGAAGTATCACTAGGAAGAGCATAACTTTAAAACTTGCCTTGAATTCCTTGGTAGCAAGGCAACATGTAAGTTCCCATGCTATAAAGTATTTCAACTATGGGGTGGGCACAAACCCAGAGACAAAAAAGAATGAAAGTCATTCCTGGTGTGCCAACAAAATGCATTCTTGGAAAGCATATTATGTGGCATGGTCCCTTCAAAGAAGAATGAAGATGTGAAGTTGGGATCATCTGTTCAGGCTGAAGTGTCACCAGCTAGAAATACCAAATAAAAGGGCAAAGTGATGAGAAAGTCATAGAGGTGATTATTGGGTCACAATGATAGGAGTTACTCTTTGGCAAGAAACTTTCCTCACAGTCCTGTGAAGTCAATGGTACAAATGTTATGATCCTGTTCTGATCCTAGACATTACCCTTGCTTACCCGTGTGACCCTGGGTAAATCAATTAATTTCACTGTGCTTCAGTTTCCTCATCTATAAAAGGAAGGATCCAAAGGAAGACAGACTAGATATTCCCTTCCAAATCCAGATTTATAAGCCTATGATACTGATTTTATTAGAAACTGAAATTAAGTTTAATTAGCAGAGAATAGGAAGAAAAGCAGATGTTATTCCTATCTAGTAGCACAACTGAATGGAATTAAATAATCTCTTTCCTTTATTCCTTTAAGTATCCATAAGGATGGGCAGATTAACAGGAAGTATTGGCTCCCTGCCCCCAAAGCTGGGAGCCCTGGGCTCTAAGTCCCACTTTGATACTTAACAAGTAATGTGATCTCAGATAGTTTTAACCTCTCTGAGACTTAGTTTTCTCCTGTACAAAATGATAAAGTTGAACTAAATCGCTGTGGTTTCTTTCCACTCTAAAATCCTAAAAGTAACATGCTGGGATAGATACAAAGATAATTAAGAAATGTTCCCTGCTCTCAGATCTCCTGACTTAGTCTAATGGGAAAAATACTGGACTATACCCATTTCATTCACCCCAGGTGTCTGGCACTATCATTTCCCCATAGTTCTTGTCTTTGTTTAATACCTTTGTACTCAAAAGTGGAATGACATTAACCTTTCCTTCCCCATATCCCCTCCTCCATCCTGGCGACTATTTATATTTTAACAAATTAATTTTGGCATGAGGCAGGAGGAGAGGGGAATATAACACATAAAAATATATCAAGACCATACAATAATGAGAATCTAAAAATATAAGTACACAAGAGAGACAAAGAAATATATGAAGTCAGAGGAAGCAAAGGACTTTTGACGGGGGTTAACAGTACAATATCTTGGTGAAAGTGGGATTTCAGCTGAGTGAGTCTTAAAGGACAGAAGTTTTTTCAAAGGGAGAATAGGCTTTCAGTTCAAAAAGCATTAAGGACAGACTGTAAAAGACATGGTCCTAGGTACTGAGGATACAAAGATAAAATGTTCTACAGTACCTGCCCTGAAGCAGCTTACAAATTAACACTTCTAACACATGCACTCATTAAATGGTTATTAAAAGACTAAGACTAGACAAGGCATCATTTTTTAGTCAAAAGAACAAAGAGGGCCATTTATTAAAACAAATAATGGACCCAAACAAATAAATGTTTGTACAAACCTAAACATTTCTGCAAATTTCCTATAAGGAAAAGTACACTTCTGAAATATACTAGTGGTGAGAATTTAAGCTACAAGGCTAGTACTTATTCCCTGGCAAAACATGTTTTTAAAATATTCAGGATTTCACTAATGTTGCTACTCCCTCCATTGTCAAAGGTCACTTCTCCACAATGCTGTGAATGGTCTTTGTGAGGGCATCATTCATCACACAGTGGCAATTCACTGGATGATGAGCCTTTCTGAGCTTAGCAACACTAGTCCTTGGACTTAACTTGGATCTGTCACCAAGTTTGTCCTCAAAGTCTTGCTTTTAAGGTGATTTTTATTTTGTTTTATTTTTTTCAGTTAAAGACTTTTTTCTCCCTTCCATCTTCCTTTCCCCAACTGAAAAAAAGGAAAAGAAATAAAAAACCATTGTAACAAATACATATACATAGTTAAATAAAACAAATTTCCTCAATGACCATGTGTCCGAGAGTGAACATCTCGTTCTTTACCTTGAGACTAAAACCTTTTAGAAGATAGGAAGCGTCATTGTTAGTCTCTCTGAAATAATTATCGAAGTTTTTTATGGTTTGTTAATTTTTACAAGACCAAAGTGTAGGCTTTACTTACTTAGCTTTCAAGAGCCCTGAGTCATTGCTAGGCCACTATGAGCCATTAGTGCATGACTACTAAAGGATACATACATACTATATGCATATGTGTAAGGATATTATCTATGCATGACAGCACACACACAGAGTACCCCATACTGTATTAACTTTAATAGGACCACAAGAAAGGTTCATCTTAATACATATATAGCATTACAAAGTGGGTTGGAGAAGGAACAGTTGATAATATAAATATGAAAGTTTAACTTGGATAGTACTTATTTTTATGGTAATAGTTATAAGCATAATAATAGACTACATAAACTCATGTTATTGTACTACCATGGCCCCACAAAATATAGAAAAAGTAACAGTCAAGTCCTGTCCAGGGCCATACAGTTAATAGGTACTTGAAGTGTAGGATTTGAATTCAGGTCTTCTTGACTTCTAGTCCAGCACTACATGTTGTGGGATGTTTTTAATTGTCTTTTCAAAATCTCTCAAAACAATTTTTAAAAAAACTCAGGCAAATGTTTCTTTGGGGAAATTGCCTTTGATTACTATTTTTAACGAACTCCTCTGACACTATTATGATTTCTCATCTCATCCAATAAATTCCTCCTCTATTGGTTAATCAGGATATAGAAGTAATTCTGGAATCCTGATAACAGTGACAGCAGAAAGGTAGCTCAGGGAGTTCTTACTCTAAGCCTCTGAGTATGGGCTTGGCCTAGTTAAATTCTAAAAGACCAGTCACCAGAAACTTGACCTCCACAGGATGGATTCCGTTGGCTACTGCAATTCATGAAGACCATTTACTGTCTATTAAGCCCCAGGGGAAGAAGTATCATAAAGTTAAAAGAATGCTAAGACTGGAAATCAGAAGACTTAGGGTTAAATTCTGCTTCTGTCATTTACTAGCTGGTCACCCTGGGCAAGTCTTGATTTTACTGAAGTTACTTAATCAGGAACAAACTAATATGTACCAGGCACTGTGCTTAATCTCTCAGCCTGTTTCCTCATTTCTAAAATCAAGAGAGTACTTGTAATGCCTGCCTCACAGGGTTACTGGGAGGAAATGCTTTGTAATCCCTAAAGTGGTACAGAAAATGTAGAAAAACAACATCATCCTTACTCAACATAAATGAAACCAAAGATCTTTTGAAGTTCCTTAGTCTGTCTCCTGTCTCCTTGTCTCAAAATGTTCCTATTATCCAATGTCAACCCCTTCCTGAAGTGGCAGATTTTCTGCATTTTTCTCCCTCTTTCGTTCTCCAAAAAGACTATATTCCAACTTGCTTAACGTCTTATACTGAAATTTACTTACACCCTAAACTACAACTCCTAACTTTTTCCACTATTTTTTTAGATACATTTTGCATATGTGAACACAATTCTTACTGGAAGGCCACACACCATCTTTCTTATCTTCCAAAGCAGAAAGTATGTCACAGACAAAGTCAAGCAAGCTGTTGAGCCTTCAAATGAACAGATCGAGGGAACAGTGCTTTTTCTAGAAATCCATGATGTACCAGGGGGGAAGGTACCTCTGAAAGACATCCAAGGTAGGAAAAAGGGTGCCACAGGAAAAATGAGAGAGAAAGGAAAGGTAGGGCTTAGAGGACCTTTGTCATTTACTACCTCTTCAACCTCGGGCAAGTCACTTAATTTTTCTGAGCCTCAGTTTCCTCATCTGTAAAATAACTGGTTGGACAGTCTGTATCATTCCTTCCAGTTCTAAATTTATAACCCTATAACCATTACACATATAGTCAATGTTGGCTACAGTCACACATACCCATACATAAATAACTGAAACATAGCATAGTTGAGCCAGAAGTGGGTCTTAAGAGAGCAGGTAGTCCAAACCCAAAACACTGAAAATGAAGGTATAAACACCCACACAAGTTTAAGGATTTGCTCAAAGTTTCATGCTTACATGATTTCAGAATCACAAAGGGAGGGAGCCCTCTACCTTGAAAAGATCTCTTCTATCTGACCCACTGAAACTTAAAATTCCCAGGTTAGCCTTTCATTGCTGGAGCTTAAGGTATTGTCTCCTGTTGATATGCAGATTTTTCTAGTGCTGTGTTAAACTCATGAGATGACTGATGTTTTCACAGGATACTTTGCTCAGAGGTTTTGATGAAGGAAAGGAGAGATAAGAGGGACTAGTGGTGTAGAAAAGCAGGAAATGGGTCTGGAAACAGACTGCTTCTTTTAAGAAAATCCTAAATTACAAAATAATGAAGTTGCATTATAGTCTATTGTAATCATTGGTGCTGTTCCTCTTCACCGTTTTAGAGAAGTATATTTCTGTATAAACTGTTTCTGCTTTGTTAAAACAAAATTTATCCCCCCAAAAATGACAGAAAGAGGAGGCTGAAAATGAAGTCATTTTAGCCCAGTCTTATATTGAACAGACTAAGTCTTATTTCCAGGTTTGTTGAGTCAATCTATTATTCTCCTCAGTTATCATTTGCTTTTTCTCTTTTTTCATTTAGGCGTTAACACCTGCAAACCTAGTACAAAGTGGCTGTTAATTGCTTGAAATTAACATGGGAGCTGGGAGGATTATGCCATACTGGTCTAGGGCAAGGGTGAGGAACCTACAGCCTGGAGACCACAAATGGACCCTCTAGTTCCTCAAGTATGGCCCTCTGACCGAATCCAAACTTCACAAAAACAAACCCTCTTAATAAAAGAATTTGTTCTGTAAAACTTGGACTAAGTCAAAATGCCATATCCAAGGACATGTTGACGAAGTTCAGGGGTGATGGGGGGCCCCAAAATACCAACAGTCCGGGTCCTGCTCGAATGAATTCGACTCAAGCCTTCTTAAAGCCAAAGAAAACAAAGTTTATTAAAGATTTGCCAAATTGGGTTGCCTCTTAAGGAGCCTAAGCATTTGTAATGCTTGTATTCACAAGCAGGCCAGATAGAATCCCAGCTAGTCAGAGTCTGAGCTGGATTGAATCTGAGCGCCTTCATGGAGGCGAGATGGAACTTAAATACAGAAAAGAGTATAGGAGGGCTCTGGGAGGGTGGTCTGGTAGTCCAGGGTGATGGGAGGAGGGGTTTAGGAAGGGTCTTGAGGAGAAGTCCAAGGAAGGTCAAAGGCTGGAAATAGCTGGAGGCTATCAGGAGATATCAGACAATGGGGCGCCTACGTGGGGAAGCAGGTGGGCCAAGAGATCTTGATAGGGGCAGTATGGGAATGGGTACAGATCTTAATGGGAGTGGTCGGCAGCAACTAGGGCAACTAGGAAGCATGGATTTTCCAGGGGAGGCCTTATTTCAAGAAAAATAAGTCTACTTTCTACAAGGCTTTGTGAATATCCTTCATCAGACCAAGTGATCCTTACGGCTGAAAACTATGGTCAGTGTGATTTTTATTTTGGAAACTATGTATAGCATTCATCTATATAACACATATGCTACTGTAGATATAATATGTACATCACACATTCTATTCAATACTTGCTCCTCATTCCTAGATCAATTAAGAGCTATCTGAACTGAAGGACACTTATTTGCTTTACAAATATTTATACATCATCTGCCAAATACAAAAAACTATATTGGGGGCTATGGAACATATTAAGTTGAGTAGCTCATGAGCCTTTGCCCCAATGGAGATTACAATTTAATCACAGAAATAACATAAATAAGAGAAGTTATCATAACAAGGAAGTAACAATGTGTGCTCTATTAGTGGTCCTAGAAAGTTACTATTGCAATTCAAAGACCTAAGATGTCATCAGAACTGAACTTTCTGTAACTGAGTAAATTACTTCATCTTCTGGACCTTATTTTCCTAATTTCTAAAAGAAAGGAGTTGAACTAAATGGTTTATAAGGTCCTTACTAGCTATAAGATTTTTGGATTCTAAGATTAAGTGCTTCCATTAACATTAAAAAGATGACATTTGAGGTAAGAGTCATAAAGGATAAGTACAATTTTGTTACATGAAGATGGGGAGAATATTCAAGACAGAGGAAACAGCATGAGCAGAGGTGAAGAGTCAGAAATCATATGGAATGTTGAAGAAGTACAATCTAGTTCCATTTGATTGAAGGCAATGAGTACCTGGAGAAAAGTCTGTCTTAGTAGGTTAGGGTCAGGTTGAATGCAGATCTAAGGAGTTCATCCTTTATCTTAAGGGAAGAGGCAGGTAGTGAAGGTTTGCAGAATGCAGTGATGTAGATATATTGTAGAAGTGTTTCAATTACTAAAAATCCAACCTCTACAAGCAAGGAGAGAAACAATTTGCAGAAACAAGTAATGAATGACAGTCTTTCTGAAATCAAAGAGAAAAAAAGACAAGTCTAGAGGTTTAGCCTAGAATTGGGCAAATGTTCCAATTTTCAAAAAGAGGAACAAGATGAATTCTTCAAATTGTAATTTGATGAGCATGCTATCAATCGTGGGGAAAAAACCTACAATAGATCACTAAATATTTTGTGGGAATTTAAATAAAGAAAATAGGTGATCACTATAAATCTGCATGGATTCCCTGAGGATAGACTATCAACTAACCTCAGACCTCATTTTCTTATTTTGACAGTTACTAACCAGGGATGGGGAGTCCTTGTGGCCTCAAGACCACACATATGGTCCTGTAGGTCCTCAAATGCAGCCCTTTGACTGAATCCAGACTTCAGAGAACAAATCCACTTAATAAAAGGATTTGTTCTGTAAAACTTGGACTTTGTCAAAAGACCAAGGACCTAGAAGGTCACACGTGGCCACTAAGGTCCTCATCACTGTGTACTAGACTAACAGATTAAGGAAATTCAATAAACCTAAAATAGCTGAATAAGATAGCTAGTCAGTCAGAAAAAAATCTTTCATGATATCATCATAGACAAAATGAAAAAATAAAGGTAGCAAGTGACTTTGTAACTGAACAACCTGAATGTGTGTGTGTATACATATATATACATTTATATTTATTTATATTTATATATGTAAATATATCATAGCATATGTAGCATCATCTGCGATGATACAAAGCCATGGACAGCTAATACAATGGATGACAGCAATGTAACAGAATATTAGAATGTAATAGAAAGGGCTCTGGCCTTTCACAGAATCAAATATAAATAAATACTGAACAGGACGGATATGATTAGACTTCAATAAGATAAATTAAAAGATTACTAAAAGGAATCCAAACTCAGTAGTTGAATTAGCCAATTTTGATGTGAGTGATAAGAAAATGAAACGCTTTCCTCCCCTTAGCAGGGTTAGGGAAGGAGACCATGGAGACAGAATGTTACATATACTATTAAGGTTCTCAATCAGTTGTTTTAACTATTCTTTTGCTGAAAAAGAGGGTTCAGTCCAGTTGGGCACAGTACATCTAGAAACGAGTGGATATTCTTCTAATTAATAAAACAGATTATGCATGTCCCTAAAATCCTTGGTTTTGTTTTTGAATCAGTGTTATTTATTAAATAACAGAGAGGAAAGAGAATTCTACCAACTTATTTTAATGCATAAAACCAGCTACTGACCTAAATAAAAGCCAACCACAAACTATCATTGTTTAACTCAAAATAAATGCTCTTTTTTTGGTCAAAGAAGCCTGGCTTTGAAACAGTACAGCACTGGCAACTAAAATTCAGTAATTGAATGCACAGGTCTAGGACTACAAGGAATATTTAAAAGCTAAAATCTAAGTTATACAGTGTAAAAGATGGAACAGAAAAACCTCAGCTACATTAAGTGACTGCAGACAAAATAAATTCTCTACAACGTTTCAGAAGCATAATGCAACATGATGACTGCAGTTATGAAACCTGGAACAATAGAAAGGTATTGCCATTATTTTCAAATTAAAAATCCTGCATTCAAAAAGCATTCATTGAACACCTTCTATGTGATAAGTTTAGTGACAACCACTGCAAATATAGAATCAAAAATAAAAGCCAAGGACCTTAGGGAAGAGAGGGGTGATGCAGAGGAAGGGAGGGGAGGAAAAGGGGAACAATGAAAACACTAAGAAGTATCAATAAGATATACAGTGTAAATACAAAGTAATTTCATAGGGGAAGACAATAATACCTGAGGGAATCAGAAATGGCCCTGTTACCAGGTAAGACCTGTGCAATTCTTGGAATGAAGTTAGGGATTCTATGAGTAGAAAGACAGAAATGATGGTATCCCAAGGATGGCTGTGTAACGATATAAGAAGGTGATGGAATGTCATGTCTGGGGAATGGAGAGAAAGTGTAATGGACAATAAGTCTAGAAAGATTGGTAAAGCTAGATTCTGAAGAGCTTTAAATGCCAGAGGAGTCTGTATTTCATCTAAAAGAACAGAAGGAGCCCCAGAAGCTTGCAGAGCAGGTGAGTAACATGCAGATGACAGAAGAGAATTTTAGGCAAGGAGACCAATTAGAAGAATATTACAACTTTCCAGGCAAAAGGTGATAAGTGCCTGAATTAGAGAGTTGGCAAGGAAAGGGGAACAGATATGAGAGACGATGACTCAAAATTAACTACACCTTTTTCTTCTTTCTCCACATCAGGGAAATGGTAACATTGCTGCTTGTATAATGTCACTATAATGTTTGCATAATTCATCATTTCCTGTCCATACCTACATCATTGGTCATTTAATACTGTTGTTCTACTCTAACTCTGTCACTGATAATACTTGCTTCCAGATACCCTCTTCCTTATCTCTCTCACCTATCACTTTAACCTCATCAATTTCTCCTGGCTAATTAAAGAAAAATTAAAACAAAAAACAAAACTAGCTTTCTTTCACCTGATGCCAGATTCAAATCATCTACATTTAGTGTCAAGATCTATGCCACTCCCCTCCTTCTAAATTCGGTAACAAATCTTCAGCTTGTTCCTATTTGTTCTTCCTATCTAGAAAAACCTCCAAATTGCTTTGGAGCATCATGGATATGGTGAGGATCTTAGAGATTACGGAATCTTCTTAGGATCATGGATTTAGAGATGCAAAAGAATTCAGAAATCATCCAGTTCAACCCACTTGTTTTCCTATGAGGGAACTCTTGTCCCAGTAAGGGTCTTTTGCATAAGATCACACCTTAAGTAAGAAGAAGAGCAAGGATCTGAATTCCAGTGATTTAAAATCCAGTGATCTTTCCATTGAGCAACATTATAAACTCTATGATTTTTCAGATGAGGAAACAGAAGCCCACAGTACTAAAGTGACTGGTCCAGGGTCCCTAGATAGTGTCAGAGCGCAGAATCAGAACCCAGATCTGATTCCTCTGATTTTCTTTCCACTACATTATTCTGTCTCCCTCTGATTCATTCAAAACTCTTACTTGGTTATGTATTTTCCAACTTACTAAAAAGCTCACTCTGATATTATCATCCTGATTCTGCTCAAGCATTTCTTTATCTCCCAGCTTTCCTTGTTAGAGTGAGTCACAGCCCTAATACCTATTAATTTCCCCACACATACACAAGCTTCTAGGGAAAAGTGAATAAATGCTTACATAACTTGGGAGTGGCACCCTCATCTTGGATAGATAGCATTCCATGCTTCCAAGTTCAGTGGCATAAATTATTAGGTAAGTTTGTCAGCAGGGATATAGAGTATCTATAATGTTTCATTCACAATCTTCACCTTAAAACTACAGGCATAAATTTAAAAGGGGGGAGGGAGGGAGGAGGAAGTGGGCAGCAAAGAGATGAACTGTAGAACTTTTCTTTCATTTACCACAGATAAGAAATACGTAGAATATCTTCACAGTGGCTATCACCTTCACAGAATACAAGTACCACATCATGGAATACTCTCAATATCGGGAAAGCTATCTTTTAAGTAAATTAATTCCTTCCCCCCTGAATTTATCCTAACTACTAAAGTCAACACTAAATCTTTTACCTATACTCTAGGTCCTGTACCATATATGTCCCTATCACATTTCTTAACAGTTAAATACAGGGGAAGTCAAACTTTCTAATTGTTTCAAGTGTATCTTTGTGTTGTCTCCCTAACTACTCTGTAAGCAGCTCAAATGCTGGGATTTTCACCCTGGCTCACCGTCCACAGTACCTAGCATAGTGCTGGGCAGAAACACTCAAACACTTACTAGCTAATTTAAAAGTAAAGTTAATACATCTGATTTCCAGTGTTGACAAAGAGTAGTATAGGATAACTCTTTGCAGACAACTAAACTAATCCCATAGGTCTAGATGGAGACAGAAAAATACAGGATTTGAAAAATCTGATAGGCTAATTTTTCAAATTACAAATAAAGATGCAGAGAAATAGAGCCACAGTACAAGGAATTAAATTCTCTGGCTTCTTTTCCTGCCTGCCAAATTAAAACCCTACAAAACTCATGAGGAACTGAAACAAAATTAATCATGTGCTTCAATTAGTCTCTTCTTTGACTGTAGAAATACAAAGTTTTTATATAGGATGAAAAAAAATTTAAATTACCAATACTAGCTACTACCTGCCTGCATAAATTTGTGAATTCAATCTGCTTTTAATACACCACAGCAAAAGGAATAAAAGACAGTCACAAAAAGTAAAATAGGATACCATCTGACCCTTAATAAATGTGGCTACCGTTTATCCCAGAAATATTTAGTTGCAAGTCTTTCATGAGGTAGAGGAAGAAGCAGAATGTTAAGACAACATAGTAAACTCTAGTGATTAATAACACAGACTGATCAACAGAATGTAAAATGTAATCCAAGTTCCCATGAGTGGTTTAACTATAAAATCCCCACTTGGAGGGTGGGGGGTGGGGATGGAGGATGTATTTTAACTTTCAATCTTAATAAGTTATGATATAATCAATATATGAATAGTAAATGCATAAAAATACTGAAGATATGTTGTAACTTGACACAGATTACAAGAAATAAGAGGGGGAAAAAAACTACCAAGTCCAGTGGTTTCTATTTCCACATCAAAGTTCTCCATTGTACACATAGGATTAATGACAACCCAGTTAGGTATTTCCAGACAGTAGATGACTGGCAAAAAGAAAAGAAAAGTCAAGAGAGATGAACTGACTTGTCATTAACTACCTGGAAATACCTGGCACACAAATGATAGAACTACCTGTGAAACTATCAAACTATAAAAAGAAGTCTGTATTTCCCTCAAACAAGTCAAACCTATAGAAATGCAAAGTCACCTGCACTAACTGCCCTAAACACAAGAGTATATGTAGCAGCAGCAGTTTCTCAACTTGTTTCTTTCCTTTACTTGCTTATAGTGATCAACTTTTCTCACCCTGAAGACTAAATTATAATTCTAGACCATGTGAAACATAACTGCTTATGCCAGTTTGGTCTTTTCCATTCACTGAAAAGGCTGGGTTTTGTACTAGTCTGCCAACATTCCTCAGGTGTGTAAGCACACAACTGAATTTTAGTTACTATCACAAACTACTTTTCCTGTGCTCTGAGGCAACTTAGTCTTTCTTACCATCTTTCCATTTTGATTTGAGGGAAATCAGTATTTGGACAGTGTCTCTGTATAAGGCATGATTGGCTCCTCCTTTCTCTGAAACTGCCTCCTATTGATATTTAAGGAGTTTAGCAACACTGACCTGTTTTATTGAGGTTGTTGCATTTTTTTTACCAAAAAAAATGACTGCTTGTAAATCTTGGTGAGACATACCCCCTTTAATACCACTGTGGTGGAAAGAAAGCAGGTCACAGAACACATCCTCAAATATGTAACACTTCATTCAGAGATTTTCTCCCAGTCAAGAACTTCATGCAAAATCTATTTTTGCTCATTGGCATTACTCCGTGTGGAAGAGGAGGGAATGATCAGGAAGGATTCCATCCTACACAATTTAGACCCTAAGAGAGCCTATGGTCCTCTTTCATAATAATTTGCTTCAGAAAGCAACACCACCCACTTCTCACTGTTTTAAGTGACATCCACCGAGGTCAAAGCAGAACTTTAAAGTAGACACCGAACTTCCCCCAAATACACAATCTCCTGAGAGAAAGTTCTTCGACTTCACTGAAAAAAGTAAGAAAGAAAAAAAGTTTATTAACTGAACCCTAAAGAACTGTATTGCCTCCGCTGTTGCTCCTTCGAAAATTGTAAAACCTTCCTTACTCCAGTTCACTCCTAACTCCCTGGAGAGAAAAACCTGAGAAAGATCAGAAACACCCTTGGGAACCCGGCAAAGAAGCACGAACACACACACACACACACACACAACACACACACCTCTTAAGGCTGATCTTCACGAAACACAGTAGAGAGAGCAGGAGACGCTTGCTCCTAAAGCCAGGGGAAGTACCTTTGCTTAGCAACTCTACTCAGCTACAACCCGGATACTTACGAGGCGGAGAGACTGGCTGTCAGTGGGGGAGGCCAGGGAGGGGTTAGTGCGGGAGATCACCCAGGGACCGGCTGATCAAGTGTAATCTGATGCTTCCAGCCAAGCCTCTCCCACCGAGGAGTCCCCCCCACCCCCATTCTAAGCTAATTTCCTCCTCCTCCTCCTCCTCCTCCACTCCCTCCCCCACCCTCTCCTATTCCTCCCCTGGTAGAACTGGCAGCGCGGCCTCGGTCCCACTGCCCCGGGGCGTGGCAGAGCCCTCCCAGCTGGGGAAACGCGGAAGTCGAGGGGGGCAAGGGGGAGATGGAGGGGCTGGAGGCATGGGAGAGCCACAGCCAGCTAGCTCTCCTCCGCCCAATGAACGAGGCCAGACAGGGACACGGGTCCTGCCGGGTGGGGCCGAGCCGGAGCAGATCCAATGGAGCCCTCGTTCCCACCCTGCGCACCCTTGCCTCTCTCGGAGCAGCTACGATCCTCTCCCGCGCCTGGCCGGAGGTGGAGATGCCTGCCTTTCCCCGTTACCCTTCCAGCCCGGTCTTGCAAGCCGAGAAGGTCTGGCAATTCCTCTTGCATGCCAGGGAGCAACCTAGGCTAGGCCCGAGTGCGGCCCCCAAGTTGCAGGGAGGTGGGAGGAGACTGTTGATTTGGTGCCTCATTACCCTTCCCCCTTCAAAAATCGGGCTTCCCCGGGGCAAAGGAAAAACCACTCTAGGCTGCTGGAGCCAGCCCCATCGACGCCTGCGATGGAGACACTCACAAAACTAACCGAGGCGGAAGGAGGCCCCGGTACGCTTACCTGGTTTCTCGCTGCCCACCCTGGGCTCCAGCCTTTCTGCTTAGCAGCCTCCAATGAGCATGCTTCCCGGGCAGCACGAAGCACGTCTACGAGGCAGGAGGAGACCCCGCTGCTCAAGAGCCCAAAGCCATCTCCTCAGCGCCCCTCACCCACCTCATCCCCCAACCACGGCGCCCTGGGAGGCGTGCACCCGCCTAAATGTCAGCAGCAGGCACGCCGACAGTATCAGACCAGGGCACCAGGGCGTGAGATTTTGGACAAGGGTATCCTGGGGCCCACCTTAGTGCAGGGGAGGACCAAGGAAAGAGCCCTGTCACTAAAGCAGCAAGCTTCCTTTTTTGCACCCCTAAAACCTACCTTGCCCACTGAGCATGCCCAGCTCCACTTGTTGGAGCTTCAAGAGGGTAGGGAAGGAGATGGGAAGTCAGCCACAGGTAGGGTTCAGCTCGGATTCTGTGGCCGTTCTATTTATAGACCCCCTTTCTGCCCCAAACTTCGAGGTGCTGGTCACATGACTCTAGTAGTAAACAATAGTGGCCACTTTGCGGGAGGGAGTAAGAGGATGAGAGGAAAGGATGTGTTGCAGAAGACTGAGCAAGTCATAGGCATACAGAAGACTGCAGTGCCAAATGCCAATCTGAACAAAACCTGCGTGGGAGAAGAGGGGCAATTACCCGGCTATGATCTTTTATCTTTAATATTATTAGATAAGAAACAGACCTCGGGAGACTTGGGTTCAAATGCTAACTTTCCCTGAGGTAACAGGCATTTATCTTGGGTACACCTCAACCTCTCAGTATGTACAGGCAACTCTCTTAAGTCTTAACAGCCAAGTCGCATATCTGCATAGTAATTATTCCCACATTGGAATTTTCTATTTTACACGTCAGGATCCTTCCTTTTAACTATCTATCCCCCGTAAGTATGAGAGGTTTTTAATCCATTATCATGACAAAAAAAAGTTTGGAAAGCCCATTGGAATTACTGAGATTTGGATCCTAACTTTAGGAATACTTGTTTCCCCTGTTCCCAAAGTAATGTAAATTAGTGGAAAACTTTTCAAGAAACAATTCCCTCATCCCTATCTGGGCAAGTGCTTTTCTTCCCATCATTTCTACCATTTTTATGCCTCCTCCTCTGATCCACTTAGGTCCTAACAAATTAACACAAATTAGTGTTCCTCAGTAGTAACTCATCTCCTTCCATTGAAATCAAAGGGTATGGGACATGGGATGCTGATGCAGAAAGGAAATGAGCTGGAGAGATTGCACCAATGGATGAGTCCATGAACATACCCTGCAGAGAACAGCTTTCTTGAACACAGAAGAATGACTTGATTGGTAGAGGAAATGGAGAGACTTGTTAGAGGTTGGGGAAGGGGAAAGGGCAGGTAAGGAGTCACTTGAAAGTTGTGAAGAAAAAACCACACTTGGTTAACTCCACAATTTTACCAATTGCCTCTCTAACAGTGTTACCTTTCCCTTAACTGTACAATTATTTATTAAGCATCTGCTGTGTGCTAGGCACTGTGCTAGACATATATACAAAGACAACAAAGTGAAACATTCTCTACCCTCAAGACACTTACATTCCACTGGGGAAGTCAACAATGCCATACAGCTAGGAGTATGCACACAGTAAATACAAGGTAATTTGTGAGGAGACACACTAGCAACTCAGGGAAGTCAAGGACAGCTTCTGGTTGAAGGTGGCCCTTAAACTGAACTTTGAATGGAAAATTCTGAGAGGTAGATGTTGAGGAGGCGGATCATTCTTGGAATGGCAGATAGTCAAAAGCAAATTCAACTGGTCAGTAATCCCAACAAATTACCTTATTGTTTAACATTGGAATGAAAATAGTTGTACTAAAATGTTAACTCCATTTATTAGACAGGAAATGTTACTGGTTTGTTTTTTGAATGTATATTTTTAAGTCACACCTGATCCCAGTCATGAATGGCTGGATGCAAAAATCATATTTTTAAATATACTAATTGAGAAATTTTTTAGTGAGGTTTTGCTAAAATCTGCAAAATCAAAAGACCATCAATAATAAAATAAAATGTAAAAGTAAATCCTTGTAGTCTAAAAAAATATGTACCACTTTAAAACTTTTTAATCTACATAGTTTAAGGAAAAGAAAAGGAGGGCCTTAAAGTAGCATGTACTTTTATATTATGAGCTGAATGTTTATGTGACTAACCAGAGAAAATTCCTCTGAACTGTTGTTCTTGAAATTTGGGATATTTGCCAGGAGTAGAATGTCTTGATCTCTGTAACTTGGGTGATCTGGAAGTGTAAATTGTGTTAAGAAACAGCCTTTGTCATATCCCCACAGGTAATTTCTCTGCATTAGCAGGGGAATGCTGAGAAAAAGATTATCATCAATTTAGGCCCTGCTTTCCCAGAGTTAAGTATACTACATTAGCACCATAAGCTTTCAGAAATCTCTTCATACATGTAAAATCTTCAGGTGCTGGGTTTTTTATTAATTTATTGCTATTAAGGAAAAACTGAATGAGGACCAACAGAAGGGCATGGGAACCTTGGTGAACAGAGTCAAAAGCATGAGGGAAATCTCTCTAAAGAAAGCAATCTATTGGCAAAGGGAAAAAAACAAGTAATTTTAACATTTTCCTGTCATCAAAAGTAAGATTTAGCCTTTGGAATGAAAATATGCTTATTCCCAGACACGGAATATCAAACAATTTTTTCAGACATCTAGTTGTTTTTGTTTTCCCTGTTATACAACAAGAAAACTTAAGGGTGGGGATAGATTCTGAGTTCCACATGACAAAACCTTGTAAAACCTTAGTGGTTAAGGCCTATTTTCTTCCCCTCCCTCCTAACTTGTTCAGAGTTTAAGTTTATTTGCTTTTAAGGGACCTGCACATTGTATGACCTTTTCAGAAGACTATGAACCCTATTAGGGCACTGATCAGGTGAGGTCCCTAATCACTTTGATGAAGTTACATGGATATGAGACTTTGCTTTTATCTCCCAATGAAGGATGTGGCTACATCCATTGACGGCCTTACTGAGACATACCAAATCTGTGTTAGGACCTAGGATTCCATTCAAAGGGATTCATTTTTTTTCCCCAAACGTCAACATACTGTCTATAGGACCTGATTGGCCCCTGCCTCCCTTGACCCAGCTTCCTGGTGCCCTAATGCCTAAAATGTCCCACCCAAGATAGATCAAGTCACCATACACCACTGGTGAGCACATGAGTCTCCATGTGGAGACAGGGAAAACCTCATCTAGAGGAACTAAATACCACTTTACTGTTGTTGCATAGCCTTACTACTTTTGGGCATTGTAAAACTTCTTTTTTAACTATTCAATGACTCACGAGTGCCTCATTTTGTCCCAACATTGGACCTGAACTAACTGGGTACTGGTGTTAGACTCATCCTTAAATGGCCTATTAATTCCTCATTAAGGATAAGTGAGTGGGGCTGATTTAATTGTCTCAGGCTGTTATGGGTAGAAGTCATCTCTTTGTGCTTCTCCTATAAAAGGCTAACTTCACTGGAAGGCTGTGCATAAAATCACAGAATTTTAGAACTTGGAGAAATCATAAACATGATCGGGTCCATAATTCTTCATTTCAACAGACAGGAAAACTGAGACCCAGAGAAGAAAAGTGACATCCAAAATTATGTGACATTAAAAGCAGAAGAAAAAATCAAAACTCACGTCTCCTGATGTTTTTTTGTTCAGTGGGGTTTTTTTCCCCCATTATACTATGCTATCTCAGTGATGTCTTTGTTCTTAAGTACTTCTGATATATATTAATCTTTATCTTAATCTCTGCTTAAATTCTTTCACCTATCTTTTGGTGCCTTTGAAAACATAAGGCACAGTCTAGGAAGTTCAGTACAATATATATTTGCAATCTCACCCCTCCTAGATGGGAATTTTAAGTGTTGAAAAGCTTGTAAGAAGTTGAAAAAAGGAGAGATTATACATATAAATATTTCTTCCAGCAGGAAATATAGTGAATATATACTAAAATATAAGCATCTGTTATCCAAAGGAATTCTTCTGTATATACCAAAAGATAAGGACGAAGTAGGACTCTGGAGCCATTCACAAAAAAAACCAACCAAAAAAACTCAACTACAACAACTGAAGTTCCACCACCTCCCCCCTTAAATATGGTTTCCCTAACCTAGGCAAAACAGAGTTCCTTGGCAGTGACCTAGAAAGAGGAAAAACTTTCTAAGGTGATTATTTTCATCCAAAGTGTTAGGATGAAGAGTCAATTGGGAAAAAATATTTTCATTTAAAGGATGTTTGCAAAGACTAAAAGGGAAAAAATTCTAAATTTAAAACATTTAAAGTTTTGCTTTTTGGTTCCAACCTGGGATTTCATTGGCATAGGGAATTCTCAGTGAAATGATTCCTTCCAGTACAGATCAGCAACTGCTCTGCAATTGATAGTAATGGCTTCCTGGGCAATGAGAGGTTAAGTGATTTCTCCAGGGTCCAACAGTCAGTATGTGTAAGTTAGAATGGGAGCCCAGGTCTTTTTTTTTTTTAATTAAAAGAATGGAAAAAAACATAAGTGAGTGTGATTTTTCAAAGAATTCAATGAAGAAACTTAGATTATCAACTTCTTGAGGGCGTGAACTCAAGTACCCCCTACTTTATAGTTCACATGGTGCCTGTAACAGAGGCATGTACACAACTGAGTCTTGAAAAAGACTTTACAAATAATATTAATGATGTAATTATGTGCTGGAGCACAGCCTTTGTTGCTTTCAACATAGAACTTAAGAATACCGTTTTCCCCAGACATTTAAAGAAATGAAGATAAGTAAGACAAATAAAAAGCCAGGATAGAAGTAGAAACATGCTTCCTGAGACAGATGGATTCTGGGGAACCCCAGTCTTAAGGCAGTTATCATCTCAGTGACTGGGGTGATGCTACCCAGAGTAGTTTAACATCCTAAATAACTCTGGATTCCTATTATTTCTGTATACCAATCATCTTCAGAACACATGTTTATATATACATTTGGCCAGTGTTCACATTTATCATACATTAAGATCAAATTCATCCAAACAGTAAAAATAAACTTGTAATCATGGATGATACTGGTCCTAATTTATTCTTGCTTTTAAAATGAGGCATTTTATTTTCTTTTGTCCATCTTGCCAAATTCTGCCATAGCAAATGTCCATCCTCTTTGAGAGCACTTTGGCCCCCAAAGAAGGTCCCCTTCATTTTTTGATCAGAAATATAATTCATACTGGGTCCATATTACATGAATTATGTCTCTCCCTAGGCTTAGAACAGTGTACACAGTAGGAACTTAATGAATGTTTGTTAAATTGTTGAATAGAAATGAAGGGGAGAAAAAATATTAGGCTTTAAACCTGTCCTCCTTGGATTACAAACTGAAGTTCATACTTAGAATAGCTCAGCAGGGGTATAAAACAAAATGACAGGCTGGTTCATTGTTATGTCTTCCAAGGGAATTTTTTTATTATTTAATGGAAACTTTATTAGTTTAGAGTCTTCAAGGCCACATTGTAAAATAAACCAACCCGTCTTTCCCTCTGGCCTCATTCCTTAACTGTGGCCAAGTTTCTGATAACTGAGACAACCTGACATGTGATTAGGAAACAGCCAGATGACTTCCTAAGGCCTAAAAATAATTTTTAAATGGTAAATTTAGAATAATTGTGTGTTATGAATTCCATCTACAAAACTATGAGGTCGTCTGGAGGAGGGCTTCTAAGAATGCCCCCATCTTATAAGAACTTGGAAGGGCTTGGTACATCCTACTTAATATACTGTTTATTAAAGGTAAAATCAAAAGGAGTTCAGAGATTCCACTGAGGAGGAGCCTTGCCAGTAGATTCTGGGTAGATCAGCTATCCAAAAAAGACTGGTCTTTACTGAACCCATAACCCAATCTTTATCCCACTCCCCGTGGAGAAAAGATTCTATTAGTTCCTTGACCCCTCACATTCTACCTTCCTCAAACCTCACAAATGCATTTATGCAATATACAGCTAATTACATACTAGGCTGACTGGAAAGAGGCAATGCTAAAAGAGATAAGCACTCAGAAAGTGACTTTTAGTACCTAGTTTCAGACTTTTCCCTATATCAGTGTGTTATGGAAGCTATATTCATGGTGAGAATTCTCCCAACATACTACACTACTGCTCACAGGAGTCCTATTTATTCAGCCATTGCAAACACTTTTCAATGTATATGTATAGCTATTCAACCACTTGGACAAACAAGGTAACTGTTATCTGCCTTAAATAATAAATTAAGAGAGAGTCAGGATTAATAATATCTGAAAAGGCAAATCATGAATTAGCTCAGGGGGAAGGACTCATAGTAAATGAAGAACAAATAAAAGAAATTATCAGAAATTATTTTTCTGAATTATATGTCAACAAAATTGATACAAATAAAGTACATAAATATTTATAGAAATACAAAATACCCAAATTAAAAGAAGAAAAGTTACAATCTAAGAAAAAAAATAAGCCATAAATTAATTCCTAAGAGAAAAAACACAGGAATAAATCTGTTTATAAGTAATGTCTATCAAATATTCAAAGAGTAATTCTGATATTATATGAACTATGTCCTAAATTCTGGGGAAAAAAAAATAAAAAGAAGAGCTCTTAACAAAGTCCTTCTATCATACAAATAAGATCTTGATAACTAAACCAGGAAAAGAGAAATCAGAGAAAGAAAACTGCATATCAATAAAGGCTGCAACAACATATTAAAAAAATTATACATTAACATCAAATTTGATTTTACCAGGAATTCAAGGTTGGTTGACTATTAAGAAAACTGAAAACATAATGAGTTATATGAATACCAAAACAATAAGAATCCTGTTTTACCAACAGATGCTGAAAAAGATTTTGACAATATATGATGTCACTTCTGGTTTTTAGAAAATATAAGAATAAATGAGCTTCTCCTTAATGTGGCAAATATTATCTATCTAAAGGCAAGAGTTAGTACAATGGAAATCATAATACAATGGAAATAAGCTAGAAAGCTTTCAAATAAGATCAAAGGTCTAAAGCAAGGATTCCCATTGTTACCACCATTGTTTGATGTAATACTAAAAATGCTAGCCATAACAGTAAGACTAACACTGGAGGAATAAGCACAGCAAAAAGAAAACAAAATTATTAATTTTGCAAATAACATGATATTCTTCTTAGAGAACCAACTAAAAAAATCAGTTGAAATAATAACTCAATGCAGAAGGCAGGATATAAAATAAACCCACACAAATTATCAGTTTTTCTGTATATTACCAAAAAAAAAGGCAGGAAAAGAGAAAATAAGAAATTTCATTTTTAAAAAAGCTACAGGAACTATAAAAAATTTTGGAGGCCAGCTACCAAGATACATACAAGAACTAAGTGAATACAATTACTAAATGCTCCTTACAGATATAGGGACCTTAATATTTGGCAAAAAAAATAATAATAATAATTGCTTATGATTGGACCATGACAATACTATAAAATGGAAATACTAGCTGAATTATTGCATGTATTTAGAAGCATTCCCCTCAAACTGCCAAAGTATTTCTTCATAAAGATAGAAAACAGAACTTCTGTGGGACAAAAGATCAGGAATCTCATTGGAAATAATGAAAAGAAACAAGAATAAGGGGGATTTACCAGAACCAGGTTTGAATAGCCGTAATCAACAAAATGATTTGGTATTGGTTTAATAAAATAGAAAAGTCCACCCATAGAACAGACTAGTTACAAAATATACCAAAAAAATTAATAGATAAATCTAAGATATCTAATCTATCTTTAGATAGATCTAAAGGATTAGAGCAAAGACTCATCATTCAGTATAAACTGGAAAACAGTACCCCAGAAATTAGGTTTAGATTTAAACAAAACTTCTTTATAAGCTCCAAATTGATACATGACCTAGATATAAAATGTTACTTCTTATAATAAATTAAAGAAGCAAGGAGGATGATACATTTCACAACTATGAATAGGGAAAGGGTTCACAACCATGTAAGGGAGAGAATAGCAGAAGATAAAATGGAACATTTTGATTACTTAAAATTGAAAAGCTTCTGCACAAATAAATACTGTTAAAATTAGAACTGAAAAATTAAGTGGGAAAAATTCTTTGTGTTGAATTTCTGTGATATTAAGAATTGATTCAAATATATAAGAATAAGATCCATTCCCCAGTGGATCAATGGTCAAAAGACATGAATAGACAGTTCTCAAAGGAAAAAAAAAATCAAAACTGTCAATAACCATATGAAAAAAGAAATGCTCTAAATCACTAATAATGACAACCACTCTTTTCTTCATTTCCCTTATCTCTAAAATGTTCTACTAAATCCCAGAGTTGTTGTATGGAAAACACTTTGCAAATCTTCTGCTGAAAGATATAAATTTAAGTTACTAGCATTATTGTTGACCAAGATGAGTGTCCATTTGTTTCGAGGGAACAATGATTACAGCACAGTCACTGCCCTCTGGGAGCTGACATTCTTAAGGGAGACACTGGACAGCAGAGCTCTTATCCAAGACTAAGAACATCTAATTCAGTATTAAGGATATCCTGGCATGATTTGTGTCCCTGTTCCAGAAACAAGATTAAGTAAAAGTACATTGTCCCCAGGCTAACATGAACTATAGCAAAGATTAAGAGCTGTCTTTTTATTTATTTTACCTTGATGTTAGCTTCAAAACCTAGGAAGGCTCACTGAGATAGCAGAGAAAGGAGTTTGTCATTATTTGGCAAACAACCTAGAGCTTATGTATACATGTGTTATATGAAGGTCAAGGGGCTCCCTTCACCTAAGAGGCTTCTGTTCTGGGTTCACATGGACCAAGTTCAGTTCTAACCCTTAAAAGAGAGTCAGGATTGTGTCATATTATCTGGCACAGTGACCCCACTCCAGAGTTCTAGTGAAAATCTCTAAAATAAATACTTAATGAACTTCTAATGAAGATGTGCAAGTAAACCCTGTGAGGAACACCTAAGAAAAGCTCCAAATGAAATATTTTTAAAACCTGAATGTCTCTGTCCCATGCAGAATCACACAAGAACTGGTTTTAGGCCTCCGTATCTATTTTTGATACCAAACCACTTAATTGTGGCAAAGACTTTGGTGGCAGAAGTTTCTTTTCTCTAGTAGCTGAGGCTGCTGAGGAGGTGGGGGCTACAAAGGTAATTGGTAGAATACATCTTTGCAAATGTAGCTTCCTCTTCTGAAAAATGAGAGTTGTAGATGGTGATTGAGGTCCCTTCTGGCTCTTCATCTGCAGTTCTATAACACTGTGACCTGGGTATGCCTTAGTTACTTGCAAGATGTAGCAATAAAAACATGATCAAGGACAAAGAACAAAAAACATGATCAAGGACAAAGCTATGGAGTTAGAAGAGCTGAGTTCAAATCCTGTACCTCATCCTTAATACCTCTATGGCCTTGGGGAACTCCCTTAACTGCTCTGAGACCCAGTTTCTTCTCCTCTATGTAAAAGGAAGGAGTTGAACTAGGCCTCTGAGAGCTCTCCCAGTTCTGGATCTATGATCGTAAATATAAATAGCATGTGAACAGAAAAGGCTGTACCACTGGTGATTCTCTTGAGTCACAGGACAATTTCTCACAACTGTAATGAATAATATGCAGGAAAATTAAGAAACAACAGAGGAAGGGTCGGCAGTGTCATATCGGAGGTATTAAAAGAAGCAGAATAAAGTCTTAGGTGAATTGGACGGTTCTCCCAATTACAGAAGAGACAGAGGCATGGAATGAAAAGACTTCAAGGGTTGCTAAGACAATGCAGGGAGTGCCCACACACATGAGATCATAAACTTGTCTCCATCTCAAGCAAGAATAACTGCCCTAGAAGCCAGATAGCTGTTGTATGTTATAGGTTTCCTGTTCTCCATTCATGGTGGGAGAAACTGTCATATCAGTTGTATAAGCTGAAACTGCTTGGCCTGACCCTGCAACTTAATATGCTTCCTGCTGAGGCTGTGTGACCAGGGATGTACTTGGGCACACTACCTCACTGCAACACAGAAAGAGACAAAGTTTGTCTATCTCTTCCTCCCTGCCCCTCCCCCAATACCTCCCTCCCAGAGGTTTGAAACACAGCTAGTTTGTGACTAGGAGAATCAGGACAGAATGTTACCTGCTCCCTTCCCTGCTTTTTTTACAGAAGAGTAAACCAAAGCCTTTGAGGACAGGATCAAAGTCATTAACTACCGCTGAGACTCTAAGGGTAGCTTTGACCCAAATTCTGAATGGCTGGCTCTGACCTTAATGATGTGATTTGAAATCAGAATTCTATCTGACCTCAGTCTTTTTTTTTTTTTTTTTAAGAATTCCCCTTCAAACTTTAAGGAGGCTTGCTTTGGCTCACTTGCCTTCTAAATAAGACAAGACTTTGCTTTGCTCTATATTTCTTCAAGGGATTTAAATGACCTTACCTTAGTTTTGCCTGCAGTGTAGGTGGTAATTGATTTCTTATTTTGTTTTTCCCCCCCAACTTTTTGTAGATGAAGAATGGAAAGAGCCTTATATAATTCTCTGTAGCTTTTAGGGCAGTTAAATAGTACAACTGCACCCAGGTAATAAAAGCCTTCTTTTCAGGAAGCTAAGTTAAAAGACTGAGTGGGTTCAAATGATAGCCCCAGGTGTGTTACAACATCATCAGGACCTGCTTTAGTACTCTAATAACCCAGGGGTTGTTATTAATATAGTAATTACTACTAATAAACACACCTTGAATTTATAAAGGACCCTTTTCCAAGAAACTACAGGTGTTCACTATTTGTGTTTTTTAGTTAACCACTTAAAATCCTAGAAAGATAGGTAACAAGTTGCTGTTATTACTGCTCCCCCCTCCCCCCCAAAAAAACCTCCTGTACACAGAGGTGAACTCAAAAGACTAGAGAAAGTCATTGACTCAGGCAAATTACACTGAAAAATCAGCAGTGGAAGCAAGATTAGAAATTGAGTTTTCATGACTCCTGATTCTTCTATGCTTCAGATCAGGTTATAGGGACTTGGATTCTGCCTCTTGATGCCCCTGGTTTTAATGGCATCTGATCAAAGGTACTAGAATTCAGGGGTGGGGAATCTGTGACTTCAAGGGCACATGTGGCTTTCTAGGTCCTCAAGTGTGGCACTTTGAATCCAAGCTTCACAGAACAAATCCCCTTCATAAAAGGATTTCTTCTATAAAACTTGGACTCGGTCAAAAGGCTTCCCCTAAGGACCTAGAAGACCACCCCTGTTAGGTCCTCCTCCCTATACCTCCCCTTTGTCTACGTGGCCAGTGCTAAGGGGTGTGGAAGCAAAATTAGCCTGCAAGTTCAATAGTAGTCATATAGAAATCTAGATCACTCAGACAAAAACATAACAAAAACCAACAGCAAGCAAAATATCTTTGGTCTGAAACAATCATATTTGCTACATGGGTGGCCCTAAATCCCAGAATAATTAGCCAGACTTTTGGCGCACTTTGCCTAAAGTCTGCAAAAGAAGGTTCGAGTTTAAGGCTCATTTTAGATCAGGGCTTCTCAACTTTTTTTGTTTATCATGGAGGTCGCTGGTAATCTGGTAAAGTTCATGTACCCTTTCTCAGAATGCTTTTGAACACATAAAATTAAATACATAGGATCACAAAGGAAGTCAATTATATTGAAATAGTTAACACGATATTCCTAAACAAATATATGAACTCCAAATTAAGGAGCCTTGGATTACAGCCTAATTTAATCAAACACTCAGCAAGATTATCCTAATTTGGAATTGTCTGGCCATTTGGAAGCTGCATTTATTATGATATCATTCAAATTCAAGATTTCTTAAATCCGAGTTTTGTCGAGGCTGATTCCCAAACTTCCAAGTAACAGTATCTTCTATCCCTTAAACCCATTCTTTTCCCCTCATACATTACTATAAAAAAATGGAAATGGTCTGCCTCCCTTAAATTCTTTCCCTCTACATTCATGGTTTTCTATTTCCCAAGTGGTATATGACCAAAGACATAATAGGGTGAGGATCTGAGCTTTGCCCCAAGATATTGAATCTAGAGAGTATCTGATTATTAAGGATGATTTAAGGATAATTCCTATTAAGGATAGGAAGTTATCATTCTCTCCTACCTTGCTTTCTCCTTCATTTCTCCTCCATGCCATGCCCTTGCCAGCAACAACTTGACATTGGTGCCCCAGGGTCCGAATCTACTCCCTAAAGCATGAGGTGAGTACTTAAAGTGTCACTTGCCCCAGGTACAAAAATGACTATTTATAGCTTTTACTATGGTTGCCTTAAGTGTTCTCCTGACGCCTTTCCTCACTTTTTATGTACAAGGTATCTCACCTATTAGAATGTGCTCTCTTTGAGGGCAAGGACTGTTTTCCCTTTTTATTTGTATCTCGGGTACTTGGTCAAGTGCCTAGCACACCATAAGGACTTAATAAGCACTTGTTAATTAATAAGTTGAGGTTATGTGTTAGTTTCTCTGGCTTGTTGACAGTTTGTGTGAGACTTGAGGAGATTACAGAATTTCTTCAGTGGATCAAAAGATAACTTTATAAAAACCCTGAAAATTGCTTAAGATTTCCTCTAGGACACTAAATAATTCCCCAGTGGCTAAACCAAAACTGGGAATGGGATTGCTCATTGACATCATCTGGCTCCAGGATGCATTTACAGTATCTTTTGATTTGGAAAATGTTTATAAGTACTTTTAGTTTAACTTAAACTATCCTATTTACATATGTAACTTTAGCCTTGTTTCACCATATGAAAGCTAGGCACAGAGACAGACAAGGGTCTTTAGCTCTTTTTGTAAGTTCCTAAGTCACCAGGTTGTTGTGCTTACCAGCAGTTATTTGCCTCATTAGCTAATGACCTTGCTGAATATTTAACCCAAGGTCTAGCTCTACCAAAGGCTACTTACTAGCTGAAATCAATACATTTTCATTTAGACACCTGGCATTAGCTTCCCGTAACTATGTACTATTTGTGCTGCCTTGCTTTGACTCCATCCAAGTGTTTGCTTTTTCTCCACTTACTTGCTACTTTTCTCTTCAATGGAAGCAAATTTATAGAAGAGGTGCTTATTTATAGAAGAGATGAACATGGAAAACAGGAAACCCACTGGAGTAGGATAATGACAGTGGTCTATTCTGCATGACACTCCAGAAAAAGCATTGCATTTGGAGTTGGGTACAAATCCTAATTCTGTACTTACTAGCTGTGTAACAAGCTACAACGTCTCTGGGCTTCAAATCCCTTATCTGCAATGTTATGAGGATTGAACTAGATGGCTTTTGAAGTCTCTCTTAGCTCTAAATATGCGGTCTTATGTTACCTTGATGTAGTTCATAAGCAGTGGTGTGCTGCAGCCAGTTCCTACTGACTTTCAAGAGCCAGGTGACAA
The DNA here is from genome assembly GCA_023548195.1 of Bettongia penicillata ogilbyi. Classification (NCBI taxonomy): domain Eukaryota; kingdom Metazoa; phylum Chordata; class Mammalia; order Diprotodontia; family Potoroidae; genus Bettongia; species Bettongia penicillata. The sequence continues at coordinate 2,000,601 of JAJHZJ010000401.1, read as the reverse complement.
ATTTTCAGTTTGAGCATTTATTTGTCAGAAATTGACAAGTCAAGGCTTGATTTATTGTGTTGTTGATTATCTAGACTTGAGAACATGGTAGAAAAATGTTAATAATGCAGATTGAATTTATGTCTATCTATACATTTTTTCAAATAATTGTTCAATTATTACCTCTACAACCCAGCCATAAGTCATATTCAAGTGTATCTGCTTATCTGAAATAACTTGTAAAGATATGAGATAATTATGGAAGTTTAGGATGTTTTAAAAAGAAGAATAATTGGCTCTTCCAGTTTCAGCTGTTTAGCTCTACACTAATGATGAGTTCAGTCTTAAGAGTTAGATTACCTTTCCAAAGAAGGCCAAGGAAATTTTCAAGATGGCAGGCCAAGAAAGACAGACTATTGTTACTTTCCTATTCCGTGTAGCTCTCCAGGGCCTCACCACTCTTCTCCCCAGGGGAAAAGCAGAGAAAATGCAAGTTACCTTCAGATAGCTAGTAAATGCCCAGTTGCCCTATAGGTCAATTCAACCTTCAAAAGATATCTATGAGTAGCATAAAGAGACTTCATCATTTGATTTTCTGTATGTTTCAGATCCAAAGAACCAAGAATCATGAAGATACCAAGAAACTAACTACTGAGAATATGGAACAATGTGCCTTATTCCTTAAGTTTTCTTTAGCATTATTTTGAGTAATCTGGGAATAAATTTGCCCAAAGGAATAAGCACCATCATATAAGACACCTCCATTCATTTTCTAGCAGATGCAAAGAGGAAAAATGAAATATAAATTGTCTGTTAATGCTTCCCTAGTTACCCTCGTCTATTTATATATCCATTTCTAACTCTTTTTCTAGGCATTAATGCTTTTGTGGGAGGCTACAATAAGGAGAAACTTAAACAGCTAGAGATGTAATCAATAGCTGTTAAATGAAAAAAATTAGTTTTGGTTTTAAGGGGCCTTTTCTATTTCTATTGACTGACCTTTAAAACTTATGCAGCAGTTGAAAATAAAAGCAATTGGGGAAATCCTGGCATTTGCATGTAACATCAGTCACTGAAGTTTCAAGAGATAAACAATTGATAGAAATGAATTCTATTATACATAATATTCCTTCCTATATTCCCTCAGAGTCATTTGCAGTCAAATCAGAACATTCGATTGTATACTGATATGTTTCACCCAATAGGTAAGTCATTATTTAAGCAGATCTGGTAAGAAATGGGAGAAAGCTAAATGGAAGCAGATATGCAGGAAAAGGTGACCTTTATTTGTCCAACAATTTTCTCTGCTGTAAGGGTGCTTCAAGGAACCCTGCCAAGTTTGTTAGGCCTTAACAATTTACTATACTACTAAAGCAATTCCTTTTCATTGGCTCTGTCTTAACTATAACAACATTTGTTTTGCTTAACCAATGTTTGCTGCAATTCCAAATGCTTTGAATAAAGTTTAACATTGCAGTTCATTCTTCAAGGGCATGAGTAAAAGGGATAAAATAGAAACGATGCTGTTTGAGAAGGATGCTGCTGAGCTGGAGACGTCCAGAGAGCAACATGAATGGCAAGTCCATGCCATATGATGAGCATTGAAGAACAAGGGATTTTTTAGCTTGAAGAAGAGTCAACTCAAGGGGATATAATTGACTTCAAGTGCTTAAAGGCTGTCCTATATAAAAGGGATTAGGCTTGATTCTATTTGGCTCCAAGAAGCATATTTAGAAACAATGAGTAGAAGTCTCAGAAAAGGCAAATAAAGACTTGATATATATTAAAAAAAAAAAACTTACTGACAATTGAGCTAAGCAAAATGAGGTTGGACTGCTTGGGACTGGTGGGGCCGGGGCTGGTGCGGGGGTGGAGGTGGGGTAGTATGCATTTCACTGCAGGACATCAACCAAAGGGTAGACAACCACTTGGTTGGTGTTCTTTAGAAAATCTTTTTTTTTTTTTTAATATGGGTTAGACTACAAGGTCACTGAGATACATTCTAAATATAAAATGTTGTGATTATATCTTTCTCTAGCTCCCAAGTTTTTAAGCTCCTGAATTACAAAAGCTATGAAACTTAATAATCTGTCAGTTCTTATTAATGGAATTCCTTTTTTTTTTTTTTTTTTTAAGCCAAGTACTCATCACTAGTGCTGTGATTAGTACAGGACCTGCACACAATAAGTATTTAATACATGTTTCTTGGCTGCCCAGATGACTGTTGAGCTGATATTTGAATGTGGCAGAATTAGGTGGAACCAAAGACAGCAGGCCTAGAAATGATCCAGTTCATTTTTTTCCCCGAGTCTCAGGCCCCTTAAAGGAACTAAGGAGGATATAACTACCAGCCTGTGACAGCCAATGAAAACTGAAAATGAAAGTTACATGGAGGTGCCTGCTCAGTTCAGTCCAGTTTACAAACATTTAGTAAGCATTTGCTCTCTTCAAGGCAATGGAGATACAAGATGCAAATGAAAAGTTCCCTGTCCTCAGGCAAACTTCCCATCTATTTGTTACTCTGTAGTGAGAAGTTCTAGACCCATGATTTCACTGGTATATGGAATCCAAATGAACAAACACCCTCTACCAATACAGATCAGCACCTTCTTGGTAATTTCTCGTCTTAGAGAGTTGTCCGTCTGCCAGTGTGTGCTGGTAAATGTTGTTTAATAATGAGATCTCTAATAATAAAATACAAATGGAACACTTTTAAATTTGATCTGTGTTATTAATATTTTTTCTATCACTTTCTTAAGTCTGGACAATCAACAAGATAATAAATCAAATGCTGTTTTGTAGTTTTGGTTGATTTCCAAGGTGTAAATGCTCATAATGGAAATTTAAGGATCATCTCTGCTGAGCATCAGACCTGGCTCCAGCACATCTCTGGTTGCCTAGAATACTTCCGAGGTTAAATGACTCTCCCAGGGTCACAAACCAATATGTGTGGGATTTGAACCTTTAGATATTCCTGACTCTAAGGTTAGCTCTTTCTAACTGCTATGTTATTCTGCCTCCCACTATTCCATAAGAATATAATGCTAGAGAAGAAAGGATCATTGATCGTCTCCATTCTAGGTCTTTTAGTCCCATGCCCATCATTTTACAGATGAAGGATCTAAGGACCAGAAAAGGTGTAACTTATCCAAGATCATAGAAGTAATTAGTAGCAAGAGTCTGGATTTGACACCCTGACTCCAAATCTAGCACACTTTTAACTGCAATACCTTGACTCGAACCATAGTACTATTGTGCTCCTTGACTGCTAGTTACTCCAAATCCTTTTCCTGTGGCTCAGACCTGGTGCTTTGTTCCTCTTTAGTCGTGTTCCATGGAATGTATGTGATTTGTAATAATGGACTATAGGTTTCCATGTACTTGCTGGTTGTCATTGTGTCATCTATCAGTCAGTCGTCCAACATTTATTAACACCCCCTTTGTGCCAGGTACAAAATGCCAAGTAAGTTCTGGATCAAAGTCAAAAGCCATCATGTTTTAGAGTCAGGCGGCTGCTCTGCTTTCCACTGCCAATGTTGAAACCTGTAGATTTCTAATAATCTAGTGCCTGTTCAGGAGAACCTCATATGTCCCAGAACCTTTTCTGGGGCACAACAATTGTCACTGACCTTCTTTCCACCTTCCACCTCCGTCTCTCCTTCCAATGGTATTTGTAATGGGCGTTCCTGATTCATATCTGTTGGTCTAGGTTTAGTGTTAGAATGAAATGAGACAATGAAATCATTCAATAGTTAATAAAAAGAAGTTATCTTAACCACAGCATAGAAAAAAATATTCAACAGATATTACAGCAATGAATTTGCACAGATAGAATACCCACCCCAACCCTCTCCTCCATAAGACTTTTTAAAAATTAATTTTATCATCATTTTTTCAACTTCTAAACTTGAGAACCAGAAGGAGAAGATGAAGGAGAAGAAAAAGATTTTCAAATACATAGCACAAAACAAAAATAATTTTATATGTGTTGGGGGAGGGGTTCTGCAGAGTGCCTCAGATGGCATCTCTCCACATGGAAGAGACCAGGGAGCCTGCTGCTAGGAATGTTCTACTTCATCAAAGATCCTCTGAAGATATGATTGATGTTTTAATCACAGTTCTTAAGTCTAAGTTTCTTTTCTTTACAATGTTGTTGTTCAATAAATTGTTCCCTTGGTTCTGTTTATTTCATATTTTGTCAGCTCATATTACCCCGGACTCTCTGAAATTATATTTCCACATTCATTACATGATAATAATATCCCATTATATCTATGTCACAATTTGGACCTTAGACTGAGAGACATGCAGGGGTAAGCCCCAAGGAAGAGAGCAACCTCAGAACTAGTTCTTAGAGCATCTACGGGGAAAAATGTGATAGCCCCAAGACCAGGAGTACCTAGAAGAATGAAACAAGAAAAGAAAAAAGAATGGCAAATAAAATTCACACCTTAGGTCAGACTTTTGGAAAATCTCATCCAAGAATCAAATGTTCTAGAAAATTAAAATAAATCAAACAAAATAACAATTTAATAAGACAATAACAAAATATTAAAACAAAATCACAAAATAGTAAAAAAAAATATACTATGAAAAAACAATTGATCTGGAAAACAGGTCAAGGAGAGAAATATCAGATTACCTAAAAAGTCATTAACCCCTCCCCCTAATAAAGCCTAGACACTACATTTCAATGTTATAAATGAAAATTGCCCAGAACTCAGAATCAGAGGTCAAAGTGAATAGGAAGGAATGATCAGTCACCTTCTGAAAGAAATCTCAAGATAAAAACTCTCAGAAATACCACAGTCAGAATTCAGAGTTTCTAGATCAAATTTAAAAAATACTAAATCCAGCTAAAAAGAGTCAAGGTATGAATCACACAATATTGTGCAACTATCACTAAAAAAGGGAGTAGAAACTGGAATCTGGTATTCCAAAATTCAACAGACTACAACCTTACAACCAAGAATAGCCTATTTAACAAAACTAAGTCTAATTCCAGAGTGGGCAGAGGTAAAGGGGAGTGGCAGAATGGACCTTGGATGAGAGTATTTCTAACCTGTGGTTTGCCCTTCCCTTTCAAAGAGGATTAATGACATCACAGGGTGAGGTCTTGACTTTCAAGTGAATTGGATTTAAATGAGAGAGTTGCACACAGCTATCAGCCTCACTCTCTTTCCAGAATTATCAGCTACTGCAGATAGATGGCCCAGGATGCAGTGGATGACCTTGGTGTCTTCAATGACTGACCAACCTTAAGTGCTCCACAGCACCTACTTCAGTCAATGCTCATGGGTGTTCGTACAAATTTTTCTCATTCATCCATTCTGATAGGGGAAGACTTCACATAGTTGGGTAGGCATCCCCTTACCTCCCTGATGGGTTTGAGAGCTGTCACTTGCCCTCATTTCTAAGCAATTCTGGTGAAACAGCCAGAACTAGGTAGATATGTTGAAATACAAAACACAGGAGCCAAAAGAAACATAGAGAGGTATACACATTTGTTTAATTGACACAGGAAATGTGGGGAATGGGGGATAAGAAATACATTTTTCTCAAAAATCCTAAAACCTGTAAAAATCATAGAGAAAGGACAGAGGATCTATGGGTGTTTTTTTTTTCTCTTCTAATGGTTTCAGGAAAGAATCAAGACAAAGAAAGAGACAGGAAACTATATGGGGAAGAAAGGAGAGGGAATCATCATTATACAATAAAGGTATATAAGATGAAATGAGTTTAATCAGGGAGGAAAGTAAGGGGAATAGGAATTCCGTGAACCTTGATTTTATTTGAGCCAAATAAAGGAAACTCAATTACACACACACACACACACACACACACACACACACACACACACACACACACACACCTTGATGAAGAAATACATTAAACTCAAAAGAGAAATAGGAGAGGGCAGGAACAAGGGAAGTCTAGAGAAAGATGTAAGAGGGAAAACAGAAATGAATTAAAATGTCAGTGAGAATGTAAATGGGGGATCAAAAGGAAAAAGGGGGAGTAAAACTCTGGGATTTGGCATAAGGCAAGAATAAGAGAAAAAATACAACATAGAGAGAATAGGTCATTTTATTTATACATTGTGTGAGGCAAACACCCTCTTTTTACCACCCTCTACATTTCAGTAAAGAAGTGAGAGAATAAAAATAGGAAAAAGTTCAAGAAGACAGGATGGAGGGAAATATACAATTAAAAAGCATACCACAGATGTGAATGGGATGAACATACTGGTAAAAATGGAAGAGGATTACAGAATAAATCAGAAAACAAACTCCTATAATATATTGCTTATAAGAAATGCATATGAAACATTAAAAAAAATCACATGAAATTAAACCAAGGAGCTGAAGAAGTATCTATTATGCTTCAGTTAAAATAAAAAAAAGGCATGTTTAGCAATCAGAATTTCAGATAAGGCTACAGCAAATATTAACATGACAAAAAGAGATAAGCAGGAGAGTTGCATTTTGCTTAAAGGCACAATAAATAGCAAATCAATATCAATACTAAAAAATGCACCAAATTGCATTGAATCTAAATACATAAAAATATAAATACTTTAAAAATACTTAATCAAATAAGAAGTAGAAATAGTAAAAATAATAATGTATCTCAATTTACTCGTTTTAAACCTAGACAAAACCAAAAGATAAACAAGGAAGAAATTAAAGATCTGCTTAGAACTTTTAAAAGATTAGAGATTATTGATTCTGGCAATTACTGCATGGGATAGAAAGACATTTACATACTTCAAAGCTGAATATAGCACTTTACAAATCTAATAATTGGTGCATAAAGACCTCATAAAAATGTAAAAAAAGCAGACCTATAAAGACATAATTTCCTTATCTCATCAATAAAAATTATATCCAAAAATGGGTACTTGAAGAAAGAATTGTTAAATGTTAGAACCTAAACAACATAATATTAAAGAAAAAATATAGAAATAATATATAGAAATAATTTCATCAAAAATGGTAATAATGAAATACTATGCCAAAACTTATGGGAGGTAGTGAAAGCAGTTCTTAGGAGAAAATTTGTTCTCTAAACTTTCTCATCAATAAAAGAGAGAAAGAACAAATTACAGAATGCAACTCAAAAAACATGCATAGCAACAAAGCAAAAAGAAAAAACTAAGCAAGAAAGTAGAAATTCTGATAATTACAGAAAATAAAATTGAAACTAAAAAAACCATTGAAATGATAGCTCTAGAAGCTATTTAAAAAAAAACTGACAAAATATATAAATAGCTATTCTAATTTTTAAAAGACCATAAAAATTTAATTGTTCGTATCAAAAATAAAAAAGAATTCAAAAAAACTGAAAGGGAAATAAAGGAAATCATTACAAATCATTTTTTCTGAATTACATGCCAACACAATTGATAATTTAGAGGAAATGAACGTTTACAAAACTATAAAATACCCAGATTGCAAAAATGAGAAATAGACATTTAAGTAGATCTTAATAAGAAAAAAATGAACAACCCATAAATGAGCTCCCAAAGAAAAAACTCCAGATTTAGGTAATATTTACAAGTGAATTGTATGTCCCATTTAAAGAACAATTAATTCCAATTTGCAAAAATAAAAAAAGGAAGGCATCCTTCTATGACCTTTTCATGATACACATTGTCAAGGTATTAGGAGACACCGTTTTCCACAACTAGGGCCCAACAGGCAAGCTGTGGCCTGAGTTTGGCATAGCAACAATCCTTTGCACTCACCCTCTGGATGATCTCAGCTCCAACAAAATCCTGAAATTGTTTCTTACCAGCATCAGGCGATTTCTGAGCTTGGATAAGCACCTGTAGAATCCATGTATCCATGTTCTGGTCATGAAGTCCTGCTACAAATCAAATTTGTCACATTGTTGCTCTTACCTGTCATTATTAGGGCTACAGCTCACTTTGAAGCCCCTGGTATAAGTAAGGCGATCTCCGTACACTGCCTTGGCCCTCCCCTGGGGGTGGGTCTTCAACACATGCGTCACCTTACAAGTCCTTTTCCTCACTTTGAAATTAAACTTGTTTGATTCCTGTCTCTTGTTTCTAACCTGCTTTGTTCAGCTCCAGCTACCCACAGGTTGGAGACTTTCCAGTCCAGTTGACGAAATATAACCTTTATTCCTAAACTAGTAAAAGATAAAACTATAAAAGAGAAAAAACTATACATCAACATCTCTCATGAGCACTGAGACAAAATATTTAAATATTAGCAAATAGACTACCACAACATGTTAGAAAGATTATACATTGTGACAAGGTGTGATTTGTACCAGAAATTCAAGATGAGTTTGACATAAGGAAGACTGAAGATATAATGTTAGTAACAAATAATCAATATCATTATATGTTAGAATGACTTCTTACAAAACCCAATACCTATTTCTGTTTTAAAAAAAAATCAACTAGAAAGCATAGGAACAAATTATCCTTTCCTTAACATAGCAAATAATATCTATCTACATGCAATCATATATAATGGAGAAAAGTTGAAGGCCTTTCTAATAAAATCAGGGGTCAAACAAGAAAGGCAGCTAGGAGGTACAGTAGATAGAATGCCCATCCTGGAGTCAGGAAGACATCTTCTTGAGTTCAGTTCCAGCCTCAGATACTTACTAGCTGTGTGCCTTGGAAAGTCACTTCACTCTGTTTACCTCAGTTTCCTCATCTGTAAAATGTGAATTACTCCCATGTCTTTGCCAAGAAAACCCCACAAAGAGTAGAACATGACTGAAAGAAAAGTAACTAGACAAGTAAGAGAGGAATAATGTGGATTAGTGAAAAGAGAGCTAGCCTCTTATCCACAAAATTTCAGCTGAAATCAAATTACTCTAGGCAACTCTCTAAAACTATGACCAGCTTTGGTAGAGGGAGTTTCCTTACCTTGGAGTTCCCTCTGTCATTAAAATCACAGGTCCCTAGTCCTATCCCTCTTTTTAAAACTGGAATTCTTAACCTTTTTCTTTTGTTAATATCATGGAACCCTTTGGCAGGACCCCTACCCAGAACAATAGTTTTAGCTATGTAATCCTGGTCCCAACAGAAAATTGAAAGACATGCTCATTTTAAGTTAGAAGTTAGTGAAAATAACAAAGTAATCTTTTTTTTCCCATACAAGTTCATGGACCCTTAGGTTAGGAATCCATGCAACCAACAAACAGGCTTAACTGAGTTGGAATAATGACATATTCAGAATTATACTTTAGGAAAACTTTAGCAGCTTGGTGGAGGATAGATTGGGAAGGGTAAACTGTAGAGTCAAGGAGTCTGATTAGGAGTTTAGTATAGTAGTCCAGACAGAGGGTGATAAGTACCTGGCACATGGGAGGTGCTTGGTGAATACTGGTTAGCTGACTGACTAACTAGGATGGTGGCTGTGTGGCTATGTGACAAACGTGAGAGGTATAATTAATACTTGATCACTAATTGGATATGTAGGGTGAAAGAGAGTGAAGAAACAAGGATGATTCCAAGAACAAAAACACTAGTAGGATGGTGGTGCTCACAAAAGAAATAGGAAAGTTCAGAAGAAGAGGAGCTGGAACATTGAAAATAACGTGTTCTGTTTTGGACATGTTAAAGTTTGATTTCCTATTGTAGTTTTACGGACTTGACCTACCTAGGTCATCAAGAATAAGACTTTGGAATTATGCATTAATCATCCCTTTCTAATTAACTCCCCCCCACTTCCACTCTCCAACTAAGGGCAGGGGCAAGGGACATGATTATGTAGAGTTTTAGATTTCTCAAGTTGAAAATAGGAACAGCTCTGTACCAAATGCGCTGGACAATTTAGGAAGCATCAGGATGTGTTCCCAATGTTGATATTAGATGTTGTGGGATATGTGGAAGGAAATTCAGTCTGTGGATTGTTGATAGGAGAGTCAGCTCAGTTAAAATATATTTGTTAGAATCAGTGGGTTGGTTTATGAGTTATTGTTTTATCAGAACCTGCATCTATGAAGTAGTGTCACAGTTATTTTGAGACACGCACAATGTATTCATGAAAAGAGATGGGGAGAAGAGAAGGATTACTCTCTGATTTCCCTGCACTTCAAGCACTGCTATCATCCAAATGTTGAACTCACACACAACTTTGTTTTTGTTCCCAACCCACAGAAGACCAGTGACCAATAAAAACACAGGACATTGTCCAACAACAGCAACATTGTACTGCTGAGTACAATAAATATTCAACAGTTGGTAAATATACAAAAACACAATTTTAATAGCACCATAGCCTATAATATAATTGCATATGTTACAGAAGAATTAGGGAGGTCTTACACTGCCTTTTCTAAACCTTGTTAACACCATAAGCCTTATAGGACTAGTATTGCTTTATCAGGAGATACAGGGAATAAGTGATGAAAGTTTGAATTTATTTAATTTCAATGGCACTAAAATAATAAACCATTAAAATAAGTATTCATTAAAGTAATGCTACCATTAAATAAGTCTTACACAGAATTTTAGATCTCATACATTCATAAAGTCCTATAAAGGACTTTAAAAAAAGTAAAGTTCCCTAATAATAGGATATACCCACCTCCATAGACAGTATATAATCATGAGGATCAAAGGGCAAGAGAACTGAACCCACAATGTTGTTTAGGCCCTTGCCTTCAGGCCTGTGAATGTCTAAACCACAGGGAGAATTTTTTTTAATGATAGGAATGCTTTAGACTGTTCCAATATAGTTAGAACTTTTATTTTTTTTTCATGTGGATAACACTGTGTTACAAAGGAAAAGATAGTTACTGGCTCTGGAGTCAGAAGCAGTAGATTCAGTTCTGGTTCTCCTACTATTTGTGTGACCTTGGAGAAATCATTTAATCTCAGGTTTCTTATCTGTGAACTGAAGGGATTGGATTTAAATGTGATTCTGTGATAGCTTCTTCTGTGCATGTTTGTCCTTCATTGCTGAAGAAGACCATGCTATCAGAGAAATCATGACATGGCTTGCACTTGACTTTGCTTTGAGTGAGGAAGGGCTGTGCAGGTCACCAGCCTCACTTCTCCTCCAGAGCCATCTGAATCCAGTGACCAGATATTCATCAGGATGACTGAAGATGACCCAGGATGAGGCAATGGGGGTTAAGTGACTTGCCAAAGGTCACACAGCTAGTGATAGTTCTAGATTGGCTCTCAAGATCTAGCATGTAATACTGTGGAGCACAGAGTAATGATAAACACAGGTGAAACACATACCACCGTGGCTCCCTACTACCTGATGGTCAAGTATATTAGATTTTTCCTCTCCCCCAGGGTTTTCTGGTGCCCTGAAAATGGTTTCAGCAATGTCTGCCTCTTTACATATATATATGTCCAGCGCCACCCCTCCCCCCATGTTGTTCTCCCCAAGCAGAAGTGGCTGGTGCCCTGAACCCAGTTCCATTAGCCACTAATAGTCAGATTAGCTTTTACACAGAAATATTTACTTCAGAAAGTATAATTACAAATATACACACTCTCTCAATACATAGGAGGCACAATCCACCCCAATCCATCCCACCACTGATTTGTAGCACTTCAGTCAAAGGGGAAGAGAAAGGGATTAGGTTCATAGTTGAGCTCAGTTCCAGCTCCAAGTCCAAACCCACCCTGGGCTCAAGTCCCAAGAACCCTGGCTTCTCAGGACTTCCATGCTGGGCTGGCTGGATATACTATCCCACCTGCAATCCTGGCTCCTTATAGCTCAAACTTCCATAGGAATTACTGTTGGGACCTAGGAACTGAGACAGATAGGCAACAGAGAATAGAAACAAATATCCACAAGCCCTGTCCTTGGAACCTCAGTAAAAGAAGGAGAGCAGGGAAAGGGAAGTCCTTCCCCTCTCACTGGTGCAGTTCACCATTTCTGCACTGTAGGTAAACTCTGGACTAGCAGAAGGAGAGCTGCAGAAAGAGGGACTGAAAAAAGAATGACTGACTGTCTTGCCAGTTTTAAAAATATATGCAGCCAATCAAAGGAGGCTACTCTCACCCATGATGTAGGGGGATGCAGCGACCTCCCTGTAAGACTCCAAAGGTCCCTTAGGGTGCCTCCATGTTAAGGGGCACGGCCAGACAAGCTTGGGTTACATAGATAACTGGTACAGAATTTAAGGAAAATTTGCTTTAGTCTTGTAAACAACCAGTTTGAAAGTTGTTCTATTTAATAGACTAGAGTGAGAAGGTATGAGTAAGACCTCTGTATTTTGTGCTAAAAACAAACAAATCGACAGAATGACAGCCAGTTACAAACTCTGAATGATAAAAATAAAATGTGCCCAGCATCATACATCAATGCCTCTCTGTACCCCAGCAATTTAGGTATTTGTAGTACCTCTTTTGATTTTGGCATAGTAATGATCTGAACAGCACAAGTGACTTTTTTTAACGGGCAGTCAAACTCTAGGTGCCAAATGCTTGCTGGGTTGCTCTCCTATAATCGTAGAAAGTGTTAAAAAAAAATTGTCACTTCTTGGCAAGACACTCTTTCTTTTCACTGTCATTGTCACCTCCTTACCCTAAAACCTTTTATACCTTCCTATCCTCTACTGAATAAAGTACAGTATAGACTTTTTAGCTTAGCCTTCAGAATCCTTTATCATGACTCCCAATTTATCTTCCCAGGTGCAATCTTGCACTACCCCCTGTTAAACATTTATGATGCTATCAAACTAATGTACTAACTTTTCTTTGATCTTGTCCTTGCCTATCCTCTGTCTATATCTTTGCTCACATTGTCCTAGAGTGGACACCCAGTCTATCTTTACCTGTTGAAATCCTCTTTCTTTAAGACCTAGCTAGGCACCACATTCAGGAAACCTTCCCTGAGATTCATTCATTCATAGGAGTTACTCCTCTCTTCACTGATCTCTCCTTGCAGTTTAGATCTTTCCTTTAAACACTTATTTTTTGATTTGCATTATATTGTTATTTGCATCCTTATCTTAAATCCCTTTAATTGTATTGTGCTCTATTGTCTCCAAATAGATGACAAACTTCTTGAGACGTTATCACTAGCTCCTAGCTTAGTGTTTTGTGCATAGTAGGCAGTAAGTGAATGGTCTTTGACAGTCAAGACTCTACAAGAAGTAAGGATAATTAAGTGTTAAACTTACTGTAAAAGATGTGTTCACAGTTAGATGATCGCATTATGATGAGATGCAAATAAGTCCCTCAAATGAATCAGAAAGAAAATAATATTATAGAATGAAGAATTTTATCTAGCACCTTGGTGGAACTTTTTAAAGTCTGTCTACTGAGCCTAAAAGGCAGACCCTTATGAAGAAGTCAGCTCATGATGGGATAAATAGGAGAAGCCTGGAACTGAAGAAAGGGGATCTGTGATCTATGAAGTCAGAAGGAGTCAAGAGGGCTAATGCACAGAGAACAATGCTACCAAGAAAGAGGGAAAGAAAGGACGGGATCGACTTGGTCTGACTGAGCATAAAGCACATCCAAACAGAAGCTGTTTTGTTGACATTTCTCACCTCTGTTACGGACGTCAAACCGTAGTCTCCTTTACCCCTCTGAGCCTGGGGAATGGGCAGTTTGTTTAACTTCTTTTGTTTAAATGTTTACTTTGTATCTTATAAATAGTGGAAAACAACCAGAAATTGTTAGTTGAAGTTGCACTTATTGGGAATATATTTGGAAGGAAGCAAGTGAAGACAGAGACCTCTGCACAGAAGAGATGGAGATATCTAATGCTGAGGTATTTTGCCCAAATCACTGTCACTAGAGTGGGAGTAAATACTCAGAGCTAACACAAAGAAAATTACAGATCCTTTAATACTGCTTCCCAGAGTAGAGAAGGGGCATTTATACCAAGACAATTCATCTGGGAAACAAGTGAAAGGCAAAGTCAAACAGATTGAAACACTTGATACTGGACTTCTAGCTCACAGGAAAAACAAGATGGCACACTAGACTTATTCTTCAATTCTCATTACCTCTCTGGCCTCTCCAAATGAGAAATTATGTGCTAAAGATAAAGCAATTTCAGTTGTTTCCATGGTCTAGGATACCCAAAATCCAAAAGAAAGTAAAGGAAACACACACACACACACAGAACCCCAAACCCAAGTACCTTATGACCAATGTACTCAAAGTTTGTGCCCAATCTTCCTACAGATGCTGTGCTTCTTTGTGCGGCAGTATACAGATTTATGGAATGTTTTGTAATGTTCTTAACAGAGTTATTTGTGACTTACTAAAGGTAAGCCTATTGGTGGGGGCACATGAACTATGGTTTTAAAAGTACAGACACAAAGTGTTCCTTGAATTGGGAAATAGCCATTGTCTGAGGAACTCAACCCATGAGTGAGTACAAGCTGGAGCAGCAAGGAAGGATGTGTTGTATCCCTCCCTGAGAACACAATACATTAACAAGCACTCCAGTGGATTTGAGGAGTCATAGGATCCATCCTCTGAGTCAGAGGCAGCTCGGTGACACAATTGACAAAGTGCTGGGTCTAGCGTGAGGAAGACCTGAGTTTAGGCTCAGAAACTTCATAGCTGCATGACCTTGGCAGGTCACTTAATTGCTGTCTGCCTCAGTTGTTCCATCTATAAAAAAAGAGATACAATAATAATAGTACCTTCCTCCCAAGATTAATGTAAAGATCAAATGAGACAATATTTTAAGGCATTTGGTAAAGTGCCTGGCACATAGTCGGTTGGTTGTTGCTATCACCACGATAAAGTGAAATTTCAGTGTGTCCAACTGTGGCTGATCAGACCAATACAAGCTCAGAATGCTCTACCACAGGCTGGGCACAGATAGTATGTGTGAATACTTGGGATGGATACCCCAAATTTGCTCATCCTACGTTTACTTTGTGCTGTCCCAATTCTGCTTTGCTCAAAGAGTACAGCATCCTTTCTGATATGGGCATGCCATGCTGAGCAGTCCTGTGCCAGTTCTTGAGAGAGACCTTGAGAGTGTCCATCTATCACTTCTTCTGACCACCATGTGATCACCTGCCCCATGTGAGTTCTCCATAAAATAGTCTATTTGGCAAGCATACATTTTACATTCAAACGGTATGGCCAGCCCATCAGAGTTGTGCTCTCTGAAGCATAATTTGAATGCTTGTCAGTTCAGCTCAGGCAAGGACTTCAGTGTCTGGCACCTTATCCTGCTAGGTGATCCTTGGAATCTTCCTCGAGTCTGAGACAGTTCAAATGGAAGCAATTCAGTTTCCTGGCATGGTGCTCTTAGACTGTCCATGTTCCACAGGCATACAACAATGAGGTCAGCACAACAGCTCTGTAAACTTTCAGTTTGGTAGTCAGTCTAATAGCTCTTCTCTCCCAAACTTTTTTTCAGAGCCTCCCAAACACTGAGCTAGCTCTGGCAATGCATGTATCAACCTCATTGTCAATAGGTACAAGTTCACTTACCTTGGTAGTGTGCTTAGTGATAGGGATGCCCCAAAAGCCAAACTATATTAAAAGAAACAAGTAAAGGTAATTTGGGCATTAAAAGTACCCCCATAGCTGTTGGGGTTTTTAAATCCAAATTACCTTGATTTGAGATTTGAAGGAAACTGGAGATCCTAAGAGGCAGAGATGAAGAGAGAGTGCATCCTAGTACAAAAACATAAAGATGGGAGAGAAGTGTCATGTATGTGAAACAGCAAGAAAATCATTCTGTTGCCTATTCATTCCAAATGCTTCTTACATCCCCACTCTCTCCAGGCTCATTACCATTTCTAAAATTTTCAACTCTCATTCTCTCACTGTTGAATTATAACCATTTCCTAGTTAGCCTCCCTGTCACCACTGTCACTTTACCCCAACCCATCCTATGTACTGCTGTCAGGTTAATTTTCCTTAAATAGCATTTTAAACATGTAGTTCCTTTCCTTAGGAACACTTTGAGGGCTTCTATTTCCTACTGAAATGCACCTCAATTCCTTGGTTTGGTTACACAAATACATACTTCTTATATTGTCCAATAATTGTGTTGTAACCTATTTCAGTTTTGTTTTCACTATCAGTATGAAGCTTGGCAGTTCAGCTGAAGCAAAGACTTCAGTGTCTGGTACCTTATCCTGCCAAGTGATCCTCAGAATCTTCCTAAGACAGTTCAAATGGAAATGATTCAGTTTCCTGACATGGTGCTGGTAGACTGTCCATGTTTCCCAAGCATATAACAACGAGGTCAGCACAACAGCTCTTCAGACCTTCAGTTTGGTAGTCTAATACCTCTTCTCTCCCAAACTTTCTTTTCAGAGCCTCCCAAACACTGAGCTAGCTCTGGCAATGCATGCATCAACCTCATTGTCAATGTGTACATCCCTGGAAAGTAAACTTCCAAGGCAAGTGAACTTATCCACAGCATTCAAAAGTTCTCCATTTGTTGTAACTGATGGTTCCACGCATGGCTGGTGTGGTGGTGGCTGATGGAGCACCTGTGTTTTCTTGGTGTTAATTATTAGGTCAAAATCAGCACAGGCAGCAGAGAATTGATCCATACTTTGTTGCATCTCAGCTTCAGAGGCTGCACTGAGTGTACAATCATCTGCAAAGAGAAAATCACACACCAGCACTCCCTCCATTTTGGTCTTGGCTTGTAGCCTTTTCAAATGAAGAACTTACCATCAGTACGGTAGTTGACCTTGATGCCGTGTTCATCCTCATTGAAGGCATTTGACAACATGGCTGAAAACATCATGCTAAGAAGCATGGGAGCAAGCACACAGCCCTGTTTCAGTCCACTGGTGACTGGGAAGGCATGAGAGCTTTGTCCATTATCCAGAACCTGGGCAAACATGCCATCATGAAATTGATGTACAATATTGATGAACTTCTCCAGGCAACCAAATTTTGACATAATTTTCCATAAGCCATCACCACTAACAGTGTTAAAGGCTTTGGTTAGATCTACAAACATTGTGTACAGTCCTCTGTTCTGCTACTGGCACTTCTCCTGGAGTTGTCAGGCAGCAAGCACCATATCAACTGTTCCTCAGCCCTTTCTGAAGCCACACTGGCTCTCAGGTATATGACCATCTTCCAGGTGAAGGATCAACCTAGTAAGGAGGACTCTAGAAAGAATTTTGCCATCAATGACTAAAAGAGAGACCCCTCTGTGATTGTCACGGGACAATCTATTCCATTTACCTTTATAGAGGTATCCTTGAACTCCTGGAGGATAATCTCCTCTTGCCATATAACCTGGAAAATTTCAGTCAGTTTTTCATGAGCAATGGTCCCCCTACCTTGACACATAGTAGGTGCTTAATAAATGCTTGTTTTCTCCCCTCAAGGTCCTGTGACCTTAGCACAGACAAATCCAGAGGTAGTGGGAGAGTGGTTCAGAGAATGCTCTTAGTGATTCAGGAGATGCTGATTCTAGTCACATCATCTACACAATTCCCTCTCCCTTACCTTTCTAAGCAGTGAGCAATAGGCAGTCCAACTAGGAAAATATATTCAGCAGAATATACATACACACTCAACTCATAAGAATACAAATGCCATATCTTTAAGTGTCACTTTTAATGGAAGAACAACCAAGCATGTACTTTTTGAGGCAGTCTGACTTGAGAGTGTTGGATTTGTAAAAGGGAAGTCTCAAATTCAAATCTCATTTCCTGAATTTACTATGACCATGGGCAAGTCTCTGACTGCCCCTCTCCTTTTCTGCAAAACCGGAATGATAATATACCTATAGGGCCTGCCTCATAGATTTGCCGTTACAGTCAAGCACTACATCTTTTTATGACCTCTGCGTCTCTTCTTCCCCAGACTTTCTCTCTTCACCACTATGAATAGGCCTGTTGAGGAATGATGTGACAGCTCCATTCCTACTTCTTGGCTCTCCTAAATACCTCCGGCTTAGTAGAGACTTAGGAGAAAAAGCTAATGCAGTCAGCCAGCCTATAGTTGGCCTAGCTTTTCCCCAAGCTCTGGCAAGATTGGAATGCTGGGAAACTTCCAACTTTGGTGGTCACCCCTTGCACTCTCTCTGTTCTGCTGTCTTTTCTCAGAGAGAAAGGCAGCTTGTGGAATGTTTACTGGATTTCTTCACCATATCACACTTAAGACTAGGCTTCAGTCTTTTCATTCAGCTGCTTGCTGAAGGAGGAAGTCTTTGTCTAGAATCTTTACTACCACCAGTATATCCCCTCCCCCCATGATTTATAGGCTATGTGCTGTTTTGCACTATTTGGGGTGCACATATTGTGTGGATTTGTACCCTTATCCACATATTTTCCTAGCTGGGTAATTCCTTACCCGTTGCTTAGGAGGAAAAGGGAGAGGGAAATGATGAGAAGGTAGGCCAGAATCAGTGCATCTTGTGTCCCTGAACGTTCTCTGAACCACTCCCCTACTACCTCAGAACATGTCTGTGCCAAGGTCCTAGAGGGGAAAAACATTTTCAGGGAAAATATTCTCCTCAAGAGAATGCAACAAATCTGGAGTTGTGCATGGGTTTAATTCTGCTAAGCATGATGCATGCTCCCGTGGGCTGATAATATTCATTTTTATCAAAATATTCAAGTTCTTTTTAAATGCCATAATTAATAAGTAATCATTCCATAATGTAGGATGTAGGAATCAACTTCTATCCAATATCTTTGACCTTTTTTCTGCTTTCTGATGAAGTAAGTCCCAGTTTCATTGGCCTTTAGGGTCATTGTAGGAGGCATCTTATTCAGTCTGGCTCTCTTAGTTATTTTGGCACAGAGAGAGAGACGTGGGAATTTGAGACTCTGGTCGTGGATGAATTGTTCAGATCCAGCAAACATGGTAACCTTTTTGGGTAGTGTTAATTCTTCAAGAATATACTCAGCTACAAGAACACTAGAGGGGCCCCTTTAAGTCCTACTTTCAACATCATTTCCAAGACTACTGCTTTCATTCACTATTTAGAATTAGAATGAATATTATGAAAACAATTACATTAAATTGTAAAACGATTTGGTTTGTGTTGATCTCTCTGAAAACTGATGAATGGGTAAATTTGTTTTACCGCTGTAATATTCTGTTGGAGTCAAGAGTATATTCATCAGAGGAAAACTGAAGGAGAAGGTCGAGAGGTCCCCAATTTGCTCTTTGCAACCCAAGCTCAAAATAATCTTGAAAGCAAATGAATAAAACCAAAACTAAATATATATATATATGTAATTTTAATATTATGAAGACATAATTTAGATATAATATCATCAATGAATATATAACGAAATTTTTAAAACATAACTAATACTTCCCCCCCCCCTCAGCTTAGTGGCAATATAACATGGTAGCTAGAGGTCCAGCCTTGGAGTTAGTTGTTCATGCCCTGTCTCTAACACAGAAGTGACTGAGTGAAATGGGATACCTCCCGAAACTTCTCTGCTGCTATAAGTTACAAGGAGATGCTACTGGGCACCAGTGAAGCAAATTTCCTCCAAGGGGTTCGTTATGCCAATAACATCATGGGTCAGAAACAAAAGAAGAAAAGAAATGTTTTTAATGTTCAGCTAACATTGAACCTGGAGTTTCTAATGCTCTGGCCCTATTTTCACTACCAAGTAGAAAGTCTCTTTCTGAATATAGAGTGGGGATAATAAATATTATTAATAAGAAGAAACATGCATTTATTAAATTCATACTCTGTGCCATATACTCTACTAAGTGCTTTACAAATATTGTCTCATTTCATCCTTAAAACAACCCTGGAAGATAGGTGCTATTATAAATATTTTTACAGTTGAGAAAACAAGACAGATTGAGGTTAAATGATTTTCCTACAGTCAGATAAAGAATATATCTGAGGCCACATTTGAACTCAGGTCTTCCTGACTGCAGGGCCAGTGCTCTATCCGCATTTCCACCTACCTGTCAAAGATGTAATACCAATTTTATTAAATTTGGGGGAGGGAAGTTAATATCTCCATTTATCAAACTGTTTTCTGAAGCAGCCACTTTGTGCCTTGGCCTGCATGCTGGAGAGGTGATGAAGATATATAAGAGGTGATTTCTGCCTTCAGGAAATTTGTAGCAATTTAGCATACAATGAATGATACCTCCTGAATGACCAAATTAAAGAGAATTTTAAACGACCTGTTGTACAGCGAAGCATCACTTTCCAGTCTAAATTATTTAACAAAAATTTTTGTAGTAGCAAAAATTAGAAACAAAAGAGCTATCTTATCAGTTGGTGAATGGCTGTACAAATGATAGCACCGAGTATCATGAAATATTACGGAGCTGCAAAAAAAATGGATGATAAATAAATGAATGATTAAGAGAAACACAGGAAAACTAGCATGAACTGAATTGATAAAGAATAAACAAAACAAAACAAGGATAATAAAATAAATGGGAGTAACATGGCAAGTCAGTGGCCTTTGTAAATGAAAGTGTATACTTTTGTTTATAATAAATGTGTAATAAGGCGAAAATACATTGTATACAAATTTTGACTAAAAGTCACAGGATTAGAAATATCTTTCTTAATTGTTTTTAAAAAATTTTAAAATGTATAAGCCAAGAATCTAATACAAGAGTGTTCAGTTTATTCCCAAATAGTCTCTAGAGTTTAGTTGCTTTGGTTTATTTCTATCTTTAAGAACACTGAGAACAATACAGAGTCAGTATAGTAAAGTGTGAGAAACACTGGCCCAGGGATATCTGAGGGGTGGGGTTCAGATCCCATCCTATATGTGTGACCTACAGCAGCTCACTTCACTTGGCTGGACCCCAGTTTCTTTGCCCATAAAAAAATGTGGTGTTGGATTTGAAGACCTCTGAATTTCTTTCTAGCTTGAAATCTATAATCTTAGCTCCATTTGTAACCACTACCACTACCCTTCTAGATTTGAAATAATCTTATAAACAAGGTTGTTGTGTCGTTTTCACTCGTGTCTAACTCTTCATGACCCCATTTGGGGTTTTCTTGGAAAAGACACTGGAGCAGTTTGCTATTTCCTTCCCCAAACCCATTTTATAGATGAGAAAACTAAGGCAAAATTGACTGACTTGCCCAGAGTCACACCACTAATATGTGTCTGAGGCTAGATTTGAACTCGTGAAGATGAGTTTTCGTGACTTCAGGCCCACCGCTCTATCCACTGTGACACAATCAAGGTACTCAATACCCAAATAAGCAAAAAAAAAACATTTAGGGGAGGAATGGGGGAAAGGAAGAATGCTGGTCTTGTTCTTTTGCTCTCACTGGGTTTCCTTTGATTCTAAATAATTGTTTTATTATTATTTTTTTTTTTATTTAACTTTTTACACTCATTTTCACAAAATTTTGGGTTCCAAATTTTCTCCCCTTTTCTCCCCTCCCCCCACCCCAATACACCGAGCAGTCTAATTTTCCCTATCACCAATCTGCCCTCTCTTCTATCATCCCTCCCTTCTCTTGTCCCCATCTTCTCTTTTGTCCTGTAGGGCCAGATGACTTTCTATTCCCCATTACCTGTATTTCTTATTTCCTAGTAGCAACAACAATACTAAACAGTTGTTCCTAAAACTTTGAGTTCCAAATTCTCCCTATCCCTCCCTCCCCACCCATTCCCTTTGGAAAGGCAGGCAATTCAATATAGGCCCTATCTGTGTAGTTTTGCAAATGACTTCGATAATAGTCGTGTTGTGGAAGACTGTTATTTCCCTCCATCCTATCCTGCCCCCCATTGTTTCTATTCTGTCTTTTGATCCTGTCCCTCACCAAGTGTTGACTTCAAATTGCTCCCTCCTCCCATTGCCCTCCCTACCATCCCCCCCCCTTGCTTATCTCCTTCTCCCCCACTTTCCTGTATTGTAAGATAGGTTTTCATACCAAAATGAGTGTGCATTTTATTCCTTCCTTTAATTGAATGTGATGAGGGTAAACTTCTTGTTTTTTTTTCTCAGCTCTCCTCTTTTTCCCTCCATTAAAAAGTCTCCTGCTTGCCTCTTGAATGAGAGATAATTTACCCCATTCCATTTCACCCTCTTTCCTCCCACTACATTTCTCTCTCATCATTTACCTTAATTTCTTTTAAGATATGGTCCCATCCTATTCAATTCACTCTGTGCTCTCTGTCTCTGTGTGTGCTTGCATGTGTGTATGTGTGTGTGCGTGCACATGTATACATGTGTGTGTGTATGTGTGTGTGTATAATCCCACCAACTACCCAGATACTGAAAAATTTTAAGAGCTACAAATATTGTCTTTCCATGTAGGAATGTAAACAGTTCACTTTTGGTAAGTCCCTTATGACTTCTCCTTGCTGTTTACTTTTTCATGCTTCTTCTCATTCTTGTGTTTGAAAGTCAAATTTTCTTTTCAGCTCTGGTGTTTTCCTCAAGAATGCTTGAAAGTCCTCTGTTTCATTGAAAGACCATATTTTCCCCTGAAGTATTATACTCAGTTTTGCTGGGTAGGTGATTCTTGGTTTGAGCCCTAGTTCCTTTGACTTCTGGAATATCCTATTCCACGCCCTTCGATCCCTTAATGTAGAAGCTGCTAGATCTTGAGTTATCCTGATTGTATTTCCACAATACTGGAATTGTTTCTTTCTAGCTGCTTGCAATATTTTCTCCTTGACCTGGGAACTCTGGAATTTGGCCACAATGTTCCTAGGAGTTTCTCTTTTTGGATCTCTTTTAGGCGGTGATTGATGGATTCCTTCAATACTTATTTTGCCCTCTAGTTGTAGAATCTCAGGGCAGTTTTCCCAGATAATTTCATGGAAGATGATGTCTAGGCTCTTTTTTTGATCATGGCTTTCAGGTAGTCCCATAACTTTTAAATTGTCTCTCCTGGATATATTTTCCAGGTCAGTTGTTTTTCCCATGAGATATTTCACATTCTCTTCCATTTTTTCATTCTTTTGGTTTTGTTTGGTGATTTCTTGGTTTCTCATAAAGTCATTAGACTCCATCTGTTCCATTCTAATTTTGAGAGAACTATTCTCTTCAGTGAGCTTTTGAACCTCTTTTTCCATTTGGCTAATTCTGCTTTTGAAAGCATTCTTCTCCTCATTGGCTTTTTGAACCTCTTTTGCCAATTGAGTGAGCCTATTTTTCAAGGTGTTATTTTCTTCAGCATTTTTTTGGGTCTCCTTTACCAAGGTATTGACCCGTTTTTCATGCTTTTCTTGCATCTCTCTCATTTCTCTTCCCAGTTTTTCCTCCACCTGTCTAACTTGCTTTTCAAAATCCTTTTTGAGCTCTTCCATGGTCTGAGTCCACCGGACATCCACCTGGGGTGTCTGGGATACAGAGGCCCTGACCTCCACGTCTTTCCCTGATGGTAAGAATATTTCCTCGTCATCAGAATTGAAAGGTGGGAACATCTGCACCCCATCAAAATAGCTCTCTATGGTCTTATTTTGCTTCCTTTTTCTGGGCATTTTCCCAGCCAGTTATTTGACTTCTGAGATTCCTCTGCACCCCTGCCTAGATCCGCCCAGCTGTTGCTTGGGGTCTGAGATTCAAATGGGCTTTCTGCGGCAGGAGCGGCTTCTATTCAATGTGAGCTTAAGTTCTGGTGCTGGGGTGGGGGCAGGGCTGCCTCCCAGGCTCAGTTCCCTCAGGGGCTTTATGCAGAGACCTTCAGTAATGGAGCGGGTGGGGGCAGGGCCGCCTCCCAGTCTCAGTTCCCTCAGGTGGTTTATGCAGAGACCTTCAGTAACGAAGATCCTGCCTGCTTGGGGAGTCCTGGCTGCGGCTGCCTCTGCCGCTGCCTCTGCTGCTGCTTCCCGAGGGGGCCTGAGTCACAGAGACACCCCGCTCCCCTCTCAGCCAGCCCAGAAGTCTCTCTCACTGACCTGGAGTGTCTGTGGGTGGAGGGACCTTTGCGGCCGCCCGAGATTCTGTCCCTGAAGCCTGCTCAGATCTGCTCCTCTGGGGCCGCCCGGCCAGGGCAGGGGTGGGCTCCACTTTCCGGGGCACGACGGACCCTGGGGATGGCTCTCCAGGGCTCTCTGGAACGGAAATCTTTTCCACTGTGTTTCTGCGTGCCTTGCAGCGATCCAGAATTTGTGGGGAGTTCTTCTTGTAGGAAATATATGGCCTGTGGGTTTGGAGCTAGCATACGTGAGTCTTTCTACTCTGCCATCTTGGCTCCACCCCCCCCATTCTAAATAATTGTTGAGAACTAGTAGATTACTCATTTTTATTTTGTCTTTGCTAAGATTCTTTAAATTGATACCCTATTAAGTGGAATCCTTTTCTTGATAGAGTCTCACTTTTGTAATTCATACATGGATTCAATGAAATCAAATATAATTTAATCAAGCTTGAATTGTGAGAATTAATTGTATAAGGCTTTATTCTCAGGACATCTCTAAAATAGAGTAATTCATAAACAGCTTACAGGAGCTCTACTGAGAAGTTTGAAAGAAGCAATATCCTTAGGTGAGGTATAACTAGCATTTTTTGCCCCAGGGGCAAGCATTACAAAATGGACCAGGGAAGTGACAAGATATTCATTCTCAATTCAGGTGGAATGAGATCCCCTTTCCAATCCACTTCTGGACAGATCATGACCCAGAGAGGGAAGAGCCAAGCAGGGCAGTGAAGGGCTGGTCTGTGAAAGCACTCCCTTGGGGTGCAGCTGTCAGACAAAGAAAGAAGCTTCCTATTTTACTGATTTTTTTTCTCCACATCACCAAAAGACTGTAAGTATCAGTGTCCTGTTCATTTTAACATTTAGAAGAAAAACCTCATCCTGCCTCAGTTATGGCTTTGGTACTTATCTCTTTGTTTCTTCTGCTTTAGATTATGCTCAGAGGCAAATTGTACCAGGAAAATATACATTTACTAGCACTACTTAATGTAGTTTTATCATTTTTTTACAAAGACATTCATCAAAACTTGAATGAGTTCAGTACTCTCATTCTAGAGCACAAGGTTAAGAAAGAAAGGTCCTTGAATTGTTTCTGCATCCTAGAACTTGGTTTTCAACAAAATTATGGCTTATAAAAATTTCTCTGACTGTTGATATGTTACCCCACACCCACATCCTCAGCATTACTCTACCAGTTTTTCCATGCATCCATTTATCAACAATATTTATCTAGTGCCTCCTAGATATGAAAAGAAAAAAACACATTCACCAATATTTCCATAATGACTAATTCTTGGGCAATGAAGTTGGAAATGCCAACTGAGTATTGGTTGCCTATATGAGGAAATGGAGACAATGCTTGAGGAAAATAAACTTGAAAGAACTGTCTGAGCCTGACCAAATATATACCCTGTAGGAGGGGGCAGACAAGTAAGGAATAATTTATAACACAGTTCAAACAAGAGAATATTCCAAAAGAAGGAAGAACTTGTTATCGAATAGGTACCATGATAGGTAGAAAGAAGTCTGGGCCAGGGGCCAGGAAGTCCTAAGTTTAAATCTGGCCTCACCCACTTACTTGCTTTTTGACTTTGGGCAAGTCATTTCACCTTTATTTGTCCCAGTTTCTTCATCCCAAAATGGAAATAGTAATGTTATGTATTTCCAGGATTGTTTCGATGATAAAATTTAACAATGTTTGTAAACAGCTTTGAAAACCTTAATGTGATACATAAATGCTAGTTATCATCCTCCATCATCATCAGCAGCAGCAGCAGCAGCAATGTCACTATTATGATG
This sequence comes from Bettongia penicillata ogilbyi, assembly GCA_023548195.1. NCBI lineage: Eukaryota > Metazoa > Chordata > Mammalia > Diprotodontia > Potoroidae > Bettongia > Bettongia penicillata. The sequence continues at coordinate 1,975,030 of JAJHZJ010000401.1, read as the reverse complement.
ATTATTTCACCAAATAAAAAATTACTTCACCCACCTATTAGCCCATGTGCTTGCATTTTCATTTTGGTATAGTTCAAGGAGAAATGGATTTAGAATGATATTATGGTTAAAATTTCTGCTCTGTTATATACTATTTGTAGGACTTTGAACAAATCATTTTGACTTTCTGGGTGCCAGCTTCTTTATCTTTGCAAAATAAGGTGGTTGAATTAGGGGATCTCTGAGGCCCCTTTCATCTCTAAATGCTATGAAACATACGAATCTCTATTAAATCTTTATGAGAATGATCTCTACATATATTAGGTATAGTCTCAACAAAAAGACCCAAAAAATGAACAGAAAGACATTCACAAACAAGCTGACACAGAAGACCAGATCTTCACAGTCTCATGATTGACAGGTATAAAGTACACAATTCCTCTGTATTTATCATGTGTTAATTAAAATAAACATTTCACTTGTTATAGCAAAACACAGTCTTAAAGGTTCTCTTCAAACAAGTTATTTCCTATGTACATGTATGTATGATCATACAAGATTTCTTCATACTTGTAACCACAGAGCTACTTGTCCATTATCCTCTGATTATCTGTATCAAGTTGAGGCCTACAACAGGGAAATGCATGATTGTCCAAAGGTTCTGCCCGTTGCCTGCAGGATGTCTTGCTTAAAGTTGCTAGATAAGATTTGCTACAGTCTTCAGGGATTCACTATAGATGGTAATGTTCTTCAGGTGTTTTACTTTTCAGATGACATTGTACTGCCATTAATTAATAAACATTTAATACTCATGTGCCAGGCACTGTGCTACATAAATGCGCTATGAATACATATATAGCAGCGGTATCATACACTCCACTGGAGAATATGCTTTGACCTTAGGGCATTGGGGTGGGGTGGATAGGACAAGGATTCTGTTACCCATGTTAAAGGCCATGGGCCTCTGGGTGTCTGCCCCATAGTGCTGGATGTGTTGAAGAGTATTAGAAGCACTTAGTAGAACTCAAAAGAAGTGACTCCACCCTTTGCCTACACATAAGTGCATACAAAATAAATGGTACCAAGCCCTAGCACGACCTCTACAGGGCATTCTCATGAGATGGACAGTCACTCAACAAAAATGAAAGGAAAAAAAGAAGTCAAGTGGATAAAGGTTGCCCAGGTTCTGTCATGCAGTTGGAACAGTAGTCTAGCTCCTTAAGCCATTAGTACATATCATGCAAAGACAGTACAAATGGACAATAAATTGAACTCAGAACTGAAAAGGAGAGTGGGATAGATTGCATATGGAGGACGTCCCAGATCTTTTGATCTTCAGGAGTTGCTTCTTGACACAAAAATTCATCTTGTCCATATCAATATTATCCAGATTAAATTATATGTCTATAAATCATAGGTCATCATAATTTATGATGAATCAAAATCACAAATGACTCAATCAGTTATGGATAGTCATACAGTAATGACTTGTGTAAGACAAGTAGAATAAAAGATACTGCCAGGGACAGGTATGATCCAAAATGTGAGCCAGTTATATGGTTAAAGGATAACAAATGGATAGACCAAACACTGAATTGGTGTCAAGTGGAATCAATGAAATGTTAAAAGTCCTAGAAGAAAGCCTCTAGTATATTGAGCAGATAGAGCCTTAGTGAAGAAATTATAGAAGGACTACCACAAGAATTTCACAGGATGACAAGGCATCTACTCCAGGGGAGAAGTACCCAGATGATAAAATCGTAGGTTAAGTAAAACATCAAAAAAAGTACTTTTATATACTAACCATTATGGGAGATATAAATGGTCCCTGTCCTCAAAGAACTTATACACTGATAATGAAAGCAAAACTGAAATGTATTACAACACAATTATTGAACAATATAAGAAGAATATATATGTGTTCTATACTGGATGAGTATTGGATATGAATAGGCAACAGGAAGTAGATAATATACTTCTGGTTTTCAAAAAAAAAATTGAAAAGGAAATGAGGAGAGTTAGGTGGCCTAGTCACTTACGCTGGAGTCAGGAGGACCTGAATTCAAATCTGGATTCAGACACTTGTACTAGCTGTGTGACTCTGGGCAAGTCACTTAACTCCAACTGTCTCCAAAAGAGAAAGAAAAGGAAATGAACATTCATGTTTATGGGACAATGAGGAACTCAGGATAATCAAAGAATGATATGCATTATATAATAGATTACCAGAGTCACTGAACCAAACCAAAGAACTGAGATGCATTTCAGTAGGAAATAGAAGCTCTCAAAGTGTTCCTAAGGAAAGGAACTACATGTTTAAAATACTATTGAAGGAAAATTAGTCTGACAGCAGTACATAGGATGGGTTGGGGTAAAGTGACAGTGGTGACAGAGAGGCTAACTAGGAAGTTGTTATAATTCAACAGTGAGAGAATGAGAGTTGAAAATTTTAGAAATGGTAATGAGCCTGGAGAGAGTGGGGATGTAAGAAGTATTTGGAATGAATAGGCAACAGAATGATTTTCTTGCTGTTTCACATACATGACACTTCTCTCCCATCTTTATGTTTTTGTACTAGGATGCACTCTTTCCTCATCTCTGCCTCTTAGGATCTCCAGTTTCCTTCAAAACTCAAGTCAAGGTAATTTGGATTTAAAAAACCCCAACAGCTATGGGGGTGCTTTTTATGCCCAAATTACCTTTACTTGTTTCTTTTAATATAGTTTGGCTTTTGGGGCATCCCTATCATTAAGCACATTACCAAGGTAAGTGAACTTGTACCTATTGACAATGAGGTTGATACATGCATTGCCAGAGCTAGCTCAGTGTTTGGGAGGCTCTGAAAAAAAGTTTGGGAGAGAAGAGCTATTAGACTGACTACCAGACTGAAAATTTACAGAGCTGTTGTGCTGACCTCATTGTTGTATGCCTGTGGAACATGGACAGTCTAAGAGCACCATGCCAGGAAACTGAATTGCTTCCATTTGAACTGTCTCAGATTCGAGGAAGATTCCAAGGATCACCTAGCAGGATAAGGTGCCAGACACTGAAGTCCTTGCCTGAGCTGAACTGACAAGCATTCAAATTATGCTTCAGAGAGCACAACTTTGATGGGCTGGCCACACTATTTGAGTGCAAAATGTTTGCTTGCCAAAAAACTATTTTATGGAGAACTCACATGGGGCAGGTGATCTCATGGTGGTCAGAAGAAATGATAGATGGACACTCTCAAGGTCTCTCTCAAGAACTTTGGATTTAACTGTACAACACGGGAGACACTGGCACAGGACCACTCAGCATGGAATGCCCTCATCAGAAAGTGTGCTGTGCTCTATGAGCAAAGCAGAATTGGGACAGCACAAAGTAAACATAGGATGCACAAATTTAGGGTATCCACTCCAAATATTCACACGTACTATCTGTGCCCAACCTGTGGTAGAGCATTCTGAGCTCGTATTGGTCTGATCAGCCACAGTTGGACACACTGAAATTTCACTTTGTCATGGTGATGTCATTTTGGTCCTCTTCGAGAACGAAGGACAACCAGCCAACCAACCAACACCGATCACTAAACACAGTATGTGGCACCAAGCAGGTGCTTGACAAATGTCCTATTACCTGATTGACTGATATTGACTCTCTCTTAGAATGTGAGCATCTTGAGAGCAGGATTGTCTAGCTTCACCAGAGCTTTGCCCATAGTAAGTGATTAATAAATGTTTTCTTGTTGATTTACTCATTCATTTAGCATCTGTGTATACCTCCAAACCACATCCAAGTTCTCCACTTTCGTGTCTTAATTTTAACCCTCGGGAAAATGGACCTTGAGGTACTACTTGTGATTGTGAAATAAATAATGCTTTAGATCAGAATCAGTGAAGGGCAGTCTGACATGTCTGGTAACACTATTTCCCCAGGGCTTGTTTGTTACCTAGGATAGAAATAAGCTCTTTGTCTGAAATCAATATGATCACTCACTTAAAAAAAAAACAAAAAGCATTGCTTTGGTGCCCATTTATTTCATGCATTGCTTCTATAACATAATGTTGTTTTGTTATTGTTTTTCTGTGCTTTGAACCTGGCACCAGACAGCTTCTTTCCAAGATAACATGGAAGGTGATGGAGGTCAGGAGGATGACTGGCATTAACATGCCATGATGATCATCCCTCAGTGATATTACTTGATGCCTAACTGCATGTACAGTGTCCAGTGTGCTACAAGGACAGAACAGAATGCAACTCAATAGCATTGATTTAACGTATAAGAAGCTCACAATTTTGACTGTGTAAGTAGTAAAGTGATGAGAAATTTCTTCACATTATGATAAGTGTTTATCACTGCAGACTTCAATAGGTGCACTTCATAGCTATAGCTGCAAATCAAAGGTGAGGGCTTATATGTGTGCCCTGTGGAAAGAACTATTGATCATTATTTGATCTTTTTCTCTGTCTATAACTTCACAAAGCTAGTAATCACTGTCTGTAGAAGCACCTGTAATATGAAACACAGTAGAACTTATTTATATTTATCAAACACCCTGTTTATGCAAAACATTGTACAAAGTTCTAGGGAATTAGCAAAAAAAGCAGGTACCTTCCCTACCTAAAAACGTTAAAATATAAGCAAGGAGATTCATTGAACTTAGATGAACTATGATATCATTGTTTCACTCAAAAATCAAAAACTTCATATTTTCTTGGAATAGGAGAAAAGGCTTTGGGAAGGGAGTCAGGAAAGATGTGTGTTTGAATACTGATTCACTAGTTTTCTCATCTGTAAAACGGGGATAGGAAACCTGTAGTGTCTTCCTCATGTTTTATATAATATACTTAGCAAACTTCAGAGTGCTATAGAGATGTAAACTATTTCTGTGGTTAAGGACAATGAACTGGGAGTCAGAAGAACCGATTCTAGTACCAGCTCTGTTATTTATAAAATGAGTCACCTTGGACAAGTTGCTGAAACTCTTTGAGCCTCTGTTTCCTAACATGTAAAATGAGAGGAATGAGGCATGGAGTAGGTAATGTCTAAGGTCTCTTCCTTTGAAAAAGTCTGTCAGCTGTTCAGATATCTCATGACCTTATAAAGTGCCAAAGTGACATTACTAAAGAATAAATCTAATCATGTTACTCCCCTGCTCAAGAAACTCCAATGTCTCCCTCTTGCTTTTAGAATGATACACAAATACATTTGTTTGACATTTAATGCACCATCTGGTAACAGGCTACCTTTCAGGGTCATTGTAAATTACTCCTTCAGTCCTTCTACATTCCAGTCACCTGGCCTAATGGCCATTTCCTGAATATGACATTCAATCTCCTCTCTGCTGGTTGCCCCTCACATCTACAATGAATTCCTCTTCACCTCTGTCTCATAAAATCCCTCAATTCTTCTGAAATGCCTCAAGTACCACCACTTACTACAAGAAACCTGTCCTATCCATTCAGATGCTAGGAGAGGGAGGGGAAGAGAGGGCTAAGGCAGATAGATCAGATATAGGTAGATAGATAGTAGATGCCCAGGTTTTCCTCATTCTTAAAAAATCTTCACTAGACCCTACCATCTTATCAATCTATTATTCTATATCTCTCCTCCATTCCACATCAAAACTCGGAAAAAAAAATGTCTCTGCTCACTGCCTTCACTTCCTTTCCTCTCACTTTCTCTTCAACTCTTTGAAAAACCACCTTTCAGCTTAATCACTCAACTGAAACTGTGCTCTCCAAAGTTACCAGTGATCTCTTAATTGAATGATCTTTTCTCAGTCCTAATCCTTCTTAACATCTCCTCTTTAGATGATACCATTGACCACTTTTTTCTCTCGGATACTCTCTCCTTTTTGGGTTTTCATAACACTTGGCTCATCTCCAACCTGTCCAACATTGTAACAGCAAGCACCCTAGTATACCCAGGATGTCAGCTAGCACAGGTTCTTAGATCTGCTTTACTAGGAAAGATAGCTGTTTAAGGGATCAACAATTTTTTTAATTACATTCACTAGTTCAGGGGGAAAGTCAGCATCTTGAACTTCAGAGAAAATATAGAGACACAAGAAGAGAAATAAAGACCAATAGACAGGGCTCTACTGCCTGAATCAAAGCAGTATTGCCATACACTTTACCTATATCCCTGGATCAAGAGAATCTTTAGATCTGAGCACTTGGGAAACTCTGAATATACAACCACTCAGAGTCTCAACCAGGGAATTACAAAATTCTTCTCATAAGTGAACCCCAGAAGCAAAATACCAACCCAAAGTATATATATACTTCTCAGAGCCAGAAGGCATCACAACCCTTGTGACTAATTAGAAATTAGCAAAAGGTACAAAGTCTTCCTACAACCAATCTCCCCTAAGCAAGCTTCCCTAAATGGGCTCCACATGAGGCCTATTAATGGGTGGGGAAGATCGTAGATTATATTAACATTACAGACAGTTGCTACTTCTTAGCCTTTTTTTGTTGGTCCTCATCATATCCTCTAACTGTGGATGTTCTCTAAGATTCTACTTTGGCCCTTTCTCTTTTGATAACATTATCAGATCCTCTGATCTTAATGATCATTTCAATGCATATGACTCCAAGATCCACATCCTGCTCCAATCTCTTTCCCACACCCTTCAGTACTGTATCATCAGTTTTGTATTAGACATTTTCCTCCCTCACCCAATCAGTTTCCAGAATCATATTCTGTTTCTACTTTTGCACCATTTCTCCCACATAACCCTTATTATCTCAGAAAACTATGACCTGAGTTCAAGCCGTTATTATTTTCTACCTAGATCAGGAGTGACCTGACCTAGATGATTGCAACAGCTTCCTAATGCTCTCCCTACTTTGTCTCTCACTACTCTATTCCCTACTGTCAAAATGATTTTCCATAAGCACAGATCTAACCAGGTGATTCTCCTACTCAACCAATTCCAGTGGCTTTCTATTGTCTCTAGAATAAAATATACATTCCTCTGGTAAGCTTTTTAAACCCTACCATTCTGGCCCCATTTTTCATCCCCATTTTATGTTACTTTCCCTTTGGCACTCCTAGATCTATCCATACATAACCCTCCAACTACCATCTTTTTGCCTTTACATTAGCCACCCCCTATTCCTGGAATGTATTCCCTCCTTACCTTTGGCTCAAGAGGCCCTCTCTTTCTTTAAGATGCAGGCCAGGTACCATATTCTGCATGAAATCTTTCTTAATCCCCCCTCCCAGTTGGTAGTGCCCTTCCTTCCAAAAATCTTTGTATTTAACTACTTTGTGTGTGTATGTATGTTATGTATATAAGTACTCTGGCATTACTCCTCCAGAGTAATTATGGTCATATCTTCACTTCAGGGTTTTAGGAGTACCCCAAGGCATTAGAGATGTCTTTTTCTATTGCTGTTGGCTTAAATCTCCATTCTGCTGTGGAACCCTGAATATTAGCTACCAGTGACTAGTACTCCCAGGTTCATTTAACCAATTAACATTGATTAACTTTTACAAAAGGATATTTACTTCAAATACTTATATGAAGATCAGAATATTTTTCCCTAATACCAGGGAATACCATTCCTCTATATCTCCTCAGTCCCTAGAAAGAATGGATTCAGATTTAACAGTTTCTACATAAGCATTCATCCTACCAAGTTCACATCCAAATGCAGTATAGCTTCTGCATGAATTTCCATCTCAGCTATTGCTGGGCATGGTTCTGAAGATCCCACCTCCATCATCAATACTGGATTGGCCACCTGTAAAACTTGGCATGAACTCTACTTCCAGACTTCCTGGTAGCTGGATCTCCAGTCTGACCTTTGAAAATTCACAAAAACATAGTTATCTCTAGTTTCATTCACCTGTAAGCAGGAAAGCTAAATAGTTCAGGGGTTCCCCCCGCCCAACCCTTCCCACAGGTGCCCATCAGACTATGGTTGACCTGGTCTTGTAGTCAGAAGACCTGAGGAGGAGAACCAAGCCACTTTTTAGTTACCTGACATTGGGCAGACCACCCCATCCCCCAGAGTTTCATTTTCTTCATTTGTAAAATAGGGATAACAGTACTCACACTTACTTCCTAGGATTGTTATATTGGTGGGGGAGTAGTGCTTGGTGAATTGCAATGTTGTATAAAAATGTGAGTTATTATTTGCTGGATTTTTTTGGCCACCACCCAATATTGGGTCATTTTAAAAATGTACCCATGTATACATCTCCTGAATCATAATTGATACTTCAAAGCCCCTCAGCTTTCAAATATAGTTTGTATTATTTCTCTCTAACTACATTCCTTTACTCCCTCACTGAAGTACATCTGCTGTTTTTCTGCCCACTCATACAGCTTTGTAAGACCTTCCTTCACTTTATCTCCATCTGCCTGCATCTACTACGAAGAAGGGCTTTAGTGTTATCTACAGATTTAGTGATTTTAATATTATCTTCCCTTTCCTCTATCTCTTTATAAAACTAGGAGTTAGGGGTTGAGGTGGATCACATTCAAATGTATTTATTAACCGTGAAACAAATATCTTTTCTGTGTCCACCAAACATTTCATTCTTATTGTTAATCAATCAATTAACATTTATCAGACACATACTATGTGCCAGGAACTGTACTGAGTGCCAAGGATACAAAAGGACTGTTTTGTTCCTGCTCTCAAGGAGCTTATAATCTAATGGAGGAGAAAACAGACAAACAACTATGTACAGGATAGATATAGATATGAAATATACTGTATATTGTGATTTATATATACACATGTGCACACATCCTACACACACATATTCACACACATCTATACACACATGTATACATATACACATTATATATGTGTATATATACATATATACACATACATATACATATACACATACACACATATAATACATATAATACACACACATATATATTCTCTTTCTCAGTCTCTTTCTCTCTTACAGTGAGCATGAGCTCTGTAATGCTTATACTAACTGATTAAACATACTAGAGCTTCCCTTTTTCCAGGGAGCAGCACAACTAGCCAGTCAAGAGGACTTCTGCTGCCCAGGGCTGCTTGACCAGTGATCATTTTGAAAGTACACTTTAGTTGAACTGGGAGATGCCTGCAAGTGGAGAAAAGAGTCTTGATCAACTCAGAGAAGAAAAGCAACATTTTGCTTTCTGACTTAGCAAAAGAGCAGCAATCCTCCTGCTTTCTGATTTATTATTGTAGTTACAGATATCTTCTTCCTAGACCACCACTTTCCACCTGACTTCCCCATTTACTATATTTCTCCTTTAACCCTGACAACCATAAATACCTCAAAAAAGACCAAAATACCTCAAATATGTAGAAATCCCTTTCTCACTCCCCTTTGAGCATATCGTCTCACTGCTCCAGTTTGCAAGCTGCTTCTTCTCAGGCAATAAATGCAGTTACAATCTTCGTAAACTGTGACCAGACCCTGGTTCATCCCACGTCCCCCTTTCAGACCTGGAATTTCTTCCATTTTAGTATTTCACCAAGGTTTTTATTTTAACAATATGAACATGTGTGTGTGTGACACATACATATGTGTGTATCTATGTGTTTATCAATACATACAGGAAAAATTGAAGACAATCTTGGAGGGAAGTCAGGAAAATTAAGGAAGACTAGGAAAGGCTTTTTTTCAGAAGCTAGGACTTTAGCTGAGACTTGAAGGAAGCCAAGGGAATCAGAATGCAGAGATGAGGGGGGAAAAAATTCCAGTCATGAAGTCCAGAGACAGTGTCCTGTTCAAGAACAGCAAGAAAGTCAGGGTCTTGGATTACTGAAGAGAGGAAGGCATCATTTTATGAGGATTTTATATCTGATCCTGGAGATGATAGGGAGCCATAAGAGTTTATTGACTAAGAAGGTGACATGCTCAACCTTCATTTTTAGGAAGATCAATTTGACCACTGAGTGGAAGGAGGACCAGAGTGGGGAAGAGATTTTGGCAGGCTATTTCAATAGGCAAAGAGTAAAGAGATTAGGACCTTCAATATGGGTGGCATAGTGGCAATGGCAGAGGAGAAAAGAGGATTTTTAGGAGACATTACAAAAGACAGCTATTATTGGAATTTCTGCTCCCCACACCCCTCAATGTATCACATGGGAGAAATGGAGGAGAGCAGATCTTGTGATTGTTAACAATCAAATTTATGTGCAATCAGCCATTATATTTAGGATTAAAAAAAAATCTAACTTCCCCACAGATTCGCTTTACTGTAATTATCCACATAATTCAGACCACAACCACACCCAAAAAAAGAAAAAAAAAAAAAAAGAAAACCTTGAAAAATCTTTGTGTGTATCCACTCCTAATACTTGGAAGATCTTACCATCAGATAGATCATTATCCATCTAGCTGACCTCTTAAAGTCTAGCTCAAATGCTACCAACTTGGAGAATCCTTCTCTGATTCTACAAGAAGGAATGTTAACATTCCTTCCTTCTCCTCCGAAAAATGCAACCCTTTGTTTATGCCACTCATATACTCTCTATGCATCACATTTCATTTTGTATTAATAATAAGTTAATTGCTTAAAGCCGCTTGAGTGAATATAGTCATGCCAGCAAATAACTGATTGGTGATTACAAATATTTTTTAAAAATTACTTATCTGACAGAGATAGGTGACCTGTTTTCTTTCCTTTCTTAGGATCATAGAGTTAGAGTCAGAGGAAAAGTTAGAGGCCATGCAGCCTTATATTATAGATGAGGCAAGGGGAGCCCCAAGAGGTTGTAGTTCATTCAGGTGGTAAGTGACAGAGGTAGGTCCTCTGATTCCCAAGACATGGAACTTCCACTACATACTTTTCTTGAACTACTTGCTGATCCTTCAAAATAGCACTCATTCTCCCACCTCTGTGTTTTTGCACTGGCTGTGCTCCATGCCTGGAAAACTCTTCTTCACTCTTCTTCTAACTTCCTTCAAGACTCAGCTGAAATCCCAGTTTTTGCAAGAGGCCTTGCCCTGCTCTTCCCCCTCTCCTTCTAATCTGAGATGACTATCTTCCATTTTCTTTGATATATCTTTAAGTAGCTGTTTTCATGTTATCTCCCCCATCACAATGTGAGATCTTTGCAGGCAGACTTTCTTTGCTCTTCTTTGTTGAAAGATCAAATGAGATATTTGTGAAGGGCTTAGCATAGTGACTGGCACATAGTAGGCACTATATAAACACTTATTCCCTTTTCCTCCTTCTCTGTTTCTCCAGCATTTAGCACAGTACCTGGCATACTGTGAACATTTAATATGATCTTATCATTAAAATAGAGCTGATTTACCCGTTCCTCCATTGAAAGGAAATGCAGGATTGAAAAAATGCAAAAAGCATATATTAAATGTTTACAATATGCCAAGCACTATGCTAAGTGCTGGAGAAACAGAGGAGGAAAGGGAGGAGTGGGGGGAGAGAGACAGAGATGGAGAAGGAGGGAGGCAAAGACAAAATGTAATTAAGACGTGTACCTTCTGCTGTGGAGATTACAGTCTCATAGGCAATAGCTTAATGTGGGGGGATAGGAAGGAAAGAAAATAGAATTTTGTTAATTTTAAAAGATAAAATAGAGAGTTTGCTACAGATGTGGAAAGCATTTTCAGATGAGGTCACTGTATCGTTAGCTTTGCTTAGTTGTTTACTTTGTTACAAGAAACCTCTCACAGAGTGGGGACAATCTGTAAATGTTTGTAATGGAAAAACAAAACACATCAATAATTTTTTAAATTTAGTTTGCTTATTTCCCCCTTGGTAATTATTATGAACTTCCAAATGCCACAGTTTTCTCATCCCTTAAGATCATTTAAGATAAATTTTCAAAACCATTTGAATTATTTTCTCTTAAAAATTTTTTTTTCTAGCTGTGCTGCTATTTGTGTGTGAGCTCAGGTCCTCTGCTAGACTAAGCACTCTGAGGTCAGGGACTTCCTTTTATTTATCACCCTGTCTCCCTCAAGGCCTATCTTAGTGGTGTGCAGATAGGAAGCATTTACATATTGGTTTTATTGAACTGACAAAGGGAAAAACTAGTTTTAAAATTATCTTAACTACTTTTTATCTCAAAGCGACCTAGTTCCCAGCTTACTTCTTTTATTAAATATTTAGTGATTAACTGTTAACAAAGGTCAAAAGAAATGAATGAAATATGAACTTTGATGTGACTTCTCAATATATTTCTAATATTTTATTTCAGGAAAAGAATTATATATTTTAATTTAATTTAGGTTTCCAATACAGACAAACTTCAGAATAACAATGACCAAAAGAAATCAATTGTAGACCAGACTGTATTGTAATCCTCACCTACTAGGAGATCTTTGAGAAACTACCTTCAGGTGGGTATAAATGGTTCCACGTTAAAGTTCTTGTCTTCTATGAATGCAGTCTGGGGCCGATTCCTGACTAATAAAGCTGTAATGATTTTATTCGTATATAAAAGAATATAGGAAGCTACTTCAAATCCTAGACTTAAAAGTTGATTTTTTTTTTTTTTGTAATTGATAGGTCAACACAGTTAACTGAGATGTTTGCTTTTTTACTTCTGTTTTACAGCGGCTGGACATCTTGTTTTATTTTAGCTCTATTTGACTATTTCTGTATTTACAAGCTATGAAATCTTTCAAGAAGAGTGGAAAGGGATCAGTTTCAGTATTTCCGATTTTGCCGGAAAGAGCCGTTAAAAATAGTGACTACCACAAAAACATAAAAGAAACGGTAGCTTTCCTGGAGATGCCGGGGATTGAACCCGGGACCTCACACATGCGAAGCGCGCGCTCTACCACTGAGCTACATCCCCCAGCTACGAAAAGCGTTCTCCGCTCCGGGTATTCATTCGTTCTCAGACACGGACTCCGCGCGATCCGATAAAATTGTTGATGTTTCAGCCTTTCTCCGTACCCAGAAGGACCGTGGCGCCCTTCCCCCACACGTATACGAGCTGTGGGCTCCCGGGGCTCCTCCATCTGCGGGTCTACGGGAGGACTCGCGGGCACGCGCAGAGGCGGGAGGCCCGGGCCGCTCTTCGGGCTCGGTGTCTCGAGCGGCCGCGGGAGCCCCAGTGTGGACAAGCCCAGGCCCTGTCCCGGCTTCAGGCTTCCTGGGGAGTTGGGGCGGGGTGGAAAGGTGTGCTCACTCCTACTGGATCTTCTCTGCTTGCCTTTCATCGTATTATTCCAGTCCTTTTTCAAGAGGAGTGAGGGGGACGGAGAGTAACGTGTGTGAAAATGCTCGGAGTGGGAGGGGGCGAGGGGAGGCTTTGCTGCGCCGGGGGTCTCAGTGGTCCCAAGACTCCGAGGCCGCTTGTCCTGGATCCCAAGTACCAGAACAGGGCCCTGCCAATCATGCTGCCATTGATTCCTGGCCCAGGAGAGGTTTTTCAGGGGTCAGCACCTTTTCCAGCTTTTGAGGTCCCCAAGACATAATAAAAATTAAGGTTCATGAAAGCACAATATGACGGCAAAAGGGGCACAAGGGGAGACATCTGTTTTTTTTTTAATGTATTAAAATCTTTTCTGGATTTCACCATTTCTTCCCTCCCTATCACTCCCCATGTAATTGCATTGCAGTTTTAATGCACCGATTGCAAGCCCGGGAAAACCATTCCAATTCCCTTGACCCATTCATTGTTGCCCTAATAAAAGCTTTATCTGATAAACTTGAAGGCTCCTTGGAGTGAGAGGCCCAGCAAGGTTACCCTCCTGGCATCCCTTCTGATGCACCTGGGCCTGCTCCCTGTAAAGCAGAGGATCCAGATGCACCTCACACAGTACTTGGCACATAATAAATACTGTCATTGAGTCATCAAGAACCCTCCTCTTATGCGCATCTTCTCTGGCCTCTGCCTCTCCAGTCAACAACGCCCAGTGTGCCAGAGATGGTCAAAACCAACCACAAACAATATCCCACCCCAAAGCTACATTTGAATTCAGAGCACAGGATTAAACATTATGGCTCTATTTAACACCTGATACTTATTGTCTTGGGCAAGTAACATAACCTTCTCTGTAGACCCAACTGTAAAATAAGAGGGGGCTGACTAAATGACCCTGACTTTTTGTCGTTGTGTTGTGTTAGCTCTGAATCTATATGTCCTATGATATATAACAGGGTCCACAAACAACCCAAAAACTCTTGGCAAAAGCAATCAGTGCCATCCTTTAAATATGTAAAAGTTGGCACACGCTTTGCTTTCCCTTCTTCCATTATATTTGTCTTTCTACTTTACTAGCAAAATCCTTGAACCTGGCCAAGGCCTTAGATTTGATTAACACAGTAAGATTTCAGAACATACATCTACAGGTTGAGGCCCAAAGTTTTTTTACTGCAAATGATTAAAGATACTGTAGCCTATTTCCACAGCAAAAATGTTACATTGTTCACACACACACACACACATAACAGTATTAGATTAATACTTTCAACTTTTTATGATAAGGGGAGCCCGAGATAATATGAATAAAATAAATGCACAGACAATCCAAGAACTTCATTTTGACCAAACTTTCTCTTCCATTTAGTACAGCAGGGCCATCTGGAAAGGAAACAGAGTAGAAGAAATGTATCTTTTGGTCCAGGCCTTTTACAATGCTCTTTCCCTCAGGGTTGCCAGGACCATCCAGCTGCCCAAAGAACCCTACCCTGGTATTCACTTTCTCTGGGCTTACCTTTTCCAGCCTATAGCTTCAGAACACGCCTAAACACCATTTACAAACCACCTCTCTTCTCAGAATTAAGCTACCCCACATTCCATTTCATTAAAGCCCCATTCCCAGAAACTTGATGGCTAATTAACACATAAACTAATTCCTGTTGAGATGGTAATGTGTTACCCCTCCTAGGTACAAGAAAATTGACTTAAAGGGTAGGAGCTAAAGTTACTGAGGTAGGCCCTTGGGGCAATTTGTGGCTTTCCCAGTTGAGTTCTGGCTTCCCAGCAGTCTAATCACCCTTGGGCTTTTGAGAACACTGCCTCCGTGGGGAAGTCTTGTACTCCAGTTGGTAACCGATTTTCCCCCCTCCCCAGCTCCCTGACACCAACCCATACAAATCCCTTACAAAACCATTTTTATATTCTCATCTCCTATTTCCGAGGTCCTATTAGTACAAAGGTTCTGTATTCTGTCTCTAAGAGTAGCTTATCAAACTGTAAATTACTTTTTTACTTTCCTCTCCCCTTTCTAGCACCTAGTACGGTTTCAGTTTCCTCTTCTCTAAAATGAGGTTGGACTGAATGACCTCTAAGATCCTTCTCTCCACCCTCCCACCCCAAATCCAAGCATCCTATTAAATAAAATAGCCACAAGGCAGAAAGCCAAAGAATAAAGTAGGAAAAGTGAAAAATCTGTGTAATCCATAAATGGGGAATTTTCTAAAGTGGACTGTCTGCTCTGAATCATTTATATATTTAAGATTTTGCTCAAGAGAACAAACCATGTGCTGATTTGAAGTGTCCTTCCCATGTTTGAGGGACTGTCATGTGGAAGAAGGTTCAGGTTCATTCCTTGTTTTAGGTTGCTCTGCAGGGTAAAATAATCAATAAAACAAGTTAACAAGAAGGCATGCATCTTCCATAGAAAAGCATCTCATCAATTACATGCTTCCAACAATAAATTGGGTGGCTAGCTGGTGCAGTAGTTTCCAGATCTGGAGTCAGGAAGATCTGTATTCAAATTTAGCCTCAGACATTTACTGGCTCTGAGACCCTGGACAAGTCCTTTAACCCTCTATATTTCAGTTTCCTCATCTGTAAAATGATTGGGAGAAGGAAACCACTCCGGTATCATTGCCAAGAAAATCCCAAATTGGATCACAAAGAATCAGATACAACTGAACGACAATCGATTGAGCTATGTAGCCTTTGATACTGTTAACCCCCTTTTCCTCTTGGCTCCTCACTCTTCCCTAAGTCTCCATGACGCTATTGTCTCCTGGCTCTCTCTTCCTTCCTGTGTAAAGCTCCTGTCCCTCCCAGTGATTTATCTATTTTTTCTTTTCTATTAAAGGGACCATCCCCCGACCGCTTTTTAAGGAGGCCTATTCACTGAATGGGCTTTACCTCACTTTAAGTGAGTACCTGAAAAGGCCTTAGCCTAAAAAACCAAGATCTCCCATTTCATCCTGGGCCATCTCCAGTCATCCTGGTGAATATCTGGTTACTGGATCCAGATGGCTCAGGAGGAGAAATGAAGCTGGTAACTTGCACAGCCTTTCCTCACTCAAAACAAAGACAAGTGCAAGTCATGTCATGAATTTTCTGATGTCATGGTCCTCTTCGAAAATGAAGGAAGAACACAAATCCCTTCTCAGCCTTTATGCAGGTGACTAATCAATATTCAGATCTGATCTCCTCTGAACTCCGGTCCTGCATCATCAATTGCCTATGAAACACTGAAATTCACCTAAATGTTCTATAGGCATAGAGATGGATCTTGCCCCTATTTTGGACTTAGTACAGTGCCCAATACTTAGCAGACACTAAAGGAATGCTAGTTGACTGATAGACTGACTGATCTCAAACTCAGCACATTCAAAACAGTTTCTTTTTCTTTTCTCCCAAATCCTCCTTTCTTTCACACTCTCCTATTTCCACTGAGGTCATCAATGTTGTTTTAGTCACTGAAGTTTAGGGTCTTCTTAACTCTTCCTTTTCCCTTACCCCTCACTTCCAATGAGTTGTCAAGGCTGGATTCTACCTCCACAATATATTCCACATCCTACCCTTCCCCTTTCTCCCCATACAAACAGTCATTCTCCTGGTTCAAGCCTTTGTCACCTTTCTTCTGGACTATTGTAATGGCCTCCTAATTGTTTCAAGCAGAAATTACTTTCTATGTATTTTGCCTTTAGAGATAGCTAGGTGGTGGTGGATAGAGCACTGGATTTGTAGTCAAGAATAGCTCCATTTGAATTCTACCTCAGACACTTTAACCAGCTGTGTGACTCTGGATAAGTAACAATTTCTCAGCCTCAATTCCCTCATCTGAAAAAGGGGGTAATAGTACTTATCCACAGGGATATTTTGAAGATAAAATGAGATTATATGTATAATATATAAATACATAAATGTATATGTATACATACACATTATATATATTATATATGTTTTGCAAATCTTGAAACACTATATGCATGTAAACTGTTATTTAATATAATGTGTGTGTGTGTGTGTATATATATATATATATATATATATATATATATATATATATATATATATATATATATATATATATATATTGTTCCCTTCTCTCTACCTTAGTAGAACATAATCTACTATACTTGAGATCAGGTACCACTTTTTTTAAATTTGTATTCCCAGTGCTCAGCACAGGTGATTGGTGCACAGGAGGCATTTAATCAATTCTTGTCAAATGAATGCATACAGAGGAGGAAACTGAAACCCAGTTTAACAACTTAGCAAAGATCACACACATTGTAGAGACAGAACTCAAACAACATCTTATATATTTCTTAGAAAGTAATTTCTGATAGGCAGGCACTAGCAACTCTAGATTTCAGAATAGGCTTCCAGTAGGAGGTAGTAGGTCAACTGAGCTTTCATGGAAGCTGGGTGGAGGTGAGCACATTCCAGAACTAGGGGGTTGGGCAGGATTATCAATTTATGCAAAAGCATGGAAAGTCATGTGCTGGAAACATCAAGTACACCTATGTGACTTAGATAAAGTACATGATGGGGAACAAGGTGAAATCTGTTTGGAAAGATAGGTTTGAGCCAGATTGTGAAGACCTTTAATTACCAAACAGAAGAGTTTATACTTTGTGCCAGAGACAAGGAGACACCAGAGTTTCTTGACTAGGGGAATGACATGGTCAGATTAGAGTTTTAAGGATTATCAATTTGGCAGCAATAAGAATAATATTTTGGAGTGGTGAGAGAGATGAGACAGGAAGAATAGTTAGAGGGATTCAGTCTCAAGTTCTTAAACTTCTGATCTATTCCATGACATGATCCTGCTTTGTAAGTTAGTAGGCTCCAACATAACTGGAAGTCTTTTGGTAAAGAAGGCAGGATAGCCTATTCCTTGAGCAAGATGACACCTGACATAACTTACAACTGCAGCATTCAATAGTTCCATGGATTAATTTATTACAATACAAACCACGCTGAATCCAAATTTCAATTAAAAAAATCACAAATGGCTTTATCCCAGGCAGGAATATTTTAAATCAATCATTTTGGAAGGCATTGTGAATGGCAACTCAGTTTCATTCCACTTAATTCTAACTGCTGGGAACCCACATGTACAAAAACTATTTATAGCAACTCTTTTCATGGTGGCAAAGAACTGGAAATTGAACTGAACAAATTGTGGTATATGATTGTGATCAAGTACTATTGTGCTGTAAGAAATGATGAAGGGGATGGGTTCAGAAAAACCTGAGAAGACTTGTATGAATTGATGAAAAGTTAAGTGAACAGAACCAGGAGAAAAATCTGCAGAGTAACAGCAATATTATAATGATGATAAACTGTCCACTCCAGAAAGAGAACTGATAGATTCAAAATGTAGATTGAAGCATTTTTTTCTCCTTTCTCCTTTTTGAACATGGCTAATACAGAAATTTGTTTTGCATGATTTCATATTTGTAATGGACTTCATATTTGCCTTCTCAATGGCCAGGGAAAAGACAGAGCAGGGGGGAATCTGGAACTGAAAATAAAATAAAATTGTCCAGATTGAAAATGGAATAAAGAGCAGAAGACAATGACCCAAGAAAAGATTTCTCCATACCACTCAGGAGAGAGATTCTGTGTGGGGAAGATTCAGCTCTGCTGCATCCAATGGGGAGGAAGGAATAAAAGGGATTGGGTACAAGCAGGCACCTCTACATTCCATTGGTGTTACATAGGGTAAACAAAGAAAGAACTGCTGGCCACTTCCAGGTGTTGCGATCTCAACAGTATGCAGTAGCCAAGGATAGATTGTGCATGCATTTTGTGTATTTGTATAATACTTTATTTGGGGTCAGCCTCAGGCAAAACTGGGAATCAGAAAAATTTTCTTCCTGGCCCATGGCCTCTCCATTCCAGAACCTTCTCCTTTTGGTGCCTCTCCCCACCCCAGGAACACAAGTATCTTTATGCTGCTTCTTGCACATATTATCTCTCAGGTCACCCTTAAGTTCCAGATATTCCAGTCCTGCTTCCTTTCCCAGGTTTTCCCCCATTTTTTCCCCCAATACCAAAGAATGCTTATTTATCCTGAGTCCCTTCCATCCCTCCAGGGCTTGGCTAGGCTAATCTGATAAAAATATTTTATGGTAATACTTTTTTTTTTATTATTATTCATGGTAATACTGTAAAAGGGACAGCTAGTTCTCATAGAGAGAGTGCCAGGCCTGGAGTCAGGAAGACTCATCCACCTGAGTTCAAATCTGGCCTCAGATACTTACCATGTATGATCTTGGGCCAGTCACTTTTAACCCTGTCTAACTCATCTGTAAAATGAACTGGAGGAGGAAATGGCAAACCTCTCTCTTTGTCACGAAAATCCCAAATGGGATTATGAAGAGTCAACATACGATGAAAAAGCAAAAGTTACTTTAAAAGCTGAAAGCAGCTTAATATGGTACCACTTTTAGAAATGTTAATATTTCCTTATCCCAAAGGAATAGTAGAATTTCAGACACAAGGCCAAATAGTGTAAGAGGTGTTTTTTGGCAGGAAATCCCATCTAAATCTGAACATCTTTATCAGATCCCAGAATCTATTGCCATTGTGCCACATCATGGAATCTGAATAAGTGAAGCAAATCCCTGAGGTGGGCACTTCTCTGGCTGTGCAAACATCAACTGGAAAACAATTTATTATTTCTCAAATTGTTTTAGATCTTTTTATTGAATGTTTCCTTGTCCTTATCTCTTCTCCTGCTAGATTGTAAACTCCTTGAAGTCATAGACATAGAATCATTGGATTCTCAAGTGGCCTTGGGAATTATCTAGGCAAGGGGTTCTTGACCCAGGAATTTTAAAAAAAATGTTATTTCACTATAAATGGTATCCTTTGTGATCCAGTATATTTTATTTCATACACTTCAAAATGTATTCTAAGAAGGGGTTGATGGACTTCAACAGACTTGCCAAACACACATATGGAAAAAGGTTAAAAAACTCTCGTCTAATTCAAATCTTTCATTTTGGAGATTAGAAACTGAGGCTTCGAGAAGTAAGGTAACTTGTCCAAGGTCACAAATGTAGGAAGAGACAATCTAGATTTAAACTCATCTCATATCACTCTTTATTTTTTTTTAATTCCAGTGATTTCTACTATAGTAAATGTTTTTGTCTTGATTTTTAAGCTGTTAAGTTGAATTTCTATCTCACCCTCCAGAAATCATGTGGATAAAACCAGTAATTATGAGGTCATGCTACTTGCTGAGTTGCCAGCAGTTACAAAGACTACAGATACATGGAGAGAATTCATGAGCTGAATAGAAAGAGGGTCTTCTCCTCTTGGAATCCAGAAAAGTGTTTGTATCCTCCTGAATAAGAAAGGGAGGAAAGGGATGAATTGGTTTACATGATATGCAATAAAACTTATAGCTCTTTCAATTACATCACTTTGCTCCTCAAGGTCATAATTATTAGAAATAACTTATTACTATAATTAATTATAATTAATAACCACCCGGAGGGTCAAAGTGGTGCATTTGCAAAGACTGCTAGGTTTATTCTATTCTATTGAGATCCAACCATGAACTACACTGTTGTCCAAAGACAAACCTGGTAAAATTCTGAGAAGCTGGTTGGTCTCTGGTGAAGTTATCATCATTTTAAGGCTATCTCTTAAATCACAAAGAGATAACACCTTGTTTCTGGTTCAGTAAAATGAGGACCAGTTTAGCCATGTCAATTACATCTCTACTTCAGGGCTTTAGGGATACACTAAGCAAGTGTTCCTTCTTTCCTATTGGCTCAAGCCCCCATTATGGGTATGTGCCCTTTCTCCACTATTAGTCACCAGTGGCTAGTGCTCATAAGGATATTTACTTTGAAGATATAGCAGGAACAGAAGTACTAATGTTTTCCCCAAATAATTTGGGGGTACATTCTACCCTGATAACACAGAGTTCTCTGAGGAGAGTGGGATAAGATTTAATATACTTTCTACTTAGCACTGATTCCCTCAAGTTCACGTCCAGATGTGGCATGATTGTAAGAAGAGTCTTCATTTCAGCTACCACTGGGATGGATCTTGAAAGTTTTTCCTTGCTCCTCAGGGTTTCACTGCTGCGTTAGCACGTTGAGACTACTTACAGAACTTGTAGCATGCTCCAAAGTTCTCCAATACACTTCTTTAACACATCATCTTGATTCTTCTAGAAGCAAGATTCCCAGTCTCTTCCATGTGGGAAACTGCATCAATAGCACTCTGCTCATGCTCATCAGGACTGGACTCAGTGTCCAGTCCCTCAGTACAGAAGTAATTAACCTTTAGTACTTATTGGATAACAGTAGTAAGCTAAATGCTATTCAAATGGACATGCATTTAAAACAAATAAAATTTTAGTCTGCGGTCATAAATAGGTGGAAAAAGATGGTGATATATTTAGAAGAAAACATCGCAAGAAGAAACAAGCTGTTACATGCATTTTACCCCAGAGTATATTACTGGTCAGGGCAGCTAGGTGGTGCTATGAATAGAGTACTGGGAGGAATAGAAAGGGTGAGATATACGGGGAAATTTAGGCAACATAAAAACAAAAATATTCTAGTGAGAATCTATTTTTTAAAGAGTAAGGGGTATGCTGCTCTACAGCAGTAAGAAAAAACATGAGCTCTTGATGCTGTGTGAGTCGATACAAACTCTTCATGCTTCATATAAAACAAAAGGAGCTGTGTCCACAAGAACCAATGTTGTATCCTTGTTGAATACACTTTCCATGCTATTGTTAACTTTTTTGTTAAATATCTTTAAAAAACAAGAAAAGAAAAAATTATAAGCTGTGTTCCTATTCAAGTACACATGCACAATAATTAGGTTCAGTTTGTAGAATTATTCATTCTGATTCTCTCTCTAGGGCATGCAAGAGAGCCAAGGATATATAAAAAAAGTCATTTACATGCCTTCAGAAAATATTATCCAAAGAAGCATAGTCATGCCATGAGAAGCACCATTTTGATTACACAATAATGTGAAAATACAGACACTTGGGCCAACAATCACATTAAATGAACCCAGTTCTGGCAATTTTGAGTCATTCATTAAAACCAGGGAGAGAAAGAGAAGTAGTCCATATAAAGGCACTCCTGTTACTTTCCTCCTAATGGTGTTTGCAGAATGATACTGAAGACTGATGTGGCATAATAAAATACCCCCTTTCTTTCCCTTTTATAGGCTAATTTAATTAGTCATCAGAAGGAGATAGAATAGGAAGAAATGCTAACTGTTGCGATCTCCTTTAAGAACTGAGGCTGAGCATACTCAGAATACTTATGGAATTAACTTACAGAGAATACCTCAGCACCACCTTCCCTTTAAGTTCACTCTGGAGAGTGAGAAGGCTACATTAGTGTAATGGAAGCCAGAATTAAGGGGTAAATTGTTGATCCTCTTAATTACATTTCAAACAGAGGCAGTTGGCTTTTAAACAAGAATTTGATTCTCCATGGAGTCCTACATCTTGTCTTGAGTGCCTGGGAGAGGAGGCAAGAAGCTCCATGAGAGGATACTGAACTTGCCCAAGGGACCTAATTTGCCTATAGCTTCTGTAGGAAGAAGGTGAAATATGTATATGTATTAAGGGACCAGGAAGGATTGTTATAAGGCAATGATTCTTTAACTCTAAAGGAATTTAACTCTTAACCTATACTATAGAAATCACAACCATTCTCCCTGGAAATTCTTCCAATCATTTCAAATCTTCTTTCAAAATGACCATGTCAAAGTCTCTTATGTTTTAAGCAACCAAGTATGGCAATTTATCATAGTATATATTGGAAAGAGAGGACTTAGGTTTGAAATTCTACTCTGCTACCTACTAAATAGTAAGCAGGTTAAGCAAATCTCTGTACCATTCTAAGTCTCAGTTTCTTTCAGTATAAAATGAAAGAGTTTGATAAGATTGACACCTAAGATATCTTCTGCTCTAAGTTGTATGATTTTGCTGCAAAAGTTCTCCTACCTCAGAACCCATGACAAAGCAAAAAAGTTGCGGTCCCAGAAATCAAGAAAGGAAGAAAACATGGTCTGAAAGCACACAAATTCTCTTTCCTCTGGCCCTCTCCATTGGTTTAGCTTAAAAATTGTGAGAATCAACCTTACTAGATCATTCCTGATTGCCCTGGCACATATACATAAACTTTTTAGATGATAGTACTACTGAAGAAACAGGATTTTAAAACATTCATTTTCTTTCTTACGGTATTGATGAAAAAAATGTAAAGTTTGGTCGAATCAGTATCAACAATAGGAAACCCACATTGGCTATATTTTCTAGTGGGCACATAGGTACACCTTTGTATATTCATCAGGAGGGCTTTTAAAGGAAAGATGGGGAGAGCTAATTCTGTAATCATTTAGAAAAGTGTTTTTGACATGGTGTGGTGTAATGTAGTAAGATGAGCACTGCATGAAACCTTAGGAGGTGGATCATTTAATCCCTCTAAATAGTAACTTTTTCATCAATAAAAGGATAATAATCTTGCTTACCTCAGAGAACTGTAGTTCAAATGAAAAGAAATATGTATGTGTAAATTTTTACAATTTAAAGTTCTGTTGTATTAGTGATTTTATCATATCCCATGCAGCCTTAACCTCTCTCCCAACATCTCACATCTTGAGCTATATATTGGACAACTCAAACTGGATATCCACAAATATTTTAAACTCAGCATGTCGAAAACTGAATTCATTTCCTCCCAAATCCTCCCATCTTCCTATCTACCCTATTGTTGTCAAGGACTCTACCATCCTTTCCATCACCCACTGGGGCTTGCCACCTATGTGTCATCCTCAACTCCCCTCAATCTCTTTCAACCCCTATATCAAATCTGTTACAAAGACTTGTCAATTTCTACTATGTTCATTACATCTCTCCTATATTCCCCATCGTTTCTCTGATACTGTCACCACCCTAGTGTATCACTTCTGGACTATTTCAAAATCCTCTGGTTGTTCTCCCTGCCTCAAACCTCTCTCCAATCCAGTCTGTCCTCTACTCAGCTGTCAAAATGATTTTTGTAAAGCACAATATCATTCCACTATTCAATAAACTTCAGTTACTCATTATCTCCATGTATATAACATGTATCTGTCTAAATTTTACATACAGACTTTATATGTGTGTGTAAAATATAAAATCCTTTTATAACCTCTTCAGCGGATAGAGAGTTGGGGCCAGAGTCAGGAAGACGAGTTCATTTCTGACCTCAGACCCCAGCTGGGTGACCTATGGCAAGTCATTTAACTTTTCCACTGTAAAATGGGGGTAAAAATAGTTTCTATCTACAAGGTTATTGTGAAGATCAATCAAAATATTTGTAAAGTGCTTAGCACTGTGCCTGGCACATAGTTCATGCTTCGTAAATACTCCCTTCCTTCCTTTCCAGTCTATTTCTCTCTGCTTCTCTGTAATTCAATGACACTGATCTCTCACAAGACACTGTCTTTTAACTCTGGACACTTTCACTGACTGTCCCTCTCTTGGTTTTCCTAGCTTCCTTCAGCTCCCAGCTAAATCCCTTCTTCCTTTCCAGATTCCCTTTAATGCTAGTGCTTTCCTTCTAAGAGTATGTCCAGTTTATTCTGTCTATATTTTTTCTGTAAATAGTTTTTTTTCTTTTCACAAGTTCTCTTCCCTATTAGCCTGTGGGTTTCTTGAGAGAAGAAACTGTTTTTTTTGCTTTTCTTTGTATCCCCAGACAGGGCCTGGTCCATAATAGGCACTTAATAAATGCTTGTTGACTTGACTAATGTGCTCTTCATGTGTAGCATTCTTATTTGGGTTGACTGTACTCAAGGGAAGATATTTTGGTCTTGGCTATCAAAGTGCAAATCATTTTCTCATTGAGTGAAAAATTAGGAATTCCAGCCAAATTGCCATAAATGAATTGATAATTACTGAGTTTATGTATTAGCCTAGTTTTTATTTTAAACTTCTGATCTTCAGGTTTGGATATGAAACTCAGATCAATTTAGCTAGTAATGACAATAGCTAGCATTAATATAGCACTTAAAGGTTTTCTAAGCATTTTTCATATTTTGTTACCTTATTCAATCCTCAAAAAAAAATCTCTGTGAGGTAGGTACATACTACTATAATCCCATTCTTGAGCAGATGAAGAGATTGAGAGAATTTTAGTGTTTTGCCCAGGGTCACTCAGCTGGTGAGTGAGGTGCAGGATTTGAATTCAGGTCTTCTTGACTCCAAGTTTAGGATTAAAAACAAACTACCTTTTAGGAGATGCAGTAAAAGACAGTTAGGTCAGTCATGCTGGTAGTCATAATAATGATTGCTATGTACTGGCTGTCAAAAAATTCTTAGCGTAGTTTTAAGCTTTAATAGCTTAAGGCACTTTAACATTTACCTAATTATTTGATTATCCCACCAACTCTATGAAGAGAGGGATGGTATTATTCCCATTTTACAGATGAGGAAATTGTGTTTGAGATTAGGTGACTTGCCCAGGGAACAAAGTAAGTGTCTGAAGCAGGATTCAAACCCAGGTTTATCTATTCGCTAATCCAAGGCTACTTTGAAAAGGATTAAAGATAAAGGTGCCTATCTATAGCCAGTATAAAGAGAGCTTCCTTTGAACACCTTAAGAAAAAAAGCAAACTTGGGACTTTGAGAGCCTGAGAGAGTCAGAGGGAAGAAAATCCTTCACCTCCTTTACACCTTTCAAGACTTTCCCACCTCCAGCCAGCAGCCTCAGGTAACACAGATTTCTTGCATATGTGTAAAAGAGCTGTATAGGAAGGTTGCAGTGAGAAGTCCGCATTGAGTGTCATATCACCTGTAGATCTGTGATCTTATCAGTGTGGACATTCCTACTCATCTTGTACATTTGTCTCCTATTTCACTTCCTGGGAGAGTTTAAGTGACAGAGACGGTAAGAAGCAGAGCTCTTAAGACTCAAAATCGAGTGCTTTTTCCAGAAGTACTAAAACACATAAACTGTGAATTAACTGGTCTTTCTCCTGGCTTGAATTAGTACGATTCTCTGCTTTTCCCAGTCTTTGAAAGTGGGGAGGCAGGAGGAGCAAGACAGCGGTTTAAAGAGAGAATCAAGAACCTTCTTCATATTCCCTAAGTCCTTGTTCTTCTGACATTTTGTATTCCTTTGGAGCACAGCATCAATGCAACAGAGTGGATCAAAAATGAGTGAACTTCTGGCAGACAGTTACTTAAAATGTTAATGATATCTTTTGACATTACATTTCCTTTTTTTTCATAGGGCCATTCCATATAACATTTTTTTTTCTAAGAAAAGGAGTGGAAAAATCAGCAAAACAAATCAATTCAGCAATAACAACAATGAAAGCTACATGCAATATTCCACTCCCATGGATCACCCACCTCTGTAAAGGAGTGTAGAGAGATCAAATCATTCCTTCATAGCTATCTCATTTGATTACATTTTGATATCTTTTGTTTTAATGGCTTAAATTTCCTCTCTATTCTTCCTTTTCCTCCTCTCATAAAGTCATCCTATAACATAATATTTTAAATGAAAAAAATTAAGCAAAATCAATTAATGCAGCAAAAAAACATTTGGAGATATATATATATATGAAAAACACTCCACCCCTGCAAATCACCCCTTTCTGCACAAGTAGAGAGACAGAGACATTTTCTCTTAAGAATTACTTTCAACTGTTTATTGATACCATCACCTCATTTCTGAACACTCCTCCAATCCCCATGTCCCTTTAAGGAGAAGAAAAGGATCTTGAAATCTCAAATACTTAATTACTCTTGCTCCAAAGGAAGCTGTTAACCCAGAAGAAAGGTTAGGGATGGTTCATCCTGGCTTTATGGTTTGGATTTCTTTCTCTCCTCCCTTGTATTCTCCAAGACAAGACTACCTGCCCTATTGACAAGATCTTGAACCACAGCAGGAATCCATGGCAGGAGAAGTGGGGAGGTGAGAGAGGAATGGGAAGGGTGTTTTTGATAATGGACAGAATGGGATGGGGAATTGGGGAAGCTGAACAACTTTCCAGAAACTCCCATGTTTGGGTTTTTTCTTTATCTTAGAGTTCCTCTGAAGAATTAGAACAGTGTATTGAACACAATAGGGACTTGATATATGTTTGTTGAAATAATTTCATTATTTTGTTTATTTATAAATGTATTTTATTATTGCAGCATTATGAGATCCTAGGTCATAAGATAAACATACTCACATGTAATTATAAACTCTTATGCCAAAAGCAAAATGTAATTTGTCTAGCAGGTCTATCTCTTCTCCTGTATCACCATGAATAGTTGACTTCTATCACCTAGAGAGATGTAATAACATCAAATATTTGAGTTTGCATATCTCCAAGTATTAAATTAAAAATTTTTTTAAGGTTTTCATGGTGAAGCTATGAAGTGTATATTAAAGTAGAACCTTCAATGGTAGCCAAGTGTTATACCTTCTGGAACACTGCTTAACAACAAAAGCAGAATATGTTTTGTTTTTCAAATTAAACAATATATTCTTCTGCTTTATACGAAGTCAATAATTAATCAGTCCTGTGCAAGTCCCAGCCTACGCCATCTATGAATAGTTTTCAAATTCCAGATAGTGATTTCTGGGAACAACCTGCAAAAACCTCTTCATATTACCACACATAGAACCCATTATTGCTTCAAGCATACTTCATCTGTGTTACCCTTGTCTAGATGTCTGGAAGTGGTGCCCTAGTTCAAGGAAACATTTTGTCATCATGCAAATCATTGACGATTTTTAGTTGCCATTTACCACAGTGCAAACTTAACATTGAGCTTTCCAAGTCAGACTCTCAAGGGACTCAACTCACCCCTTTGTGTTTGTGTTTCCATGATGACATTAAGGAAAACAATAATGTCACTCCGCTGTAAATCCATCTTTCTGTATTCCATACTAATTTTAATATTAACTCTCTCCTCAACTCTCCCCAAGCCAAGTGTTAGACTCTTTTTTTTCTTCCCTTTTACAGGGCTGAGTTTTCCAAGCTTGTATTTTTAAGCACTTCCAAAATTTCTCTTAACATATGTTGCAGAAAGTCTGTCCTATTAACAGAATCCACTTTTTCAGAGCCTCACAATCCAAATAATCTTTCATATATTTTTCTGGAATGTACAATAATGTATTTTCTGTTTAGCATTGTTCTAATGTCCATTTTCTTGACTCTGGATCTCTTAATGTCAGCTTCACAGAACCCAAGTTCAACTTCCTTTTCATGGAAGGTCTAATTTGTTTTTTGACTTAGGAAAATGTATGATTATCTGTGTTTATGATTACAGTGGAAATTTTAAACTAAGGAGTAAGACAATTTTTGGCAACTGAGATTCTGATTGTACATCGTTTGAGTTTCACCAAGGAAAACTCACTTTAGATATAAAAACAAGAATGGACTTAGAGCAGGGGTTCTTAAACATTTTTGTGTAACAGAGGCCTTTGGCAGTCTGTTGAAGGCCATGGACCCCTTTTCAGAATAATGCTTTAAATGCAGAAAATAAAATACATAGAGTTGCAAAGGAAATTAAAAGTTATTGAAAACAGATATTTTACCACCCAAGTTCAAAGATCCCCTAAAATCTATCCAAAGACCCGGGGTGGGGGGGGAAGTGGTGTCTGTGAGCCCCTGGTTAAGAATCTCTCCTTATTAGAGAATTAGGTCTAGCTGTCCCTAAAGCAATTGATACAAAACTGTAGGAAATTAGAAATAAGTAGTTCCTCCTTTCCATAACATTCTTCTTCCCCAACTTCTTCTTTTCCTAGGTTTGATGATAAAGATTTCTCTGAGTGGGAATCTCTGAAAAGAAGTCCCCTTTGAAAACCATTGCTTGTCAGCATGGAATTTAAATTCCTGCTACTGTATTAAGTGAGGTTTGTAGAGGAAAAGTTTTGTTTTTTATCAAGATATCTACAATGCGGCCTGTTCTCATTAACCAAGGAATCTTCTGTAGTTCTAGTTGTGATTGGGTGGTTGCATTATCTGTTTCCTGGACTGGAACCAAAGTTTGAATTTTGATGAATTTCTTCCAAGATAATTGGAAATTAACCCTAGCCAATATGATCCTTGTATATTTTCATGGTAGTCTGTTAATATATCCTTTAAGAAGTCTGAATCAAGGCTGTCAATAGTCAATAGTCACTTCACTGAATGAATGAATGAATGAAGCAAGCAATTATTAAACCCTTACTATTCTATAGGGAAGGGATGCAAATAGAAAACAATGACAATCCCTGCTTGCAAGGAGTCTACATTCTAATGGTAGAGACAACACACATGGAAAATTTTGACTACAAGTCATATGGCAAAGTCTTATGGTCCTCAATGCACAGCAGCAGAACAGATGGTAACGCCTCTTTTTATTGTCATTTTCACTGATAAAATCATACTAGTTTCTGATGTTGAATTGTTTGACAGTGCCAAAGACTTTGGAGACAAAAGCTTTCTTTTCTGCATCTTCATTAGATGTCATTGTAACACCTGTAGGAGCTGTTGCAAGGCTACATTTCCATAAGGGTTATGTCTCAGGATAATGGCTAAGGACAGCGGGCTAGAAGCATACATATTCCCAAGGCACTGGGTTTATGGGTCTCAGGTCAAGGTGGTGATGGGAGCAGTAGGGATGGGTGCTCTCACCTAATCAGTTATTAATATATAGTTGTTATTTGCTTTTGTTAAAACTGTAACTAGGGCAGAATGATTAGGGCTTTGTTCTGTGGTGCCAAATTAGAGGATGCTAAATTTAGAGGTCACTGACAGAACCTGCTGCCCTCTCATAGCCCAGAAAGAGCTTAGTACTAGTTATCAAGAATAATTAGTTAAAATAGGAAGTTAATCAGATAGTGTGTTGGGAAGGGCTCCTTCCCTGCCCTACTAACTATCCTGGGTGCTATCTTCTCCACCTTGCCCTTGGTCTCTCTTTTCTCCTAGCCCCAGGGAGGCTTCTTCTAAAATCCAGCTGAAAGTGAGTAGAATGGTGTATACTAGGTCCTGACTGTGGAACTTGATCCAAGTACAAAAATTCCTAGTTACAGCTTTGTATTTTGTCACAAACTATTAAATTGGCAGGAGAAACTTTGAGGGTCTTCCCCTCCTACCCTGATTCTTTAGTGAAGGCAAACTAAGCCATCTTTTGCCTCAATTCTTACTTAGCCTTTGGCAGCTATGTGGTGCAGTGGATAGAGCATGAGTCAGGAGGACCTGAGTTCAAATCTCACCTCAGACACTTGACACTCACTAGCTGTGTGACCTTGGGCAAGTCACTTAACCCCAATTGCCTCATCCTGGGTCATCTCTAGTCATCCTGATGAATATCTGATCACTGGATTCAGATGACTCTGGAGGAGAAGTGAGGCTGGTGACCTGCACAGCCCTACTTCACTCAAAACAAAGTCAAGTGCAAGTCATGTCATTTTTTCTCTGATGGCATGGTCTTCTTCAGCAGCAAAGGACACACACACATACTTAGCCTTTAACTACTGAATGTGTGTTGTCTACAAAGTGTCACCTGTGAAAGACCTCAGTTTAAAAAGACCAAAATCTCACACTACTCTCTGGCCATATGTTCTTATCCATACATGCCTTTCTACTCATGTCTTCTCCAATGATTGTGGAGGAGAGAGTGAGGCTGATGATTTTGGGCAGCTCTGCCGCACTTAAATCCAATTCACTTCAAGTAATGACATCATGATATCATTGGTCCTTTCTGAGAGTGGGGGATGAACAATAGCAACAATTAAATTGGTTTAAGGTGAAATAAAAATCTGGAATGTAATTTAGGATGATTAATTTTGGCTTTTATCTCCTCCTTAGTTACATGAAGGTCATCATTTCGGCTGGCTCGGAGTAGATGTTTCTCCTGCTTGCTGGCTGTTGAATGAATTTACCTCCAACTTTGAACTGGAAGGGATCTCAGAAACCATCAAACCTATCTCATCATTGAACAGATTTAACAGAAGAGATAACTGAGGCCCAAGGAGGTGTTTCATGTGTTTTATTCATTAAAGTGAGGCAAAAAGAGATGCTTTAAACTTTCCCCTAGAGATTTTGCCTTCATTTCCACTGCTCATACAGAGAGGTCATAAGCTATTTGGTATTTGAAGTGGTTTGGTATCCTATCAGGATTTTGAGGCTTGAGGATATGTTGGCTACATCAGCCACATGTCTGAAGCAAAGTGGTGACAGAAACCTATAGGCATAGTCAATACCTGTTTCAAGAGCCTTCTATTACACTTACTATTCTCTGTACCGTATGGTTGGAACTTGTGATTGCATCAATGTGGGGGAGCTCACAGTGTGGAAACTTCCTCCCCTAGTGTTGCTCAGCAACTGGTTTGCAGTTTTGTGTGTGAGAGGGTTGCCGGGAACATTGAGGGGTTAGTTACTTGTGTGATTCTGGCACCAGGCTGTGTGTGACAGAGCCAGAATTTGAGCACAGGTCTTCCTACTCCAATCAGACAATCCCACTCACTATTCCACTTTGGCCTCTCAGTATTTCCTTATTTTTGTGTCTCTCTGGTTATTTCATTTGTCTAAGCCTCAACTCCCCAGGTAGATTTTAATCTCCTTGAGGGCAGGATCTTTTCTTATGCTTCTTTAATAAAAACTTTCTCTCAACATTAAGCAGAGTGTTGAGCACACAGTGGTATTACAAATGTATCTCATAACAGGGATCAGATCCCTAATGCAATTCTGTCCATCTATGAGGAAAATGGGAAGGAAAAGAACCTAGCTTTGACTTTGAACCCTCAGCTTGTCTTTCATCTTTGGAATTCTAATACACAACTAACTCCCCAAAGTTATATGGACTGGGAAGTTTCCTAAAGCTAGACCCTTTTCCAAAGGGAACTCCTTGTATGGAAACACCTTCCATTGACTCCAATCAGATACTGCTGGAGTGAAAATTCTTTTCGGTGACTCAGATCTGCAATTCTTTGGTAATTTAGAGTTATAGACTCTGGTACACTCTAAGTTAAGTGACATACCCATTGTCATATGTAGCTAGTATATGTCAAAGACAATACTTAAACTCAAATCTTCCTGACTACAAGCACAAACTACTGTTGACTGCTCAGTACACTCTATCAAAATGGGATTTGGGGCTGCAAGCCAGGGAGTGATTAATGCAGCCTTGGAGAGAATCCTACTGGAGTACTCAGTGACTTCAGGATGAGACCCAGTGTGTCTTCCTCAAGTCTTTATCCTTCCTATAAATCTAGAAGTTCATGATATGGTACAACAAAACTGAGAAGCGAGGCAAAACAGTCTTCATAATTGGACTGCAGGGTCTCTTAGGAGTAGAAAAAAATAAAAAAAGTAATTTTTGGACTTGCTGAAAGAGTCATTTGCTTAAAAGATTACCAAGTAATGCAGTTAATGACTCTTTGTTCCAGGAAAAACTTGGAATGTATTTTAGTCTACTACAAAAAATAGCAAATAGTAATAATAATGGACATCATTTGTGTCTTGAAATTCAGAAAAAAAGAACTTGATAGTTACACAGATTTATGAAAACAAATTATGGAAAAAGGAAATTTCCAGTCAATTAAATGATATAGCTTTTTATAGGCTTTTAATTTATAATCCCACTTGTGAATTTCAGAGAGAGCTGACTTGGAAATCAAGATAGCATTCTAATTAGGACAGACCATTAAACAAGACACTTTGTATTTGATCAAAGAACACCTGATTACAATCTTCTTACATATTTTACTCTGATCTCAGGAAATTATCTATCAAAATATCAACTGAAGTATAATACTTGTATTATTATGCTTAGGCTATAAAAAGATTGCCATCCAAGTTGCTCTTGAGTTTTGTAATTCCTCCTCCCTAACTCTCCCCCTCCCTCAGAAAGTGCCAATTTTCTTTCAACAACTCAATCAACTGATTTTGGTATACTTCAGAATAGATGCTGAAAAACTATTTTTACAATTTACTTTTCATAAAATTATTGATTTAGAGCAGGAAGGAGACTTCAAGGTCACCAAATTCAGCCCTCTCATTTTACAAATGAGGAAACTGAGGCCTAGCATGTATGATTAGCTCATCATGCAGGCTTAATTAATGCAAAGTCAGGATTTAAACCTACATTTTCTGACCCCAAATCTAATGTTATTTCTGTGTTCAGTCATGAGATTAAAAAAACACATTCACTTAGAATGAGTGTCTAGGATAGGATTCAGGGGGAAATTTAGATGTATAAAAATGAAAGATATCAATAACATTTATTTTTTTTAAACTTTCACTTAATCTGATTTTGAATGAATTTGATATCAAAAAAAGGGGTACCTACCTGAGAAGCTAACCAAATGTTTTCTCTGCTTCAATCTCATTTTCTTATCTAGGTGGTAAAAGGATGAAGTAGTTTACTTTTAGAGCTTTTTCTTATGCTTTTAGGGCTTTCCCCCACTGTTCTTGCCACTACTTTGTTGCTCACACCTCACACCTCACATGACAACATCTCTTCTAGGTTTTCCTTTCTCCTGGGTAGGGTACAAAATTACTCCTCCCTTTTTCTTTAGTTTATGAAAATTCCCATTCCATCAGTATTATTTTAGTTATCAGAGTGGTCTGATAATATAATTCACACAAATTGTTAGTCATTCTTCCAGGTTTAATGTGTTATCTGCTAGATTTTTTTTTTTCATTTTAAAAGAATGCAAGGAGAAATTATTACTCAAAGCATTACTCAAATACTAATAGTGAATCTTCAAATACCGGGTGGGTGGGAAGTTATATTGGAAAGGAGACATCAGTGCTCTTTATCTCAAAGCAATATAAAAAGCAACTCCTGGCCATGCCACAAACTAGTTGTGTTAAGTTGTCTCCTGAGTCTGTGTTTGGAGGTAGTCATTGTATTTCCTTGGATTTAATTTTCCTCAGTAAAATGAAGGGAGTTGGACTATATGGTCTCTAAAGTCCCTTCCAGATATAATATTCTAAAACTTTCTGAATCTACAAACTGCCCATTTAATCTACATGTAAGCTTGATCCTGTCGGGGCCTGAATTAGTAAAGTACCTGTGGGTGTGAGGGTAGGGAGAGGGATTCTTTAAATATAACAAATCTCTTATCCCAGGGATGCCTGGTTTACTCCTTGTCATTCTTGTTTATGGGGAACAAATCTGCAGAGAAAATATAAATACCCATAGAGAATAGGGATTCTCCCTCATTGAGAATCTACCCATATGTTGGGGAGTAGATCAGAGAGAAAAAGGAGAATGTATATGAAAGAACAGGCATCTCTTCCTTTAAGGCCAAAGTAAGCTTCCTGCTTCCCCTGACACTACTCTGATATTTTTCTGGAGGCTGCTACCTCTCTTCCCTTCCTCTCCCCACCCCCAAATCTCTTATGTCTGGCCTTATAGTCCCCACAACCAGCAACAGATTCTGCCCAGTCTTCTCAAATGAACCAAAAGTTATTACAGGCAATGAGGATAGATAAGATATAGACTGGATACAGGTAGACATTTAGAAGTATTACACTTATAGTAGACAGAGTTTAGTTTCCTTAGTTTAAAATTCCCTGTCCAGACCACTTTTAGCTCACTGTCCCTTTTACCCATCCACTTTAATCCCAATTGGTTTCTGCTCCAGGTCCATAATTCCTCTATTTATCTGCTAAGTATTTTCTTCCTGGTTTTCAATTTCTACATTTCTTTTCCTCTAACTGCCCTTGACCTCCCAGATTACTGAAATTCCCCTTTGATCTGTTGATTTCTCACTCATAGCTATTTGATCTCTGCTGCCTGAGATAAACTTCTCTTATTTACCCATTAACAATCAAAGATACCTTACATTTAGACATGTGCTCTGCTGGCTGGTTTTCAGCAGGAATAAAGAAAAAAATTATGGTAACATTGTACACATCAATAACATTTCCTCCATCTTACATAATCCCTTTTTTTTTTAAAGATATGATTGGATCTCCATGGGCAAAGTAAATTTAGAGTAAGGCAATAGTCCAGATTGTCTGCCTACAATGTACCAGCTCACTCATCATTTGATAATATGATACAGGAGATAATCCAAAAAATAAATCTCTTGCCAAAATCTGTCCAGAGATGGAAAGAAGCATGATGTCACCAATGTTGTCACTGTCCATCTTGGCTGTTGGTGTCATTTTTTGAAATGCTGTCCTATTTTCTTTGCTATATACATTAGGAAAAAATAGAAGGTGAAAACACGATTCTTAACCTTCCCATCTGATCTTTGGTAGCTTGGTGTTTCTTCAAGCTTTTGACTCTGGCCTTGACCATTCCAGTTGGATTAAAATCCATACTGATGTACTTTGTTCAGGACCTTTCACATAAGTTTATTAATCAATCAACACTTGTTAAGTATCTACTCTATGTCAGGTACTATGCTTAACACTGGGAATACTGAGAGGCAAAAGATAGTCGCTGCCCTCAAGAAGCTTACAATTTAATGGGGGAAACAAGCAAATTAATATGTTAAAAGTGAGCTATATTAACTAGGGAATAATTAAAATAGGGAAGGCACTGAAATTAAGAGGAGTTGGAGAAAGTTTCCTTTTAAATGTTTTTGCATCTTGATGTTGTGCAAAGAGTACCAGATTGGGAATCCTGTAGACTGTTTAACTCATTGTGTGGCACTAGGAAAGCCACTCTTTAAACTTTTCTTTCTGTGTCTGTAAAATGGACATAACATATTAGATTCTTCATGGGGTTGTTATAGGGAAAGTACTTTATAAATCTTAAATCCTATGTAAATGTAGATTGGCATCATCAGTATTAATAATTGTACTGAGGCAGTCACTAAAGTTTCCTTTATATTGTCAAGAAATTCTTGTCCCCATTGAGGGCTGAGCTATCTCATCTTCCTTTCAAAAGCACCTTCATGGTGTTTATTACTAGCTAAACTCCTACCCAGTGCTGATTTGGCCAAAATTGAACAGAGTTCATCTCTGCAAGATCATTTGCGGCTATCACCAGGTAATAGCAACATGCAGAGAGCTAGAATATGAACTAAAATGGCCCAGGTCGACCATTATTACAGAATGCCTCTAGATGGAAATCAAAAAAGGGAAACAAAGTAATACTTGAGATGTCAACTAAGTAAGACAAAAAAGAATCTTTAAGATCTAATGTTTTCAAAAGAGAAACTCTCAACAAGAAGACTATAAACTTCATGTCAGAAAAGAAATATTAGTCCTCAGTTTTACATGATTTTTGATGTGTATTATTTCTGTCCTAGATGCTAGAAGCCTGGACTTCTCCCAGATAAAAGAACTGTCATATGATCATGTGACTGCAATTGGCAAGTTTCAACAAGAAAGTTTGGCAGATTCTTAGAACAGGATTAACATATGTTTTATATATGTGTGGGTAGGTGTATATATAGCTATCCATCTACATACATATATGTACATTTATTTATTTATAACCTCTAGTTAAAGTTAAATTTAATTAAATTTAGAATTTAATTAATTTAGATGTAGTTAGGTAAATTGTGCAAATTAGTACTGGTTTAAAGGAAATGTAAACTATATTGACAGGCAGCCTGGTGCAAGGAAGAAAAGGCTGACCTTGAAGTCAGGAAGACCTGGGTTCACATCTTGCCTCTTGATACACACCAGCTTTGTGGTTTTGGACAGGTCACCTAATCTCTCAGTGCCCCCTGGCAACTCTCAGAAACTGAAAATGATGCTCCTTTGCCTAGGTAGACAGTTTCCTCCCTAAGAGTTCTCTGTACCAAAAAAAAAATAAAAAAAAAATCAGATATTTTTCTGTGAAAGAAAAGAAACTATTTTAATTTCATTTGCTGTACCTTTCACTGAAGACAGTCATTGACACAGATCAGACTTTTGTTTCTTTATGCAAATTTAAATGGGTTGTATATCATATGATCACTGGATTTAGAGTTTAATGATTTAGTCTAACCTTCCCTCCTTTTGCATATATGGCTTTAGGTCTGTCATTCAACTTCACAAAAGTTTTAACCCAATTATTGATTGGAGAGTGGATTAGGTTGGAGTTAATATTGTTTTTGTTATCAGAATTAAAAAGTGTAATAGGATTTTAGAACTAGAAGGGACTTTGGAGACCATCAGTTCTGATCCTCTGATTTTACAGATAAGGAAACTGAGGCCCAGAGAGGTTGAGATTTAGATATTAGATAGTCTAATCTCCTAAATATATATATAAGGGAATTGAGCCTGACAGGTCATGTGACTTGCTCAAGGTCACACTTAGGGTCAGTGGCAGAAGTGGAACTGGAACCTGGGTTTGCTGATTCCTAATACAGTCCTTCTATTATTAATATACCAGATTTTCCTAATGCTTCTATTACTCTTTTGAACTAAACCTGGTGACTCTTTTTAAAAAATTTAACTTTTTTAGACTACTGGAAATCATTTTGTGCACTTCATTAGTAAACTGAAAGTACCTAATTTGCTTCTTGATAGTAAGTTTAGTGCTGGAGAGCTGGTTTGTTATTTATCACTTGTTAGAGTTCAATTACATAGGCTATTAATGAGGCACAGACCCTGTATTCATAGAGATTGTGTTCTTGGTCTTCAGTCTATAACCACTCAAAAAGGTAAAGGGTTTAATTCAATTACATACTATATTATGTATCATTAATGATCAAATTAACCTATTTCCATTTAGTTCCAAACACCTTTTGAATGTCTTATATTTTCCTACTGCTTTTGCCTTATAGGGAAAAGTTGTTTTGTTGTGGGGTTTTTCGTGACTAAAGGTGACATTTTGTCACTGATAAAACAAGGATGAACCCTGCAGGATGAACCTGAAAAATCTCATAGCCATGGGATCATATAATTATACAACGATAATGACAAAATTACATTTTCAACCTTTGATCCCATTGTTTAACAAGTGGTTATTGGACAATGGATGAATGATGCACACAGGGTAAGAAAGAAGATGGGAAGACGTGTAAGACAGAGAGAGCCCTTTTAGCCTTTGAACATTCATGTCAGCCTCATCCCATGCCTGAAAGCACTCCCTCTCCCTTTGTGATTTCTGATATCTTCTCTGCCTTTAAGATCCAGTACAGGTGTCATCTCCTCAGTCAAATTTTTTCTGATCACCCCAGCTAAAAGTGCTTTACTATTCTTCACATTTCCCCGCAGGATTTTGAATTTCTTCTTTGCCCTTATCAGATTCCATCTAATATCACTGTTAACTTGTGCACATTGCAGAATCAGAATCAAAGAATCTTAGATGTGGGAAGCACCTCACAAGTCTCTACTCCACATGCTACTTCAACAAGAATTTTTCCCCACAAGCATATTTGACAACTGGTTGGTCACCTAGCATTTTCTTAACCCTCTTTTCAATTGTAAGCTCATAGAAGGCAGTGACTAGGTTGTTTTTCATTTCATATTCCAAAGCCTAGCATGATGCCTTACACATAATAGACACTTAATATATGCTTATTAAGTATCATTGTTAATTTGTGCAATAGCAATAACATTCTAAAGAAAGACAACTTTGCAAGACATTAGGACTCCGATGAAGGCAATGACAAATCATGATTCTAGAGGTCTGGAGATGAGACATGCTGTCTGCTTCTTGAGAGGGAGCTGATGGACTCAAAATGCAGAATAAGATACACATTTTTGGATGTGGATAATGAGGTAATTTGCTTTTCTTTACTATACATATTTGGTACAAGGGTTTTTCTTTTCTTTTTAGTTCAATGCAGGGGCAGGAGCCAGGGAGTGAGGAAATGAAGGGAGAAAATAACTACTTATTACTTAACTCTAAAATTTTTAATTTTTAAATCTTGGATCACTTCTACTTGAGCTTTCCCTGCTCCGTATCTGTCTGAAGCCTATTCTCTTTCTTTACTCCAATGTCCACTCAATCCAGCCCTCCCTGATTTCCCAGGCTCTGACCTTACTTTTTTCCCTTTAAAATCTCTACTCCTTAGTTAACCAGAGCAACTTCACGTTGTTCTTGACCTTGAACCTCTTGCCTCATTGTCCTGTTTTAGTTCATGCCTTTTCAAACCCTAAACTTGGTCAGACCCTGTGGATCATAGCATGACAATATTGTCCATGGGATTTTCTTGGCAAAAATACAGGAGTGGTTTGCCCTTTCTCCAGCAGATTCAACCGACAGAGGTTAAATGACTTGCTCAGGATGACGCAGCTGGTGGTTGTCTGAGGCCATATCTGAACTCAGATCTTCTTGACTTAGAGGGCAGTTGGCAAAGTGGATAGAGCACTGGGCCTGGAGTCAGGAAGACTCATCTTCCTCTGTTCAAATGTGGCCTCAGATACTGGCTGTATGACCCTGGGCAACCCTGTTTGCCTCAGTTTTCTCATCTGTAAAGTGAGCTAGAGAAAAAAATGGAAAACCATTCCATTATCTTTGCCAAGAAAACTCCAAATGGGGTCACAAAGAGTTGAACACAACACAACAGCTTCCTGACTCTAGGCCCATTGCTATATCTATTGAGCCACCTAGCTGCCTCAAAAAAACGGTCTGCTCCAACTAATTAAATCTCTATCATTCCCCATAGCAACTGTTTCAAAATTCCTGTCAAGCCACCTGCACCATCATCTGCCTTTCAGCAGAGGACCTCACCACATACTTAACTGAAAAAAAAAACGTGGCCATCTGTCCATAACTCCTTCTCTCCAATTCTGTATTTCAAATCACCTCAGCAGCCTCCCTACTCTCTTTTTTGCTCTAGATGGCAAAGATGAAATGATGAGCCTTTTCCTTGCCAATGACAACCTTCTTGTGTTTGATTGCATTCCCTCTTGTTTCCTCCAGGACCTTGCCCTTTTAGGATTTCCTTTTTCTCCCTAATTTTCTGACTCTTCCCAAAGCAGAATAGGATTATTTGCTGTCCTTAAGCAGAAACAACTTATATCCATCCTATAGAGAGTTGAGTAACCCACTTTCCTTCTCACACCTACCTAAGAGATCTGTAGAGTCATGGTAGTCATGGTACTTTGTGTA
This sequence comes from Bettongia penicillata ogilbyi, assembly GCA_023548195.1. Taxonomy (NCBI): domain Eukaryota; kingdom Metazoa; phylum Chordata; class Mammalia; order Diprotodontia; family Potoroidae; genus Bettongia; species Bettongia penicillata. The sequence goes on along the minus strand of JAJHZJ010000401.1, from coordinate 1,934,931 downwards.
GCTCTGCCTCAATCAGATTGAGACATACAAAGCCACAGATTTCTGTTTGGGTTCCATGTGTACCACTACAATCTACTATGCCCTGTGGGAGGGTCAAATCAAAGGGGTATCAGAGAAGATTGCCACTGACCAAGAAGAGATGTCCACATTATAAACTTTAAAAGGAGTGATTGCTTTGTTACTCTCCGTTCTTCCATTCTCATGAATGTGTGGCTTGGAACTCTGCAGAAATGGTGACTGCTCAGAACTTGCAGTTATAACTCATGTGTTCATCCATGTGAGCTAGAATCAGAATTTCAAGGCCCTCAATGCTTTGCCTGCTTTCTATTTCTTTGCCTGAGTTCAGGTGATTAAACATCAATCTTGAGATGAATTCTCCAGTATGTAGCAGAAACCTCATGAGTTCTAGAGGCCACAAGTGCTTGGGTCCTCACAATAGAGATGACTGGTACCAGGAGGGGTTTTCTGAAGCTACAATCTCCTTGGAAAAGACCATTGACAGAAGGAGAGATTCAACCCCTGGACTGGTTTACTAGAAGACATAGACTTTGCAGGAGCTGTTCATTCAGTGGTTTACTGAAGTGAAGGTGAAAAACCAATTCGATAGTTCCCCTAAATGTTCCTTAATGAATCAACATTATAGGAGGAAATAATCAGAGTTATAGGCTGCAGCATAATTTTAAAGTTTTTGTCAGTGTGAGATTCTGAGTCTCTTTGTGTTCTGGAGAAAGTTTTTGTGTGGAGGAAATAAATGGCTGCACTATACCTTCTTTTAAGTCTATTCTTAAAACTTCAATTTTATTTTTAGTTCCAAATTCTTTCCTGTCCTTCTTCCCATACCCATTGAGAAAACAAGGAAAACCAAGTCCATTATAAATATATGTAGTCATGCAAAACAAATTCCTATGTTAACCTTCTCCAAAAAAGAAAGGAAGAAAGAGAAAGAAAGGAACGTATACTTCATTCTGCACTACAGTCCATCACACTTTATCTATAATGTCCAGTCATTAGGTAGCATGTTTCATCAGGAATTCTCTAGAATTGTGGTTGCCCTTTGCATTGATCCTAAGTCTTTTAGAGTTTATTGTCCTTACAATAGTTTTGTTATTGTATAAATTGTTCTCCTAGTTCTGACTACTTCATTCTGCATCAGTTCAGACAAGCTTTCTCAGGTTTCTCTGAAACCATCCCTGTCATTGTTTCTTACTGCATAATAATATTTTATCACATTCATATACCATAAATTGTTCAGTCATTCCCCAATAGATAAGAATCCCTTTAGTTTACAAATCTTTTCTACCACAAAAAAGAACTGTTATAAATATTTTTGTTCATATGGGTCCTTTTCCTTTCATTTTTTAGGGGTATAGACTTAGTAGCAGTATTGCTCAATCAAAAGGCATGCACAGCTTAATAGGCATAGTTCCAAACTGCTATCCAGAATGGTTTGTCCTATATCTTATATGCATTGTAAACTGAGTATATTTCTACTTCCTTTTAGGGACACCATTGTTTTGAGCAATACCTAATGGTTAAGTGATTTTCTTGAGGGTCTGGGTTGGGGAATATAAACAGTCAGAGAATTAGATGAACAGTCTGAATCTTTTCTTTAAGGGCCAGGGTGCTCCAGGACTGAACCTGGTCTAAGGGCATTAGTCCAAGACAAGGGGCTCCTTTAGGGAAACAAAATGAGTAAATCATTCATTCCTTCCCTCACGTTATGCATAGATTAGTTTTTCTCCTTACTTTTATCTCTTGAAATCCCTAACTCTTCTTCTTGAAGGCTTTCCTGATCCAAAGTACTAGTGCCTTCTTCGCCTTCTTTGCCAAACTCCTTTCTATTCAATTTTTTGTTTGTATGAATTCACTTTATGTTGTATGTTCTTATATGTGTATTTGTGTGTCCTCCCCCATTAAACTGTATCATCTTTGTATGTAGGGATTGTCTTTGTGTTTTTATCCTCAGCACGTAACCCAGTGCCTGGCAAATAGAAGTAAGGGTTTAATAAAACCTTGCTAGTTGACTGAAGAAAGAGGCCTTTCTTGATCATCCAGTTATTACTGATTTTCTCCCAAGCACTGATTTACTTTACATCACTTAACGGCATGTTGTATTCCTCTGGTAGTACAAAAAGGTCCTTGAGAACAAGGATGGTTTCATTTTTATATCTGTATCTCCAGTACTCAACACAATGCCTGACATAGCAGATGTTTAATAAATTCTCATTAATTGTTCAATTAATTACAGTGTACTGAACCAGTTTCTTATCAATGAAAAAGCCAGTCCACCCATAGCAGGAAAGAGCATGTCATTAAGAGCAGTGGCTGTCCTTTGTGTTTATGAGAACTTTAGCACTACTGGTGGACTCAGTCAGCAGGAACCAGCTAGCCATTAGAGGTCAAGAGAAGTAAAAATGTTGATTCTCTGTCACTGAAGGTAGGCAAGATTACCACTGAGTTTCCTAGGGTCCTTTTTGCTTGTTTGCTTTTTTGAAAATGCAAAGGGTGTACCTTGGAGAAGGTTAATACTTAAAACATAAATCAATCAACAGGTATTTATTAAGAGCTTTATTATATGTCAGTCATTATGCAAAGCCTTAGGGAAATTAAGGAAAAATTGGAAAAAAACAGTCCCTGACCTCAAGGAGCTTACATTTGAATGGGGGAGAGAACATGTAAATAAAGAGATACATACAAACATGGGTAGAGAGTGGATGAAAATTAATTCTGGAACAAAGTTATTAGCAGCTAGGGGAACCAAGAACAGCCTCCTGTTGAAGGTGATATTTGAGCTGGATCTGAAGAAAGTCACAGATTCTAAGAGGTGAAGATGAGGAGGAAGAATATTCCCCCCATGGGGGATGGAAATTGGAGAAGATGTTTCATGTGAGAGGAACAAGCAAGGGGCTGGTATGGCTGGGTTATAGAATGAATTGAGGCAGGTATTGTGTAAGAAAACTAGAAAGGTGGGAAGAGGCTGGGTTGTGAAGGGGTAACAGGGAGCAACTAGAGGTCATGGAATGGGGGTGCAGGGAAGGTGACAGTCACTTCAGCAAAATCACTTTGGCAGCTGAATTGGAGGATGAATTGGAGAAAGTGGAGATCTGAGGAAGGAGTCCCATTTGAAAGCCATTGTACTAGTTCAGCTGAAGGCCTGACCCACGGTGCTGAATATGTGAATGAAGAGAAGGGAATATATATGAGATGTGGAATTAGAAAAAACATTTAGCAACTATTAGGATATAAAGAATGAGAGTGATGAGTCAAAGATGACACTGAGATTGTGAACCTGGGTGACTTGGAAGATGGTAGTACCCTTGAAAGTTTGGAAGAGAGATGAGTTTTGGGGAAAAGATAACAATTTGTTTTGGAGATGTTTGAGTTTGAGATGCCTATGGGACATCAAGTTCAAAATGTCCAATAGGCAGCTGGGGGTGTGTGACTAGAGCTTGGGAGAGAGACTAGAGCTGGCTATAATCATCAATATAGAGAATATAATTGAATCCATGAGAACTGATGAGATGTCCAACTGACAAAGCAGAAAGGGAGAAGGGCTCGGGATTGAACCTTGGGAGAAACCTGTAGATAGTGGCATGGTATAACAGATATAAAAGACAGGAGAATCAAGAGAGAGTAGTAGTGTCATGAAAACTCAAGAGAGGTTATAGTATATAGGAAGAGAAAGTGATCAAATGTCAAAAACCTCAAAGAAAGAGGTCAAGAAGGATGATGTTGAAGACAAAGATCTATAAATTTGGCTATTAAGAGCTCACTGGTAATTTGAAGACAGCAGAGTTAGATAAATAATGAGGTCAAAAGCTAAATTAAAAAGGATTTAGAAGAGAGTGAAAGAAGAAGTAGAAGTACTGGGTGTAAGTGCCAGTTTAGCTGAGAAGAGGAAGAAATATATAGGATAATAGCTACATTGAATGGTAACATCTAATGAGGTTCTTTTTTTTAATGATACAGAGACAAGAATATGTTTGTACACAACTGCAGAGGAACTTATAGATAGGGAAAGACTAAAGATTAATGAGACTAAGTAGGAATGATAGTGGGAGCAATCTGCTAGAGAAGAGAAGATAGAAGGGCATGAGATCAAGGCAAATTTACCAGAAATTAGCAAACCACTTTTTAGCAATATTTAGAAAGAAAGTGATAGGTACAAGTTTGAAGAGACGGATCCTGAGCATGGGGAGGAATGGTCTGAATGGGGAGATGCAAGGGGGAATCCTAAGTAGTCAAGGATAGCTTTATGTAATGGTGCTTTGATTGGTATGGGTGACTACATTTAAAGTGAAAAAGACAGGGAAGTGTCAAAAACAAACTCCCCCTACTTCCAGATTTTTCCCTACCTAACTGTGACCCTGAAGAAGCAATAGCAGTCCTCCAGTTGTTTTAAACAACTTCTTTTCCTTTCTTACATTTCTGTGTTCTACTCCTTTCCCAACCTCTAGAGGAGTTTACCTATTGCCATAGAGGTAGTCACACCCATGTATATGGTTTTGAGTAGCATTATGTCTGGGCCTTGGACAGTGAAAAAATTAACTGCTAATCACTTGTATTACCCACATTACAACCCATGTGTTGTATTAAAAATCATGAGTACAAAATGGGAATAATACACTTTAATATACAGATCACTCACACAATACTGCGGTTTTACTCAATTCACAGCTCCAACCATCTTATATTGAATGATGAGGATGGTGATGATGAGGATGATGATAATTTGAAATTGTTTAAGGGTCAGAAAAGTAAGTCTAAAAATGATATCTCTATGCTCTGCATTTATTCCACATGAATAACTTTCACATCAAATTTGCTCAATTTACAAATCAAAAATAGATTTTTTTTTTCTGTCAGCACAGCAAGATCAGGCTGGTATCGGAAAATCAAGCACAGCTTGTATATCATCATTCACCGTAAAGGCTCGGAAATCAGAACTGAGCTGCCAATTTTGTTGATGATGCATGAGACAAAATAGAGTACAGCTGGCTCTTCTGTTCCCATACTAGTTCTGCAGTACTGACATTAGTAAGAAATCTGTTTGTTTTTTGTTTCAGGAAATTAAATAGCTATGACTAAAAAGAAGCAGAGGGAACAGATATATCTGTGTAATAAACAGGTGCCCTCTCCCCTTCCCCCCATTAATTTTGGTGACTGTAATCCCATTTTAATGTAATCATTTACAAGGCCCCTGGAGAAAAGAGCATGAAACTTCTTTTAAAAGACCATCCAAGAAAGTCTTTTAATGACAAGAAATTATTATGATGATATTATCATCAAATATTCCTCACAGTTTAAATTCCGAATGCACAGTATGACAATGTAGCTTTCATATGTAAGTCCTTTCAAAGAAGAGGTATTGGAAAATTTCACCTTATACTTAATAAGGATACTCAAGAATGGCTTTGTTAATTTCTCTTTTAAAGTATACATTCCAACTCCAGTGCCTTGATTATTTGAGCTGGTAGGCTATCCTGACCAAATAAACCAGATGATTGCCTACTCTCCTTCGCTTTGTATTATGAAGAAATAGCAACAGGCATGGAAAGAAGCCTGCAATTTAATAATAAGTTTCATTCTTTTATTCCTTTCTTATTTCAACATGACGGCATCATAATTTGAACTGATGGGATGGAGAGTTTGCAAAAGTAGCTTTTGGAAAAATGGACACTGATAATAGTCAATGTCTTTCTTATTATATGATACCTCATCTCTTCCCACTCCAGTCTATTCTTCCACACCGCTGTCAAAGTGATTTTCCTTAAGTGTATCACTGGCCATGTTGTTCCCCTTCTCAATAAACTCAGGCAGCTTCCTATTGCCTCCAGGATAAAATATAAGCTTCTCTGTTAAGCTTTTAAAGTCCTTCCCTTGGACTCAATCTGTCTTTATGACCTCATTGTGATCATCCCAGCACTTTGAAATACAGATAAACTGACCTGCTCTTGGTTCCTTGACACAAGACACTCCATTTTTTATTTTCATTCCTTTTTTGTTGGCTATCCCCCCATGCCTGGAAAGCACTCCTTCCTCACCTCTGCCTCACAGAATGCCCTGGCCATCGAGATGGCATAGTAGACAGAGGGTTAGACCTGGAGTCAGGAAATTGTGAGTTTAAACCTGGCCTCAGACAACTAGTAGCTGTTGTAATCTTGGATGAGTCACTTAACTTTTGTCTGTCTATTTCTTCATTTGCAAAAGTGAGGATAATAATAGCACATACCACCCAGGACTGTTTTGGACATGAGCTAATCTTTGTAAAGACCTTTACAAACTACTACTATTATTATTAAAAGCTAGCTACCATTAGCATTGCTTGTTTTCTTTCTAGACTTAGTTTAAGTACCGGTTTCTACTTGAAGTCTTTCCTAACTCTTTTAACCCCAGTCTTTCTTCCCAACATATATTGAACTTCCTGCATTTATATTTATTCTCTTTATGTCTATTCTATATACTTAAATGTGTCTTTGCTATCTCTTCTATTGGAACACAAGCTGCTTGAGAGTAGAGCTTGTTTCATCCTTTGAATTTGTATCCCCAATGCCGAGCAGGTCAGAAGTGTTTTATGTATACTTGCTGATTGATTGATTTTTGGACACAATCATATTTCCATGGGGAAAAACTAATGTGAAAATGTATCAAATTCAAGTGACATGATTCCAAATTTTAAATCCACTGGAATTTTGGTGGTTCTGGAGCATCTTAATGATTTGGGAACTCTTTTATAAAAAAATAAAGACAGAGTAAAACACAGGGGTACTACCACATGAAATCCTTTTATTAGCTTTTATTATTTTAATACTGAATTCTTGTTCTCTCCCAAACTCAGCATGATTATCCTTCATCTAATAATAGAGCTCTGGTTGTAGTTCTGCGATTCACGAGAAATGAAATCTGTTACTCCTGCTGGGATCAAAACACAGTTGTCAGTAAGTGTGGGCAGCTTTGGGTGAAGAGCTTTTCAAATGAAAGAAATGGAAACTAAATACTGAGCCTGAGCATACTGGAGTGTCAATATGGGTTTAAGAATGATCATTATAACATCAATGGTACTTGTGGTAACTTCAGTGAAGAATTGCTCTGTAATATGTTTAGCACTTTTAGATCTGAGGGTATGGTCTATGGTGTAACTAACTCATTGATCATGACAGATTAGTAGTATGAAAGTAGAAAAGCCATCTGAATTTAGGACTGCATCTCAAATCAGTATAGGGTCTCACTTTTATTGCCTTAGCAAGCTGGTTCCAGTCACATCTGGACCACTATTGGAATGACAATTTCCTAATATAGCTAGGTGTCTTATTTTTTCCTAAGTTTTATAGATTTAGTGCATTCAACATATTTGGAATTAAGAGAGTCTCATTCTAACCTTGAAAAAAATGTTACAAGTAATCAATCATTCAATTATCATTTATTAAACACCTACTATATGCCAAGCACTGTGCTAGATGCTACAGATATGAAGACAGAAATGAAATTGTTCCTGTCCTCAAAGAACTAACATTCTATTGGAAGAGGCAACATGTACATATATAATTATATCCGAAATAAGTATATAGTAGTTTTTTTGGGAGGGAGAATGAAATGTTTAAGTTTGGAGTACAGTCAAACAGGAATTCTTTAGAAATAAGATATTTAAAAGGAATAGGAAAATGTTTTTAAGAGTTTCTTTTTAAGAGAAAAGGAAGATGAAGAAATTTTAATAACAAATATATCACTATATTTATAAAATTGAAAATAATTGGAATATAATTCTACAAGAGTCCTCATAAAATGAAATATTTCCAGTCATTGGGAAACTTACCTCTACTGGTTATATTGCATGTAGATACTCAGAGGATGATATGTATACATATGTGTACACAGGATTAACCCCAGGCAAAATTATGAAATAGGTTTTGTCCTCGGTGTTTATTCTTTTTGTAACAAATAACTTCCTCTTTCTCCTCTCTTCCCTCCCTGTTAATATCATATTTGGTACTACTCCATCTTTTTAGTACCTCCCCCAAGATGCCTTATCTGGCTATCCTATTGCCTAAGGAGGAAGCTTGTCCTCTAATTAGTGTCATAAGCCACCTCTGAGGTTACCCAGTGTTTGTTATTACTGTGATCTTTACTTTCTACTTGCTAATCTGATTGGAACTTTCCAGTCTTATTTTTCTGTGTAGGATCTAAGGAAATAGAGGGTAACCCTGAGATTATGAATCTGGGAGACTAGAAGAGTGATGCTGCCTTCAACAGAAATGGGAGAGTTTAGAAGAGAAGTGGGTTTGGAGGAAAAGATAAGTTTTAGACACGTTGAGTTTGACATGCCCCCAGAACATCCAGTTTGAATTGTAAAAGAGAAAATTGGTGATACAGGGCTAAAGCTCAGAGGAAAGGGTAGATATAAAGATGTGAGGGTTCTATGCATGGATAAAAATCACATGGAGCTCGAAGATATTTGGGAGTGGAAGTCTGTCTAGGTGGAAGGAATATATACATAATCGGAAACTCATGTAAATAGCAGCGGAAGTATTTATTCTCCAACCTTCCTAATCGTATTTCACACAGCTCCCATTTATGCATTCTATCTTCAGTCAGACTGGATTACTTGCTTTTCTCCTGCCTTATCCTTATTTCACTTGGCCACCTCTCAGCACTTTCTAGCCTCCATGCTTGGACATCCTTGACAAATCAGCCTGTGGAAATACTTCTCTTTCTGCAAGTTCAAGTACTACCTCTTCTAGAAAGTCTTTTTTGACTTTAGAAATGATTTAGAAATGATGCTTCCCTCTTGAATCCTCATCTCTTTGGGAGCTGGGCATTCAAAGTACTTAATAAATGGAATTCTCACGTTGATTAGAAGAGGAAAAATATGCTTCACAAATGAATGCAGGTACCAAAATTTCTTCTTAGCTCTCTACTGGGAGAGCCATGAGACATTATTTGCCACAAGGAAACTGTAAAACCAATAGAAAATCCTGTTTTTCATACACCTTTCTCTCATCTGCAGAAATGTTGATCAACTGCCTGATGTTCAAGAAATTTACCATCAACTAAAGAAAACATGGACAATCCTATTATCTAATAAATGAGAAAATAAGAAATAAGGAAAAGCTGAAGACTAAAACTCTGCGCACTTGATCCCTTCTTTTGAATAGGATTCTTCAATACCCTGTTGAATGGAGGGGTTTATGAGTCCATACCCATTTGGTCTTTTTGTGGTACATTGGAAAGAGCACTGAATTTGTTCTCAGAGGACCTGGCTTCAACTCTCAACTCTGCCAATCACTAATTGTGTGGACTTTGGCAAGTCATTTAACCTCTATAGAATTGTTTCCTAGGTTCTTTTGACTTCAAAATGGAGGTTCTTTGAAGTGCTCTGCATTCTTGAAGGCTCTCCTGATGGAGCAAGTTCATTCATGTTTTACCAAAACTGAAAAGTTTTCACTAATAGACCCAGGGATTAAATAGGGTATCAGTTATCTCAAAACAATCCTATTTAAATTCAGAGCAGTTTGTCACTAAGAGGCTAGTGATGAATACTTTTAGTTGTGAATCACAACTATTCATGAACCCATCTACTAAAGGATCTTCTTGTAGATAGAATTCTGAAGGAGTTGGACTCAAGTCCCTAGTAATAATGAGATTTTGTGATTTTATAATAAAGAGAGGTGCTGTGATATATTTTGATAGGAGAGCAAGCACTGTTGAAATCATTGATCCTTACGGTACTGAATCCTGCTAAGGATTAGGGTAGCATTGAAACAATTCTTGAAGTAAACATTAAGAGGTACCATGCTGTAAAAGAAGCAGGTAGGTGGTCCAGTGGATTGAGTGCTCGTCTTAGAGTCAGGAAGACTTATTTCCTGGGTTCAAATCTGGCCTCAGTCACTTGCCAGCTGTGTGATCCTAGGCAAATCATTTAACCCTGTTTGCCTCAGTTTCTTTGTCTGTGAAACGAGCTGGAGAAGGAAATGGCAAATGACTCAAGTAGCTTTGCCAGATGGGGCCATGAAGAGTCAGACTAAAAATGACAGAACAATAATAACGAAAAGGACGTACTGGAAAGGATACTGAACTTAGAATCAGATGGACCTGGTTTCAAGTCGAGGCATTCTAGTATTTCTCATTGAGTTATGACCACGAACATGGTCATAGTTTCTGAGAACTTCATTTAGTTTCTGAGAACTTCATTTTCCTCATTTGCAAAATGGAGATAATACTACTAGTTTTACTGATCTCACAGGCTTGTTGTGAAAAACAAACAAAACAAAACAAAACAATTGTTGTACAAATATGAGCTATAATTATTCTCTTCCATCTTACTCTCTTGGCTTTTTCATGTAGAAAGCTATAGGCCTAACCTGAGTTGCACTTTCCTAAATAACCTTCCTTTTAGAATTCTGAGAATCCTAAGATCTTTTCCTGGTAAGTTTATACATTGGAAGGTTGCTGAGCTTTGTTTATACTATAACTTCAATGATATTTTCCAATATGAATTTTCAATCACCAAAAAAGTACTGTACAGGAGATGGCAAATATTTGTGCTCATTCCTTTGAAGCCTCAACTGGGCTGGCATCACTATCTAAATATAGATCAGGATTAACTGAGTAATAAGTCAAGAGTACACAGCAGTTTCTCTAATAATTCCTTCAATACAGTAACTGTACTGTGGTCTTTTCAAAGGATTTAACCTTAGGTAGACAGAAACTTCTGAAGGTATTGGAAAATGTCCACATTCTAAAACATTTACTGTATTTATAAATTGTAGGATGCGCTAAAATATTGGAGGAATTTAAAATCATAGATTTCATATATTTGCAGTCTCCTATTTCACAATTTCAGCATAATTGCCTTTGCATTTGCTTCAAGGATCCTGTTATTTCAGGATATGTATTTAAGCTGATTTGAACTAGACTCTTCTTATTGTAATAATAAAAAAACTACTTACTTCTGAAGTAGAGCTTGGTTTGGTTATCTAAATTAATCAAGATTTCTGGATACAACAATCTAACATTTTCATTTTGAAACAATAAAAAGTAAGGAAGAATGAAACTGGCAGTTTCATTCAAGGAGAAATGTGACAAAGAGATACATGAAAGATTTTTGAGGGGAGCAAGTCTTTTTTAGATGTGCAAGATGTGGAAGAACAATATTTCAGGAAAATAGAAAGATAGGAAAAATACTTCAAAAGGAATTCACAAGAAGAAATGAAATTTTCTACCCACTTACCTTGCTATGACAGCTGCCTGGGACAGTAGATGGAACAGTGGATCTACAATCAGGAAGACCTGAGTTCAGGTTCTATCTCAGACACTTACTGTGTAACCCTAGGCAAATCATATAACCTCCATTTGTCTCAATTTCCTTAACTCTAATAGTAGTACTGACCTCACAGAGGTATGAGGAATATGAAACGAGATATTTGTTAACTGCTTGGCACAGAGTGAGCTCTTAATAAATGCTTTTTTCCTTCTGTATCTCTTATTTCTTTTACAGTCCAACTCCAAGAAAAGTTGCTTGTATCCACTGCCTCTATTTCCTTTCCTCCCATTAATTTTCAGTCCTTAGGAACCCAGCTTCCAAATATTATATGTTTCAATAGTAAGTTACCTTAATTTACCTTATTTTAGTTACCTTATTTTAGTTATCATCTAATTTGACCATAATGCAACTTTTGAAAGCTGACCATACTCTCTCTACATCTCCCCTTTGGATTCCTTGGAATTTCTCTTTTTAGATTGTCCATCTACCTGTCAGACTGCTCCTTCTCAGTTTCTCTTGAATGACATTTCCATGTCTCCAATTGCCATCTCCCCTTGCATATCATCTTGTTTACTCAGCATGGTGTAATAAAAAGAATGACAGCTTTAAATTACAAAGATTCTCAAGTCCTGATTCTGCCATTTAGTACTATTGTGCACTTGGCTAAGTCACTTCAACCTTTTGGGCTTCAGTTTCTTCATCTGTAAAATGGAAGGGTGGGATGTGTTGGATGACATCTAAGATCTTTTCCAGTTCTGAATCTATAATTCATGATCCTATGATTCCATGTTCAAAATGAAAGTATCTGCCCCTCAGAACATCCCTCTCATGTAGACTTTCTTTCAAGGCTACCGCCATCCTCTCAGTCATCCAGCTTGATAATGTCAAAGTCATCTTTGACTGTTCTCATTTTCACCCTCCATATTTGGTCAACTGCCAAGTCATATTGATCCTGTTTCTGTTCCTCTTGTATTCTCCACTTTTCTTGACTCATCGGACCACTTTAATAGTTAAGATATTTATAACCTCTCATCTGGACTAACCAATAACTTCTTAACTAACTTATGACTTCTCAACTGTTCTTGTTGCCTCCATTTCAGCTTGGGTAAGAAGCTCCTCTTTCCTCTCCAACATATTTTTACACAACTTCCAAAATAATCTTCTTAATCATAATACTTCACTGTCCAAAATCTTTCAGTGGCTTCAAATTCCAAGTTTTTGAAAATCAATTTATTTCCTCTAAAACATAAGAGGGAAACTATCTTTCTGAATCCTTTAGTTTGCAAAGGCAAAACCCAAAATCTTTTTTAAAAGGTTTCCTCATTTTTTTTTTACTTATCTGACATGAATATGACTTTAGTCAAGGTGTATTATGAAAGATAATAATAACAATTAACATTTATATAGTGCTTCCTATTTCTGCCTACTTCCAAGTATTGTGCGAGGAGCTTTATAAATATCATCCCTTTTGATCTCCTAAACAATCTATGGAGGTAGATGCTCTTATCATTCCCATTTTATAGTTGAAGAAACAGAGGCAAACAGAGGTTAAGTGACTTGCCCAAGGTCACATAGCTAGTAAACATCTGAGTTGGGATTTGAACTCAAGCCTTCCTGTTTTCAGACATTATCCATTGTGCTACCTACAAGCTCTTAGAGGAAACTGAAAATCAGAACATTTTTTCCTAATTTTAGGATAAATTATTCCCAATTTTCTAAATTAGCCTCTAGGATTAAATATGGATTTCTCAGCCTGGCATTTAAGATCCTCCTAACATGACAACAACTTGTCTTTATGAGTTTATTCCATGTTACTTCTTTTTACAAATTCAATATTCCATACAAACTAGATTATTTGCCCTTTCCTAAACTTGTCATTCTAGTTCCCATTTCCAAGCCTTTGTACAGGCTGTGTCTTATGGATGGAATGTGCTTCCTTTTCACCTTTTCCTTTCGGAATCTTTATCTTTCTTCCAGACTCATCTCATGTGCCATTCTCCTTCTCTGTTAAGTTACCTTGTATCCTAAAGCTTATCTTACAGTTACTTTGTATTTATACAACTTGGTACATGTTTATTCCAATAAAATAAAAACAGGAGTAAGGACTCTTTTGTTTTGCTGTTGTATCCCTAGTGGCTACTATAGTGCCTTATGCAGCTAGTAAGTCAGTCAGTCAGTAAGTCGTTAAACATTTATTAAGTGCCTACTATGTGTAAGGCACTACTAAACACAAGGAATACAAAGAAAGGTTAAAAACCATTCCCTGATCTCAAGTAATTTATATGCTAGAGAGAAGAGAGGTTCAAAGAGAAGAGGGCAGCTAATAGTGTCAAATCAATCAATCAGCATTTATTTAGTACCTACTATGTGCCAACCACTGTGACTGCAGAGAGGTCATGGGGATGAGGATTGAGTAAAAGTCATTAGATCTGGCAGTTATGCAAGGAAGACATAATTTTTCTTGGAAATTCAGTCCCTTGATACTGAATAAGTCTAAGATTTAGAAATATGCTACTGGGATTGGGGAGAAACCCCAGAAGAAAACAAAAAAAAATAATAGTTTCATGGAATGGTATGACCTTCAGGAAAAGCACATACCAGAAAGTTGGTGTCTAATAAATGTTTGTTGAACTGAATATTGAATTAAAATGAAAAAATGCTCAGGGTTTAGGGAAATAAGAGGCTGTTATGAACTTGAGAAAGGAAGCATATTAATTAGCTATTTGAGTTTTTGTGACTAAGCTAAGAGCTTTTTGGCTCCACATTTATTTCTGTATGATGTCTTCATATCTCTGGAGACTATGTCAGAATTAGGTGAGGGTTGGCACTGACTTACCATTGCAAGATAGAGATAATCAGAAGACTAATGAAAATAAATGGGAGTAACTCATTTTTGGCTAAACAACTATTCATTTTCTGGAAAACGTAAGATTCTGGAAATAGGGTGAAAACAATAGAGCACATGGTCAGTTTTAAAACATTACTTACTATACTTTTTTTATTTCTTGTGGAAATGCTTATCTATGGTCCTGTAGATGGGTGTTAAGATGACAGTTACTTCTCTCACTGGTCATTTCTAAATTATCTGGTTGATTTAATTCCTTTCTGGAGAATCTCTGAAACAAAATTCTCAAGGGGTTAAAGGTAGTTCAATGTGCTCCTTTCACCTATTTGATGTTTGAGCCTAAATTAATATGATTAGCCTTTATAGATGAAAACTACAGTATTCTCTTCAAAGGGATTGAGACATAAGGAATGACTATCTTTAACTCATCTTATTCTTCTATAGAATAAGGCCTCTCAGACACTTCTTTCTAATCTTTGAAATCTCATCAGGTATTATTATTATACCAGTTCACTTCTGATGTTCTATGATTCTACAGATTTGTTTATTTATTTACGTTTTGGAGACGGACCAAAGAGTGATAGGAAGGAAGACATTCTTTAGCTTATATGGATAATTGTTGGAATAATTGTAAAATTAGATGCCATGAAGGGAAGGAATTGTGTGGGAAAGGTGGGGCAGAATTTCTGAAGGAACAGTGTCAGGCAATCTTAATCAGGTTGTTATGGACAATAGGGGTGAGAATGTCTGCAAAGCCCTGAAAAGAATGAGATAAGGCTCTATGCTTGGGGAGTGGATATGAGCTATATAGGATCAAAAGATTGTAAAGCTGCTGGGGCCCTCCGGGGTTAAGTAGTCCAAGCCACTTCTTTTACAGGTGAAGAAACTGAGGTTCAGAAAAATTGTAACTTGTCCAGTGTCACAGGGGCAGTACATGACATATCTGGAATTTTGAACTCAAATCCACTGACTCCAAGCAACAGTTTTTTCACTGTTCTCAGAAGGATTCTTTGCTCTCCTAAGACTAACCTTGTATGTGTGTGTTTGTCCTTGTTCTCGAAGAGGACCATGATATCAAGATGATGATGTGACTTGCAGTTGACTTTGATTTGAGTGAGGGAGGGCTGTGCAAGGTCACCAACCTCACTTTCTTTTCCAAAGCAGTCTGGGTCCAGTGGCGTGATATTCATCAGGACAGCTGGAGATGGCCCAGGATGTAATGGGGAACTTGGTCCTTTTAGGGTAAGGTCTTTTCAGGTTCTCACTTTGAGGTAAGGCCCATTCAATGAATAGACCTCTTTAAAAAGTGAGTCAAAGGATGGCCCCTTCAATTAAAAAAAAAAATCACGTCACCAGAATAGAAAGCTTCACTGTAAATCAAGTTACACAGCCGAAATCATCAAATACTGAGGGGCTTACATACTGAGATTTACGTAGCTTTAACTTTTTGTGACATGGAGCCCTTTCTCAGGCTGGCAAAGCCTATGTCCTGGATCTCAGAATAACTTTTTTTTAATGAATCAAAGGAAATGCCAAATTTCAGTTACATTATACCCCCAAAATATATACACGGATACCCCGATTAAGAATTCATGGATTAAGTAATCCCTGGATTTCCCCACTCCTCCATCCACTCCGTGGCCCAAAATAATGTCCTTTTTGTACCCCTTCCAACTTCTAAGCTTCTGTGTCCCCCCTTCCCCCTCATTCACAATACAATGTAAATGAAAAAAATCCAGATTTTTAGTGTGTGCATGTTTTAAACTGGAATTTAAGAAACAACCGCCCTCTGTTCTAAAAAAAAAAATCTGATATGAGTTTGGCAGAGAACACCCGAAGTTCTGCAAAAATAAACTATCTGGGATGGGAACACGCGAAGGCTCCCAAACCTCGCTCCCCGCTCCAGGCCCCTTCCGGTCAGGCCCCTCGAACTCTCAGGCTGGGGGGCGGGGCTCCTAGTATTTGCCAGGCCCCAGAATGGAATGAAGTCCGTGTGGTTAGACACTTTCTTACGGGGGTGGGGAGGGGAAGCCCTGGAGCAGGAGGGAGAGGAGGGGCGGAGCCGAGTAGCAAGTTTATTGTTTCCTTTCGCCTTCCCCGCCCCGCCCTTTCTCCTCTCCCTTCCCTCCTCCCCCCACACCCTAGTCGTCAATGGAAAAAAAAAAAGACTGCGCGCGCGGAGCTGTGGCTATTTATAGCCGCCGCCGCCGCCGCCGCCGCGCGCACGTCACGGAGCTTCGCGCCGCTGACGGGCCGCTGACGCTCTTGGCTGGCGAGGCCCGAGCCGCTGCGGGGCTGCGCGCTGGGCGGCGGCGGCGGCTACAATGGGGCTTCTGTGTGTGTGTGTGCCGCCGCCGCCGCCGCCTCCCGCGGGGACCCGGGGAGGGAAAGTAGGAGGAGCAGCTGCCCACCACGTTTCCCCTAACCTCCCCCCAAGGCAAGATCCCCTTCCCCTCCTCCAAAAGTAACGGGCGTGGAAGCGAGCGGCCGCGCACGCCTCCCCGCCCATCCCGGCCCCTGCCTTGGCCTTTTTTTTGCCTTTGTTTCCTTCTGGTTTGTTTTAAAATAAGCCCCCTCTTCTCCCCTAGACCCCTATCCCTCCCCATCCCTCTCGTCATTCCCTCCACCTTCCCCTCACTTTCCCCACTCCTTCCTCCGCTCACTCCCCTTACAGCTAAGAGAGAAGGGGAATCCCGGCCTACTTCCTTTTCCGGATGGGGGCGACCTCTTTGTGCGAACCAGGGAGCGTGACCCGCACATCTGGCGCACATCTGGGGATGCGGCTGCGAGAGGGAGCGCGGCGGCGGCGGCGAAGGAGACGAGCGAGCATCGGGGCGGGTGGGAGGCCCTGGCAGGTAATGTATCTGGGGGTGGGGTAGAGGGAGGAGTGGAAGAGTATCTGGGTATCGTAGATGGTGAGGGCAGTCCCCATTCCCCACCTTCCCATCCCGATCTCTCACCCCCCCCATGTTAAACCCGCCATCCACCACTAGTGTGAAGAAACTTCTCGTCCGCGACTGAATCGAATCTCCTACAGAGAGGAAAAAGATTAATACAGACCCCCCTGCTGCTGCTGCTGTCCTCCCGCTCCCCTTTCTCTTCCCCCCCCTCCCCCGCCACTCCTTCCCCTACTCCACAACTTAGTCCTCCCCCTCCCCCCCAGCAAGTGGAAGATGCAGCCACTTCCCGTTCCTTGTTAAGGTTGTCTGAGCCCCCCTGCAGGAGGAGGGGCTCTCGAGGACTTTAGGGACTCTCCTGATTCGGAGACCGACTCTGAACAATCCTGTTGAGTCGGCAGGAGGGGGAGCTTTTTTGGTGCCTGCACACATGGCAGGCAGGCAGGGGACTTGCTGTGCCTTCTAGGAAATTGCAATCGATTTATAAAGCCGTTTCGCTAATTGGGAGTTCAAAATTAAACTTTAATAAAGCGTTTGTCTCGTCTTCTCTAATTGTGAAAGCTTCCATCCGTCCTGGTAGGCAGACTACATGTCTAGAGTTAATGGCGTTAAGCAAGGTTCTCTCTCTTCTCTCCCTCCCACCCCAAGTATAATTCCGTCAGTAGTCTTCTGCACAGCTGGATTTCCGTTGGGTGCAGATGTTGCTAATGGCAGCTTAAGCACGGATGGGCAGATAACATACGGAATGCAACATGTTGCCATATGGTCCCTTTAGCCTTTCACCTCCAAGAGTATCAATCAAATATATTCTAGGAGAAATGTAATGACTCTCTGAGCGGCAAGATGAATTGCTTGGTACGATTTATATCCCTTGACCTGATACTTTATAACAGGACAATAGGATCTCAGTTTTTGCAGTGTGAATTGACTAAAAATGTTGTAACATCTATTTAGATCTTAAGATCTTGACAGCTGCCAGATCATTCTGCTGTGAAATATGTCCTGGGGATCCCTTTTCCATCACCTCACTCACCAAAACCTGGGGATGATGCAAACTCACTGAAACTGTTAACTCAGAAACTTCCAGTGAAACCACGAAATATTATGCAGAGGTGTACTGAAAAACAGAAACTTTGACATAATTGTACAGAGCAAAATACTTAACATTGTAAGGACCAAAGGATAAGAAAGGACCATGATTACTTAGGAACAACATACTTCTGAGTTCAAAGTTAAAGCTACCTAAACATTATCTCATGGCACTTTAAAATCATCCCTTAAGTATTGTAATTTAGTTTTTTCTTATAGCTTAGGGTTTTTTTTTAACAACCAGTATGCATGATAAAATCTTTTTTTAAGTTTTTAGAAGTTAAAGTTGTTAAAAATTAATCACTACAGAAATATGTATACATAGTATATTCAGATTGTACAGTTATTTTAAAAATGTGCCCCCATGTGAAATACCTGTAATTAACAGTAACATCAAACTATGTCATATGAGGGTGGTTTGTTTTTCTGTGACAGCTTATTGAGGTCATTTCTCCAGATCCTAACAGAATGATTCTGTAATACTTCACAGAAATTATTTATAGTCTCAAAATCTAGTGTTAGTTGAACTCATCACCATTAAATTCAAAAGATGTAATAAAAAGGATCACTCCTCACTTTTCTTTTAACCGTGAAGGCTGACCTTAACTGAAGAAAATAGTAATTTAATAATAAAAATAACATATTTTTTTCATGTGTCAGTATTTTTTTTGTTTCTGATAGGAAAGTTCATTGGTCATTATTTTTCCCTTAAATTATGTTTTACATCAACATTAAACTTAATGAATTGTTTTGGAGTACTAGAATTTTGTATTCTAAAACATAGTAATAAAGTGACTATCCTAAAAAAAAAAAAACCACTATGGAGTGTTTCAGAAAATGTCAGTACTTACAATCAGAAGTTTTTGATGACATGAAAAGTTTTTATCTTTTTTATATAGCCCAATAATTTAATATGCTACAATGCCAATTTATTTTCAAATTTAGAAAATAAGGGCCTTATGTGGAAGCATCTAAAAGAAAAATTAAAGAAAAATTGAAGTAAATCAAAATCTGTGCAACTTTTTAAAAAGAGAAATTCAGGAGCTAAAATCTTCTTTCAATATTACATTGTCCAAGATGGTGGCATTAATTTTTTTTAACTTAGTAGTGAGCATAGCAAAATAGTTTTTTTTTCAATGACATGTTAATAATGATTCCATCTCTCTGATTTCTGAGTAGGTAGCAAGTGTTAGAATTATTTTGCTTTAATCAATTACATATAAACTTAAAACTGCTATAAAAATGTATTGAAATCCTTTCTTAAGCTCAGTGTTTATTAATGTATAATTCCTTCAAAATGCAGGCAGAGGATCCTTCCCACTGTGTGCTTCACTTCAAAATTCAGGCTATCGGTAAATAACACCCAGCTGCAAACCTGTTTGCTTTTTCTCTAGTTACATACAACATTGCATAAATTTCATGAATAATTTCAGGTCTTTGGTAGAAGATATACAACTTTCTACAGAGATAAGCTGACTATATGTATGACACATACACACATATACATGTGTATATACACGTACAATACTCAGTGGTAATCACATTTAGGCAGCACATTTCTTGTTTTTATTTTTTTAAATAAAGATCATAATTCCTATTTGTTTTAAAGAAAGTATTTGTCTGTCCCCAATAGAGGAAGAGAACTGGAATTATTCTCTGTCATCTCATCTGGGAGGGAATCACATTCTATCTCTAATAGCTTTTATTCTCTGCATCCTTCCTATAGTGCAAATCCTCCCATATTGGTTTCTGAAGATCAGAAACCAATATGGGGCTTTTTTTGAACATTGTTTTATGACAGCTAATAAGTTTATTACCTATATTTGTACATTGCCTTTTTTGCTGACTTGCAGGCTTTTTAAGAAAAATTAAATTTTTTTTTTCATGACGATCTGGAAGGTTTACTTTATCTGAAAGTCAGGTAGATCTGAAAGAATTGTAGCACAATTTGGATTTTCCACCCTGTAATTCATTATTAATACAGGCACAGCTGCTTGCCTCTTTTGTCCCACCTTGGTATGTATGTATATATGTAGCTATCTCTATCATCATATATGATATGTCTTATTTGTATACTTACACATACTGAGTATAGCATAAATCTGTGATCTAATAGGTGGCATGCTATTGACATAGACATAAGGTCACCTTTGAAACTTTTAATTTTCATGGAGGTGGAAAAAATGTCCCTGGGACTGTTAGTAGAATGATAGTTATATTAATAATCTTTCCTTTTTCTTTTTTTTTTCTGAACTTGAAATAACCTATCATTGTGTGAATGGCTGAAAAACTTATTCCTCATTTTTACAGCATCTGATTTATTTTTAACATAGAAGAACTACTGTTAATCTACAAATACTTCTCCTGTCAAGCAGTAAGCTGCTCTGCTATTTGCAATTTTCTATTTATCTTGTTAGCATGATTACCATATAAAAATCACATAAAAATTCTACCTTGCTTTTAAATACTTTAACTTAAGATTGACAGTGACTTGTTTAATTAAACATGTACTTTCTTTTCATGTTCCTGTATTTAGAAATTGAAATATAGTATTTCACTACCTTTATAAGATTGTGTTTGCATTTATTTAATTTAGAGTTCTTTTTAAAAGCATGTAGCCTTGAATGTTTGTTCTACATTTTTTTTTCCACATCATTACTCTGGTACTGCTTGATGTAACTTGATTAGCTCCCTCCCCAGTCATGATTGGTAATTAAAATAGGCATTAAAATTAGTCACTTAGCAATTTTGCTGTTCAATTGGCAATTAAATTACTTAATTGCAATTAAAGTCCTAATTTTAATTGGCAAAATGATAGATGTAGATTTAAGATAATATGTATAAATACTTTAATAAGTGTCTATATAAGGATTACTTAATTACTCAACTTCAAGTTTATGCTGTTAACTTTAGAACTTTTAAGTGAGCAATGAAATTTATATTACATCTATTCAAAGGATATGGTAATTAGATTTATTACTTATCACTATAAGGGTCTTTGCTATAAGTAACTTTTGTAGCGTGAAAATTGTAGACTTTTTAATCAGAATCATGATGAATAGTATTTATATATGCCTATATAGTTATATGCCCTTGTCATAGATATTTATATCTGTATATTTCCTTGTATTCGTAATAGTACTTTGTCACATTTTTGTGTTAAATTGAGGAATTTTCCTCTTAAATGGGCCGTAGGAGGAGACTAAAAAAGTCATTGTTTTATTATATTTGTTTGGATCAGGAACCAAACATCATGAATTTAGGCATGCAAACACTGTTGCAAAATGTATTTATCTCACCTTTCTAGAGGAATGCTGTATAGTTTGACAGAATTGTAAACATCATTAGTTATTTCCAGAATTCCAAGTCACCCTGAAATATTTTTGGCATATAGGGGCTCATTTGCAAGAACAAATTTATATAGCCTTTAAAAAAAAATCCCTGTTTTAATGAGACAATTGTTTACTGAATATTGACAAAGAAATATGAAACCA
The DNA here is from genome assembly GCA_023548195.1 of Bettongia penicillata ogilbyi. Lineage (NCBI taxonomy): Eukaryota > Metazoa > Chordata > Mammalia > Diprotodontia > Potoroidae > Bettongia > Bettongia penicillata. Next base: position 1,913,346 of record JAJHZJ010000401.1, on the reverse strand, counting down.
AGATCACTATTCTTTGGGTTAAAATATTTTCTAAATTTAAAAATGTTAAGCTGTTCAATTAAATTTTACTTTGTTTACGTGTGTATATGTTGATGTAATTTTTAAGCAGACAGTATTTTAAAATGAGATTATTTTTTATTACATTTTCATTTTTACATTCATAGTTTTTAAAATGGGTACATCTAGAAGAAAAATGTTTTCTCTAGAACAGCCTCTCTCTTTTTACATATATCTGTGTTGCAAATCAAAATAAGAAGCTTTGTTTTGTTTTAAAGGATAATTTTTTAGGTAGAAATGGGCTGGAAAGTGTGTTAGACTTTTAAAAATATAAGTAAAAAAATAAACCCAGCAGCTGATTTTGTATAGGAGAGGAACAAAATATACAAGTGGATTATATTTTGTCTTCAGATGAAATGACAGAAAATCAGTCTTTGAAGGATAAATGCAAAAACTTCCTCCCTACCCCCACAAAGCCTGTTCAAAGTTTGAAAGTTCCTTTTGCCCTAGTCACAATATAAAACTCACTCCAGATCAACTATTTTCCATTGATACCTAGTTGTTAATATCCCTTTAAAGAACATATCATGTCTGAAATTGACAACTGTTTTGCAATTCATTTATTTTTTAGGACACAACAGTTGCATTTTTCCATAGGCCCCCCCACTCCCCCTCCCTCCCCACTGTTCTGTTAAGGTATTTTGTGTACTAGTTCCAGTATTGTATTTGGGGATCTAATATAGAAATCCCTAAAGACTCCATTAGCTTTCTGGATTAAAGAAAGGTCTGTATTTTATTAAACTCAATGTTTAAACTTGCATAAAATAAAAAAAGAATTATTTGTAAGTGTGTACGTGATCTATAGCAATTCTTTTATTTTTAAAATAAAATTTTATAGTTTTTATTTACATGCCATATACCTTATTTTAACATGTGGTCAAGATATAGAGGATTATACAGGAAAGTCACCTTTCAGGATTTTGTTCCTGAAAAGTGTTCTTGAAAAGGTAATGATAATTTTGTAATGCTTTTCTGATTAATTTCAAAAGAAGTCTCTAGTTGACTTAAGTATACAGACAACCCATTTTCATTCATTTATTTTACTTCGAAATTCTTTGAGTTAGCAAAAAATGACTTGATGAATTTCTCATTTTCATGTGTCAATTTAAAGGTAAGTCTAATGCTTGACTCAAAATCTCAAAATTGTCATTTTTAATTGAGTGAGAATACTTTGTGATGTTTATGTTCAACAGTCATGAAGGACTGCAGTCATTTAAATGCAGAAGTTCAGTTCCATTTAGCCTAAAGCATCGTTTTAACATTTTCTAAAAGGTTGTTCAGTCCTGCATTTTGACTCCATTATATATGTGTAATTAAACCTCTGCACACAAAAGCATTCTTATGTACCAGCAAATACACCCACAGGAATCCTCTTCTAAACTGTAATTTATTTAAACATATAATCATAGGATTTTAAAACATGCTTTCATTTTTCCAAACTATATGCCAATTTGAACTGCTTGGTGATAAAATGAGTTTATTACCATCTAGCATTTACCAAATACATGGTGAACTAAACATGAGCAGTATGGGGAAATGCATTATAAATTCAATTCAATGTGTATCAGACTGTGCTCCCTTTATAAAAATATGTGTAGGTGTTTATGAATTTCAGTTTTTGAGCAGCACAGAAATTATGAATATTTGGGCCTGGTAAAAACCTTTTGAGTTTTATGTGGCTTTTAATGCTTAAAAAAAAAGTTTGTGACTTCAGGCCCCCTACTGACAGGATCAGTCAATTACAGAGATTGTTGGTTCTGATTGGACTTTCCCCTATCAATTAAATACTCAAATATATCTGTGCTGGGGAAAAGATTTCAGTTTGTTGGCTTTCAGCTCCAGCATCAGCTCCGATTGCAGTCTGAATGAGCCTGTACTGGAGCCCTTCTTTTGTGACCACTATAGAGCCCCACCAAGTACAGGCCAACTAGCCTAATCAGTAATGGGTTTATTTAATAAACGTTTGTTAACTTTACTCCAGCTTTCTTAAATTGTGTTTTTAATGAATACCTCAGCCTACAGGAAAATCCAAGGATTTGAAGACTAACTAAAAGTCAGAAGAAAAATTATTCCCTACTTTTAAAAATCGCCGTCGTCGTAAAGGATACTGTGAAAATTTACTTAACTCGGTCTCAGTCATCACGAAATAATTCTTACAATAGGATGAAGTTTAATAATTTTGGATATTGTTATGTTTCACTTTCTTGGACAGTGACATAAGTGACTCGGTGCACCTTTCAGACTTACATGAAATTCACTTCCCTAACTGAAGATTTTCACTCTCTTGGGAGTAGAGGAGTCAATCGCTCAGGTTCTTAAACATCCCGGAGTGTGTTTTGTAATGGTAATGGAGGGAAACTAAGCTACAGGTTTGGATATGCGGGCCTGAGTGGTGTGTCTGCAACCTTAAAATACTCCCAGTCCCCGTTTTTCCTAGGGCTAGGTTAAAAAATAATAATTTGCCACCAAGTCTCCTACGTGGCTGCGCTGGAGTTTCCGATAGCCTTAAAATAGCTGGTGCTAGCCCTGCCCACAGCCGGGATCAATGAGAGTTCCCCTCCTCACGGTGCCCTGCCCCCTTGCACCAGGGGAAAGGGAGCTGGGGAGCACGCCGCTGGCTCTGCTGTGGCTGCTATTTTTGGCCGCGCCCGGCTCGGTGCGTCAATGACTGCGCCCCTGCGTCATGGCCACCCCCTACTCCCTCCCATCTCCCTCCCTTCCAAACTCTCACTTTTTCCCTTTCGTTCGCATTGAATCGCTTCAGCCCACGGGGTGGCTGACGCTACAGAGCTCATGCTAATGAGCTATTCTTCCCGGTCCTACCCCTATCCCCCTCCCCCTCGCTACAGCCGACTCTGCTCCCCCTCTCTCCCTTTCGGTCCCCTCACTCTTCCCCGCCTAATTTTTTCTCGCGCCTGCTAGGGCACCGCGGTGTAGCGACGGCGGCGGGGGCAGCACCAGCAGCAGAAGCAGCCGCCACCGCATCTGGGGAAACTTAAGGTGGTCACGTAGGTTTTCCCTGGGCGGCGGGGTAGCAGCGCCAGCGGCTTTCCCAGACTGCACGCAGTGCTTGGGACGGAAGCTCACCGCCCGGGAGAGGGCAGGGAGGGTAGGGTGAAAAGGTGAAGACTGGAGTGCAGTTTTAGGGCTAAGAGAAGGCGACACTGGTTTAATCTTGACTGTGCTTTCTTCTAATAATGAAAATACCAATGATACGTAGGGATGGGGAGGGTACAAATGGGTCACGGTAGCAATACCGAAACCTTGCTGCTCGAGAAGGGAATGAGAGCTGAAAGCAGTCATTCAGAAGAAAGAGTGGAGTGAGATTATACAGATACTCTCAAATTTTACTCGCAGCTAATTCAGAGCCCAAGCTAAATGACCTAGGCTTGGTATCCCTTCCAGGTTGGGACGAGAGGACTTCTTCAACAAGTAAACCTCTGTGGGGCTTTGGGACTCCAATCGCTGTGCTTCTCTTCTCTTAAAAACACCAGCGTTTCCTTTACTAGAAAGCATTCCATGTGCTTCCCTCCTCCCTGGTGCAAGGTGCTGTCTCTCTTCTCAGTCCCAGTTCAACCTAGTAGCATGCAAAGCAGAGCTCAGGCTGTGACAGCTTTCTGGTGTTGCTCTAAGAGCAGTAACGCGCCGAGCCCAATACATATAGACATGCATGCTCTCTGGACTCCTGTTGATTACACCAAGGTTTTCTAAGGCAAATTGTGTACGTTACTCTCTTTTTTTTGAGGGAGTGAAAGGAGGGGTATCATTTCCCACACCACCTGGTTTAGGAGCTATGCAGTGTTTACTTAGTGTTATATGAATCTAGAGAAATATAGTTTAAAAAATAGTTGGGGAGAGTGCAGCTCTGAAGTTGAAAAGAATTAACCTGAGGTGGAAGTATAATCACGTTTCTCTAGGGAATGCACACCTGTTGCATGAAACTCTGCTGCATTGTCAGGACCAGGGGAGCGATATTTCTCAAATAGATTCTGGTTTTATAAGAGAGGATTTGGTCCAGTGCCCATCCTGTCTTGTTTATCCCAACCCCCCTTCCATAGCACAGTCACCACGTCCTCCCTCCTACACGTGGATATGAGAGAAGAGGGCATCACACAAAATACGACTTTTTTTTTTTTTTCTGCAAGAGTGGAAATTATGGGAGGGGGAAGGGAAGCACTGAGAAAGGGAAACCCCGATTTAGCAGTCCCGTGCAAAAGGCTTCTGTGCACGGTTCGGCGGCTGAGGATGAGAGCAGAGGTGTAGAGCGTGCAGGGGTGGGAGGGAGGGGGGAATTTGAACAATGAAAGTACATATCGCCCAATACTCTGCGCCTACAGGTGCGGGTTACCTGGCACACGCATCCTCTCTCAGCCATCCTTTCCCTCCCTTTCTTAACCCCCATCCCATCTTCCCTTTTGTTGGTAGTCTTACACATCTGGGCTGCCAAAACTATTTGTGAATTGGGGAGTTTTGGAGAAGGTGGGGCGAAGTGAGCTTTACTGCTTTTAGAGGCAAGGGTGGGTAGGTTTCACCTATTTCGGAAAAAAAAAATGAAGAAATGAAAAGAAAAAAGCCCAACTCGGCTAACAAGGTGAACCCAGAACGGTTCCCACCTTAAAATCTGCCCTGCTTGTGACGTCAGGTCGGAAATTTACCAAAGCGAGAGCTGGCCAACTGTATGGGGAGAAACAGCCCTAAGGAACTGGGATTGGGCAGCCTGCACTGACGTGTGCTGACGTTTGGAGACTAGGTGCATGTTGGCTGTGGAATACGGAGCCCACATAAACAAAGGCACATTGGAGGGAAGGGCCAGTCTGTCCGGCTGCTCTCACTCTGCTACATGAGTACCGCACTTCCCGAGCAGCGCTGGTAACTAGCAACTTCTCTGGACCGACTGTTTTTTTTTTTCCTTTCACCGATCTAACCCACCCCCTCCCCTATCCCCCCGCCACCCCACCTCCCAAGGAAACTGCACTTCAAGACAGTTGAATGAATGAAAAGAGACGTGGAGGACCATTAAGTAAGTCTCTCTCTCTCTCTCTCTCTCTCTCTCTCTCTCTCTCTCTCTCTCTCTCTCTCTCTCTCTCTCTCTCCCCCTGTCTCCCTCTCTCTCTCTCTCCCTCCCTCCCTTTCCCTCTCCTGTGGATATGGGCATGGGGTCTGTGAGTTGTGCGTTCCGGAAAAAGGAGTGAAGAAGGGAAAGGGAGTGCGGAAGGGAGATGAAAGGGAAGTTTTGTGAATTGCTCCAGAAGGCGTTTTTCCTAACTACACGTTTGGTGCTAGGAACAGTACATTCTCGGTAGCAGCTTCTAGCCTGCTAATTGGGAAACGCGGAAAGAATACTTACCGTCCTAGGAACTGCTGTCTTCTCAACTTCGACTTTGAAATTTCTACTCAGTCTTCCTCCATATCGTTTTTTTTTCCCTTAGAGCAGGTGTGAATTGGTCGTTTGGACACTGAATCTCAAAGGTCGTGTGTGTAGTAAGGCTTGAACGCTCAGGGATAAGTGACAGGAGGAAAACTTCAGTTTATGTGTTGCTTGGGAACTGTATCACCATGGTTAGCAAACGGGCTGGTGTTTAGAAGGCTTCTCTTTCAGTATAGGTGCTTTTAGTACGGTATCCTCTTATAAAATTTCTGTGTTCTGACACATATGGCTCATCAGTGAGAGAGAGAGGGGAAGGAAGAGAGAAAAGGACAGAAGAGAAAGCAAGAGAAGGGAAGAAGAGGGATAGAGAGATTAAGATCACTTCCCCAGTGAATTTGCAAACCTGGTGTTAACAAAGATAAGTTACCTTTTGGTGGGGTTGGGGGGAGTTAATTGCACCTTCTCTCCCCCCCCACCCCCCATCTAGTCTCTTGGATTTCCAGTGTGAAATAGGAAGTCAGAAGAAAGATAGCTAAAACTGAAGAGGAATGGATATCTAGCTTTACTTTTTTTCATTGACATACTTGTACTCTTAGATGCCTTAAAAATGGGAACATCTGAAAGTTACCAGGATTGTTGTCTTGTTTTATTAAAGAGGGAAACAACTCAAGCTGGTAGTAGTAAAGAGGTCATCTTGCCATATGTTTAAATGCATCCAAATGAGTCAAGGACTGTCTTTGCTGTGTTGCTCTTTGCTTGCATTCTTTTTGCAAAAACATGCTTTCCTCACTTAAATGCACATTTTAAAACATGCACAAGAAGTTTCTTAGAAATGTGAAAAGGAAGTAGCCTATGTCCTCGAAATAGATTAGTCATTTTCATATATGTAGAGGGGTTATTAGCCTCTTTCCAGTTATACAATGTAGGCCTGTAGCATACTTTGTAACTTTGAAGGTGAGGTGGAGATTAGGAGGTCAGATGGTTTTTCATATTTTTATATTATTTTTCTTTGGTTAGCTTAGTCTTACATTTAAATTTGCCTACTGAATACCTCTAACTTGAAGGTCCCAAAGTGATTTTTTACAAAACTCTGGTCTTCCTTTCACCCTGTGTCCGAATAAAATTATGATAGTGACAACCCATTCTCTTTTACCTAAAACAAGGGGTGGTCGTGGTGTCAATTCATGACAATTATAAATGTTAAATGACAACTTGCCATAAGTTCTTTTTTCCTTCATAAAAGAAAAAAAGAAAAACCTTTGTGTAACTAATTGTATGCCAGATTGTTATAGGGGAAAACATTTTCATTGGTTTAAATTATATTTCTTCCACATTCATATGTCATAGGCTTATTTATTTAAACGTCATACTATCTATTACAGTGAAATATGCAGGTTGGTGTAGTTGCTTATGTCCAATAAATCCCTCCACAGTAACCTGAACATATCATGTCTGTATTTCAGGGAGCAGACTGGACAGACTGGACTATTCACTTATTTTCTAATATCTTGGGAACTTTGTCCTCCATTGAATTACGACACTGTCCACCTTTAATTTCCTCGAAAACTCCTGTAACTCGGCTGAAGGTTAGTGAATTTGATTGCTTTTCAGTTTTTCCATTCTTCTCTCTCTGACACTCCTTCAAGACCCCCCAGGACCTCTGGAACCTCCAAAAGCAAAGTCATTGCACTCAGTAAGCCAGTCCTATTACTCGAATGCCACCTTCAGAATAGCTTAGCACCTGGCAGGTTGCTCCAGAGCAAGCGACCTGAACACACATTAAATAAGAGGTTATTGGGTGGGTGGGTGGGGTTGTACAGGAGACACAATGGAAATAGGGGCGTTTCATGATCCTTTATATCCTACCTGTCTTTCTTCTTTTAGATCTCCTCCCCCCACCCTCCCTTTTTTGAAGGTCAGCGCCTGCAACACGGATTGTCTTTCCGCTCTTTTTCCTCTCCCTTTTCCTCTCCTAAATTGCAGTGCTGTGTACAGCTTACTTAATACGGAACCTCCGTGTGGTTGATCCAGGTGTGCAAAAGGTGTACAAAAGCAGGGGAGAAAGTGTTCACTTGACCAGGCTGAGCGTGTATCACCCTGTTTCATTTCCAGCCATGCCCTGTGTTCAGGCTCAGTATGGGTCATCGCCTCAAGGAGCCAGCCCAGCTTCCCAGAGCTACAGTTACCACTCTTCGGGAGAATACAGCTCCGATTTCTTAACTCCAGAGTTTGTCAAGTTTAGCATGGACCTCACCAACACTGAAATCACTGCCACCACTTCTCTCCCCAGCTTCAGTACCTTTATGGACAACTACAGCACAGGCTACGACGTCAAGCCACCTTGCTTGTATCAAATGCCCCTCTCCGGACAGCAGTCCTCTATTAAAGTGGAAGACATTCAGATGCACAGCTACCAGCAACACAACCACCTGCCCCCACAGTCCGAGGAGATGATGCCGCACTCAGGCTCCGTTTATTACAAGCCCTCGTCTCCCCCGACGCCCTCTACTCCCGGCTTCCAGGTGCAGCATAGCCCAATGTGGGATGACCCAGGCTCCCTCCATAACTTCCACCCGAACTACGTGGCCACCACCCACATGATCGAGCAGAGGAAAACGCCGGTGTCACGCCTCTCTCTCTTCTCCTTTAAGCAATCGCCCCCGGGTACCCCCGTGTCCAGCTGCCAGATGCGCTTTGACGGACCCCTCCATGTGCCCATGAACCCGGAGCCAGCGGGGACCCACCACGTGGTGGACGGGCAGACCTTCGCTGTACCCAATCCCATCCGCAAACAAGCGGCTATGGGTTTCCCGGGGTTGCAGATCGGTCATGCTTCGCAGCTGCTGGACACCCAGGTGCCCTCTCCTCCTTCTCGGGGGTCCCCGTCCAACGAAGGGCTGTGTGCTGTGTGTGGGGACAACGCAGCTTGCCAACACTACGGCGTGCGCACCTGCGAGGGTTGCAAAGGTTTCTTTAAGGTGAGTTGGGGTGGATAGGCCCCCCAAAGAATCTGGTTAAACTTCAGTCTTTAGCATTGCTAGTAGGAAAGAAGAGTAGAAAACAAGCCCCCTCCCCCAACTGCTTACTTAGGCAGGAAACTGCATCCATGGATCCCCAGAGGAATTTCCCTGGGGTGCTGGGGTTCAGGATGGGGAATGGAGAACTGTTGTTCAGGAGCTGACACTAACAGGGACAACTACACAGAGAAAGAGAGCTAGGGCTACTTGCATTACCAGGCCCTGGCCCTGAAATGGCTTTACACGTCCTTGGGCCAAAGTTGCAAGAGTCTGAGTTGGAAGAGGGACATTTGCATGTGTTAGGAGCTGCCTTCCCCCTTCAGATTGAAATTGGTTAGGACAGAGAACCGTGTCTAAGCTAACCAAGTGGAACAGAATTCCCTGTGGTAAAATTAAGTGATCTCTTTATTTCACCATCCTGATTGAATAATCTTATCATTTTAAATAGAGAAGGTCTCCAAGGAATGTAAATAATATGAATGCCCACGGATTTGTATTTACTGAGCGTCTCCTTCTCCTTCTCTTGGCATATAAAACACAGCAAGGAGCTGCAAGGTTAGCTCAAATGTTAACGCTATCAATTTTCTTCTGTTAAATGCCCTGGAAAAAAGGGGAAAGAAAGAAAAGAAAAGAAAAAGAGGGAAAGGGGGAGGGAGAATGTCCCAGCAGTTCGGAGATGCTTTTTTGATTCTTTGGGCTGCTGGATTTTAAAAGGAAATTAGTCCTCATTCTATAATGTCTGTCTGTCTCTGTGTGTCTCTCTCTTTACAGCGCACGGTCCAGAAAAATGCGAAATACGTTTGTTTAGCAAACAAAAACTGCCCGGTTGACAAGCGGCGCCGAAATCGCTGTCAATATTGCCGATTTCAGAAGTGCCTTGCTGTTGGGATGGTTAAAGAAGGTAGGACCCAGGAAGTGTTTTCCTGCCTTTCCTTCCTGAAAGTCCATCTCCTTCCACCTCTCCTTCTGCCTCTCATTCTCGTTCCCAAGTCCCTTCCCTCCCATCCAACTTCCACATGCCCTATAAGCCCATAAGGACTTTGTATTCTAGGCGGGCTGTTGCTCTCTCTCAGAAAGCCGTCAGAATTTCCTTGATTTAACTACTATGGCCCATTTGAAGGAAAAAAAAATAAAATGAACCCGTACTTTTATGTTTTTCTACTGTAAATGCTTTATAGGTTCCGGGTGTCTACACATGTTGCCCCAATCCCTTCTTGAACTTGTCTCTCTTGTTGGGGGGAAAGTGAGGGAGCGATGCTGTGGGGATTGGGCATGGGGGGGAGGGAAGGTTAGAGAATTTGAAGGTCTTCTTCCCTTTCAGTGGTTCGTACAGACAGTTTAAAAGGTCGGAGAGGTCGTTTACCGTCGAAACCGAAGAGTCCCCAGGAGCCCTCTCCCCCCTCTCCCCCGGTGAGTCTGATCAGTGCCCTGGTGAGAGCCCATGTCGACTCCAACCCGGCTATGACCAGCCTGGACTATTCCAGGGTAAGCTGGAGATAATATTAATATACAGACTGGTAGAGTTTTTCACACACACCCCATCCCTACCACATGAACCCACAGGACAGCTGCACACACATAGGAAAAGAGTTGGAAAGGCATCCGGTATGTATATAACAAGCCAAGTCAAAGACTAGTAGAGACAGTAAGAGACCAAGGAAAAACAGAAAGGTAGAGATAAGGATTCACACCAAACAAAGAATACTGACAGAATCTTTTCACTCCCTACCCTTCCTAGAAAGAAGGGGTCTTCATGCAAGAATGGTGCACACACACACACACATACACACACACAACTTGCTGGAATTTGCAGAGCTGAACTGATACATTCTTTTAAAAAAGTTTGTAAAAAGCCTCACTTTGTGTAAAATGTTCTTTTCCCTCCTCCCCAACACACTTTATCCAATATTTTTCTAGCTATTATATTAAACATGCATCTGGTTTGATTACCATCCCAATTGTGATGTGGGTTACCATAAAAAATAATCCCAACATCCATTGTGAAATACTAGAAGGATCATAAAGGATATGTGGTTGGAGGGAGGAGGGAAGGGAAAAGAGAAATGGGGGATGGGAATGGGGATAAGTAGCCAGAATCATCTATTTTATTCCAACTGTGAGAAATATATATGCTTTAATTGGTAAAAGTATATGATGAAGCATATAGGCTTCTGAAAATTTTTTATTAAAATATCTGCAAATGATGGCTTTTCATGAGACGAACTCCCTGGACTGGTGTGAATACTAACATGTCAATTGTTTTGTGGAGATAAGAGTCAACATTTCCCCATGCTGGATAGCACTGTATTTAGTCTGTATAGAAATGGCAATTTACATATTTAAAGCAGCGACCTCATAGCACCATCCCTAATTGAATTAATTGCCCTGGAACATCTAATTTCCTTACTGGTCAGAGAGAGGTTTAATTGTTATAAAAACCTGGCTCCCCTACTAGAAACGGGGTTAGCAATTTCACGGGTTATATATTTTAGAGAACCTCATTAAGTGCTTTTTAAAATGAAATTCCAGTTCCAGGCTAACCCTGACTATCAGATGAGTGGAGATGACACTCAGCATATTCAGCAGTTCTATGATCTCTTGACCGGTTCCATGGAAATCATCAGAGGATGGGCAGAAAAGATCCCAGGCTTCACTGATCTTCCCAAACCAGACCAAGATCTACTTTTCGAATCTGCTTTCTTGGAACTGTTTGTCCTGCGATTAGCATACAGGTAAAGAGGAAGGAAGGGAAGAAAGACAAGACAGAAAAGGGATGAAGAAAAGAAGGATGAGAGAAAAAAGGAGAAAGCAGGGAAAGAAAAGATAAAAAAGAATGAGAGAAAGAAAAAAGGACAAGATTGGGAATATATTATAGGAAAGAACAAGGGAGAAGCAAAAGAAGAAAAATTTAAGGAAAGAAAGAAAAAGAAAAGAAGGAAGAGTGGGATGGAGATGGGGTAGGGGGCGTTCTTGATTGTTCTGAAATCAAACCCTTTCAAGGTCCACTGATCTACATTTTATTAACTCCTCGGTAATTAGGTGCCTTTTAAATCCCCCATTTATTGCTCTTCAAGTAATTAGTTGTTTAGCTTTTCTTTTCTTTTTTTTTTCTTTTCTCTCTCTTTGGTATTAATTGCAGGTCCAACCCAGTGGAGGGTAAACTCATCTTTTGCAATGGGGTGGTCTTGCACAGGTTGCAATGCGTTCGTGGCTTTGGGGAATGGATTGATTCCATTGTTGAATTCTCCTCCAACTTGCAGAATATGAACATTGACATTTCTGCCTTCTCGTGCATTGCTGCCCTGGCGATGGTTACAGGTCAGTCCTCTTAGCACTTTCCCATCATCAGTCCTGCCCTGGGCGCTCTTACTGAATTTCCCTTTATGGGGGTTGGGGCAATGGGATGGGGTATTCCTAATCTTGTCAAATCGCTAACTGCTTTTTTTGCGTTCTTGTTATTCTGTTCTCCTCCAAACCTTCCCCCCCCCCTACCCCTTACACACCCCAGAGAGACATGGACTCAAGGAACCCAAGAGAGTGGAAGAACTGCAGAGCAAGATTGTAAATTGTCTCAAAGACCATGTGACTTTCAATAATGGGGGTTTGAACCGCCCCAACTATTTGTCCAAACTGTTGGGGAAGCTCCCAGAACTTCGCACCCTGTGTACACAGGGGCTGCAGCGCATTTTCTACCTGAAACTGGAAGATTTGGTACCACCTCCAGCAATAATCGACAAACTTTTCCTGGACACATTACCTTTTTAAGACTTTCTCCAGCTTATTTCAAATGAACTTGAAAGGAACGTGAACTGTCTGAGGGTGGGAATTCCCACGTGCACAAAAGCACCTCTGGGTGCCTCTGCTCCATCTCCTTCCCCTTCCCAATTTCCTAACCCATCCCTCAACCTCCTGGCCCCCATCTTCTCCCACCCAAAACAAAACTGTTGCTATTTCCTAACCTGCAGGCAGAACGCGAAAGGGCATTTTGGCTCTGGGGCATCCTGGATTTAGAATATGGACTACACACAATACAGTGGTATAAACTTTTTATTATCGGCTTTGAAAAAAAGAATTTATTGTTAAGAAGAAGGACTCCTATTGTAAGATGAAAAATGTCTGGTCACGCCGGGTGCTGCAGCTAAGATATTGAATACACACACAAAAGTATTAAGGTGACCCACAAAGTATCGCCCTTTTAAAGACAAAGTTTTCTGCTGTAAAAGAAAGCTGTAATATATAGTAAAACTTAATGTTGCGTGGGTGGCATGAGTTAAAGAAGGCAAAGGCTTGTAAATTTATCCAATGCAGTTTGGCTTTTTAAATTATTTTGTGCCTATTTATGAATAAATATTAAAAAATTCTAAAAGATAAATGTGTTTGCAAAAAAGGAATAAATACACAAAAAGGAACAGCATGTTGATTCTAGGTCGAAAATGTTATAGGCACTTGCTATTTCAGTAATGTCTATATTATATAAATAGTATTTCAGACACTATGTAGTCTGTTAGATTTTATAAAGATTGGTAGTTATCTGAGCTTAAACATTTTCTCAATTGTAAAATAGGTGGGCACAAGTATTACAAAACTGAAAATCCTGACAAAGGGACACATAGTGTTTGTAACACCGTCCAACATTCCTTGTTTGTAAGTGTTGTATGTACTGTTGATGTTGATAAAAGAAAGTTTATATCTTGATTATTTTGTTGTCTAAAGCTAAACAAAACTTGCATGCAGCAGCTTTTGACTGTTTCCAGAGTGCTTATAATATACATAACTCCCTGGAAATTACTGAGCACTTTGAATTTTTTTTTGTTTTTTTTTAATGTCTAAAATTGTCAGTTAATATATTATTTTATGTTTGAGTAAGATTTTTAATATTGCCATATTCTGTAGTATTTTTCTTTGTATATTTCCAGTATGGCACATGATACAAGTCACTGCCTTTTTTTTCTATGGTGTATGACAGTTAGAGACGCTGAATTTTTTTTCTTTGATAAATTCTTTCTTTGAGAAAGACAATTTTAATGTTTACAACAATAAACCATGTAAACAAATGTAATTTTGTCTTCTTTTTCGTGTCAGGAGAAATACTAAAATACCAACAAACAATAATAGGCAGAATGGGGAACAATAGGGGAAGGGTGAGTGGTTTGAAATTCATAACTTATAGTCAACTGAGATCCCATAAGTTTCAAGCTTAGAGTCTGTATGTATTCTCATGCTAAGTAAGCAGGTCTTTATGCTGTTTACAAGGAGAATTAAGAAAAGATTTTAAAAATATACTTAAAAACCACGAATCATTCCAACTTGAAATTAACAATTATCAAAATCACGGAATAGTTTCTCAGTTTTGCCAGAATAGAGACAGAAGAGACTTCCAGAGACCAAAAGCAGCTGAACTTTTACAGTTGATAATCTCAGTCAAGTTTCTGTCTTGCAGAGAGTTCAAGCAACTTTTATGACATTAGGCATCATTATGGATTTATGGTATGCTCTATTACCTTTCAAATGGTAACAACTTTACCTTTTCACAAATCCATACTGATTTGCTAGGAAAATGTGTTGAGAGAGTGCTTCTGAGGAACTGAAAAGCATTAAAAATAATTTTGTTTTCTGGTCAATTCTAACATAACATACAGTAATTGGATTCTTTTCAAAATCTTCCTCCTCTTCCCCACCACCCCCCTTCCCTCCCACCAAAGGATGTATGGAAGGATAACGAGTGGCTTAGCCTTAGAATAATATTTCCAGCCCAGAAGTTTCTGAGATAAATAATACAAGACCTATTTGCCATGGTCTGACTGGGACATAAATAAGTTATGATACAGTCTGGTAGAGTCTACCCAGCAGCAACTTTCACCAAATAAAGCTACAGATACAGAAACTTGTGTAACTGCTCAGACCATCTTCTACTTTTCCTATTTTTCTGAGTGAATGGATGAGATACAATAATGCCATGCCATAACTATGAAGCCAGAGTGTAAGTCAGTGATAATCAAATAATGTCACTGGCAAATTTCAAATGACCACCTGTTTATTGGAATAAGAATGTAAAACTGGCATTATTATTTCAGAGATTCTGAGCTGGAAAAAGCAAATTGCAGGTTAACTTTCAAGTTATTACTTCCTATTTTTGCTCTTTTGTTTTTCCTAAAAAAAAATGCTACGTTAGGATAGGAAAATAAAAATGAATAAAGAATGCGCATTTTGGAAACAGTTTAGGAAGGAGATTTCTTCTTTAATGTTTCTTTGCACATACATTAGTAAGAATGAGAGGATGGGTGGATAATTTTAAAAGCAGAAAACTGAAATGTCCCATTTCTCGGATTTCTTGAAAAAGGTAAGTCTAACTCTTTTCTTCTATTTCCAAAGCGTGAGGGCAATCACAACAAGAAACAAACTTAAGCTAGCGTTCTCTGAAGTGAAGAGGTAGGAGAATCTGTTGTTGAATTGCGAAATTTTACCAATGGATCCACCATTGCTAGGCAAAGAAGCGTGGATAAAAGGAAAATATTTTGCGAATGTGCAGTCATTTTTTCCCCAACCTAATCTTTTCTCCCAGGTGCAAGCCGCCCCTTGCCAGTTGAATTCAAGCTCAAATTCTTGTCTTGATTTCCCTGAGACCCAGACTAAGAAACGAACTCAATTGCTCTCCTCCCTAAGGAGGGACAGCGAACCAACCAAGGCTAACGGGATCTCGGATCTTTGAATCTCTGAGGAATTTGGGGGTGAAAGATGGGAGGCGGGAGCTTCCCCAACAGCTGAGGGCACATTGAACAGGCTCGGCATACAAATTTAACTGAACCTTTAGGAGGAAACTAGTTAGAGCTCTTTGTCCTTTTTCAACTCCAGCTTCTGTCTCACTCAAACTCTGAGCTCTGCTCTGGATGCTTAGTAGAATGTCAGGCTGTGCAGAGAAAGCTCACCGCCTTTTTCCTTTGGCTACCCCCTCAGGTTGGCGCATCGAGGATCTTTTCTTGTCCCCTTTTATTTTTTTTAACCAAAGCATAGGAAAATAATCTCCACACAAAACAAAATGGTCTTCACTCTGAGAAAGTGCAATACAGTTAATTCAAACTCCCTTAAAGGCAGGCAAAACTTTGTACGAGGCAGTTTTTCCCCTCCTTTTTTTCACTGCCATTTCCTCATACACCTCTCCCTAAATTTTAAATTACAGTTGGTCAGGACATCCTCTAGTAAACTGATTTATAGAAACATGAGTTTCCAGAATCAGTTCTCTTTTCCCATAAAGGTAACCGATGCCCATTTTCCAGGTAACTTTGCTAGAAAGCACTGGATTGATGGAGCAATCGGGTTAAAAAAAAATCGTTGGTGAGCCTATCCTCGCCTAGTCCTCTCTTTTTTCGGCCTTTCTGGCTAACTCTGGGGAGCATCCATCTATTCCCCCCTCCCCCTTGCTACAAGCCCGTCTGGTATGACCTTTGCTTTTATTGATAATATGCTTAGAAAGCCCACCTTCTAAGTACAGAGATTCAACCCCGGTAACTGAGAGCATCGTTCTGGTGACAACTGCACCTGGAGATTTTATCCTGTATAATTTTTGGTGACTGGTTCTTTCCCTGAAGAATCCGGAATTGTTCTTCCTCATTTTTAAACAGGTCTTCAGAGACTTCCAAGCTTTATCTGACTAGGCAACTCCTGTGCCATCAAAGCCAGGTGTGGAAGGAACACGACTTGGTGCTGAGTATTATCCGGTGGAAATGCATGTAAAATTTAAGTATACCACTTGAATGTAAAACTTAAGCATGGCACTTGACCCCATGGATCTCTGCAGGCATACATTTCCTATGTGAATTTATAATTATGTATGCATATTTAAAAAAAGTAGCTTCTTACTAGAGCTACACTTACAGGAAGCAAATGTGTTTGTTAAGAGGAAGATGCATTTGAACCTTTTCCTGATCATAGACAAGTTTAAGAGGGATGCTGCTTCTGCTCCCTAACATGTCTCAGAGATAGTGCCCCAGAGCTATTCTCTGAGGCACTCTCTTATTGAAACGTTCCTTTTTCCTTTCTACTTGCCCCTCTTTATTATGATTACTTTCTCCACTCTCTTTCCTTAATCCAGAGCTCATTTTCTTTTTCTGTTATGCGAAATATGTTGAATAGGAAGCTCCCTTGGGGCAGAGATTGCTTACACACTCTCTTCTGCCTGACTGGCCTGCAGGGCTTTGGGTGCCAATGATTTTCCAGAGCGAATTAAAATTTCTGAGCCTATGAGGCCAACAAAGTTAGGAGAGAAGAGTTTTATTCTTCCCCACAACTATGATAATGCTTTTTTTTTGGGGGGGGGTGGTGGTTGGAGGTTGGGGGAGGTGGGGCTGGATAGGAGGTGGGAGTGGTGCTACGTGTATTAGACATACCTCTCCAAAATATGGTGAAAATGAATGGTTTTGTTGATCTTTGGATTAAAACATGGACTCCCAGGACCTTCTCCCTACTCTAGTCTAATCCTTTCAGTTTGGCCAGGACTTGGATTTTATACGTCTGTGGCTGGAGGCGTTTTGTTAGTGAAGCAGAGATGCACACCTCACATGAAGTATGCCCTTTTGGGGGCTAAAGGAAGCTCACTCAGATCGCCAAGAAGTGGAATGTCCTACCCTCTCCATAAATTGCAGCCTTTTATAAAGCCTATGTTTTAAACAAGGAGGACATAAACGTACTGATTAAGCTTGACAAAATATGACATAATTATCAGCTGTCTAAAACAACAGTTGAATTCCAATTATGGGATCCATTTTAAGTACCAAAGTTAAAATATACATAATAAAGACATTACCAGGCCTACAGGTTCTTTATTTGTTGAGGATTAGGGCAAGAATCCCCAAATTAAGGAATTAATTACATTTATAACCATTTTAAGATGGTGAGTCAGTCATTCTTATTTAGCCATCTCTCTTTCTTTGAGTTTCTTACAGAACGTGTTTATCTCGGTCAGGTCACTGGGCAATATGGTCTCCTTGATTTTGTCATTGTTTCTTGAAAATAACTTTTTTTGGTCCATCCTCTCCCTATACTGGCACTGGCATTTCTCTAAGCAATCGATAACTGGGAGGATTTTTCGGCCTCCTCTCCACCTGCTGACGCCAGAGGCCGCCCTCGCTGCCCACCCTCAGAGACCCAATCCCCTCAGCTTCAGAGGTGAGCAGAACTTTTACTGGGACTTTTTACGTCTTTGGTTGAGTAACGTTAGAAGTTACCACCTAGACTATCTCTTTTTGCTTTTTCTTCTTTCTAACTTGGAAGACCGAGACCCTGATTTGATCCACTCGGTCAGGGAAAAATGGTCCTTTGGTCAGTACCCGGTTAGGGACGGTTGACTTCTCTGTTTGCCCATTTGGCCTTCTTGAGTCAAAGAGTAATTTGAATGTAGCTTGAAAAGGCTTCATTTATTTCAATTGTCTTCCCTCCAGTCTCTCCTTTTCTCAATTTCGGCCTCATCTCTCATCTCCAACTATTTAAAGTCTCAGCGATCTCCAGGCACTTAACAGTCTACTTGTGCTCCGCTGTTGGTCAAGATCAGCTCTCGTTATCAATAGCATCCATCAACAGCAGACTAAGAGATGGAAATCGAGCTTCGTCTTGGAACCAGAGCCTTGGTGTTGAGGTCCATCCCCGAACCTAGGGAAAGGAGTGTAAGGAGGACCCAGGCGTCTTTTTAGTATTTCCGCCACTGGAACCTTGTTCTCCAAAGGGAAAACGTAGCCCAAGGAAAAGCGAAGAACCGCTGGGAAGTTCCCATACGTGGATTGGGGTTGGGGGCGGAATGAGGGTTCCTGGTGAGTGATGGTGGTTTTTGCACCTAGGAGAGAGATCTGAGTGTTCTAGAAAGCTGGCTCACAACACACACACACACACACACACACACACACACACACACACAACACACACACACACGCACAGTGAAAGATTACGGTCAGTCTCGGTCCTACTATCAATTATTTCCCCAACACATTTAATGAACCCACTCTGCCCGCGCGGAAGTCTCGTCAAGTCTCCAATGAAGTGTCGCATAAAGAGTGGCTGGAAGAGGGGGCCCTCCAGTCATTAAAAATCATCTTCTCCTCCTCCCCCTCCCTCTCCTGCTCCTCCCTGGCCCGCCCCCTATCCTCCTTGCCACTTAGCCCCAGCTCAGCCTGGGGCGCTGGGTTCGGGTATTCTTTGCACCACGTTTAGCAGGCTCGCGCGGCGTGGCCAATTTCAGTCTTCCCCACTTCAGCCTTTGCTTCTGCAAATGTTTAGGTCACAGACAGGGTTCCACTCATCCTTTGAGATACAATGCTCGGTCGCCATGGGACACACAGGTGGAAGAAAATGGAGAGGCTTCCTTTGAGAAGGGAGCAGTGTTGGGCATTTGGAAACATGTTTGTTTGCTACCCCTCCTAACTTGTCCCCCTTCCCTCCTTCCCAAGAGTGGGTGAAGCACGAGTGTGTGGCATGTGGAGAGTACGGCTTGGTCAGGAGGAGTGACTGGGTGTGGTCCCCCGCGAGTATTGACTCAAGGGACACTTTTAGGAGAGAAAAAAAAATTCTCCGCATCTTAAGATCACAAATTCGTCTCAGAAATGGGGCTGCTATTTTCGGTACTGTCAGAGAATGTCCTCTTGAACGCTGGGTTAGTGATTTGATTAGGATTAGGTAGTGGCAGATACTACAGGCTCTGACAGTACTGGTCAGAGGACTTGGAGACTGTATCTTCACCTCAGACCCACGGTATTACAAACATGTCTGTCTGCCTCCCCTCCTCCTTTCCCTCACTTGGTCCTTCTCATTGAACAAAATCTCATCAGTTTGGGGAGAGCCTGCCATTTCCTCTGAACCCAGCTGGCCGGCAGCTGGGCTGCCAGAGGGCAACGCCCAGGGGACCTGCACACACGTCTTTCTAGTGTCTTTCCGTAACCTCAATCTAGCTCTTTCTGAGGTTGTGGAAACTAGGCAATGGGAGAGGAGGGCAAAGAGTAAAATCCTGGAAACCAGTAAAGAACAGAGAGGGAAATAAAATATAAGGACCATAAATGGGAATCAGAGGAAAGAGGGAAAAAGAAAAGAATGAAGAGAGGAAAATGAGTTATTGATTGAACTAGAAAAAGAAAAGAAAGGTGTGGGAACCTATAGGGTAACCTGGACACCAACTAGTAAACATAATGTGATATAGGAAGCTTTCATCAGAATGTTGGAAGTGAAGGAAAAACAATTCTTGGAAAGGGGAAAGAAATAGAAAATGCCAGAAGATACTGTGGAAAGGTTTAAAAGAAGGCAAGATACAATTGAAGGGGAAGAAGAAACCACAAGGATGGTTTAGGTAAGAAAGTATGAGAGAAAAAGGTAGCAGCTGAAGCCAGGTGTAAGGAAAAAGGATATAGTGAGTAGAGGCAGGGAAGGGTTGGGAAGTTCTTGAGGAAGTGATAAAAAGATGACCTATTTTTGTCACCTGGTGCTATTCTAGGTAGGCAGGCATGATGGGCTATTTCCTTTTAGGAATGTGGAATAAAGTGGATACCAAACCAAGGGTACAATTCCTCTACAAGAAGTAATTGATATGTTTCTTTTCATCAGAATTTCAAAGTTGGAATGGACCTTTGCAGTGATCTCATTTAACTCATACCTGGGAAGGAATCCCCTTCCACAACATATGAGCATTCCCATTTGCTTAGATACCTCCAGTTATGGAGAATTCACAATCTATTCCACTTTAGGCCAATTTCATTTTAGGCCAGGCTAATGATTAAAAAGTGTTCCCTTATTCTGAACCAACATCTACTTCCCTACAATTTCCACCCATTTCTTGTATTTCTGCCCCCGAGGCCAAGGAGTTCCTAAAATACTTGAAAAGAATGACCATATTTCCCTCCTCTCCCTCTCCTCCAAGTCTTTTCTAAAGTCTACCTCCACCAACTTCCTTCAAGAAAGCCTTATTTGAATTACTTTTGAGTTTCCTCTCCATAGGAGGCTGCTCATTCACTGTAGCTTATCAATTTTTTGGGTATTAGACTGTGTTATGTCATTGCTCTAAGGAATTCTGGGTTCCAGAGAAACTTCCTCTACCAATGCCGATTAACACCTTCTGTACAACTTAAAGCATTTGGTAGTTGTCTGGGGACACTAAGACATTGTGACTTATCCAGGGTCACAGCCCATATGCGTCAAAGGCAGGACTTCAGCACATGTCTTCTTCACTCTGAGAATAGTACTCTATCCATTACCCCACATTATTTCTTAGTTTGCCAATAGTGCTAAAATATAGTGCAAAGAACGCAAAGCTACAAATGTAGCATTTGGAATAAAAGACTGTGCAGTCTTTTTCTTGTAGAGATTTCCCATTGTTAAGAGTTGTGGAAGGTGCCATAATTTTAGGTGTGTGAAGGAGAAGATAGACTCTATAGCAGGTGTTCTTAATCTGGAATCAATGAATTTTTTTTAATAAAATATTTTGATGACTGCATTTAAATATAATCCATTTCCTTTGTAATCCTATAATATTTTATTTTGTATTTTAAGACATTCTGCTGAGAAGGGATCCATAGGCTTTACCAGACTGCCAAAGGGGTCCAGAACGCAAAAAAAGGTTGAGAACTTCTAGAAAGATAGAGATTGAACCAGTGATTTCTTTGATATTGGAAGCTCCCCTTAGAAATGTAGGTCAGTATCTTTTCTGCAACTTAAAAGTTGCGTAGAGCCCTGAAAGATTAAGTGATTTGCCTTAGGTGCCACAGTAGATCAGAACCCAGGTCTTCCAGATTTCAAGGGTAGCTCTCTATTCACTTGGATACCCTGCCTTTGAGGTCTGAGAGAGGGCTTTTCAAAAGAAATCTTGCTCTAATAAGAGTAGATGAGAATGACAGGAAGACAAAATTTCTCTTGCAAAAGGTGGCCACCATCTAATGCTAAGTTAGGTCTTTAAGAAGGGTAAGTCAATCACTGAAAAATCCAACAATCACCACAGCCTACTATGTGCCAGGCATTGGATAACACAGAAATGAACACAAAAACCTATCTATTTCATCCTACTTTGCTGGTTCAAGAGGAAAAAAGGAAATGATTGCCTATGTATTTACGTCATTGAAAAAGCCTAATTTAAAGTCTGGAGCAAAGGAGAAGAATTTTTTTCTTTGTAACTTCATAACTTCAGCCAGTTCCTATGGTTCAAATTTCTTTCACCCAGTTGCCCTTGACTTTGATAATATTAGTTGAAATTCCTTCACATGCCAAACCAGATCACATTTTACAAAACCTGGCTGAAAGGATTTTCTTTATTTTCCTACTATATACTATTTGCAGCACTCATTTAAAAAAATAATATTTCCTTAACAGCTACATCTTACATTCTAACAAAACCACACTTTGGGGCAAGGGGAGGGAAAGATGTTAAAGAGATTGCTATTTTTCTGCAGAAAACTATTGAACATTCATCTGTGTCTAACTTGGGAGGGTCATAAGGTTGGCAACATTCTCTTATTATTTTACAAAATTTATTAGGATTTACACACTCAACAAACAAAATATGGTGGATTTAGGTCGAGTGTTTGCTTATATAGTAGACTGTGTTCATCTTTGACATTTAATTTAAGCTCCATTTTTCTGAAGGCCGGAATAGTGTAAGAATCCTCTGCATGTGTTTTGCTTTCTGTGCTGTAAAACTGTACTTGTCTGCAGTTATTTGGAGATAATTCATGATCAGTGACTTAGGGACTAGAAGTCTTTGTCTCATGCTCTGTAAATGCCTTTCTGAAATGAAGTGCTGAAAAGTTGAGTTATTGTAGGCATAAGGCACTTACGGGAGTTTTTATTAGTTGAAGAATGCGGATAACTGCATTTAGTTTCTTGGTCCTTTGCTTAATTATCTTCATAGAATGCCGAATTGATACCTTTAAAAATAAGCTACTAGACATCCATAATTAACATATGGGAAGATAGGGAAGTCTGTATTCTGTATAATTTTCATCCTCTCAGCAATGCTCAAGTAGGAAATCCTGGTCACATAACGTGGAAACAATAGCAGAAAACATTTGACACTCCAGTGACTTATTTTTAATATATCTGAGAAAAATAAAGACTGTTGCTGTAAAATCTGCACTTGCAGATGTGTTAGCCCTAAATAACCTTTAAAATTGGTCGTGGTGTGGTGGGAGATGTTGGTATTCATGAATGTTTTGACATGTTTGACATTTTATGTATGGTATGCTGCTCTGTCTGTCTTGATCTCCCCCCCACCCCAATATTGCATATTTTCTTAGTAAAATGTAGCTTTCAGTGTTCATTATAGGGGTCTGTAAGCCTACTTATTGGACTGATTATTTGTAGTTATGTATCAGAATGCTGTTTTAATTAAATCAGGGGATGATTGCCTCTTTATGTTATGATCAAAGGAGAGCATTTTTTTTGGGGAGGGAGAGGATATGATTTGTACCTAGATTTCTCAAGAAAGCCACACATGGAAAAAACCCAAATGCAAACCACATATCTCAAACTTGTCACAACGCTGGAATATCAAGTAAATAGTTGCTATGTGTCTCTGTGCTTATTATGCTCATAAAACCAAGGTATGCCAGCATGAGAGTCTGAGGAGGTAAATGGTGATTTTGCGATTGAGAAGCATTCAGAGGCTGACTTGATCCACTACTTTTGGAAGGGATGAGAGGTAAGAGACTGGGTTGCAAATTACCCTGAAAAATCTAGGTGGACCTATGGTAAGTACATTTAAAGACAATATATCCTCAAAGTAATGGAGAATTCTAGAGTTACATAGGATACTCAGAGTGAAAGGTACGTATCATGCCTTCATTGTTCTATTGTGACTTCATGTTATGTAGCAAAGAGATATTGTTATTTCTACAGCCAGGGGATAATGTCATAATGTGTACACAAGTATATATGCTACATCCCAAATAATCAGAGAGATGTTTTCATTGAAATTCAAAGGGATATTTTTTCAAATTTAGGAGTACAACACCAATGGACAAATTGGGATTTGGCACTTGAATTTCAGAACATACAACAAAAATTGATTGCAATGTGTTTAGAGTTACTTTTTTTTTACTTACATGATCAATATGCCTTTTATTGTGTATTCAGACTCATCTGATAGACATGGCAGGAAGTTCTGCAGATAATTCCCAACTAATGCATTGCTAATTACTTTCCATACATCTTAATGCTAATGTTGGTAATACTGCAACATTCTTTTAAATTTTGTTCTTTTTATGATTGTCCCTGACTAGAAGGCTTGACATTTTTTTGCCCTAGATATTTTTCCTTTTTTTTTTTTTTTTTAAATAAACCTCCATTTATTTACTGTTAGATTCTAGGACAGTCCTTTACCTCAAGGTAGGAGGACTGATGAGCAACTTTGTCTGTGATGTCAGGGCTACTTTTTTATTTCAGTAAGGGAAGACTTATGTGGTCTCTCCCTTGAGTCTTAGCATATCGCTATCATGGCACACACAGCTTTCCTGGCCTGGGGTTGGTAGAGAATCACAAATACAGTTTTAGTAAGTAAAGGTATTTAGCTGAATGTGTGCTTGCAATACCAATGATACTGGAAAATCAGTTTGTAAAGGATATCCTGTATAGAAGATATCTTCATAATTTTTTGTAGCTAACAAACTTCTTTGTTTAAACGATTTTAAAGGTGGTTTCTGTAGCAGACCCCCACATTTTACAAAATTGCTCCAAAAAAGTAAAAATCCCTTTTAAAATTCATATTTAAAAATTATGTCCATAATATCTTAGTGGTAACAGATGATTTTTAAGTAATGTTACAAGTTTACAAAATAGAACTATTTCACTAAATTTAAAATATTTTGGATACTCTGTGCTTTTTTGCACATAAATATTTATTGATTAGTACATTTTACTTCTGGACTGTCCATCATGGAACAGCAAGAAATATAGACTCAATGCTTGTCTTTCATTGAATTTATAACATGAATTCAAAATCAGTTTTTCAAAGTAGAATAGTAAAACCAGTTCATGAAATTAGATAATTATAGGAATATATGGGATGGCAAGTACATTATTTATTCAGTATACCTGCAAACAGCAATTTTGCTATGGAAAGGCAAAGAATTCCATGCTTGTGATTTTTTTTTAAATTAGTAACTGGGTTCTTTTAAATACTTCCTTCATTCAGCCATGTTCATTAATTTTTGAGATAGTGAAATATACCATGAATATGGAGATCAGGAGTGATCTCAAGCTTATATGAGTTTGAAGTGAAAGTTTATTATTTTTGAAAGAGTCTGTATTACTTTGGATTTCAGTGATAGAAATAAATCTTCTAGTACCATGAATACCATAATCTTTTCCCCCAGCTAACAACCGTAACTTCAAATCTGAAGAATAAACCATAGCAGTCAAACTTAACAACCCTTTGATCAAATTACAAAATGAGTGACTGAAGACAAAGTAAAGCCTATGATACACTCTCACAAAATCTCATTTGAAATCTTATTCAGATTGACTTGGGCACTGTGGTGTGTGCTGAAAATTGGCTGAAAGATCATAAATAATAGGAAATATTATACTGTAATATGCTGACTTGTATGAAAGAATCTAAAGGAGATGCTGCCCAGATCAGAATTAGGTGTGTTTTTCATTTAACCTCTTTATTAGTAAACTCTATAAGGAGCAATGGTCATATTAATTACATTCACGAATGATGCTGAATTGGAAGGTTGCTGCATAATTTAGTGAGACTAGAGAAATGCAGCGTGCAAAGAGATCTAGGGAGGTCAGGCACACACGAAGAAAATAAAACAATACTGGAAAAATAAGAGCAAATGCAGATAGCGCTCAATGCAGCAAAACAAAATAGAAACTCAGACAATGAATTCGAGAGGGACTATGTGGAAAATACTCATCCTCGAAGAGGCCTAGAATGAATACTGAATTACAGATTGAATTTGAATTTGCTGTGGAAAATCATGGAGGAAAAGCTTATGTGACTTTTAAGCTGCATGCACAGAGGCATCATATTGTGGACAGGGGAGGTGCTAATCCTTTTCCATAAGAAGCAATGATGAGACTGCACCTGGAATACTGCATGCAATACTGGGCTGCTCAGTACTGGAGAGATGTTGACAAATTGGACAGAATTCAGAGAACAGCAACAAAAATGATTAAGGGGCTGGAGAAATTGACTTATGAGGAAAGATTAAAAGAACCAATTATGTATTGCTTACCCAAACAAGATGAGTAGCAGAGGGGGAGGAAGGACAGGAAAATCATGTATGATTATTTGAAGAGTGTAAATACCAAGCAAGGAGATGAATTGTTTAGATTTATCCAAGGTGGCAATATACTGGGAGTAAGGCAAAGAAAATGAGCATGGATAAATTTGTCTGACTATCAGGAAAAGAATTTCCAGTGATCAAATCAGTGAAATTGTTGAATAACTTTTAAGGAAATTGTTGGAAGCACTGTTGCTTAATTATTTAAATTTAGGATTAAAATTGGAAGCAGTGTGGTGGGGTAGAAATAGGACTGACTTTGTAGTCTGAGGACTTGAGTACTCTTTTTGTCATTTACTACTTTGTCTGATCTTAGGCAAGTCATTTCACTTTTCTGGGTTTTGATTTCCTCATTTGGAAAATAAAAGATTTGCATTAGATGACCTCTAAGATATAGGCTCATAATTTTTGTAAGTTACTAGGGACCGCTTAAGTGATCTGGTGAAGCATATGAATCCTTTTTCAGAATGATATTTTTAAAAGCATAAAATGAAATATATATGATCATTGAAATACAGTGATTCAAAACCAGGAAAAAGCAAGTTTATGGGTCCATTATGTTCCTCAGCAGTTGAAAACCCCTAGAATCCTCTTTCATCTCTAAAGTTAAGATTTTATGATTATGCCAGTAATATTTGGTGGAAATCAGAAGTACCATGGAATGCAAAGAAAATTTGATAGTTCTCTTCTATTTGAAATGTGAAGAACTTTATTGTAGCACAGCTCTAAAGAAGGAAAATTGAAGGGTTTGCTTAGAACTTTTTCTACTTCTCTAAAGAGATCAGTGAAAAAGGAAATGGAATCATATATGCAAAAATATTTATAGCAGATTTTTTTTGTAGTAGTATTAGTAGCAAAGAACTGAAAATGGAGAAGGGTGCACATCAGCTGGGGAATGGCCAAACAAAAAATGTTACAGGAATGTTGCAGAATATTATTGTGCCATGAGAACAACGAAAGGGACAGTTTCAGAGAAACCTGGAAAGATTTGAATTTATGCAATAACCAACATTGCAAAGACAAACAGTTTTGAAAGTTTTAAGAGTACTGATCAATAAAACAGCCAGCCATGATTCTAGTGGGTTGATGACAGAAAGGTTATGGACTCAAGATGTAGAGTAAGACAACTGTTTTAGATGTGGCCAATAAAGCAATGTGTTTTGCTTGTCTATGCAAATTTTGTGTAAAGGTTTTCTTTTTCTTTTTTGATTGAAGAGATGGTGGGAGGCAGAGAACTTTATTGTTTTTTCTTAATTAGAAACAACAACACACATTTTTTACTACTCTTGTTTCCACAGGAGAAGAACCATATGAACCACAAGACTTCAAAAAGACTCTACCATCAAGTTATACTAGTCGATTGCTGATCTTTTTGGTGGGCAGGCTTACTTGGTCAACAAACAGGAGAAGTCATATTCTTTCTTTAGGCAGGGTGAACGCTGAATTGTCCAGGCCATGATTATATAGAAACATAATTTTACAGAAAGGACATAGTTTCTATAGGCACTAGACAATGTGATCTAGAGAGTAGCATCTTCGAATAAATAAACATTTATTGAGCACTTATTGTGCTCCAAGCACAGTAGTAAATGCTTGGGATACTAATGCAAGCACAAAATAAGTCAATCCTTGCTCCAAGGAATTTATATTCTGGCAGGTGAATTAAATATCTGAAAAGAGGCTGAAAAGGTTGGAGTAAGGTACCCTTACCTCATGGTGGAGACCTGGTGGCAAAGTCTAGAAAGTGAGTTCTTATATATGCCTCAAAATGGAGCTCAACAATGAGAGAAAAGGACCATAGAAGAAGAGGGAGAAGGGAGCAGAAGCATGATAGCCAAGTCTGAGAGAGTACCAGATTTGGAGTTAGAAAGACCAGGACACTTGTTAGCTGTCTAATCTTAACTGTATTGTACAAATGATATGACTTCTCTGTCTCCATTGCCTCATTTGCCCAGTAGGGATAATAACCCTAGTACCTAACTCACAGTGTTGTTGTTAACACTGAGTCAAATGGGAAGATGTCTATAAATCACTTCCACACTTTTAAGCATATATAAATATCAGTTACTATTATTATTATCATTTCTGCCTCTTTTCTGATGAATTTCAGAAAGAAACAGTCTCTGGGATGTCACTATGCTATAACTGTCCTTTCATACATAATATTCTGCAGACTTTCTCCAGGTGATGAAAATCATCACCATCATCATCACCATCATCATCATCATCATCATCACCACCGCCATCCTCCTCCTTCTCCTCCTCCTCCTCCTCATCATCATCACCATCACCACCATCACCACCACCACCATCATCATCATCATCATCATCATCCTCCTCCTCATCATATTTTGCTCTAATTTTAGGAGGAATAAAAGAACTAATTTGACCTTTTGTTGACATCTCTCTGTCATGCCCTCCTCAAACTTGGCTCAGCTGTGAAGAGAAGGACCCAATGGGACTTGAAGGCTATCTTAAGTAGCAATTAACAAGCCCAGAATGATGAAAAGGAGATCACAAGTCACTTTACTCCAGAAGCCAGGCAAAGGAAAAGGCCCCCCTCCAATGACCACGCTGAAGATTAGTGGATTTTAAAATATTAATGATAAAATAAAATATGTAAACACACAGACTTGAGGCCCACTGGTGTCTCCCACACTACCAGTATTAGGATTGCAGTAACTTTCATCGGCTGGGCAGCAAGTTTCAGCAGGAGGCCAAGGACGGGGCTGTCCATTAGAAGTTTCAGTCTGGGAGTTCGTGGGGGTGCCAGAGCAGAATCTCATTAGCATGAGCTCTCCACTCCCTGTGCACTTTGAAACTGCCTGCTGTCAGACTGCTGAGAAGCCAACATATGCAGCTTTTCAGGGCTTGTGTGCTGCAGAAGGCTGTGTATAATTATTTCTGGTTGGGCCTCTAGGATTCAATGATAATACTGAATTATATTTCTGTCTTTACTTGAGCTGAAATTTCCTGCACATATTATTTTAGCTTCCAACAGTGAGGTGTCATATTGGGGGAACAAACAGATATTTTCTCTTAATTTATGATTCTGCAAGTTGATCTCCTAACTCCAAATGATTTACTGTCTTGACTGGAAGAAAGGAAAGCCCTGCATTTTAAACTTTTTGGTGATGTTTTTGTTGTTTTCAGTGAGTACACAAAAAGAAATAGTTTGTAGCAAAGCAGATTCTACAGATGGCTCAATCTGCTCTATATCTAAAATAAAATAAAATTGTCTTGTTTCTGATAGATATAAATTAAATGGAAATGAGTAATTTTCATTGTAAGATAAATTAGCAATTGTCTATCATTACCTTTTCTTGATCTGCCATATAACAATGCTAATGTTTTTCTTTATTTCAGGGATCAAACACAATAATCATTTTTAAAAGATATGTTGATAATGAAAACATGTTACCTTGATCAAAATTCATGAAAATCATTTTTTCATACAGTTTTATTCTATATGGAGAGGATAATATAAGTAGCAAATTGTCTTCATGTTTACAGGTGATAATGGGTTTTAAAGGCATTGACATATATAATGTTTAATCTTAAGATCAGTAATGAAAGCGTTACTTATAAACCATTTGCAAGCTTTTGCTATTTAATAAATTATATAAACTCCATTGTTGTAATTTTGGTTTCTATTTTTGTGATTTATGATAATATGACCTTATTTTTCTTAAAAAGGGAAACTTAATTAAGGTAAATGAAGCTTCTATTCCTAATGTTTACTCTTATAATAAATAACAAACTTTTCTAACAGTAACATTCTTCTTTCAGGGAACACTAGTTTCTGCATGTAGCCATTGGTAAATTAAAAAAAAAATATATCACTTTCAAGAGAAGATGAGTTTTATTTTTAGCTGTGTGATTAATTTATTTAATATATAGCCAACTCTTCTGCATCACTGAATTCAGAGTTGGGGTTTTGTATTACTATACTAAGTTGTTTATAAGTAGATTCTAGTTGAGTTTAATAGGCAAGTCTGTATTATTTCAGCTTTAGTCAATAAACAGGAAACCCACTCTTTGTAATTCACATTGATGTGGTTTAAAAAAGCAGATAAACTTCTTTTCTTTAGCTTTGTCATGATCAGCATGGTATTCTAGCTCTCTTATAATGTAAAGTCTTTTATTCAACCTAAAAATTAAGATTATTTTAAGACACCATTTGGGGTTAAAATCACATTTCCTGAATTTCTCCCTCCCTCCCTCCCTCCCTCTCTCTCTCTCTCTCTCTCTCTCTCTCTCTCTCTCTCTCTCTCTCTCTCTCTATTTTTGCAGATTTATTTCTATCCTTCTGCAAGAACCATTGAGCAAGTCTGACCAGAAATGAGTGATTAAAGTAGAGAGGCAGAAAGTTGTGAAAAATAGCCATGTTAATTCTGTCTAGCTCTTTAAAATTGACCATGCAGCAAAATAATCTTTGAATTTTCTTTGGCAAGGGTAACTTTTCCATGCCCTTATGACTTACTTTGGTATAATTTGTAAAATGTTTAGAACAATGATTATCTTGTTAACAGATTAAATTGGAGATATTTTAAATTCCTTTCTACCTTGTATAGACTGTATGAGCGCAGAAGCAATCTATGATCCTTCAAATGTTGTGGTGCAGTGGAGGATTTCATCATCATATATTATGATCCCACAAAGTTGAAGGGATGACTGACATAGTGGATGCCAGAGTTAGGATTCCAAGGGATCTTGACAGGAAAGAGCTTTGAATTGAGTCCAATAAGATAAAAATCAATGGGGATAAATGTAGAGTCTTGCCAACGTGGATATAAAAAGTCAAATTCATAAGTATAAAATGAGGGAGGCATGCATAGATATCAGTTTTTATGAAAAAGACCTAGGATGGGGTCAGTGGACTTGAAACTCAGTATGACACAGCCATGTGATATGGTAGTTGACAAAGCTAAAATTTGACCTGTGTTTCAAGTGGCACAGCTTTGAGGAACAGTAAGGTGATAACTGGACTCTGCCCTTGCAAGGTCTCATCTAGAGTTATTGTGTTCAGTCCTGGATACCAAAGTTTAAGAAAGCCATTGACAAGGTGGTAAGTGTCCAGAGGAGAGGAATCAAGATGGTGACACATGAGGATCAATGGAAGGAACTGGGGATATTTAGCTTAGAGAAGTCTGCAGTCTTGGGGGGAACATTTTAATTGTCTTCAGGTGTTTGAAGGGCTGAGAAGTGGAGAAGAGATTGAACTCGTTCTTTTTGGCCCTAGGAGTTAAAACCAGGAGGAATAAGTGGAAGTTACAAAGAAGGGAAATTTAGGCAAGTCAGGAAAAACTTCCTAATAATTAGAACTGTGCAAAAGTAGCATAGGTTGTGTCAATATAAGATGGGTTCCCTTCCTTGGAGATCTTTAGGCAAAGACTGAAGTATTTATTACTTCTCAGGCATAGTGGGTAGCATAGGACCACTATGTACCAAGATTCCTCTTACCCCCATTACATCTTAGCCCACCTCAAATATAGGTTAGGCTAATTTTCCCCTAGAAGATTACAAACTTGTCCTTGGGACTTGATTAGCTCAGGATCTTGTTGTTATTGTGTTTGTCCTTGGTTGCCGAAGAAGAGCATGTGATCAGAGAAATGATGACATGACTTGCACTCGATTTTGTTTTGAGTGAGGGAGGGCTGTGCAAGGTCACCAGTCTCACTTCTCCTCCAGAGCCATCTGAATCCAATGACCAGATATTAAATTACATTGGTAGCCTCTGGCTATGTTGCTTCTTGGTCACCTAAAATGGGGTCTGAAGATGGGAATAATAGGTACAGTTTTCAACCCAGATGTTTAATTGTATGGTTCTGAGATCAGAGCAATAAGATTGTATATTGAAAGCAGGAGTGAGGAGAATTGAGGACCTGTGGTAAAAACAATGAAAACACAAAACAAAACATTGGGCTTATTCTGTAACTGCTCCCTAGAGGGCAATTTCTGCCACTGAGAGAGCAGGGTTTGGAAAGGATTTCACCACTAAGGAAATGATGAAGTTGCAAGAGACTTTCAGATAGCAACCTGATGAGTCAGTGGAGCAGTGACTGCTGAGGACATGGTCCAATGGAACCAATACAGATCAACTCTCCATAGTAGGGCTCCATAGGCTTGGGGAATCCTATTTCAGGGCTAATTGAATCAGTCACATGCTCTCCAGGGAAACTGCTCTTTGGCCCTTTTTAA
This sequence comes from Bettongia penicillata ogilbyi, assembly GCA_023548195.1. Classification (NCBI taxonomy): domain Eukaryota; kingdom Metazoa; phylum Chordata; class Mammalia; order Diprotodontia; family Potoroidae; genus Bettongia; species Bettongia penicillata. Next base: position 1,881,454 of record JAJHZJ010000401.1, on the reverse strand, counting down.
GTGACCAAGAGAAGGATTCACATAGGAGGCCCCCAAAAGAGAAATTCCCATTGCAGTCCTCTTTCCAATGGTTTTGTTCATCTTTCACTTTTGAAGACCATGACATCAGAGAAATGATGACATTACTTGCACTTGACTTTGTTTTGAGTGAGGGAGGGCTGTGCAAGATCACCAGTCTCACTTTCTCCTCCTGAGCCATCTAGATCCAGTGACCAGATATTCATCCAGATGATTGGAGACCACCACCATGCATGGGGGACTTTGGCCCCTGTCTTCAATGGAGGGGATGAGGTTCCTAAAAGAAAATGAGTTAGATTGGATTTATATAGAGCAATTAGAAAATGTCCTCTGAGCAGAGTCCCACTGAAATGGCTTCAGAATTTAGCCTTGGTTCTCCCTTACTTGCAACTATACAGGTGTGGGCTAATCAACTAGTGAAATGTGGGTAAGAGATTGGGATAACTGTGCCTAGGAACACGTTGCTGTCAAAATATAAATGGGTTCTCTGAGGATAGGGGAAGGAGGCATAATAGAGACCACTGCTCTTCTGAGTGGGAAAAGGATAATTACACTTTCTTTTGGAGGGAACTTTGGGTGTGGCACCTGAAAAATGAGTTTGATAGGAAGTCTAGTCTATGGGGGTGCTAGTGAAACTGTGTTGTGAAATTCAGCACTAGTAGAGGACATGTAGCTCCCTTCAAACTGGAGTCATCTCCTAAAGCCCCTTATCCCATTTATCTATGGAGGATTAGAGAGAATGGAACATGAATGGAAGGAATATCAAGAGCTTTTGGGAGTGACTACTGAGGATGCCTTTTTTGGCAATCATTATTGTGGTTATGGTCAAGTGGAAACCCTTGGAGTTCCTTGAACCATCCTGTGCATAACAAACATAACAACAATATGGGATCTATAGACAGGGATAGAGGAGAAGGCTTGAAAGCAATGGAGATGTGAAAATGAAGGGAACTGGAATGTTTTGCTATACTAACTCCCTTTACAAAATCTTGTGTGGCCCATGAGGAAGAAAGATGGCATTTGGAAATTTTTAGTAAAAATCACTAGCTCTGTGACCCTGGATAAGTCACTTAACTTCTTTTTGGTTTAATTTCCTGAATTTTAAAATGGGGATAATAATAGCATCTGTCTCCTAAGGATGTTGCGAGATAATATTTGTAGAGTGCATAGTATAGTGCTTGGTACATGGTAAGGGCTTGTTTCCTTCCTTCCTACAGGTAGCTCATCAGAGTCACCATACTCATCACAATGGATGTTTCTGACCTATCTCATCAATGTTGTACACCAAGTAGGCCAGGCTCAGGGTGACTGGTATGGGGTTATTAGCCTCACCAATGCTTTTTTCCTCCCTCCATTCCTGTGGCTTAAACGAGTCTGGAACAATTGAACTCTTCCTTCTCTTGTTATATTGTGGTATTAGGAGACCTGAAAGAAGCTTCCTTTTCTGGGGACACTGATATCTTAATGTTGACTGGGATGGATGAGGTCATGCTAGGAGGGACCTTAGATCAGATAATGGTCCATATTGGAGATAAGAGTTGGGAAATCAGCCCTAAGAAAATCTAGGGTGTCTTGACCATGCAGTCAAGTTTTGAGGAACTCAGTGGATAGGGAAAACCCAGAGAATTCAGGGCATAGTTAAAAACTAATCTAATGATATTCATTTCCCCACAATCAAAGAAGAAAGTTTAGAGACTTATTGAACTGTTCATATTTAGGAGAACTGACATTGCCCATCTTGGTATCTTAATGGCTTTCATTTTCTTAGTCAACCATAATTTTGTCTCTTTTGAGTAGGACCTAGCATAAGCCACAGGCCTAGAAGATCTAAATCCAGAAATATATCTCCTTGGGCCCTTATGATCCTGAGGGGCTCATGATTTCAGACATCTCTCTTTAGAAAGACTAGTGTGAGTGGAATCTTTGATAGGCACAAAGAGGTAGCCAAGACAAATAGCAGTTAAATTTTTAGGCCTTCAAGTTCCCCAAAGTTACTGTTCCCTAAATATATCATATATTGTGTTTGAAAAGCTGTTGCTTGCTTTTTACTGGGCCCTAGTTGTTACTGAGTAGACAGCTAAGGGAAAGGGGTCATACGATAACCCTTCTTCCTGAGTTACCTATAATGAAATGAGTGATTTAGATGTCCCTCCTAACAAGATGGGTAGGGCCTATGCATTAAATAGACATGACACACCCAGAATTGGCCAGGTCCATCAGGTGTCAGTGCTCTTCAAAAACAAGTTTCATGTCTGTCAGAAACTATGGCCTCTAGTTGAGGGCCTGGAAACCCTGTCTCCTCCACTATCCCAATGGGCTCTCACCTATAAAGACCTGGCTCCTGATGAATGCTATTTTGCCTTCTTTACCAGTGACTCTATTTGCTATGAAAGAGACATATACAACTAGACTTCAGGAATCACTCAAACAGTAATAGGGACTATCCTAAAGAATGGGGGTCCTGACAAGTCCTCCCACTGGGCTGCATGAATGGAATGTGAAGGAGCCTTGAAGCATTTTATTGAGAAAAACTTCATCTTTATTGATTCCTGCGCATTGGTCCTGGCTGGCCAACCAGTCTGAAGTTTGGAGAGAACAGGACTGGACAATCTAATGCTATCCCCTATGCCTACTGCTCCCACTGCACTCATACCCCCAACAGAACCCTATTTTGTAACAAGGAAGTAATTTTAAGCAAAACAAGCTGACATATCCTTTATGTCTGATCACATAGACCTCTTTCCTCACATAAAGTCAGCATACATTCAAGAAATGTGTGACCGGGAAAGGAAGTGGGATGGTCACTTAACCGGGTAAAGGAACATGAGGTGCTCTACTGGTACTCATGCGGTGTTTAGAGACCCCTAGGAAGTCTAGGGAACATCAAATTGTTCCCATTGGAAGATTTATGGGTAGGACAAGAACAAAAGTCACATAGGATTAGAAGATATAGATAAATTGTGACCTGTGCCATTGAAGGCAATACTCATGTGGACAATATGAATGATTCACTGAAATATTGAGACAAAATGAAGCACCTTAGGTAATCAAATATTTTATTTCCTTAGTGTATTAACATATTTGCATGCAAGAAGAATGTCTCAGGAATGACTTTCTTGGGCATGTTCTAGGGAAGGCAAACTTTTCTTATGGTTATTGTACTATAATGACAGAATATTGTAGAGTTTAGTGGATAATTTCTTTGTTGTTGTTTTTTTTTTTGTCCAACCCCTTCACTCTATTTTTCTTTCTTTTCTGGTAAAAAATAAGTATTTTATTTGTGCTCTTTCTAAAGATCATTATACTTTCCAATGTCTCCACTTCCCCATAAATCTTTTTCTTATAACAGAGGAGCACAGTTATTCAAAACAAATCTATACATGGACTCTATCCAACAAGGTAGACCTTCTTCCATACCTTATAATCCACCTTTCTTCTGAGATGAGGAAGGCATGCTTCACTGACTACCTTTTGAAGTCATGAATGATGATTGTATTGATCAGAGCTCTAAAATTTTCCAGTGTTGTTTTATTTCCCATCATTGTGGTCATTGTTTAAATTGTTTTCCTGGTTCTGCTTACTTGGCTCTGTATCATTTCGCATAAGTATTTCCAAATTTCCCTGAATTCTTCATATTTGTTGTTTCTTAAGGTGATATACTATTTCATTACATTCATATACCACAGTTTCTTCAGCTATTCTCCAGGTGATGGGTTCCCACTTTGTTTCTAGTTCTTTGCTACCATGAAAGTAGTGTTATGAATATTCTTGAGTATTGGAGACCTTTCCCTCTTTCTTTCACCCACTTGTGGTATATGCTACCACTGGATCAAAGACTTAGTGACTTTTCTAATATGATTCTAAATTATATTTTAAAATGGTAGCACTAATTCACAACTGTCCCAACAGCAATGGAATGACTATGCCTGTCTTCAATTTATGCCATTTTATTTTTTGTTATTTTTGCCAAATTGAAAGTCATGAGATGAAGCCTCAGGGCTGCTTTGACATGCATTTCTCTTACAATTAGTAATTTGGAATATTTTTTCATGTGGTTGTTGACAATTTGAATTTCTCCTTTTGAAAACCACCTCTACGTATCTTTTGCCCACCTATATATTAGGAACTGGCTTTTGTTATGTTTGTGTGACAAATCTCTATATATCTTGAATATCAGACCTTTATCAGAGATATTTGCTCTAAGGTTCCCACCCCCCCAAACTGACAATTTTATTTCTTTTTATAGCTGAATTGGCTTTATTTGTGCAAAAGTTTTAAACAAATATGTATTCAAAATTGTTTATTTTATAAAGACATTTATTCCTTATTTAGTTAGTAATTCCCCTTCCCCCACCCATAGTTGTATAATTACTGCTTTCTATTCTCCTCATATTTTCATTCATTTATTCATTTGTTTATTTATTTATTTAGGTTTTCAACAGACACTTCCACAAGATTTTGAGTTCCAAATTTTCTCCCCATCTCTCCCCGCTACCCACCCCAAGAGAGCATGCATTCTGATTACCACCCCCCCCAACCTGCCCTCCCTTCTATCATACCCCTTCCTTTTCTTATCTCCATCCCCATTATTTTCTTGTAAGGCAAGACAGATTTCTATACCCCATTGCTTATATGTCTTATTTAACAGTTGCATGTAAAAACAATTTTTAACATTCATTTTTAAAACTTTGAGTTCCAGCTACTCTCCCTTCCTCCATCCCCACCCATCCCCACTGAGAAGGCAAGCAATTCAATATAGGTTATACATTTGTAATTATGCAAAACATTCCATAATAGTCATATTGTAAAAGACTAACTATATTGCCCTCTATCCTATCCTGTCCCCCATTTATTCTGTTCTCTCTTTCAACATACCTCTCCTCAAAAGTGTTTACTTCTAATTATCCCCTCCTCCCATTTGCCCTCCCTTCTATCATCCTTCCACCCCCAACTTATCCCCTTCCTCTCTACTTTCCTGTAATGTTAGATAGATTTTTATACCAAATTGAGTGTGCATATTATTCTCTCCTTAAGTCAAATGCAATGAGAGTAAAGTTTACTCTTTCCTCTCACCTCCCCCCTTTTCCCCTCCACTGAAAAAGCTTTTCATTGCATTTTTATGTGACATAATTTATGCTCCATTCTGTTTCTCCCTTTCTCCTCCCAATATATTCCTCTCTCATCCCTTAATTTTATTTTTTTATATATCACCTCTTCCTATTCAACTCACCCTGTGCTCTCTATCTATATGTATACAATCCATCCAACTACCCTAATACTGAGAAAAGTCTCAAGAGTTACAAATATGATCTTTCCATATTTGTATGGAATGTAAACAGTTTAACTTTAGTAAGTCCCTTATGATTTCTCTTTCCTGTTTACCTTTTCATACTTCTCTTGATTCTTGTGTTCGAAAGTCAAATTTTCTATTCAGCTCTGGTAATTTCAACAAGAATCCTTGAAAGTCCTCTGCTTCATTGAATGACCATTTTATCCCCCTGAAGTTTTGCTAGGTAGGTGATTCTTAGTTTTAATGCTAGCTCCTTTGACCTCTGGAATCATATTTCAAGTCCTGTGATCCCTTAATGTAGAACCTGCTAGATCTTGTGTTATACTGATTGTATTTCCACAATACTCTAATTATTTCTTTCTGACTGCTTGAAATATTTTCTCCTTGACCTGGGAGTTCTGAAATTTGACTACAATAGTCCTAGGAGCTTTCATTTGGGGATCTCTTTCAGGAGGTGATTGGTGGATTCTTTCAATATGTATTTTACCCTCTGGTTCTAGAATGTAAGGGCAGTTTTCCTTAATAATTTCTTGAAAGATGATATCTAGTCTCTTTTTTTTATCATGGCTTTCAGGTAATCCAATAATTTTAAAATTGTTTCTACTGGATCTATTTTCTGGTTCTGTTGTCTCTCCAATGAGGTATTTCACATTGTTCGCTATTTTTTATTACTTTGACTTTGTTTTATAATTTCTTGATTTTTTAAAACAAGTCATTAGCTTCCATCTGTTCCATTCTAATCTTTAAGGAATTATTTTCTTTGGTGAGCTTTTGGACCTCCTTTTCCATCTGGCCAATTCTGCTTTTTAAGGCATTCTTTTCTTCATTGGCTTTTTGGATCTCTTTTGCCATTTGAGTTAGTCTACTTTTTAAAGTATTATTTTCTTCAGCATTTTTTGGTTCCCCTTTAGCAAGCAATTGACTCATTTTTCGTGATTTTCTTGCATCACTGTCATTTCTCTTCCCAATTTTTGCTCTACCTGTCTTATTTGATTTTCAAAATCCTTGTTGAGTCCTTCCATGACCTGAGACCAATTCACATTTTTCTTGGAGGCTTTGGATGTAGGAACTTTGACTTTGTGTCTACTGTTTCTATATGTTGGTACTCCTTGTCATCAAAGTAAGATTCTGTAGTCTGATTCTTTTTCTGGTTTTTACTCATTTTCTCAGCTATTTACTTAACTTTTGAGCTCTCTGTCAAGGTAGTTCTCCGTTTCTAGTATAAAGGGCTATACTGTCAGCAGCTTGATCCCTCCACAGTCTGTGGGTCTAGAGCTCCAAAAAACAGTTGCTGCCATTGGTGCTGCTCCTGCCCCTTCACATGCTGCTGCCTCAGGCTCCTCCTCTGATGGCTCCTCCACCCCCCTCTACCCCTGGGACTGGGCCTGACCACTTTACTTTCTCACACATTCCCACAGACTTTTTTTCACTGACCTAATTTGTTCTTGGTGTTTTGGGGCCGTGAAGTCTGGAAGTCTCCACAGGTGGCCGAGATTCAGTTCCCCCAATGTCTGCTCAAGTCAAGTCTATGCCAGTGTGGTCCACACTGGACTGGGATCTGCTCTCAGTGTGGCACAATAGATACTTCTGGGTGACCTTCCAGATTGTCTTGTGTGGGAGATTTGCTTTACTCCATCATTCTGTGGGTTCTGCAACTCCAGAATTTGTTTAGAGTAATTTTTTACAGGTGTTTGGGGGAAGTATTGAGGGGGTATTTACAGGTGTTTGGGGGGAAAGCACTAGCAAGTCCATACTGTTATTCTGCCATCTTGGCTCTACCCCTTTCTCCTCTCATTTTTAAAATGATATGACCTTTTGTGTCTAGGTTATATATAAATTTGGCACTTAACTTCAAAATGAATGAATGAATTATTATATCTTTTCAGCAGAATGTAAGCTACTTCAGGTCAAGGATTATTTTTAATTTTGTGTTTGTATCCCCAGTTTTCAGCACTGCATTTTACATTTTGTATGTACTTAATAAATGGTTATTGGATTGAAGTGTTTTAATAGAGTGTCATGAAAATGGTTTTGAGATAAGACCAGTTTTGCTGTGAATGTTAAGTGATTTAAAACTTTGTAAAGTGAAACAAGTCAAAAACACTGGCAACTGTGAGTTACATACATTAATAACAATATTAAAAATGAGTTACATATATGTTATTGTATATCGATATAATATAATATTGTGGTACTATAAAGACAATAATTATGAAGCATAGAAGGAAATATGGAACATGCTATATATTATGATACAGAGCAAAATCAGCAGAAAAAGAACTACACATATATTGACTATAATAACTAAATTCAGATAATCAAATGGATATAATCAATGTGGGTATTTCCTCTTAAGTGCTTGTGTATAAAATTAATTTATTAAAAAGAAAAGAAAAAGAGGCAAAATAGAGTCAGTGGTGGCAGAATTTCTGGTAGATCTGGAAATAAATACAAATGAAAAGTTTTTTCTTTACTTGTTTCTGCCTTGTTAAAGGTCAAGAGTTTGGGGGAAAATTGTTGCAAATCCTTGCTTTATACGTTTATCTTATTGTTTTTTATAATTATTTTTAACTAAAAAATTTAAGTAGTTTTTTTTAGCAATAATGAAGATATTCTACTATTTGGAAAATTTAACCATTTTTGCCAAAGCTATTGAAGTTTTTGCTCTTAGTAAGTGCAAAAATGAGCAGTCTATGTTATATTTTATAAATAGGTCAAATTGACTTATCAGTGTCCTTCTTTCCCATGAATCAAATAACTTCCTTTAGTTAGTCTGTGGTAGACAATACTGTTAAGGGGAGTTTTTGGATTTTTGTTTTCTGTTTTTTTTCCCTTTTTTGCAGCTTGTGTAGATAACACAGTAAACTTGGAAATCTGATTTCCTGTGATTACTGTCTTTTTTTCTCCTTAAAGAAGCCTCATTTGAAAAATAAGATGGGTAATTTTTGCAGTAAGGAACTGGCACCATCTTCCAAAGTTAGCTTTGATTATAAGGCAAGTCTAATGAACCAGACACAATGTCCATAGAGAACATATAAAGGACTTGTACTGGAACTTACTAATGGATAATTTTCATTGTAACAAGAAAATAACAAGGATGGATAGACTGCAATGTAAAGACTTCATTAGGAAGCACTTAGGTTATGTGAGGCACTATGTTAAGCTCTGAGGATATCACAGTAAAATGAAAAATGACCCTTGCCTACAAGAAGTTTATATTCTACTTGGGAAAAGAAAAATTAAGTATAATAGGAAAATATTCTCTCTGATATGCAAAATCTTTCCTGAGATTAATGCAAAGTATTTAATTTGAATTGTGACACACTTGTAAAATGAGAATTGCCATGGATTGATGGACAGAACTCTGTAAGTTTCTTCCAGCTGTAAGTTTTGATCTTAACATTATTGAGTCAACCCTTCATCTTATAAATGTGGAATAATCAGCATAGGCTACTGAATGAAAGTCTTTCAAATTAGACCTTAAGTTTTGAGATTTTATATGCTATAAGATTCTTTGGTAGGGTTCACAAATACAAGCGATCTTTTTAAGCTTTGATGTTTGCAAAAAAAATCCCGACTATTCTTTTTATGGCTATGTCCATGTGATGCCAAAAGAGCCCATCAATTCAGCCAAACAACCATTCATTCACTGATAGACTCAACCATGATGGACATTTTTATTATTTGACCAGATAATTCAGTCTAAATGTTTGAATAGGTAGTTTCATTAAGGCCAAAGACCAAGAGTGTGTTTGTTTGCCTCCCCTTTACCAGGAATTGTTAAAAGTAAAAACATAATGGATACAAAATCCCTCCTCTCCTTTCCCCTCCCCAATTTCCTGTACACAGGGATTGTTTTATGAATTGATTGCACTGGAAGAACCTCACTATAAAACTGTCCCTGCCAGCAGAGAATTCAGTATTGCTTGGGGCCTATCTTGGATGTCATCCAAGGAGTAGAGAGGAAGAGCAAAGAGTTATTGAAATGCAAAAAGTATCTTTTTATGACTGTGGCCCAGTATGGACCCTGGAGGCATTATTATGAAGTCCCAAAGAATTCAGAGAAGATGGAAACTACCCAGGCATAGTGAGGTGGAGAATTGAGAGAATCAGAATTTCTCAGACCAAAGAATCTGATACCTCAGAATGATTTCACATTTATGCTATTTATATCATAATGAATGAACTCAGAATTCTCTATGTGCAGCCCATAAGGAAATTCAATGTGAAAAAAACCCTTTGCTGATGGTTGACTAGATAAATCTTAGGGAGTCCCTTGAGGCAAGGAGAGGTTAAATTCCTTGCCTCTTGTCACACAATTAATAAATATCAAAGGCAAGATTTGAACCCAAGACTGCTTGACTCCAAATCTACTAATTTATTCACTGCTTTATTCTGTCCTTGACACCATGTCACTGCCTAGGTCATGACTAACAAAACTGTATTTATATATTGCATTATCTTTTATCCCAAGATCATATGGTTTTATAAACATACGATGATGTTCCACACTATATTTATGAGGAAAGAAGTTGAACATTATCATTATTGTATGAATAGAAAAAGTGAACTACAAAGTGGCCAAATAACTGGGCCACATTTACACATTTTATTGACAGTGGAAATTGACTATTCCCCAATCTCTCTCCTTGAGTCACAGAATCAGAGAATTTCAGAACTGCAGAGGTATCAGGGACTATAGAGTCCAATATATAACAGAAAAAGGATGTTCTTTAAAACATTACTGAGACATGGTCATCTAGCCTTTGCTTGAAGACATCCAATAAGCAGGAGATGGCTACGACAGCCCATTCTACCTTAAGATTGTTCTAATTGTAAAGGAAGTTTGTCCTAGCAAGACTCGATTTGCTTATTAATGACTTCTTACCATTTCTCCTTATATTGTCTTTAGGGGTTCAAACAGAACAGGTTCAATCCCTTGTCCACAAGAAAGTCTGTTGAGTACTTGAAGACAGATATCATATTTTCCTGGGTCTCCTCTTACTCAGGCTAAATAACCCTACTTCCTTAAGCTGATTCTCATATAGAATGCACCTGAGATCCCTCAACATCATGGTTACTTTCCTCTGGATGTCCTTAAGGGTATCAATGTCCTTCCAAAAATTGTGGTGCCCAGTACTAGACAAAACACTGCAGATATCACTTGACCATTGTTAAGTGTAGGAGGGCTCTTACCTTTCTAGTCCTGGGTGCTATGTATCTCTTACTGAAACCCAAGATGACATTCATTTTTTTGGCTTCCATAGCATACAGTTGACTCATATTTAGCTATATATCCACTAAAATGCCCTGAGGTTTTTCAGACAAATCATTATTTAACTAGGCCTTCATTCCACATCTTGTAGTTATGAATTTGATTTCTTGGACAAAATAAGACTAAATTTATTCTGATTAAGTTTTGTTTTCTTAATTTATTACAATCTCTCAGCTTCTCAAGGTCTTTTTGTTTTCTGGCTCTGAGTCCAATGGTTTTTCTTCCCAGTTTTGTGTTATTTGCAAATTCAATGAATAGACCATTTATGCCTTTATACAAGCCAGTGATAAAAAGTTTGAGAGAGTGTGATCAAGGACAGATACCTGGCTCACTCCACTGGGCATCTTCTTCCAAGACGACATTGAATTGTAAATGTTTACTCTGAATCTTCCCATTCAACCAGTTCAACATCCATTTTGTTGTATCATTACTTAATTCATTTGTTTCTCCTAAGAACAGTTTGAGGCAACTTATCAATTCTTTTCTAAGGTCTAGGTAAACTTTGTAGCATTCTCCTTATCTAGTAATTCAGTCAAAAAAGAGAGTCTGGAATAACTTGATATTCAAGATGAAGTCATGCTGGTTCTTTGTGATCTCTCCTTTGTCTAGATGCTTGCTAGCCATCTTTTTGACCAGACACCCTAAAATTTTCCCATGAGTTGAATTAAAGTTCATTGGTTTGTATTTTGCTGAATAGATCTCTCCACTATTTTGGAAATTGGGAAATTTGTTCTTATTCAGTCTTGTGGCACCTCTTCTATTTTTAAATAATTTTTCAAATACTGACAGTGGTTTGAAGATCACACATACCAGCTCTTTTAGCAGATGGGAATATAATTCACCTGGGTCAGGTGACTTAACTCATCTAGGGCTGTTAAGTACTTTCTAAGTACCTACTTATTTATTAAGGGTATCAATTCTTTATTAGTCATTTTTTTCTTATATTCTTTCCAGTTTGTGACTCAGTTTCCTTGGCAAAGAAAACAAGTAAAATTTTGAAAAGTTAAAAAAAAACAACACAAAATTTCTGTTGTTTCTCGGTTGTCAGTTACCATTGCCTTATCTACCCCAAGCAGAGTTAACTCTCCTTTTTTTGTCCTTAGCTTTTCCTGGACAATTTTAGCTCGTACTGAATTTTATTTCCCTGACACTAGTATAGTATTATGCTATACTTTTGAATTTAATTGTTTTTGTAGAAAGCTTTTAAAAATCTAATTTAGTTGGTGAGTTTTCTGTGAATCAACACTCCTCTCCAGATAATTCCCATTTTTTGTTTCCATAGGAATTGATTCCCTTTGTGTGTTTAGAATTTCATTCTTGAGAGTTTCACATTAAGGTCTCTACCACCACCTTATAACACTTCTATGCTATGTTTTAGCCAGCTTTTTGAACTCATTTATCTTTTCCTTCTGTCTCAGGGCTTTGTAGGACTCTACAATGACAAAAATTACATACATTGATCTTCACTCAAATGCTTTCCACCACACTTCCGCACACTGGTTTCTGCACATGCAGTATACCTATTCTCTCCTCCCCAATACATGAATGAAGGAGTATACTTAATTAGAGTCACATTCCTGTCATTGATCTCATCTTATAGAATCTCAGAGATACTATGCCATTAAATTTGTCTTTTTATGTTGTGGTCTCTAGTTCATTTTTTAAAATTTCCTAAATTTTATGAATTTGCATATAGACATCTGAAATCAAGGTTTTTATTACCAATTCCTTGTGGATTTTGTTTTCTCTGATCCTATGATGTCTCATCAACTATTGTTCCTATATTATAGTTTCTCTATATTATGTATAACTTGATGAATATGTCTTCATGCACAAATACAAGGTAATTTGAGAAAGGAGAGAGCATTAGCAGTAATGGGAGGTGGGCTTTTATGAGGCCTCTTCCCTTCATCATGGGATTTATGAAGGTGATATTGAGCCTTGAAAGAAGATAAGGATTCTGAGAAGTAGGGATAAGTTAGGATTGGGAGGGAGAAAACCTGTTCTGATATAGAGGTGAGAGATAGGATATCAAGAAGTTAGAAGAACAGTTAGTTCAATTTGGCCAGTATATAATGTTATAATGTGGAATAATGTAAAATAAGGCTGGAAATAGAGATTGGATGCATATAACTTTGCTGTTGTTTAGTTGTTTTTTCAGTCATGTATAATTCTTTGTGACCCCATTTAGGGTTTTCTTGGCAAAGATGGTGGAGTGGTTTGTCATTTCCTTTTTCAGCTCATTTTATAGATGAAGAAACTAAGGAAAACAGGGTTAAGTGACTTGCCTAAGGTCACGCAGCTAGTAAGTTTCTGAGACCAGATTTGAACTTAGGAAACTGAGTTTTTCTGACTCTAGGCCCAACACTCTGTCTGCTGTGCCACCTAGCTGCCTAGCCGTAGCATAAAGGGTCTTAAATGATAGGTTGAGGAATTTATGATTTATCCTAGAACAAAGGGAGTCATTGAAGGCTTTTGAGTAGGAGAGTGATACGGTCAGATGTATCTTTATGAAGATTATTGAGGTAGCTGTATGGAATATGGATTGAGATATAGGGAAATTGGAAATTGATACCAGTTAGAAGGTCTCAGTCTCATTTACCTCATTCATAAATGGAGACAATAATAGCACACACCTCACAGGGGTGGGTACTTTGCAAACCTTAAAGTGCTATGTAAATGTTAGCAGTGATACTATTATAGACTAGGAATGATGAGGTATGAACTAGAGTGATGGGTGGGTGAGAGGAGAGTAGATGTAATAGAAGTGCTGATAGCGTCAACAAGCTTAGGCAATTGATTATCTAAGGCATAAAGTAGGCACCTAGGTAGTCCAGTGGATAGAGTCAGTAAGGCCTGGAGTCAGTAAGACTCATCTGGCAAAATCTTCTGCAAAAATAGTACCCAGAGCAAAGAGTGATGGTGAGCTATGTTTTAATAAGGCAGTTTCTCCATCTGTCAAGTGAGCTGGAGAAGGGCAAACCATTATAGTATTTCTGCCAAGAAAACCCCAAATGAGGTCAAAGAGAGTCAGAAAAATTGCTTAACAACAACAGAAGGGATGAAAGAGAGGATGACTTAGAGGTAGTGAAACTGAGTACTTGGAAGAGTCACTGTTTCCTGAACAGAAATAGTAAAGTTTGGAGGAGAGGTAAGTTGTAAGAGGAAATGATGTGTTCTGTTTTGGACGTAAGGAGTTGGGGATGCTGATGGACCATGCAGGTACACATGTGAGGGTAATGAAGAGCTGGAAAGACATTAAGGATGGATACGAAGATTTGCAAGTTATTTTCATAGGGATGATAATGGAGCTCCAGAAACTACTGAGGTTACCAAGGAAGGTAATGTAAATACAGAAAAGAAATGTTTTCAGGACGAAACTGGGGCAAAATTAAGATTAAGGAGTAGAAAATGGATAATGGACATGATAAAGGAGTCAGAAAAGAATCAAAAATAGGAGAAAAACCAGGACAAAATAATGTCCAAGGAAAACCAAGAAAGGAAAGAGTAAACAGGATGAGTAGAGGATCAAATTTTTCAGAGGTCAAGTAGGATGAGGATTGAGAAAAGCCCATTGTAATTAATCCAAAAACACAGTTCCTGTCCTCAAGGAAAGCACCCTCTAGTAGTGGAACTCAAATACACATGCAGGAAAAAAATACACCAATGAAAAACCCACTTGTCAAGCAACTTAACAAAAATTATTGGTAACTTTGGGGAGAGCAGTTTAGGTTCAGTATTGGAGTTGCAAGTCAGATTGGAAAGAGCTGGGAAATGAATGGGTGTTATGAAAGTGGAGAAGGTGATCCTAGAGAACTCTTTCTAGACGTCTGATGGTAAGAAGGAACAGACCATACTCAATAGCATGGCAAGGTCAAGAGAAAGTTTCTAAGATCTAGGCATGAAACAAATCAAATATGTAGCAAAAAAAAACTGCAATTCAAAAGCGAGTCCTAGATGAACATTTACATTTTTTCTTTAGTAGGCATATGTGAAACCATTCCAGCACAGCAACAATGTCAATCACACTTCACTTTTTGAAAACTTCCTCATCTTGTCTGTCCTCGCCTGTCTCTAAAGAAAAACCTCATTCGCTTTCTCTGGTGTCACCCATCAGTCCTCAGTTGCTGTGAATTAATACTCATGTTTGTCATAGATCTCATAGCTGGTAAAACCTTCTGCAAAAGTAGCACCCAGAGCAGAGAATGATGGCCTGTGTTTTAATAAGACAGCTTTCATATTTCCAGGTCACATTTTAAAGCAACAGGCTATGTGTACATGGTTCATCAGTCGAACTTCGCTACCCTGTAGAAACAGATGTGTTTGTGGTATCTAGCCTTTATTTTTATAATTGTGGTAGTGCCTGTGAAGGTAAGCAAAACTGTGGAGAGAGGGAAAAGGAGGAAGAGAAAAAAAAAGAAAAATCATGTTCATTTCAAAAGCTTTTTCTATAAACTTCAAAAAATTCTTACTTTTAAATTGTGACAATGAAAATAATCAATATCTCTTAAAGAAAAAAGAGAGTCTAGAGAAAAAAATGTGTGTGTGTGTGTGTGTGTGTGATAAATGCATTTTGTAGGGGGAGAAGTATATAAGCAAATATGCATCTGAATATACATGTATATATATTTCCTTTAAAATAAACATTTGCTTTCATTATAACAAAGTAAAGGATCTCATCTTAAAAATTTGCTAAGCATGAACAAACATTTTGGGGGACTGTATAAAGCTCACAACTCTAAAAAGAAGGGGAAATATTTCTAGAAATATCAGGCATTTTACACTTTATATTTATAAAGCTTTACGGTGAAAAATGTTTTGCCCTCTGTAAAAATTTATGTATTTGGGCAGCTGCTCAAGTTACTCTTTCAAGGTTATAAATATTTACTAAAGAAGAATCAATCTCTAATCAAAATAAATTATAATTCAAGTACAAGATAATATCATGTTTAGAAATTAACAATCAAAAAATCAGAGGGAAAGGAGCTTTTATGGAAGACCTTGCTAGAGTAACCTGCATTCCTCTCATTGTTATCAAAGGACATAGAATTTGTCACCTAGACACTTTTTTGAATAGTCATAAACACCATGTGAGCCATACAATTTTGCTAGTTAGAATCAAGGTCCTTTTCACTTTCAAAACATCTGGTTAGCCAGTCAGCAAAGCAAATTTATTGAGGATATTGTGCTCTGAGTAGCATAAGGAGATATTGAAAACATCTTTCCTGTATTCATGAAATATACCTCGGAGGAGAGGCACTCAAACGCAAACAAAAGAAACATATCCATGATATATACATATATATTTATGTATTTTTCTCTACATGCACACATACATAAATGCATATATATGTATATACACTAATATATGGTATGATTTCATTTTAACTCTCTTATCCCCAGGTGAGTTGTCCACTTTGTATAGAATCTGCAGCTCATTTTTTCTCCCATCATGTACCATATTTCTTGACTGATTCCCTGGCAGTTGATGAGCCATCAGCTGCATCAGAGGATGCCAACCAACTTTAAGATTATCCTCTGCAAAAAGTAATTAAAAGGAATCTGATACAAATACATTAAATAATCATAAGATAGATTTCAAAGCCAGTGTAATTCTTTTTCTACTGTTTTGTGCCACTGTTCCTATCTTTTTGCCTAGAAAACTGAAATTTAGACTGCATGTTGTTCACATTTGATGATGACATCAGTGTGATGCATGGGCCAGATTCAGACTGATCCCCTCTTAGTTTAGTTTTGGTATTAGAATGGAATGAGATCCTCATAGGATACTCCACAATTAACAAAAGAAGGTTTACTTACCTATAGCATAAAAAATATATTCAAGAAGGATATTTTAGCCCTTTGTTTGAGTCGGTGCCCTCCCTTTTCTTCCCTCTCCCCACCTGCTTGCCAACATATAGAAATGTGCAGGTCAGGATGTGATGACTTACTAAGCTTTGGGACTTCTTTGTCCAAATCTGAAGAGCCCCAAATCCACATGAGTTAGATTTTTTTATACTTTTATACTTTTTGATGACAAGGAAGCCACCCCAGTATGGCCAGAGGTCATGAGATGTGTCGAGCCTCAGGTTTGCCTCAGCCCCTGGGACCGATCAAATCTTGAGGACAGCTCCTTCTCCTACCAACATAAGAACGAATGTAATTTATATGGGGATTGGAGTTGGGGGACTGAGAACCCCAATAGATAGAAATCTTATCACTGAGAGTCAGGGATCACTTTTCTGTTAATGACTCAGGAATCAGGAAGATGTGAGTTCAAATTTGGCTCAGACTCTTACTACTTGTGTGACCCATGCCAAGTCACTTAACCTCTGTTTGCCTCAGCTTCTTCAATGGTAAAATGGAGCTAATAATAGCACCTACTCTGCAAAGTTGTTGTGAGGATGATATGAGATAATATTTGTAAAATACTTAGCCCAGTTCCAGGCACATAGTAGGTGCTATATATAAATGCTTATTCCTTTCCTATCCCCCACAATGGGCATGCCCAAAGAACAAATTAACATACATTGTCATACCTCATAACAGAATTGAATAGGAGAAGGAGTACTAGTTGGATTGCATTTGGAAAATTACATGTCACTTTCAGTGATTATAAGCTTCTTCTTCAAATGATGTCTCATATTTATCAGCAATATTTTTTCAGAGAAGTTAAGTGGCGATGAATAGTGAAATCCTTTAATCTCTGAATATAAGATATAAGTATAATATAGTATAAGTATAAGAGCCTGCCTACTGCACTAGTACCCATGTCTTGTCATGAAACCAAAAGAAAGCTTCTAGCATGTTGGTTGGAGCCCAGTGGAATTCATTTGGGAAGATGTGGACAAGGACCTCAGAGTTCGAGACCCTATAGAGTATGTGATTTCTAGGGAGCTTAGGGGTTGAGGTACTATGGTTAACAGTTTTCATTTAGCCTTTATTTTATTTTTCCTCCATAACATGTAAGCAACATGTTAACATTTGTTTTTTACGTTTTGGAGTTCTGAAATCTCTCCCTCTTTCTCCTCTTCTCTCCTTGAGAAGGCAAGTAATTTGATATAGATTATACATGTGTAGTGCATAAGACATTTCCAAAGATCACAAAACCAAGAATAATAAAGAAATTAAAAAAGTATACTTCTATTTGCATTTATACACCATCAATTCCTTCTCTGGGGATAGAGAACATTTTTCATCATAGATCCTTAGAAACTGTTTTGGATCATTGTATTACTGTGAATAGCTAAGTCATTTGTAGTTGATCATCATATAATATTGCTGTTACTGTGTCTAATGTTCTCCTGGTTTGTTCACTTCCCTTTGCATTAGTTCATGTAAGTTTCCTCAGGTTTTTTTGAAAGCATCCTGCTTGTCATTTCTTATGGCACAATGGTATTCCATCACATTCATATACCACAACTTGTTTAGCCATTCCCCAGTTGATGGACTTCTCCTTAAGGTCCATTTCTTTGTCACCACAAAAGAGTAGCTATAAATATATTTGTATATGTAGGTCTTTTACATTTTTATTTGATCTTTTGGGGATATAAGACTAGTAGAGCTATTGCTAGGTTAAAGAATATGTACAGTTTTATAGCCCCTTTGGCATAGTTCCAAATTGCTCTCCAGAATGATTGGGTCAGTTCACAACTCCACCAACAGTGCATTAGTGTTCCATTTTTTCTACATCCCCTCCAACATTTGTCCTTTTCCTTTTCTCTCATATTAGCTAATCAGATGGGTGTGAAGTGGTATAAGGTTAAATTTTTTAAAAGGGTGAGAAGTTGTGATTTAATTTATATATTTACAAGTTGGAGAGATCACCTGAATTAAGGAAATAATAAATTCATTAAGTATTTTAACTAACACTTCTTTTATCGGTCAGGATCAAAGATAGAGAAAATCTGGGTCAATGTGTTTTCTCAATAACTGAAACTTAACCCTTTAAATGATTATTTTATTGGTTGTTGGAAAAAATCTTCCTAAAGTATATTATATATTTCCTTGACAGTAAAAATACAGGATGAACACAATTAGCCTTTATGGTAACTGAGGTCATCATCATTGTAAGTGTTTATTATTATATTGTGTTATAATATAGTATTCTCTCCAGAGAACATTATTACTAAAGTGTATTGCACTCTTTTCCCTTACACTAACTGGCCCCAGACTAATGTGATGTTGTTGGCAATTTTCCTGCATTTTTTTAAACTATCCATAATTACCTATAAAAGTATTGGCTTTAGCAACCAGATTTATTTGGGTAGTGAAAGTCAGTAAGAAATTATAATCATTTGTTAAGTAGGGGAATTGAACAGCAAGCAAACTTTTATGAATGTGACATTTCTCAGTGCTTCACATTTTATCATTTCATCTCCTTTTCCACAGCACTCTTGCAAGGTAGGTGCTAGCATGACTATTCCCATTTTATAGGCAGGCAAACTTAAGCTGAGGGTGCTTAGATGACTTGTCCATGGTTACACGATCATATGTTTCTGAGGTGGTATTAGAACCTCGGTCTTTCTGAGGCCAAGTCCAGAGATCTGTTTACTATGCTGAGGTCCCTCTCACATACCCTTCAACCATTGTGACTTCAGAGTTAGGGGGTCCCAGACAGGAGTCGTGAAAGTGTGTAGGTGAGTGACAGAAGGCAAAACAGAGTGAAAATGAATGCTTGAACCCAGCATAATGGTTTGTGGAGGTGGATAGTGGGTAAAGACGGTGGGGTTTAAAATGAAGAACGTATCATGGTGGCATATTATTCCTTTTTCCCATTAGTCTGCTTCTTTTGCCTCTGATCTTGCTTGCAGTAGCAGTAGAACATAGCAGAGCATGAGAGATGAGAATGGATTGGCATCATGTAACGGCCTTTGTAGACTATACAGAGTCACAGATTCTCACTCGCTCAGAAGTTGACGAAACGTGGATGGACTCACTTTCTTTGGGGTGGCAAGTGATTCTGATGCTTAATATCAGCATCTCTCGGAAATGTGAAATAATTTGAAGTCTGAGAAGTACAATTGTGGAGAGGAACTTGACTGCATTGAAAGGGAATACATTTTCCCTTTAGCAGGAATACTTATGCAGTTTCTACTATGCCCTTTACCTGCCAAACTATATTTGATCTGAGTCTTTTTTTATCCTTGGGGTCTATAATAAGCTTTAAAACAATATATGAAATAGAGCCTAGGGACCCCAAAACACTGAAGCCAGCATTCATAAAGCATTTATAAGGAAAAACTGATGCCTCTCTTGGGTCCATCTCTGTTAACCTGCTGGTTGCTATATATGTCTGAGAAGCATATTAATATGCCTATTAGTAATAGAAATCTGTTTCATTTTTAGGTCAAACAGCCAAAAGAATATTTCCTTCTTTTCTTTTTTTTTTTTCTGATCGCTCTACCTGGGCAGTAACTAAGGGAACATTTACAACTCTGAATGATATAATGCAATTAAGACTCTCTATAACAGTCTAATTTGCATATCTCATTATATAGAGTGACACCATTAGAAGACATGTGTTGAAGCTTTCAAAATTATTATTATATGTGAAGGTATTAAGGACATGAATATGCTTTGCTGAACCACTACTGAGCAGAATCCTCATGCGTATTTAGGCTCTAAGGTCTCCCAAGGGAGGTGATTCCTGGGAACTAATGTCAATTAAACACTTGCTTTGCTCTGCCTTTCTGTGAATACTAGCAGTGAAGCAATATTTTATTCCCAAATCTACTACTAATGCCATGTCAACCAAGTTTTAGGAGCCAGTAATCATTCAAACCTAAGCAACTGGTGCCAGATCAGAGATGACAGGGAAACACATATTCTGAGAAAAATCACCAGTTGCAACTGTATAGTTGTTCAATAGAAAAAGGAAAGCTACATTATGTACGTATTTGTGTGTATATGCATATACATATATTTTATACATACATTCTGTCTTTCACCTATATGTATATGTGATATGTGTGTATGTGGTGTGTGTGTGTGTGTGTGTGTGTGTGTGCGTGTGAAAGTCAGAATCAAGCTATTCATTCTTACCAGTACAGGTATTTCTTCAAAGAAAATACTGAATTCATAAAGATGGGGAATAAAGAGAATGACTAAAAATCAAAACGCCTGAAGAATATCAAAATAAACAACGAAGAAAAGTATATTCTGGCAGGACCATCCCTTCCCCTCTACCCCTTACCCCAATTCCAGAAAACAACAGCTAGAGATGACAAGAAAATGCTTGGAAAATAATTAAACATGCTTAGAAGAACTCAAATTAACACAATAAGAGAGGTAAGAAATGAATGGCCCATCCTTTGGCATAGGATAACCCAGCCGTTGAACTCCTTGTCATTTTATCATAATTTAGCCACAGTGTCACACAAGATTGTAATCTTTAAGAATTTTCAATAGTTTGTAAGCTATTTTACCTACCAACATATGAACTGGCTTTGTGTGAGAGTTTATAATTTATAAATACCTTTTGTAGGGAGGTCTCACTCACTAGTCATATAGTTAGACCTAAAAATGACTACCTTCCTACAAGGTGAAGAGTGATATTGAAATGGAAGCAAGTAAAGTTATCTTTTATTATAGGTGGAAGGGTCTCTTGCCAGTTCTGGGTTCTTGAATTGGCACATATGATGCCTAATTATGTCACTGTGCTCAATGCTAGATTCTTTCTTTTGAGGGTCTGCATGCCTGGTTTCAGGGCTTTCATTCTGGAATGATTTCTCCTCCAAGTCTAATCCTTTAAAGCCTGTTGGGTTGTTCCTGTGCCAGGAATTCTGAATCTATATGTGATCAGACATACATAATTTATGGAAACAGGTAGGTTGTTTGTTGCATGCCAAGATATTGACAATATTTGAATTCTCTGTTTGTTTTTAAAATTAACTTTTAACCTAATGTATGCAAATGGACCTCAACTAAAGACCTGAAAGTGACATAGCTTAATTGTTATCTGGATTCTTGAATGTACTGCAGTATAAGCTTGGCAGGTCTGTTCAATCAGGAAAGGTTTTGAATGTAAGCCTGGCAATGGATTGATGTCCAAGGCCCAGCCTAAGTGATTCAATTCAATTCAATTCAACAAATATTTATTAAGTGCATACTATATAATAGATATTATGCTAGGCTCCATAGATACAAAACCCAAAAGAATTTATACTCTAGACAGTATGGAGATAGCACTAGCCTTGGAGTCAGGAAGATCTGAGTCCAAGTTGTATTTCTGACACTTTAGTTATATGACCATAGATAAATCATGCAACATTTTTTGAGCCTCAGTTTACTTATCTGTAAAGTAGAGATAGCCCTACCTCACAGCATGAGGAGCAAATAAAACTATATGTAAGGAGCTTTGCAAACTTTAAAATATTACATAAATGCCATTATAATTATTCTACTAGACAAAAATAACATATAGGCAAATAAGTCAATACAAGATATATTCAAAGCAAATATGAAATATTTTTGAGGTGGCAGGGAGAGTTGTTTCAAAATTAATGAGATAAAGGAGATGCAAAATTACCAAGTAGCTAATTTCCCAGATTTCCTTCCACTCTCTCTGCCCTGCCTCCTCCCAACGCTCCCCGCCAAACTCTCCAGAAGTGAAACTGAAATAATGCTCTCTTTCCTTTCCACTCTCAACTTCTCCCTAGGTATAGAGATAGTTCAGTGAATCAACCTCAAATCCATCAAATCAGTTATTGGGTCCCATATAATCTTACTGGCAACTAGGTGGCACAGTGGATAGGGTGCTGGGCCTGGAGTCAGGAAGATCTGAGTTCAAATCTGACCTCAGACAGTCCCTAGCTGTATGACCCTGTTTGTCTCAGTTCCTCATCTATAACATGAGCCAGAGAAAGGGACAGCAAACCACTATAATATCTTTGCCAGAAAATTCCAAATGAGGTCATGAAAAATCAGACATGACTGAAAAACACCATTGTAGTTGGATCTATCACTATCACTAAGAGTTGGATGTGACTGAAACGCTTGAATGACAATATCCTTATTCCTTCCCTAGTCCAAGATGAGTCAGTCCCTCAGCTTGAGTGCGTAGTACAGTCCAGAGCAGCACTAGAAAGTGCAGGAAAAGTATCCTCCTCCCTAATAACTATTAAAAGAAGCATGTGGGTAGAAAGTTAACCACTAGGTGAGGATTTTCTTTTTGGCCTCAGCAATTCATGAAGACTATCTATCAATGTGTTAAAGGCTCATCATCTGCTTTGGTGCAAGAAGAACCTACAACGGTATAATTACAAATTTTTAAATCTTGATGTGTATAATTCAGATGAGAAATAGTTATATGGCATTTAGGTGAATAGTGTAATCCAATTTGATGTAACCTAGTTTGTTTTGGTTTGAATTTGGCCTAATATGTTCCATATCCATACATCAAATACATAAAGTTCGTTTGCAAGTGCCAGCCATGGTCCTTTCAATCAGGTTATGTAATGTAACCTGGGAAGCAGATTGCTTATTAGCATACTGTCTGATCAATCTAATAAACTTTAATTCAGTTCAGTTTGACTTACTCCTCCCCAGGGTACAGTACAACTTTCTCCCAACTTGTTGAAGAAAAACTTGAATGCAATAATTCTCAGTGTAGGTCATGGGAACTTACCCAAAACTTCTCAGCCCAGTCATAGATTACACTGAGTGCTGCTGATATAGTCACTTCCAATTTGACTGCTGAACTTACTAAAAGTATCTGTTTGCCATTTTCCACAAATGCTATGTCTGGGAATCTAGAGTTGGTAGGTTAACCCAGAATGTGTTATGAATGATCTACATTATTGATACAGACACTCTAAGCCATTTGAAAATCCCAATATATAGTATATCATCAGTCAGGGTTCTCTTTTGTTATTTGTCAGCCCCAGGCCAGGCCAGACTTAAGCTAGGCCAATGGTTCAGATTCAGGGCTGGAAAACAATGAGATACTTGTAGACCGTATAAAAGTTAACAAAAGGAATTCACTTATCTATAGCATGGAAAGAATATTCAGCGAGAATACAGCATTGATTGAGCTGTGTCAGTTCCTTTGCATTTTTCATGGCCATGGCAGCAGTGTCAAGGAAAGAACTCTTCACTCTTTGCAGGCTGACTTTTGTACCTGGAAACTATGTCAGTAATTTGAGCCTTAGTCCCTTGGGTCAATTAAGCCTTGAAGATAGTTTCAATGTCTTCTGAGGAAAAATTAGCCCAGTCTGTTATGGGCTAGGACCTCAGGAAAACCTAGCCAAGTCTGCCCTATAAGGATCCTTGTAGATGAGTATGAACCTAATATGATCCAATATCCAGTGATGAGGAGGAAACAGAAAGAATGCGCAATAATTTTGGAGAGAGCAAGATGTTCCCTTCTACTATTCTTGTGCTAATAAGGGTTCAGATTTATATAGTGCTTTGAAGCTTATAACTTGCTTTCTTCACAACAACTGTATGAGGTAGGTATATCTTTAGTAACATGACTACTTTTCAAGCAACAATATTCATGTTACATATTTGGTCCACTCTGATCTTGAATTTTTCAAACTCAACCTCATACAGATAATTCTTTCTTACCTTGTAGAGTTTTCAATTTATTTTTCTTCTTCTCCTATTAATCTTAACTCAATTGAATTCAATAAGAATTCATTGGGTGCTTATTGTGTTCAGTGGACTGTACTGGACCTGGGAGAGAAAAAAGAGGTTAGGTAGCACATCATCCCTCCCCTTAGAGTCTGGTAATTATGATAGCTTAGGCTACAGAGATGCTTTTCTTTATGCATGGTCTATCAATAAATCAACAGGTGGTTATTGAGCACTGACTAGGTGCTAGGTACACTGCTAAGTGCTAGATATACAAAGAAAAAACAAAAAACTATCTCTGACCTCA
The DNA here is from genome assembly GCA_023548195.1 of Bettongia penicillata ogilbyi. Lineage (NCBI taxonomy): Eukaryota > Metazoa > Chordata > Mammalia > Diprotodontia > Potoroidae > Bettongia > Bettongia penicillata. The sequence continues at coordinate 1,856,989 of JAJHZJ010000401.1, read as the reverse complement.
AAGAACTTATGTTCTAATGGATGAGACAACATATAAAAACCATAATCTTTAAGATAAATACAGAGTAGATCCTTAGAGAGGATGGTGCTGGCAGCTAGGGGAGGGAACCTGAAAAGGCTTTCTGGAGGAGGTGATGTTTGAGCTAAATCTTCAAAGAAGTCAAGGACTCTCAGAGTCAGGAGATTAGAAGGGAGAGTTTTCCAGGTAGGAGGAACAGCCAATGAAAAGACATGGAGATGGGGCATGGAGTATCATGTGCTGGGAATAGCAATCCATGATGGCTGGATTGTAGAAAGCACAGAGACTATAAGAAGATTGGAAAGGTAGAGAGTAGTCAGGTTGTGAACACTTTTAAATGCTAAACAAAGGATTTTATATTGATTCTTGGAATAGTAGGGAACTACTGGAGTTTATTAAATTGGGTGTGGGGAAGGGAGTTTGACTTGGTCAGCCTACATTTCAGGAAAACCATTTTGGCAATTATATAGAAGGTATATTGGGATGGGAAGAGAATTTCAACAGGGTGGCCAGTTCAAAGGCTGTTGTTATAGTTTAGCCTGGACTAGGTGATATAGGCCTGTATATGTGGACAGATGTAGAAGAGAAAAAAATACAAGATTTGGCAATGAATTAGTTATGGGACACAGTGGATAGAGCCTTGAACCTGGAGTCAGGAAGACCTGAGTTTGAATTGAGCCTTATATACTTTCTAGCTGTGTGGCATGAATAAATTACCCAGTCTCTCGGCTTAAGTTTCCTGTTTTATAAAATGGGGCAGGTTATAATGTCTTCCTGAGAGAGTTATTGTGAGTATCAAAAGCGATGATATACATAAAATTCTTTGCAGAACTGAAAGCATTCTTCAGCTGCTAGCTATTATAATAAATTATTTTCATTAAGCTCCATAAAAGAAGGGATCATGCTTTATGGTCAAATACGCATGTATATATACATATATGTTTATATATACACTTAGAGTACAAGCGTATATATAAACATACATATATACGTCCATGTATTCTTGTCTCTGTATATTTGTGTGTACATATTTCTTAGTTCTGGAGATGGTTCTGTTCAATAATAATTCCTCAGCTCTTATCTAGCACCTCATGAAACAATAATTCCTAAGGTCTAGGGATATTTCCACTCATTATTATGTCTCTGAGTTTTCCTATTGAAATAATAATAAAGAAAATTTATTTAAACTTTAAAAAATATCTTTTCCTGTGCCTAAAATAGGGCTCTGCAGACAGTAGGAGCCTAACACACTTTTGCATGTGTGATTTGTCCTTTATTCTTGAAGAGGGTCTTGACATCAGGAAGATGATGACTGACATGCAATTGACTTTGATTTGGGTGACTGTACCAAGTCACCAGCCTCACTTTCTCCTCCAGAGCCAACTGGGTCCAGTGGGAAGAAATTGATCAAGATGACTGGAGATGGCTCAGGATGCAGTGGGAGACCTTGGCCCTTTTAAGCTAAGGTCTTTTCAAGTCCTCACTTTGAGTGAGGCAATGCCCATTCAGTGAATAGGCTTCTTTGAGAAGTAAGTCAAAGAATGTCCCCTTTAATTAAAAAAAATCAAACTGGAAGAAGTTGTGAAGAAGGCCAAGATTGTCCTTGATGTTCCCAACTTTCTTTTGCTGAACTTCTCTGCTCTTCCACCCTGCCCCCCATCCACATGGGAGTGATCTCATGCTACCCCAGTGCCCTTCTGTCATAATGGAAAGCAATTCTCTAAAGTAATTCCCACTAAGTTATTTGTAGCTTTGAAGGTGTGCTCCAGCTAGAGATATTTACATTTTAAAAGAAGGGATAATGAATTATCCAAAGAAATGAATCTTGGATAATAATAGTAACAATAATGACAGCATTTATAGTTTAAAGTTTGTGAAACAATTTAGACATATTATTTCCTTTAATCCTGTGCTATTATCCTCCTTTTATAGATGAGGAAACTGAGGCAGATAATTCTTAGGTGACTTTTCCAGGGTCACATAGTAAGTGTCTGAGGCCAGATTTGTACTCAGGTCTTCCTGACTTTAGGTCCAATGCTTTATCCACTATGCATCTAGTTAGTGAAATTTTAGGCATTATGGTGTCTGAGAATGGGGGAGATATTTAGGGAGCTCTCTTTCATCATATCACATAGGCAACCATCTCCTCTGTCTATGTTTAAGACTATTGACACTATTCTGATTGTCGCCAAGGTTTTTGAGAACGTTACAATAGTTGTTAAAATATTTCAGGTGAAAGTTTGAGCGACACTCCCTTATTTCTACTTTAAGGGAAGGATAAATAATCTTGTTTTAAAGCTCCTTTTCAGGGAGTTGGCCTGTGCCCCTAAGCAGCCTGCTATTTTTCCCAAGTCAGAAATATTGCAAGCTTTTCCGCCAACTTCCTCAATAACATACGACCTATTCATTGACAGATGACAGCTGTCAGTCTCACAGGGCTGGCTAGTCATTCAGAAGTCATGCACAGAGGCAGGGGACATGCAGACTCCTTGGTGGCAGTCTGGCTAACTTCATTACATATCAGTCAACCATTGCAACTATAAACCTCCCCTTTCTGTGACTAAAACCAGTTTTTCAGACTATATCAATGAAATATCTTGTTGAACCAGATGCAAAGAAGTTAAAATTCACTTCCAAATGAACAGACCAATTCTCTCCCAAATGAAGTCTTTCTTTTATCCCTTGACCAAAGAGAAATTTAATAACACTTCAAAAAAAGATTTAGTCACAAAAATCTTCATTTAAAAGGGATGTACTTAAAACTCTTTTAAAAAGAGGAAAGTTTTCTCTTTGCAGAAGAAGAGGGTTAAACTAGATGGATTCCAAGGTTCCTTTTAACTCTAAATCTAGGCCCCCGTAACCCTATGATCTTCAATAGCAAAATTCAATATATAAGCCACATATACCCAAAATATATCTTTGCACCATCAATATTTGATCACAGCATTACTGCGGAGGAAATCTCCAATTTTCACATGCAAAAACCTCTTCAGAATATACACTCATCTCTTTTTTCCATTCAGTGGAAGGGAGTAATCCACTCCCAGATAGAGCTTTGCCAGTTGATAACCAACTTTCCTAATTATACTGAAAGTCACTCTTTGAAGTCAGACCACTTTTATGCATCAATTAACCTGATTCCCTCATGCAAATATTTAACAAACATTCAGGAAACAAATATTCAGACATTGATTGAATTAAACAAATATTCAGACATTGATTGAATTTAACTGAACCCATAATCCAGATTCCACATGTTGTTTATTCTGTCCCCACCTGGAGTGGATGGGAGGATGTTGGCCTGACTTTTCTTACACTCTTGAGGTTTTTAGCATCATTTTATGTAATTGATTTCTGTGCAGACTGACAATTGGATGGAGTTGGAGCATAACTATTTAATGCTTAGTCAGAGAAATGGGCCACAACCTTGGAGCACTAGGGCTGATCTTTCTTGACTTGTACTCAATTTTATTCTGTCATGTTTAACCCTCAGAAAATGATGGACAGATCATAGGAAGTGTAAATAGGGCTAAAAGTTGTGGTGTAGTACATTGCATGTATTTCTATGCATATCAGTAAAAATACTTAAATGTTTCCATAGTGTTATAATAACTTATGAAAATGTTAATGTTTATAGAACTACAAAATTATAATAAATTTGAGCCAATGTTGAATTTGAAAAAGTATACCAAGTCTGTGACAAGGAGTAGATGTTGCTAAAGGAACACAACTTCAAGGTAATTCATTAAATTTTAACACAATTATATTTGATTACATTTTTGAAATATTTTAACGTTTTGGAGAGTGAAGAGCAATAGAGTGAAACATATCTATTGAATGTTCATCTTTTTCATAGCTTTATTGCTCAACAGAGAGACAAGCTCAAATGTGCCTCCCTCCATCTGATATTTACTAGCTGTATGACTCTAGATGGGCAAGTCAGGATGCACTATGAAAAAATGCATTCTCACACCAATGAAATTACAGATCCATTAGAATTTACTAAAATAAAGTTAAAGTAAATAAAAACTCATTGTTTTCTTTACCAAATTGAACTATGGAGATTTTATAAAATTTTATGGGAAAAGTATAGCATTTTTTGGTCAACCTACAAATAATATTTATTCATTAAAGATACTTCAAAATGCTAGTATTTAAGAACTGCCAGTTAGATTCAAGCCAAATTAACAGGCATTTATTAAGTGTTTATTACGTGCCAGCCATTGTGCTTAGAGCTAGGGATATAGAGAAAGGCAAAAATACAGTTCCTGCACTCACGGAACTACAAATCTCCCAACATAAAAAAACTATATATAAACAAGATATAATCAATCAATAACAAACATTTATTAAGTACCTACTATGTTCTAGATACTGTGCTAAACAGTGGAGATACAAATATGAAAAAAAAAGATAGTTCTTCCTATCAAGGAGGTTGCAATCTAATGGAGGGGCTGTGGTAGTGATGGTGGTAGTGGTGGTTAAAACAACACAAAGAATGGAAACTGAAATGAGTGGGGGAGAATGAGAAGGTAACTGGCTAGGGGCATTGTGGAGAAGTCAGTCAGGAAATCTTAAAGAAGTCTAGTCAGGTAAGAAGTGATGTACATAATATAAACTGGAGAAAATCTTAGCAGAAAGCTACTAGATTTGAGCAGCTAGATGGTACAGTGGATAGAGTGCCAGGCCTAGAGTCAGGAAAATTCATCTTCCTGAGTTCAAATCTGGCCTCAGATTCTTACTAGCAGAACACTTAACATTGTTTGTCTCAGTGGTCTCATTTGTCAAATGAGCTGAAAAATTAAATGGCAAACTACTCCAGTATCTCTGCCCAGAAAACTCCAAATGGGGTCCCAAAGAGTGGGACAGGACTGAAAATGACTGAATGTAATGGTAATTTAAAGAATGTAATGGTAATTTAAGTGGGAAGATCTTTCCCATCCATTAATAGGTCCATGGGACATGCTTAAGTCACATGGAAGCCTGAATCACATGAAGCCTGTGGTGGGAGGAGCTTGCTGAATGAGTGGTACAGGAAGGGGTGGAGCAGAAAGGGTAGAACAAGGAGTGGCAGAGCTAGGGTAGAGCTGAGAGAAAGTTGGTCAGGCTAGTCAGAGCTGGGAAGGACAGAGGAAATGGGTAGTTAGAATTGTGAGTGTTCGTTTGTGGAAAGGCCTGATAATGTGCACACGCTTTTTGGTTACTATGATGAATTTCTTTGTTGCTATGATGGATTTGACTTTCTGGTGTCAGAATAAATGTTTTGGTTCTGTCTTCTATGTGGAGAGTCTGTTGTATTTCACCATTCAGAATTACACCAGCCTATTCATGACTAGCATAGGAGTTGTGAATATCAGGTTGACTCTACAATGAATAACATACCAACATTAAGGGAGAATGGGAAATTGCAATAGGTGGGATTTTAACTGGTACCTGAAGGAAGTGAGGAAAGTAAAGAGATGGAGATGAGGTGCGAGAGAATTCCAGGCTCAGGGGAAGTCAGTGAAAATATGCCTAATTGAAAGATGGAATGTCCTGTGTGGGGAACAGCAGGGAAGCCAGTGACACTACATCATGGGATCTTAGAATATGCGGAGGGGTGTAAGTTATAAGGAAATGGGAAAAGGAGGAAAGGGGTAGGTTGTGAAAGGTTTTAAAAGACAAACAGAGGATTTTCTACTTTATCCTGGATGTTATAGGAAACTATGGAAGTTTATTGGGGAATGGTGATGGTGGTAACATGGTCAGATCGGTGCTTTAGGAAGATTAATTTGACCGCTGAGTGGAGGATGAACTGGAATGGGAGAGAATTAAGACAGGAAGATGAAACAGTAGGCTAAATGAAAGCCTATACTAGGCTAGTGCAGTATTAGAGGAGAAAACAGGGCATTTAGAAAAGATATTACAAAAGTAGGGTCAACAATATTTAACAACTGATTGGATATAGGGTATGAGTGAGAGTTATTGGTCAAAGATGACACCTAGGTTACAAGTCCAAGTTACTGAGAATGGGGGTATCCTTGACAATAATAGAGAAATTAAAAAGAGGGAATGGTTTTTTGGGGAAAAGTTTTGGGGGATACTTTTAGAAATGCTGAATTTAAGATTTGTATGGAATGAGGTTTCCAAACAGGCAGCTGGTGATGTCCAGAAAGAGGTTAGAGGTGGATATATAATCATTCAAACCATGGGAGCTGATGAGATCACCAAGTGAAATAAGATAGAGGGAGGAGAAAAGAGAGTCTAGCATAGAGTTTTAGGAGACATCCAAGGTTCTCCCAGATGAATATCTGGCAATGGAGACTGAGGAGAGGTCAGATGTGTAGGAGGAGACAAGGAGATAACAGTGTCCCAGAAACTTAGAGACAAGAGAGTATCAAGAAGGAAGTGACTGACTGTGTCAAAAGCTTCAGAGAGGTCAAGGAGGTTTCAGAAAAACTCGCTGATTAGTCAATTAAGAGATTATTGGTAACTTTGGAGAGAATTTTATTTCAATGAAGTGCCTGCATGCCAGGGAGTTAAGGAGAGAAGTTAAACTTTCATTGCTCCCTATTATGTCTAGGATCAAGGAAGTGAGGGCACCTATTGTTGACTTCCTTCTCAAGGAATTTAGATACAAGGGGGTCGAGATATAGGATAATAACTGAGTGGGGATGGACTGATCAAGTGAGGATTTTCTGAGGATAGGAGAGACTTGGGTATGTTTGTAGGAAGTATGAGAAGTAGCCAATAGAAAGGTAATGATTGAAGATTAATGAGGGAATGGGCATGATAGAGGGGACAGTTTTCTGGAGAAAATGAAATGGAATGCTATCACATGTTCCTGTAAAGAGGTATGCCCTGACAATGAGAAGGGTTATCTTTTCATGTGAAAGCTGAATTCATCTATTGCAGTTCATCTATTGCAATTCATCTATTATTGCAAAATACATCTGAATGACACAAGATGTGGAAGAGGGAATAAAAGGGAATTCTTGATGAGTGGTCTCAGTTTTTTCAGTGAAATATTGTATGGGAAATGGGAAGTTGTGGGAGATTAAGAAGGGAAGAAAAGTATCAGAAAAGCCACTGTGGTGAGTGAATCGATTAGGGAGGTGTAAAAGGCACAAATGCCTTTTGTTGCAGTGAGATCAATTAAGATTATGTAGCATATACTTGTAATGGAGCTAGTCAGCATGGTTTGTGGTTTTCTGCAGCTTCGTTTAGCAGCCTGTGAATAAATAGCAAATAATGGAAATAATTCGTGGCTAGGTCTTGGCAGGGCAAGGCCAAGAATAAGATAAGGAAGCAAGATGATGAGAGTAGAGTACAGTGTAGAGTTGAACTGATGTTAATATGGAGAGGCGAAGAGTGTGTAGTCAGTGAAAGAGTGATGGTCTTGGAAAGAACTGAAGGTTTGAGAGATTGGAGGTCATAATGAGGATGAAGAACAGGATTAGAGGTTGCAAAGCAGAGGGACAGGTAGAACAACAACAGATTATGATTAGAAAAAGGAATTCCAGGTTTCACGGACATGGAAGTAAAACACTTCTGGGTGATGGCTAGGTCATGGGTATTCTGCTATCTGCATGTAGTTGAGGTAGGTGGAGGAATAAGTCATGGGAAATTAGTAAGTTGAGGAACTGGAGGTTAGGAAGTTTGAGGGAATATCATTATGTATCCTGAAGTATCCCAGTACTGGGGAAAATTTGGAGAGGAGAGGAAGACTCTGAGACGAGTACTGAACTTTTGAAGAAGGAAGGAGAGAATCCTGGAGGTCAATAGATAACAGCTACCAGAATCTTGATTGAGTGCAAAGATGGATTGAATGAAGCACAAAGGAGGAGAAGTTACTGAATGATGGAGGTAAAGGGGGAGCTTGGGAATGGTAATAGGGGTTAAAGAGTGATCTAACTCCCTCACCATGATGAGTGAGAGAGGGGATAACAAAGCAACCAGTGCTGTAACAGATATCCAGGGAAGCTGTGTTATCAGGAGTGAGTTAGTGCAAGAAGGTAGAAGAAATGAGAAAGCATGAGCTTTAATAGGAAGGTAAGCTTTTACAGATGGAGCAGGCATTCTAAAGAACACACTGGAAGGGGTGGGTAGTTTTAGAGTGGAACTTTGCCAGGGAAGGTTGAGTAGAGGGGGATAGGAGTAAGAAAGGGATCATCTGAAAACAGAAAATGGGGTTTAAATAATGATAAGCATGGGTTCAGAATTACTGTGATGGGCAGGGCCTGAAGGGATAGGAGTATTTCAACCTCTGAGGATTGAATTTAAGTAGCTTTTCATTGTATCTAGGAATTCAGCCCTGTAGTACAATTACCTTAATTCTTTTTTTTCTTTATACATGTGTCATATGATCACTTAAAAAAAATTATGTGTCCCCTGGTGCCTGGCATGGTATTGTTATTTGTACAGAGTAGGAACGTATTAAAATTTGGTGAGTTGAATTTGTAGATAACCCATGTTATGGTATTGTCATTTAAACACTAAAATGTGTTCAGTCTGTGATACGTTTTAGTATATTGGCTATATTAGAACAGCAAATCAACCAGTTACAAATGAAAAATTCTGTAAGCCAGACTGATCTTTTAAGCTGAACTGATCAGTCACTTGCCTGTGTCCACTCATATGGTGACGGAATCATACGGACTTACAGATGTTAGTTCAAGCATTCTTCTTCAGTCCAAGCATACTCTTTATAGTATGGTACCAGTCATCGGAAATGTAGGGAGAGCTATTATAGATGGATTGTGTCTGGTTGGGTTGATGTGAAATTTATACTCAGGAGTTACTGTCTCCATGAGTATTCAGTATGTTGATTGGAATGGACAACTAAGATCTGTAGGTAGAACTATAATGCATTCCAAAGAGATGTGCTCAATCAGTCAAAATCTACTTTCTCTCCCTCCTAGTCCTTTCCCACTGAGAAAGAAAAGTCCAACAAATCTCTGTTATGAACACTTATACTCAAGAAAAACAAAATTCTGCATTGTCCATGCCACTCCCTCCCACTCCTCCCCTTCCCCCCATGTTTCTCATTCTACCCTCTAAGCCCCTTGCCTATCATGAAAGAGTGGCATGTTTCATCATGAGTCCTCTGAAATAGTGGTTGGTCAATTATACTGATCAGAGTTCCTAAGTTTTTCAAAATTGCTTGTCTTTAAAATATTGTGTCGTTGTATAAATTCTTCTGGTTTTGCCTACTTCACTCTATCAATTCATGTAAGTCTTCCCAGGTTTCTTTGAAATCCTCCCCTTTGTTATTTCTTATAGCACATTAATCTTCCATTCTGTTTATATATCATAGCTTGCTTAGCTATTCCTCAATTGATAGGCATCCCATAGGTGTGCTCAGTAGCTAATATATAACATTTGGAAGGGACCAAAATACCAACCTAGAAATGAATAATCTTTATCTCATTGTGTGAACTGTGCATAGAATAGTAGCATGTTATGTGGTGAATGAAAAAAAGAAATCTTTAAATCTTTTATTCCCAACAATGCTTAACTTAGTAAATCAAAGTAGCCCTCAGAGGAATAAATTCACTGCTTTGACAATCTTAACAGTTGCCTGAACAAATGATCTGGAAATAGAATTTTCATGGAACATGACAAAGTTAGGGTGAGTAAAATTTTTTTCAAAATGGTATTTTATTATTGAAATTAATAATCCCCAATGAGATAGAAATATACATCAATAGTTACACAGCAATGATACAAAGAACAGTCTTCTTTTAACCTCAAGTTTGCAAATGCATTTGCTCAAGGTATGATTCAGCTCAAGGTAGCACTCATCTTGCTAAGACAGCAGGCATGCTTAAACAAGATATTAATTCATATCCAGAGATGTGCCAGAGATTGTTGAATAGATAACATAATGACAACTCTGAAATTACTTCCAGCTTTGGCCATTTTAGCTTCATCATTATAAGAAAAGTGTGGGGCTTTAACTCTTTCTAGCAAATTTAATAATAATTTGGTAATTGAATCTCAATCTTGTAGTTTTTTTTTAAAGTATCAGATATTTAAAGCTTCTCCAGTGCAAGAGGGCCAAATATGTGGAACTCTTTTGTGTTTTAGAGAAATGAACCTAAGCACAAATAAACTGCTTATGTTAAAACTATTTTCATTAGCTGTTGGGGAGAATAGTCAAAATAATGGCTTTACCACACTTCAATCTGAGAAATTTAACAGGTCTTTTGATGACCTCAAGCTTCTTCCTGAAATAAATCTATTAATTAGCATTATCCTTCTGGTGATGAAGTATAGCTGCAAGACCAGTAACACTGCAAAGAGCAAAAAGGAGGGCTACAATATATATAAATGAGGAATCACGCAGGGGCAACATTGTAAAGAATGCTATTAACTATTGAGAAAAAAGATAGGTCAATCATGTAAACAGAGTGAAAGACAACCCTTGGAGGCCTGAATGCTCCATTGGTATGTCAACGCTCAGGAGAACACGAAGAGGGTCCTTACGATGTTGGGCAGACTCCATGTGGTGAATTTATGGGGCCACGTGGGTAAGATTTACATTGAACGTAACGCATGGAAGACTCTGTAATTTGCTTCCTTATCAATTCCCTCGAAACATGGTTAATCACTGCATTAATTCAGGTTGTTTGTTAGAGAGAATGCTCACGTTTAGACCAATATTTTGCACTGTTTCATAGTAATCTCCTTAAAATATATTATGTCTTTCTAAAATGTCTGTTGTTTATTTATTTTATGTAATATAGTCGCATCATACCTACAGCTTTTGACTATGCCCAGATGAAGATAGAATGAAATCTATTTTCCTCATGATTCAGAGGAATCTGATATAGATATCTTCTGCCTTTCTAATTTCCACTTAGTTATGTATATTTAGAGTAGGAGTATAAAATATCAAATAAAGCTTTATTAACTGAGAAATCCTGTTCAGGAAAACACTGTCCCCAACCCTAATACAGAGCTACCTGAAAGAATTCTTTGAACTCTGAATCTATAAAAGAAAACCACTCTCAAGGATTATGGGATAGTTCTTGAATGCATTATCCATGTAAAGTTATTTCAAAATTACAGACACAATGATAATGACCATGGTTATTGCTAAGAGTTCTAGATATGGAGCTAGAAAATGGGATGAACCTCCCATTTTACAGATGAGGAAATTCAGGCCTAAAGGGGTTAAATGACTTGCCCAAGATCACATTAGTTGTCAATAAGAGAAGTAGGATTTGAACCCTGGTCTTCTGTCACCAGATCCAGTGTATCACCTTGCTTTTTGGTTAATAGTTGCTTTTTGGATAATGTTTCTTCATAGAGTTTCAGACATATCTCCAATTTTAACTCCATCTATTTCACCTAACTCAGGGGGAAATCTCTATGGAAACTTCCTTTCTAATTTTTTAAAATGAAAAACAACCTATTTTATCTCTCTTCCACCTCCCCTACCCAAACATTAAAAAATAAAAACAAAAACCTTGCAACTACTATGCATAGTCAAGCAAAAGAAATCTCTCTGCTGGTCATTACCAAAAAATGTTTTGCGTCCTGCCTTCTAAGTCCATGATCCCTCTGACAGGAAATGAGCAGTATTCTTTATTATCAGTTCTCTGAAATAATCATGCCTCATCCCTTTAATCGGTGTTCATGTTGTTTGTTTATACAGGGTGGCTGTGATTATATAGATTTTTCTCCTGATTTATTTATTATATTTGTATAGATATTTATATGTTATAGTTATATTTATTTATTCACTTCAATTTGTATCAGATTATGCAAGTCTTTCTAGATTTCATTGAAACCTTCCCTTTTGTAATTCTTATGGTACATTAGCATTATTGGGCACAATAGCATTAATTAATAGTATTAGTATGGCACAATAGTATTAATATCCATTAAATTTATATACCATAATTTGTTGAGTTATCCCCCAACTGATGGGAACCTCCTTCATTTTCAGTTCTTTATCTGGCAAATTCCTTAAGCACATAATCAGGCCTCTTCGTTTGCACCCTCATTCACATACATGAAAACTCGTGTCATTTGGACCCTTTGCTGATTTTTATTAAAGATGAATAGAATGTCAGTGATCATATGTGGACAGAACAACATGATTCTATTTAGTCCTGTGAAAGATCATATGATTACCACAAGGAACCTGAATGAACAGACAGAGGTAGGAGTAGGACCACTTGAGAGGCTAGATAGGTTTGGTTAAATGATATTCTGCCTCTTTAATATTTTAAGAAAAGGACCCCAAATTACATTTTTTAAAAATCCTGGTTGGAATGGGGATGGGATTAGAATCCTGTGTGGTATAGCCTCTCATCTTGTATCAATTCTTTCCTTACTTTTCTCTGTAGAAGGAGATGCACCCAGTAGGAGGGCTCTGAAAGCTGTCACATTTCCAGCCTTGGATAATGCCAAGTTATCAACATCTAAAGATTTTTCTCTTAGCCAAGAAATGTGATACTTATTAGTAGCTTTCATGTAAAGTTTGCACGAGAAAAGGAAAAATGCAGAAGTCTATGTTCCTATGGTAATTCAGCTTTCCATTCTGACTGGCTTCCCAGGACTTTGCAACAAGAAAGCTATGGCTGTACAAGCCTTACTCTACTAGATATCCAGTTAAGACTTGTAGTCCTGAACCGATGCTTTGTTCGGTTGGCTTTACATTTTTTTCTCTTACCTGTTGAATTGAACTTGTTTTAAAGAAAAAGAAACTCATGCTTATGTGTTACTTCCACAGGATTTGCTATAATATCTGTTCTCCTTTATGTGTGCATTTCCTTGATGCCTTTAAGAACTGGGCAGTGTTTTAAAAGTTCATGCTGTGCCATTTAGAGATTTACATCTGGGACACCCAGATTTTAGTCCTGCATTTGTTGGTACCTCACTCAATTTATGTGTAAACTTAGCCAAGTTACCTCACTTTTCAGGTTCCTCTTCTGTGAAATGAGTAAACTGGATTAGATTATCCCTTAGGTTTCTTTCTGTTATATATTTTATGCTGTCAATGAAACATAAGGAGAATCAATTTTAGAAGAGATTGGTTATGTTAGGAAAACACTATAGTTATCTGGGATACCAGCATGTTAAGGGTTGGAAAAAAGAGCAGTGTTCAGTTGTTCAGAAGAAGTTCCTCTCCATTTTTCTCCTGACTGAAGGTTCATCTTGGGCCATAGCAGAATACTTTGTTATCAGCGTTCTTCCCATTCACATGTTGTATCACTTAGGATTTTGAATGGTGATTCAGTTTTCTTGTCTATAAGATAAGGTTGTTATATTAGTTAGATAATTACAATAGTTTTGCAAATATAGCATCCAATTTATTGTGATAAAGAAGAGTAATAGAAAACAATATTTTTTCATTGTATTTATTATCTGTTTACTTCTGGGAAGAAGTCTGCTGGACAATATAAAGGAAATCCTAGACAGTAACATTTTCATACCATTGCAAGAATGACATGATCTCTGCTGGTTGGTATCCATCTCTTTTGTCAACTATGTTCCTTACTGAGTGTGGAGGAGAAAAATGCTCTAGTTCGGGGTCCTTTATTTTATTAATTATTTGATTTTAGTTTTCAATACTCACTTCCATAAGATTTTGAGTTCTAAATTTTCTCCCCCTCTTCCTCCCACCCCAAGAGAGTGTGAACCATATATATGCTCTACAAATACATTCACATAAAACATATTTTCACATTAGTTACGTTGTAAAGAAGAATTAGAACAAATGGGAGGAGTTATGAGAAAGAAGATTCAAACAAACAAAAAAGAGAGCACATAGAATGTTTTGATCCCCTTTCAGACTCCATAGTTCTTTTTCTGGATATGGATAGCACTTTCCATCTTTGTCCTTTTGGAGTTGTCTTAGATCCTTACATTGTTGAGAAGAGGTAAGTCTATCAAAATTAGTCATTGCAAAATGTTGCTTTTACTGTGTACAATGTTTTCCTGGTTTTGCTCACTTCTTTCTGCATCCGTTCATGTAAGTCTCTTCAGGTTTTTCTGAAGTTTGCCTGCTCATCATTTCTTATAGGACAATAGTATTCCATTGTATTCATATGCCATAACTTGTTCAACCATTCCCCAACTGAGAGGTATCCCTTCAGTTGCCAATCCTCTGCCACCACAAAAAGAGCTGCTATAAATATTTTTGTATTTATTTTTCTTTGTATTATTATATTTGTCTAAATATATTTGCATCTCAAAGAGATTATAAAAATGGGAAATTTTTGTACTTTTTCCCATTTTTGCAATCTCTTTGGGATACAGACTTGGGAGTCATATTGCTGGGTCAAAGGGCGTGCACAGTTTTATAGGTCTTTAGGTGTAGTTCCAAATTGCTCTGCAGAATGGTTGGATCAGTTCACAACTTCACCAATAATGCATTAGTGTTACAGTTTTTCCATATCTTCTTCAACATATATCATCTTCTTGTTTTGTCGTGTTAGCTGATCTCACAGGTATGATGTGGTACCTCAGAATTGTTTTAATTTGCATTTCTCTAATCAGTGGTGATTTAGAGCATTTTCCCATATGACCATAGTTAACTTTAATTTCTTCATATGAAAACTACCTGTTCACATCTTTTGTCCATTTGTCAATTGGGTAATGACTTGTACTCTTATCAATTTGACTCATTTCTTTATATATTTTAAAAATAAGTAGGCCAGGGGTTCTTAACATTTTCTGTGTTATAGTTACCTTTGATAGTCTGGTGAAGCCTATTCTCAGAATAATGTTCTTAAATGCATACAGTAAAAACACAGAAAAAACATAGAAAAAAACATAAAAAAAACAAAAAAAAGAATTATGTTGGAATATAGTTTTGAGAATATTTTCTCCATCCAACTTCAGACTCCCTGAATCCTGTCCAAGGTTAAGAACCTCTGCTGTCTGGGACTTCTCTCTATATACTTTTGCCTTTGATGAGCTTATCATCTCCTATGGTTTTGATTATTATTTCTATGCTTCTCACATTTATTTTTTTCATTTAATTTTTAATTGTTATTTTTTTGCATTCTAAACTTAAATACCGAAAAAGATAATTTCCATAAGCAAAGTAAAACACAAAACATGGATTCTCTATGAAGCCATGCATTTCCATTTCCTTCTTTCTTTCTTTCTTTCTTTCTTTCTTTCTTTCTTTCTTTCTTTCTTTCTTTCTTTCTTTCTTTCTTTCTTTCTTTCTTTCTTTCTTTCTTTCTTTCTTTCTTTCTTTCTTTCTTTCTTTCTTTCTTTCTTTCTTTCTTTCTTTCACTTTTTACATTCATTTTCACAAAATTTTGGGTTCCAAATTTTCTCCCCTTTTCTCCCCTCCTCCCACCCCAATACCCCAAGCAATCTAATTTTCCCGATCTCCAATCTGCCCTCTCTTCAGTCATCCCTCCCTTCTCTTGTCTCCATCTTCTCTTTTCTCCTGTAGGGCCAGATGACTTTCTATTCCTCATTAACTGTATGTCTTCTTTTCTAGTAGCAACAACAATACTAAACAGTTGTTCCTAAAACTTTGAGTTCCAAATTCTCCCCATCCCTCCCTCCCCACCCATTCCCTTTGGGAAGGCAGGCAATTCAATATAAGCCATATCTGTGTAGTTTTGCAAATGACTTCCATGATAGTCGTGCTGTGTAAGACTAACTGAATTACCCTCCATCCTACCCTGCCCCTCACTGTTTCTCTTCTGTCTTTTGATCCTGTCCCTCCCCAAGTGTTGACTTCAAATTGCTCCCTCCTCCCTTTGCCCTCCCTTCCATCATCCCCCCCCCTTGCTTATCTCCTTCTCCCCCACTTTCCTATACTCTAAGATAGGTTTTCATACCAAAATGAGTGTGCATTTTATTCCTTCCTTTAGTCAAATGTGATGAGGGTAAACTTCTTGTTTTTTTTTTTTTTCTCAGCTCTCCTCTTTTTCCCTCCACAAATAAGTCTCCTACTTGCCTCTTAAATGACATATAATTACCCCATTCCATTTCCCCCTCTTTCCTCCCACTACATTTGTCTCTCACCATTTACCTTAATTTCTTTTAAGATATGGTCCCATCCTATTCAATTCAATCTGTGCTGTCTGTCTCTGTATGTGTGTGCATGTGTGTATGTGTGTGAAGCATGCGTGTACATGTGTGTGTATGGACCCACCAACAACCCAGATACTGAAAAGTTTTAAGAATTACAAATATTGTCTTTCCATGTAGGAATGAAAACAGTTCACTTCTGGTAAGTCCCTTAAGACTTCTCTTTGCTGTTTCCTTTTTCATGCTTCTTCTCATTCTTGTGTTTGGAAGTCAAATTTTCTTTTCATCTCTGGTCTTTTCATCAAGAATGATTGAAAGTCCTTTGTTTCATTGAAAGACCGTATTTTCCCCTGAAGTATTATACTCAGTTTAGCTGGGTAGGTGATTCTTGGCTTAAGTCCTAGTTCCTTTGCCTTCTGGAATATCCTATTCCACGCCCTTCGATCCCTTAATGTAGAAGCTGCTAGATCTTGAGTTATCCTGATTGTATTTCCACAATACTGGAATTGTTTCTTTCTAGCTGCTTGCAAGATTTTTTCCTTGAGCTGGGAGTTCTGGAATTTGGCCACAATGTTCCTAGGAGTTTCTCTTTTTGGATCTCTTTCAGGTGGTGATCGATGGATTCTTTCAATACTTATTTTGCCCTCTGGTTGTAGAATGTCAGGGCAGTTTTCCTTGATAATTTCATGGAAGATGATATCTAGGCTCTTTTTTTGATCATGACTTTCAGGTAGTCCCATAATTTTTAAATTGTCTCTCCTGGATCTATTTTCCAGGTCAGTTGTTTTTCCCATGAGATATTTCACATTCTCTTACATTTTTTCATTCTTTTGGTTTTGTTTGGTGATTTCTTGGTTTCTCGTAAAGTCATTAGACTCCATCTGTTCCATTCTAATTTTGAGAGAACTATTATCTTCAGTGAGCTTTTGAAACTCTTTTTCCATTTGGCTAATTCTGCTTTTGAAAGCATTCTTCTCCTCATTGGCTTTTTGAACCTCTTTTGCCAATTGAGTGAGCCTATTCTTCAAGGTGTTTTTTTCTTCAGCATTTTTTTGGGTCTCCTTTACCAAGGTATTGACCTGTTTTTCATACTTTTCTTGCATCTCTCTCATTTCTCTTCCCAGTTTTTCCTTCACCTGTCTAACTTACTTTTCAAAATCCTTTTTGCGCTCTTGCAAGGCCTGAGCCCACCCGACATCCCCCTGGGATATCTGGGATACTGAGGCCCCGCCCTCCACGTCTTTCCCTGATGGCAAGAATATGTCCTCGTTGTCAGATCCGAAAGTTGGGATCATTTGCATCTGTTCGAAAAAACTCTCTATAGTCTTATTTTTCTTCCCTTTTCTAGGCATTTTCCCAGCAAGTTACTTGACTTCTGAGATTCCTGTCCACCCCCACCTAGATCCACCCAGCTAGTGCTTGGGGTCTGAGATTCAAATGAGCTTTCCCCGCGGTGCAGCTGCTAATCAATGTGAGCTTTAGTTCTGGTGCTGGGGTGGGGGCAGGGCCGCCTCCCAGGCTCAGCTCCCTCCGGGGCTTTATGCAGAGACCTTCAGTAATGAAGATCCTGCCTGCTGCTGGGGGAGTCCTGGGCCGCCACTGCAGCTGCTGCCTCCGCCGCTGCCCCCGATGCTGCCTCCGCCGCCGCCCCCGCCTCTCCCTCTGCCGCTTCCTCCCGAAGGGGCCCGAGTCACGGAGACACTCCGCTCCCCCCCTCCAGCCTAGCCGTCTCTCTCACTGACCTGTAGCTTCTGTGGGTGGAGGGACCTTCCCGGCCGCTGGAGGTTCTGTCCCTGAAGCCTGCTCGGATCAGCTTCTCTGGGGCCGTGGTCAGGGCAGCGCTGGGGTGGTGTCCGCTTTCCGGGGCGTGATGGACCCTGGGGACGGCTCTCCAGGGCTCTCTGGAATGGAAATCTCTTCCACTCTGGTTCTGCACACCTTACCGTGATCCAGAACTTATGGGGATCTCTTTCTCCATTAATTCTATGGGCTGTGGGTTCGGAGCTTGTAAATGTGCCTCTTTCTCCTCCGCCATCTTCGCATTTCCATTTCTTACTGCCTATTTTTAAAAAGTATATAACTGTAATATATTACTTTCAGAATTGTACTGTTTTTCTTTAGCTCCCTTCTGTGTTCTCCTGTCCATTAAAAAAGGTTTCAGTGTCCCTCCTTTTCATCCTTATTGTTCACCTTCCTCTTCCCTGACCCTCCTCCTAATTAACCAAGAGAAAGGAAAAAAAGACCTCATAACAAAACAACATAGTTAACAAAAATTAATCCACACAATGGCCATGTTAAAAATTGTGTATCTCCTTCTGTGTATTGTGTCCATCACCTCTCTATGATGGACCCATTTCCTGGTAATATATTTCCTCACAGGTCTTTAGGAGATGTAGTTGGTCATTGCATTAATTAGAATTTATAAGTCTTTCAAAGTTGTTTTCCTTTCCAATGTTGCTGTCCTTTTTAAAATAATTTTTCTTCAATTATCTTTTATCATTTCTCATGGAGTAATAATATTCTATTATATTGTCATATTGCATTATATTTCTATACTACAATTTGATCAGTCATTTCCTAGTTGTCTAAGATACAATCTGAAACTCCCTCTTTGATTCTAGTTTTTTATCAGCACTAGTTTTTCTCCCAAATTTCACTCCTTTTTTTCTGCCAGTCAAACAGTTCTCTAATAACACCCTTAACAGTGTCTAGTACCCAGCATAGTGCTTTGTAGATAATACAAATTTAACATGTTTTTTTTTTTTTCAGGAGAGGGATTGGATTGGACACTGTGAAGGGACTCTATTCTTTAGAAGGTGTTGGAGTAGGTGAATTCTGAGTTTCCTTTTAAATCTAAAATTAAAAATAAAAGAGGTCAGTTATGATTAAAAGTTTCAGAAACAAGAATGTCAGGTCTAGGAAGAATAAGTAATTAGGACCTCTTCATCAAATAATATTTAATGATTACAAATAGTATGTGATGCAAGTTAGACTTGGTCTAAATTTTGAAATAGATCTGCTAGGTTATGCTTGCCACAGAACTGAGTAGAATTTATCTATGCCCTTTTCTTTCAACTTTGTATTCAACGAATGTTCTAAAGTTAATGCATACAAACTTTGTCTTTGAATTCATCAGTTTAGCTATAACTGCCAAAGAAGGATCTTCAGATGAGATTTGACTTATTTACTCCCCAGATGTTGATGCCTTAATCTTCCTGGCTCTAACTTTTCAATGATAACAGATTTTTCCAAGTGTTACACTCAGGATGTAGCATCTGGGACCATAGTATTATCCATTTCTTCATTGAAACAATGCCATTCCATTGATATGACTTGAAAATACTGAAATCGAGAAGATTTTGGATAAAACTAACTCCTCTGCAATAATGCTTTGAAAACTTGCCAAATGAGCTTCACACACTGAATCAAGTTTTGAAAATTTTAATGCTCATTATATAGTATGGATCACACAAAGAAGTAGAACAAAACTGGATTGTGAACATGCATTGTGAATGATCTCTCCATGGTGAAATACTGTTACAAATGTATGTTTTTTATGGTTTGTAAAGATGTTGAGTAAAATATGTTTAGTGGAACAAATGTTGACACAAAGAACACATTTTAAAATTCTTTTCTTTCTAATTTATTTGCTAGATATTTCTGAACACTTACACTGTGCAATGAATTGTCTCAAATGATGTGGGGAACATAAAGACAAGCAATCCATAATTCTTGTCCTCGTGGGACTTGACTTGCAATCAACTGGGAAATGGCAAAGCATTTAGACAAGCAGCTAGGATGTCAGTCAGAAAATGAAAAAAAAAATGCTGACAAGAGCGCTAGACTGGGAGTCAGGAGAACTTGGTTCTGTCACTGGGAAGCCCACAGAAGGTTATAGAGCCTCATCTGTAAAATGGACAGCTTGCCTTTCTACACTTCTTTCCAGCTAGAAAATTCTGTAATTTAAAGGTTTAATAAAAATTCTATAGAGGTTTAGAGGAGAAAGGGATAATATCTGATTGGAAAAAATAAGGTAAGCCTTCAATTCTGTCCAATTCAAGTCAAATCAATTTAATCCAACGCACATGCATCTATTACTTACCATAAGCAATACACTCAGTTGGGGATACAACGGCGAGAACAAAATAGTCCTTGTCTCCAAGGAGCTGATGTTTATTGGCAAGGGAAACAATATGAATCAAGAGTAATCCAAAAATAATCAATGCAAGATAAATTGAGGAGACAGAGAACACCAACCACTTGGAAGACCAGTAAAGACTTTATGGAGATGATACTGAGATTTGGCTTTGAAGGATAACAAGGGTTCTGAAAAGTAAAGATGAAGGTCTATCTTTTACACAGGAGACAGATTGTGTTACTGGATGGAGCTGGTAGAGACATTGTCGAGTTTGGGGAATTCCACTTTGACTGGAATGTAGCCTTTGTAAAGGTAAGTAATATGATATAAATATAAATATGATATAAAGGTAGAAAGGTAGATTAGATCCATATGAAGGAGAACCTCAAGTGTTGAGGGTAGAACCATTGGCAAAGTGATGAAGATTTTTGAATTGTGAAGAGATCTGACCTGTGCCTTTCTGAAATGATTGTGGCAGTTGGGGTGAGGATGAATTGGAGAGGAGACAGACACTAATTAAGATGTTATTATAGTAGTCTATAGTGGTTGAACAAACAGATGAAACAGAATGAGAGCAGGTATGAGCAGATAGAATTAATAAAAATTATCAACTGATTGGATGTGTGTAAGAGAAAAGGAAAAGAATCAAGGATGATTCTGATATTGTCCACTGAGGTGACTAGGAAGATGATTGCTAGGGTTGCTTCTTTTCAGCTTGTTAATAACATCAGTTTTGATACTCTCACATCCCCTGGATTTTTTTTAATCTTGTTTATTAAATATTAATTTTAAGAGAAAAGGAAATGACTTGGTTCAGAAAGCAGATGAAAATCAATCTCAACCAGCCATGAATCAAATCTGAAGGGAAGACACTTTATGAGACTTGATCTTACTATGTCTAGCTATCAGTTAGTTAAAGCTTTCTTGTGAGGGCTAGGAAGACAAATAATTGACTAGATACTTTAAAAACAATCATTTAAATACACTTCGCCCTAAGAACATATTTTTCCAATACCCAATGCTCTGCACCCTTCAAAATTTAACCTTCAGATATGATGGATGATTGAAAGAATTTGTTTATCACTGCTGGATGTATGACTAAAGCCTTAATTCATTTTTAGTTTTCAACATTTGCTTTTATAAGATTTTGAATTCTAAATTTTTCTCCTCTCCTTTCCTTCTCCCCTCCCCATGATGACATGGAATCTGATATAGTCTGTACGTGTACGATCATATCAAACATATTTTTACGTTAGTCGTGCTGTGAAAGAAGAATCAGAACAAAAGGAAAAAAACTATGAGAAGGAAAAACAAAAAACAACGACATAAAAAGAGAAAATAGTATGCTTCAATCTGCGTTCAGACTTCATAGTTCTTCCTGTGGATGTGGATGGATCATCGTGTTGCTCAGAAAAGCTAAGTCCAGCAAAGTTGGTCATCACGCAATGTTGCTATTACTGTGTATCGTGTTCTTCTGGTTCTGCTCACTTCACTCAGCATCAGTTCATAAAGCCTTAATTGCTACATATCTATATATAAAAATTGTGAAATGTTGCTTCTCAAGTTAGGGCCTGTGTGGGAAACTATGTAGGAATTTATCAAGTTTTGTTACCATGATCTAGGAGAAAATCATGACCTTTACAAAAAAAAAAAAAGTTAAAAAACATTTTGCAAAAAATAACAATTTGAATTTTCTATGAACTTTCCTTTTAAAATTGGACCCTCATATTTATAAGACCTTCAGTTAGAGATTGAAGCAGTTTAAGGTGGATTCTTCCCTTTTTTACAATAATAATTATAATGGTAAAATTAACATTTATATAACATTTATTCCATGTCAGACACTGTGCTAAGTGCTTTACAATTATTTTCTAACTAATTTTCACAATTCTGGGAGGTAGAAACTGTTACCATCCCCATTTTACAGATGAGGAAACTGAGGCAAACAGAGGTGAAGTAACTTGCGCAAGGTCACATAGCTAGCAAGTGTCTGAGGCTGTTTTAGAATTTAGGTCTTCCTGACTCCAGGACCAGCACTCTATCCAATGTACTACCGAGTTGCCCTACCTATTGAATTAAACTCTTGCTAAGATTGATAGTTGAGGGTATTCATACATAGTAAAGAATCAGATAATGTTTTCCCCCCATGATTATGTGTTCAAAAGTTTATTATCCTTTTGCACCAGAATTTCTGGGGAGATATCTCTTAAGAAAGGAACAGTTTTTAAAATCACATTTACTATGAACTTTAAATGTAAATAGGGAAATTTGGAGGAGGGACAAGTTTGTTAGGGGAAAGAAATGAGTTCCATTTTGGACATTTGAGTTTGAGATGCTGATAGGAGATATCAGCAGGAATGTATGAATGAGGGACCAGAGTCAGGAGAGAGTTTAGAATGGATATATACATGTATGTTTTTTCTTCCCTTCCCTTCCCTTCCCTTCCCTTCCCTTCCCTTCCCTTCCCTTTCCTTCCCTTTCCCCTTCCTTGCTTCCTTGCTTCCTTCCTTCCACTTATCAATCTATTTATCTATCTGTCTAATCTCTCTCTCTCTCTCTCTCTCTCTCTCTCTCTCTCTCTCTCTCTCTCTCTCTCTCTCTCTCTCTCTCCTTACCTACCTCTATATTTACTGAAACAAGATTGCTGGCAATGGAAAGAGAAAGGATGTGAGAGATATTTCAGAGGTAAAAATAAAAAAAAATCCTAGATAATTAATTTAATGTGGGGGCAAAAAATGAAGGGAAAACCCAAAGTTGACCTTTAGGTTTCCATTTTGCATGATCAGAAGACTAGTGTCATCTTTAATTGGATATAGAGAAGTTGGGAAGGGAATTAGCTTGGGGATAAAGGATCTACAAGAAATCTGCACATAAGCAAACCATTGGAGGACTGTGGGAAACAGAATGGGACTATCTTGATAATGGAAATGTGATATGGGGAGAGATAGGATTCGGAGGTAGGAAAAGTAAAAGCAAAATATGAATCCTTTATATATTTTCTAAAATCTAATTTCTGAATGTTTTCAAGGCCAGGATAAGCTTACTGATTTGAAATAGTTGCCTCCAAAAGAGTTTCCATGACTTTTTAATAGGACTAAGAAATTCTCCCTACTTATAGTTTTCACTCATCAATGCATAGTCTATATTGTTCTATGGTATCCTGGTGTACAGTGAATAAAAATAAAGCCTGGTATTTATGATTTTAGCTGAATGATTTGCTATTTATTTTTATTATTTCATTTTATTTTAATATCTAAGAGTTAGAGGAGTTATAGAAACCTCAAGTTTTGATTGGGAGCATTTTTTGTTTTTTATAATATGTAACCATAAAGAACAGAATGAAGTTCTACACGTTTCTGAGATGGAAAACAAGTGATGTTTTCCTAGTGAGAGAGACTCTCAGAATAAAACTTAAAATGATTAATTTAGAATTCTTTGAATGACCAGTAATTGCCTTGGTGGATATACAGTAGAGGGCTACTAATATGGATTGAAACTATTCCATGCTTTCTCATTCTGTGAAAACTCTTTCCTAACTTTGAACATCAATTTTTGATATTGGATATATCCAATATGCTGGATACCCTTCCTTATTCTTTTTTGTATCTTTAGAATATGAGAATTCCATTCATATTTTCCATCTATTACATTTTTTTCACTATGTGATTGGCCCATCATCATATATGTTCTAGGTGATATAATTGAAAGAATTCTGGATTGTGAGATCAAAGACATAGGTTTGAAATGCAGTTCATTTACCATACACATGACCATGAACAAGTAATTTTGCCTTCCTAGGCCTTGATTTCTCATCTGTAAAATGAACAAGTTGCATTAGATGATCTCTAAAGCTCCTTTCTGCTCTAAAATGTAATCTTCCTATCAGGAGCCATCATACATTCTTGAGGAAGGGAATGATATAATGAAAGTAATGTTTTGAGAATGTTAATTTGGCAATGTTACCTAATCAATTTGCTTCAATAAACTTTTATTAACTGTCTATTATAAGTTAATCACTGGAGATTGGAACTTCCAATTCCCAAATATTGTGGGGGTATAGACTACCACCAGGGAGGTCAGATAGGAGGCTGTTATAGTAACAATTAAAGTTTACATTTGTTTAATTAAAAAAAAAAAACCTTTTTTTGGGGGGCGGAAAGTGTTGTCACATCTATTAACTTATTTAATTCTCACAAGGATCCTGTGAAATTTTAATGATGAAGAAAATGAAACTCAAATTAGGTGATTAAGAATTCATGCCTGGTAATAGTACAATCCATGACTAAAACCTAATTCTATTACATCACATTTCCATAGGCATGTGTCACAATTTAAGCACTTGATATTGAGGCTTTAGACTAAGGTGATGCCCATGGAATTGTAGAGAAGGGAATGAATCTGAGAGAGAGTGAACATAATTAAAGGGAATATCCCACTATAAGTATGTCTCGTGTCTTTAATTTTCAGTGTGTATTACTTTTGAAGAATACGCTCTACCAAAAGGGCCTGTTCTCCCAACCTTCTATTCTCATGGGTGAACCAGAGCCCTAGAATGAGGCTGCTATTTGTGATTCGACCCCACGGGCAGGGCCACATGTGCTCTGACCATTTGATTGAAGGCATATGTGACCGGAGGCCTCAGGTAGTCCCTTGGTTTCTGTGTTGGGGTGCTGTGCCGAAGAAGTTTGGTAACTGAGGCAGAAGAGGGTCTCACTCTGTGGGCTACAAAAAATTAGGAGAGATGCTTTCTGATCTACAAGGTAGCTTGTTTGTTGGGACCAACGTCAACTTTACTTTGCACTTTCAGTAAAGGGAGGGAGGGGGAATTTCTTACTAGTGAGAACATGTGGTTGCTTAAGTGAACCTGAGACTAGAATCCAGCCCCCCGATGTTTCTTCTCATTTGTGCATCTTTCCGGAGCACAGGTCACCAAACAGCAATTCTGAGAGGTGGCTGTTTCTAGCCCTGGCAATAACCTTGTGAGTTTGAGAAGTTGGGTGCTGACTGGCAGTGCGTGGGAAGTAATTTCAGAGCTTCTGAGGAGAAGAGATGCTCTGAAGCCTATGGGCTAAAGCTCAAAGCTTGTGCTGACTTAACAGGAGGTCAGAACTTTGCAAGCTGTTTGAATAGCACAGATATAAGGTGATTGTGAAATATACGTTCAGCAGTCCCATAAAGCATTTCGTGCTTGAAATATGAGCTCATATGTGTTTATAAGTCTTTTGTGTTATAAATATTTCTTTTGTGATGGAGGAAATAAACAGCTATTCTATCCCTGATATCTACCAATTAGTACATTGACTAGCTTTTCTAAAATGGAGCCTGTTAATCTTTATTAACAAATATCTAAGCTTCATTTGAGATGTTATCCATCATGCCAAACTGGTGTAAGGGTGAATAAGCCAGAGAGTAAAGGGAAAAAAGCATGATCTGCTCTCTTTGGGGTAGGGTGATTTAATGTAGTCTACTTGAATTTGGACACCATGCCCCTTTGTGGGAGAGGAAACCCTCTTCTCCCTGGTTTGTAGGTGATTATCCATCCATCCATCCATCCATCCATCCATCCATCCATCCATCCATCCATCCATTCATCTATCCATCTATCCATCCATCCATCCATCTATCTATCTATCTATCTATCTATCTATCTATCTATCTATCTATCTATCTATCTATCTACCTTAACTATCTATATAGACATATATGTACACATGTATGTATGTACATATACACATATATGCACAAAGATACACATTATGTCTGAAATATGTTATATATATTGTATATGTGAAAAACAATTCCAAGGTTAATTATAAAAAAGAATGATAGTGTATCTCTGTCTATACCTATACCAATACCTTCTATATTTATCCATATCTACATGCCATGGGAACTAAACATGTGGATAGATCTTTGTATTTGAAGGGATAGTAGGTCACCATTCTGGGCTAAGTCCTCTTTCAGTCCTTTTCCTGGTAAAATCATCTCAATTCCTTTTTGGTGAGGATTATTTTAGACTATGGTTATATATACAGAAAATTTCTAAAAGAAGAAACATAGGTGAATCTAGTCAAACACCTGGCTATCTTCAGATAGTTTGAATCAACCATTTTAAAACCATAAAACAAAACCTTTTTGCATCTGAATAAAATCACAATGAAGTCCATGGTTTGGTATTTTTTAAATGATATATTATTTTATTATCTTCCCTTGTAGATGTCATTTTTGATTTGAGTTTGAGTATATGTCTTGAATCTCCTAACTGTACCCTTTTCAGGAGTTATGCACCACTAGGGTGTGAGACAGAGAGGTATCCTGTTATATGGTGGGCATAAAGGTTGATAAATCACAAAAAAGACATACTTTTATGTGAAAAAATGCATTCAACATTTTTTCCTGAGTAAAGTATGCAGAAAACCTGCTTAAATGGGGCATATAATTTTTAATGAATCAGGCCTTTAGTCCTAGGAAATGAACCAAGTATGATAAATAAGATGGAAGTTGGTGACTATCTAGGGTCTAGTAATCATATCATCAGATTTGAAATCACCTGAGGATTTGTATGAAAGGTAGTAGCTCAAAAGGATTAGTCTTTAAACTAGCAGAGTCTGAGAAATGTAAAATAAATTGAAGAAAGTTGATTGTAATCAACTAATCAAAAATCTCCTCCTGAAAACTGGGAGTACTAAAAGGACAATCATAGAGGATGTATGGCATTAATGGCAATAAAGGCAAGGGTTCATTGCTTATAAAAAATTCTTGATGCATTTCTCTGAGAGTCATGTGTTATTTACGAGAAGTGTGTGCGAGTGCCCTACATGTTTTCCTTGGTTGTCTTTTAACCTCTGATATGTCAAATCTTTACTCCCTTACATAGAAACAGTCAAGTTTCATTTCACAGCCTCCACTTTAGAAGAAATGTGCACTAGTTAGCCAAGAAGAAAAGCATGGTTTGTGCACATTAAAACATAAATGAATGCACCCATTCTTTTATTCAATCTGATGCAATCCCTTAAAAATTTATTAACAGTTCCTGGAGATCATAAAGATGGGAGAGTGAACAAAAAACAAAACAAGAACCAACAGTTGGATGGATTAAAAAAGTTTAAAGGGAGGCTATAGCTGGGAAGGAAGAATGTTAAATATATAAGATATACATTTAATTTTAATGCAGAACCAGTGGAATCTCAAGCAGAAACCTAGGGACACTGTTTTTTCAAATGTCTATTTACAAGGCATTGTCTTTTTTAGGGTTTCCCAAAAACTAAATGGAAGAGACTATATATTTAATAAAGATTTTAGTGCACAGCAATAATGGGAAAATGGTGAAAATAAAGACTGAACTTTTGAAGAATTTTAGATTAATAAAGTTGAGTCGTGGAAAATTCAGAGAATTGGAATTTTAGAGCTGGAAGGGACCTTGGTGGTCAGTCTGAAAAGTCACAATTGAAGGGGATCTCAGAAATTATACAGTTCAGTGTTTTCCTACTACCAATCCATAGTAATTTCTTTGCTAGTCATTATAGCTTTTGCTAAAGTGCTTTATTTCTTCTTCAGAGATATAAACTTTAAAAAATGTTGGTTCATTCTTCTCCTTCTTTCTCTGTCTTATTCATTTCATTCTCAAAATCTTTTCTCTCTTGATTTCTGTCCCTTGTGGACCGCTGTGCTTGTTGGGGGTTGAGTGGTCCTGAGGGAAGAATTTTTATATTTTACCTGTCTGAAGCAGAGTTTGGAATGAGAAACATTGATCTGATTTGCCTCATTTATTTTATAGATGAGGAAACAGTGGTACAGGGTATCATAAGAACATTGAATTACATATTTGGTGTTTAGACATCATCTGCACCGGTCTCCTAATTTTACAGATGAGGAACTGAGGTGACGAGAAGCTAAGGACATGTCCAGGTTACATGCATGCAACAAGTGTTTGAAGTAAAATTTGAGCCTTCATTTTCATGACTTCAAGTCTAGCAGTAAAGTGACAAGTAATAATATTTTTGTATCAAGTAATGAGATATTTTTCTTTTTTCCATGCTTCTCTTGAGTAAGTGGAGAAAAGAAGTATGGTTGACTAGAGGTAGGTAAAATGACAGGGTGGATTGGTGATTGGGAAAGATTGCTCAAAAGAGAAAAGAACGTGCTTGGTCAGGGTAGTGGCAGCCAAGGAGAAGAAAAGAATTCTGGGATGTCTGGACCTTGTCTTAGATGGGGAAGATGACATAGAAAGGTAAGTGAGTATTGCGAGTTGCTTTGCCTAAGAAACTAGTGGACTTGCTAGTTGTATTATGGCACTGAAAGTGTCATTAATAAATCAAGTCAATCGAAAAGTGTTTATTAAATGCTTATTATATGTCAGACATTTTCCAAGATGCTGACATCTGAGGAACACAGAACAAAGAATGAAACAATTCCTATTAAAAATGAGTTTACATTAATGAAAAAGAGCTAGAAATTGGAGAATGAATAAAACAATGGCACCCTTGGGGGCCACTTCCCCTTTCCACACCTACCCTAACTTGCAGAAAGTCAAGCCAAGATTTTTAGTAGCAGGAGTGTATGGGGAGGGGATGTGGAAGGTTGTTCTCTTTTAAAGAAATTGTTGTATTCAGGAATGTGGCTGAAGATTTATATGCATCTTTTAGTCTAATGGCTGCTCATGAAAGATTTTTCCGCCTTACTTATAATTTTCTTCTGTGTTATTGTAACCTGTATGCTTGCAAATAAGGGAGGTGGTTTCAGTATAGTAGGAGATAGTAGGCATACATTTTCTCAGGTTTTCTGAGTGAGAATTAGGAGCCAAAAGAGGATAATAAAATCCCTTGAAGTATTCCTGGGACATTTTTACCCTGAGATGGTTCAGATATGACAAAAGTGTTACAGGCAGAAGAATTATTTCCAGTCTTGATTTTGAGGTATCTTTAGAGTATTTCCAGTTATTTCAAGGGGGTGTCTCTCAATTCTCCAAAACATAAAAATGAAAATGTAATTTGCTTTTATTTAAGGTGAATTTGGAAAGGGGTCTATGAGTACTGTTAGTCAATCAAACCAAAGACAAAGTGTCATAACTCTAAAAATTTTGAGAATTACTGAGTTAGAGATTGAAGATAAAATCATACAGCACCAGTTGAACCACAATACCTAAAATTTATGGATACGTGTATCAAACTATATAGACTGAGAAAGTGAATATGTACCCAAACCTTTATATATATGTTTATATGTATATATGTATACATATATGTATATATTTACATGAGATATGTAGAAATAAAAAGATGTATTTTTTAAAATGCAGAGAACTATAACATATATGCAAAGGCTTGAGGTTTTGGTATAAATAGAAAGAATGTCATCTTAACAGCATACGGGATCCAAGGATGCTAATGGCAAATAATCCTTTTTAGGTAATGTCAGTTAAATTCCTTCATCCTTAAAACAAGTCCAAAAGATCATCTTCTTAAGGTTAACATTACTAGAAAGGAGGAAAGACAAGAAGGGCAGTGCATTCTAAACAGAACTGCAGTCTGTTTGTGTTATCATATCAGGGGTCTATCAGGAATCTTCATAGCAGACCTTTTTGTTTTTCATGACCTTGTATGATTCCACTAGTGTATAGGAACACTTTCACTTCTGGTAAAGAAAAGTAGAAATGTACAGAGTCCACAATTACTGTCAAACACTTCAGATTTTTAATCTATCCCTCTATCTCACAGCCCCCAAGTACTAGACACCATATTGGATGCCCCTCTTAGTTAAGCTTTCTGGACTTCAACATGATGCCTCATCCACAATCCCACCCAGCCACTTACCTCCCTGTGGCCTTCTCAACCTGAAACACTCCTTTGATATGCTGTCCCCTTCTCCCATTGGTGACTTTCTCTTGGGGCACTTTGAAAAAGGGCCCAGGCCAGCCAACCTTCATTCTCCTTCTGTCTGTGTTTCTGATTTTCCAGATTTCAACTCTATGTCTCAAGTGTAGTCTTACACTGGAAGATTCAACCATCTCGGCAGCCTTCTCATCCTGGAATATCACTGTACTATGCCAGCCCTCTTTTCCCTTGGGTCTTCTCCTAGTTCAGGGTTTCCACTTTAGGGAGAGACCCAGGTTAGCTAACCTTCATTCCCATCCTGGCTGTGCCTCTTACTTTCTGGACTTACACACCATGTCTCTGCATGGGTCCCTTCATTTCCTGACCCTTTCTCCATCCTTTGTTTTCTAGCTCCTTTTTAGGTGTTGGCTTTCCCCATTAGATTGTTAAATTCTTTGAGGATAAGGGCCATCTTTCTTTTTGCTTTTATTTGTATCCCCAGCTCTTAGCTCAGTTCCAGGAGTACTTACTAAATTCTTGTTGCCTTGTCTTGACTGCCAGAGCTGCTATGAAATAGCTGTACATTAGAAAAAATTTAACAATAAATATGGTCAGACTAGTGACACTGGCCACTGATCCTGCTAAGGTCACCATGCCTAAAATGCCACAGGAAACCTTGAAATTATGACTTGACAGATTTGGGGTATAGTTGGTGCTGATGGCATAATCATATGGTATTACAGTATTAAATAGAGCTAGAAAGGATGTAAGGGTTTTATCTAGGCCAAATTCCCCATTTTACAGATGAAGATACTGAGACTCGGGTGAAATAATTTGTCCAAGGGCACAAATACCAAATGACAGGGTCAGGATTAAAACCCAGATTTTCTGACTCTAGACCTAGTGTCCTTTCCACTAGGCCACAAGAGAAAATATTATTTTGTGTTTGAGTTAATTGGCCCTAATCAAGATGGAGCCTGCTGTTAAATATTCCATGATTTCCTATATATGGCTGACCTACTCTTAAGGTAACGGATGATGCTTATTTTGGCTCATTCCATAAATTGCTCTTCAAAGAGCCAAAAGAAAGTGGAGGGTGCATTTTAAGTACAAGTTGACTTTTACTGGAAATATTTTTTACTGATTCATTAGGGGATGCCAAATTGTCAAAGGTTCACCCAATGTTTGTGCCAGGTTAAGTATGTACCCAGCAGAATGTGGAAATGTGGGTGTATGAAATGTGCATGTTCAGGCCCAAAGCTATGCAGGCCTAGATTATTGAGAAGGGATAATGATATACATAAAAGAACACTATCTCTGCCAGAGTCTTTGAATGATAGAAGCTGTCATTTGTGGACAACTAAATTGTCATTCACTGACCCTCAAGGATGCTTCTTCCGTGGTATTACTTAATCTACTTAGAAGCACTGTCCCCCATCTTGGAATGGGTGATTTGCCTTCAATTTCATGGAATCCTTTGGATATATTTACCTTAGTGAACTGTGGTTTAACTCAGGGTGCAACATTCTGGTTATCTTTTCAGGTCGCAGCTTGGACTATATTCTCCCTCTCATCCCCATCCTCAAAGGTAGTCTCCTCCTTGTGGCCTATAATTGCCATAAATAACTTATATTGTTATTTTTCCCTTATTAACCCCACTC
Organism: Bettongia penicillata ogilbyi; assembly: GCA_023548195.1. Classification (NCBI taxonomy): domain Eukaryota; kingdom Metazoa; phylum Chordata; class Mammalia; order Diprotodontia; family Potoroidae; genus Bettongia; species Bettongia penicillata. The sequence continues at coordinate 1,825,367 of JAJHZJ010000401.1, read as the reverse complement.
CCAAAGGAACTGAGGATCCAACAGCGAGATTTACTAATTATACTAGAAAACACTGGCTTCATCCTTTAGCTATTAAAGCATTATAAGTAGGTTTAATGTGAATGGAGGTTTTTTTTAAAAGGCTGATTCAAATTTCTATACATTTTTTGCTATCAATTCCTCACCTCTCTGGGAGAGATGATGATGATCTTCATTTGAGAAACAGAACCAGGTGCAGAGAGATAAAATGATTCCACTCCGCCAATGATCGGCAGGGGACTAGTGATGCTAGATTCTGAATTTTTGGTGTATTGATTATACCACTGATCCTTTGGCCCAAGTATCTTCAATTATCCTTATTAGGATCATAGAGCCTTCAAGCTGAAAGGTTCTTTAGAGCACATATAATCTAACCTCTCACCCATTGTGGGACATCCCTAATAAATAGATGATCAACTAACCTCTGCCTGAACATTTCCCCCACTGGTGAACTTATTATCTGCTGACACAACTCATCATTGGAAGGCTTTGCTTGTCTGCTGTTTTTTCCTCATTTTGAATGAAAATAATTTTTTTCTATATCTTCAACAAGTCATTAGAATCCTCTGCCAGATTGATATTAATTCACTTATCAACTGAGCGTATTGTTCAAATAGTCATTTATCTAAGTTGTAGAGTGACAGACCACTGGATCTGGAGTTAGGAAGTCTGGGTTAACATCCTACCTGAGATATTTAACATGATTTTGATCCTAGGTAAGTCACTAAACCATTCAATGCCTCAGTTTCTTTATTTGTAAAATGCAACATTTATCTCCTAGGGTTGCTGTGAAGATAAAATGAGTTATTTGTAAAGCACTTTGTAAACCTGAAAGCAAAATATAAATGCTAGATAAGCTCATGCATCTATCTCATATTATATAATACTTTAGTTTGCAAAGCTCTGTCCTCTCAGCAATCTTACATATTGCAAATATTGTTAACTGCATTCTAAGTTCCAAGAAGTCAGAGACTTGCCCAGTGTTTCATAACTAGCTAGTACTATACTGTTATTCAGTCTATATTTTTCCATTTGGGTTACTCAAATAGAAAAGGGGGTCCCTAAACTGTCCATAAAAATCCTTGTGGACTGCATTTTGACTTAGAAAACTACATATGAACATTTTATATATTCTATTGTGTTTATACTCATTTTGTTAAACATTTCCTAATTTTGCATTTTAGTCTGGTTCAGGACATATTCAGGATTGTTTGATAGGCAGAGGGTTTGCTATCTCTGCTTTGCAGCATGAGATTTTGCACATTTGAAGACAGAATGGTACCACTGAAAGAATCCCTGACTCTGGACTCAGAAGACTTTGGTTCAAATCTTACTTTTGATGTGACTTTGTCATCCCTGGGACTCAATAGTCTCATCTATAAAATGAAGTAGTTGAACTAGATGGCCTTTGAGACTCAATCGAGTTATTAAATCTATAATCTTATGATTGGTGATCTTGATTTCAGCAAGATATTTTAAGATGTCATCAGCATTTTCCTGATCTGCCAGTCTAACAAAAGAATTCAAAAAGGAAGTGCGATTTGTTCTCTGTAAACCTGTTCTACCTCTTAGTGATCTCTACTGGATTTTCTAAGTGATTGTAGACTTGTAGAATATTAGAGCTTACGGGACCCAAGCGATTTAGTCTAACTTCTTTTCCTCCTCCTCCTCCTCCTCTTCTTCCTCTCTTTCTCCTTCCTCTCCTTCTTCTTGTTCTTTTTGTTCTCATTCTTCTTCCTCTAATAGATGAAGGAATTAAGCCCTAGAGAAGTGAAATAACATTCTTAGGGTCCAGCCAGCAAATCAGTCCCAATCTACTTAACTGCACTATCATTTAGTACACATTTTTCTATCTTGATGTAGGGAAAGGACTAGGATTGAAAAGCTCTGGGTAACTGAAAGGAGGCAAAGAAATGCTACTGAGAAGGGAAAGAATACAGTATGGAGAGGTCAAAGATCCTTAAGGCATGTATCTCATACTTTCCATCTCTTTCCTTAATGTTCAGTGTTATTTGACTATGTTATGGGGCATCTAGGTGGTACAGTGGATAGAGCAGCAGTGCAGGAGTCAGGAGGACCTGAGTTCAAATCTCACCTCAGACACTTGACACTCACTAGCTGTGTGACCTTGGCCAAGTCACTTAACCCTAATTGCCTCATCCTGGGTCATCTCCAGTCATCCTGATGAATATCTGGTCACTGGATTCAGATGGCTTTGGAGAAGAAGTGAGGCTGGTGACCTGCACACTCCTCCCTCACTCAAAACAAAGTCAAGCACAAGTCATGTCATCATTTCTCTGATGGCATGGTCTTCTTTGGCAACCAAGAACGAACACACACACATACATTTGGCTATGTGCAGATGTACTTTCTAGCTTTTTGTCCCTTCTCTTCTTCCATAGAATTCCTCAGAAATTATGTACCTGTGAACTCACCTGTACATTCTTCTAATTTCCCAGGATGTGCTTTAATGGCTCTGGAAACTGATCATGTGGGTATTCTCTATCATTGAGGAGCTCCCACTCCTGTCCTTGCCCATCTGTGACCTTGAATTCTGGGTTGCTCTTATTCTCCTATATGGAGAGAATTTATTCAGTGACTGGGGGAGGGTCTTCCTCTAGGTCTCCTGACATTACACGTGTGGTAACAGGACAGATGAGCTATCCAACTGTTATTTTTTACCCTTATGACATAAATAGTTTAACTTCTTTTCTAATCATTCATCTCCTTGATAATATCTTTGATACTTTTCCTCCTGTGTAGTTCTCATTGGCAATAAGTTATAGCCCACTCATTTCCACCATTCATCTCTCCATTGGCCTTTAGGTGAACTGTAACTTTAACCATTTGGAGATTTTGGCATTCCATGATTCCCTCAATATGAGCTGAAGATCTTTGATATTAGAAAGGGAGGATTTACTTTCAGGGAGAAGTTTGAAGTATTTTGAAAGGACACTCCATTTCCCAAATAAAATCCAGCTTATTTTCCTTCTACTCAAATCCGGGTCTAGTTTGTTTAGCCAAGGCACCAATCAACCAGTTTCAAGGGCTATTCACTGAACTACATGATAGATTAGTAGGCATTCTTCATCCATGTGCTTTGTTTTCTGTGTGGATAGTTAGGCTAAACTCTTTTGAGCAACTATGGAAATCCTTTAAGAGGTTTAAAAATAATCCCAAACTTAATAGTGTCATTAGTGTCATATAGGAACATAATAGGAACAACTTGAAAATTTCAAGAAATTTGTGAGGACTTTTAGAATTGTAACTAGGATAGAACAATGAGGACTTTGGTGTAGGGGGTCAAAAATGTAAAAGGTATTGAAAATACTTAAGATTTCTTTCATAGGATCATCTTGTTTAAATAGGTTAGAGTTGTTTTAATTGCATACAATATCCTCTCATTTTAAATTATTTTTTACAAATTGGCATTGATTTTGAGTTTTTCTCTAGCAATATTATAGTTTGACTATATATTTACATATATTCATATATGCATATACATACATATATGCATGTACACACACACATATATATGTGTGTATATATATATATATATATATATATATGGAGAGAGAGAGAGAGAGAGAGAGAGAGAGAGAGAGAGAGAGAGAGAGGAGAGAGAGAGAGAGAGAGAGAGAGAGATGAAAATGGAAGTGATTTGGAAATAAATACCATGTGGTACTCACATGTTCTGTGCCTCTTAACTCTTCTTAAAAAAGTATTCATGATATATACATATGAGTCTTCTGCATATTCTATAAGTTTTTGGTTTATTTCAATTCTAAATCTGGAACCATATTATTCCAGCATGTTTTTTTGGTTTGTTTTTCTATTCTAGGCTTGCCTTTGCATTTAAATCACCAAATATTAAAGTAAACTTGACTCAAGTGGATCTGTGATCTAATCAATTTGAATGCTCCTTCCAATGAACGATCACAACCATCCATCACCTGCCCACCCTCTGCAACTCTTGTCCACATTCTCCCTTAAGTTCAACTTAGATTGTCTGACCAGCATACATGAGGTCTTCTTTCCTTTCTCCTGACACTGCCAGGATACTGGTGTAGTACACTGGCTGCTGTTCTTGCCCCTATCCCATGACCAGTTTGTCTTTTCTTCCTATTCTATGTCTCTTATTATTGTCCTTTGAAGTTCTTCAATAAAAATTGATTTAAATTGGATGGTCTTCCAGAGCTCTTCATGAAAATTGTATAACTTTTCATCTTTTACAACAGATGTTGGTGTGCAAGCTACTCATTTTCATGGTAGTCTTTTTTCAAATATTTATCACAATGATGACAATATTAAATTACCAAGTGTTCCGTAAAAACATGTTTCATGCACAATAAAAACAAATCTGCTCATTTCTTTATTTGCTTCTCATTTGAGGACCTGGGAGTGATCCTTCCATTTAGCTGTATTTTCCTTTTGTAATCTAATTTCATTCATAGCAAGAATTTCAACATCAATGTGATTCAGCTCTTCCAGCAGTATTTTCACTCATTAGTCACTGGATAAATATATGATATTTAGAGTGTCAGCAATTAAGTTAGTGTCTATAGGCCTGACTTCTTTTAAAATGGTTAGATGTTCTTATTCTCATAATTCTAGGGGTTCAGTTTCCTTTATCCTATATTATTATGTGCTAATACCACAGACAATGTCACACATCTTATGGTGCTTTGGGGATAACAAAAGATGGACCAGTTTTCAGAATATACAAATTCCCATAGATTATGTAGTTGGATGAGGTATGTGGGTAGGGAAAAAAATTTTTGATTGAAAATATTTCTGTTTAAAAGTAGCAAAAAAAAGAAGGGGAAGAAAAGAATTATGGCATTATATTGTTGATTTTTAAGTTAGGAAAGGGCTTCATTTATGGTGCCATTTGATTTAAACAAACTTTTCCTTTTAATGAGCATTTCCCATAACGAGGCAGGCAAATTCTTGACCTGGGCTGACCTGTGAGCCTTGGAAATAAACATTTAGCCATTTGTCTACTTTTACACTGTATTTCACAAATTACATCTGGTGATTTCAAACGTTTCATTATCTATGTTTTCTCTGAGGTAGAGGGCAGGCTGGAAAATTTGGGGGACATTTTTTACTTTTTTGACTTGAAATTCAAAGAGAAGTTGTCCTTTTGAAAATTGGTTAATCCTTTCTGACATTCTGTTTTTGAAGGTACAACTAACTGCTTGTGGTTTATAAAAAATATTTAGATATCATATGTAAATATCGTAAAGATCCTTCAAAATACTGTCTTTATACAATATTTTTTATATCTTTGTCTTTCTATCATGTTAGATGATTTTCCAAATTGCATTGGTGGAGGGAGGTTTTACACTGGGAATTCCCTACACTTGTAGATCACAAATCCATATTCTCATCTCAGCTTCATCAGGGTATACATGATAAACACATACAGATTAGACTCTGCCTCTATAAACTCAGACATTTGAAAGAAATAAAGTGATAAAGGGGAAAAAGAGAAATAGAAGAACAATAGGAAAGGAGAGATTGTAAGAGGAAAAGAAAGAATACAGAGGAAACAGGAGAAAGAAATGTAAGAAAGAAAGAGAAAAGGGAGGCAGCCAGAGAAAATGATGTGAGCTTTGGCAGCTATGGTACAAACGCTTAAAATATAACCACTAGCAGGGCTCATTTAGTCACAACAAAGCTGGGAAATAATGACTAGGAAGGCTGAATTGGTACAATAGGCTTTTCCATCAACATTAGAAGGAAATAAAGGTAGGCATCATCTCAGTGGGTCCCTCCCCATGGAAAGTCTTCAACCAAAAGCTAAGATTGGGTATTATAATGGAAAGAGTGCCTCATTTTCCTCCTCTATAAAATGAAAGGGTTGGGTTAGGTAACCTCTATGGTACCTTCCTGCTCTAAATTAATAGCCCTATGACTGTTGGTTGGGTACATTATAAAGGGTTTTCTTGTTTAGGTATGAGTTGGATTAGATGCCCCTCCCAACTCTGAGATTCCGTGATTCTGCTTCAATATACACAGTTAAATAATCAGATATAATCTCCCATTGGGGGACACCAGAGTTCCTCTGCAAATATCTACATTGGCTATTTTCCATGTGACCATTTAAGGAAGGTGGTCACTTGCTCTGCCATGTTAATATGTTGGTTGGAGGGAAATCAGAGGGTATACAGGGATGCATTTGTATAAAGCTGGACATTCTGTGAAGAATAGCTCGAAACTATTGGAGAACTTGAGAAAAAAATCTCCTTCTCATTAATGAGAGAAGTGTCTGGCAGACTTACCATTCTGAAACCTTAATTTTAAGGGTTTTTCAAATTTAGCTCTTGTAATTTACAACAGGTTGGAAACTGGCAGCTGTTTCTTAGACCAGATGCAGTTTTCATTAAAGGAAATTTTGATTGAAAATGGTTCTGTTTAAAACTAGCAAAAAAAAAGGAGGAAGGAAAAGAGTTGTAATGACATTATATTGTTGATTTTTAAGTTAGAAAAGGGTTTCATTTATGGTTCCATTCCATTAAAGCAAACATTTATTAAGTGCCTACCATTTGCATGATACTGGGGATATGGTTAGACAGGACAGTGGACAGCTCCAGGAATACAGAGACAGGTCAAAAAGAGCAAGGAGAGGCTTGAAATGAAAAGGCAGGGAGGAGGCAAGGAAGTTAGCTGGCCCTGGAGAAGTATTCAGAGAAGCAGTCAGGAGTCTAGAGCCAAAGTAATATTGAGGAATAAGAACCAGAAGAGCAATTTCTCATTGATAAAGATGTAGATATTAATCATTCAATCAACAAGCATTTATTAAACAATTATCATGGGCCAGGAATTGAAATTGACACTAGAGAGACAAAAGCCAAAAGAAAAAACAAAGAAACAACCTTTGCTCTCAAGGAGCTTATATTCCATCATATGAGACAATATGTGAGTTTATAAGTATACACAAAATGAATAAATATATACAGAATCAATGTAAAATAAATGCAAAGTAGAGAGGGAGGAAGTGAATAGTTGAGGGGATCAGGAAAGTCTCTTCAAAGACACTGATGCATGATTTGAACCTTGAAGTAAGGGATTCCATTTGGTGTGGGTTGGATTAGTTGCCTTTAAAGTCCCTCCCAACTCTGAGATGCTGTGACTTTGCTTTGATAGCATACAGTGAAATAGATAGTTTCCCTTAGGGGGATGCCAGAGTTCCTTTGCTAATAACAGCATTTATTATTTTCAATGTGACTTATTAAGGAGGATGACTACTTGCTCTTCCATGTTGTTGTGCTGGTTGGTGTGATACCACAGAGGTACATAGGGATGGAAGTGAGGAGAGGGTGCACTCTAGGCATGGGGGTATGACCAGTGTATTGGAAAAGAGATGGGAGCTGGAGTTCCAGGGATGAGAAACAGAGAGAAGGCCAACTTGATTGGATTCTTGATTGTGAGAAAGGTAGTAATAGTGATGAGACCAAAAGGTTGGATTTAGCTTGTTAAGATCTTTAAAAGCTGAACAGAGGATTCAATGTTTTATCAACAAATCAATAAACATTTGTCACAAGCCTACTTTGTGCCAGGATTGGTAACCACTGGAGTTTATTGAATATAGGGGTGAGATGATCAGATCTGCTCTTTAAAAAAAATCATACCAGCAGCTGCATGAGCAGTGAAAAGGGTACATATGTGTGAGAGGTTATAGAGGGAGAAACGGGAAAATTTGGCAACTTATATGTGGCAGAGGAAGATTGAGGAGTTGAGAATAGCTCTAAGGTTAAAACCTGGGGAGACTGAGGGATGGTGCTATCTGAAATAGAAGCAGTGAAATTTTGTAAAGGAGTGGGCTTGGGAGGAGATGGAGGAGATAGAGTCCTGTTCCAGACATGTTTGAGATAATGGTGGGATGCTTAATTTGAAATATTAAGGCATAAACTCAGACCCTTTGTGTGAACTCAGAATATGGATGACAGTATGATAATTCTAGATTAAAGATTTATTTGCTTCAGCTCTCTGTTGGAATAACAAGCCTCTCTTAGAGTCATCTCCAGTATCTACCTTGGACAGGGAGTTTTTGCCTCTTTTCCTCATAAATGTCAGTCTTGCTTCTTGAATCAACTTTGTTGTCAGTGAAGACCCCAGCATCTTATCTCTTTCTCTATCATTACTCTGATAATACCTACTGGTAAACTGAGTCCTTTCAGTAATCACCATCCAGACTGACTCTGCATTGAGAACCACATTTGTGTCTTATGCTCATGCAGTGTTCCAGTCTTGCCTAACCTTAACCTGAAGATGTGGGCCCCTTGTATGAATAGATGAGAGTTTATTCTCATCTACTACAGTGAAATGGAAGGTCTCAAAGCTGTATCCCTATCCTGATGGAAAACATAACTATATAGACTTGGTTATTTCTGCTGGCCATGGACAATGTCACCTTAAGGCAGGGTTCTTAACCATTTTTGTGTGTACCTTTGGCAATCCAATCTTCATCAGATCCATGGATCCCTTCTCAATAACATTTTTAAATAATTGAAGGAAATGGCAAATTTAAGTTAGAAGTTAATAAAAATAAAGATGTAATTGTTTTCCCCATCCAAGGTCACATCTCCTGAAATCTGTTCGTAGACATCCATATTAAGAGCCCTTGTTCTAAGGGCACATCTCCAGTGTTTTACTTTTTTTCCATAAAGTTAATGCCTCAGAAAAGTTTGACAAATTTGAGTGGCAGACCTACTGACCCGCTGCCTTACCGAAGTCCAGCTATGTATGCAATTACAGTCAGAAAAATAGCTTTCAGTCCAATTTCAAGTGAAGAATTCTTGAAGATTAGAACTTGTTGAAACGGCTTATGGGTTGAGATGAGAGAAAGGAAGCTCCTTAGCCTGGCATTTAAAAGCCTTTCCCCAATCTGCTTCTAACTTGTCTTTCCAGGTTTATTTGACGTAACTTTCCTTCATATATTCTCTATTCCAGACAGGCTGGTCTATTTGCTATTCCTTGCATCCATCTCCTGCCATTTTCTCTCCGCCTCGCCCTTCTCCCTCTTAGTATTCTCAACGACCTTTAAGGTTCAGCTTATGGACCTCCTCCTACGGGATGTCTTTCCTGATTCCTCTAGTTCTCAGTGCTCTCTTCCTCCTTTTACCTGATTATATGTTCTATCTTCCAAGTATACTGTAAGTTTCTAGAGGGCAGAGACAGATTTTCAATTTGTATTCTTGGTGCCTGATACAGCACCTTGCACAAAGTAGGTGCTTAACAAATATTTATTGGGTTGGACTGGAGCAGTCTCAGAAAGAGCATATTATCTGAAATGCAGCTGGAGCTATCTCTTAATAACTTTGTCTTTCACAAACTAAGCTTTTTTTCCCAGAAGGCCCCCTTCTCCCATCTCATTTTCATTACCAATAGGTGAGATCCAAAGCCTGGCAAGAGCACACATGATGCCTGAGTGAAGGAAATGCAGACACAACACATGGCTGCCTTCTTACCTATCAACATGCTGAGGAAAACATATGGAGATGTGCCCACATATGGGAATCCTCTCAGGAAACCCAGACAACGCCGTCATTTCCTTCCCAAGTCCTGGAGACCAGACTAGGTCTGACCCTCCCTCCAGAAACTAACAAACCCAACTAAGGGCAAGATTGCAGCCAACATAATTATCCACCAACATCTGGTAAGGATGCTTCATTCTCTCTAATAATAGAGCTTCTACGTGCTAAAGAATGTATTTCTTGGAATGTGAGCAAGGGCATCATTTGCAGTGCATGTCACCTGATCCCTTTGTGTCCAAATGGTTTCTCTCTTTACCATATTAACAGCTGGCTTTAATGCAAGGTGGTGGTGTAGTGGGATAAAAAAATGACAGACCTGGAGTTAAGAAAGACCATGATTTGAATTCCACCTTCCATACTTATAAGTTGTGTGTCCATAGGCAAGTCATGTAACCACTCACTCTCAGGTTTTATCTTCTGTAAAATGAAGATAATGACATCTATAAGAACTACTTCTTATGGTTGCTATGATGATCAAAGTAGAGAATGTATATAAAAGGTGCTGCAAATCTTAAAATGCCATATCAGCAACAGGTTAAAAAAATATTACTGATTCTTGTTCTTTACCTGGTTTAAACTTCAGAGTCAACACATCCTCAGCTTATAGAACCAGGAAGTGGGTCAGTGCCTTATTCTGCAAATTCAAATTTCTGATCCTTTATGAGCTGAGATGTGCTTGCCTAATACTCCCAGAGTACTTCATGCCACTCTGGTTCAACCTCAGGATCTCTAGACATCATTTGGGTGTTGTAACAGAGGCATTCGTTTGGAGAGGGCAGCTCCTAGTCAAGAGGTAGATTCTTTCCTTTTGTTTCTAGACACTAGTCAATTCCGAAGTCAGTATTGATTTTATGTTTGAGTGTATAGAGAGCTACATTTTAAATATTTTCAAATTCTGAAATGCTTGATATTCCTCTTGTCAAATAAGTTCATTTATATGATTTTCTAGTCTGAGATAGTTTAAAAAGCAAATTAAATGTGAAAATATGGAAGGCTTCTAGAGGCATGCACATAGACAATAAGCATGGGACAAAAGTTATTACTATGGTAGTGAAGAAGATGACAGAAAAACTATAAAAAGCAGACACAAGAAAGGTAGGGAAATGTACAATATACTTTAGAAAGCTCTCTATTAAAGAGGGTTAAAATTTAAAAATTAGTTTTGGCACTTCATTAGTAAAATTCATTGATATCACTTCTATATCAAAAGCATCATGAAATGTGTCAAGTGAAATAAAAGTGCTATATTCGAATTACCATCAACGTTAAAAGGAAAAAATCCAGCAAAGGCTGTTTCAGTCCCCACATCTAGCCTACTCTGAACCCTACCCTTGTCCTGTTGTAGGTTCCTAACTATAGTCATGGAGATAGACACTGCTGAGTCAAGATCAGATTGAAATTAATTGTCATTAGGATGAACCAATCATCCAAATTTCTCACCAACTAATGAAGCCCCTCACAATCAATACATCTGCCACTCTTTTATACTGATCTCTGTCTCCTTAAATTTCTACCTTGTTTGAAAGAATTCTCATTTTGAGTTCCCCTTTAAGAGTGGCGTTGACACTAAATACCAATTCAAAGAAAGTTTCAAACTGCGAATGGTGCAGATGTTCAGCAAGGACCTTCATGGGGGTCTCCTCTCAAAATCCATTCAATATCTTTTATCCTTCAACAGGAAAAATTCGAGACAATGGGGATGTAGCAGAGAGACTGAAGAAATAAATAAACAAAGGATAACACCTAACACAATGAAGTACTATATATCTTAAGAGAATCCAGAAAATAATAGTTCTATATAATCCCAGTAAATAATATCAAATGTTTCCAAGGATTCTGAGAGTATTTGGGAGAGTTTTAATTAAAAAAAAAAACATTGAAGCAAGTGATGAGAAGTGGAATAGATAGCCTAGAATGGAAAACAGAAAAATTGGGCATAACAGTGGATTCTGGAGAAAAGGGGGCAGAATTCAAAAATTACACAATACAAGATAAAAATAAATAAATAAAAAATTTCATCTTGTGGAATGATGAGTTTCTGGAGATCATGAAGTCCAGGAAAGTGGTCATGTGAGAAACAATGAGAATTCCCTGGATGCCATCCTTAAATAAGAACACAGAGGAGTTTTCCAAGTCAGTCTTTGGAATAAGAAAGTCTTGAGTTTGAATAAACAAAAAAAATCACAAAAAATGAAATAAATGTGAAAAATCTCCTATCAAAACAACTGATGAGAAAAACTGATTGACTAGTGTCTAGAAACAAAAGGAAAGAATCTACCTATTGACTAGGATCTGTCCTCTCCAAACGGATGCCTCTATTACAACTCCCAAATGATGGCTAGAGATCGTGAGGTTGAACCAGAGTGGCATGAAGTACTCTGGGAGTATTAGGCATGTAGGGCATAAATAGATTATTTAAGTATAAATGAGCTTCTGGAGCCATGAGTAAACAAAGAACCTGAATACCACATTTAAATTTTTTGTTTGCAATTAACAACCTTTTTTTTTACCCTCTAATGGAAAAAAAGAAAAAAAACCCTCATAATGAATACATGTGATCAAGCAACACATTCCCACATTTACCAGGTCTAAAAACACACATTTCTCATTTTGCATCTTTAGTCCATCACCTCTGTCATTTGGAGGGCAGTATTCTTTATTAATAGTCCACTGGGATCATGGCTGGTTAAATCAAAGTTCTTTGTCTCTACAATGTTATTGTCATTGTATAAATTATTCTTCTGGTTCATCTTACTTCCCTCTGCATTAGCTCATACAAATCTTCCCAGGCTTCTCTAGAATTGTCTCTTTTATCATTTTTTATGTGTTCTTTTTTGATAATTTTATTTATTTTTAACTTTACAACGTTCAGTTCCACAAGCTTTTGAGTTCCAAATTTTCTCCCCTTTTCTATTCCCCTCTCCCTAAGAAGCCATGCAATCTGATATAGGCTCTACATATACTTTTCCATTAAGCATATTTTCAGATTAGTTATGTTGCAAAGAGGAATTATAACCAATAGAATTAACCACAGAAAAGAAGAAACAAAACAAAACAGAAAGAGAGAGAAAATAATATGCTTTGATCTGCATTCAGATTCCATAAATCTTTCTGTGGATCTGGATAGCATTTTCCATCAAGAGCCTCTTGAAGTTGTCTTAGAACCTTGCATTTCTAAGAAGAGCCAAACCTATCAAAGTTAGTCATCACACAATGTCTGTAACTGTGCACAATGTTCTCCGGGTTCTGCTCCCCTCACTCAGCATCAGTTTATATGTCTTTCCAGGTTTTTCTGAAGTCTGCCTGTTCTTCATTTCTTATAGCACAATAATATTCAATTGCATTAATATGCCACAACTTGTTCATCCATTTCCCAATTGAAGGGCATCCTCTTTCATCATTTTTAAAGGAGCTATAACATTATCTTTCATTCATCTATCATTTGTACAGGCATGCATATTCTGATCGTCAGTCTGGTAGACCATGATAGGCAACTCAGGGAAGGAAACTCAACTTTATCAACCTGAGTGGCCTTAATTCGTGTCTTTGTTGAATATTCTTTTCCTGCTATGGCTAAGCAAGTTTCTTTTTTTCTTTACTATTGTATGACCTACGAATGTTTCATTTTGTGCCAGTACTGAACCTAAACTATAGGAGGACTGGCCTGGATCAGGCCCAGACTCAAATAGCCATCCTCTTTTAGGTATTCTCATCTTCATTGATCAGAATTCTCTTCTTTTCAGGGCTCGGATGAAGAATCTTATCATTCCAGAGAAAAGAATTATTTCCCTCCTCATGTTTTTGTAAAGTACATTTCATGTATCCCTTGTAAATTTAGCTTCACTTGTCCACTTTGGAGCAAACTTATTTATGGCAAAGTTGTTAACTTTCATTAGAATGTAAGTTGTTCAAGGGTGAGGAGCTAGTCATTTTTTGGTTTGTATCCCTAGTGCTTTACGGTGTTTTTTACATGTTTTTGGTGAGACTGGGAAAGGACAGAGATTTCTAAAGGGAGCTCCTGGAGAGTAAATATCCTCCACCATTGGGTTGACAACTGTTCTACAACTTATAGTCTTAGCCAGTTAGCTACCTGGGCTACTGAGAGATTTACTGATGCCCAAGGTCATGTAGTCAGTGATTCAAACTCAGGATTTTCTTATTCCAAGACTGACATTGGAAAACTCCTCTGTGATCTTATTTAAGGATGGCATCCAGGGAATTCTCATTGTTTCTCACATGACCACTTTCCTGGACTTCATGATCTCCAGAAACTCATCATTCCACAAGATGAAATCAACTCAGGAACTCACACCTCCTCAGCCATTTCTCATACCAGCTGGATGATACTCCCTTGTCACCTTCTTTTCATACGTGCCTCCTCTATTAGATTGTGAACTCTTTGAGAGCATGCACTCATAGTCTTTTGGCTTTCTTTGTATCCTCAGCTCATTACACAGTGTCTGGCACATAGCGGGTAATTATAAATGTTTGTTGACTCTGATTCTGACTCAGAGTCCAGCTCTCTCCTAAGCCATTCTTTCTTTTCTGTGCTTTCTTTGTATACAGTACGAATTGATAAAAAAGGAGATTAAAAGTATTTATTAAGATATTGCTACCTGCCAGGGACACAAATACAAGAGCTGATACAGCTTCTGTCCTCAAAAAGCATACATTCTAATAAAAATCCAACATGCACAGGGAAGTTATAGACAGGGAGACAATATTTTGCTTGGGAAAACTGCAGAGATGATGAACAGAGTTGTAGGGGAGTGGATTGATTTGCATTTTCCAGTAGCTATGATCGTATTGATTTTTATAATGTCTTCAAAGCTGGAAGTGGATGGCAAGGGAAATTGAGGGTATACTCAGAACAGCAAAGTGACTCCTGAGAAGATGGCTGGGGAAAAAAATGAAACGTGATTAGAGCCAGCTTTGATATAGTGGGATTTATGAGATGTTCACCCCAATCAGAAGAGTGGAACCCCAAGGTGGGAGTTCAGATGTGAAAGAGTTAACTCAATTAGGGCAAGGATTCTGGTCTGGCCTTCATGGTACATGTTTAATGAATATTTTTTGAATGAATGAATGGAGTGACTTGGCAAAGGTCTCATAACTAGTTAGCTGCAGTGCTGATGCTTGAAGCCAAGTCTCCTGACTTATTTCAATACTCTGTCTAGCACACTGGGCTGTCTCTCCAGTGTTCTTTATTTCTTGGCTAAGAGACAGGCTGACTAAGGACTTCTGTGTATTTTGCCATGTTTGTGATGGGTTCACTGCCCTCAAAGATATAAGAAGCAAGAGGCTGTCCTTCTCTGCCAAGACATCACTTTGCACAAGGGGAATTTTTATCCTCTTACATTTTGATCCAGGTGGAAGAGTTTCTTTTAATGGAGGGTTCAGGTTGTGTTGGGGTACTCTGAAAAGAAAGAGCTCAGGCTTGTTCCATTTTACAGAGTCATGTACTCATTTTCCACATCTTTAAAAAGAAAAACTCTTGAAGGAAAGCAACTTGTTTTTTTTTTTATCATAGATGTGCTCAGGCTAAGGGATTAGCTTTGAATGGAAGCTATATGTTTGAGTTCTTAGCTTTCTACTATTAGAAGGAAGAAACCATTAATACATAAGGTCTCATTATTAACCAAAGGATATTTTATCCAGAAACTCAGTTTTGGGGGCTTTTGACTTGTGCTTTATTTTTATATTTACATACTTTACCTGTTTTGAGGTATGTGATATGAAATCACAGGCTCATAGGAATCATAGATTTAGACTGGAAAGAGCCTCAAAAAATATATCTTCTAATCCCTTCATTTTTAAAGATGGGAGACTGAGGCTTAGAGTATTTAATTGATGTGTTTATGTTTACAGAGCTAGTAAGGACCAGAGGTAGGATCTGAACCCAAGTCTTCCTGATCTGGAAGATCCTTGTGACCTGATCAAGTCGATGATAAACTTGGAAAGAGGAGTTTGAATTGAAGTAAAAATCTAATAGCAAAGACTTGAGAGGTGAGTGGGAGCTGAGGAAATGGAAGCAATACCAATGCTTTTTTTAGGAATTTGTGAAAAGAAGAAAGACTCATGAGGGAAAACTTTATCCACATCCAGAGAAAGAACTATGGAGACCGAATGCAGATCAAAGCATATTATTTTCTCTCTCTTTTTATTTTTCTCTTTCTAAATGATTTTTTCCCTTTTGTTCTTTCATTGTGTGACTCATATGGGAATATGTTTAATATGATTATACATGTATAGCCTTTATGAGATTGCAGGCCATTTTGGGGAGAGGGGAGAGAAGTGATGGAGAAAATGATTTAGAACTCAAAATCTTATAAAAGTGAATATTGACAACTATCTTTCCATGTAGTTGGAAAAAATAAAATACTATTAAGTGGGAAAAAGAAAATAAAAAGGAAGAAGAAATCCAAGGTGATAACTTAAGGAGATGGAAGAATCAAGTGATTTCTTTTTCTTTGAGTTATGAGCGAGATCTGGGCATGACTGTAGGTAATAAGAAAGGAGCCAGTGGATGAATACACAGTCACTGAAACATAAGCAAGAGAAGAGTGGGGTGACAGAATCAAAGTCCCTGAGAAGCCATAGGGAGACATATGTTAAATTAAAAATGCCTATGTGACCATCAGCATCCATTACTAGCACAAGGTTTGAGATCTCACTTATCAACCCCAACCTCTTCTTCTAAGTGTCTATTACTCCATAACCTTTTTCCATCACCTTTTTCCCTTAGCATTTTTTCTACTTCTCTGATCTTGTCCTTTTTAGCCAATTTTTTGGGAGTAATATAAAAGTTCTAAATTTACTACCTGTCAACAAAACCAGTCATATGAGATGACATTTAAAAATCATATACCAGTCATATAAAAATCCGTAAAATAATAAACTCTAAATTACTTATAATTTGTTAAAATCATATCATTTTTAACAAAACAGAAAATAAGATGTTTTCCAAGTTATCTGCTGATCTTTTTTCTTATATTTAAAAAATGTTACTATTTATATCCAAAATAACAAATATAATGAATTGTGATAAATGTAATAATGAATACTTAATGATAATGATTATTACTGACATGGTCAATATAATGTACATTATTTTTACTATTCTGCTTATTTTACTGTATATAATTTCATATAAACGTTCCCAAACTTCATTGCATTTATAATATGTCATTAGTTATGATATAGCAATATCCTATTATATTTTTGTAACAATTTAGTTATATGTCAATTGTTGAACATTAGAAGGTATGCTCCCTGCGGGCAGGGGCCGTATTTTTCTTCCTTTGTATCTATAGTGCATAGTAAACATATAATAAATGCTTGTTGATTCACTGACTGGGCTAGGTTTTTGCCATGACAAAGCTTCTATGAATATTTTTGTACAGCTAGATTTATCCCCTCCAACTTTAATAATATGCTCAAGACATAGTTCTGGTAGGAGTATTATTGGGTCAAAAAGCATAATCAGATTTATGACTTTTATTATGCATTACCACACTGACTTCCAAAATAAGATTTCACCAATTCCTACCTCTACCAGCAGTATAATACTCAGCCAACTAAGACTTAGTCTTCTTATTTTTAATCATTTTGCCAATTGAATGGGTATAAGTTGTTTCATCATTTTAATTTTAATTCATATTTATATGATTATTAGAAATCTCAAACAAGTTTCAGGTGAAAAACCTTTGACAAAAAAAACTTGATTTTTGATGACAGATTTTCATAGACACATTTACTACAAAGACTTTCTAGTCTTTCTTTTCTTCTTCCATTTTCTCTCTAGTTATCTTCTTTCTCTTGTCATTTCCTAGGTTTTTCTCTTTTGGTACTCAAAGCTAACCAGTCATTTTGCTCAACTTTCCCCACTGAATTTTCAGGGTTAGATAACAAGATAATAATCACTTAAGAATCACTAAGAGAATCTAGAAAAACTAATAAGAAAACAACCTATTGGCCAAAACAAGTATAAAGAGTAATCTGTTAAGTAATTATTGAACATGTTGCCCCAAAATGCTATAGCACTTATACTTGCTTTGTTGATTATCACAAAACTTTTGATTGAATTCTGAGCTATACTGAAAATATATAAAATGGATCTGAAACTAGTGACAAACTTAGAGTATTTGATTTCCACAAAGAAAACTATCCTCCTCTTAGACATACTACCAACATAATATCAGGAAAATATGATAGAATCAACTTTAGTTTCACCTAGGTTTAAATGATAATTTCTCCTAAACAGAATTAAGTTTGTCTCCCACATTAAAAACAGAGTACAACCAAAGTGTTTGATGAGTCACTGAATATACGTAGATTAAGTCAAGCTATATTACTTCATAAAAAAAAAACACATTAAAAAGCTCCTTAATTTTGTGGAATCTTTCTTTGATGATATAAAAATGTCATTTGGACTAAAATGTAAAATTCCTAATATATTTCAAAGAAAGTTAGGGGATGAAGATGTCAGACTTGACTGGAGAGATCGCATTGTTTAGAATTGTGTTCTTTTTTTCCATACAAGAGACATTGAATGTATACATATTAAAGAGAAGCCTGTAAATTAACAATGAAAATTTACCAATACCCTGTAATCAGCATTGAATGGGAGGAACATAGTTAAAGTGAACAGGTACACAATACCAGTCTTACTGTACACTTCTGGATTGTTAAATGGACCACAACACATTTGGAAAGTATCCTAATAAAAAACTGTACTATATCAAGGAAACATAGAACTTATCACCTTAAAGCAGGCATAGAAAAACACCCAAAAGGAGGAAGCAGATTTGTAGGCATTCTTAAGCATATTACAAAAATGCTTATGGAATGAAAAGACCTCACTTTATCATACAAAGGTAAAGACTAAAAGGTACATGCCACTGGATCTGTTGAACGTAATCAATAGTGGTTTGCCTTCAGATGGGACCCATGAAATGACTAAGGTCCATGAAAGAAAGAAGTCCTTTATAGACTACATCCACATAGTCAGCCAGGTGGCATGGTTTAGAGTACTGGACCTGAAGTCAGGGAGATCTGAATTCAAATGCTCCCTCACACATTTTGTGTGATTCTGGGAAAGTCTCTTGCCTTACCTTAATTTCCTCAGCTCTAAAATGGCAAAAATAATAGCACCTCCCGGGTTGTTGTGAGAGTGAAACAAAATACAATTTGCAAAGTGCTTTGAAAACCATAAAATACTATGTTTCTAGTTGTGGTTGCTGTTATACACATAAACAAAATGTTGACAAAGAAGCATCCAAATGGCTGTCATGAGGAAACAGGGGTTAGTGAGGGAAGTTCAGAACCAGGACATTGCCACCAGAAATTATATTCCTTATTTTTATGGAACCCAGACTTAGCGACCAGGAGAGATTATGTAAAAAAAATGATGGCTACAATTTGCAAACCATGACTATGAGCCATACAAAATTAACAAATTACTGAGTACTTGGCAATACATGACCCAATGGCAAGAATTATAAATAAGAACCTAGCTATCTTTCATAGACTGATGAATAACAAATTCCCCATACTACAAATACAGACCTCAAAATGTCCTGGAAAATTCAGCTAATAGTCCGTACTAGAACTTGGCCATAATTATGCACTGAACTGTTGCCCACAACTGCCCAGAAAACCAGACATTTTAAATAGATGCCTACATATCAAATAATCATAGCTTCCATAATTATGGCTCCTTCCTACCTTTTCAGTCCTTTTTACAAATCTTACTCTCCCCAACAGATCCAGTAACACTGGCCTCATTCCTATTCCCTGCACAATATACTCCATCTTCTGGTTTTGGACATTTTCACTAGCTGTCCCCCATGTCCTGAATATTCTCCCTCCTAATCTATGTCTCCTGGTTCCCAGTACTTCCTCCCAATTTCTGCTAAAATCTCAACTTTTCCTAGAGGATTTTGCCTAGCCCTCTTAATGCTAGTACCTTCCCTCTAACATTATCTCCAATTTTCCTGTGGATATCTTGTTGTACATAGAGTGGTTTGCATGTTATCTACTGCATTACACTGTAATCTTCTTGAGGGCAGGGAGTTTTTTTTTAATCCATTGTAGTTTCAGCACTTAGCACCATACCTGGTACAAAGTAGGAGCTTAATAAATGCCTACTGATTTCACTTGATTATGTACAATGAAATCTTTCAAAATAGTGAAAAAGGGGAAGAAATCAAAATTATGTGGGAATAAGATGTCATGCTTTCTGTTTTTGGAGTCCATAGGTCATGGATTTAGAGCTGGAAGGGACTTTAGGGTAATCCTGAAGATATTTTGTTATTCTGTAGAATATGGGTTCATATCCCAATACTTTCATTCATTTCTGAAATAATTATTTTATCTACCTCTGCAATAGTCTGAAGAACATTAAACCTAGAAGACAGATTTGTCCCAGGACTGTTTCCATCTATACTGCTTTGAAAAAATATGACAGTTAGATAATTATAATCCACAAAATTTGAGAACAATATTTTTAATATGTGTTTCATTTTTTCAGTCGTGTCTGACTCTGTGACCCCATTTGGTGTTTTCTTGGCAGAGATACTGGAGTAGTTTACATTTCCTTCTCCAGATCATTTTACAGATGAGGAGACTGAGGCAAACAGTGTTAAGTGACTTGCCCAGAATCACATAGCTAGGAAGTGTCTGAGACCAGATTTCAACCCAGAGAGATGAGCCTTCCTGACTTCCGACGTGGTCCTCTATTCACTGTGCAGCCCCTAGTTGCTCTACATTACAAATGTTACTATGCTAAATACTCATGATCTCCAAAATACAGGTACCCAAACACTTTCCGAATGTACACACCCACCTACCAGAAGAAATCCAAACCATGCAGGCACAGGATGAGATACCTATAACTCCCATCACCTGATCTGCTCCTGGGGTTGTCCTCAAGATGCTTTCAGTGCCACTGCAGAATGAGCTGACTCCCCAGACCTTTTATTTACAAAATTTATTTACAAAAAAGCAATCTTTTTATCCACTTCCATGATAGCCCACAGGACGTTAAAGCTGAAAGAATAATGACATGACGGTGAATTCTTCCAGGATGTTTCTATCTAAATCCCATCAAATAAGATGAAAAAAAAAATAAGAGAATAATTGCCACAGTAACATTACTGAGCTAGCTGAAAATGAGATAACAATAATAATATCTTACATTTATACAGCATATAAAGGTTCACAAAATTCTTCACGCATATTTTCTCCTTTGTGATGTAGAGGGTGTTGCTAAGCTGTTTTTCCAGTCATGTCTGACTTTGTGATACCGTTTGGAGTTTTCTTAGCAAAGATCCTGGAAGGGTTTGCCATTTCCTTCCCTAGTTCCTTTTACAGATGAGGAAACAGAGGAAGACAGAGCTAAATGACTTGCTGAGGGTCCCATAGCTAATAAATATTGGAGTCTGGATTGGAACTCAGGTCCTCCTGCCTTCAGGCCAGCACTCTACTCATGGTACCATCTAGCCACCCTGTTATGAATGTGCTAGAGATATTATCCCAAGCAGAAGTTACATGACATGATCGTAGTCACACAATACTTCCTACTGAGTGATGTTAGGGGCTTTGAAATTTGAAACCACATTTTTCTCACTCCAGTACCACAACTTCATCCATTCCCTTTTTGTTAACGGCAACCATATTTGGCTGGGAATTTCCCTTCCTCTGTCAGCATCTTCTTCCTTATTGGATGACTGAAATGGCGTAGATGGTTTTGTGACTGCCACAGTATTTTGGAGGAGAGTTAGTGAGCTGTCATTGACAAATTTTGCACAAAATCACTGGGAATAAAGTCACAGGATTTCTCTTTTTCTCCACACGCATATTAGTGTGTATCTTTGTGTGTGTATGTGTATGTGTGTGTATTACACCATTTCTAAATGATAACTTCTTAGACTAGGTTAGAGTAAATCATCAGCAAGTATTTGTTAGCCTTGTGCCATGCAAATTATCTTACGGCACACCACTTATTATGATATTACCATTTGGAAGCTTTTAATGTGGCAGTATCATTTTCAAACATATCTATTAAATATTTGGAGACTTTAAACTTGTTTTTTTATCTTTACATTGTTTTTTAAAAAATAGCATGTATAATAATATAATGTGATTTTCCTGAAACTTGGTTAGGTTGTTTTTAAAGAGTTTTTCAGTATTTCTGAAAACCTTTAGTAAGTTCAAAAACTAAACATTTCTAGTTTTTTACACCAAGCAAAAAACATTCGGCTTTGTCTGCCTTGCATTTGCCTCTGTGACTCATCTTTTTTCACCTGGGCATGAGTCCAAGAATACTGGCCTTGCAGATTTGTTTTGTATTAGTTAGCAAGAGCTTTATGGATGAAGAACTTTAAGAGATTTTAATCAAGTAATGAATTAAGCAAAATATCTTTTAAATTTTTCCTTATAAGACACAATTAAGAAAGAAAATGGGATTCAGAGATTTACATAACTATAAATGAGAAGGTTCTAATGTAAAGTGAAGAGAATAAGAAAATCAGATATTAGATTTCTGCTCTTGTTTAATAACAGTCTGTTAAATATTGCAGCTAATGAATATTCTTCCATGGATGTGTAATTTTATTGATTTGGGTACTCCCTCCAATAATGAAGCTCATAAGCCATCTGATATTTACACTCATTGCAGGTAACTTGTTCATGTCCAAAAGGTTACAGATCTACCCAACAAAATAATAATAGCAAGCATTTATACATCATCTACTACATGCCAAGCACTTTACAAATGTTATGTCACTTGATACTCACAAGAACTCTGTTCTTATCTATATTTTACAGATGAGGAAATGGAGACAAGCAGAGGTTGTAACTTGTTCAAGACCATACAGCTAGTAAGCATCTGAGATTGGATTTGCACTCAGGTCTTCCCAATGCCAGGTCCAGTGCTCTAACTATTGTAGCGTAACTGCCAACATACCAGGCGTCTTTCTCTACTGTTCTTGATATAGACAAAATACTAATGGAGCCATGGGTTGACTATCAATTATTTTGTATGCTTACTTTCACTATATGCCCAGCTCATTCTTTTTTTCCCCCTTCTGCTTATAAACATCTCTGACATTCTTTTACTACTTCTTCTGTACAATTCCACATTTGTAATATGTTGTAGCTAGAAATCTTTCTTGATGGTGGCAAACACTTTGGATGAGCCTATATCCCTTTATCTTATGTGTGACTTCATGTTAATTATCAGATTATTGAACAAAATTATCTCTCTTGTTACATCTTTCAAGGAAGCTGGTGGGATTTTAATAGACGCAAAGGAGACACCTTTTATAAAGAAGCTGCCTAAAGTAGATTGTTGATTACCAACGCCTGTCTATCCCCTTCTCATACCATCAGTAAACATAACTTAAGTGTGTGCATTGGTTATTCTCATTAAAATGATGTTGAGATGGGAAAATAGAAAAGTGAATAGAGTTATTGATAGCATTTCAGTCAACTTTTTTAAAGTAACAAAAAAGTTCTAGTTATTTTCTGCACCTTTTATATTCATGACTTTTTTAGATGCCATAACAAATCAATGATTCAAAGCTTTTAATATTGTGTCATTTCGCACATTTCCATGTATACTTTGTCTAATTTAACTGTTCTTTCATCTTCTCTTCCTTCAATGCTACTTTTGCTTCTTAATGTAGTACATCTGGGATGTGATATTAGAGTCTAAATGTGGCAGATACATAATACTTGATAGTGAAAAAGAATTTACTATAAAAATTAATTAAAATTATTTATTTTTTTTTACCATTCTATTCCCTTTAAATTTTGAATTCCAAATTCTTTCCTCTCCCCTCATTCACTGAGAAAGCATTCAAAATGTTATTAATTATACTATGAAATCATGCAAAACATATTAGCTATATCACAATAAATAAAAGAAAGATAGAAAGTAAGAAAATTATACTCCAATTTGAACTCACATCAGTTCTCTCTTTGTAGGTGGACAGGATTTTTTTCACTTTGAGTCTTTGGTTTTGGATCATTGTATTGATCAGAATAGCCAAGTTTTTCTCATTACAACATTGCTATTACTGTGTACAATAATTTGACTTTTCTCACTTCACCTTGCATGAATTCATATAAATCTTTCCATGTTTTTTTCCAAGCCATCCCCTTGTCGTTTCTTATAGCACAGTAGTACTCCATCACAAGCATATGCCACAACACACTCAGGCATTCCCCAGCTGATGAGCATTCCCTCAATTTCCAATTTTTTGCCACCACCAAAAGAGCTGCTTTAAATATTTTTGTATACATGCATCTTTTTCCTTTTCCCTTGATCACTTTGGGGCACATTCTTAGTAATATCACTGGGTCAAGGGGTATGTACAGTTTTACAACCCTTTGGAAATAGTTCCAAGTTGTTCTCCAGAATGATTGAACTAATTCACAGATTTACCTACAGCTTATTAGTGCACCTATTTTCCCTCATCTCTTTCAGCATTTGTCATTTTTGTAGATGTGAGGTGGTACCTCAGAGTTGTTTTTATTTGTCTTTTTCTTATCAATTGTGACTTAGAGCATTTTCTTACGATTATAAATAGCTTTGTTGTCTTCTGAGAACTGCCTATTCATGTCCCTTCACCATTTACCAACTGGGGAATGGCTATTATTTTTTTCACAAATTTGACTCACTTTCCTATATATTTGAGAAATGAGACTTTTATCAGATACGTTTCCCCTTAATTTTTTTTTTAAAAATGCTACTTGATTGTCCATGATACATTTTAGCAAAATTTCATTTCCCTAATTGCCTCTTTTAATTAGGACTGTTTTTGCTTTACTCCTGCATTTTTTACTTCATCTGAAATATAATATATTCTCTCTAGTCCTTTATTTTAATTTTCTGTATGTCTTTCATTTTACATGTGTCTTTTGTCAATAACATATTGTTGGATTCTGATTTCTAATCCATTCTACCATCTACTTTCATTTTATGCATAAGTTCATCCCATTCACATTCACAGTTACAATTATTAAAGTCTATTTCCCTCCATCCTATTTTCTTCTGTTGATTCTCTTTCTCTTTTTATCTTGTCCCTTCTCAAAAATCTGTTTTGCTTCTGACCTCTACCTCTCTTAATCTACCCTCTCTTTTATCATTCTCTCCTTCCCCCACATCATCCCCTCCTATTTCACTGTGGGCAACATAAATATCTATACCCAAATGCATATTATTCCCTCTTTGAAACAATTCTATTGAGAGTTAGGTTCAGGGATGGTGCCTCCACCCTCCCATTTCCCCTTCCACTATAAAAGTTCTAGTTTGGGTTTCTCTTTTATATTAGAAAATTTCCCCATTCTACCTCTCCATTTTTCCTTCTCCCAGCGCGTCCCACTTTTGCTTTTTCGAGATCATCTAAACACAATCAACTCACACCCCTGCCTTGTCTATGTGTATTCTTTCTAACTGCCCTAATAGTAATAAAGTTCTTAGGAGTCACAGTATGATCTTTTCTCATATAGAAATGTGAACAATTTTACTTTATTGAGCCCTTATGATTATTCTTTCATGTTTACCTTTTTAATGCTTCTCTTGATTCTTGTGTTTTACTGTCAAATTCTCTATGCAGCTCCTGTCTTTTAATCAGGAATAAAGACAGTTCTCTCTTTATGTAAGTGGACTGTTTTGCAGACTTCTTTGTAAATTGATTTTTACATAATGTGAATTTGTCTGACTGTCAGGGAAGGAGAAAAGGAGGGAAAGGGGCAGGAAGGGAGCCCCATGCCTTGTGGTGGTGGAAGGGCAGCATGTGGTTCAAGGATGCATAGGGCCTGAGGACAGAAAAGTGAGAGCAGGAAGGGGCCTCGGTCAGTCATGTTGGAGTCTTGTCCATACCAGGAATAATACGTCAGAGACAGACATGGCGCCGGATATGGACATAGATAGGAAAGGATGGGGTGACATGTGGGGGCAGGGACAGACATGGTACCTGAGTGCAGACAAATGAAAGACAGACATGGGATGGAGGTGGGTAGACATGCAGGCTGATGGGTGGAGTGGGGAAAAGGGTCTCCTTTCTTGGTGCCAGATGTCTCAAGCCAAGCACCTGATTCTGCTGCAGCATTTTTTTCTGAGCATCTGTTTTTCTGCTTTCACTTACAGGTTTTTTTTTAAAGGTTTGTTGTTTTTTTTTTGGTTGGAATGGGGTGGGAAAACTGTGTCAAGGGACAGGAGAAAAGTAAAAGCACAGTATTGCACAATATAATTAGGATAGATTTTCTTTTTGGAGTGTGGATTTCTTTCAGAATTCTTTACGTAAAATTGAATTTGTGTAATGAGAATTTAGGTAAAGTGAGAACTATCTGTACATGAAAATTCTCTATTTCATTTAATATCCATTTCCCCCCCTGAAAAATTATACTTAAGTTTTGCTGGGTAGGTTATTCTTGGTTGTGATCCTAGCTCCTTTGCCTTCTGGAATATCATATTTTAAGCTCTTCACTCCTTTAACGTGGAAGCTGTTAAATTTTGTGTGATTCTGACTGCAACTATGTGATATTTGAATGGTTTCTTTCAGGCAGCTTGCAATATTTTCTTCTTAACATGGAAGTTCTGGAATTTGGATATAATATTCCTGGGAGTTTTCATCAGGAGGTAATTGGTGAATTCTTTCAGTTTCTACTTTACCCTCTCATTCTAGGATACCAGGACAGTTTTCCTTGATAATTTATTGAAATATGATGTTGAGCCTTTTTCTTTGATCATGACTTTTAGGTAGTCTAATAATTCTTAAATTATCTCTTTTTGATCTATTTTTGAGGTTTTTATCAATGAGATAATTCATATTTTCTTCTATTTTTTTAATTTTTGGATTGTCTCATTGTTTCGTGGTGTCTCATGAAGTTATTAGCTTCCACTTACTCAATTTTAATTTTTAAGGAATTTTTTTCTTTTTTACCTGTTTTTCCATTTGGTCAGTTCTGCTTCTTAAGGCATTATTTTCATCAGTGAATTTTTGTTCTTTTACCTTAGGTCAATTCTACTTTTCTGTACCCTTTTCTTAACTTTTGGTACCTCTTTTTACCAACCTGTTAATTTTCTTTTCATAATTTTTTTTGTGTCATTCACATTTCTTCTCTAAATTTTCTTTTATCATCCTTATATTTTTTTTAAGTCTTCCAGGAATTCTTGTTGAGCTTGGGTTCAATTAGCATATTTCTTTGTAAATATTTTCAAATTGTTGTCTTCTGAGTTTATGTCTTATTCTTTATTCCCACTGTCCTAAATCTCAGGCTTTTTCATACTGCTGTTTTCAGAGCTAGTTCTAGGTGTCTGCAAGTTTTTTATATTTCCACAGTGGTGTCTTTCAAAGAGAGATGTTGTCACTGCTTTTCTGATCTCTGTTCTGTTCTTTACTCAGGAACAGCTCCTGCTCCCATGCAACCATGAGCACTTGTGCTCCTTTTTTTCGTGGAACTAAAATCAGAGTCCCTGTTCCCTTGTAACCCACCATAAATTCTCCTCTCTGCCTTTGAACTGAAACCCCAAACTGAGTATGGCTAATACAGTTGTTAATCAGTGCCAACTGCACCCAGTGTCAGCAACAGTTCCCCTGTAATTTCTTTCTGACCAGTTGTCTGACCCCCTTATTGTCTCTGGGATGAGAGTCCCCAAAATGGCTATTAATGCTGCTGCAGTTATTTCCCTTCTTTTATGTTACTACTGCAAAAATGTTTTTCTCTGACCTTTTGTTGACTCCACTGCTCCAAAATTTCATTTGAAGAGTTATTTTAATTGTTTGGAGGGGAATACTGGGAGAGCTTGTCTGGGTTGGTGCCTCTAATCCCCCAATTTGACTCCACTGCCTTGGTATAAAAATCTTTGTAGATCTTTTCCATTTTTCATCTATTTGAAAGCTTCCAATGAGGGGAAATTCACTACCTTGAAGATGGTCTATTACACTTGAACAGCTCCAGTTGTTAGGAACTTCCCCTTAAATCAAATTGAAATCCACCTTTCCTCAGATTTCCAGCTCCCTTTTATGTACTGTCTTTTTTTTCCTGTCAAATGTAACCCACTTTGAGGGTAGGAACTGTCTTTATTCCTTGTATTTTTAACCTCTCAGTGTTTAATACATTGTCTGGCACATAGCAAGCACTTCATAAATACTTTCTCCCTTTCTGTCTCTTTCATTCTTCTCATTTCATCCTTAAGAACTTATAGGTTGACTTTGCTTGGTGTAGTCTCTTACCAAATTTTCTTTAAAGTTGTATTTGCTTTCATTATTTTTCACTATTATAGGGATTAATGGGTCTGATAGTTTTCAAACATCTTCCATCATAAGATTGGAACAAGGAGTTTGTATTCTAAACCAGTCTACCCATGGCTGACGTCTCTTAGCATCTGAAGGAAATGAAATATGTTCCAAATGGGGCAAGTACCACTACTTCTAGCTACAATTTATATAGTGCTTTAAGGTTTGTAAAGAGTTTTACAACTAGTTTTTTCATTTCATCATTAAAAGGTATTCTTTCATTAGATGAGGAAATTGAAAAAGGAAAAAGACTTAGTGACTTGCCCAGACTCACACAGCCACGAAGAGTTTGAGGCTGAATTTGAACTCATGACTTCCTGATTCCATACCCTTAGCTCTACCACTTTGACATCTAGCTGCCTGTACTAGAGTATTTTCTTCTCTTTATTTTGGTAATTGATTTATATTGATTAAATTTCTTCAGGAAATAGTGACAAACAATATTTTTGTTCCTTTGTCCACCTACTTCCAATATTTTGGCATCACAATTTGTTTAGGTCAGTTTGAAGTTGCTTCAATTGAATATCTTTTCTTTATTTTTATTTTTCCTTATAATTTTGTATTAATTTTGGTTGTTGTTCCAAGAAATAAGTAGTTTGACCAGACATAGACAATTGAGTCAGGAATGACTTCCATATTAGAAATTAATAATTTATTATGTTAAAATATTACTTATTTCACTTTTTATTATGACAGTTAAAGATGACCTGTGGTATAGTGAATAGAGAGATGGGCTCAGAGCCAGAAAAACCTAGGTTTCAGTTCTATTTCTAACATATAGTGGCTATGTGACTCTAGGAAAATAACTTTTCAGTGCTCTCAATAACTCCCCAAGTCTATCAGTTGCAGAAAGGTTGACAACTTGCATTGGTAGAGGGAAATGTCTAATGCAAACCTATCCTGTGTTAATGAAATCAAAGTCCTCATCCTCCTTGTATTACTTGGTGCTTTTTATATCTTATGCATCTGACACTTTTTTTTAAGCCAATACTTATGATATATAGGCATGATACATACATACATACATACTCACATATATGTATGTTACAATTATGTTGTTAGGTCTTTGAGGGATTGGAGCACCATTTTAATATTGTGATACTATTTGGAAAACAAACTAGGTAATGGTCTGCTATGCTGGAAGCAGGACTGGTCCAATTTACAGGCAAAACTAATACCCATATGGTGAGATTTCTGGGTTATTGGAAAACTTGCCTGTGTCCAAAGATGTCTTTGGTTTTCTATGGTATAATTAATTTTCTCCATTAGTCAATCCTTTGGGTTAATGCATTAAAGACCTGCTAAAATATTGTGTACAAGGGATATTACATTAAACTGCCATCCACCATTAGACCATAAAGATCAATTAGACTATCACATTATCCAGTCAGTCAGCTAACAAGGTCCTGAGTGAATGAGGACAGGTAAATTTTGATGGGTAGTGCTTTGAGTAGACAAGGGGCAAAATTTAAGAAATGATCCAAGGAGAAAAAGGCACTAAAAAGGAGGAGTAAAGTGCTTTTCTAGATAAAAAAGGGTTCCGGAAACAATCTTTACAGCATAGTATTGCCTATCCTTGACTGAATAGTTGGCAAGTTGACTATTCAAGCAACAATTCTTGAAGCCCAGTATTTCAGTAATCCAGGTTGGGTCTAGTTTGTTGTTATACAAATGAGCCAGTGAAAATACTATATTGAGGAAGAGAGAGACTTAATGCCCCTATTTTGAATTTTGTGAAACTTGACTTCCAGATGGGGGGATCAGCAACAGATCTGATTCTAACATTTGGGCATATGCTAAATGAATGTGTAGATACCAAAACACAGAGTATTAAAATGTATGTGCAATTAGCTGATTAACCCAGAAAGGGGGTGAATACACTGTATATTTGCACAAGGTGTCACAAAAGCAGCACCACTTAGGACACCACAAACTATCTGATTCAAAAGGAAGTTTTCCCCAAGAGTCACAGTGCAATTTAGAACTCTAGGTTTATTCTCTTCTAAATTCTAGTGTAAAGAAGAATGAAGACTTTTTGCCATGACATCAGGAGACAGAGAGACAGAGGCAGAGGGAAACAGAGACAGACGGAAATAGAGACCAACAGGCAGACAGATAGATTGTCAGACAGACATTCTCAACTATACGAGGTTTTTGCTTTTGGGGGGGCCTGTGTCCAGGGATCAAATGGAATGAATGCATAGTCTATATCACACAGGAGTCATGTTTCTGTTTTCATAAGCCTTCTGTCTAATCTAAAAGCTGCTTGCTAAGAAAATACCACTTTAATTAAAGATTATTGGTTGACAGCATGCTGGAAAGGAAAGGAAAGAATGTCTAGAAGGTGGGAGCACAAGCTGAGGTATTGATTGACATGCATATTTCTAGAAAACATAAGTGCTTAGGAAATAATACATAAGAGGGAAGAATTAGTAGGTGCTTAACATCTAGCTTATACCTAGGTCCTTCTGACACCTTTAAAGGACCAGGAAAATGATTGTACAGTCCCATAGTATCAACTAATTCTTACTTTAAACATTACTTTGCTATTGTGCTCTAATTAAATGCTTTGCTATTTGATTTATGATTCTTGTCTAGTATATTGATAGAGAACACAATGGATGAGAGCATGGCTCTTATTTAAAGAACTATAATTATCAAGGCAGCTACATGGTTCAGTGGATAGAGCACTAGGCCTGGAGACAGGAAGACCTGAGTTCTTATTTAGCTTCAGATACTCACTAACTGTGTGATCCTGGGCAAGTCACTTAACCTCTGTTTTTCTACTCCATTGGAGAAAGAAATGGCAAACCACTGTGATATTGTTGCCAAGAAAACCCCACACAGGACATGAAGTGTTAGATAGGACTGAATGACTGAACGACGACAGCAAATGATCAGAAATACCTCCACACCCATTCTGGAGAAGAAAGGGATTTCATAGTTGAATAGGACCCTTGTGGCACTAGTAACATGTTTTCCCAGCTTGGAATTGTAATATGTTAGAGTAAAACACCCAGAGCCACCTGAAGTCCACGCAAGCTAAGACAAATGAGTACATTCATTAAAGTCCTGTTTGCACTTCATTGCTTATATTGATTAAAGTCATAAATGACCAAAGGTAATTGAAAATATTTGAATTTTCATATATCGCAAATTGTATAGCAGGGATATAGACTCAGCTAACATTTTCACAAACTAATACCCGAAATCAACATAATCAGTAGATGCATTATAAGATCACATTTAAACCAACAAATAATGAATTGATGAATTCCATTCATGAATCTGATGATTATTCTTTCGTGCATTAGCATCATTCAAACTGTGAAGTACATGAGGTTATTTGGGGATTAATATGATCTTGTTTGCAAAGTATTTTTTTAAAATTTTTTTTGAAGAAAGGAGCTATGAAAAGACCAACTATG
The DNA here is from genome assembly GCA_023548195.1 of Bettongia penicillata ogilbyi. Classification (NCBI taxonomy): domain Eukaryota; kingdom Metazoa; phylum Chordata; class Mammalia; order Diprotodontia; family Potoroidae; genus Bettongia; species Bettongia penicillata. The sequence goes on along the minus strand of JAJHZJ010000401.1, from coordinate 1,794,071 downwards.
ATTTGTAGTAATTTAAGAGGATTTTTTAAATTAACTCAGGCTTATTAATATTGTATTGTAGTTATTTTAAGCATAGCTATTATTCTAAGTGAAGCTCAGGCGGCAGCAGGATGGGTCATATTGGAGACAACCAAGATCAGGAGTCTAAGTAGATGACTGGAGGTGGGGTGGGTGATTGATGTTAAGAATAGGTGTATGGCCAGGGGACTGTTAATCTAGGTATATGGTAATTTGAATCTAGGAAAAAGACTGAAGATAGGGAGATCAATCCAAAGCAAAAAGACAAGTAAGTCCTAGGTTCAGCAAACTGGGGTAGAATCAGATCTGATCAGTAGGGAAATTATGGTGGCCAGGCCAGGCAATTAGGGAAGGTCAAAATATTATCTGAGTTAGCATCAGTCAGCTCTAATAGTATGTGACAGACACTCAGAAATTGGGTATCTGGGCAAGTTGAATAATGGGCATACCCAGTATTTGAGAAGAAAGGATAGGATATTAGAAATTGGGTTCCTGAAGTTAGAGAAATACCAGAGCAAAACAGACTCAATGCTGGTCCAGATATCAACTGAAGTAGGATTCCTCATGTCTTTTCTCTATTTTCTCTCCCCACCAATTAGGACTGGAATTGGTTTCAGTATCTGGAATGTGGTTGAGTCTACAGATGGCATTATGTCTTGCCAGGGCTAGAGGGTTTGACTATGAAATTAGAAATGGTTAAAATTACATTAATTTCTTGTTCAATTATTTACCAAAGAAATAATTCTACTTCATTTAGGCTATGGTAGTATGACATATGGAAAGAGCACTGAACTTGGAGTTCAGTTCCAATCCTGGCTCTGCTGCATATGTATGACTTTGAAAACTCATATATATTTGAACATTTTGAACATCAATTTCTTCATATACAAAATGTGGACATTGATGACTTCCCAACTATCTCACAAAGTTGTTGCTTGGAACAAATGAGATAATCTATGTGAAAATACTTTGTAAAGTGCTGTGCAAATATCAGGTATTAGCATTTAAGCTTTAATCTTATGATTTGGTCTTTTGGGAACACTTTGGACAATTTTTTTGTTTTCCTATCTTGTGTCTAACTAAACAAAAGATAAAATATTGATTAAATTTTTTATTTTTCCTTCCCACTTTCCTATTTCTGTAGATGGTACAATTATATTCCCAGTCACATATATTCAAAACCATGGAGTCATCTTTGACTCTTCCCTCTCACTTATCATTTCCCCCAATTCAATCAATTATCATGTCCTGTTAATTCTATTGATATTAATTAATTAAATATTTCTATAATATTTCTCACATCTATTCTGTCTTCTATACTCACACTTGAACTTCCTCCATTTAAGTCCTCATCACCTTTTGCCCAAGTTATTGGCATTTCTAATATCCTGCTGCCTCCAATTATTCCACTTTCTCATCCATCTTCAATCAGCTTCCATATAGTGTCTCCAAAGTACACTGTACTTTGAAATGACATCATTTCCTTACTCTGCAGTGTCCAGTGACTCCCTTTTGTCAATAGAATGAAATATAAATTTCTTAGCATTTAAGATTTTTCATCATTTTTCTTCCACTTACCAGTCTTATTTCCCATTATTCTCCATCATATGCTCTATGTTCCAGTCCTATTAGATTTGAAGCTGTTCCCTAATTTTGTCCTGTATTCTTCCACCCCTGTGCATTCTTATAGATCATTTACTATGCCTCTTCATCACTACTTGTTGGATCCTTTTCTTCCTTTAAGTCTTGGATCAGACATCAATGAGTCTTCCTAGATCATCCAACAGAAAGAGTTCTTTTCCTTCCCAAGTTTTCCTAGGATATTCTGTACAGATCTCTCCTTCACCCCATCACATTTTACCTTGTACTATATATTATATTTATGTACATTGCTATTACCCACCTCCAATATATTTCAAGCTCCTTGTGGTTTTTTTATCTTCTTATCTTTAGCATGTAGCACAGTGCTTTATACATAATGGATTATTAATAAATATTTGTGGAATTAAATTGAATTTCACAAGGTAAAGAAAATGAATAGGGAGATTGCTACTCTGGAGCTAGTGCTGACCAACAAGGAGGAAGGAACTGTTTGATGAAGTGGAAGTGATAACAATCTTGGGGAAAAGTATCTCTATCATCTTAGAATTTGTGATAGAAAAGATTTTGTGATAGAAAAGAATTTGTGATAGAAAAGATTAATGCAGATTAAAGCTGATAATGATTCCACAACATGAGACACTAAACAGGAAAATGATGAGGAACTGACAAGAATGAAATTCTGATCATGTAGTCCTGAAAAATGACAGTGAAGGAGAAAAGGGGAAGGCATTTAAAGAAAATAAAGGTACTGTCTGAAACTGAAACTCAGAAGGCATAGTTTTGAGTTAGGAGGACAAGGGCAGTTGGGGGCACACACATAGATTTGAGGGGGAAGATCTAAGCTATAAGGAAACAGCATGAATTTGAACAAATATTCTTTCCTGAAATTCCTGCATTTCTGCTCTTTCATTTTCTTCAGATTCTCTAAGCTTTGAACTTTGACTGGGAGCTGTCCCACCTTCTTTCTTTCCATATAGCCTTGGGTATAGATGTCTTACAGGCTTTTTGGTAGGACTAACTTGGCCTTTGGGTTAGACATTGCCACTTCTGTATCCTTCCTTATCTCTCCTTGACTTAGGCAAGGATTACCTTCTACTCTCTTCTGCCCCGCAATCACTCAACCTTCTTAGGGAGTTCCCTCATTACCGGCACATGTCAGTCCTGCATACGATAATGTTGCCACACATGGAGCTGTCCAACAAACTCAAACTTTAAAGGGATACATGCAAAAGATGAGAAGGAGGATTGGTTACAGAAGAGAAGGTTGGTTACAGGTCTGTAAGAAAAGTGTCAGGAAGTATTGAATAAGCTAAAACTTGAAAATGTTCTAAGGACAACAAAATGTGATGTTTTCCTGCCAAATCCAGTTCAACCTGGTCTATATCAATTTAATAAAATTCAGTTGGTACAAATTGGTCCGGTCCAATCAGGTTCAATTCAGTTCAGTCCAATTGGTCATTGGCACTTATCAGTATATTCCATATGCTCTCACCCTCTAATTAGAAAGCTGGAGGGCAGAGTAAAAAAAAAATCACACTGAAGCATCCATTCAAAGAGGACTCCCAGGATAGCCATAATCTTCACGTCCTACCAGGATCATATTCACTTTATTTTACTCCATCATGTTGCTAAGAAAACTCATCATTAGAAAACTCATCATCCTTCCATATTATAGTAATTTTGGAACTCACATCTCAAAAACACCCTTAGTATACTCTGATTCTCTTATTGGAGTGCTGGAATACTGGAGTAAAGCTGGCATTTCTTTCTAAGTGAGCCATTTGTTTATACATATTGCATACATGTTCACTTGGTAGGTAATACAATCTATGGAGTGTTGGGTCTGGAATCAGGAAGACCTGAGGTCAAATCTAGCCTCTACAGTTACTAACTGTGTTACCTTGGGCAAGTCAATTAACTTTGATCTGCATCAGTTTCATGAACTATAAAATGAGAGCAATAGTAGCGTCTATCTTCTAGGATTGCTGTAAGCCTCAACAGAGAGAACGAATCCAGGGTGTAAATAGGGAAACACCTGACAATTTGAGGAGGATGGAGAAAGCACTTACAATGAAGGAAATGAGCAAAGTCTTCCTGTGGGAGATGACACACGAGCTGCACCTCAAAGAAAAATAGGGCTTATAAGAGGTAGAGGTAAGAAAGAAGTGGATTCCAGATGTGGCAAACACCATGCACAAAACCTCAGGGGATGGGTGCTGCAAATAGTGTGTGGGATAATTGTAAATAGGTTAGTTTGTCTCTAACAAAGTGTGAGTAAAGGAAAATAATGAATGAATGAAAAAGCATTTAATATGTGCTCACTATGTACTAAGAAAGGGATTAAAAACATCACAAAACAAAAAAGTAAAGACAGTCCTTGCCCTTAAAGAGATTATATTATAACTGAAGAGATAGCATCAATAGAGGAATGGCAGGAGAGGGCTGGGGTATTGTTGACAAAGTTATTGGGATGGTGAAAGCAACTATAAGTAAGTAAACTGACACTCATCAGAGTAGCAATGATAACTCTGATATGAGTATGTTTAGTTTCAGAATTAGAAGTGGGGAGAAATAGATGGGGTTAGAAATAGTCAGGGAGAGGATTTGAGGGTATGAACTTAGATGCCAGGTGACAGGTGAAATAAATGGCCAGAGGGTTTGAAGCATTCTTGGAGCCTGTTTCCATGTTACAGACCATCAAGGACAACCACCAATCAGGACAGATGAGTTCTAGGGCAGGGTTCAGGCATAACAAGATCAAGTTTTTCTGGGTATACGTAAGTGTCTGAATCTCTCCAAGGAAGTATGGCCTGAACCTGCTCATATGTAGTGGGCCATATTTTAATTTTTTTTGACAGGGTTATTAGAATGGTAGACAAGAACAATGCTCTTGACATGATAGGTTTGAATTTCAGCAAGGCATTTGATAAAAGTATCTCAAGATATCTTCGTGAGCAAGGTAGAAGAATGTGGGCTAGATGAAAGCATAAATAGATAGATTGTAACTGGTTGGATGACTGGAGTCTTAAGAGTGTCATTCACTTCTCTGGTCCCGTTTCCCCATCACTTAAATGAGCAGGTTGACTAGGTTAGTGTTTCCTTGAATTACACTGCAAGTGGTTAAAATAGCTTTATCATCAAGGGTGATAGCTAAAACAGCTTTATCATCATACTAAGCAACTTTTGATCTTCAAGGGGATGGCATATAGAAGTCAGAGAGGAGGTTTGTGCTTGGGGGTAGGAGGAGTAGGATACAGGAAGAAGGAGAAGGAAAAGAACCTGTGATTTTTAAACGTTTATAGGTTTTAAGATGTAACACTGTACTTTTGCTAGTAAAAATTTTACTGGCTGGTAAATTAATGTGAACAGTAAGGAAATAGTAGATTGAGGTCTCTTCCAGCTCTAACGTACTATTACTGGCAACTAAGGTTCCTCAAAGCTTTAAAATCCTGGTTTTCTGAATTTCCTATGATCCTATTTTATTAATATGAATTTTCTTAAACCTAAACTTGACTTTAACCCATTCCCATTATTGTCATATACCAAAAATATTCTTCAACTCCTATACTCATACTAGAGGAACTCATTCTATATGTTGATATGCCCTCATACACCCTGGCTTCCCAGCTGATCATCCCCAAATCCTTTCACCTACATCTTCCCTCAACCATCTGTGGAGATGCTCATACCTTAGACTTTACCATCATGTGAATAACTGCTACTTCTATAATAATGAATTGTGGAAGTGGTGCTGAAAGGGAGGGAGTGGTTCAGAGGAAGAGCAACAGTGCCACACAGGGATTGTAGTTAAGAAAACTTTATAGTTAGCTACTCACAAGGGGAGGGGGAAACAACAGTCTGTGTGCAGCCTTCATTGCCCTTGGTCCATGGCTTGCACATACTGAGGTGGTTTCAAATGCGCAAATAGAATTTTAAACAAAGAACCCACATAGCACTAATAGGCCACTGCTCTATCAGAAGGGAATGAAATTGTCTGGATTGTTGAAATGAGAGTATTCTTTTGAATTGATTAATAAGGAATGAGTAATGAGGGGCAGGAACCCAGAAAACTTGACTAACTGTGCCATGCAAGCAAATGTCTGGTCTCTTGGTTTCTGAGCCTTAGCATGTACATGTACTGGGGGAAGGGGGTTAGATGTTAGGGGCTGTATTGGTCAAACTAGTTTTCACTAGGTCATAATGTAATTCCCCTTTTTAATGATATCCTTTCTTTCCATTTGTTTCACTTCTAAGCTTGTTGTTTATTTTCAGTGATGCCTTCAGTCCCTTTGTCTCTCTCTGGTTTTCCCCACACTGTCTTCACAGTCTTGACTATACGTTATCCTCCAACATTAATCTCTTGCTCCCTTGTCTTAACGCCATACATGTCTTACTATTCCTCAGTCCTGGATCACCTGCCCCATCGTTCTTCAATTCTCCTCCCAAGCTGCTCAATAAGGAAGTTCCACATTGAATAAGAATAAACGTTACAAGGCAAGGGGTACATGCTGGGTGTAAGTTGTGTGATATAACCAATAAAGGAATCTGAAGAACAGAAATATAGGGAGTGTGTGATTACATGGCAAACTACATGGCAAAAGCCAGGGATGGCAGGTGGACCCACTGCGTGCTTGCTCTTCACAATTTTAGGAGAAAGCTAGGAAAGCCTCTAACACATTTGGTGGGCTCCTGTGGGAGGACATGAATCAGAGCTGCACAGAAAACCTATGCCATAGGTTATGGGAAGGCTTGGATGGATAGTGATTCTCACTGTTGGAGGGAAGACATGAATCAATGAGATGAGGTGATCAATGAGATCACAGGTGATCCATTTGAGTATTTCAGTATGCCAGAAGTCCTAGGTCTTGCATTTTTATCACATATAGTCCTACATTTACTTCCTACCCAACAAAAACAAACAAACAAATGCATAAATATAGAACTGGAGAAATGTGTCTAGACAGTGGTTCATGTGAAAAATAACTGGGGTTTTTAATGGACTGCAAATACAATGTGTGTCAATAGTGTGCCTACACAAAGCAAATGTGGGGTTGGTTACATTGATAGAAATATAATGCTAAGAACAAGTGGAATGACAGTCCAATTCTATTCCCTACTGGTGAGATGATGTTTAAGGTTTTTATCCACATATTATATGAAAAAGAGCATGTGTAACAGGAAGATGAACACTATGTGCCGATAATCAAAATCATGCCATCTGAAGGTTGGCTGGAGGGAATAGATGTTTTAGCCTGGAGAACAGAAGATAGAGAGACCATCAAGATATTTGAAGGGCTATCATATAGGAGGATTACACTTATTTTGCAAGATACCAAAGCAGGATTCATAGATCCAACTGCTGGAAATTATATGAGGGTAGATTCTGGTTCAGTATAAGGAAGAACTTCCTATGAATTGGAGTTTTGCCCAGCATAGGATGAATGGCTGTGAGAGTCTCATCTTTGGAATATTTCAAATAGAGACTGGATAAACACATCTGGGGATGATACTATCTCATGAAATTATTCCATTGGGCAATTGAGGTAGATCAAGTCTAGCTTTCATTTCTACTTTTAGATTCTGTGACTATATAACTATCAGAATTCCTCAGTGAAAAAGGATGAAGAAAATAATTTTGCTTGGATAATTTAGATTCACTTTTTTTTCTCTTTTTGGAGGAATTAAGGTACTATGGGACTACTTTGATATGGACTCTGGCTTATTTTAATCAGTCATTATTTTTATACTTAGCATATACAGCTTTGCCTTATATTTGAACATGGAAAATTTTTACATCTCTGCTTATCTGAGCCACAAATGAGGGTGTGCTGATGTTTCTTTTTCTTTGTGCTAGTTCCAAAGTCTACAAATGGTCAATAAGTGCTAGGGAATATCTTTTGAAGTAAATGGTTACCTAGGTAGTCTAAGGAAAAATTCCATGAATGGCTTCCATGATAGCAACTATCCCTGAAATTAAAAAAAAAAATCCTGCTTTAATTTTTTCCTCAAATTTATCCCTTATAATTTAATGAAATTATAGAAAATACAGTGATTTATTCACGGTTTTAAAAGATCCTATGTTTTGATAGGTTTCTAGAATTCTTAGAGAACATCTCTGCCCTATGCACTGACAATGTTATGCTGCTCTACTAGACAATCAAGTCAAGGCTTACAAAACATTTCAGATAGCATTTAACAGAGTTCCGCATCAGAAGCTAATGTCTAAGGTGCAGAATTGTGGAATAGAATGGGAGTTGACAGCTTGGACTGAAAACTGGTTAAGGGCATAAGTAAAGGGTAGCAACAAACAGGAAAAAAAATTAAGCTGGACAAAGAATATGAGAGATCTTGGGGAAGAGGATTGGACTCTGATTTGTTATTTACAGAAAGGACTCATCTATGAACGTAGTATGTAAATCAAATTTCTAAATCTTTTAAGCTCACAGTGCTGTTGAACTAGGAGAAAGTCCTGATCATTTAAAGCAAGTTTAGTTTGCTGATTTAAAGTAGGTTGATTTGAAAAATAGAACTCTTGCTGCAGGATGATATGTCACAGATGGCTATATGGGTAAATAGTAAAGAAAGCTCATTTATAAAAACTGGGTGATGTTATAAAAATTTGATAGCTTTCAATACTGGGAGTGTTTATGCACACATAGTAGGTTTTATTTACTGTATCTTACTCTGTGCTAAAATCACATATTATGAATCAACATAATCATTATTATACCAATTATGTCAAAACTAATTTTGTGTAGTGGATTAGAAGTTAGAATGTCAATGAAGCAATATCTGGAATTCAAGTGATTAAAAGAGCCTTAAAACTGACAGAAAACAGCATCTACTGCCACAGGGTCAGTTGAGGGGTGAGAAGCAGTAAAGAGAAGAGGCTATCCGGCAGAGAGGGACAGCAAGGCCCAGCTCATGTCAAATTCTTTCACCTGCGCATTCAGAATAGTGAGAACTGGTTACCAGATGCTGACACAGAACACGGGTGAACAAAGGGGCCTAAAATTGCTTCTCACCATTCTAGGAACTGGAAAGCCAGTTATAGAAAGGGAGAAAAGTTATAAGTTGACAGGACCAAAGAGGTGGATTGTATTAATCAACAGAGGATAGGCTATTTTAGAATGACGGAGATAAAAGGCAAATGCTAAGATATGAAATTAGGAGAACAAATGGAAACATTTGGGTCAACTCTAAGGAAGTGAGTGTTATACTTGTGTTCCTGATATTTAGAGAACTGAAAAAGAAAATTAAGTTATAATTTTTTTTTGAATTTTAGTTCCTTGGAAGGACAAATTATAAATGATGTCACATAATATAAAATAAGAACAACAAGAAAAGAAACCAGAATAGTAAATTAGATTTCAATGTACAGAGAGGCAAGGTAAAGCAAAGTTGTATAACCAGAACTACGTCTGAACTCAGGTTTCTTTTTGACTCCAGGCCAGGCACTCTATCTACTGTGTCACTTAACTGCTTCAAAACAGAACTGATATGTACACAGTTTTAGAGTCTGAGAATTCTATTAAAATGGAGTTTATTATTCAATGTATTAAATAAAAAATTACTTGGAAAACAAGTATGGCAAATCACATATCACAAAAAAATCTAACTAGATTAGTGATCAAAAGATATAAAAGATATTTAATAAATTGCATGTAACACCCAAGGCTCAAGCCTATTTGCATAATACTCTCCTTATTGGTGAAAATTCATTATTCAAAGCTCCATGCCTGCATGAGGGGCAGAAGGACTTAGAGCTTGGAGAGGAGGAATTTGGGGCTTCTGATTTGCAGCTTAGAGAGAGAAGATACATGGTACCAGATTCTCTTCAGGGAGACGTTACATACAAGAGGGAAAAGACTCTGGGAAGAAACTGATGTGGAGTCAACACCTTGTTCTTGTCCCTATCCTCAGCTTCCTACACACTAGACACATTGAATTTGTCTGTGCATGGTATTCGGATAATATGAACTATCTTGTTCCCAGTGAAGTGGTTCCTTCACTTCGTGTATTGTATGGTTTATTCTCATCTGTATAGCTTCTCTGGTTCTCATGATTATTGACTTGGACAGGTGAATTTATTTGCTGTTCACCATGAGTGGTCTTTGGGTAACTGACATTCTGTGGGAAAGGAGTCAAGTCTGGATATATAGCTTTGAGCACTCTTTCCCTGATAAGGGATAGTAATCAGGAGTAGAGCTTGAAGCTAAAATTTACTTGTCCTAGACTAACAATATTTAAGAGGTCAGGTAGATGTAATTTTAGCATTGTACTCTCTGTCTCAGGAGAGTAGAACAGAGAGACTTATGGCCCCAATCTTTTGCTCTACCCTTCAGAGGAATCAAAGGCTTCTTTGGAAAGTGGTAGTAGCATGTAGGGGATATCTATTCAATCCTCTCTGTGAGCCACATCTAGATACCACACACACACACACACGCGCGCACACACACACACACACCCTACACATAAAAAATTGGAAGAAAATTTTTAACTCATCTGTGGAAAAGGGAGACTTTTTCATCAATCAGACTAATATATTGAATAAATTGTTCAGTCATTTCAGTAACGTCTGATGCTTCATTGCTCCATTTGAGGCTTTCTTGGCAGAGATACTAGAGTGGTTTTCCATTTCCTTCTCCAGCTCATTTTACAGATGAGTAAACTGAGGTAAACAGAGTTAAGTGACTTGCCCAGGGTTACACAACTGGTAAGCATCTGAGACTGGATTTGAACTCAGGAAGATGAGTCTCCCTGACTTTAGGCACAGCACTCTATCTATTGTACCTCTTAGTTGTCCCTATAGAATAAATTACTAGGTGATAAAAATGATGGGATTGAAAATGAAAATATAACAGGATTTTACACAATAAAAAGCAGTATCTCTAAAATTAAAAGAAAAATAGATTAGGGAAAAATATCAATTGAAGATCTGACATCCAGAATTTTTAAGGAACTGATACATGTGTTCAGTATTAATAATATGCACCTTCCAGTGTGTGTGTGTGAATTAAAAAAAACTTGAAGGCAGAAATATAAACTGTAAGTTGCCATGTGAAAAAGTGTCAGAGTAAAGCAAATAAGGCAACATATCATTTTATAATCATCAGGATGATAAAAACAGCAAAAAACTGATAAAAGTTCGATGTTAGTGGTTCTGTGGAGAAACAGGCCATTTGATATGTCATTTGTGAGATTATAGATATAAATATTTCGGACAGCAATAGTATTATTGGTAGTTTTGAGTCATAATAAGGTAATGGTAATAACTGGTAATATTGGTAATAATGGTAATATTGAGTTAGTTTTATGTAGTGAATTGGCTTTGGAATCAAGATCTACATTCAAACTTATCCTCTAAGATATATTTGCTGTGTGATCTTAGTATCTCACTTAACCTCTCAGTGCTCTAGGCAACTATCTAACAGTATGAAGTGCAGGGTAGTTGCTGATCTGCATAGGTGGAGGGCGTTTCTCAATAGGAGTTGCCTAAAACAATAAAATCACAGCTCTGGCCCCCCACCCCAAAGACAAAATATGTCACAAAACTGATTATACCTTCAAAAATTCTATTGTTAGTATTTCATCTTCAAAATATCATAAAAGATAACATTTCTATCTTCAAAAAAACCCCTTCATAACTGTTCTTTTTGTAATAGGAAAGACTTTGAAGCAATCTATTCATAATCCAATGATTGGAAAATGAATAAATTATAGTAAGTTAATGTATTATGTACTGTAAGAATGGCAAATATGAGTCATACAAAAGAATGGGGCTAGGCCTGTAAAAATAATGAAAATGAAATAAACAGAATCAGAATGCTGTATGTACACTGACTTACAGATAGAAACAAGAAATGAAACCTACCCATGCAGTCCTCATTGTTTGTCTGAGCTTTATCTTGGGCCTCTTATATTCTTTTTCTCTCCTCTTTCTTTTTAAAAATATATTCTCATTTATTTCATTAAATATTTTCCAAATACATGCAATATTTTTAAAACAATCATTTAAAAAAATTTTGAGTTCCAAATTCTCTCCCCACCTCCAATGCATGCTTCCTCCTTCAAAAGGCAAGCAATTTGATATCAATTATATTTAGGAGTCATACAAAATATTCCCATATTAACCACATTGTAAAAGAAAACAGACAAAACTAAAACAACAAAAAAGCAAAACAAAAGAATCTTCACTCTGCATTCAGAGTTCACCAGTTCTCTGTGTGGAGGTGGATAGAATTTTTCTGTCGGTCCTTTGGAATTGTCTTGGACTGTTGTTTTGATTAGAGTTGCTAAGTCACAGTTTATCATCCTTACAATATAGCTGCTACAGTGTGCAATGTTCTGGTTCTGTTGATTTCACTTTATATCAGTTTATATACATCTTCACGGGTTTTTCTGAAATCACGCTGCTCATTATTTCTTATAGCACAGTAATACTCCATCTCAATCATATACTACAACTTGTTTAGCCATTCACCGATTGATGGATATCTCCTTTATGTACAATTCTTTGTAACCACAGAGCTGCTAATAATGTTTTGTACAAATAAGTCCCCTTCCCTTTTCTTTGATCTATTTGGGATGCACAGTTTTATATCTCTTTGGGGCTAGTTCCAAATTGTTCTACAGAATGTTTGGATCAGATTACAACTCTACTAATAGTCCACCAGTGTCCCAATTTTTTCACATCACCTCCAGTACTTGTAATTTTTCTTGCCAGTCATGTTAGCCAATCCGATAGGTGTGAAGTGACATCTCAGAGTTGCTTTAATTTGCATTTCTCTAATCAACGGTGAATTATAGCACTTTTTAAACGTGACTATCAATTGATTTGACTTCTTCTGAAAACTACCTGTTCGTATCCTTTGACCATTTATCAGCCAGGGAATGACTTTTATTTTTATAAATTTGGCTTAAATTCCTGTATATTTGAGAAACAGGGACTTTATCAGAGAAACTTGCTCTAAGGCCCTCCTGACCCACCCCAGTTTCTAGTTTTCCTTCTCATTTTGGCTGCTACATTTTGTTTGTGCAACGAGACTTTTAATTTTCATGTAATCAAAATTACCTATTCTACTTTCCATGATCCTGTCTCTTGTTTGATCATAAACCCTTTCTTTATCCAGAGATCAGCTAGGTGCATTTTCCATGCCTAGTCTATTTCTGTTATATCTGAATCATTTGTCTATTTTTACCTTATCTTTGTATATGGTGTGAGATGTTGATCTTTGCCTAGTTTCTGCCAAACTGCTATCCCATTGTCCCAGAAAATTTTGTCAAATGGTAAGTTCTTACCAACAAAACTTACATCTGTGGGTTTATCAAATACTAAATGACTATGGTCATTTACTTCTGTGTGCTGTTTGCCTAATCTAGTCCACTCATCCTCTGCTCTGTTTCTTAGCCAGTATCAAACTATTTGGAACAGTTAGGTGGCATAGTGGAAAGATTGTTGGACCTGTAGTCATGAAGACATATTTCCTGAGTTCAAATCCCGATTCAGATACTTACTAACTGTGTGACTCTGGACAAGTCACTTTTTGCCTCAGTTTCCTCATCTGTAAAATGAGCTGGAGAAGGAAATGGCAAACCATTCCAGTATCTCTGTCAAGAAAACCCCAAATGAGGTCATAGAGTTGGACATGACTAAAACTGCTAAACAGCAACAAAACCACATAGTTTTGATGATTGCTGCTCTGTAATACAATTTGAAATTGGAACTTTTAGGCCTTCTTCCTTCACATTTTTTCTATTGATTCTCTTGATATTTTTTATTTTTTGTTCTTTTAGATGAATTTTATTATGATTTTTTGTCTTTTTGTATAAAATAGGTCTTTGGTAGTTTGTTATAATTGAATAGGTAAATTAGGTAGAACAGTCATTTTTATTGTATTGGTTTAGCCTACCCACGAGCTCATTCTTTTTGATATTCTCAATATTTTTTTTCCCAATAGTTTAGATCTTTCTTTATTTATATGAAAAGTATTTTCTAATTTTAATAATTTAATCCCTGGGTTAGTTTTGGCAGGTTGGTTCCCAAGTATTTCATATTTGTCTGCAGTCATTTTAAATAGAATTTCTCTTTCCATCTCTGGGTGCTGGGTTTTGTTGGTAACATAGAAGTGCTGATGACTTATGTAGATATATTTTATATCCTGTAACTTTGCAGAAGTTGTTAATTGTTTCAACTAGTTTTTCAGTTGATTCTCTAGGTCTCTATACGTATACCATCATATCAACTGCAAAGAGTGGTAGTTTTGTTTCCTCATTGCCCATTTTTATTCCTTCAGCTTTTTCTTGTCTTACTGCTATAGCAAGCATCTTTAAAACAATATTGGATAATAGTGGTGATAATGGACATCCTTGGTTTACCCCTGATCTTAAAGGGAATATGTTAAGTTCATGCCCATTATAAATAATTCTTACTCTCATTTTAGATAGATACTACTCATTATTTTAAGTAATGCTTCCTTGAATATTATGTTTTCTAGTGTTTTTAATAAAAAATTGTATTTCTATTCGGCTTTGATTTTTTTCATCAGGAATGCTCTATTTTCATCAGGAATGAAAGTTCTCTATTCCATTAAATATCCATTTTCTCTTTAAAGATTATACTCATTTTATATATATATATATATAAAGATTATACTTTGCTGGGTAGGTAATTTTTTGTTGTAATCCCAACACGTTCGCCTACAGAAGATCATATTTCAAGGCCTTTGCTCCTTTAATGTAGAAGCTGCTAAATCTTATGTGATCTTGACTGTAGCTCCATGTTACTTGAATGATTTCTTTCTAGAAGCCTGAAGTATTTTCTCTTTGACTGGGGACTCTGAGATTTCACTATAATATTCCTGGGAATTTTCATTTTGGGATTTCTTTTAGGTAGTGGTCAGTGGGTTCTTTCCTTTTCTATTTTCCCTTCTAGTTCTAGGATATTGGTGTAGTTTTTTTTTTTTTTTTGATAATTTCTTGAAATATGACATCTAGCCTCTTTCTTTGATCATGGTTTTTAGGTAGTCCAATCATTCTTAAATCATCTCTCCTTGATCTATTTCCTAGGTCAGTTGCTTTTCTAATGAAATATTTCACATTTTCTTCTATTTCTTAATTCTTTTGATTGTTTTATTGTTTCTTGATGTCTCATAGAGTCATTAATTTCCATTTGCCCAAATCTGATTATTAAGGAATTTTTTCCTTCAGTGAGATTTTGTGCTTCTTTTTCTGTTTGACCAATTCTGCTTTTTAAGCTGTTATTTTCTTCATTATTTTTTGTTCCTCTTTTACCTAGTTGTTAATTGTCTTTTCATGGTTTTCTTCCTTTGCTTTTATTTATTTACTAATTTTTCCTGAATTTGATTTCAAAAATAATTTTTTTGGCTCCTCCAGGAATTCTTATTTGGCTAATGTCCAACTCACACCTTTTCTTTGAGGCTTGCTTATTGCTGTTTCGACTTGTCTACTTCTGAGTTTTTCTCTTGATCTTTTCTGTCACCACAGTATCTTTTTATAGTTAGATTTTTTTTCTCATTTTCCTACTTTATTTCTTGATTTTGAACTTTACATTCAAATTGGGCTCTGTTCCTTGTGTGGGGGTAGGAAGGACACTGCATCAAACTTCAGACTTTTTTACACTGATATTTTCAGAGCTAGTTCTGGGGGTTTGGAAGTTTACAGTGCTTCCAAGGTGGTATGATCTCAGGAGAGGTGAAGTCACTATGTATGGATCAGAGACCACCAACTCAAATAAAAATCAGAGACTTCTCAAGGTAGAAGAAAAGGAATATTTTATTATGATTGCATGAGGAAGGGTATCTCCTCTCTAATAAATAATCAGGAGAATGAGGCAATTACAGAAGGCAAAAATAGAGATTATATAGCTCTAATGCAGATTCCCATCTCCCTGCTTCCCTTTTACTCCCATTGGCTGGAAGGCAGACTCACAATCTAAACACGACAGTCTACCCTGTGAATAGGGGCCAAGGTAGCAGTGGAATAACCAATAGACATTATGTCGATGAGGCATCCCAAGGGGGGGTTGTGTTAGGCTGATATGGCAACCCAAGGGTGGTAATTTAAGTTTCATATTCCCAAAACTCACATGATTTCTGGGAAACCAAAACTTAGACCTAACCATCTACTAAAAGCCTTTTGTTAAGCACTGAGAAGTTTTTACTAACTTCATTCCATTCAACTACACTCATAGTCTCCACCCAGGAAGGAACCCTGATCCATTGGGATTCCAATTAATATTGTTCCTCAGGGTCCTTGATCCCTTGTGACCAAAAGTGATGCTTCCACTCAGGAGTCCACTCTATCTTGAAGGAAAGTACTCTTCTCTGCCCTCAAACTATGGCCAAGAAGTGGGTATAGGCAATGGAGTTGCTAAATAGCACCTGGACCTGCGTCTAGTGCAAGAACAGAGATTCCTTGTAATTTCTTTCTGATCAATTGTCAGGTCTCCTCACTATCTCTGCCAGTAAATCAATAATAATTAGTATTTGCCAGGCACTTTGATAAATTCTGGGAATGCAAAGAAAGATAGAAATAGCA
Organism: Bettongia penicillata ogilbyi; assembly: GCA_023548195.1. NCBI lineage: Eukaryota > Metazoa > Chordata > Mammalia > Diprotodontia > Potoroidae > Bettongia > Bettongia penicillata. Next base: position 1,777,892 of record JAJHZJ010000401.1, on the reverse strand, counting down.
TTGCCTTGAAGGAACTCTGATTTTAATGGTAGAAACAAGATACAGATACATAGAAGACATTATATCAGTAAGTACCCTAACATATACAAGGGGTATCTGCTACTATAGGTTCTTAGGTCTACATTAATCAAAAGAAAGACAACTTTTGAGGGGTAAGCAATCACTTTAATCAAACACATATATCATTCCTTTAACCAAGCACATATATCATTCACCTGGTCCAGGTGAGCCAGTGCCCTGAACTTCAAAGAAAATACAGAGAAATTAAAAGTGAACAGATATGGCTTCCTCTGCCTGAATTCAACAGACAATTCCAACCAGAGAGGGAAACACTGACATCTGGGCTTTCAAAGCTGGGGAACTCAGCTTCCCAGAGTCCTCATCTGGTCAAACAAACACTTCCAGTCAGTAACCCCCAAAGGAAAACCTCCACTCAGAGTGTTTATATCTTTTATTAGAGTCAAAGGGCATGGCCCTCTGACCCAGTCCCTCAATAAAAAAACAAACAAACAAAAAAGGCATTTGGATACTCCTATAAAACAAGCTCCCTAATCAAGCTTCCCACAATGGGCAGGCCCATCAGTGGGTGGGAAAGATCCTCCTTAATCACATTCAGATAGAGGCTTTATACTTCTTGATTGTACTAAAACAAAAAAGAGCGAAAGATCCTGTTTTACTTGCCATTACATATATGCAGAGCAGAAGGACAACACTAGTACCTGAGAGGACTGGGGAAGGCTCTTGCATGAGATAAGATTTGAACTGAGTCTTGAAGGAAGGCAGGATACAAAAAATTGAGATGAGGATGGAGAGTATATGCAAAACAATGAATTTGGTATTGCAAAATTATCTAATAATGTATTTAAAAAAAGAAAAATTAACAAGGAACACTGAAATAACTGTTCAATGATAACAATTGCAGTTATTTTTAGTGTAAGCTATTAACCATGTTTCAGTTTGGTACATTTTGGAAATTTTTACATTTTTTTACCCTCCTGTTTTATGTAGAATAGCATTAATTTACAATTCCCTACATTAAAAAAGAGAAAGAAAATCTTGGATAGTCCTAAGCAATGGATAGCACAAAACTTGCATATATTTTGCTTTGGAGTAATTTTTACTTGTATCTGTTTGCATCTTTCCTAATTATCTTTGATTTAAACAAATTTCATGTCCACATTCTAAATGACAGTAAGAGGACACAATCCACAGCATGTATGGTCAACTAGTCAAGGCATACTAGAATTAACCATTTTCTGTAGATAATCTGTATCCTAAAATTGCGAAACTTTCTAAGATAGGCAAAGTGTCTTTCCCTAGATTTATCTAAATAAATAGACTGCCAAAACTGGAGATGACTGAGTTGTATTCTCTGTTGGGCAATGTGGTTAATAAAAACTTTTTAAGTTGTTACTCTTGTTATTTCCTTGTTCTGTATTTCCTATTGTTGATCCGTTCCTGTATTGTCTTTCCTCATTAGAATGTAAGTTCCTTGAAGGCAGGAACTGTTTGATTAGCTCTATGCCTGGTACATAGTGAATTCTTAAGAAATGCCTTGTTTGTATTTATTTGAATTAGACCTATTGAGAAGAAAGGGAGGTAAGTTATACGATAAGATCTGGGAAGAAAATGTCAATATTTTGAAATAGAAGTCTCCAAATCTCATAATCATCAGAATGATTAAAATAGCAATACAGACATATTTTGGATATTTTGCCATTTGATAGAGGCTTTTTCCTTTCTATTGTATGAAGTTTCACTATATGGAATTTCACCATATCTGAATTGGAAAAGCAGGAAATGAATTGAGCATGCTATTCTTAAAGACTCACATTGATCAGATTCTTTGGGGTTGTTTACAAAAGTAGCTTCCCAGATGTTTGCATTTCTCAGTTACAGCTGTGAAATGTGAACAGATGATGCATCAATCTGCCAAGCCATCCTTGGATGAGGGAAGATGAGCAGTCAATTGGAATATTAGGGCCCTGATGCACCATGGTGAGATGTATGTATCTTCTAGGTAGTTTCTCATGAGTACAATCCAAACTAGTGGTAGTACTGATTTTAATACTGACAGAACAATCTAGGAGGAGTGGGAACTTCGATCAAAATGGAGCTTATATATAAATATAATATATTTATACAGTTTATAAATACAGTATATAAATCTGTTAGTCATCCAAACAAGAATTTATTAAACATTTTCTATGTGTTAGGCACTGTATTAGGTGCCATGGGCATAAAGAAAGGCAAAAATAGTGCCTATCCTCAAGGAGCTCACATTCTGAGGAGGAGTTAACATGCAAATAACTCTGTAAATGTAAGAGATACACAGTGTTCATGGAAGATAATCTCAGAAGGAAGGCACTAGAATTATCAGGATCAGGAAAGGCATCCTGCAGAAATTAGGATTAGAGCTGAGTCATGATGAAAGCCAGGGAAACCAACAGGTAAAGGTGAGAAAAGATAGTATTCCAAGTATGGCAGACAGTCAGTGCAAAGGCAAGGATCATATGCTTTGAAACTTCTACAGAAGTATGAAAAAATATAGTCAAAATATGGCTGTGGTTCTCATATTTGTTTTGTGGACCACTTAATTTATACCAAAACAATCTGTAGACCACTGAGCCTATGTCTTTCTTGTGAGGCATGGGGAAGGCGAAAAGAAATAAATGTTTATACGGTGCCTACTACGTGCCTGTCACTACTCAATCAATCAATAAATATTTATTAAGCGTCTACTACGTGCCAGGCAGTTTACTAAGCTCCGGGAATACAAAAAAAAAAAAAAAAGGCGAAAGACAGTGTAGATTGCAAGGAACTCACAATCTAATAGAGAAAACTACAAGCGAAGAGATATGTACAAACAAGATATATTCAGGACAAATATAACCTGTGAATAGTCTGAGCTGCCTGAATGGTGATCCAACTGAACAGTTCTAGTTGGGCAACTCAGTTCCTCCTCCCCTCCCCTCCCTAATGCTCCCCTCCTTTACCTGAGGGTGTTCTGCCTAAAAGAGGCTACATTTTGATGGCTGAAACCTACCTAGTTAACTTAGGGTTTACCGACTAGATTCCTTTCTCGATCGATCAAGTCTTAACACCCAGTTCATTCTGGATCTCGGAGATTGGACAGAAATAGGTCTATGCCCAAGCACCACTTAAATGATTATTTTTTGGGGCCCCCAAAGAATCTGATCAATGTGAGTTTTTAAGTATAGCATGCTCAGTTAATTTCCTGCCTTTCCAATTCTGATGTGGTGAATTTCCATATGACAAAATTTCATACAATAGAAAGAAAAAAAGCCTCTGTCAAATGGCAAGATAGCCAAAATATGTGAATGTAAGTAGTAACTGTTCATCTTTTAGCAGCAACCTCTTGGTATGACTTTTTTTTTTTTAATTAAAGGGGCCATCTTCACTCACTTCTAAAAGAGTCCTAGTTACTGAAAGGATATTGCCTCACTCAAGGTAAGAATCTGGAAAGACCTTACATTAAAAGGGCCAAGGTCTTCCACTGCACCCTGGGCTGTCTCCAGGGGTCCTGATTGATATTTGGTCACTCTAGCTCTGGAGGATTCAATGAGGCTGGTAACTTTGCTTAGCTTTCCCTCACTCAAATCAAAGTCAATTGCAAGTCATATCATTATCTCCCTGATGTCATGGTCCTCTTAGAGAGTGAAGGACAAACCACACAACAGGACAAATAGGAAATTATCAAGAAAGGGAAGACACTAGAATTGCTAGGAGTTGAGAAATTCTTGTAAAGGATGGAATTTTAGTTGGAACTTAAAGGAAGTCAGGGAAGCTAGTAGGCAGACATAGAAATGGAGAGCATTCTAGGAATGGGGGACAGTCAGAGAAAATGTTCAGAGGTGAGAGATGGAGTATCTTGTTCAGGGAATAGGAAAGAGGCCTGTCAACAGACTAAAGGATGACTTTTGAGAAATAAGGTATAAGAAGATTGAAAAGGTAGGAGGAGGTTAGGTTTTACAGGACTTTGAACCCCAAACAGAGAATTTTCTATTTGATTCTGGAGACAATAGGGAGCCACTAGAGTTTATGGAGTAGAAGGGTAACAAAGTCATACCTGTGCTTTAGGAAAATCACTTTAGTGATTGAATGGAAGATGGATCGGAGTGGGGAGAGACTTGAAGAAGGCAAACCTACCAGCAGACTGTTGGATTAGTCCAGGTAGAAGGTGATGAGGGCCTGCACCTGAGTGCAGTGTCAGAGGAGAAGAAAGGGGAATATTCAAGAGCTGTTTCAAAGGTGAAATCTGACCTTGACTACAAATTGGATATGGGGGATGAGAGATAGTGAGGAGTAGAGCATGACAGCAGGTTGTGAGCCGGGGAATTGGGAGTTTGATATTTTCCTCTATTGTAATAATGAAGGGGAGTAGGGATTCAGGAAAGGAAGACAGTGTAGAGTTTAATTGGTTCATCAAGGGGTCAAGATAGGGAAATAGGAGAGAGTGGCTAGTTTAAGGGAGATAGACTGGGAGAGAATTGAGGAATCAAGGGATTGGAGATGATGGTATGGATAGAGAAGGATTTTGTAAGGGGAGGCAGAAAGTCAATAGATTATGATCAGATAAGGGGATTTCAGAATTCTTTTTTTTATTGCATTTTATTTTCTTTTTAAAAATAGTATTTTATTTTTTCTAATTACATGTAAACACAAATTTTAACATTCACTTAAATTATTTTGAGTTCCAAATTTTCTTGAATTGCAGAATTCTTGAATATGAAGACAGCACATTTTTGGGTGATAGCAAGATCAAGGGTATGACCATTTTGTTTTAAGTCTGAGAAAAGGTGGAAGAGGAGAGTGATTGGAAAATGAGAAGGTTGAAAAATTGGATGGCTAGGGTGTTTGAGGGACTGACAGTATAAATGCGTGTTGAATACCCCTAATGTGAGGTCAGAAGTTGAGGAGGAGAGGAAAATTTTAAGATGTGTACCAAACTCACTGAGAAGGAAACTGGAGTGACTTGGAGGTTTGTAGACAACAGCTACCAGAATTTTGATTTGGGCAGTAGATATGAATAGCATGAACCTCAAAGGAGGAGAGGTTACTGATTGCTGAAAGTAGGTAGAGAACCTGGAAGTGGCAGTGAGGAACAAGGAGTATTTTAACTTCTACCTCTACTGGTGAAGTGAGGGGAATTAGTGAAGGGATAGCCAGTGTTTCAATATCTAGGATGCAAGTTTCAGTAATAGCTAATAGATGGAAGGAATGGGAGAGGAAAAGATTTAGGAGGAAGGGATATTTGTTTCCTATGGAACAGGAATTCCACAGGGCACAGTGGAAGGGGAGAGTGATATTTGGTTGAACCTTTGAGGTAGAAAGATTGAAGGGGGAGGGAATAAGGAATCAAGCAGAAAGGGGTGGGAAATAGGGTTTGGATCATGAAGTGTAGGGATTCAAAGTCACTAAGATGTATAGGATATGACCAGGTGTGAGATTGTTCAGCATTGACTTTTCTTCCCAAAGATGAATGGAGACTGGGAGACAAGTGCAGTATTAGGGAGATCTTTCTTTACAAAAGGCCTTGTGGAAGTTATTCCTTTGGAAGACACCTGACCTGACTGCTTGCCTTCCCTCAAGGGACATACTACACAGCAGGAGATGGAGAGTGGAAGGCCTGGAGTTAGTGGAAGGTCAAGCTCCTCTATGGAGTCAAACTAAGGGCAAAGTACTTTTCAAATATCATTTCATATTAATGCTCACAATTCTCACAACACAATGTAGATTTTGTAACTATTCCCATTTTACAGCTAAGGAAACTGAGGCAAATAGAGTTTATTTGTCCAGAGTCACAGTAAGTGTCTTTCCTTATTGGAGAGAAATGTTCCATAATCTACTGGAGAAAATAATTTAAGACCAGTGAAATTCTGGCTAAAGCTATACAAATAAAATAATATTATATTTTAGTAAAGATTGAACTAGTTCCAGAAAAAAAAAATAGATCTTGTCACAATGCAAACACTCATAGTATGAGACCTACCTGAGACCTTAATAGGAAATCTAGGAGTTGTATATTACTTTCAGAAATTCATAGAATTTTATTGTGTAGAATGAAAAAAGAATTCTCCTTATTTTACCTTCTCATCTTCTTCTGTCTCAGAGAAATAGGTGACTCTTCTCGTTGCCAAATGACTTGTGCGCTTGAGTCCATTTTCTCCAAACTCTTTCAGGATCTTGCTTCATTAATCATCCTCTTTTATTAAAAACATCTTCAACCTCCCTCTCCTCACTACAAACACATAACAAAATCTTCTATGTTACCCTGTTTAGGTCATATGTTTGCTCTTCCTTTCATTCATTCAATAAACAATTTAAGCACATACTACTCACAAGAAACTATGGTAAGTGCTGAAGATAAAAAATCAAAATGAAAACAACCCCATTCCCTCAAGGAGTTCACATTTTACTGGGGGAGGGTGAGAAATATATACCACATACAATGCAGATATTGAGGAAGGAGGTATTACTGAAGTAGGAGGAATCACTAAGTAGGCATCTGAACTCAACCTTGAAGAAAACTAAGGATTTTGAAAGATAGAGCTGAGAGGAGGTGCTGTCCACCTGTGGAACAGTTAGTGAAAAGATATATGGGGCAGGAGATGGAAGGTGGAGTTCAGATAATGGCAACAAGGCCAGTTTGGGTAGAAAGTGGGGTTGGGTGGGGAGGAAGTTAATGTGAACTGTCTGGAAAGATATTCCGGAGGCTACCTTTCATTGGAAAACTAAAAAAATAGTGCATGTACTGCTTGCCCCCATTTCCTTCTTAACTCCTTATAAGCTGGCTTTAATGAAACTTCTTTCAAAGATGATCGATGACCAGGTCCAGTGATCCTCATCCACATTGGCCTCTCTGCAATGCTCTGTACTCTTCACTTTCTTGAAATGCTCTTTTCCATCCATTCCCATGACCCCTTACTCTTTGATTCTCCTCGTTTCTTCCATTACTCTTTGTCTTTCTCCTTTATTGTCTGTTTTTTCTTGCCATTCCCTAAATATATATATTCCCTATATTCTGGGTTTCTTTTCTTTTCTTTTTTTGTTATACAAACTATCCCTTCAAAATGTTATTTATTTTCTCACTTTCAACAGATATTGATGCATTACACTCTCAGATCTTTCCAGTTCTGTCCTGTCTACCAATCACCAGTTCTTTATTTCCAATGACTTGCTGATTATTTCTTGGAGGTCCTGTTGGCATATTAGAATCAATGCAACTAAAAAAAAATTACTTCATCTTCTCTGCTTCTTAACCAGCTCTCTTCATGTTCCTATTCTTGTTAATAATGATATCACCCTTCCAGTCATCCAGGCTTGAAATCTCTTCTCCCTTGATTGCCACATCAAAGAAGTCACCAAAACCTATCTATTCTTTGTTTAATGTATATCTTGTATCTACCCCCTCCTTCCTATTCTTATTGCCACTACGCTAGTTGAGTATATTGAAAGGTCTATGTGATGTCTTATTCCTTGAACTAGAGTATTTGTGTATTACTTTTCTTCTCATCTGCTAGAGTAAAAATACTTTTTCTATGTTTCATGCATAGTATAATGCTTTACATATAGTAGTTGGTCATTAAATACTTGTAGAAAGCCATAGACAGAAGAAAAGAGAAACAAGGGAACCTCATGAACATTCCTCATGACATTCAAGTGCTGAGTAAATGCCAGTTTTTAATATGCAGTTGTTTCAACAAAAAGGATCATTCTTTTCCAGTTTAGGAAGAAAATGCTTAGTTCAATGGAAAAGGTGCTTCATTTGGGTTAGAAAACTTGAGTTTGAATTTTGCTTCAGTCGCTTTCCCCATGTGACCTTGAATGAGTCAGTTATCTCTTTGGGATTCAGTTTCCTAATATCTAATATGAGAGGTCTGGATACCATGAATTCTAAAGTCTATTCCATCTATGTTCATCTTTTCACACATGGTATATTATTTTACAATCATGCTGTTGTATTCCATCAGCAGAGTTTAGCTACAAACCCTTTAGTGGAGAAAGAAATCAGAGGGCTATTTCTCTCAAACTTGAGTTCAGTGTGTTGTATTCATTGTCTAGATGAAGTTTCCTCTGAATATCTTGATTCTGCCATGAGCTACAGTCTCTGACAGGGCTGTTTCCCAGGGCATAAGAATTTCTGATTTATTATTATTTTGACTAGTGATTTGCATGCAGTGAATGATGGCTCTTGATCATGGTAATTTCAAAGTAAAAAATAACTTGCATTTCAAAAGAATGTTTTATGTCTCATTTATAATTCTCCAAAGTAAATTATAACAATTCAGTAGTTCTATCTGGGTACATGTATTGCATAGATAGTACTGGAGGAGCCTTTGAATACTGCTTTGGATAACTGATAATTATAGGTATGATTGTGATTATTTCAGGAATAAATGATTCTAATAGTTAATGTACATGATAAACATCTGCTGCCTTATCCATTATATTTAGGTTTTTTAAAGCATTAATATTTGTCATAAAATCATTAAAATTATGTTGCAGCATATGCGCTAACATCTGCTGAAGAAGATGAGTAGGTAAAATCGTTCTGTGATTAATTCGATAACACCTTCCAAATGAAATCTACATGTATTCTAATACGTGATGGCTTCAATTCAAAGATGAACATACAGGATGGTGGCAAAAATATGTTGGAAAATATAATTCAGTCTTAAGAAACAGAGATCAAAGACTGGTAGATTGTAAAGAAGCCTCATATATACATATCATAAATAATTTCTACAAGATAATAGATAGTCAAGTGACTATGGGTGTGGTAAGCACCAAATATAATCACAAAAAAATGAAATTCACCTTAATATATATGAAAAGCTTATTTATCAAACATTTACTCAGTTCATAAAATTGTTAAAGCAAAGATTGAAATCAATGCCAGATAAGAAGGAATAAAAATAAAAAGACACTGCATAAAACCAAGATAGCTTGAACTTGACCTATTGAAACAAGCTACCAATGAATCTTCCATCACATACACACAGATGAAATGGATGTAAGAATAGACACTGATATGGGCCACCCAATTTCCTAAGGAATTTTAACTACAATAATGAGAACAATAAAGAAGTCAAGAAATCATCTCAGCTAACAAACACAATATTCTTTGCCATGAAGAGAAACATTTTTAATTTAAACTAATTTATAAAACCATATAAAGGGAAGGGGAGAAGAGTGTGAACAATGTTAGTTCATATAATATAGAGAAGCAATGGAGGAAAAATTAATGTTAGAAATCTTGACATGAGATTCTATTAAGTTATATCTTTCTGAGACTAAGAATGAAACTTGGAGACAACAGGAAAAATGGAAAAAAATCTGTCAAGATTTTATAACAAACTCTTTTCTTCATCAAAGACAATGGGAGCATTTGGACACTAACATCACAGTCCCTATTTTGCCGCATGAAGAAAGAGAAGAACTAAATGGAAAGAATAGCTGGATCAGATAAAATATATACAGAGAATTTTCATTCTGAGGATGACATGTTGGGATAATATTGAGGGACTGGTTCTCAAGGTCTTTGAAATAAAAGATGCAGAATAATTAGAAAAATGACATTATTACTAACAAAAGGGTAAGGAGATAATAACTATCAAACTGTATATTTACATTTTTGTCTATAAAATTTTTACATGAATAATTTACACATAGAGGATATCCTTGTTAAAAATATAAAAAAGGAACAGAGGCCTTTACAAATGATTTTTTGCAAAACACCACATTTTTTATGGTTATCCTATTGACTATTTTGTACAAAGGCATAAAAATTTATTATTTTACTGTGTCTCATTTGTTGACTTGTACGTCAATTTCATGATGTCATGCTTTCCCAGGTTCTGGATAATGGACAAAGCTATAGCGTTTTCCTAGTCACCAATGGAATATAACAAGCCTTTGTGCTTGCTCCCATGCTTTTTAGCATGATGCTTTCAGCCATGCTGTCAAATGTTTTCAATGAGAATGAAAATGGTATCAAGGTCACCTACTGCATCGATGGTAAATTCTTCAACTTGAACAGGTTATAAGCTGAGACCAAAGCGGAGGGAGTGTTAGTGCATGATTTTCTGTTTGCAGATGTCTGTGCACTCAGCGCAACTTCTGAAGAAGAGATGTTAACAAAATATGGATCAATTCTCTGCTGCTTTTGGCCTAAAAATTAACACCAAGGAAACACAAGTGCTCCATCAGCCATCACTACACCATCCATATATGGAGCCATTGGTTACAGCAAATGGAGAAGTTTTGAATGCTGTAGGTAAGTTGAGTTACCTTGGTAGTGTACTTTCCAGGGATGTACACACTGAATGAGGTCTATGCATGCATTGCCAGAGCTACCTCAGTGTTTAGGAGGCTGCAAAGGCAAATATGGGGAGAGGTATTAGCCTAACTACAAAAGTGAAGGTCTACAGAGTCTTTGTGCAGGTCTTGTTGTATTCCTGTGAAACACGGAAACCGAATCACTTCCATTTGAATTGTCATAGGAAGATTCTGAATCACCTGTCAGGATAAAATGTCAGACACTGAGTTCCTTACTCAAATTAAACTGCCAAACATTCAGACTGTGCTTCAGAGAGTGCAGCTATGATGGGCTGGTCATGTTGTTCGAAGGCAAAACATATGCTTGCCAAAAAAACATTTTATGAAGAACTCACACAGGGCAAGTGTTCACACTGTGGTCAGAAGTAGTGATGCAAGGACACTTTCAAGGTCTCTCTGAAGAACTTTGGAATTGATCGTGTGACTTATGAGACACTGGCATAAGACTGCTTAGCATGGTGTGTTCACATCAGGGAAGGTGCTGTAGTCTATGAGCAAAGCAGAAGTGAAATAGCTCAAAGGAAGCGTAAGATGTGCAAATTTAGAGAATCCACCCCAAATGTTCACATGGACTATTAGTGCCTGACCTGTGGTAAATAGAGCATTCTGAAATTGTGTTGTTCTGATCAGTCACAGTCTGACACACTGACACTTGACTCTAGCATAGTGACGTCATTTTGGTCCTCTCTGAGACAACCAACCAACCTTTTGCCGACTAAAAAAAAATTGATTATGTAAAACAAAATGCTACCTTAAAAGCTGGCCTCTAGCAAAGTATCTCCTATGTACATGTTAAGATTATTAATTTTTTCTTTTTTGTTATGAACATGAGATATTAACACATGAGTATCTCCTTATAAAAAGAACAAAAAAAGAAGATTGCACATGAAAATGTGAACTATTATGTAAAGTTTTTTAAAAATTACACACAAAATTTAAAATTTTAAAAAATTCAATATGTTGCTATTCTATTAGAGACAGTGAATATGACATATATAGGAAGGCATGAGGAGACTTATGTGAACAGAAAGTGAATGAAGGAAACATAGCTATGAAAAAATATATCTACAACAACACAGATGGAAGGAGCAACCACTATTAAAAAATCAAAAATAAATGTTGAAGAATAACAAAGAACAAGGGTGTCCCTTCCCTCCAAAGAAGAGATATGAGAAGATACTCTTCTCCACCTCTATCCCCTCATACCTTTGAAAAGCTGGTAAGTCCAGAGGTGCAGAATATTACATATTTTTAGTCTTTTTCAATGGATTTATTGGCTGTATTGATTTTTTTTTCTTTTTCTTCTTTTTTCTTTCAAAATGTTCTTTGTGATTTAGGATTGCTCTCAGAGAGAGGAAAGGAGAAATAATGTTAGGAGACAATTAGATGATATAAGAACAAAAGATAACAACAAAATTTATTTTATAAATGAATAGTATGAAATTAAAAAGAAATAGCTTTGCATCAGCAAAGACATATGAGAAGATACCTCCTTCACTTCTTTTCAGGGGTTGGAAGTCCCTGTTCGTGATGCATTGAATATTAGGTCAGATTCTTTTTTCTAATGTGTTGAACAATTTTGGGAAAATGTTCTTCTTTCTTTGGTAATTTTTTTTGTTTGCTTTAAGGGATTCCTTTTTCATTGGAGAGGGACAGAAATATGCAAGAAGAGGTCTAGAAAACATATGGACATAAATTATGAATAAAATTATTTTAAGAAAATAAAATGGCTATTCTAACATTGCCGTAATTTTTTGTGTGTTTCGTTTTGAGCTTTTTTCCTGCTTTTTTGTGTATGTTTGGTTTTAATATTTGTCTGTCTATCAATCATTTTTTTATATTATGATCACTATATTATCATAATATGCCCCTTGCCTGCATTTAATTTTTATTAATCTTATTATCTGTCACTGGGAGCTTTTTTGTTTATTTATTTTTATTTTGGTAAGCTTACCTTTCTTCTTTTGAGAACTTTTCATGTCCTTTGAAGATGTATTTATTGAGACATAGAAAATAGTATATTTTCATCAATTCCTCATATATCTTGGATATCAGGCCTTTACTGGAGAAATTTGCTCTAAAGTTTTTTCTCCAGTTAACTATTTCCCTTCTGATTTTACCCTCATTAGTTTCATTTGTCCAAAACCTTTTTAATTTTATGTAATCACAATTGTTTATTTTTATCTCCTATAATACTCTCCATCATCTGGTCAATAATTCTTCCTCTATTCAGAGTTGTGAAAGGTATTTCCTTTGCCATTTCTCTATGTTTCTTATACTATCTCCTCATTTTAGTTAGGTATCTATTTGGGGCTTTTGTCATATATGGTGTGAGATGTTGGTTTAAACCTCATTTCTGTCAAGCAGTTTTCCAATTTTCCCATAAGTTTTATCAAATAGTGAGTCCTTATGCTAGTAGAATCCTTGAGTTTATTGAACATTCTATGCTATTTTATTTAGTTATTTCTTGATCTTGAGTGCTTAATTCATTCCACTCAAAGACTTCAATTTAAAGAAAAAAAATAGTTTTGGCAATTATTCTTTTGTAGAATAATTTGAGAGCTGGTACCAAGAGGCCCCATTAATTTCAATTCGTTTTCATTAATCCTTTGACATTCTTGACCCTTTTTCCTCCAGATGAATTTTATTATTTTTTTCTCTAGCTCTATAAAGTAATCTGTTTGGTGTTTAGAATGATATGATGCTGTACCTACAAGTTAATGCAGATGATATCACCATTTTGATTATATTAGCAAGGCCCAGTTGTGAGTATTAATATCTCTCTAATGCTTTAGCTGTCTTCATATCTGTAAAGATTGTTCTGTAGTTGAATATATATAATTCTTGTGTGGTAAATAGACTCCCAAATATTGATATATTCTGTAGCTATTTTGAACGGAATTTCTTCTTCTATTTCTTTTGCCTGGGTTTTGTTGGTAATATACAGAAAAGCTAATGCCTTTTTACAGGTTTATTTATTTATCCTACTGCTTTATGAAAGTTATCAGTTATTTAGTTATTTTTAGTTGAATTTTTAGGATTTTCTAAACAAAACACTCTTATCTGAAAAAGTGATCATTTTGTTTGCACTTTGCCTATGCTTATTTCCTTGCTTTACTTTTCTTATTTTTTTGCTGTAGCTAGCATTTTTAGAACCACATAAATATTAGTGGTGAACATAGATAGATTACTCTTGATATCATTGGAAAGACCTCTTGCATTTCTCCATGATAGATATTATTATTCTGTTTTAGAAAAATACTTAATATTACTATATTAAGTAATGGTGCATTTATCCCTGTGCTTAAACTTATTTATTGTTTTAACATAAAAGAGTATTGAATTTTGTCAAGAGCTTTTTCTGCATATAGTGATATAATCGTATGATTTTATTGCTTTTGTTATTGATATGAGTTATTATATGTATAGTTTTCCTAATGTTTGATTATATTCTTGGTATGAATCCAACCTAATAATAGGTTATAATTTTTTAGATATGTTGTTATTTGCTAATATTTTATCCAATTTTTGCAGTGATATTCATTAAAAATATTGATCTATGGTTTTCCCTTTGCTATGTTTGAAAAAGATATATTGAAGTATAACTATTGTAGTTTTGCTATTTCTCCCTGTACTCAGGTAGCTTTTTCTTTAAGTAACTAGGTGCTATATGATAGTGCATTGTGCATATTTAAGTGTTTTAATACATATGTTTACATAAAATATTTCAGTTATCTCTGGTGTCTTTAAGCATAGTTTCTGTAATTCCTAATCTCTTTTTAATACCATTTTATGCCATTTTAAAAACTGTTGCATTGTCTGTGATGATGATTATCTTTTTAAATATTTGCCTGAAGTATAAGTTCTGTCCCAGATTCTTATTTTGTCTGCGAATCTTTATGTTTCAGTAATGTTTCTTGTAAATGACCTTTTCAGATTTTGTTTTCTAATTCATTCTGCTATTCTTCTATGTTTTGTGGGTGAATTCATCCCATTCATATTCATCTTTATAATTATTAAACTTTATTTTCTTCCTCATATTTTCCCTCTCTTTTCTCATTGCCATTCTCTTTTCAAAGAGGGTAGAGAAAGAAAATGAATCTGACCATATTAGTAATCCATATCAGTCATACTGGTAATCCATATTAATTTATAGTAATCCAACTTTGAAATGGTATGTTCCTCCACTTGAAATGGCATGTTCTTACATCTCTGACTCTCCTCCCTTCACCATGTTATTCCCTGATCTCTAGTTCTTACACTTTCTTTCTCTCTTTTTGATCCTTCCTTCATCACCTCCTTTATGATTCATCTTTCAAATATGAAGCTTATTTTGCTTGTGACTACTCTCTCCCCACCACTGCCCCTTTAAACATTCCTCTCTTCCTTAACTCTACTTGTTTCCTCGTTGTGTTTAATACATTCTATATCATGCATGAATGTTGAACATTCCTTTGTCCAGGTCAGATAAAAGTGGTGTTTGTGAGATGCCAACTCCCCAATTTTTCTTCCATGTTGTATGTTCTTCTTTTCCCGTATGCCAATTTTGTAAAATCATATATTTCCTCCTCTTCTTCATGTCTTCTCTAGCTTATTCCTTTTCCTTTCTTCTTTTAAAATCTAAAAAGCTGAGTCAAACCACACCAAAGCATTGTGTTTATCTTACTTAATTCCTTCTGTGGCTATTGATGACAGGGGGATTCTGAAAGGATACTTATCTCTTCTTCCTCTATAAGAAAGCAAACACATCACTATCATGCAGCTCCCCTCAATTGCTCAAATATATTTACCTTTCTAGGTTTCACTTGATTGTAGTATTTACTTTTGAAAGTTTCTACTCAGGTTTGATCTTTTCATCAAGAGTGCTTGAGTGTTCTCTATGCTATTAAAGACATCTTTTTTCATTGTGGGATCATACTCGGCTTTTAGGGGTAAGTTACTCTTAGTTGTAAGCCTTTATTGTATTACAAGATTTTCTTTTCTTTAGATAAGTTGCTACTTAGTCTTGTGTGAGCTTGCCATTGGTTCTTTGATACTTGAAATATTTTCTTTCTAGTTCTTACTGTGTTTTTTCTTTGATGTGGAAGTTCTGGATTTCAGCTCTGATATTTCTAGAAGTTTTACGTTTTAGGTTTCCTTAATCTTTTTTCATTTTTATTTAAATTTGTGAATTCCAAAATCTATCTCTTCCCCCTCTCTGAGATAGTATACCTTCAGATATACATTATACATGCGACATTATGTAAAATATTTCCATATTAGTAATTTTGTACTAGAAGACTCAAATAAAAGAAAAAAATGAAAGAAAGAAATAAAATAACAAGCTTCAGTCATTTTAGGTTTCTTTCAGAAAGTGATCTCTGGGCTTTTTGAATTTTCACTTTGTGCTCTGGTTCTAACAGAGCTAGGAAGTTAAAATATTGAAATATACCTGTATTTTGAGGTAATATCATGGTTTTTACTCTGTAGCTCCTTGTGCTTCAAGGAGTACACAGTTGGGACATGTTTCTTTGAGCACTGATCTATGAGCTGGCTCTGTTTTCCTTGCTTCTGTAAAGACCAAGAGAAAGAGAAATCTAGTTTGAATTCCAACCATTGCTGCTTCATATTGGCTTGTGAAAATTTCCTCTGTTCCCTCCCTTGTTGAGAGTATCTGCTACTTTATTTGAGCTCGTGCTGGCTTCCCTGGTGTGGTCCAACATCCCGGCCCTTAAGAACATTTACTAGGGACTTTTTTCTGGTTTCCTTGGCACAACCTGTCTTACAGAACCTGCAGACCGTAGGCCTATTTATTGGAGTTTGTACTGGCTTCCCTAATTCACCTCTTAGATCCTGTACTTTTTGTCATCTTTTCATTGAGTTCTGGACTATACAGAGGAATTCACTTCTCCTTTTCAGTGGTTTTTTAAAAATCATTATTCTTTCTAGGGCTCTTCTCATATACTTGTTGGGATGTGTATGTTGGGATATGTATGGGAGTTGGGGTCTTCTATAACTTTTCATCTCATTTTAACTGGAAGTCAATATGTTAAGATCATATCAAACTGTTTCATGAGTGAATAGATGTTTTCTACAAACTTCAACTCCCAAACTTCAAAAGAAAGATATTATGCGAGTCATATCATAGTCATCACAGATGAATCAAAAGGATAACAATATAGAATAAGAGAAAATACTTTCCCCATGTTTTACTTTATAATTAGATATTTGAAATGAAATATAAAAATATAGTGTTTTATACAAATAATGCATAGAATGTATTTTACTGAGATGACAGATTAGTATGTGAAAGACTCTCTGTCTCTCTTTCTAATCCAGCTTGTAGTATATGAGGTATTAAAGGAGGACTAGCACCTCTGACCTGAGGCCTTACTCATCCACTTTTCAGGGTTACTCATTCATTTTTGGTGTCTACCTATCACCCAACTCTCACCTGTGATTCCAAGAAGCTGTAGCAAGCGCAGTGGCCACACCCTGGTAGAATCATCTTAGTAGGCAGACTAAACCAGGGTGAGGGTGAGTTAGGGGATATCTACCCCAAACGTGTGAAGACATCCCCTGATGCCTGAGAACAACTTATTCCAATAGCCACCAAGGTGAATAAAATAGTTACTGTGGAGTGCTCAGAGCTTAGTCAGGCATCCAAGAAACCAAGGTCATTCACTATATCCCAGGCCATCATCAGTCTTCCTGACTTTTGTGTTATCACTGGCCTTCAATGACTCTAGAACACAGGGAGAGCCTGATGACTTTTTGCAACTCTTCCTCACTTAAATAGAATTCATGCATAAGTCAAGAAACCACCCATCATCCACTATTTTACCCCAGCATCATAATGTCATTGGTCCTCTTTGAAAATGAAAATGCAATTACCACCACTACCTTCTAACCCATCATGACATTACCCCTAATTAAATTCGTTGCATTATTAAGCACTGTTGCATTGAACAATAAGACTCTGTAGTAGGACATAAGAATAGAAAATGTGGCCCCTTTCCCCAAAATATGTAAAATTCCATTTTGATGAGAAAATTAAATGCATGTAGATATAGATGTGTAAGAACACTTTTGCAGAAAGACAAGAGTTGAGTTAGAGCTAGTTGGGAATTTATACTCCATTGCTCTGCTGGATTTGGTGAATCTTTATTGAGGGAAGGGACAGGTGGGATACTGCTTGATGTAAGAGAGCAGAAACCTTTTTTAGACATGAAAGATCTCAAAGGAAAGTGTTTAATCTTTTGCAAAGGAGGAGTTGACACAGAAAATGGCAAGTAGGCAAATCATGTTGAGATAATGTATAAAAAGTGCTTTGCAAACCTTAAAGCACTATACAAATGTCAGCTATTATTATTATTACTTGAACTGCCTATATCCCAAGGTTTTGGGGAGAAAAATGCTATAAAAATGAGGAAAGTGCTATTTTTATTGTGTTCAGTGCCTCCTCTACTCTTATACCCTGTCATCCTCTGTCAAATTGTGTGGTTATAATGTCAGCTAACAGTTTTTACTGCCATTTCCCCTAGATCAGGAGTTTCAAAAGTACTGTTCTGTATTTGAATGTCATATCATGGTGCATCTATTTGAAAAAAAAATGGCACAACAGTTCTTATTTGCTGTTTTGAAAATAGAAATATATTTTACATTATATATTAATATTCATTAGTATATCTCTTTCAGCTTTCTCTCCACCTTCTTCCACTGTTCACATACCTAGCTCACTAAATAATTTTATTTCTGTTCTATGAATGAGGAAATTGATATGCATTGAAATTAAAAGGCATATTCAGGACTCCTGGAATTCTGGAGAGCTATTCTCTCTTTTAAATGGATTTGGCTATGTTCTCCTTAATGTTGCATCTCTAGTTATTAATATCAACAGCTCTCAATTATTAAACTTGCATTTTTTAAAACAACAAATCCCAAATCCTAGTCATATCTTCCTTTCATAGTCAGCACCTTCTGGGGAATTCTATCATTGCTTTAGTCTGTTCACCCTCTCCAAAGCTCACCCCATGGGATCAACTGGCATTTCTTTGTTGGATTTTAATGTTAGGCTAAGTAAATCATAATTAGGAAGGTAAATTTGTAGGAAAACAATGCCAAGGCAAATGTAAATGATTTTTGTATTATGTACACCATTGGCTTACATCTCCCTACCTTTCTTTTATTAATATGAGCACTTGAAAATTGACTGTATAGTTGATGGGTTGTTTGAGATTTCCCAATATTCCTTCCCCCAACATACGTGAGAGAACCAGTTTTGTTTGCAATGAAACACTGAGCCCCAGAATTCCTAACATAGTTTTAATAACTTTATTTTTTATCTTCAAGTTTTATATTTCTCTTGCTTATACTTTAGTAGTGCAAGAAATTATTTCTGTTCACTTAATGATTTCATATCTTAAGAGAAGATCAGATCCACTTGATATTTATCTTGATTTGCTTGTCATTCATAGTATTTGCAACGAGAAGGATTTTCGATATACCTATCTGGTCTCTGGAACCTATCACTACCACTAGACTGCCACACCCTTCCTTTGATGAAAGATATCATGGAAATTATATCAGATGCATGTCTATATATATTAGCAAGAATTAATCTGAAAGTATCAGTAAAATAGCTAGATTTAGGTATGTACTTTATTGACTTGAATAATGAGAATAATTTATTATGCTTTTAGGATATAATGATTTTTTGCAACCATCATAAAAAAGTGCTACAGGTGGTAATTTTCAAAAAACCAGTTTGTGATCTACATATTCATGCAAAACAAAATTCCAGAATCAAAATACTACACAGATGGGGTCTTCAAAGAGAATGATTTTGCTGTAGCACATGCAGCGCATTCAAATATGGATAAACTTTTCATACTGGTGTTTTTTTGATGATTAAAGCCAAGGAAACTGAAAATACAAGGGGAAGATTTCACAACTTTGGGATATCCAGTTACATACAAAAACTTCTGGTAATTATACTATTATTGTATTCCTGTATAAAAATATTTATTGATAAGTAGTCTCCTAACCTCTAGATTTCCACTCATTACCAACATCACCATATATATAACTGGGCATTGATTGTTTGGGCAGAGAATTCTGTTTTCTTCTGTTTATAAATTTATCTCCAACTTATTACTTTGAATTTATTGATGATAAAAAGCTATTTGAAGACAATTACTTCTCTTATGAACTTTAAATACAATACAGAATTTGAGAGTAGAAGGGACTCAGTCCTACCTATGCCTGGAAGGAATCCCCATTCTTCCAACACTTGATGATCCAGTGCCTGCCTGAAGGCCTCCAGTGAGGGGAAACTCACCACCTTGAGTCAGTTAATTTCACTTCTGGACAATTCTAATTGTTCAGAACTTTTTCTTGACATTAAGCCCAAATTTGTCTCTGCAACTTCTGCTCATCGTTGCTTCTGGCTCTGCCTATCTATTTTATATTAAGATAATGCCATAACTATAAATGGCCAATGGAATGCCAAATGGTATCAAATCAGAGTTATTCCTACAAAATTAAATCGAAAAACTATATAGTTGTCATTTAGAATGCTTGTACAGCTTTTATATGAAACAACTACTAAGAAGTTATGAACCTTATGATAAGGTTCTATTTTGGTCACTTTCATTCAGCCAAATTTAGTGGAATCATTTGGGCCAAGAATTCATGTGATCATTTATTTAGATGATATGTTCATTTCTACTTTGAAGTTATGGTCTTGGCTGACAATCTCCACTCTGTTGTATATAATAGCAAGAAAGTTTTCCCTTCATTGATATTCTTGAGCCCCTTCTCTCCTCTAACACTGTTATCACCCTAGTATAGGCCCCTATCACCTCCAGTCTGGATTATTACAATAGCTTTCTGGTTGGTCTCTCTCTGCCTTAAGTCTCTCCCTACTTCAGTCCATTCTGTACTCAGCCACCAAAGTGATCTTCCTAAAGCATAGGTCTGACCATGTCATAACTCCCTTCCTTCCCCAATAAATTTCAGTGCCTCACTATCACCTCCAGGACTAAATATAAAATTTTCTGTCTTTTAAACCCATTCATAACATAGGCCTCCTATTTCTTTTCAGTCGTACACCTTATCCCTCTGATTATACTCTGTGATTGAGTGATCCAGTTGTGCTGCTCAAGTTTGACTCTACCATCATCATGCCCCTATGCTGGAAACTCTGCCCCCTTGCCAGCTTCCTTATGTATGTTGGCTTCCCCTATTAGATTGCAAACTCCTTGCAGGCAAGGAATGTTTTTCTTCTTATTTGTTTCCCTTGCATTTAGAACAGTGCCTGGCAGATAGCAGGTGCTTCATAAATGTTTATTGTATTATATTTATTGTATTTTTGTGTCATATAGTGATACGGACTTCCTTGCTATTCCTAGAATAAGACACTCCATCTCTAGACTGTGGGAGTTTTTACTGGCTGTTGTTCATGCCTGGAATACTCCCCTTCTTTATCTCTAAAATAAACTTTTGTCTTCCCTGGCCTCCGTCAAATCTCAGAAGCTCCTGCAGCTTCTTCAAGAAACCTTTTTCTATTCCCCTTAGTGCTAGTTCTTTCCCCTGAGAGATTTCCAATTTATCATCTAGATACCTTTTTTATACAATTGTTTGCACGTTATCTCCCTCGTTACATTGTGAGCTCTTTGAGAGCAGGGACTAATTTTCTTTGTACCGCTAGCACTTAGAACAGTGCCTGGCACCTAGTAGAAGCTTTATAGAGAATTGATTGGCTTAGTGATTAGGTGAGGGAGAGAAGATTTATGAAATTATTGAACATAATTTTAAAACACTAAGAGACATCAAAAGTCATTTTGTTTAATGATGAGGTCACTGAGATCCTTGGATATTACTTTTTGTGTATGTGTGTTTTTTTCTTGGGTTAGTAATCGAAAAGATGTCCAAACTATGGCCATTGTTTTGTTTCTTGGGGGTGTGTCTGCTTTCTTTGAATTGCTCTCCTAGTTAAAACATTTTCTACTGAGCATTAACAATAAGACTGTTATTCTGAAACCACTGCAAAATAGAATTCTGCTGACTCCTTTGGAGAAGAGAGTGGTATGCTGATCTAAATTCTACCTATAGACCACTTCCCCTTTGAACTACATTCTATTTCTGACTACTGGAAAGAGAACTGACTTGGGGAATCAACCTTTAGCTTTCTCATTTACTCCCTGTGTGAGCTCAAGCAAGTAAATTTACTTCTCTGGGACTATTTCCTTATATCGTACATTTGAAGCTGCAAGGGATCTCATTGACCATCTAGTTCAACCTTCTCATTTTGTAGATGTGGAAACTGAGACCTAGGGGAGTTTATTAACTTGCCTTAGGTCATACAAGCAGTGTATTAGAAGAATTTAAACCCAAGTCCTCTGACTTCTTGGGCAGTGCTTTTCTCACAGATTGATAGCTCAGGTTTTTCCTGTTCTAAACCTTAAGCTCAACCATGTTTGCAGCACATGGAACTGCTCCATATAATTAGTAGTTACTCTGTCACTGAAGAGACTGGTAATTTGTTGTGGCGGTTGGTTTTTGATGGTCTTTGTGGAATACTGCATTATAGTGAAAGCTTCATGGAGTGGGGATAGCCGACAAGAAGAGAAAGAAAGGACAGAGGAGTGGAGAGTGCTAATAAAAGTTCCTAAACTCTAGGTGATCCTCAGAAGATTCTTTGCCATTGACCCTTGTATTTATTGTATTGTATTTATTACAATATACAAAATACAATACCCTTGTATTTATTATATTTTTGTGTCATATTGTTACACTAGCCTCCTTTTAATGGGAGAAGTATGGCCTTTTGGTAAATTTATAATTTCCTGGAAGAATTGTGCTTAAAACTGACTATAGAATTTGGTCTTCATAAGAGGGACCCTCATTAAAAATTACAGTCCCTGGTGCCACATTATGTGTTGATTGAAGTCTCTAAGTGAGTTATTGTGGAGAAAAAGAGAGCAAATCCAATAGATTTCTACTCAATTTTTTGTAATGGAGATGATGACTAGTTTAGAAAGAAATAAAGTCTTTTCATGCAGAAAGCACGAACACATGGCCATATGCACTTCTAAAATCTGTTACAATCAGCTTATTCCATTTTGAGTAGGAAATTTATTGATGTTTCTATATTAGCATTATTTAATTCTTGTTTTGGAGGAATATTAAGCAGGTGAATTGAAGAGGATGTGTTTTTAGAGGATAGCATGTTTGATTGACAAGAAGTTTGGGCAGCATTGCATGCTTCCGATATTTTTAACAAAAATGTGCATTTACAATAGTAGTATTTAATTGGGAGGGGGCACAAGAGTTTGCTTTTCTTCCCATTCAACATGCTGACAATAACTTCTCTTATACATTAGCAACCATGATTATAGACATACTTATGGGAAATACAGCTGGGGCTCAGCAGATTTTGCAAATACTCATTTATCTATTGTCCTCTATCCATTTTTTAAAATGTTAAGAGTTAAAAAAACTCCAACAACAAACAAGTTTTGTTTTTTGAAAAGAAGTAAAATTAAAGGTCAGAAATGATTCTGTTTTGCTTATTCTATCAAATTTCAGGAAACTACTTATGAAAATTACTTATGGAAAACTCCGAACCTAATTTCATCATGTTCCCCTGTGAGAAGAGAAGGGAACATATTGGCTAGTCAGACCCTACTAAATGCTTATATTTTCCCAAGTAATATTTGCATTTGGGAAAAGTGTAGTTGTTTCTCCGTTCAGAAAAACATCAATACATGAGGGAAGAGATTTGGGGTCATTTTGTGAGAATTATGAGAACTCTCAATCGTGCTAAATAAACCAGGTTACTTTTTTTCCTGTAGTTGAGGTGCCTGGGATCCTCTGATGACTCAGAATAAATCCAGGTCAGTGGAGAAATTAAAGGTGGGATGAAGGGGAAGCAAAACCATAAGAGCCAAATAAACAACAGTTTTACACACCCAGAAACTACAAGAGAGAGACATAAAAATAAGAGCAAGATTTTTTCTTTCCTATTCATTTCCCCTTCCTCTTTCCATCCTTCTATGTTGTTAAAAATGTTCTCTTAAAATTTATTTCTTTTAAACATTCTTTTCTTTTAAAATTTTAAGTTCCAAATTCTCTTTCTCCCTCCCTTTCTTTCCTCCCTCACTGGGTAGGTAAGCAAAATGATATCATTTATACATGTGAAATCATGCAAAACATATTTCCAAATTAGCTATACTGCGAAAAAAAAGCAAGAAAATCGTACTCCAGTTTGAGCTCCGAGTTCATCAGTTCTCTCTCTGTAGGTGGACAGCATTTTTTCATCATGAGTCCTTTAGAACTGGATGATTGTATTAATCAGAGAAGCCAAGTTTTTTCACAGTTGATCATTACAACGTTGTTGTTACTGGGCACAATTATCTGGTTCTTCTCATTTCACTTTGAATCAATTCATATAGGTCTTGCCATATTTTTTTTTCTGAAACCAAGGTAGTATTCCATCATAATCATATGCTATAACTTGTTCAATATTCTTCAATTGATTAGTATCCCCTCTAGTTTCTAATTCTTTGGCACCCCAAAACCAAACCTGCAATATATATTTTTTATGTATATTTGGTCCTTTTCCTTTTATCTCTTTAGGGTACAAGCTTATTAGTGGTATGACTGAGACATAGTTTTATAGCCCTTTGGATATAGTTCCAAGTTGTTCTCTGGAATGGTTGGATTAGTTCACAATTGCACTAACAGTTTACCTATTTTCCTTCATCCCCTGCAACATTACTAGTTACATTACTAGTTAGAAATTGTTTTTTTTTTTAAATCAGTCATCTTTTGAAAAGACAAATAAATACCTTTGAATTGATTAAGGGAACGGTAGTCATTCACACATTTATGTGAACAAATTTAATAACATTTTTCTCCTGTATCTAGCTAAGATTAGCTATATTGAAGAATAAGAATTTTTATTTAAGGAATAAGGTAAATAGATGATAAATTCTTTAGATCTGGTCTAGGATACCAGTAGGCACTTGAGGCTAGATGAAAAATTATTGAGAATCTGGAAACCTAGAGAGAAACATTAGGAGGTAGGAGGGGACATAGAAAGGGAGGTTGGAGGTTAGTGAAGACAATTTCTTTTTTAAAATAATGTTTAAAATTTTTTTATATTACAGAGATTTCTCCCATTATGTCCTTTATTATTTTCCTGAGAGCTAGTCTATATAGTGATGACGGGTTTTTTTTGAAGAAAAAAGGAAGAATAGGAAAAATAAGCAGAAGGCAATTAATATATCAAAAAATCTTTAAAAATGCAATGACCCACACCTATCAACCTCCTGCCTTTTCAAAGGAGTGAGGCAAAGGCAGAAGTGTGCTGGTAAGTTTAATAACTGACTTCCTGGGGCTGGGGGGGAATGTCTGCAGACATATTTGATTTTAATCTGCGTTATTAATGTTTTCTACACACTTTTTAAAGTCTAGAAATCACCAAAATAATAAATCCAGCATTTCCCAATTTTGGGTGTATAAATTTTCACACTGGAAATTGAATAATCAATTTTCCTTAGGCTGTTTGAGCAGGTTCCAGGGTGAAGGTATCTACACATTTCTTTGGAGTCATGCTTATTTTTCATAATTTTGTTACTTTCACTTTTGATTGTTTTGTGGTTATACGATGTTGAAGTCATTGTGTATATTGTTTTGTTGGCCCTGCTTATTTAATTTTACATCAGATCATATATGCCTTTCCATGTTTCTCTATAGTCATCATATTCATTGTATGGTAACATCATGGTAACATTCCATTCCATTCCATTCATGTACCACACTTTTGTTAGCCATTCCCTCAGTTGATGGACATCTACTCTTTCCAGTTCTTTACCACCACAAAAAACTGCTGCCATGGTCTAATATGAAACTTCTCTATTTATCAATGAACTTCTTAGGATGACCAATTTAATTTAAAATTTTTCCTTGGTGAGCCTTGGGTCCAGGAAAGGGGAGGACATTTTTCTTTCTTTCTTTTTGTTCTCTTGTACTACATGGTCCACATTTGAGATGCACAGTTCAGGCTGTAATTACTAATGGTATTAGTTAAGTTTCACTGTAGATTAAATTAGTTAAGGCTCACTGTCTTGGCTGGCACTTTAACTATATACTGTTTCTATGGGAAATGTATTCTGAGTTCTAAACAACTGGCTTGTCAATGAATTTTCGGAACACAACCTGTTCACAAGTTGGAGACTGCTGGTATGAGTGCTTTACTGAGAATTTTGAAGTACATTACTCTCACTGTCTCATGAAATCTTAGAGGCAAGCAGAAAGCAGGTATTATGAAGTAAAGGGTAAAATAAAGATTTGACATACAGATATAAAGGCATACAGAGATGAAGTATTTATGTTATCGTATTTTCAGCTATATTCCAGTTGATCCAGTGTTAATATTTAGACCTCCAGAAGATTTTTAAGGTGGCAGATAGATCATAGTCTTGAGAATATGTTTTTGGTAGGATACCATGCCTATTTTAGGATGAATGAGTTTCAAACAGAAGCTGAAGATGATTTTCCCCTCAGATTTATATAGTGTGTTATCTAATCTTTGACTTTTCACATTTTCAGTTGCTCCATATTCATTTGTATGTATTTTATCCACATACTGCACCTTCTATTAGACTATGATCTCCTTGAGGGAAAGCACTGCTGTTTTTGACACTCAGCTCTTTGCATTCTGCCTTGAATATAATAGACACTTAGTATTTGTTGAATTGATTTGAAAGTATACTGAGAAAATGTGAAGAATCCTGGATTTTGGAGTCAAAGAAATTGAGTTCAAATACTGGATCTCTCACTTTGTACCTATGGAAACTGGGGCAGGCCACTTTCCAATGCAGAGCCTTAGTTTTTTCATTGGCAAAATGAGGAAGTTTTGCTAGATATTCTCTAACTTCTCATCCTGCTCTAAATCAGACCAATATCAAGGCTTTATTTTGTGGATGGAGGGAATGGTATCAGAGAACACGACCATTTTTTTTTTAGAGAAAAGATTCTGTCTTGCAGAACCTGGATATCCTGGATATCAGAGCCTCACCAGAGATATTTAGTGCAAAGACTTTTTTTCCCCCAACCAATACCTTTCCCTCTTTTCTTAGTAGTAATGATTTATTTCACAAAAAGCTTTTCAATTTCATGTATTTGAGTTGGTCTACTTTTTCTCTCTTATTTTTTTAAGTGCCACTGTGTTACCAGAGATGAACATCAAATTAAATAACCACATGTTGACATAAACTGTTTTCTCTATGGAATATACATAAAACTTTTTCTTCATGGCAAATTCTGCAATCTACTTTTAGAATTTTTCTGTATCTAAATCTCACCCAAGTGTCCCTCATAGAGCTAAGCCTTTGTGATACATATGAGCTCTCAAAAGCACAGGAAGAAGAAATAAAATTAGTGCAATTCCTAGTCAATTAAAGAAACCTCATTCATTTGCTAATGTAATTTATTCTTTTCCCTTCAGTATCTTAGATTTAAATCAGTAGAGTAAAATAAGATCTTATGGGTTCTTCTACAAAGTGTCTCTTGTGAATGTTAGAATCATATAAAATTCCTTGAACAATATAATGAGAAATGACTGCTAGATGAACCTCTCATCATTAATATTAAGTGAGGAAAAAACTCAGGAATGGATAGATATAGATAGATAGATAGATCGATAGATAGATAGATGGATGGATGGATAGACAGATACAGATAGATGAATGGATGGATAATTTGTTAACTGTATTCTGTATGTCAACATTGTGGTAGGTATTGGGTAGATACTCAATTGGGTAGATAGATACAAGAGAAAAAAAGATAGTACTTACTCTCAATGTGCTTACAGTCTAATGGCAGAATAATATTGATAGCTAGTTAAGGTTAAAATTGGAAAAGTGCTTTACATCTGTTACCTCATTTGATCCCCCAACAACCCTTTGTGGTAGACAACATTATCATTCTCAATTTACAAATGAAGAAACTGAGAATTTAGAGAGGTCAGATGACTTGGCCAGGATCACACAGATTTGTGTGGCAGAATTTGCACATGGAATTGGCCTGACTGCGCATCTAACATTCCATCTACTTCACCATTTAACTGACATGACTTGATAATTAAATTATGAAATTATGAAATGGGGACAGGCACATCAAGTTCTTTGAATACTCCCTGGGAAAAGACCATGATTAGCAGCTGGAAATCGGGTGGCAGTCTTACTTGAATAAAGCACAGGTTATAAGTGATTAAAAGTCTTACTTGAATAAAGCACAGATTATAAGTGATTAAAAAGTAGTGTGGTTCCAGGGAGGGGAAATGGGATGATGAAGGGAGGTAGTCTGAGGAAGAGGATGGAGGAGGGGCAAGAAAAGAATATCGCTCAGAAAACCATGGGTTAGAGTTGGAAGCACTAGGCAGAATGAACCTGATGAAGATGGAAGAGAGCTCAGGGAATAGGAATTTGACATCTCGTTTTCATAAGATGTGTTTGGGAATTAGACCAACTCCTATCAGTATCACTTTGATGTTAATTCATTAACATATCCAAATCATCTCACAATTATTGGTAACACTTCAAAGTCATGATCTCAAAGTTAATCAGTGTCTTTTGGATGTTCTGTCGGCCTAGAATTGTAAAAATCTGGATTTTGTCTGGGATTTTCATATCATAGGCCAGAAATATTGACAAGTAGCACTTAGATGATCTCTCCTGATTTGACATATTACCAGGACATGAATTTTGATTAATATATGATGTAATTTGTAAATTATGCTCCTTTGATCTTTGGGATACTATATGTGACTTTTAGGATCCCTTTTGTAGTCTTATTTCCTGCTAAAATGGGACAGGGAAGTGGTGGTCATGGGAACCAGAACAAGATAAAATTTTAACATAAACCAACATGTAGAGTGAGTTAGAAAACCTGGAGGTGGGAAGAAAAGGAAAGTAACCTCAAGGGGGTAAGGCAGCTCAAGAGGAGTTGAAAAAGAACTAGATTTCAGTTTGATTTAGGGAAAATGTTCTGAATAAACAGAGATGTTCAAAAGTGGAATGGTTGTCTTGGGTTGGGAAGGGTAGTGAATTTCCCCCTCACTGGACACTTTCAAGTAGAGGTTTGGTGACCATTAATCAGGAATGTTTCTATTTAGCAATGAATTTAGTTAACAGCTTTGAAATCCTAAGAACTCAAATTTTCTGATTCTATAATACAAGTATATTTAAGAATCTGAAAGAAATGTTCCTTAATTCACCACATTCTCAGTGTTAATCATCAGAGACTTTACAGTCATACTCATTGAGGACTGAATTTGTACAGAAAAGCTCTGCTTATTAAGTATGTTTGCCACTGTTATGGAGGAGAAACAGCACTGAGTCCAACTTAACAATGGATTTCTTATAGATGGAGAAGTCTTCTAGATTCTCCTGTTTGCTGATGACATTATGTTGATTTCATCAAGCTCCAGAATACCGTAGAGCCTCCTGAGATCTAGAATCACTCTAAGAAATTTGTCTTGACTAAATGGAGAGAAAAAGATCAAGTGGATAAAAATGTCTATCATCTAGGCTATGACAGACAATTGAATGGATAATCTATAAAATCTGTCCACCAGCACATTCTTTTTGAACTGACTGCAAATGGATGAGTTGTCTAGAATTGAACAAGAGCTTGGAAGTAGACTCTTTTGTCTTTGGGAAATTCCAACAGTTTTTTAATGATTTTGACCTCCCTGAACAAAAAAATGCCTATTTAAAAAAACTTTTGTCTTGCTCCAAGCTCCTGGGTTCATTGGACATTTGTGGTTTTACTAAACAAAGATACTTATGGTTATTTCATGTGCATAGGCTTTATTATGGGTATATGAAAGGAGAGAGGATTTAGTGGTTCCTAAATGATCCTAAGTAGTCACAACTGGTCCCCAAGATTCAGACACTTGTGTGACCCTGGGAAAGTTACTTAACCTCTGTTTGTCTTGGTTTCCTCAACTGCAAGAAAGAGATAATAATAACACTTACCACACAGGGTTATTGTAAGGATCAAATGAGATATTTGTAAAGCACTTAGCACAGTTCTTGGCACACAATAGACACAATAAATCCTTCCTTCTTCCTTCTTTCTTCCCTTCCCTCCTTCCTTCCTTTCCTCTTTCCTCTTTTCCTCCCTCTTGACCTAAGGAATCCACAATGTCATAATCAAAAGGCTTATTTCCACAACAAATATGAACCTTTTCTCAGTGTTTTTGTGTAGTTGTGTATCATGGAATAGTGTATACAGCCCCTAAGAGTGCAGATTACAACATAAAACATACAAGAGATTATGACAGAGAAGTGCAAAAAAGGATATCATCAGAGGGGTAAAAAAATGAGTTGGTGGCATGGAGAAAGGAAGAGACAAATGACAGGCAACTTGTTTGCTCCACTGTTATTTTTGAGACAAGCATTTATTAAGCACTCATTATGTGCTCAGCACAAGGGTACAAAAATTAACCAGTCCTTGCTCTTAAGGAGCTCATGTTCTATTGGAGGAGTCCGTGTGTTCACATTTAGGCATATAATTGATACATACAGAGAAAGAATAAAATCATTTTGAAAGAGACATGCTAGTTGCTGGTGGGATCCATAATATTTTCATGTAGAAGGGGGAACCTGAGCTAAAGGCAACAAAGGAATAAGGAATTTTAAAAAGTATGTGAGAGGAAGGAGTGCATTTTAGGATAGATTGTATAAAGGCTATCAAAAATAGTACAGAATTCTTCTAGATTGTTGTGTGGATCCCTTATGGAAAACTTATTGGAGGACACGAATGAATGAAAAAGCATTTATTAAATACCACATGCCATGCACAGTGTTACATGCTAGAAACATGAACAAAAAGCATACAGTCCTTGCCTTTGAGGATCTTGTATTTTTATTGGGGCTGACAACTCACATAGGTGAGCGGTGACTAAAGAAGGATATTTTGGTTTGGAGAGTGACAGAAAAGGTGAGCTGATGTGCAGGACAATCCATACACTTTACTGAAGTTATAGTGTTACTAATTTTATAATTATGCCCAGAAAAAGAGGGGGGAAATTCATGTGTGTAGACACAATTGGCTTAAGTGGATCCAGTTGGATGGGATGTGAATGTAAAACGTAGACTGGTTTCTGGCATCAGCTAATAAATATTGAGCTTTAAGTGGGCTATTTTGGACATGGATAAGACTCACCGAGGTTGGACAGACACCAGTGGGTTGGGATCTAAATTGGTGGAAGGGAAATTGAAACCAAATTGATGAGATGACAGATCTATTCATCTACTGATCTGTCTTAATTTGAGTTTTGGATTTAAAATGTTGATGCAACTTCTGCTAGACTCTTTTTTTAAATTGCTTTGATCATAATACATTACTCTTCTCACACTCTATTGTCCAGGCAAACTGGTCACCCCTTTGTTTCTTACTCATGATAATCTATCTCGCATCTCTGTGACTCTGACTGGCCATCTCCCATGCCTCTGCTTCACCCAGGCTTTTACTTCCTTCAGGATGAATTTCAATCATCATCTCCTGCCCAAAGCTTCTCCTAATTCATTGTGCCCTCCTTCTTTAATTACCTTGTATTTTACTAGCTATTTATTTTATATATAATTACATATGTGAATATTGTTTTTTTCCATTGATTATAAACTTCAGAGCAGTAATTGTTTCCTTTTATTTCTTTTTTTCTTTTATTTCCTTTTATTTCTTTGTGTTGGCAAGTGCTTAATAAATCCATTTTGATGGGATAATTCATTGTTACAGGCAGTGAGTTAGGAACTCGTAGGAGACTGTTGAGTCAATAGCCATAGGGCTCCCATGTTGGTCACTCCAGTATACCTTATGGCCTTGTGATATATCATCAGAATTACAAAGCTGTGCTTCTCACTCTTTACCTTATCCTTCTCTTTGTAGAAGTTTCAGGATTAATTTCCATAAGTGGATACGAATACCCATTTTCTCCAGAGCGATTTATATGCTCACCAAATGGCATAAACTACCATTTAAGCTGGAGTTGCAACTAGAAATTATGAATTTCACCATCCCTACCACCTCACTGAGATATTCTCTGGCTTGGTTGCCTTACCTTCTGTAGGGACACCAGTGCTGATTTAGTCTTTTTAAATAA
Source organism: Bettongia penicillata ogilbyi (assembly GCA_023548195.1). NCBI lineage: Eukaryota > Metazoa > Chordata > Mammalia > Diprotodontia > Potoroidae > Bettongia > Bettongia penicillata. The sequence continues at coordinate 1,746,373 of JAJHZJ010000401.1, read as the reverse complement.
AAGTATAACATGTATTTATTTAAAAAACAATAGAAATGCAAAGATCAAATGTAAATATTTGTTTTATCTGAGGCAGCATCAACCTTTTAGTTTTAGTTAATAGTGTAATTTATTTTACAATCACTTGCATGTGCAAGATTTGGGCAGGGCTACGATGTTAGTGCCTGAAATGAGCTGGTTCCCTGAAACTAAATGAAAAGCAAAACCACGGGCTGTTGCTTGCCTCATTGGGAATGATTTAACAAGTAAAAGAGATCAAAAACCTTAACAAAATTAAACCAATAAGAATGACGCATCCACCTGTCATAGGTTTTAAACCCTTTTCTCATAGCAAGAAAATGTTACACTATAAGATGTGAGGAATTAATAAATATTTATTGAACAGTAATGTCCTATTTGATAAGAATATCCCTCAACTCTCCTCCGGATTTTAAAGCTTTTAGTGACAGCAGAATCACTTTGCTTCAGAGACAGAGTAGGTGAATTATAATTGTCTTGCGAGTTATCATCAGTCTAATAGGAGTGTCCTCCATATTTATTTAAATGTACATTATATCAAGAGGTGAATTGTTGGAGGAAGAGGATGAAATTTCTCATCTTGAAATGCTATGATTTATTATTATTTTCTCCTTTGGGGTCAAAAAAGAGAAAAAACCAACCAAGGGAGGAAAATTATTTTGCTCATAAATTGACCACAAATCCCAGTTTTATATATTTTAAATAATTATTTCTTAATTTCTTAAAGAAAATGCTTCTTTTTGTGGCCCCTAGAGTGATAGTAAAAATTTATTATGGTTGTGTGTTATGGTTATCAAGAAACACGTACAGATTGATTGGACAGCATGTTTCCTTTGGCTTAGTGATTGCTCCTGCCTAGACCAGGACATGAACACATGGTTGTGAAAGGAGTTTAAAGTCAAATGGAAGAAGGAACTGGAAGAGCAGACAAATTCCCTTGTGATTTGATTGTGAGTTAGCCTGTCTTCTGAGACTGGTGGAGTTCCTTGTGCGTTCAACATGGAACCATATTGTTACTAATTTCTCCCCTCATATATGTGAATTTTGTAAGATCATTGAACTAGGACCTGGAAAGAACTTTAGCAATGCTCTAGCATTTTATAGATGAGTTCTAAAGACAATAAGTTGCTTGTCTAAGGTCACACAGTAAACAAGCAGCAAAACTGAGATTTAATTCAGGTTGGCAGTTCACCACAGCTATGAATTCTTTGAACATTTCCTACCAATAATACCAGACCTCCTAGACTTTCATAGACAAAAGACTTAGAACTGGAAGGTATCGTATCATCAGGTGATTTTGTTTACCCTTTTCTCTGTTTTACAAATATGTAAACTGAGACAAGGAGGTTTAATTGACCTTCCCAAGGTCATACAACTAGTAAGTGTCAGAGCTAGGTTTTGAACCCAGCCAGATCTCCTTTGTTTTACCTCTTGGGTAAGAGCTGAGTGGTTCTGAGCCAGAAGGGCCTTGAATAGAGGGGCACTATCAGCAGATGCTATACTAGTTCTCTAGATACTGTTGTCCTCATTTTCCACAAATTTCTGGTCTAAGGATTTACTCCAAGCAGTAGCATCAGGGGATTCTCCTTTAGGTCTTCGTCTGTTTTATTTCCCTCAGAATTCCTCTACAAGTGTTCTCTCATAGCTAACCATCTTTTATGTTACAAAAGCTAATGCTTCAGAGCTGATGTTAAATTGGTCATAGTAGAAAAAAGGATGTGTGTAATTTTTTATACATGCAGTTAATTCATCCAGATTCACATTTAGCTATAATTAAATACACTTTATATATCAGGTATAATTAATATTCTAGGACATTGAAAAGGCCCAGTTTAAATATCTAATTTTTTAAATGGATTCAGTATATGAGCCTATTTGGTAAGCATAGGTCTACCTAATTGTTTGGGGATTACTCAGAGTCTTTTATTAGAGAGCTAAAACATCACCTAGGCTAATGTTTATTTATCTGGAGGGCTTCTTAAGCAATTGATTATAAACACAGATTTAACTAACAATTCAATCTTAATAGCTAGGATTATATTGCCAAGCCTCTTTTGGTAGATTATACCAATTAACAAAAAGCACTAAGCATTTACAGTTCTAGTTTATTTCTTGGCACTTTGCTTGAATTTGAACATTAGACTGTGCTGGGTTGATTCAAAAGCTATTTAAAGCTATCCTAGGGTTTGTGCAAACAGTGCCACTAAATCGCATTCGTTTTCAGAAGGTTTGTACTCTCTTCGTCTTTGTCATGCACGTGAGTGATAAATCTTGCCAAATTTCTGGTTTCACCTTGTTTGGAGCTGAGATCAGGCTTTCAGGTAGGGAATGGGGAGTGGTGGATAGGCAGGCCAAAGACATTGGATAAATGCTTACTATATGCCAGGTACTATGCAGAGAGATGCAGATGTGAAAACAAGGGAAAAGAAAGACAGCTGCTGTCCTCAAGGAACTTCATTAGAAAGAGGTAAAGCAACACATAAAAATCCCTTCCCTGTGATACAGTCCAGAGATTCAGAAACATGGCTGCAAGGAAAATGAAGCATGGTCAATCCCCCAGATTGTGGCTCCCCAGAAGAATCTCACCAGTGATGTTTGTTTTAAGGGGCACTCAAGCGAATTTTAATAGTGTAAAAACAGCTGAATCTTAGAGGCAGAGTCTAAAGAAAATCAGAAGACTAGACAGTAGGAGAATGAAACATGGCAGGTTTGGGCCCATTTCCCAGATGGAGGACCACTGGAAGGAATTCATAGATGGGAGAAGGGGCCTGACATGGCATGGTGGAAGGATGTTTCAGGGTGAGAAGGCCTGATGGAGAGGAGGGAGAGAACATAGGTAATGCACATACTTCACTTGGCGTAATATTTGCCAATGTTTTTAGGTAGCAGTTTCTACTATGAAAATGATTTTACTTAATTAGAGATTTTATTTGGGATATTCACATTTTTTTTTTTACTTTTTGGAGAGTGACATTCTGGCAATTAACTCTCTCTAAGATGAACAAAAAATTTTCATAGGTTCATAGATCTAGAGTTAGAAGGGATGTCAGAAGCTAACTATTCTAACCCCCTCGTTTTACAAATGAGGAAATGGACACCCAAATGGGAGGGATCCAAACTAATTTGTCCAAATTACAATGGTAATAGTCATCAGATACAGCATTTGAGCACAGGGTCTTCTAACCTCTAGAACCTTTGCTCTACTGTGCCACAACATTCTTGAATGTGACAAAACTATTTCAGTGTTAGTTAAATATTTTTTCTTAACTGTAACATAACACGCCCCTCCCCACACCACATTCTGTAAAATAAAACTCTCCATAAAACAACAACATTAAATTATCCTGTAGATGCCTTCAGTATAAGCCAGGAACATTAGAAATTTTAAAAATTATCAGAAAATGACTAGCTTCATCCTCAAAAGGTTGATTTTATGTGATGTGTCACGAGTTACATTTTCATTCTCTGTTGGAGGACTCCTTAAGGACTAGAATTTTCTGATGAACATTATTACTAAAAAGAATCTAAGCACTCTGGGTAGCATGGTTATTATTTTGGATAGCTAGTATATTTACATTTAGTGCACTGAAGCAATAATTTAATCAATTTAAGTGAAAGATTTGACAAAGCTTTCAGATGAATCCAACTGACTTAGATTAAGTAGCTTGTAATGTTCAACAATGTGTTAGGCAGTGAGGAAACATATGAAAGATACAGTCGTTAGCCTGTAACTTGTATTCAAAGGAATGAGATTGGCATAGATTTTATCTAGTTCCTGAATTTTTAATTCATATGAAGTTCCAGGAATTGATATTTTGTTGGTGATAGTTGATAAAGGAGCAAATTCTATGTTACCTTGTATATTCAATGTAGGAGTTACAGTAGGAAGAGGTAGGAGCAGAGATCAGTGGTCTTAAATTATGGGCAGGGAGAGAACTATATGAAATATTTGAAAATAAGACAAAGGAGATGAAAATTATTAGAAACTGTGGAACAAAAGGCTGATGAATTGGTCCTCCTATATAGGAAGGTCCTTATTTGTGGATAATGGCGATATTTCACTAAAGTCAGAGAGGAAGAAATGCAATTCAAGTTATGCAAGAAAGTTTTAAAATATTGGAATAAATTCTCCAGCTAATTGTATTCTTTCCTTCTCACAATACATGGAATAGACACTTCCCTCTTTGACGTACCTTGTCATAGACCTGTATGGGAAGAATGGTGATCAGTTAATCTGCCGAGGGTTCATACGTACAACTCTGTAATTTTATGGAAACAAACATTTGGCTAAGACATTTTGTAATCTCAAAATTTGTAGGCTTGAGGGCCTTCCCAGATCCTTTAGGAATATCTGCTGGACATAGGAGCATTATATCTAAGAGCATGGCACTTCTTTGTATGCACTCTAGTTTGCGTGAAGAAGCCTGTTGCTATCTTTTGTAGATCTATTCAAAGCCAGGGTACAATTCCATTTGAGAATGTACATGTAATGCAAAGGCCAAGTTACCTATGATTTGATCTAAGAAGAGTGAGGGAATATAACTGAGAGTTCACAAGAAGACCCTCATAGACGTGCTTTCCTTCCTTTTACTTTGAAAACTTGAGTTTTAGGGCCTTTAAAGTCAGCTGGGCTGGTTTGCAGTTGAATAGCATTCTGTTTAATTCTAACTCTTGCCAGGGTAAGGACCTGGATGGTTTAAGAGCATCAAATGCTTCTCTACCCTTGGGATCATCTGGCCTTTCACATATAGGCATGCTGTAGTGTAGATGTGGGGTCATAATTTATAAATGGTTAGTTTTCAAACTTTTCCCATTCATTTAACCTTCTGATAGCTGGGATTCCATGTTCTCAATAATTTTTTTTGGAGGGGGAGAAGCAGGCTTGAATCTTTATATTATTGAGAAAGGAGGGAAAGATTTCAGCCTAGCCTATTTCATTTGTTTTGGCAGACAATGAGACATTAACGGAGCAGTAGATCTTAGGGAGAAATTAATGACTGTAATGACAATGATGAGAACAGGAAGTGGGATAGGAAGGGAAAAGAAAAACCTACAGTGAATGTTTGCTTGAGAATAAGTGGCATTAATAAACTACACTGACAGCTAGGCAAATAGTTGTAATATATACAGTATTGAAATTGGAGTAAAGAAGGCCTGAATTCAAATCCTGCCTCAGGCACTTACTAGTTGTGTGGCCCTGGGCAAGTTACTTAACCTTCCTCAGCCTCAGTTTCCTCATCTGTAAAATGAGAATGAAAATAGCATCTATCTCCTCAGGTTCTTGAGAGGATCAAATGATAACATGTGAGACAGGGATATATAAACTACTTTGCAAACCTTAAAGTTTTATGTAAATGCCATCTATATGTATTACCTCCATTAAAAAAATAGCCTTTTGGTCCTCAGTAGCTTCAGACTTTTGTCGGATTGTCTTGAAACTTCCCATTGATGACCAAAGGGTCATGTTCCCCGCGGTGAGAAATACCAGTATAGAGCACACTGTATGATTCTCTGGGCAGGAGACTTGATAACAGGTTGAGGCTACCTGCTAATTAATACCCCTTTTCTTATTTGCAGTTCTCTGCTCATGTCCTGAAACTAATTGGTTTCGAACAGTACAAAGTTCTTTGATGACAGGCTCAAAATAAATAACTAAGTAGCATCAATTTGAAAGCTAATGCAATCTTCCAAGCATTTCTTGTTCTTGTAGGGTTAAGTGACTAGCAAATTTTACTTCCTGTGAACTATTTTCCTGGTCTGGAGCCAAGGTCAGCATTGCAACACAACATGTTAATCCTTCTCCGTAAGCTCGACCCATAGCTACCCTTTGGTGTCACGGTGAAACCTTAAATACTATTGCATTGGATTTTCAGGAGTCCCTTTATTTCATAGGCAAGTGACCTGCCCATCCTAATGTTAAACAGCTGAGTTATGGGTCAACTACTCTCCACTTGCTAGAAATTGTGTGCTGTGAATCATACTCTTGACATGATTTGCTATTTTAGGCAAATACATGCAGAAAATAAGCCATTTCATCTTGTGGGTGAGGCACCAGGTATGGCAATGTGTCCTGTTGGCACTTGTGCATCCAGTTCCACCATCCTCAAGGCTACCTGTCCCAGCAAAGTGTCTGGATGATCTGCTTACCAAAGTGAAGGCTGTAATGTAGTTAACAAACAGCCATGGCTGCTCTAGGCATTCTAGATTGTGGGGTTGAAGCTGGTGCTGACGTCAAAGGAAAAGGAAGGAAGAATAAAAAAGCATAGGAATAGGAATATACTGCTTAAAAGTCTGTGTACTTTGCTTGGTCCTTTGGCATAACTCATTAACATTTAAAAAGATTGCTCTGTAGTGGAAAAATAATGATATCCTTTTATCTGTTGTAGCTGCATCTGGTTGACAAGTCCAGCAGTCACATTGCCACGGAGTTGGTTGTGTTTTTGTTAGGCTATACTTTACAGAGAGAAGAATGCATTTTAAAGTAGTTCTGCTGGGTGTACTCATAGACACAAACAATGGAACACATTATTCTTATAAATTAACAATTAACTGCATAGTGACCCCCTCTGGCAGATGAAAGGAGCAGTGCTGGCTGGTGGTTTCTGGAGAGAGCAACATCCAAGCCTTTGTCCCTAGAGGAAAGGTGGTGGCAGCAGTTACTGACCTTGAAGGGAGGAAGAAGCAAACTAGGTTAAAAGGAAAAATGGGGGTGGTGGCGATGAATCTCAGGGCTCCCAAGATCCCTTTCCATGTAAAATAATAAGATGACTTTTTTAAGATTAATGGGTCATTTTAGTTTCTTTTAATTTTCCACCTCCCTTTTTCCCTAGTCCCAATTCACAGCAAAAGCATAGAATCCTAACAGAGAATTTCAAAGTCTTTGATCTTTGCTAATAATGGCTAAAGCCTGTCTCCTTTCTACTCCCTTCTCTTTGAATTTCTCCCTCCCTCTTTCTTACCTTCTCTTCCTCTCTTTCATTCTCTCTGCCTCTTTTTCCCTCTCCCACTTTCTCTCCTCCTTCCCCTCTTTTCTTCTTTCCCCATTTCATTTTTCTTCTTCCCTTTCTCTATTATATCTTTCTCTCCCCCTCTGTTCCTCCTCCTCCTCCTCCTTCTCCTTCTCCTTCTCCTTCTCTTCCTTCTCCTTCCCCTTCCCTTTCTTCTTCTTCTTCTTCTTCTTCTTCTTCTTCTTCTCCTTCTTCTTCTTCTTCTTCTCTCTTCCCTCTCCCTCCTATTGTTCCCATCTCGCCTTCCCTTCTGTTGCATAAAAATGGGAACTAGAGGGCTGAGGATGTTGATATTGGCAGGTGGTACAGTCAGACCTGGAAATCAGTACAACCACAGACTACAGGGAACCTTTGACAACAGTCCCTTCTCTGATGTGGGAGAACTTGATTCTCTATGTAAAACTTCAAATGCCCAGTACTGTTGAATACATTCCCCCACCCCCACCCCATACTGCCATGATTCTAGTGCAGACTCTCATCACCTCATGCCTGGATTATTGCAATAAATAGCCTTCTGGTGGGGTCTCCTGCCTCAAGTTTCTTCTCACTCAAATCCATTCTCCAACCACTACATTGAAGTTCCTGATCATGTCACACCCATACTCAATAAACTCCTGCTTTTAAGGACAACGGGTTGTCTCTTGCCTCTTTTTGTATCCTAGAGCTAAGCACCGTACCTGGCATATAGTGTGTGCTTAATAAGTTCTGAATTGGTTACACTTGAAGGTGTTATCCCTACCCCCATGAAAGTAAGGATGTTAGCTTCTTAGGAAGGAACTTAATCTAATCTTTGTTTTAAAAACTGAAGAAACTTTGTGTCACTAATCCAGACTCCTTCTACCTCACCAAGGAATGTTAGACTGGTCTACATTATGTGCAGCATAAGCAAATGGCACATGGGCTAATTTCTACTGTCTTTAATGGGTTAACATTTGTCTCCTACCAGCCGCCATCTGGCAGGATGCAGAGCCAGTTCTGTCACATCATCAGGTGGTACCCAGAATATAGGATGAGAGGAAGATGCATCAGCCATTGTCATATGCTTAGAAAGTATGTACATTTCCTTTGTCCCATATAACCCTACTTGATAACATGACACATCCTAATCCACAATTTCTCTTTTTCTTCTCTGAGGTTGTCAAATATGCAGCTTCCTCTATACTTGCACATTTTAGAAAGGGAAATTTTCCATGCTGATTGATGATGGGATAGAAGCAGGCAGAAGTGACCATGTTATATTATTAATAAATTAATTTCATATGCTAGGGTTTCCTTTCTACGAACCTGAAGGTTTGACAATTTTAATGTATACAGTCACAATTTAGATAGAGAATTTAGACTCAAATAAAATATGCAATGTCCTGAAGGAAAAAAAAGTCAGCAAATTCCCCTTGTGAATGAATTGACCATGGATAAGTGATAAATGTTTTTCTGTGGGGGATGGTGGTAAAGACATATATTTGGAAACATGCATTAAAGGTAGTAATTACTATTTAAAGAGTAAGTATGGAAAAATTTTCTTCAAATTAGTTTTTGGTGCTAAGGGAAGTAATATCAGAAACACTTCTCATGTTCGTTTAAATCATAAAAATTATGAAATTAATATACATATGTATGTGTATTTATGTGTACACACACACACACACACACATATCACATAACTCAAAAGGAAAGCAACTCCAAAGAAAGCAATTTGAAAATAATGGAGGTCCCACTTACCATACCATTCAGGGGCTTAAGCAGAGGTTAAACATTAATCTTCTAATGGCCCTTCTAATAGGAAAAAAAAAACTTGGCTGAAATAAATACCTTCCATTTTATTCTGAAATTTATACCTCCTTCGACAAAACTTACTTTTAAAGATGTGTATCTTTTGCTTTCAAAGTGACGAAGGGTCAGAAAACTTTGTAGTTTTGAGAAGATGGGAAAAATGAGTGTGATTGCTACTATTGAATAGTGGGTGGCTTCTGCTAGCTACTAGGTGGTGTGAGTACTGGTGTTCTCAGTGTGCTCCATTCAGCCTTGGTAGATGAGCTAATATTTGGAAGCAAAGATTAATTCACTGAAAAAAGAAGGCAGAGTGTTAAACCTTCCCATAAACATGGTGTTTTACTGGGCATCATATCAAGTTGATTAAACAAACACAATAGGAGCTTTATAAAGTTGTCTACCTATGGTCAGAGCTTGTACTTTTATTGTATCCTGTATGTCAATAATACCATTGTGGCTTTATAGACCTAGTGGTGCATTAAGAGAATTAGGTTTCTAGTAATAGTAATAGTGCCTCAGTAGGGAACAACTGGTAAGAAGAGATTTTTTTTCTCAAATTGTATTATTTCTAATGTATGCCATTAGAGTGTCATGTGATGACACATGGGGGAGTGAGAGTGAATCTGAGCTCTTAAAGACTATTGTATTAGAAAAGTAAAATTTCAGACTTAGTGTAGGGGCCTGATAACCCTGTCTTCGAAAGATCAGTTTAGCTAAGTTTGGAGGAGCTTTTCACTAGGTCTTGAATTGAGTTTTTTTGGCTCCAAAAGTTCAAGACCTTCTGCTGTGTGTGTGTATGTGTGTGTGTGTGTGTGTGTGTGTGTGTGTGTGTGTGTGTATGATCTGCATCCATTAAAGGAATACCCACATAGATAAAATCATAGATGCTTTAAATATTGGTCGCAGGAAAACGTTCATGAAAATATCCTCTTACTCATGGTTCTACACAATGTAAATCAAAAGTATTCACTGAGTGCTAAATATATGCTAATCATTCAGGAGTACAAAGAAGTATAACATATGGTTCTTGCCCTCAAGGAAATTTACAATATAGATGAGTATACTAGCTATAAATATGAGAAAACAAAAATATACGGTTTATTTAAAAGTCTAAGATGATAATGTTTATCATAAGATATCATAGTATAGCTATGGTGGATAGAGGGTTGAAATCAAGAAGTCTTGGGTTTGAATACTACTCCTAATACCCAATTGCAGCGTGAGTTCAGAAGTCATCTAACTTCTCTGAACTTCAGTACTCTCATCTGTGCAATGCAGATATCAATACCTTTACTATCTACCTCAAAGGATCGTAGTGAGGTTCAAATGGGGTAACATATTTAGACCGCTTTGCAAATTTAAAAGAACTATGCAGTTGCCTGTTACTATTGTTTTAGTTATCACTTGCCAAATGTTGGCAACTACAGACATTGAAAGAGACAGCGAGACAGAGATAGACACAGAAGGAGACTGAGACAGAGAGAAAGAGAGACAAAGACAGAGAAAGAGACAGAAAGAGAGTACCTTAGTCAGTCAGTTGATTCAGAAATGCTTGCTATGTTTCAGGCCCTGTGCTAAGTTCTAGGGATGGAAAGAAAGGTAAAAACATGGTCCTTGCCCTTGTCAATTGTACCAACCAGTTTCTAACCCATGGGTGGCTAGAGTTGAACAGCTCAGGCTAGAGACAAGAGACAGGAATCAAACAGAAGTTTAATTTCAAAGTGAGGGCTTGTAAGCAAGGCAGGAAATTAAACACATGTGCTGAGGTTCCTTCCCACCCTAGTGGGAGGACCTGAGGTAAGAAATCTCAATACTTATACCAATGGTTGCTGTAGCCCTGACAATGAGGGATAACAGTAACGATGCGACAAGTTTGATTCATAGCAGGGTTTCATGACCAGAACTTGTCTGAGCTTGTCCTGTACTTGTCCGGGCTCAGAGAACACCTGGTGTTGGTCAAAACAATACAATAATTATGTAGTTTTGATAGAGAGTAAGATCATCCAGAGGGTGAGAGTGCGAAGGATTATTGTTATGCCAAGCTCAGGGCACAGCTTGTTTGCTGGGCCTTGGCTCTGGAAAACAGTGTCTCCGAATATGTTGACACTCTCAAGGAACCTACATTCTGATGGGGGAGTTAAAATACAGACAACAGTATTCTTATAAGTTATATGCAACGTAAATGTGAGGTCATCTCATAAGGAAGGCACTGGGGGATAGGGAGGTAGAAGTGGGTTGGGGACTGACAAAGATCTCTCATAAAAGATGGAATTTGGATTACCTTGGAGGAAACCATGGAAACAAGGAAGTAGAGGTGAAGGAGGGAACTCTGACCTGGAGTAGACAGGAAAAGCTTTACAGAAGAGGAGAGATATGAACTGAATCTCAAATGACACATAGAGTTTATTTAAATAGGAAGAATTTGGAGAGTGTTGCCACCCTCAGGAAGGGAAAACAGTTGATGGGGGGAGCAAGATGGTATGGCAGCTACTGTCAGACACCTGTAGGCAGCAGATAAAAGGAGGGGATTTGGGGGTTTGCTTTATGTTGACTTTTATATTGTGATGGTTGAGCTGTGTGTTTTGGAAACAGGGAGAGCACGAAAGTCAGGTGAAATCTCTTTGACCAGGGGTACTTTATGGAATCTGATTACTTTGGTAACTTACTTTGGTAAGACTCCTTATACTGTTGCTGGAGAAAATCTTGTACAGTGGACTGTACTGCAAATTTTTAGAAGTCAAACAGAGAATTTGTCAAATTCCTAGGCAGTGATGAATGCATCACAAGGTCAGTTCAGGGACATGCTTAATAAGGCCTGGTTGGATCTTTCCTAATCTCTTGAGTGTACTAATATCAGAGATAACAGGATGCTTGCAGCTAGTGGTTATGGGACCTTGACAGGGTGAACAGTTCAGGTAACTAGAACAACGGTGAGTGCAACCACAGGGGTGAGAAATCTAGATGTACTGGGACAGTACATCACCTAGTTTGTTGAAGGCAAAGGGTTTAGGAAAGTAAGTGGCTGGAAATAAGCCTGAAAGGTACATGGGCTCCAAACTGTGGAAAGCCTTGAACATTAGTCAGTGGATATAGACTCTATCCTGGTAGGACATCATTGGGCTAAGCAAAGAATGTTGAACTTGTAGTCAGTTAACCATAATTTTTATTTTGGCTTTGCTACTTACTAATTCTGTCAACTTGGGCAAATCTTTTGAGCTTTGGGCTCTTTTCAGCTTTCGGTTTCTTCCACCATGCAATCAGGGGGTTGAACTGGATGGCCTGTAATGCCCCTACTAGCCTCAGATCTATGACCTTATAATAATCAAGGACTGTCGAAGGTTACTTAAACAGCCTTCAACCTTCTTTCCATACCCTGGGTTGTTTCCTTGTCTCCTTTGAAGTTTATATTTTGTAAAAAGTAATCAGGGAAAGCACACGAAAGTACTAAGAAAAGTAGGGCAAGGAACATCAGTGAAGCTACTCCTGACTCATTATTGAATTGAAGACAGGCCAATAGTGTATCTTGCACAGGAACAGACTCACGATGGATGTGTTGTCCTCCAGGTCATCATTATCTAAATACACCACCCCATTCACTGTCTATTGTGTGCATAGTGCTGGTCTGGGTGTTTGTTTTTTCTTACGGTTAGCTGCACACTGTGCCTGCCATCAATCATCTGTAATAGGTGTGCCACTTAATTGCAAACTCCCAAGATCTCCTGAAAGTGACTTGCTACGTGCATTATTCTTCTGCTCTTTCCACAGTGAAGGTGAACCACTTTTGTTTGGTGATGCTTAAGAAACAATTGATAATGAAGAGATACCTACATTCTTTTGTTTTTGTCTCCTAATTTTAAGAGGTGATCATTTTAATGTTTAGGAATATTTGTTGGCCTCTAGGGTGGTTATCTTAGCCTTTCCCCCCCAGCTCGTGCCTTTTCAGTCTCCTTATACCTCTTAAACACTTTATTCTTCTCCTGTATTCTACCATCCAAAGACTCCGCATCCTTTGCTTTTCCTCTTCATCTCCTGACTGTGAATTTTCGTTAACTGTCTCTTATACCTGGAATGTACTTCTTTATTATCACCTCCCGGTTTCCTTCAAATTTTAGGTAAAATTCCACATTCTGCAAGAAACCTTATATTATAGGTATCTTATTTATACATAGTTTTTTATATGCTATCTTACCCATTAGACTATAAGCTGCTTTCTTTAGAGCTCCAACACTTAGCAGGGCCTAGAACATAGTAGATGCTTAATAAATGCTTGACTTGACTTGATGAGCACTAAATTTCCTAAGTAACTACTGGGGAACAGTGTCATTTCAAAGTACAGTTAGTACAGTGACTGGCACATTGTTCAGTCATTTCAGTTGTGCCAATTTTTCATGACCCCATTAGGAATTTTCCTGGCAAAGGTACTGGAGTGGTTTGCCATTTCGTTCTCCAGCTCATTTTGTAGATGAAAAAACTGAAGCAAATGGGGTTAAGTGACTTGCCCAGGGACACACAACTGGTAAGTGTCTGAGACTGGACTTGAACTCAGGAAGATGAGTCTTCCTGACTCCAGGCCTGGCAATTTATTCACCAAGCCACCTCACTGCCCCTAAATGATATAGACATGGGAAAGAGATCCAGTATGGCATATAGTAACACTTTATAGATGTTTGTTGCCCATATTCTTAAGATTATTAATGATAATGCTAAAAAGCTGCTGAACTCAGATTAATTGCAGTTGGCCCTCGTAGTCCAGGAGAACAGATGATGAAAGAGTCTTTTAGTGGAGAGCTGAGGGACAAAAGTTGGACATGTTGAATGCACCATCAGATACAGTCAATTTGTGAGTTGGTCTTGATTAGCTATTTTCTTTGTCACATGGGAAGGTTCAGTGGGGTATGCAAAGAAGGAATTGTAGTATAAAAAACAAAAGAAATCAATAAAACTTTTTAAAAAGAGGGCCAAATGATGATATTTTCATATGCAATAGAACCTCATTCCTGTTTTTCCTTTTTTTGTTTCTTCCTTCATGTGAACTCATTGATCATCTATTTCTCTGAGAGTGCTATGCCCCATAATGGTTAGAGAGGCAGCCTTGAAACCAGGAAAACCTGGATTTGAGTCCTATCTTTGACACTTTCTGGCTGTGAGATCCTTGACAAATAAATCACTTACCTTTTTTGCGCATTGGGTAACTCTCTGTGACTCTAAGTTGCAGACTTGCATTTGTCAGAGAGAATTTTCTCATCAAGTCCTATATCAATGTGTAGTACCAATGTAATATTCACAGAGTCTACACTGGCCATGAGTATGCCAGCACAATTCTGAATCATGAAATACAACCCATGGAAGGCAGTAACATCACAGTATCAAAATCACAGTAACAAAAATCTATACACAATAACCATGTAGAGAACACCATCCCCAAACCCTCCCTCTGCTAGGCTTCCCACAAAACAGCTCCATTCAACAAATCACAAGCAGAATCCCTTAAGCAAAATCACAAACAAGCCCTTTCACTCATGCTAGCCAGCCACCTGCTTGCTCTTCCTAGCTCTGACTAGACTGTCACCAATCTCCTCTCAAGTCTGCTTTAACTCTGCCTCTTCCTGTTCTACCCATTCAGCAAACTCCTCCCACCACAGGCTCTATGTGACTCAGACTTCTATGTGACCCAGACAGGTCACATGTGCCTATTAATGAATGGAAAAGATTGCCTCATTTAAATTACAGTAGAACCTTACAATTTGATTCATTACAAGATAAGTTTATCATGTGATTTGTTCTACTGCAAAACAAATTTTCCCATAGGAAATAATGTAAAGTTAGGTGATGGGTACCACATGCCCAAAAATATTCACATAAAAATAATTATTTATAATTTTAAGTTTTTTTTGTCCCTGATATCTCTGAAATACAATAGCAATGATTAGTACACAATATAAACTGAAAATAAAATAAATTAACCTGCACTTTATCTTTGAGAAGAGTCATGTCTGGTATGAGGGAGATGAGAGGGAGGTGGAGGAGGATGGTGATTGCTTGGAAGGAGCAATCTCCTTCTATGAGAACATTGGGGATCTCAGTGTTGGGAGTGTTCTCTCTTATGCTGCTTTCACTAATAGTAAGACTAACACTATTGCCTTCATTTATATTTCATTTTTTAGAATCACTTTCATTTTTTCACTTGCTAATTTTTTTTTCTTTCCGTTCACTTCTGACTAGGAATCTATCTAATGACACTTGTTTTTGATGGTTTTTTGAGGTGATATTGCATCATCGTTAAAAATATTTATGGCTCTCATTGCTCCAGTCTTATTTCAGTGATGTTTTTCAACAAAATTTTGATGTTCATATTGCGAATTTTTGTTCATCCTGCAAGACAAATTTTGTGAAAAATTTTTCCTCTTCCAGCAAAGCATATGTAAACTAGGTTACTCATAAACTGAGGTTCAACTGTACCATTACACAATGAAATTTCAGATCCAGTCCCTATTGGCCATCTGTGTCAGGGCTTCTATCCATGATACAGGTCATTGCAGGGGGCATCCTGTGGTAATTCTTAACTATGTTCTCAGCCACATAGGCTAGGAATCTCCAAAGTTGTACAACTGACACCGAGCATCCCAGCTGCTGCAGCATTTATGTGAAACAAATAGGCAGAGAGAAAATTTATTACAAATGAGCAGATAATTAAAAAAAACATATTTATAAAACAAATAGCATTCATTAGTAAGCATAATGAATATGAAATATCAAATAAGTAAATCACAAAATGAAGAGCAAAACTAATTACTAGGTAACTAGTCTCACATCTATATTAAATCATTCCCTTAAAGCTCTGCTTTTATTTAAAGTATAGATAGCCCTGTCAGCCAGTGTCATTTCAGTCACTGACTGTTACCTACTTGACAGGCTTCTGATAGGATCCAGAGGGTCAGTAATGCTTACGGCCACTTTGTTTTCCTTTCAACCTAGTTAAGGTTGTTAACTTAGCTCTACTGAATATATTCCTTTCAGTTGCAATCAACCTCTAGCCTGGAGTATCCCACTCTGTGAATTTCCTCCCAGACCACTTTTAAACTGTCATTTCCTTTAGCATCCTCATTCAGAATGTATAGACACTCTGATTGCTATTTAACCAAGGTAAGATTTCCTTAGTTTAACTAAACTACATATATGTGTGTATAAAAATATACATATATTTGCACACATATATAGCTAAATGAAGCTACATACACATATATTTGATGAGGGCATTATTTGATAAATTTGTCTTCCCATCCCAGAGTTATCCTTATTTTGCTTGGAATTTCCTCCAAGGCTCCTGTCAACTTGTTCTCTACCTCATGTAAAATGCCTCCTTTAGGGATTGTATTAGCTTCATTCAATAAGGCTACCTTAATAACCTATTAACTGAATTCCTTTACAGGGTATTTCCCCTAAACTAAAATGGGCGTATTGGCTTTAGATTTGGATTTGTTTCTCCTGCCACAATCAGGATTTTGTGCATGCTAGACAAAGCTTAAAAGTTGCATCCTCTTCTTCATGTTTGAAAACTGACTCCTATCTTCCCCCCACCTCCCAACCCCCACCACGTGTATTGCTGTCTGCTGAAGAATTTGAACCTTTACTGTAAGACATAAAACTTGACCTATGACAAAACAAGTGCCCATGGGTATTGGAAAACTTTAGTCTTTGTCATTAAAACTATATATGCCTTTATAGAATAGTGAAATTTAAAATCTTTGTTGTTTTGTCCCCTTTAGCCTCCCTTTCCCTCAATTGTAGGGATTTTCCTTAGGAGGTTGCCAATATTACCTGTCTACCATAGGCTTGGCTCTTGTTCCTGCACTGGGAAAATTTTCTCCCAGGGTTGGTTAGAAAATCTGTCTCCCTAAAACCTCCAACAGAGACCAACTTTTCTCTTGGAGCCTTGGTCAGACTCCACTCTATCTCATAAAATACAGGTGCAATGTTCTATAAAGCAGGGATTCATTTGGCAGTCTAGTAAAGCCTATAGATACCTTCTCAGAATAATCTTTTAAAATACAGGGACTGAAAGAAATGCTAAATTTCAGGTAGAGGTCAGTGAGAGTAAAGATGTACTTTTTCCTCCCTCTAAGTTTATGCAATCTATCCCTCTACCCTAGGTTAAGAATTCCTGATTTAAAGGGCCATTTATATCTTTTTACATTCTAAAGGTAGCACAACATTAAGGAAAATACCAGTTTGCAAGGTACAAAATATGCAAAAAATTTAGAATTTGACTGACAACAATTGTAGCCCTAAGCAATCTTTTGATCTTTTCACCTCCTTATCTGAGCCCCTCTCTTCTGTACCTTCTAGACTGGGAGTCAGAGGACCTGAGTTCAAATTCTAGCTTTATCACTTGTTACCTATGTAATCTTCTCAGGCTTTAGTTTCCTTATCTGTACAATGAGAGATTTGGAATAGATAGATTTTAAGACCCTTTCCAACTTAAAATCTATGCATTTATTCTTTGTCCCATGGTGACATCATTTTCTCCCTGGCTGCCCAGGGCACTCACTCTACTATAGTGTCGCTTTGAGGTCAGCACTCCTTGGAAGCACTTCATTCACCAGATGTATTATCTTTTCCTTTTTTTCTCTCAAGGTTTATATCCTATATCTTATTCTTCCAAAATGTTGACTAATTAATCTCACATAAACTATTTCACACTAAGTTGTTGAGAAGAGCTACCCACCTTAGAAATATCTACATTCTAAAAATGAACTCCTAAAGAGTAGATATGCACACTGAGTGTGGGCTTCAGAGTGGAAAGATTCTTGACCTTGAATTAACACAGCCATCTTCTGCTCTCCACAATAAACAAGCAGAGACAGAGTCTGAGGCCCCAGCACACTAGTCTTTCCTGTTCCAGGGCACTTCCAGGTGCAGTTTCCATTTTCCTCTATATCCACTTTACTGACTCAGAATAATTTCTGTTCACAGTATATAAGTGAGTTTGATCTAATGTACCACAATCTCCTTCCTATTTCCTGGTTCCATGAAATGTTCCAGCAAAAACTTTAGCATAATCAGACTCCATTGGATTCTTAGGATGTTGTGCAAAGTGCCATCTGTGTCCTCTTTGGGCTTCTTATTTCACAGTGTCTCCTCTCTATTAAACTGACATATAAGAATTCAAGCTCATTTTAAGGAAGCAGACTTCTTAACAGTTTCAATAGAAAGCTGAAATTAGTTATTAACTCCCCTTATTGAAAAACAAAATCAAAATCAAACCTTCTTTAACAAATCAGTTCTGAGGTAGGGGGATTGTGCAAAATACAAGTTATAATCCACAATCTTCTCACTACTCAAGTTCATTTCATGGAATACTTTTTTGAGAGAAAATAGGCAGGACAAGTTGCCATCTTTAAGCTAGAACAAATATTTTTATTTCAGATGGAAAATTATAAGGAACAGAGGTAGAATCAACTTCTGCTTCATCCACACACAAAATGAGTGAGAATAATTAATTTTATTAACCTGAATTCGTAGTAAGATGGTTGAAGCCAGAGAGTGGTTCTTCAAGGCAGACTGTGGCACTCTGTAGTTCAGCTAAGAGTAGAGGCAACTACAAGGGCTGAAAGTTTCACCAGAAGTTTCTGATCAATAGAAATAATATAGGAGAAACCAGAGAATATATTTGCATAGAATGTTAGCTAATTACTTCTCTTCTTAGAACAGTTCTTTACATTTAATTAAAGAAAAGTGATCTGAATGATATTTCTGTTTCTAGTATCTATTAATATCTGGTCATGTCAATTACGAAATTATATTTTGTCAAAAGAGAGATGGAATGTTTTGATAGAGGTATGCCTATAAATCAGAAAGACCTGGATTTATGATCTACCTCTCACACATTCTGACTATGTGATTCCAGGCAAATCACTTAAATCCTCAGTGCCCTCATGCAAGAAAGAATTCAAATTGAAGAAAGGTTGCCTATGGAGATAGGGAGAGTTTGGGAATTCCTTTTACTGATTTGTAGGTCCCTTTAAAAGCAACAACAGAAAACTATTATAAAGTTTAATTTGCTTTAAGAAGTTGACTTTGTTTCTAAGTTGGAAGCCTACTTACCAGAACAGTAGTAGATTGCTGTTGCTAATTTATGTTACCAAGGTCTCAAGAATGCCATTTACTGCCTCTTGGTGCAGTTGTTGATGTGACAAGTAACTCAGAATAAAAGAGTCTTGGTGATATATCTCATAAATTGTGATAAATAACTCTGAAGGGCCTTAAGAAGCAAACCTTAAGTGTACCTAAATTCCCTGTTTATACATTAAACTATTCATATTTGCCAGTTATAACCAGTCTAGACTTCAAATGTATTTACTCATTCATTCAGGATTTATCAAGTATCTTTGAAGCATGAGACACTGTCCTAGGTGCTGAGAGATCCACAAAAGTAAAAAATAGGAGGTCCTGCCTTCAAAGAGCTTATAATAATTACTATGCTTTTTCTTTTCCTTTCCTTTCTTTTCTTTTCTTCTCTTTTCTCTCATCTTTCATTTCATTTTAGGAAATGGCTTTAGATTATAAATTTAAAGGTAGAAGATACTTCAGAGGTCATTTCAAAGATGTTAATTTTACAGACGAGGAAATTCAAACCCAGTGAGGTTAAGTGACTTAAATATAGGAGACAGCTTGGGATTCCAAGTCACGTCCTTTGCCTCCAAGTTAATCACTTGCCATTTTGCCATGAACCACCATACAATTTCTGAAAGTTCTGGGGATTGTGGAATTCTAGCAAATTTATAATAGGGGATTATATGTAGAGCAAAAATTTTATGACCAATAAACAGTTGATTTTTTTTTATCAGTGGCTAAACTGAGATTATTTTCTGTGTGTCAAGATGACATACTAATATATTTAAATGAAATAACTAATATTACTTCAACATGAATCATGTAGTTTCTTATATACTACTTTGCAATACAAATATAATGTTAAATTTGTTGTCACTACTGA
The DNA here is from genome assembly GCA_023548195.1 of Bettongia penicillata ogilbyi. NCBI lineage: Eukaryota > Metazoa > Chordata > Mammalia > Diprotodontia > Potoroidae > Bettongia > Bettongia penicillata. The sequence goes on along the minus strand of JAJHZJ010000401.1, from coordinate 1,726,582 downwards.
TAAAATATAAAATAAAATAACATGATTTGCAAAAAAAAATGATGCATATACCTGGGGATAGTAGTTTTACAACAATGACTTGGATCCCAGTGGAATGATGGTTGTGGGACAGGGAGATAAGAGACAAGATGAGATCACTAGGTTCTTAGAAAGAGAGCATGGTGAGATAGGAACATGATTCCAAAAGGGGAGGTAAAAGGATGCCAATGATAGACTTCTCTTATTTCAAAATTTGGCTTAGGGGCAGCTCTGCATCTAGTAAAAAGAAGGGATCCATGCCTCTTCTTACGCCTTCATTCTGTCACACATGGTTCTAACTTTTAGGACTGAAAACTCAAGCTAGTAATATTTTTTCCTTACATGTCAATTACATTTTTGTGGTCTACCTTAGAATAACAACCTTTGGTTATGTTCCTCTGGGAAAGTGGGTTGCATTCTAAACTATTTACAAGTGATCCTTTCGAATACAACCTATTCACAAATTGAGGACTATTATATGTTAGGAAACAAGGATATTTACACAATTTTCCAGGGCACCTAAACTATTTTATAGTCTGTACTTTCCTACATTAACCTTATATGTAGAAAAGTTGAGGGATGTCTCATTTGGTTAAACAATAGAGTAAAAATTCATGGATTCTGAATTTTGGTCTCCTACGAATTTGTGTTAAAGTATGAGAGACTTCAATTTCCCTTAAGGCAGAACTGTGTGAGTTATCCCGGTGGTAACATATTGGAAGGGAGTGATCATTGAGGCTTGGTTCCTGGAGATTTTCAGGAAGAAAATGAGCAATGATTTATCTTAAATGATTTAGAGATCCACCAGCCTAAGGGTTGAGGATGAATTAGATCACTTTTCAGGAGCCTTATACTCGGCTGATTCTGTGTTCAAGTTTTTATAGGGCTCAAGGAAAATAAGTTAACCTCTGTAAGCCCCATTTTCCATATTTTTGTTAAAGAAGAATAAAATTTTGAAATGTCTAAGTGTCACTGTGACAATAAAACCTGATTTCCCAATCAGTGATGATATCTGCCCTCAGATTTCAAATAGAATTTATTTTGAAAGTCTCTAATGAATGATCAATTCATTGTTATCACACTATAACATAGTATATTATAGTTTAATATTAAAGTTAAAAAAATAAATAAATGTTGTAGTTAAATATAATAAATTATAGTTAAATAAATAAAATATAAATATGACATAGTTAAATAGTATGATTCTCCACAAAAGTTCTGCTTTGATGTCTCATTATGACATGAAGTGACCCTGGGTTCCTGAAGGCTACACAAGAGGAGTACAAGCTCTGGCAGGTTCTACCAAGCTGGAAAGCTTTCAAGTCCCAGAGGCAAAATATTGCTTTCTATAATTTCCACCTACCAGTTCCTAATTCTGCCCTCTGAGCAAAGCAGAAGAAGGCTAATCTATTTTCCACATGATAAAACTTCAAGTAATTTAAGACTGCTAAAATACGGCTCTGTAAATCTTCTTGTCTCCAATTGAAACATTCCTAGATATATCAATTAATCCTTATAGGTTTAATTTGTCTCACCTTCCTCGTGACTAATGTTTTTGGATATATTAGAGGTTCTGAATGTTCCTTTCAGTATGTGGCTTTCAGAACTTACATCAATGCTCTAGATAAATTCTTTTAAGGGCAATGCATTTCAGGAATATCAGGTCCTTCACTCTAGGTCCTATAGTTTTACTAATATAGCACAAAATTCTACGAGCATTCTTAACAACTACATAGGAGACAATGGTACAGTGGCAAAAGTCATGAATTTGGAGTGAGAACACCTGACTTCAAATCCCATCTTTACCTGTGTAACCTTGGGCAAGTTACTTAGTCTCTCTGGGTTTCAGCTTACTCCTCCATAAAATGAGGAGGTAGAATTAGATGGCAAGCAAGGTCCCATCAAGCTATAAAACCATGGTTACAATGCTAACTCATTTTAAACTTGTCCACCAAAGTCCCTTGGTCTTTTGCTCAATGGATTTCTAGCAATGTTTCTCTCAACCTGCATTTGGGTAGTTGCTTTTCTTTTATATCCAAGTGCCAGTCTATTCCAAGTTCTTATTTTGACATTTAAATAATCTGGTGTTCTTGGAGATTTGTAACAGCAGAGGTTTGAGTAACTTTCAACTTCTACTCTGGAACATTTTACTAAGATGGAAAGACTTTGAGAATGGGTTTTGTAACAGACTGTGATTATTGTCTAAGTATTAGCCTTATTTAATACAGAGAGGTTTATACTACTGAGTGATGAAACAGGTTTTTTTATCTTGAGTTTTGATTTCACTATTGAAGGGAACTTCTGGTTAGGAAACCCCCTCCACCAATATACGTTGACAACTGTTCTATAATTTACATTCTTAGAGATTTGTCTGGAGTACTGAGAGATTAAATTACTTGCCAGATATATATATATTCCAAGTGGCAAGGAAGGAATAGCTTACACACAAGAGAACTTATTAGATTCATTTAGGATTATAAGTTCAAGAATTGAAGGAAAAGATTGGACTGTGATGTGTAGAGAAAGGAAAAATTCAAGGGTGGAGCATTCCTCATTTCCAAGAGATGCTAGATGGAGCAACATAGCCTTAAAACCTCTCCTCTAACAAAGTGTCTCTCAAGCATATTTTTAAGATCTTACAAAATTTCTTGACATGCAATCACTGAGATAAATTTATTCAACAAACCTCGAGTGAGTCATAGAGCAATGAGATAATATGGTCATTAGCATTCTTCACCAGAGTAGTGGGCAATGTATTATTCTTCCACTCAAAGTAAAAGACATATTCTTTATAGATGGTGAAATCCTTCAGATGCTTCTTTCTTTTTTGTGGATGACAATGTGCTGATTACATTGAGTTCTGGAATATCTCTTAGGAACTTACAAATTGGGAACTCATCCAATGATGTCTATATCTCCTCAAAAGTGATTAGCCTAACAATACATACAGGAAAAGTAAAAGAAATGGATGAAGAATACATATTACTAAGAATATTAAATGTCATGGAGAAACTATGAAATGGATGAGGAAACAATGAAATAGTCTGGAAGAATATGTATCCTAGAAAGGCAATGTAGATGGTTGAGATAGATTTCTAAATAACTTAGAAGAGAGTGGGCAGGAACACATAGAAAATTTTGCCATGTTTTCAATGATACTAACTTTTTCTCTGTTGCTAAAGAACATTTAAAAATATTAACATTCTCCTAATCACATTATATGGCTTCACAGTATGTAACACCATAATCTCAGAAGTAAAACTGTAAGTGACCAAAGGGGTAATGGAAAAACCTATGATAGATGTAAACGATCTGAAGCATATTACCAAAAATGGTATGTACATAAGAGGAAGCCTTATTAAGGTTACATTGAGGTCATGCATGAAAGAAAAGGTGGGTTGGTCATGTGGTGAGAGTGAGAAATCATGGATCGATAACACAAATGTTGCAATGATATCCACGACAATTTAAAAGACAAAGAAGACCTTTCTTTAATTCTTTGAGTAAATACTCTATGGGAGATTTATGGAAGGCCCCAGATAAGAATCAATATCATATATTGAGAAAGTATTTCTCAATAAATTTTGATCTGTATCAATGGAGTAGCAATTTCATACCTCTAAAATTCATAGGAGTATTGAATAATTATGAATTTTTTATTTGTGTACTCTGTCTTCCCAACCAAATTGTAATGCCTTTGAAGTGAAGACTGTTGATTTTCTTCATGCCTAGCACAGGGCTATGTGCACAGTAGGTACTTAATAAATATTGTATATAAGTGTCATTCATCTTTTATTCATTCTCTTTCTCTTCTCAAATAATTAGTTTAATAACCTATTTGAATAATTTGCAATAATCATTTGTCCTACCATGCTTTCTTATCCAGGAAAAGTTCTCATTCATTTTTAGTTCTCATCTGTTTCTTAGTTCTCTCTCTGTGACTGTGGTTTTTTTTGAAAGTACCATAAGAGTAAATTTGACCCTCCTAGAGAGTTAAAAACAAACCAGGAAAAAAGATTGTTGTACTACGAGAAAACAATAAGTTCATTTGCATGTGTTGGAAAACATGATCACAACTTATGAAGTAAAGGGAAGATAAGCTCACAGGGAATAGCAATGAGTTATTGAGCCTATCTGTCAAAGAACAAAGAATACATTTTCTCAAAACTTTGGAATCTATTGAAACTTTAGCATTGGCACTTTCCTTAGCCTATTAACTCATAGTTTGTTGTTTTAGATATTTATTCATAGAAGAAGTTTACTGTCCCCTGACTAGTGACCAACCTAATTTCTCACTATTTTGTGTTACTACCTAGCTAGTCTTGTTAATTTTGCCTCAGGTTTCAAGTTACTTGTATCTACTCAAGTAAGAGGATGAATATTTGCAAGGGCTAAAAAGATATTCTTTGCTTTAACAGAGCTCAGTTGAATATTGCAATTTTAGCCACTGAAGCTTAAGGTATAAGGATAGCAACCGAAGATCTAGAGATACTACTGATTAAAGGAATAAAAAATTAGGTCTTCTGAAGAAAGATGAAAGGACTAGAGTTCCTTCAAGAATTAGATTTTTTTCTTCAAATACTTGTAGAACTTTATAGGAAGAATTCTGACCACTTCGTTTCTAATGAGAACCCAACAAAATATCCTAGATACCTAAATAAAACAAGTGAGATTTTAAAATTTTACATTAGAGACAAATCTCTTGATTTCTTTTTTTTTTAATAGAGGGAGAAGCTTCTAAACCAGCATAAACCATTATTTTGACAGGTAATTTTTTAAAATTTATTTAAGTTTTCAACATTCATTTCCACAAAATTTTGAGTTCCAAATTTTCTCCCCCTCTCTCCCCTCACCCCACCCCAATACATCGAGCTTTCTAATTACCCCTATCACCAATCTGCCCTCCCTTCTAACATCCCTCCCTTTCCTTATCCTCATCTTCTCTTTTGTCCTGTAGGGCAAGATAAATTTCTATATCCCATTACCTGTATTTCTTATTTCCTAGTTGTATGCAACTCAACAGTTGTTCCTAAAACTTTGAGTTTCAACTTCTCTTCCTCCTTCTCCCCCTACCCATCCTGATTAGGAAGGCAAACAATTCAATATTGGCCATATCTGTGTAGTTTTGCAAATGACGTCCACAATAATCATGTTGCGTAAGACTATATTTCCCTCCATCCTATCCTGCCCCCCATTTCTTTTATTTTCTCTTTCGACCTTGTCCCTCCCCAAGAGTGTTGACTTCTAATTGCTCTCTCCTCTCATTACCCTCCCTTCCATCATCCCTCACACTCTGCTTATCCCCTTCTCCCCCACTTTCTTGTATTGTAAGATAGGTTTTCATACCAAAATGAGTGTGCATTTTATTCCTTCCTTTAGTTGAATGTGATGAGAAGCTTCATATTTTTTTTCTCTCACCACCCCCTTTTTCCCTCCTCTGAAAAGTCTTTTACTTGCCTCTTTTATGAGACACAATTTGCCCCCTTCCATTTCTCCCTTTCTCCTCCTGTGTGTGTGTGTGTGTGTGTGTGTGTGTGTGTGTGCATAATCCCACCAACTACCCAGATACTGAAACAAAGTTTCAAGAGTTACAAATATTGTCTTTCCATGTAGGAATGTAAACATTTCAGCTTTAGTAAGTCCCTTCTGATTTCTCTTTGCTGTTTACCTTTTCATGCTTCTTTTCATTCTTGTGTTTGAAAGTCAAATTTTCTTTTCAGCTCTGGTCTTTTCATCAAGAATGCTTGAAAGTCCTCTATTTCATTGAAAGACAATTTCCCCCCCTGAAGTATTATACTCAGTTTTGCTGGGTAGGTGATTCTTGGTTTTAGTCCTATTTCCTTTGACTTCTGGAATATCATAATCCACGCCCTTCGATCCCTTAATGTAAAAGCTGCTAGATCTTGTGTTATCCTGATTATATTTCCACAATACTTGAATTGTTTCTTTCTAGCTGCTTGCAATATTTTCTCCTTGACCTGGGAATTCTGGAATTTGGCCACAGTGTTCCTAGGAGTTTCTCTTTTTAGATCTCTTTCAGGCAGTGATCGATGGATTCTTTCAATACTTATTTTGCCCTCTGGTTGTAGAATCTCAGGGCAGTTTTCCTTGATAATTTCATGAAAGATGATGTTCAGGCTCTTTTTTTCATCATGGCTTTCAGGTAGTCCCAAAATTTTTAAATTGTCTCTCCTGGATCTCTTTTCCAGGTCAATTGTTTTTCCAATGAGATGTTTCACATTATATTCTATTTTTTCATTCTTTTGGTTTTGTTTGCTGATTTCTTGGTTTCTCATAAAGTCATTAGCCTCCATCTGTTCCATTCTAATTTTTAAAGAACTATTTTCTTCAGTGAGCTTTTGAACATCCTTTCCATTTGGCTAATTCTGGTTTGTAAAGCATTCTTCACCTCATTGGCTTTTTGAACCTCTTTTGCCAATTGAGTGAGCCTATTTTTCAAGGTGTTATTTTCTTCAGCATTTTTTGGGTCTCCTTTAGCAAGGTGTTTACCCTCTTTTCATGCTTTTCTTACATCTCTCTCATTTCTCTTCCCAATTTTTCCTCCACCTCTCTTACTTGATTTTCAAAATCCTTTTTGAGCTCTTCCATGTCCTGAGCCCATTGAATATTTATTTTGGATGTTTGGGATACAGAAGCCTTGCTTTTTATGTTTTTCCCTGATGGTAAGCATTGTTCTTCCTCATCAGAAAGGATGGGAGGGGATATCTGTTCACCAAGAAAGGAACCTTCTATAGTCTTATTTTTTCCCCCGTTTTTTTTGGGCATTTTCCCAATCAGTTACTTGACTTTTGGGTCCTTTGTCAAGAGTAGGGTATACTCTGGGGTCTGTAAGATCTCAGTTCCTCCAAGGTGGTGCAATCAAGAGTGTACACTGGTCTGGGAGCAAACAGAAATATTTGTGCCCAGAACCTGAGTAATAGAGTTTTGTCTTCACAACCACCTCACCTCCATGTCAGCCAAGCCAGCAGTGGGGGCTGAGATTCAGATAAGCTGCCTGGGCAGGGCCACCCTTCAGTGTGAGATAAAGATCAGCTGCTCAAATCCCTCAGGAGTATTAGGTGGGGCAGGGCCTCTACACAGGGCTGAGATAAGAATCAGCTGCTCAGTGCCCCCAGGGGTTTTAGGATCCAACAATGGAGGTGGACTGCTGTAGAGGCTGCTGTGGAAGCTTCTGTAGCTTGCCTGATGGGACCTCTGTGGGCTACAGCCTGAGGCTGTAACTATGGGAAGGCCCTTCTCCCTTCTTGGCCAGCTGAAAAAACCCCTCACTGACCTTTGATACCTGCGGGTTGTGGGATCTGCGAGCTGCTGCTACTGGGACTGGGGATTCTGCCCCTGAGGCCTGCCCTTGTCCTCCTCCCAGAGCCGGACTGCTTGACCAAGGCTGGGCTGGGCTCCGCTCTGTGTCCTGTGCGACACACATTTCCCGTCGGCTTTTCAGGTCACCCTGGGCTGGAAATCTCCTCCACTCTGTTGTTCTGTGGCTTCTACTTCTCTAGAATTTGCCAAGAGTCTTTCTTTACAGATATTTTATGGACTGTGGGGGAAAACCTAGTATATGTGAGTCTTTCTACTCCACTATCTTGGTTCCTCCTCAGGTAATTTTTTCTCTTGATTTCTAATGTGATGAAAACACAGAACAGGCCACTGAAAGTGGCTTTGAAGTATTTCATCATTTTTGATTTCATGATTTTGATTTTTCTTAGTTCCCACACTTTCATGCTAATGGGGCAGAGAAATTGAGATAACTTTGTTGTTTAGCCTCGCCTGAATCTTCACAGTCCCTTTTGGGATTTTCTTGGCAAAGATAGTGGAGTGGTTTTGCCATTTCCTTCTCTAGCTCATTTTACAGAAAAAGAAATTGAGGTAAACAGGTTTAAGTGACTTACCCAGAGTTGCACAGCTAGCAAGTGTCTGAGGCTAAATTTGAACTTAGGTCTTGCTGACTCCAGACCTGGCATTCCATCCACTGTGCCACCTAGCTGTCCCTTGAGATAACTTAAGCTAAAATCAATATTCTTGCTCAGTTCTTGAAAATTTCCCATTATCCCCCTAAGAAAGGGTAATATTTGTTTCAAATGTCTGTGGTCCTCTTCCTCCTCATCTTGTTGATAATGTAGAGACTGAAATTCTGGGTTTTTTTAAATTAAAAATCCTTTCTCAGAAGCATCTTGATACCTTGTCTTTTTTAATAATGAAGTCAACTTCTCCGTAAGAGAGTAAATAGTTCATTTCCAGTGAAGGATCTGTTACAATAAAGTTAAAGTATTTCCTCACTCAAGTGCCAGAAATTGTAATCTTTAGAAGTCTACTTCTACTATTTCCCCCTTTCTTCTCATTCTTCTCTTAACCAATAATTTGTATGTTCTGTTATTTGGTGATTTACTAGTTCTGAACATCTGTTTCCAAGATCTGGCATTCTGCTTGCCACAAATCCTTGCTAAGCACTCTGCCACAGACCCACCATTGGAAAACATCCCTCTTTGGGTGGAGTTTGGCACATACTGATCCATGCACAGCAACAGGATGTGATAATTTAGGGCAGAAAAACAATAGTATATATTGTATTACAATGGCCTTTGACATGATAGAAGGAATTTAAAGGGACCAAATGCAATTTGCCCAGCTGGTATTTCCCCAATCATTGTCAACATCAATTTTCCTTATATACTATTGGCACCTTTAAAGACCAGAAATGATTAGGACTTTAGTATTATTTTTTTCAGACTATGGTGTTTACCAAGCTCCTTATTTTCTAATTCTATTCAATAGGTTTGAAAAGATAGAAGTTACATAATGATCAAACAACGAAGAATTTTCCTTGATCTTTTTGGGACTGACAGTGGGAATTACTCATCTATTGTAAGCCAAGGCATGCTACAAAGACTACTTTTCTATTAGGCATAAAGCATTATCTTTTCAGTTTCTTATCTCAGTTTCTTAAGGAAGCCTCCCCAAATATTACCATAGCTTGGTGAACTATATTGATGTGTTCTATGGTCACTTGACATTATGGGATTCTATATGTATGTTTGGAGGTATGTATATATATTATATATTATATGGATAGATGTACACACAGTGTGTGTGCGCGCGCGCGCGCGCGTGTGTGTGTGTGTGTGTGTGTGTGTGTGTGTGTGTGAGTATAATGAATGGAATGGAATTGAACTATTTCCAACCTGTCTGACTTTGGCTCATGTGAAGCAGTTTTGACAACTTGTTTTTGAGAGTCTTTCATGAAACCATTGGATTCTGGACTTCCATTACCATGTCCAAGACTATAAATCTCTGCTTCTTGTTAGCTTGTAGAGATTTAAGATGGCAAGTTTTCGTACTTCTTTACATTTCGGTCATATAGTCAAATCTTCTGTCATAAGCCCAACTTCAAACCCTTTTCAAATATATGCTTGTTCACCTTACTTAAAATAATTTATCCTCGGTTATCCTCATTTGACAGGAAGGAAAACTAAAACTGAGAGCATCCTTGACTTTCTGAGAGAGATAATAATTATGACAACCTGGCACTGGACTCAAACAGCTTTCTCCATAAATTAAAACATATTCTACTTTCAGCAACACTTTCATATTTCCATCTAGAAATTCATTAGCTGGAGATTTGGCAAAGTGTTATTAGACAAGTATGATGATTTGTTTCATTGACTCTGTAGTGCACCATTTATTACTAAAGTTGGCTCTTAGTAGAAACACACTAGAAATGGTTCCTAAACTTTATTTCAATAGCTTTTACTGCTTCCCCTGTCATCTGCCATTCATCAATTTCCTTAATCAGAAAGTCTTAAAGATACTATTTGGAAGGAACCTTATTTCTTAATCTGATTCTAGGATATGTTCAATGCTTTGTGATTCTCTAAAACTGGTTGATATGTTGGTTTCCAACTGTCCCTCCTTGAAAATGTACTTGTCCTAGACAAGGTTGCTGATGTCACTGGAAGGAGTTCACATCCTGGGAGAGGCTTACAATTGAAATTGAGGTTGATCTGCTTTAGCCCTGAGGCAGAAAAACTGGATAAAGCAGTTTTTTTTTAACCTTCCTCTTACAGAGTGTGTGGTTTGTGTAATAGCTACTGCTTGACAAATAGGGAAGTTTCAACGCTAAATTCAGGTTTACTCTAAGGGCATAGTGTGCCCACATTTCTTATAGTTGGTGATACTAAAATCCTGGACTGTTTTCCTCCAAAAGGAATAAATGAACACTGTAAATACTCCCAAGTCCAAAAATATAAATGTTTGTATGATTTTTTTATTTTTTCCCCACAGCAAAAACTGTTTTTGGTGTTAACCAAGACACATGAGACTCAGTCTACAGAAGAGTCAACTCCATGAGAAAGAACACATTCAAAGAAGCAGTTGTGTGTATTTAATAGCACCTGTTATGCAATAATTGTTTATGGATTAATTCCATATTCAGGATGACAGCCTAGATTCATCTTTTTGGGCATGTGCTTAACTATCTACTTACATGAAAGTCATAGTTTCTCCTGACATGATAACTTTGCAAGTTGAGGCAGTTATTTAGGTAATTCAGGCAAAATTCTCTGACTTTTCATTAGTTGTTCAGGGTAATTCAGATATTAGTGATGGTTTGCATTATCCAAATAATTCCCTCATTCTCTGTTTTCTTTTTCTGGATAGCTAATGATCAGGATAACATCATCTTGAGGCTATTGCTTGTCAACATAAGTTCTGTTTTTTTTTTGGTTTTTTTTTTATTGTTACACTTGGCTTATTCTGTGTAAGCAAGATCACCAACTTGATGAAAGAGAGTTGAATTTGTCCAGGCACCTGTTTAGCATTGGAGAGGTGTGAATTTTCCTTGTTAGCCCATCTGATACAATTAAGGAGTGACTTACAATCTCAAATTGATGTATCCTTTTAGTTAATACAAATGCTCAGTCAATACCTCTGGGTTCTCTGCCACTTTGATTCTAAATTCTGTCTTACCCTTCCCTTTCAGGCAAAGCCTTCTTTTGCCTTCTCTGCCTTTAGTTTTATGTAAATCGTGTGTGCATAATGGAGTGAAGTGGTTTCCATGGAGCTGAACAAATAGAGGTCATATTTGTAAGGAACTCTTCCGCTGTAGGGGTACACAGGTGAACTTACTCATCATTTTAATTTTGCTTTTTTATAAGTCCAGCTGAAACCGTGAAATTTAACTCCTTGTGAAGTAGTCCTCTTCTCCCTGACGGATATGATAGGATAGTTTGCCTCTGAGAAACATTTGAGTATAGTTGAAAAAAATAACAAGCAGGAGACCTTCTTCATCTGCATACTTGCACCACTGAGTAGCTGGGTGTCCTTGAATACACCATACTTAACAAGAGCATTTAAAATCAATAAACTAAAATGACTGCTATTTTCTCTTTATACCTTTTCATAGCAAACTGCTGGTATCACCAACTAGAGGAGGCTACAGGAAAAGTAATTTTAGAGTTTTTCAGGGAACTTGTCTTAGCACTACTATATGTTATTAGTTTTAATCGATAATGTTACTTGTCTGCATCATTTTAACCTTAAACTCTATTTGCTAGCTAGTATTCATCTTTTCATGACAACAAATATTTCTTGAACACCTACTGTGGGTAAGATTCTGTGCTAATAGTTGGGTGGAATTCATGTATGTATAGGGCAAGGCTTTTCCTTGAAGGTAGATACAATTCAGTAGTAGCTTCATAAAAATAGTGTAAGTGGTATTTCTAGGAGAAATGAGATAATATAAAAAAAAAAACTTCAAACTTCTTGGAAGAAAAGTGCTATATAAATTAATGATGGACAAGATGAAATTAAAGTCCACTTTTAAAAATAATATCTTTTGGAGTATTTAATTTAGCAATGTGTCACTAGAGCATCTCTATTTTCCTAAAGCAACTTCTGTTTGGGCATGACTAGATGTTCATATATGCTAGAGAAGAAACCTAGAGGAAATATCAAGGTGAGGGTGTTATTTACTCAAAAATATGTAGTGTTAACTGTCCTACTCATACTTATATACCATCTGCACATCTCTCCTCTTCTATCCCCTCTGTGCCTCCCCCTCGCCACCTTGGAATGGAGAAGTACAGTGTTCCTCCATCCTTCTACCTTTTCACACTATGGTTGCTCTGATACCATAGTGGGTTTCATCTCTTCTATTTTACTTAATTCAACAACCATTTATAGAGTGTCTATAGCATTTTCCTAGGCAATGGAAGAGATACAAAGTTTAGATACAAGGAATCCCTTGCTCTTAAGGAGTATGCATTCTAATAGACATTCATTCATTCATTCATTCATTCATTCATTAATTCATTCAACATTTATTTAGCACCTACTGTGTGTTGAACATGCTGCTAGGTGCTAGGGAGATATAAAATTTAGACAAGACATGGCTCTTGCCTTCATAGAGCTTACAGTCTAGTGGGAGAGGTAATTATATATGTGTGTATTTTTATAATTATATTGCTTTAGATTTTACAAAGCTCTTTTCTTATAACATTACTACTTTTGTCACTATCATTTTAAAGTTAAGAAAACCAGTTCCGGAGAAATAGCTTGCTTCTGATCACAACAGCTAGTAAATGCCAAGATCTCCTGATTACAAGTTCAGCACCCCCCTTCCCCCCATAGAACACATATACTAATTTCAATAGCTACAACACTAAATAATACGTAATAAGTCTGTCAGAGAGATCCACATACAGGGAACTCTGTAAGGTCTGGGTTGGAGGGAGATCATTTTCAAGTGGGAAGGACTGACCAAGCTTCATGGAGGAGGGAGAATTTGAATTGGCCCTTAAAAGATGGGTAATATGTTCGTAAGAAGAAATAGGAAGAACATTTGAGGCATGGTGAGAATAAAGGAACAGAGGGAAGAAAATGTGGAGGTTTCCTTTTTTGGGGGGAGGATGACAATCCAATTTGGCTAGAGTTTAGAATGTGTGGAGGAGAGTAACAAGAGATAAAACTGGAGCATAACAGGAAGTTATGGAAAATTTGGGATACTGGTCTTGAGTTTGAGCTTTATTAAGTAGGTGATAGAGAAGCATAGAAGAGTTTTGAGTAGAGAAGTAGCATAATGACATTTGTCTATCCTGACTTGTCCATCTCTATAGTCTTGTATTGGTTTAGTAGTCTTACTGAGAAGATCCCCTTCTTTATCTTCCTTTCCCACCAGGCAGAAAACATTTGTGAGGTGGTGTTGGCTATGGTTTTAGGGTAGGGGATGTGACCTTCCTCATCTTCTCTTCCTACAAAAACACCCTAAATACTGCCATCAAAATTTGATAAATTGATTCTTTCTCCCTCTCCCTTACTCTTTTCCTTTCTCATTACTCTCTTACCCCCACCCCCACCTCAACCCCAGCCAATAGTCACAGAACAACAGATGTAACTGATCTAAGTAACTGTCACAATGATATGGTGGTGTAATTAACAGATAGGGACTGTCATTCCATTTTTATAGACATGGAAGCTAGGGCGCCAAAAGTGAATTTGCTAAGATCATACGAGAAGTTGGGAATAAATTCAATATCTTCTAGTGTTGGAGGCTAATTAGATTAGACTGATACTTATTAGGTAACTAAGTAAAATCAACAAGCTAAAACCCTCCTCCCCACCCTCCTCCCCTCCATGACTTTCATCCCACACCACTGGTATCACCAAAAGGCTATAGGAGGAGCAATTTCAGTATGCTTCATGGAATTAGATTTATTAGTGCTATATGGAAGAGCCCAGTGGTGTAACTTTTGTGAACTTATAGTGCTTAAAATAAGAAGAGTAAGGAAAAAGGGTTTTCTTGCTTTAAAAAAATTAATTTATTTTTAGTTTTCAACATTCATTTCCATAAGATTTTGAGTTCCAAATTTTCGCTCCATCTTTACCCTCACCCCACCCCAAGATGGCATGCATTATGATTACCTCTTCCCCCAATCTTTTCTCCCTTTTATCATCCCTCCCCATCCTCTTCCCCCTTATTTTCTTGAAGGGAAAGACAGATTTCTATACCTTATTGCCTGTATATCTTATTTCCCAGTTACATGCACAAAATTTTTTTTTTAACATTTATTTTTAAAACTTTGAGTTCCGAATTCTCTCCCTTCATCCCTCCCCACCCACCCTCATCGAGAAGGCAAGCAATTTAATATAGGTTATACATGTGTAGTCATGCAAAACACTTCCATAATAGTCATGTTGTGAAAGACTAACTATATTTCCCCCCCATCCTATGCCCCCTACAATTATTCTATATTCTCCATTGACCTTGTCCCTTTTCAAAAGTATTGACTTCTGCTTATCCCCTCCCTTACTCTGCCTTTCCTTCTGTCACACCTTCCAACCCCCTCCCTGTTACTTTCCTGTAGGGTAAGATAATGAATTGAGTGTGTATGTTATTCCCTCCTTAAGCCAAATTTGATGACAATAAGGTTCACTCATTCCTTCTCACCTACTCCACTTCTCTCCATTGTAAAACCTTTTTCTTGCCTCTTTATGTGAGATAATTTACTCCATTATATCTCTTCCTTTCTCCTCCCAATATATTCCTCTCTCATCCCTTAATTTTATTTTTTAGATACCATCCCTTCATATTCAACTCACCATGTACCCTCTATCTCCATCTATCTATCTATCTATCTATCTATCTATCTATCTATCTATCTATCTATCTATCTATCTATCTATCTATCTCTCTATTCCAACTACTCCAATACTAAGAAACGTCTCATGGGTTACAAATATCATCTTTCCCTGTAGGAATGTAAACAGTTCAACTTTAATAAGTCTCATGATTTTTCTTCTCTGTTTACCTTTTCATGCTTCTCTTGGTTTTTATATTTGAAAATCAAATTTTCTATTCAGCTATGGTCTTTTTATCAAGAATTCTTGAAAGTCCTCTATTGCATTGAATGTCCATTTTTTCCCCTGAAGGACTATACTCAGCTTTGCTGGTTAGGTGATTCTTGGTTTTAATTCTAGCTCCACTTACTTACAGAATATCATGTTCCAAGCCCTTTGATCCCTTAATATGGAAGGTGCTAAATCCTCTGTTATCTTGATTATATTTTCACTATACTCCAATTGTTTCTTTCTGGCTCCTTGCAATATTTTCTTCTTGACCTGGGAAGTCTGGAATTTGGCTACAATATTCCTAGGAGTTTTACTTTTAGGATCTCTTTCCAGATGCAGTCAGTGGATTATTTCCATTTCTATTTTACCCTGTGGTCCTAGAATATCAGGGAAATTTTCCTTGATAATTTCTTGAAAGATGATGTCAAGACTCTTTTTTTTCATGGTTTTCAGGTAATCCAGTAATTTTAAAATTATCTCTCCTGGATCTATTTTTTAGATCAATGATTTTTCCAATGAGATGTTTCATATTGTCTTCCATTTTTTTTTGTTCTTTTGCTTCTGTTTTATAATTTCTTGATTTCTCATAAAGTTGTTATCTTCCTTTTGCTTCATCCCAATTTTGAAGGAATTATTTTCTTCAGTGAGATTTTGGACCTCCTTTTCCATTTGGTCAATTCTCCTTTTAAGGCATTTTTCTCCTCATTGCCTTTTTGAATTTCTTTTGCCATTTAGCTTTTTTTTTTTTTTTTCAAGGCAAGGACTTTTAAATTTTTTCTTCATTGTATCTCTGGTCTCCAGTTTAGTGTTTGGACATATAAGGTTCTTTTTTTTTGGAAGGAGGAGGCAAGGCAATTATTGTTAAGTGACTTGCCCAAGGTCATACAGCCAATAAATATCAAGTGTCTGAGGCCAGAGTTGAACTCAAGTCCTCCTGAGTCCAGGACCAGTACTCTATTCACTGCACCACCTAGCTGCCCCTAGTCTATTTTTTAAGGTAGATAGAATTATTATTGTTAAGGTGATAGAATTATTTTCTTTAGTTCAAATAATTAATTATTTTCTTCAGTCTTTTTTTGAGTCTCCTTTAGCAAGTTGTTGATTTGATTTTCATGATTTTTTTTTGCATCACTCTCATTCCTCTTCCCAATTTTTCCTCTGCTTCTCTTACTTGATTTTCAAAATCTTTTTTGAGCTCTTCCATGGCCTGACACCAATTCATATTTTCATGGAGGCTTTTGATGTAGGCGCTTTGACTTTGTTGTCTTCTTCTGGTTGTATGTTTTGATCTTCTTTGTCTCCACAGTAAAATACTATAGTCTGAGATGTTTACTCATCTCTCCAGCCAAATACTTGACTTTCTAACTCTTTGTCAAGGTAGGACTCTGCTTGCAGTAGGGCTGGGGTTGGGTGTGGGTGTATTACCCTAGACTTCAGGGATTTTGTATCAACTGCTTAATCCCCACTATCTGTGGACCCAGAGCTCCAGGTGCAGTCTCTGCGGCTGCTGTTGCTGCCAGATGTCACCACCACTCCCCAAACCCACAGACTTGGGATTAGCTCCAGACCTGGTCAGACCTCGAGCTCCTCTCTTACCCAGGTCCCACAGAGTTTTCCCACTGACCAATTTGGTGTTTGTGGGTTGAAAATCTGGAAACTGCCACAACTGCCAATGATTCAGTCCCCCAAGGCCTGCTCCAGCCCACACCAGACTGTGCTCTGCTCCATCCCTGGTGTGATAGATCCTTCCTGTCAACTTTCCAGGTTGTCTTGGGCTGGAAAATTGTTTCACTCTGTCATTTTGTGGGTTCTGTAGCTCTAGAATTCATGTAGGGTCATTTTTACAGGTATTTGGAGGGCTTTGGGGGAGAACTCAAGGAAGTCCCTGCTTTTACTCTGCCATCTTGGTGCCACCCCTCCAAAGGAAGGAAAAAAGGGGTCTTATTTCAGTTGAAGATACAAACCATGTGATGGTTTATCCATTTCTAGATTTAAATATGCCAATAACTTGAAAAGTCTAGTCTCTTTCCCAAATACCTAAATAGCATAAACTCTGATATCTTTCTTTTGCCCCCATCCGTCTCCCTCACAAAACTTTCTCATCTTAGGAGTGGACAGATATGCAAAACCTTTTAGCTACTCTTTCAGGCATTTTTCTTCCTTTCTGATATATGTAGCATGGGTTACAAAGTTTTCATGGTCCACAGTATTGGATAGAACTTGCTCCATTTCCCTCCCTTTTCTGGGTATTTCAGTAAGTAGGTCCATGTATTTAAAATATAGTGACCCAACTACCCTAGAGGCAAAAGGGATTTCAGGGAAAAGTCAGAGTGCTATCTTTGGATGGAAGACACAGTTGGAAGTATTGATGTGAATGAGAGACGTACTATAATGGTAGTGGGGGAGAGAAGAAGCAAATATCACCAGTCAATTGAAGATAGAGACATGCTTGGGAGTTGGAAGGAGAAAGGGTTTTTATAGTCTCAAAGAACTCTGGTGTGTGAAGGCTGAAGCTGAGAGGGCCATGTAAAAAATGGACCTTTTTCAGCTGCAAACTTATCTGGAAGATTCTTCTTTTAAGTTCTTAGAAGTAACTGGTCCCTTGGGAAAGGGAATGATCACCATCTGCTGGAAGCTTCTGAGGTCAACAAACAAGGCTAATGATGGGATCAACTGCTCAGAGCTAAGGAGAATTGTAGAAGTCAAAGTTATAGAGGAGAATGACAAGAAGCAGTGACAGGGAATGGCAACACTGTAAGAATAAAGTTCATAGTAATGAGATGTGAAAGCTACCCCAAATGAGAAATGTTGCAAAGACAGAAGGGCAAAGTATTGTGGAGGAGCAAAGAGCCTGATTCCATTCTACTATCTACCCAGGACAGTACTGTAAGTTGTTGAACTTGTAACAAGTTTCTTGAGGGCAGTGAGAAATTGGTTACTTGACATTTATAAATACTTTTTTTGGATTTAAATATGAATCTAATCTGTTTTCACTAATTTATAATTAAACTACTCATTATTTTGAACCTTGTAAACCTGTGAGCTTATAAAGGGAGATGATGACCACTGGTGGAAGAAAGGGTTAGATATTCTAGACAAGTGACTCTAATATAAATGATCCTAGTGGGCTGCATATTGATTTAGGGAACCACAAATTAACATTATCTATGATGTGAGTTTTCCCCAGGAGTTTTGTGACCATGAGTTTGGCACCTCTTTTCTAGACCATCTGGGTGAGGTCCTGAACCCCATAAGCAACAAGTTTCCAAAATATTTCTAGCCCCTCATTTTTAAGAGGGAACTTCTGATCCAAGTGTTATTTGAGCAAGATGTTTCAAGTCTCTTCACTGGAAGAAGGTTGAAAGATCTCTTGAGAAGTTATACAGTGCTATCCTCCAACAATTCATTGCTGCAGGACTGTATGAATTAGAAAACTTTCGAAAAGACCTTGACAAGGCAGTCAGATAACCCTCAAACTATCACTGAAAAATGTCACTAGTGGAACAGGAGTGTTTATATGTTCCCTTGCTAAAGCATTCTAGTAACTATGAGCTCTTGGGATTAGAAAGCTTTATCTTATGAATCCCTTACTTAAATATTTCCTCCTCCAATTTAAGCTTTTTCCCTCTCTCTTGAGATTCTGTCAGTGGCAAAAGAGAAATTCCGCTCATTGTTATTCATATTACACTTTTCATTTTGTTGAAGTTTGTTAACAAACCACTTTTCTGTCTTTTCAATACAGTGAACAGAATAGTTTAGATAATGTGTTACTTGAAGAAAGGATAACAGATCTTATGTAGCTTTAGATTTGTTTAGTGCATATTAGATAAGTATGATCTCCTAACTTACATAAAATCAAATTGCTAAGTGGTAAAAGGCAGCAGTTTTTAGAAAAAGTCTTTGTTCATTGGCAATTTACTCTATTTAAACAAAAAATCTAAGCTATCTGCCAATAGCTTTCACTGCTCAACAGAAGTTTGATAAAAATGAAGCAAGCCTGCATTAATGGAGCTGAAATGTGCTGATTGTATTACCTAAACTTTCATTGGTGAGGTATTCATTATTACAGTGTGTTAAGTTAGTGATGCTATAGTTTGAAGAGGCTATGAACATCTTTGGGAGAGGGACAGTAAGCAAAAGAATCTAAGGAAAGATTTCATGAATGATCAGAGAATGGTTTCAGGTTTTGAATACATAATCTCCTAGGAAAGGTTACATGCAGTTGGCCAGGCAAGCAGGGTTCTGAAAAACTAAAGTCTTGGCAAAAGTCTACTGGTCTAGGATTGGAATTTACAAGCCCCCCAGTGCTGCTCATGGAATATGAGAACTGGAAGAGACCTTAGAAATCACTGTCCAGGGGTTAGTAACCTTTTTGTGTGTGTTATGAACTCCTTTGGAAACAGTGTGGTGAGGTCTATGGACCCTTTTTTCAGAATAATATTTTTAAATGTATAAATACATAGGATTACAAATGAAACCAATTATTTTTAAAAATTTATTTTACTTTTAATTCATGGAATAAAACAAGCATTTCCATAGCATGATATAATAAAAAAAGATGATTATTACATGAAACTGCAAATCTACTATGCACAACTTGCTATTTCTTTCAGATATACAACATAATTATCATGTAAATTTCTTTTTTTCTTTTTTTCTTCCCTCCCCTTACCACTCAAGAGATGGCTACCATTAGAAGCAAATATATATATAACATACATATAATACATATTTGTAAAATTATTCTATACATACTTCTAATTAACAGTTCTTTGGATGCAGATAACATCTCTCTTCGTATGTCCTTTATAGTTAATTTGGGGTATTTATAATAGTCAAAATAATTTAACTTGCTCAAAATCATTCTTAAAATAATATTATTGTTACTGTACAAAATATTCCCTTGGTTCTGCTCATTTCACTGTTCATTATTTCATGCAAGTATTTCCATGTCTTTCTAAAATCACTGAGCTCATCATTTCTTATAGCACAGCAGTATTCAATTATAATCATATATCACAACTTCTTCAGCCATTCCCCAGTTGATGAGTATCCCTGCAATTTCCAGTTCTTTGCCACCATAAAGAGAGTTGCAATAAACACTTTAGAACATATAGGTTCTTTTACTTTTTCACTGATCATCTTTGGAAATAGACCAAGTAGTGATGCTGAGTTAAAATTTATAGGTAGTTTAAATTATAGGTAGCTATATAGGTATAGCCCTCTTTGGGCTTAATTCCAGATTCCTCTCCAGAATGGTTGGATCAGTTCACAATTCCAGCAACAATGAATTAATTTTTTCACGTCCCCTCCAACATTTGTCACTTTCTCTATCATTTAAGTAATCTGCTATGTGGAAAATGATGTTTCAAGGTTGTTTTAATTTGTATTTCTTTAACCAATAATGATTTATAACATTTTTTTCATACAACTATGAATTGTTTTGATTTCTTCATCAGAAAACTGCCTATCCATATCCTTTGGCCTTTATTAACTGGGGAATGACTATTATCTTTATAGATTTGACAAATTTCTTAATTATTTTAGGAATAAGACCTTTATCTGATAAACTGTCTATAAAATTTTCTCCTGATTTTCTCCTTTCCTTCTGATCTTGACTGCATTTGTTTTATAAGTATATTGAAAGTCCTCCGTTTCATTGAAAGACCATATTTTCCCCTGAAGTATTATACTCAGTTTAGCTGGGTAGGTGATTCTTGGTTTGAGTCCTAGTTCCTTTGCCTTCTGGAATATCCTATTCCACGCCCTTCGATCCCTTAATGTAGAAGCTGCTAGATCTTGAGTTATCCTGATTGTATTTCCACAGTACTGGAATTGTTTCTTTCTAGCTGCTTGCAAGATTTTCTCCTTGAGCTGGGAGTTCTGGAATTTGGCCACAATGTTCCTAGGAGTTTCTCTTTTTGGATCTCTTTCAGGTGGTAATTGATGGATTCTTTCAATACTTATTTTGCCCTCTGGTTGTAGAATGTCAGGGCAGTTTTCCTTGATAATTTCATGGAAGATGATGTCTAGGCTCTTTTTTTGATCATGGCTTTCAGGTAGTCCCATAATTTTTAGATTGTCTCTCCTGGATCTATTTTCCAGGTCAGTTGTTTTTCCCATGAGATATTTCACATTCTCTTCCATTTTTTCGTTCTTTTGGTTTTGTTTGGTGATTTCTTGGTTTCTCAGAAAGTCATTAGACTCCATCTGTTCCATTCTAATTTTGAGAGAACTATTAAATTCAGTGAGCTTTTGAACCTCTTTTTAAATTTGGCTCATTCTGCTTTTGAAAGCATTCTTCTCCTCATTGACTTTTTGAACCTCATTTGCCAATTGAATGAGCCTATTCTTCAAGGTGTTATTTTCTTCAGCATTTTTTTGGGTCTCCTTTACCAAGGTATTGACCCATTTTTCATACTTTTCTTGCATCTCTCTCATTTCTCTTCCCAGTTTTTCCTCCACCTGTCTAACTTGCTTTTCAAAATCCTTTTTGAGCTCTTCCAAGGTCTGAGTCCACCTGACATCCCCCTGGGGTGTCTGGGGTACTGAGGCCCCACCCTCCATGTCTTTCCCTGATGGCAGGAATACGTCCTCGTCATCAGATCTGAATGTCGGGATCATTTGCATTTGTTGGAAAAAACTCTCTATAGTCTTATTTTTCTTCCCTTTTCTAGGCATTTTCCCAGCCAGTTACTTGACTTCTGAAATTCCTGTCTACCCCCGCCTAGATCCGCCCAGCTAGTGCTTGGGCTCTGAGATTCAAATGGGCTGCCCAGCTGCTAATCAATGAGCTTTAGTTCTGGTGCTGGGCTGGGGGCAGGGCCGCCTCCCAGGCTCGGCTCTCTCAGGGGCTTTATGCAGAGACTTTCAGGAATGGAGCGGGTGTGGGGGGGGGCGCCTCCCAGGCTCAGCTCCCTCAGGGGCTTTATGCAGAGGCCTTGAGTAATAGAGCGGGGTGGGGCAGGGCCGTCTCCCAGGCTCAGCTCCCTCAGGTTGTTTATGCAGAGACTTTCAGTAATGAAGATCCTGACTGCTGCTGAGGGAGTCCGGGGCCACGGCCACGCCGCTGCTGCCTCTGCTGCCGCCCACTCCTCTGCCTCCGCCGCTTCCTGCCCCCGTCTCTGCCGCCACCGCTTCCTCCCGAGGGGGCCTGAGTCACGGAGACACCCCACTCCCCTC
Source organism: Bettongia penicillata ogilbyi (assembly GCA_023548195.1). NCBI lineage: Eukaryota > Metazoa > Chordata > Mammalia > Diprotodontia > Potoroidae > Bettongia > Bettongia penicillata. Next base: position 1,704,520 of record JAJHZJ010000401.1, on the reverse strand, counting down.
AGCCAGCCAGCCGTCTCTCACTGACCTGTAGCTTTTGTGGGTGGAGGGACCTTCCCGGCTGCTGGAGCTTCCGTCCCTGAAGCCTGCTCGGGTCAGCTTCTCTGGGGCCGTGGCCAGGGCAGCGCTGGGGGTGGGGTCCGCTTTCCGGGGCGCGACGGACCCTGGGGACGGGTCTCCAGGGCTCTCTGGCACAGAAATCTCTTCCACTCCATTTCTGTACACCTTTCAGTGGTCCAGAATTTATGCAGATCTCTTTTTACATTAATTCTATGGGCTGTGGGTTGGAGCTCGTAAACGTGCATCCTTCTACTCCGCCATCTTGGCTCCGCCCCCTGTTTTATAAGTATAAAGAAATAAAGATATATCTTTTCCCATTCAAGATCAATTGAAATCTGTCCATATGGGTCCCAAGTTAAGGGCCCCCTATAATCTCATCATTCTACAAAGAAGACAAATGAAGCCTAGAGAGGGGAGTTGATAGGATGAGCATTAGAATCCCATATTCTGGACTCCTGCTTCAGTGTTCTTTCCTTGGTATCACTCTTCCATTCTTCTCTTTCAACTATTTGGACATTTCTTCCAAGTTCTACTATTTTCACTGTTAAGATTATATAGGTAAAGTGCATCACAATGTTATGCAAATACCAGATATTACCATCATCATCATCATTACTAGGTTAAAAGAACAAAAGTTTCACTCCATAGCAGAAACTTGACAATTTTCATTGATCTCATAATACTCTTAATAATAGCTTACACAGCACTTCACCATTACTACATACTTTCACACCCACTATTTAATTTGAGCCTCACAGGTACTCCTTATAGTAGGCAGGATAATTATTGTTATCCCCATTTTATAGATGAGAAAATAAGACTCTGAGAAGTTGTGACTTGCCCGAGGTCATACAAGTAATAAAGAGCTGAACTAGGAATACAAGCCAGATCTTTCAGTTTTAAATGAGTATACTTTCACATATTCATTTTTTACCTCTCTTTGGAGTTCAGCGGGAACAGGAGAAGAGGCCAGGCACCTTCCTTAGGAGCTACTGTGGTGGTTAGTGGCAACTTGTGGGACACATCTTGAGAAACTACTACTGACTATGAGGAATTTCAATCAAAGGCATGGTATGGTGCAGTTAGGTGGAGCAGAATTTGTGTTCTCAATGATCTTGGCGGCACCACTTCCTGCAGGATCTTAGAAACTTCTTTGAGTCTCAGTTTCTACAAGTATCAAACAGGAAGGTTGGACTTCATGATTTTTAAGTCCCTTCCAATTCTAAATCTGTGGTCCTATGATCTCTAGGTTTTTTTTTATAGTTCTTAAAATATAGTTCAAATTCATTGTCATAGCTCAATGAAACTCATAGGAAAACTTTTGTTGGAAAATAGCAGCCTTTTCAGATAATCTCAGCAACTTTCCCATTCTTCCTACACATTAAAATTTATCTAGCAATATAGAAAATTTCTGAACCCCAATTTCTTCATCTGCAAACAGAGATAGTATAAAGCCTACCCTGAAAAACTTACAGGGTTCTTGTGAAAATAGAGACATTTGAAAGTACTTCATATCCAGTGAATCACTATACATATACTCAATATGTAAATAAGGCCAGTCCAGGGCTTACCATTATTCTACCTTAACAGTAATCACTTTTCCCCACCATGGGGAGTACCTTGGTGATAAAATGTTGTAAATAGCTGCTCCTTAGTACCCAACCATAAAACTCTTCCTAGGCCAAGCAAATGGATAACTGTAAAGCTGTTCTAACTTAAAGTACATTACTTTCTAGGTAACCTTTTCCAGGATATTACTCTCCTGACTTGCATCAATACTCCTTCCTGTTAAATGGCTCAGTTAATCCATCCCTCTAATAATTGACCATGAGTCTTATCATACTGTCTGTCCTGAGACCTGGACCCCTGCCTGGTGAGACTTCTCTATATCTAAGCTAGACCCAGATCCAGATCCATTCTTCTTGTTGTAATGGCTCACAAACCTTTCCCTGAACCATTTCTCATCTCCCTTTCCTCACTCCATCTCCTCCTGCCACCCTCTTTATAATTCTAGCTCTTGTAACAGAAATCAAATAAATTCTACCATTCAATAGAATGTCAATGTCAATAAATTGTTCTGTGGCACCACTCACCGTCCCTGTGACTTCCCAGGTCAAATCACCTCTCCCTTGCTAACATTTTGCTATATGCTTATTGTCTTCTCCTACTAGAATATAAGTTCCTTGGGGGCAAGAAGTCTTGTTTTTTGTATATATATCCCCAGTGTTTAGTCCAGTACATAGTAATTATTTAGTAAGTGTTCATTTTTTTCATAATTTTACCTAGGTCTTGTCCTTTTAAAGAGTGTTGGGAGTTTGTCAATTTTCTGAACTTCTCAGTAAGGTTATGTGAGAGAGTGATTCAAGAAATTGTTATTATTATTTAAGGCATGGATATGACAATAGTAATGCAAGGAACTGTAGGAGATTTTGAAAAGCCCTGTCTCAGCCTGAGGTGTTAATTCAAACCTTCAATAAAGACCACTTAGGCAGAAGTGGATATAGTGCCAAGCCTGAAGTCAAGGAAGACTTATCTTCCTGAGTTTATATATGGCCACAGACACTTACTAGCTGCTATGTGACCCTGCAAAAGTCACTTAACCTTGCTTCCCTCAGTTTCCTCATCTATAGAATAAGCTGAAGAAGGAAATGACAAACCACCCCAGTATCTTTGCCAAGAAAACCCCAAATGGGGTCTTAAAGAGTCAGACAGAACTGAACAAGCAAGTCAGCAATAGAGGACCTCACCCACCCATCTCACTTCTGTATATACTTGAATTTCAGGAAAAATAAGACCCCTGGTTGTAAAATGTCCATTTTGAGAATCAAATCATAGCTCTATAGCATGAAGCAACTTTTCTCACTCATAGAGTTAAGGATATCGCTTTGTAAAACATCTGGGCAATTTCCTTGAAGCCTGACTATAGAAGAATGATAAAAGTTTTTTTGTTTTTTAATACTTTAATTCTTTCAGCTAAGAGAAAAAGTTGATAAAGGATGAGAACCTGTGTGAGTTTTACTCCAGGAAAAAAGGAAATACAAATAGAGGTCAGTTCATGTCACATCTGCAGAGACGGTAGACTATAGAGGATTAAAAAATAGGTTCCGATTGTGAAGACCGGTCTTGGCGTTGTTCTCTGTCACTTGCTAGTTATACATCTCTGGACAAGTCTAGATTTGCAGAAGACTGGATTTTTAGAACATTCAAGCTAGAAGAAATTGGAAGGCAGAGCATGGATCCAGTTCAACTTTGCTTGAACTCCCATAGATTCAATTATCATCTGTACGCTTATGATTCTTGAATTGATGTATCTGTTGACTTCCAGTCTTGCACCTCCACCTGTCTATTGGACATCTCAAACTGAATGTTCCATAGACTCTTAAACTCAACATGTCCAAAACCAAATTCATTATCAGCCCAAACCCTTCTTTCACAACTTCTATATTACTGTTGAGGGGACCGACATATACCTAGTCACTCAAGTCCCAAACCTAGTCATCATCTTTGACTCCTCATTCTTTCAGTCTATCACCTTATCTCCCATCTGTTGCCAAGGTTTGGTGATTTTATCTTTGTAACATCTCTCACATGTTTCTTCTTCTCCCTTCTGCCACTACCACCATCCTAGTGCAGGCCCTTATCACCTCATGACTATATTACTACAGTATCCTAATAGTTGGTCTGCCTGCCACAAATCTCTCTTCACTCCAATCCATCCTTCACTAAATTGTCAAACATATCTTCTAAACTGCAGGTCTGGTCATGTCATGCCCCCCTTTTTGGTGGCTCCCTAATTTATTTATGATCTAATTTAAAATCCTTTATTATTCAAAACCATTCTTATCATGCTCTCCTCCAACTTTTCAATATTCTTACATGATCTTCCCATATTTTGTGATCAAAGGATTGTTGTTCCTTGAACAGGACACTGTATGTCCTTACTTAAGGGTATTTTCCTTGGATGTAACCTTTGGTTAGAATTTTTTCCCTCCTCATCTCCACTTCCTGTCTTCCCTAGATTCCTTCAAGTCTCAGCTAAAATCTCACTTTCTTCAAGAAATCTTTTCTAAAGTGAAAAAGGGGAGGGGTTATAGAAGGGAGGGCAGATTGAGGGAGGAGATAGTCAGAAGCAAAATGCTAGTGAAGAGGGACAAGATGAAAGGAGTGAGAAAAGTATAAATGAGGGAGAAATAGGATGGAGAGAAAAACACAGTGAGTAATCAGAACTGTAAATGTGAATGGGATGAACTCTTCCATAAAACAGAAGTGGATAGCAGAGTGGATTCAAAACCAAAATTCTACAATACATTGTTTACAAGAAACACATTTAAAGAAGAGAGATACACACAGAGTAAAGGCAAAAGTCTGAAGCAAAATATATTATGCTTCAGCTGAAGTAAAAAAAAAAAGAGTAGCAATCCTGATCTCATACAAAAAAAAGCAAAAATAGATTTAATTAAAAGAGATAAGGAATGAAACTACATCTTTCTAGAAGGTACCATAGAAAATAAGCAATATCAATACTAAACATTTATGCACCAACTTGTATAGCATTCAGCTTCTCAGAGAAGTTAAGTGAGTTACAGGAAGATTATACAGCAAAACTCTACTAATGGGGACCTCAAACCCACCTTCCCACTCAGAACTAGATAGACCTAACCAAAAATAAACAAGAAGGAAATTAAGAAGGTGAGTGGAATTTTGGAAAAGTTATATATGATAGGCTTCTGTAGAAAACTGAATGAGGATAGAAAAAAATATACCCCTTTCTCAGTGGCACATGGTACCTACACAAAAATTGACCAAGTACTATGGCATAAAAATTTCGCAGTCCAAGTAGAAAGGCAAATATATGAAATACATCCTTTTCAGATCATGTTGCACTAAAAATTATGTGTAATAGAAGACCATGGAAAGATAGGTTAAAAACTCATTGCAAACTACATAACCCAGTCCTAAAGAATGAGTGGATCAAACAACACATCAATTAATAATTTCATTAATGAGAATGACAATAATGAGACAAAAAACCAAAACTTATAGGATTTAACCAAAGCAATTCTTAAGGGAATTTTTTTATCTCTAAATGCTTAAATGAATAAAATTGAGAAAGAGGAGATCAATGAATTAGAAAAAGAACAGATTAAAAATCCCCAATTAAATAGCAGATTAAGAATTCTGAAAATCAAAGGACTGAGTAATAAAATTGAAAGCAAGAAAGTTATTGAACTAATAAATAAAACTAAGGGTTGTTTTTTTGGAAAAAACCCAATAAAATAAATAAACCTTTGGTCAATTTGATTTTTGAAGAAAGAAAGAAGAAAATCAAATTATCAGCATCAAAAATTAAAAGGATGAAGTCACCACCAATGAAGAGAAAATTAAAGCCATAATTAGGAGTTATTTTGCCTAATGGTAATCCAATAAATCTGACAATCTAAGTGAAATGAATTAATCTTTACAAAAATATAAATTGCCCACATTAACAGAAGAGGAAATAAAATACTTAAGAAAAAGAAATTGAACAGACCTCAGTGAACTCCCTAAAAAAAATTCTCCAGGGCCAGATGAATTTACAAGTGAATTCTACCAAACATTTAAAGAACAATGAACTCCAATACTTTATAAGCTATTTGGAAAAACAGGCAAAGTAGTCTTACCAAATTCCTTTTATGACACAAATATGGTGCTGATAATTAAACCAAGAAGAGCAAAAACAGAGAAGCAAAATTATGGACTAATTTCCCTAATGAATATGAATGCAAAATTAATATGTATGTATACTATACACACACACAGACACAGACACACACACATATTAGGAAAGAGATTAAAGCAATTTATCATGAGGACAATACACTATGACCAGATGGGATTTATACCAGGAATGCAGGGTTGGTTCAAAACTGGGGACACTATCAGTGTAACTGACCATATCAATAACAGAACAGAAAGCATATGATTTTCTTAATAGCTGCAGGTAAAAGCTTTTGACAAAATACGGCACCCATTCCTATTAAAAACGTTAGAGAGCATAGGAATAAATGGAGTTTACCTTAAAATGATTAGCAGTATCTATTTAAAACCATCAGCCAGTATTACATGAAAGGGGGATAAGCTAGAAGCATTCCCAATAAGATCAAAGGTAAACAAGGATGCCCATTATCACCACTATTATTCATTGTTGTACTAGAAATGGTAGCTTTAGCAATAAAAGAAAAAAAAAGAAATAAAAAGAATTAGGATAGGCAATGAAACAAAACTATCACTTGTTGCAAATGATATGATGGTATACTTAGGGAATCCCAAAGAATCAACTACAAAACTACTTAAAACAACTAGCAAAGTTGCAGGATATAAAACAAACCCACATAAATCATCAGCATTTCTATACATTTCCACCAAAGTCCAGCAGAAAGAGATAGAAAGATTTCATTTAAAATAATTGTAAGCAATATAAAATATTTGGGAATTTACCTGCTAAGACAAATCCCAGGAGCTATATGAACATAACTACAGAACACTTTTCACACAAATAAAATAGATCTAAATAACTGGAAAAATATCTATTACTCATGGGTAGGCTGAGCTAATATAATAAAAGTGATAATCCCACCTATATTAATTTTCCTTTTTCAGTACTCTACCAATAAAACTACTAAAAATTATTTTATAGAACCAGAAAAAAATAACAAAATTCATCTGGAAGAACAAAAGGTCAAGAATATCAAGGGAATTTCTGGAAAAAAATGCAAAGGAAAGTGAGCTAGCTATACCAGATCTAAAACTATATTATAAAGTGGAAATCACCAAAACTATTTGTTGCTGGTTAATAAATAGACTGGTAGATTAGTGGAATACATTATATACATAAGACACAACATTAAATGACTACAGTACTCTCCTGTTTGATAAACCCAAAGACTATAACTTCTGGGAGAAGAACTCACTATTTGACAAAAACTGCTAGGAAAATTGGAAAAAAGTATGGCAGAAATTAGGTGTAGACCAACATCTCACACCATATATATTAAGACAAGGACTAAGTGGGCATATGATTTAGACATAGAGGATGATACCATAAATAAATTAGGAGAGCAAAGGAATAGTTTGTTTGTCAGATCTATGGAGAAGGGAAGAATTTAAAACCAAACAAGAGAGAGAGAGAACATTATGAAATGTAACATGCATAATTCTGATTACATTAAATTTTTAAAAAATGCATGAACAAAACCAACGTAACCAAGATTAGAAGAAAAGTAGAAAGCTGGGAAAAATTCTTTTTACAATCAGTGTTTTCTGATAAAGGTATCACTTCTAAAATATATAGAGAACTGAATCAAACTTACAAGAATTCAGGTAATTCTCCAATTGCCAAATGGTTAAAGGATATGAACAGGCAGTTTTCAGATGAAGAAATTGAAGCTATCTATAGTGTAATGGCAACTTAAAATGGGGAGATCATTCTCATTCATTAATAAGCCCATGTGACCTGTCTGAGTCACATGAGTCTCAATCACATGGAGCCTTTTGTGGGAAGAGCTTTGTGGAGCTGAGAGGAAGTTAGTCTTGAGAGCAGTCAGAGCTAGGAAGGATGCAGGCTGCTGGCTAGTGTGAATGAAAGAGCTTGTTTGTGATTTTGTTTAATGGAGCTGGTTTGTGGAAAGCCTAGCAGGGGGATGGTGTTGTCTTCTTCATTGTTATTGTGTGTAGATTTTTGTTGCTGTGATGGATTTGGCTTTCTGGTGTCTGAATAAATGTTTCAGTTCTGTCTTCCACGTGGACAGTCTGTGGTATTTGGCAATTCAGAATAGCACCAGGATATACATGGCCACTGTGAGCATTGTGAATATTGCATTGGTGTTACAAGTGGCGACAGGGATGGGATCCTGAAATATCAGACCTCTATTTGGAGACAGAAAGGCAGAGGAGACAGGAAGAAATGGATGTCCTGGGTGGGATGATTTGCTTTATTCCTCCCTGGCAAGAGAATGGGCTGAAGGCATAGGCTTTGTGAAACTGGGAACCAAGGCCACAGAAGGGAGGATTCAGAGATGTAGAAAAATGTTTGCAGGGAATAGTAGAGAAACCAGGGAAAGAAATGGCAGGGGTATGTAGGAGAGACTGGGCCTTGCATAATAAACTATCAAATTATATGTAAAAGCAGAGATAAGCTGCTGTAGGAGAAGGCTCAGATGGAAAGAGAATTGGCTGGTTTGCAAGAGAAGTTTTTTTATCCTACAGTGTTCAAACTGTCCTTTAGAAGAGGAAGCTGGAGAATTTCAGATGGTGGAAGATGTTGGTTTGGCTGACAGGAGGTGAAAAGTTAACAACAGAAAAGTGAATGTAGCCCTTGCACAAACTGGGCTTGATTCAGGCCTAAACACAGGCCAGGAGGATGTGTGGGAGGAGAATGAAACAAATGAGAAGGTTGAAGTTCCACTGACAATGAGAAGGAAGCAGGAGAATCGGGGGCCTCTACAGCGTTTGGGAAGGTAATTGAGGGTTTTGCTCAGCAAGAGGTCTCAGATATTTTTAGTCAGTTTACCCAACAGATGGGAGAAAAATTGGTACCTTGAATGGTGAAAGTTAGTGAAAAAGATAAATTTCCTCAAAAGAAAAGAATAAATACCCAGCAGATTCAAATTCAGAATAGATTGACAAGAAAAGAATTGTTCATTGCAATATTGAGAGCAGAGGTAGATTTTGGAAGAATAGATGGAATTCCAGCTAATGAACTATATAAAATGTATTAAGGCTTGGTTTTATACAGAGCAGGGAGGTAGGAGCTACCCTTGTAGGTCATTCTAAAACATTGTATCCAGGTTCATCACACCTGCAAGGAGAATGGGGTGGGGGTTGGTCAGGCTCTAGCTCATATTAAAAAAGGTATATCTTTAGCCAGAATGATTACCCCAGGATTGCAAATTGGAAAACAGTAAACAATAGTGCATGAGGCTAAGATAATGGGTTCCTGGACTCCAGAAGCATGGCTGGCCCTGTATCTACCTGGCTTCTGGTTATTGTCTCCTTGTTTCTTTTTGGCTTTTTGTCTGCTCACCTTGTTTGTCAGATTTGTTTTCTGCAGCCTAATACCCTCCTCCTGTAGATGGCTTGATTGCTTAAGCCAGATGTCACTCCCTGTCTGATGTGCTGTGTCTCCCCGGGGTCTGGCATCAATCAACTCCAGCTGTCAGGTGAGGAACTGACCCCTTGAATGGGATCTCTTGGAGAAGGGACAGCTCTATGTCCAATTTCAGCAGGAAGTAGCTATGGAAGAAGAGACCTTTTGCCCCTCAGCCCAAGATTTGGTTGGGCCTTATTTGTTTGTGCTCAAACTCCACCCTAAGATACTGGTTTATGAGCCTATTTTCTGTTATTCTTGTTCTAGTTCTTTTGGTACCAGTTGCCCCACCAAACCCAACCTATGTAATGAATAAGCAAGATCTTGGGGTTTCATGTAATGGTAATTTAAAATGGAGAGATCTTTCTTATTCATTAATAGGCCCATGTGACCTGCATGGGTCACATGAGTCTGAGTCACATGGAGCCTGTGGTGGGAGTTTTGCTGAATGGGTGGAGCAGGAAGAGGCAGAGCTAGAGCAGAGCTGAAAGAAAATTAGTCTTGAGAGCAGTCAGAGATAGGAAGGATGCAGGCTGTGGGCTAGCTTGATTGAAAGAGCTTCTTTGTGATTTTGTTTAAGAGAGCCTGCTTGTGATTTGTTTAATGGAGCTGGTTTGTGGGAAGCCTAGCAGGAAGAAGGCTTGGGGATGGCATTGTTCTCTCCATTGTTATTGTGTGTAGATTTTTGTTGCTCTGATGGATTTGGCTTTCTGGTGTCTGATGTTTTGGTTCTGCCTTTCATGTGGAGAGTCTATGATATTTTGTGATTCATAATTGCACTGGGATGTTTATGACCACCATGCTTTGAATATTGCATTGGGGCTACATATAGTCATATAAAAATGCTCTAAATTACTAGTGATTAGAGAAATGCAAACTAAAACAACTCATCCCTATCTGATTAGTTAATATGACAGAAAAAGAAAATGATAAATGTTGGAGAAAGTGTAGGAAAATTAGAACACTAATATATTGTTGGTGGAGTAGTATTTTGATCCAGTCATTATGCCCAAAGGGCTATAAAACTGTGCATATCCTTTGATCCAGCAATACCACTACTAGGTCTGTATTCCAAAGAGGTCATTAAAAAAGACCCACATGTACAAAAATATTTGTAGCAGCTCTTTTCATGGTGGCAAAGAATTGGAAATAGAGGGGATGCCCATCAATTGGTGAATGACAGAACAAGTGGTATATGAATATAATGGAATACTATTGTGCTATAAGAAAATATGAGCAGGCAGATTTCAGAAAAACCTAGGAAGACTTATATGAATTGATACTGAGTGAAGTGAGCAGAACCAGGGGAACATTGTGTGCAGTAAAAACAGCATTGTGCTATGATCAACTGATAGATTTTGCTCTTCTCAAAAATACAGTGATCCAAGACAATTTGAAAAGACTCATGATGGAAAATACTAACCATATCCAGAGAAAGAGAAAGAGTTATGGGGTCTGAATGCAGATTGAAACATGCTATTTTCTCTTTTTGTTGTTGGGGTTATTTTTTCTTTCTCATGGCTTTTCCTTTGTATTTTGATTCTTCTTTCACAACACAAATAAGGTGGAAATATATTTAACACGATTTTACATGTATAACCCATATCAGATTGCTTGCTGCCTTGGGGAGAGGGGAGGGAAAGGAGGTAGGGAGAAAAATGTAGAACTCAAAATCTTACAAAAATGAATGTTGAAAACTATTTTTACATGTAGTTGGAAAAAAGATAAAATACTATTAAATGTTAGAGAAATAAACCTTTCCCAATTCCTTTTAACTCTAGTTCCTCCCTTCTATTGATTATTTCTAGTTTATTCTGCATGTAGCTTGTCTGCACATAGTTTGCATGTCTTCTTCTTCATCAGATTATGAATTCCTCAAGGACAGCTGTCTTTTATCTTTCTTTGTATCCTTGGTCTTTAGCATAGTACCTGACACACAGTCAGGACCCTTAACAAATATTATTGACTAACTAAAAACTAAGACCCATGGAGGTTAAGTGAGTTACCCAGTGTCATAACTAGACTCCATGTCCTTTGACAAACTAATTCTCTTTGAGCCTCAGTTTCCTCATTTGTCAAATGGCCATAATGATATCTGCTGAAAATCATTCACATGGTTGTTGTGAGAACAAAATTAAAGTATATCAAGAGTTTTGAAAAAAATAAAACTTTAAAATAGAAGCTTTTTCACACACACATACATACACACACACACACACACACACGAAAGGGAACTTTGTTTCTCCCACCCCTTTTCTGAAGCTTGTCCAGAGACTTCATTGTTGTAGTCAGTATTTATTTCGTGCTAGGCTCAGTCCAGTTGTAATGATTCAAGTAGTATGTTTTCCCTCACTTTATTAGCAGATAACTTTGAAGATTACAACAAACCTTTCAGAAAGGATTAAAAAAGTTAATTATTTCTTGTTGGGCTTTAGATAATTGCTTTCTCTCTTTTGTCCAAACCAAGAATAGTGCATCCCCTACCTTCGATAGCCTCATCTGAAGCCATAGCAAATTGGAAATTCCAAAAGAGAATTTTGAGATTTAGATATGAAGGTTTAAAAAAAAATCTCTCAAAAGTCTCTCAAAATTTTCATGGTCTTCCTGTGATTTTTTTAAAAAAAAATGATAGGAACTCTAGGAATGCTGCTTGGAATTCAGAGGTGAGATAACCTTATAATGATATAAGTGGCTTCATGGTATAGTGGATGAAGTGCTAGATGTAAAGTCAGGAAAATTTGAGTTCAAATCCTACTTTGAAAGCTTAATAGCTGAGTAACCATGAGAAAGTCACTTAACCCCTCTCAGTTTTACTTTGCTTATTGGGAAACGGAGACTAATAACAACTGACCTGTTACTGGATTGTGTTAAGACTAAAGGAGAGAGCCAAGATGATGGAGTATGGGCCAGGACTCAGTTCAGTTCTCCTAACATTCCCTTCCAAACAACTTTAAAATAATGTTTCAAATAAAATCTCAGTGCAGCAGAGGCAACAATATGTCAGAGAGAGACATTTTTCCAGTCTAAGACAACTTAGGAGGTCCAAAGGAGAGATCTGTAGCACTGAGGTGGGTGTGGAGCATGACAGGAGTACCAGCAATGGACCTTGGAGGTGGTCACAACAGTAGCAGCAACAGCAGCTTCAGCAACTTTTAAGAATAGAGGTAGTAAGGGTGTTGAACAACTGTTGCAAAAAGAGATTACAAGGGATCTTTTGCTGGCACTGAGTGAAGCTGGTACTGACTGACAACTCTATTGCCCATAAGCAATTTTGGGTTGCAGTTCCAGAGTGGAGAAGACTGCTTCTGATCTGTCACAAAGGAGGAGGGGCCCTGGTCAGAGTTCCAGGGACAAGATGAGAGTTAGCCCTTGCAGCTGCAGGAGAGCAGGGACCCTTTCTGGACAAAGACCAGAGTGCCAACCAGGAAAGCAGTCATCATACCTTTTTCTGGATCATATTGCCTTGGAAACATTGAAAACTTGCAGATCCCCAGAGCTAGTTCTGAAAACAACACCATGAAAAAGCCTGAAGCTTGGCATAGTGCCTCCCCACCCCTAGGTGAGCAAAGCCCAAATTTAACATAAAATTTAAAGTGAAGAAATAGTCTGAGAAAATGAACAAACAAATAACAAAAAGAACTTGACCATAAAAAACTACTTCAGTGGCAGGGAAGACTGAGACATAAAGTTAGAAAGAGACAACAGTGTGAAAACAGTTATAAGGAAAGCCTCAAAGAAAAATGCTAATTGGTACGAAAGCCAGCAAGAATTCTTGGAAGAGCTAAAGAGATAAGAGTGGTAAAGGAAAAAAATGGGGAAAGAAATGAGAGTAATGCAAGAAAATTATGAAAAGAGAATTAACAGCTTGGTAAAAGAGGCACAAAAATACTGAGGAAAATAACCCCTTAAAAACTAATTTGGCCTAATGGCAAAAGAGGCACAAAAATTCAAAGGAAAAAGAATCCCTTGAAAAGAAGAATAAGATGAATGGAAAATAAAGTAGCAAAGCTCATTGAAGAAAATAATTCCTTAAAAATTAGAGTTGGACAAGCAGAAGCTGATGACTGCCTGAGACATCAAGAAATAATAAAACAAAGTCAAAAGAATGAAAAACAATGGAAGAAAATGCAAAACATCTCATTAGAAAAACAACTGGGAAACGGTACAAGGAGAGATCATTTAAGAATTGTTAGACTATGTGAAAGCCATGATCAAAAAAAGATTTTGAACATCATCCTTCAAGAAATTATCAAGGACAACTGTCTGGATATTCTAGAACCAGAGGGTAAAATAGAAATGGAAAGACTCCATTGATCACTTCCTTAAAGAGATTCCAAAATGAAAACTCCAAGGAATATTATAGCCAAATTCCAGGACTCCCAGGTCAAACAGAAAATATTTCAAGCAACCAAAAATAAACAATTCAGTTATCACGGAGCCACAGTCAGGATCACACAAGATTTAGCAACTTCCATGTTAAAGTGACAGAGGGATTGCAATATGATATTCTGGAGGGCAAAGGAGCTAGGAGTACAACTGAGAATTACCTGTCCAGAAGAACTGAGTATAATCCTTTGGGAGGGGAAGGGGGAAATGCATATTTAATGAGATAGAAGACTTGTAAGCATTTCTGGTGAAAAGACCAGAGCTGAATAGAAAAATTGGTATTCAAACACAAGACTCAAGGTAAGCATTAAAAGTTAACATAAAGAGTAATTATAAAGACTCAGTAAAGTTAAATTGTCTAATTCCTATATGGGAAGGTTATATACATGACTCCTAAGAACTTTGTCATTATTAGAGTAGTTAAAGTCTACATAGACAAAAACCATGAGTGTATGTCAATTATGTTGAAATGATCTCACAAAAATATAGGGATGAGAAACGAGGGATGCACTGGGAGAAAGGGGGAGAGGTAGAATGAGAAAAATTCTCACATAAAAGAGGTACACTAAGAAGAGCTTTTATAGTAGAGAAGAAAATGGAGGGCAGGGTGGTAGGCAATGTTTGCACCTTACTTTCACTGGAATTGGATAAAAGAGGTGTGTGTGTGTGTGTACATATATATGTATACACACATGCACACATAAACACACTCAGTTGGGTATGAAAATCTGTCTTACCCAATAGGGAAATAGGAAGGGAAGGGCATAAGAGATTTGGGTGGGATGGTAAAAAGGAAGGTGGATTAGGATGGTAAGACCCAAAACTCTCTTGAGGAGTGACAAGATAAAAAGAGAGTGAAGCACTACAGAAGAAAGTAGGATGGAGGGAAATACATAGTCATCATAATTGTGAATGTAAATGTGATGTATTAGCCTATAAAATAGAAGTGGACTGCAGAATGGGTTTGAAACCAGAATCTAAGAACATGTGTACAAAAGACACACTTGAAACAGACACACACTTACTTAAAATAAAGGACTAGAGCAGAATCTATTATGCCTGAGCTAAAGTACAAAAGGCAGGGATAGTGATCATGATATTAGACAAAGCAGAAGCAAAAATAGAGTCAAAAGAGATAATCAGGGAAACTTCACTTTGCTAAAAACTACCATATACAATGAAATAATATCCACAAATTTTTTTAGCAAGTTTCTCTGATAAAGACCTCATTTTTCAAATCTATGGGGAACTGAGTCAAATTTATAAAAATAAGATCTGTATGAACAGGCAGTTTTGAGAAGAAGAAATTAAAGCTGTCTATAGTTATATGGAAAATGTTTTCTAAATTACTATTGATTAGAGAAAGGAAAATTAAAACAACTCTAAAGTACTACCTCATGCCTATCAGACATGCGAATCCTGAGGGGGAGGATGGAAAGTAGGTACATTAATGAACTGCTGGTGGAGTAGTGAACTGGTAAAACTATTATGGAGAACAGTCTGGACCATGTCCAAAGGACTATATAAAATTGCATATACTCTTTGATTCAGTAATACCACTACTAAGTTTGTACCACAGAGAGATCAGAGAGACAGAAAAAAGGACCTACATGTACAAAAATATTTACAGCAGCTCTTTTTGTTGTGGCAAAGAATTGGAAACTGAGGCGATACTCGTCAGTTGGAGAAAGGCTGAGCATGTTGTGATACATGATTCTGATGGAGTATTTTTGTGCTGTAAGAAATGACTAGGGAGGTGGTTTCAGAAAAAAAAAGGCAAGATCTATACGAACAGATATAAAGAGAAGAGAGAAGAACCAAGAGATCGTTGTACCCATAATTTAATTATGATCAACTGTGAAAGACTTTGTTACTTTTGATCAATACAATGATGCAAGTCAATTCCAAAAAACTTAGGAGGCAAAAATGTTACAGACAGAACTGATAAAATGAGTGCAAATTTTGTCCTTTTCCTTCCTCTTTTTCTTCCTTTTTCTCTCCTTCCTTCTTTCCTTTGTTTTGTGATATGACTAATATGGAAATGTTTTCCATGAATCATGCCTTCTCAGTTGGTGGGGGAGAGTTGGAAGGGAAGAGAAACTCTGAACTCAAAATTTAAAAAGAAAAGATGTTAAAAAATAAATCAAATAAATCAATAGAAAGACTAAAGGAAATAATGTTTGTGCTATGCTCTGAATTGTTGTACAGTTACTCTTCAGTTGCTAGCCCAATCTCCACCCCAAAGCAGGGTTCAAGATCTGATATGATGAAGTTAGTTCTGTAACAGGAGTGTTACAGCGAGGCTTCAGAGTTACTCCCCCAAATGTATAGAAAAATAATTTCCATAAGGAAGCTATTCTACCTGTAATAAAAAATAAACCCCTACAAAAAACAGCTGTTTCAGGGGAATTTAACTAGAAATTCTGTCATTCACTTTTATTTACCTCAGCAACATGTGGGTCTCTAACAATTATTTGATCTTTTCAATTTTCTTTCTCTCCTTCCCCTTCCTTCCTTCCTTCCTTCCTTCCTTCCTTCCTTCCTTCCTTCCTTCCTTCCTTCCTTCCTTCCTTCCTTCCTTCCTTCCTTCCTTCCTTTTTTCCTTCCTTCCAATTAAAAATGCATGTTTTATTTGTGTGACAATTGTTTTCAACAAAATAATTCATTTATTTTTAAATTAAAGGACATTTACTTAAAACAGGATGAAAGGTACATAAGTGGAAAATAAACACACTTTCAAAATCTCCAGGCATTGAACATGGACAGACTTTACTATTCCCACAGCTACTTTGTAAGCCAAGATTTGTAAGCTTGGGAAGCATGAAAATAGGTGTTCCAAGAGAGGCAACTTGGTATACTAAATGGAAAACTGGCCTTGAAATCAAGATTATCTGGGTTCAAGTCCTACTTCTGACATACACTGTTTGCATGACCCTAGGAAAGTCACTTAACTGCTTAGTGTCTCTGACAACTCTTTTAAACTATAAATTATAGAGCAGGTACACATATGTCTGGATAGACAGTTTCCTCAGCGGGAATTTCTGTATCAAAGAAATCACAGATCAGTCCCCTTTCTCACACCTCCTTTTAAGAAAGAACAACAGCCAAAGTGTCTGTGAACCTTAGTACTTCCCTGAGTGATACACGTGTGGTATACACAAATAAGTACAGTTCACATGGGTGAACCAACATTACCTTTGTTTGGTCTGCTTGCCAGGATTAAGAAAAGGGAAGGCAGAAATATATAACCCAGGAGTTCTGAAATGCTGCAGATCTTTCCCAAGGCAGTTACTACGATGACCTCCCTGGCTTTTGTAATCCTATTTGATGCTAAATTGTTCCCTGGAGACATCCTTATGAAACGGTCTCTTCAGCTTTTATATATTCACTAACATATTTATAACATGAAAGTATTAGAGTAGACGACCTCACTGAAATACTATACCATCACTGTATTTGTACTACTAGCTTTAGCTACTTTTCTGTTCTTCCTCTTCCCCAATTCAAAGGTATCATTCAGTATTGAGTTTATTTTCTAAGAATTTATTTATTTTCTCAACCGCAATAAAAATATGAGAGAAATCAGGTGTTGAGACAATTTCCATCCTTCAACGTACAAGGAAATTCTATCTCAATATCCGCATTTTGTCAGGCCCTTGGATTCTGCCCCTGGGGTACAATCCTTGATAGTTGAACTTTTGTCTCATCTTGCCTAGAACCCAGCCTCCACACCACTTTTTGGCCATACCATGATCTAGGTATCATCCTCATCCTACTCCCGTCAGAATTGTGGATTCTGCCTCTGGACCCCTGCTTTACATATGTGTTGTCTTCCTTCGTTAGCATGTAAGATATTTGAGAATATGGTGTACTTTGCCTTTCTGTATTTATGCATATTGAAGTTTATATGTGTGTGTATATGTATGTATGTATGTATATACACATTTGTTATGTTGCTGTTCATTTGTATCTGGCTCTTCATGACCCTGTGGACCATACTGTCTATAGGATTTTCTTGGGAAAGATACTGGAATGGTTTGCCATTTCCTTCTCTAGTGGATTAAGACAGAGGGTCACACGGCTAATAAGTCTGAGGCCAGATTTGATTTTCCTGACTCTAGGTCCAATGCTCTATCTACTGAGACATCTAGCTGTCCCATATGCACACATGCATACATGTATATATACATAGCACACATACATACTTACATGTGTGTATATCTATATATATATGTAACACATTTAGGTTTCCTAGTACTAGACTTGGATTTAGAAGGCCTGAGTTTGAATTCTACCTCAGATACTTACTGACTGTGCAATCATAGACAAAGCACTTAGCCACTCTGAGGCTCAGTTTCCCCATTCTATAAAGTGGAGATAATAACAGCATCTACTTCACCCAGTCGTTTTGAGGATGAAGTAAGATTATATATGTAAAATGCTTACAAACAGTAAAGGGCCATATAAATGATGATGATGATGATTTTATCCCTAAAGCTTAGCACAGTGCCTGGCACGTAGTAAGTCACGTAACAAATGTTGTATCACTATCTAATTGTCTGTCTATCTATTTATCTATCAACTCGTAATCCAATAGTTACTCATAACAAAATACCAACATCTTCCCTTTTGTGACTTAGCTATATGCATTTTTAGGTGTTGTGTTGCTATTACCTTTATCACAAGAATCACCTGCATTCAGTTCTCTAAGTGAAATATTGAATTGCTAGGGTTTGATGTGGCACTTTGTTTTTTAGTAGTTGCTTTCTTTCATTTTGAATAATCATTCTTGACACCATAGGTTACTGGGAATGAATCATTCTTCTGGTGATGTTCTGTAGCAGTGAGTCATGGAATACCAGAGTCTCTGAAGAATTAAAGTTCAGGGTCACCTGCAGGGCAATGGAGAAATGTATCGCGGGTGCGAGTAGGTTGCAGTGTATTACAAATGAGGATTTATACAGGAGAAATGTGGTAAAGAATGTAGATACCTTTATGACTGGAAAATAAAAGATAGCCTGGACATATTGGTAAACTGATAAAAAACTGTTTCCATACAGTGACATTAAAGGACATAAAGAAGGCTCCCAATACATATGGTAGATCCCCTGTTGTGGATTGATGGGAGCCCTTGGTGGGTAGCTAGGTGACTCAGTGGAGAGAGCATTGGGACTGGAGTCAGGAAGACCTGCATTCAAATCTGACCTTGAACTCATACTAGCTGTGTGACCCTGGTCAAGTCACTTAACCTCTGTTTGCCTTAATCCACTAGAGAAGGAAATGGCAAACCACTCCAGTATCTCTGTCAAGAAAACCTCATGGAGACAGAGTATTGGCGTGATAGGGTCCATGGGGTCATGAAGAGAGTTGGACACAGGTGAATGACTGAACAACCCATTGATGTCTGGTCACCTTGTCCATTTGTTGTGATTGCTGTTCAGTAATTGTAAAATGGAGATAATAATAGCTTACTCCTCAGGGTTGTTGTGAAGATTAAATGAGATAATATTTGTGAAAATGTTTAACACAGTGTCTGGTATATAGTAGGCATTTAATTAATGCTTTTCCTTCCTTCCATCCTGATCCTTCCTTCCTTCCTTCCTTCCTTCCTTCCTTCCTTCCTTCCTTCCTTCCTTCCTTCCTTCCTTCCTTCCTTCCTTCCTTCCTTCCTTCCTTCCTTCTTTCCTTCCATTCTTCCTTCTTCTAGGTAGTCAGTGTCTTACCAAGCATAGAATGTCAATAAAGTCAATCAGTAGAGAAGCATTTATCAAGCACCTACCATGTTCTAAGTGCTGGAGATACCAAGGTAAAAGACAATCTCTGCTCTCAAGGACCTTTTAGTCTAAAGGGGGAGGTAACATGCAAACAACTGTGTAGAAACAAGATATATACTGGATAAAGTAGAGATAATTGACAGAGGAAAGGAATTAAGGGGGATTGGGAAAGGCTTTCTTTTCAATTGTAAGACAAACTTTTTAGAGTTGTTTGAACAGTTTAGAATAAAACTTTTTCTGTAGCTTGATGATCCTTCATAGTGCATAAAGTCTTATCAAGAAGTATGTAGCATTTACTTTTATGGTCTAGTTAAATGAGTTTAAGTGATGACTGTGGATTTTGCTTTCAGGCTTGGAACCTCTGAAGATCATGTTCTAAATTGACCAACTTGAATTTCCAGACCTTGACTGATCCCAGAGGTGAAGCACTCCTACAAAAATCCTCTTGGCTTGTGATCTTGTTAGAAATCTCACTATGTATGTGAGGCCAAACTACCAAGGCCTTACCATGGCTTTTTAGTACACCAATGGATTCGGAATTACATCTTTCTAATGTAAATTGTAATTGGCCCACGGAGAAGACAATAATGTCTGACTTTTTTCTGTCCCTGAAGGGTGCTATAGAGAACAGAATGAGATGTCATGGATCACAGTGTTTAAGACAGAGGCACTCAGAGTGAGCTCAGAGGGTAGGGACATATGTATTGTGTATTATTTTTTTTGTTTGAGATTTGGGGGGGGCTTTCTCTTTTGCCTTGTTTATTGCTTCTGCATTATTGCGTTTTATGTTTCCTCTTTTTTTCTGTTCCTGCTCTGCTCTCTTTTCTTCAACTAGCTCATCATTCCTTCCAATCCTTTCCCTAATCTTTTCCTTTCCATAACATTGATTGCTTCAAGTTTAGAATTTTTCATAGAGTAAATGTCCTGAGCTCTGAGGAAGAAAAGTGCCACAGAAATATAATTTTTTAAAAATGGCATGTGACCAGTGGGGCTATGTACTATACAGTACAGAAAGAGTTAAGTTTCAAAAATGGAAAAAAAATGTCTCTGTAGAGGATATATATTGTAATACTGCCTGGAGGTGATTTTAGCTTACTTTTTGCAGGTTTTACATATCTATTCAATCAGTTATTCAGTGACAAAAGATATACTTATAACTTCAATTAAAGCAAATCTGAGAGCTTTCATAATACACTACAGAATGTTTGTAAGGAAATGCATTTGCCATACAAAATTTCTAACTTTCTTGAATATATATGTGTGTATGTGTGTGTATTTATGTATGTAGCTACACACACATATATACTTTTCTCCCCTAGAATTTTTATCCTTTCCTCCACCTTCTCCCATTTCCCACTCACTCCATAACTCAGTGTCTTCTTTTCCTCTCCTTTCCCCATCAAAACATGCTATTAACAACAATCTTATGGAGGAGGTGGCTCCTGATATGTGATTTGAAGAGATTTAGGGATTTTTTAAAAACTATTTTTGCAACAATTTATCTCTCCCCCCTCCCCCTGCCCAGAGCTCTTCTACTAAACAATTAAAACAATAAAAAAGAAAACTCCTAACAAGTAGGCATAGTCCAGTTAAACAAATTGTCATATTGGCTTGGCACGTGGTTGGTGCTATACAAATGGTTAGCCCCTTCCCCTTTTCCTAAGTATTATTCTGACTTTTTAAGTTCACTGTGAAGAACTTCTGGACTTCTTCTGCAATTATCATTGCACTCATTAGAGCTCTAAAGTCTTCCAAAATTTTTTCTTTATAATGTCATCATTGCATAAATTGTTCTGTAGTTCCGATCACTTCCTTCTGCTTCAGTTCACAGAGATTGTTGTGGATTCCTCTGAAACTGTTCATTTCATCATTTCTTATAGTACAAAAATAGTTCATTATATTTATATGTCATAAATTGTTTAGCCATTTCCCAAATACGCAGTCACCCCCATCAGTTTCCAGATATTGCCTACTACAGAAAGATCTGCTATAACTGTTTTTATACGCATGGGTTTTTTCTTCTTTCTTTGATCTCTTTTCAGGCATAGACCTAGCAATGGTAATGCTAGATCAAAAGGCATAAAGTTTAGTGACTTTGGGGGCATAGTTCCATATTTCATGTTTTTTTTAAAAAAAACCATAAGTTTCCATTTTTAACTGGGGTTTAACTCACCTGAATCTAAAGAAAGGTCTTCAAAAATCTGAAAAATATACCATGAAATGACTTTTGAAATATCCCTTAATCACACCTTTGAATATGGTGACTATTGAATAAGTGGAATTAAAAAAGCAAAAAACAAAATAATCTAGAACAGAGCATCAGTTACAAGGCTGTTTAAAATGGAAAAGAGCAATTATTTGCTCTTTGCACATCATGACCAAGGCTTGGGTTGTCAACAGGTTTGGAGTGGATTTTAACGAATAACCTCTTTTTCAAAATTTTCCCAATGAGAAGTTTAAAATGGAAATAAGGACACTTAGGCTGCCTTTATCTCCACCTGAATTTAGTTACCAATGATAGAAGACACTCTAGGAAGTAATTTTGTTTTCACTTGTGGTTGAATCGGAGGTACCCACCTTCCTCAGAAATTAATGGAGGTTTTCAATCTTGCTGGCAGTACTGCTTTATCATTCATATGACTAAACAGACAGTCAATTTAGCAGCAATGTATGGGAATGAAGGGAATGAACAAATAAGCTATGAATGATGAGAACAGAAAAGTCAAAACCCCCTCCCTTATTCTTTTTTAATGGCTAATACCAAGAGGGACAAGACCAGTAAAAAGAGGTTAATGAATTGCAAAGATCCTTTAGAAAGTGATTGACTAGTATTGAAGCTCAGTCAAATCAGTCATAAATATTTACTTTTATTAGCAACAGTGGGTTGCCTGTTATTTTCAATTGATTTTTAAAGCTGGAGAAAAAAAATCTACTACTGTGACTATTATCAACTGTTCCCATTTTGTCAATATTTCTCTCTTCCTGATCATTCCAGAGCACATGTGATGTCCTTCAGCACCTGTATTTCAAAGCATTTTTTGAGCCCAAATTCCAAATAATTGCAAATGAAAAGTTAACATGAGGCTCGCTATATCATTAGGAACAATTATAATCTTTTCTTTTTGACATTTGTCCAAAGTGATGTGATGTGTGGTAACAATTGTGGGATTGGTCTTCTCAATAATCCATATTAAGCTAACATTGACTTGTTAACCTGCAGCTGTATTATTTATTATACCAGTTAGAATGAGTGATAAGAAATCTCTATTTTTTAAAATGTTCTGCAAATGTAGCAGGTAGCAAGAACCACCAGCATGAACGAGGACAGCATCTTTCCTATTTGTGGGTAGTGAGTGCACAATTGCTGCTTTCTTCTTGATATAAAATGCTATTTTATTTGGTTTAAATCCAATTCAATTTTTCCCTCTAAAACTTGCTGTCTAGACAATCTAAAGATGGAAATCGCTTTTAACGTGGTGTTTGTAATACTAAGATCTAATAATTCAATTCAAAGGAACATAACAAAAGGAATTTCCTACAGATAACAACAAAGAGTTAACATTTCCCAGGGCAGACAAGTTTCCAATTCAATTAGTTTTAATGAACCTTCTGCTCACTGGTTACTGAACTAGAAAGAACAGCAATAAATGCCCAGAGGAAAGAGAGAGAGGATATTAAAGGAGGGTTAGTGTATAGTATATAAATTTCCAAGTTGACTAAAAGAGTAGCCTTGATATAGTTTTGGAAATGAAAGCCACAGAAACAGATCTGTCTTCTGGGCTTGGCATAGAGTGGCAATGGCCAGAGCTGAATGGGGCATGTGATAGTGCAGACTCTCTATGGATTGTACCCTCTGTCTTTAATTAGCTATTACATTTCCTTCAAGAAAAGGGAGAACCATTTTCCAAGAGGAAAATAGAAAACTGAGCTTCTAAATATAATTAACAGCTTAGATTTGTTAATTAACATGTAAGTTGTCCAGCTTTATTTTTTTTTCAAAGAAAACTTAGGTAGGAATATAGATTCTTCCCCTCTTTCAGTGCATGTATGGATTATATAGAATACACTGTGAACTTTAAAAAGTATGGCAGAAACTGTTGCATATGGAGAAGTTTTGTGTTTGAGTACCTAAAAATGAATTGTCATCTAAAATTTGAATGTATTTCACATTATACTGATATTTGAACCAGCACTTTAAACATATCCTAGAGAGCATTGTAAATTTTGGATCTGAGTACAAGTCACATTTTGGTTTAACATGACTACTCACACAAGTATTTTTTTCATTTATATATAAATCTACTTCAATTAAGTATTTGAAATGAATATATAAATGAGTCCATCGAAAGACTTGGAACCTATTATTGTTTCAAGGAAGCTTCATGTGGTTTATGAATTTCTTTTTTAGTTTTAATTGTCCATCCTCTGTCACATCTTTACTATGCTAATAACCTAACCCTTTTCTTCCCCAGCCCTGTTGAAAAGCTTATTTAAAAAAATATGAACAGTATTAAATTCATTGCCAAAACTGAACCACCTTTCCCTTCATTGCTTAATTGCATGGCAGTGATCTATACACCATCAGAAGTGTCATTTTTCTCCTTGTAACAAGTATAGAGGACACTAAATTTGCTGTAACAACAGCTTATAGTTTGCTTTATGCAACATTCATCCACAAGAATCTTATTTAAGAATGTGCTTGAAAACTGACCAGGTAATATATTTTTCCATGATGCTTATTCTTTACTTGTTTGGATTTAAAAACTAAACTTGTTCATGAGGGGAAGACTGCATTTCCTGACTGAGGATTTTGAAAATGCAGTCCCTGGAATAAATTTTTGAGAAAGACTGATTTCAAGTTTAAAATCATGTGTAGGACTAAAAAAAAATAGGCCTGTGAGGAAATGGAAACAAATAAAAAATCAGGTTTTAAAAAATTCTAGGCCTCGTGCTGTCTTTTGTTAACTTTTAAAGGATGCAGTTGTCAACAAACTCATTATGAAAAAGGGTCTGATCTGTATCTTAAATAATGATAGAACCTATGCACTTGTTTGTCCAGTGAAACAAGGAGAATAATTATGCTTCAAATATAGATACTCTTCTGCCTGTAGTTAATTCACATTTGCTCCATCTTCTATTTTTCCCAAGTATTGTATCTTTTTGCACAGTTACTAGTGGATGGAGAATGCTTTATGCAGACAGGGGAAGAAAATATGGAAAATAGTAGAAAATATACAGCACCACCTTCTAAGATGGATCTTTGGTCCTGCAAATATCTTTCTTTTATCCAAGTGGAAATTCATTACAAGTAATCCTGTAATACACATAGCATCTTTCTCTAATAAAAATAAACAACAGAAAACTCCAAACATTGACAGGACCAACTTCTTTGGAAATATAAATATTCATGTTTATTTAACTCTTTGGGACAAGGCCAGAGACTGAAAATTTCTTCTTGGGCAGCCATGTTTGATTTTTACCTAAACCATGGTTTACCTAAATCATAGCACTTATAGGGGGACATAGATGTCTTTAGTCTTATGTTTAACATGGCTTCCTATAACAAGAGCAGGGACATGAGATATTCAGATTCTTATACAGGGTCCAAGTCCAGGACTAAGGGAAAATTTCTTGTCAAATGACATTATTGTATATTTCAATAGACTGACAATTTGATATTGATATTGAGAAAGACAATAGAATACAGTATATATTCTCTTAAAGTTGTAGCTTTATAATCATATTGATGGATTCCCTTTTCATAGAAATGGAGTTCCCTTCACCCTGCCCCCCACACTCCAATGGAAGAAGGCAAAGGTGAAGAGAGAAGGAAAAGAAAACTTAGCTTCCTATGTTTAACTGGAAAAGAGGAATAGAAAAGTGTGCTTGAGTTATGCTGGGTACAAAATAACTCTGGCTCTCATTTTTTCTTAAATAGCAGCTAAAACTCTAGAACTTTGCCTCTGAGGTATTACAAGAACTTTGTCAAGTAGCACATGAGAAAATAGAGCCCACAGCCATATAGTAAGCAAAAAAATTCTGTTTGAGTATTGACATGACAGTTTTTGAAAGTTCAAGCAGAAAACCAATTATAATGAGCACTGGAAAGCCCGGAGCCCTGCTGTTCAATAAATAAAAAGTACAACAAACTATTTTCCAAAAAGGTTCTAGAGAGTTTCTTCTTGTCCCACTACTTACAATATGATTACATAAATAGTCTCTATTTGCTGTTGAATTGCCAGGCAGCTGTATTAAAGTACAAATCAAATCAAGTCAGGATTAGAAAGTAAAAGAGCATGGTTTAAAGTAATCTATCCCCCAGGAACTGTGCTCAGATTCATCAAACAGAGCTTAAAGTACAGTATATCTTATACCCTTGTGTTTCCATGCTGCATTGCTGCAAAACCAGTTATTATTTTTGATATCCAGAGAATGTTGCTTGTCGTTGAAGAAGGCTCACTTGCTTATTTAAAAGTACTATAAACCATAGCTGCCACTTATTATTACTTCTTTTGGTTAAGATTCATGGGAAGGGCATCTATACGAAATACTGGCAGCATTTTTATTGATCATTTCATATCTGCCTCAGCTGAACTGCCATGAATAATTCCTGTATGCAGAAAGAATGACTAATTTGTTCTTGATTTCCAGTGATACACAATTGTAATTATATATATTATGTATAATATATATGTACATATATATCTCTACACACACACACACACACCTTAGTAGTCCTTGGATGCTATTGGTTAAAGTAATATGTACACCTGCCCTTTCAGAGCTTGCTCTGATCAAATATATTAGAGTCGTGTGTGTGTGTGTGTGTGTGTGTGTGTGTGTGTGTGTGTGTGTGTGTGTGTAGGGGGAAGGGTGGAAGTGGACAAGAGAGTCAGATTCACCAACTTTGAATCAAAATCACTTGTGGTATAAAATAGTATATGATGTGTAATTTTTAATGTATTTATCACCTTGGTTTATTTTTGGAACCAATGAAAATCTGCATTATTTGGTAGTGAAATTAATAGTTTGCTACTTACATATAGTTATTCATCAACAATGGTCACTTTCCCAGTTACTTTCCCATTAAACTAACTTCTTTGCAACTGCGTAGGTGTAATTGGATATCTAATCCTATGGCTCCTATGTAAACATCTGTTTTGAGATGTTATGTTGGCTGTAGTTATGTTACTCCATGTTTATCTCCAAAGGGCAAAACTGTACCCAGTGAAGATAGCTGGATATTGATTTATAGTGATGAATATATTTTATTTTGTGAACCTGGGAGGAGAACTGGGTAAAAGTGAGAGGAAAATAGGCAATATATCCTTTAACCAGGTAGCACCATTATCTTTCTTCATTTCCAAGGTAGGGAAGTAACATTCTTCATTTCCAAGGTAGGGAAGTAACAGAGGAAGATCACCATCCCTTAACATTTTTCACAGGAGTGGCTCTTCTTGCGAACCATTCCATGTGAAGTGAGCCCCCTGTATTAGGAGTGTCCTGAATTCTCCCTGGGTTACTGGAGACAGTGGCACTTCTCCTTTGCAATTTGAGGCCTTCAAGCCCAATTTTGAGCTTTGATCCTTGCAGGCTGTTAACCTGATAATTACCCCTGACGTAGATAACCTGTATGTAGTACAAGGAAGCCAAAGTCTGGCTCTGGCGGCTGTGTGGAGAGACCTGTGGTCACGTGGTCACCCTTGGAGGTTAGCTGATGCTGAGGCTTCTTCATGTGAAGACAGGATTTCTTTCTTGGTGGTAAAGGGGTTTGTGGGGGTGGCAGGTGAGAGGAACAAATGACCCTTTGCCTTTATCTCCTTTCAGGTATCCTTTGAAAGGGATGAAACTGGGATTTTAAAATTCTCATTCTCTCTGAACTGAATACGAAAGTTATGAGTACTGGGAAGTTTTCAAGGCTGTAAATGCAGGCTGAAGAATTCTCCAGAGTTATGTCCATGGGGCTGGGGGCCTCTCAGGAGCATTTGAGGGAGAACACTGACTTTGTGAAACAGAACTGGAGAATCAGGCTGGCTGTGCACTGGGAAGATTCTTAACAATTTTTGAAAATCTTTTAATGAAGTATTGATTTTATCAAGCACATCAAACTAAAGGCAAATGTAGCATGGTGTCATGATTTAAAAAAAACCAATATATTACAGGTAAACTAAGATAAATGAGTTAAGTGCTCAGTTTGTGGTGCAAATTGAAACCATACATCACCACCTTTCATTAGGTTGCATTACGGGTTAGAGTACAGAATATAGGAGAGGATTGAATAGCGAAAGAAAATGAGTATGTAGCTTTCCCCCGTGCAACGGATGGTATTTTTTTTTAGATAAATATTATAGTCTCATATCCATAACAAAAGCTATTATTATTTTTTAGAATGAATGTGTTCGGGTTAATCAGGAACACTGGAGTAGCCATGAAATTGCCCCTTCCCAGATCTGGCATGAAGAAATGAAGGGATCTGTGTTAATTTTGAACCTTCCTTTGATTGGGTGAACCTGTCTCCGTCTTGTATGACACTGTTGCCACAGGTCATTGCCTGGTGCGGTGTACCATGAAACAAACAAATAGAAAAAAGCACCTTCTGCCACTTTAAGTTTCACTGCCATCTGACTCCAACCCTTGTGGTTCAGAATGATGAAAAGCAGGGGCTTGGAAAAAAAATCTTCCTATGGTTAGATTGGGAAAAATGAGTATGATTATCACATGTGCTGGGAAGGGCAGGATAGACAGCTGAAGTCATCTCAAAACTCAAGAGAAAAGGAGAAGACAAGAGGTCACAATTATATTCTAGTATCACACTCCCTTTCACAGAGATCTGATATATTCAGTTTGTTCTTGTATGGTGCTTAGGGAAGTTCTAATTAAGGGAAGAAAGAATTTTGACACATGTGAAGCAGAGATCAATATTTAGCACTATAATCAGCAATTCCTGATGGTTTGACAATGTCACTATACACATTGTAACTATCCATTATTCTCGCAGAGAAGGGAGCCAGGCAGAGGCTAACAGGCTTACTGCAAGCTATCATGGATCACATAAAGCAGTACCTCATTCGCTTCTATTTGTCTTGGTTTTTATCTTCATTCATCCTTATAAAGAAGGCTGTACTGCCACCAACCTCAAAACGCCACCACATCTCTGAACAGCAAAGAAAAAAAAAACATTAAAAATGTCTGCTGCAAAAACACAATAGCTACTTTCTAGAGAAAGAGTTTACCTGTAGAAAGTATGCATTATGAGGATTATCCACCTTTAACCTAAAGAAACTCCTTTAATCAAAGGAAAAACATGGATTAAGATATTTCGAGGAGGTAGGGGTGTGATTTGCAATAGGTTCCATTACAGTAAATCACAAGCACTGAATATATTGATTGGGTTTCCCAAAACAAACTAAACGGGACCTAGAACATAACAAAAATCTAGTTTTTCTACTTAAAACTAAATGGTCTCTATCATATAACAAAGATCATGCCACAGCTGAGCTGTGTTTGTTAATCCAGAGCTAACTGCTAGGTTTCTGGGTTGGTTCTGTTGGGTATGTAGTGAAAGCCTTATAGCTGCTTTTAAACTTTCTTGGGTAGAAGTAGTTGACCATATTGGGTGGTTAGCTTTTCCTCTCAGAAGGAGTTGTTTCAAAATATGAGTTAGAAAAAAATCATTTTAGGAGGTTATGAATGTTGCAGCCCAAAATGCTTTGCCACCAGACTTCTGCGTGTGTTGTCGATATGTAATCTTGTGGGAGACAGTTTTGTTTCTGACTGTACAATTATGTTTCCTGAGCAGTGATTACTTTTACCTACTTCAATCCCAATGTTTTACAAAATAAATAAGCCTTAAAAGTATTTTTCCTTTGTTTTAAGAGTAATTAAGTTCTGAAAGCCATCTCTAAATAATTAGAAAATTTCACTTGTGGCACCTTTGGAAATATTTGAAAACTGTTTTTCCCGGATCAGGTCTAGTTTCTCTTTAAAAACTCTAATTACCAGGAAAGTAATATTAAGTTTAATTTTTGTATATGTTCCTGTTTCACACATTGGTTGGAGAATGTGTACCTGGATAACTTGAAGAAATAAACACTCTGTAAAATGTGATGGAATAATTTGAGTCCAATTTACATAAAGAACATTATTTCCAACATTTTTCATAACATTATCAGGCGTGCAACATGCATTGTATTACTGTAGGTGGAAGTGAAAGACCTGATGTCGGGCATTTCAAACTGTCAGCTGATTTTCACTGCTCTATTGCTGTTTAAGTGAGATGCTGACACAGAGACTCAGATACTGACTATCCCAAGTAGCACTAATTAAGGACTGTCCAACTGTGCTTTCTGTTGAGCAGTTTGCTCTAGTGGGTGACAGGAAACAGCCTGAGATCTGTCTGCAGAATGACATAACAAAGAAGTTTAAAAAAAAAAGCAACACAGATAGGGCGTGTTGGAATAAAAAGACTTAAGAGAGACCCAACTTTCCTATTTTGTTGCTATGAAAGTATAATTTTAGATTAAGAGCCCAAACTTGCTAAGTCACGGTTTTTATGCCAAGTTTATTAGGGTTCTTCTTATTAGGATTAGTAGTATTTATATGAGAAGAATGTGAATTAATGGGGAACTTGGGGACCAAGCATTCCTTTTATTCAAAAGGTTATCAATAAATCTCTTTCTTAAAATGGTGGTCAAATGTTGTCGTTAGTATGTAATGACATTATTTTCTAAGTTGCAGAATTTAGCATAAAAAGGAAAGAAGCCTTGGGAATGGTGCCCTTGGGTACTACTCTGGCATGTAGAAGCCAATTTATTAGGAGCCATGTTGATTAAGAAAGTGTTATCTAAAAAAAGTGAGTGTGTATGTGTTTGAGTATGTGCATATAGAAAACTAGACCAAAGAAACAGCCAGAGACATAATAAGCCTCAAGTTCCTTGTCCATTTTGGTCAAAAGCATCAGTGAACTTGAATCTGAGAATCAGTGTCCTATCCCCACCCCCATGTAAGACCTTGAGAAAAATGTACATAAATGAGCCAAGTACTCCCTATGGTATTATATCATTACTTGGAAGGCCCCTCTGAAGGATAATAATGCAGCCTGGATGTTAAGTTGAACCCAAATGGAAAAGCTCACCTAGAGTGTGTCTTAAACATGTTATGCTGCATTATAATAAAGGCATCATCATTATTATCATCTTCCTCTGACGGAATTTAAGAGATAATTCCAAACACAGAGAAGGTTTCCTGCCAGCACCAAGCTCTAACGCCTCCTGCTTGCTAGTGTGTTTGAGAAATTCCGTCTGGCCCACTACTGTCCTTTTACAATGGTTTCATTTAATTGTAATCCAAAGATCAAAGGTCTGTAACTCTTTAACCAAATTTCAATGTCTGCCAAATTCAATAGCTGTCATTCTTTTAGAAAAAGGCAGTGTAATATGTGCGTCTTGATCTAATTTTATAGAAAAAGACACAATTTACATACTGTTTATTTAGTTAAGTCCCTAAAATCAATACCTTTGTCTGTACCTCTTTTGTTTAAAATACATCATGACATTGCAAACGGCAATATAAATGAATTTTTCCAAACCACACGCGTTGTTAATGTTTTTCTATTGCACATTTTTAAAAGAAACGGTGGAATCATAGCATTTTTATAGATCAACCTAAATGTATTTTAATATTGGATTACTAAAGAATGTTAAGTTTTACATTTCTAAAATTATAAATTTTGTTTGAAAAGGTCAGTCATTTACCCAAGACACATTTACCAACTAGAGAACATATTTCAAACTATTGAAATATAAGAAAAAAAGTGATCATGTTCAATGTTAAGAAAAAAAAGTAATTTAAAAAAATGTTTTTCAGTAACAAAGAGAAAAATGGAGCAACCCAGGGCAAAAATCCCTTCAGGAAAAGTTTCAGTATGAAATAGAAGTGTTCCAAAGAAGGAAAATCCACTTTGGACAGAGAAGGAAGAAATTCATTCAAATACTTTTTATGTAGATTAAAATGTAATTCATTATCTCTAAAGAGGAATATGTTCAGTTTTATCTTTGTTACTGTATTTAATTGCATATGCTTATGGATATCAGGACCTATGGTATAGTATTTTAGTGTAATGTGAAGTAAATGAATATCTTTAGAACACATTTTCCAGGTTTGTTTGAGCACAGTTATTTTTGTAAGGGTTTTGCATTTTTAATGATGTGTGGCTTTTATAGTTTGATTAGCTCTATAGAATAATATTTTTCCTTCATTGTCTCTGGCATGTAACCATAATTATTTAGGACTGATGTAGGCCTGGATCTAGCTATGGCATCCTCCATGGGTTAGAGGTGGTGACCAAATTACAATAAGCATTTAAACATGCATCTGTAGGTATTCAAAGACTCAATCTCTCATACTCTGGAGTGGGAAGGTTGCTAAATCTTAATGTTTATGGAGGAGATAATATTGGTGAGAATAGTAATAAAACTGTTTTGTATGTTTCCCCTTGTATTTCTATTATAATAGCCCCTTCCCAACTGCCACTTCAAAGTTTATTTTACTCTTGGGTATTATTCTCTTGAATAAAGTCCACGAGTTCTAGTTCTGTTTGACTTAGCCTCCTGTGGTTTAACACCCCCTCCAAATGGAAAGATGTGATATATTTATGGATTTTACTTTATTTTTCCAAGAAGTCTATTGCCTAGATGTACTTATAGGACCCTTCTTGAGAAACAATAATAGCAAACATATATAACACTTTAAGGTTTCCAAAGTGCTTTTTCATATGTTATCTCAAATGACCTGGGAAGAGCTCTTCCAAATTAAAATCTGATCACAAGCCCTCATTAAACATAAATCTTAAGCAATATTCCCTCATCTAAATTACTGTCTCTGTTTTGTATATACTCTGCATGTACTTGTCTGTAGCTATGTTGTATCTGGAGGATACAAAATTCAAACAAATATACAAGGATAACTCTTACTCAAGCACTCTGCCATGCTAGGGGTCTTCATGAAAGGTGAGAGGTAGACGAGGATGCTTGTCAAGAGTAAACTAGGAAAGTCTATTTTGTTGGATGCTGCTTCAGGCCCTGGAAGTTAATCTTATATGACTACTCCATGGCAATTCCCTGAGCTTATCTCATCCCCAGAAAGCCAATCTTGTGACATGTATCCTTGAGTCTGCGTGTAATTTAAAGGTAGTTAACTCTGTCTCTTAAAGATAGGGTTTCTTTAGATAGGTGAAAAACTTGCTACCTTTGACTATTCTCTGATTTTGTTTCTTCTCTCTC
Source organism: Bettongia penicillata ogilbyi (assembly GCA_023548195.1). NCBI lineage: Eukaryota > Metazoa > Chordata > Mammalia > Diprotodontia > Potoroidae > Bettongia > Bettongia penicillata. The sequence continues at coordinate 1,671,899 of JAJHZJ010000401.1, read as the reverse complement.
TCTTTCCATTGGCTATTGATTGCTTCAGTTTGGCATATGTATGAAGCTCAACTAAGACATAAGCTTTGAGTTTTTTGAATGACTTGTTCACTAGGCCAATTTTGAAAGCCCTGTCTTTGTTACTAACTCACTTGTTATTATGACAAGATTATATAAACTTTAATCAATATGAATTTTTATATCTTTTGTTTGACTATTATGTGCCCACTACCCTGAAACCCTGATTCATATATTTTCTTGACTAAATCTGAAGTATTTGTTTGAGAGGAAGGCTTACATCTTTTGATTTTATTTGCTGCTTAACTCAGGTGACAAGTTGCTCATGCCAATTATTTTAGGGTTCGCTTCTTCTGAAAAACTACATCTGACGGCCCTTTCCCTCCCATTCCACTTCTGAAAATACCGGTGCAATGAAAACTTGTATTTATCGTTATCATTTTAGTTCATTTTTATTTTTATATATTTATTTGCATTAAAAATACAAATTTTTTAAATCCATGAAATAAGTGACATTAGCAGTCTGATTTGCCTTTCTGATAGATTGATAGGGCAGATGGAGGTCTTTAATTTTGTGAAGCTAAATGTTGCATTAGGTACTCAAAGTATGACAATTTCAGAGTTGAAAGTGACTCTAGTGGCTGTCTACTCTAGCCTGTATGGGACAGACAGTTCCTTCTCTACTATACCTTACTTCTTCTTCTCTAGCCTTTCCTAAAAGACTTTTAATGAGGGGGAATCTTCCCTTAACTCACGAGGAGGCTCATTTTCCAACCAAACTGAGGCACTTTATTGTATTCCACCTTCTATATCCATGTCTTTGTACTTCTTGTCTCCCCTTTATGTTTAGGAAGCTCTCCCTCCTCACGTTACCTCTGGAACTCACTGGCTTCTGGCTAGGTTCAGCTCAAATGGCAGCCCCTTCAGTGGAGATCTTTCTGGCTTCCCTTATCTAAATTGCTGTCTATGTTTTGTATATACTATGCATGTCCTCATCTGTAGCCATGTTGTATTTGAAGGTTAGGGATTTTCCAACCATTGTATTTGAATTTCAGTGCTTAACACAGTGCCTGGAACATTAAGTGATGACTACATATTTACTGATAGATGAGTTATAATTACTAGGAAGTTTTATCCTTATATCAAGCTTGACTTTGCTCCTTTGCATCTTCCAGTCATTGCTCCTAATCCTGTACTCTGTACACAACAATTATAACCCACTTTCGACGTGATAATGCTTCAGATTCATGAAGATGGCTACCATGTCTATTCTATACCTTCCCTTCTCCAGGCTAAATGTCAACCAACCTGGTTGCCCTCTCATGGGTACTGTCCAAGTTGCCAGTATCTTTCCTAAAATGTATTATAATCCAAGATATTTTAGAAAGAATTCCTAATGGAAGTCATCCTGATTCCTATTGTATATATCTATATCCCTATATATATTTATATATGGATGTTGAGGCAGAGATGCCAAATGATTTGTTTCAAGGTCACATGGACATTTAACTCAGGTGTCCTTACCTTTACTGTAATGCCATATTCACTATACCACACTCCCCTGGTGTCTAATGTCTTTCCTTTTATTCTTTTTTTAACCTTCAGGGATCCATGTTCCTTTTATTGGACATGTTAGCACAGTTCCCTGAATTTTTTCATAGCTTAATTGGTGAATTAGCTCTTACTGCTTGTTCTGGGACCAATCTATCAGATGAGTTCGGAACAGACCTCTCTGTTCCCAGGTGGCCACGGGAAATGGAAGCACTAATATCATTTAAAATATTTTTTCTTTGAAAATTACTATCCCTTTTAATTATGCAAACGTGGTCAATTTTTTTCCCCACACATTGATGTAATACTGTCATTAATTGGCACCTCTGCTCATGTATGATGTGGTCAGTGGAATATTAAAAAAATTTGGTGTTTCTGAACTAGGTAGAGTAGTCATTGTGAATTAATTCTTCCTAAAATGGACCTTTGTCAGTGTGAGGCCACGTTTTCCTCAAATCGGGATAAGGGAGAACAGATTAGTTCAATTGCTTACTTTGCTCAATATGGCAGCATTTCTGTTCTCCCAAGGAGTTAAGAAGCTTGTTGTTACATGGCATATAGGTGATTTTTAAAAAATGAACATATATTCAAGATAGTAGATATATCAGTATTTTTTTTGATATATTACATAAGGATATTTAGTCCCCAAAAGATAGGACTTGCTTTTTAGGTCTTTCATTCTTAAACTGCAGTGTTAATGTTTATTAACTTTTCATATGATTGTCTTTTGTTTCCAGAATCATTTATCTGTGTCAGAGTCCAACTGGATAGAGGAGTGAGATGACCCAGATCATGGGTACCATCTTCACACACAGCTGTGTGGCACTGTGGCTGAGATAGCTGGGCACAGGGAAGAGATCATTAATAAGAAGCTATTTACATAGCTGATCTAAATACTAAGTTCTTTGTTTTTTCTCCTTTATGTGCAAATAGCAAGATTTTCTTGGGGAAAATATTTAATCACCAAGCAATCATGAAATAACATAAATGAGAATTTTGTGATGTTTCAGGAGAGAAACAAGCAAGTTTTCAGTAAACACCAATGGAGACTGAAAGATTCAATATCAACCTACCCAAGTTTTGGAGAAACCATTTCTGGAAGTTGGTGAGTTATATCTTTGTGCCCACAATGCTCTGTGTCATTCAAGAGCCTGAGCTTCAGAAAGTTAGGGCTTCAGGGATGATTTTCCTATGAGAATGAGGAGCTCTGAGTGGGTTCTTTCTTTCCATATGGCATCAAATCACAGAAGACTTTCCTCCTCTATTGTCCCTTTGAACTTCCGCCTCCAGGAGGGACAACACTTGTCTCAACATGAAAACTGTAGCCTCAAAAGAAGGTGTGTGATGTGAACTCTACCATCCTTTATTAGACACCTTCGACCTCTCTCTCCCAACTAAGCAAACAATTCTCATGGCTGGGAAAAAAAAGGATGCTCTGATTGCTTATGCACCACACTTATCAACGAGACTGCTGACTTACCCATTTGAGCCATTTTGGACTCTTTTATAATGTGTGACATTTGATGGTAATGAATACATTTAAAACACAGGAATTACCATACTGAATCTACCATATTGAATCAGCCCCAGGGGCCATCTAGGCTAGTATTACATTCAAGGGACATATGGGGCTTTATAGATTTTCTTGAGTTTAATTGAAGAGAAGATTCTTTTTCACCTTTATTTCCTATGTTGTCACACTGTAATAATTTTATTTGTCTTTTTATATACATTTCTCAGTTCCCTTATAATCTTTTTGACAGAAAACAACTACAACTATATAAAGATGGGATTCCTTGAACTGGGGTCCACGGACTCCCAAATACCCTGTGGATAGATTTTAGGGGTCCCATTAATCTCATAGTTGGAAGGGATCTCAGAAGTCACCAAATCCAGCTTCTCCTTAAGCTAGGTGGAAATCTCCTCTATGCTATCCCTGGCAAGAGGTGATCTAGTCCAGTATTTCTTAAACTGTGGGTTGCAACTCCATATGGGGTCATGAAAAATGTGGCCACAGTAAAAAGTTTATGAATTAACAGTAACCAAAAATTAGTTAAAAGTCAACTGTGTAATGAATCTGAGGCATTTCTGGCAGTGCTTACCAATGTTGTTTCATGCAACTTCACTGCAGCCTCGGTTCTGAACACAAAATATGTGCACTTTGCACTGTGCATGCCCTCATGCCACATAACACCAATGAAAGTTTCCAAAATGGGAAAACGGGTAGCAAATGGAAAAAAGATTAAGAAACCCTAGCCTCTATTTGAAGAAGCCTTCTTTTCATTGAGAAAATTAAAATCATGATCCTCTTAAACATCATTTTTTTTCCTCCAAGCCAAAACTCTACTTCTTTTAACTGGTCCTCACATGATCTGGTCTCTAGTTCCCACAATATCTCAATTATATTTTTCTGGATGAATAAAAATTTGTGAATGTAAAGAAAAAAAGAAACAAAACAGTCAAGTTAAAAACCCTTTTCTCAGAGAGCTTACATTTTCCATACTGCTAATGTCTCTTTTGTTTGTCCTCATAAAGTACTCATAAAATACTCAGGAGATTATGATGCCTTCCATAAACTTGAAGATTTTGTTTTTCTTTCCTTTTGCTGCATATGTCTCTCCTGGATTTACCTACCTGTAGATTTAAATAGGCTCTGGTCCTGAGGCCCAAGGAAGCCTGCTATTCTTCATTCAGATACAGATAGGCCTATTTATCCTTATCTTTTTTAAAATCTAAACTAGATTCTTATTCCTGATACAAAGTTTCCTGTAGTTTTATAGTTCTATGATATCTTAATTAAAAAAAAAACTTTTTGTGCAGAAAAAGCATCAAATCAAAGGTGGTTTCTTTTCAAAGTCTAACTAGATTATATCCACTTCTTCCCCTTTATCTACATACTTACCTCTGTCAAAGAAGCCTAATAAACTGATGTCCATTCCTAGCCAAGTTATTTTATTTCATTTTGTTGATTTTTAAATCTGGTGTTTTTGACTCATCAAGTTGAAAGCCATTTTCATTTTTACTTAGACCTTTGAGGTTCCGCAGGTACCTTTAATCTGGCACTGCACTGATTGCTATTGGCTCTGTCATGAGGTAGGTTTGTTTTAGCAAATCAAATGGTGAGGAACCAAAGCTTTTGTGTAGGGCTTGAGGGAGTGAAGAGATGAAGTAGAAAATTCCTCCTACCCATGTGTCACACTGGAATAAAAAGGAAGGAATAGTGGATGGAATTTGGACAAAGGCAAAACAGGAACACCAGAAAAGGACCTGGATCCCTTGTTCAGTCAGATATATTCTATCTCCATATGCACACTATAGGATACGGGATCTGAAATCTTTTGAGATCCAATATGGCATAAATCCTGGTAGGGACAACATGTTAAATTGCTTTAAGTATTTGAAGAGTTGTCACATGAAAAGGAGGTTAGAATAATTTTGCACATATGTTACGTGTGTACACGTATTTACATACATATATGCATATAAGGATTAGGGGACAGATGGACACCAAAGGTGGATGAGCAGCTCTAAAAACACTGAAAACACTCTGAAAAGGACTTGCAAGCCCTTGCATCAGAAGTGCTAATCCTCCCTGAACACCCCATACACTTCCCATGTCCGCCATATACCTGTCTCCAAACTCTCACCTGGGGCTCCAAGAAGTTATCGCATGCACAGCAGTTAAACCCTGGTACAACTATATTGACAAATAGGCTAAACCAGGTTGAGAGTAGCCAACGAGTCTCAAAGCCATCAGTAAGTTAGGGCGATGTCTACCCCAAGTATATGAAGACTTCTTTCTATAGAATGGACAGGTGAGAACAGTTTGCTCCAACAGCCATGAAAGTGACTGAAGCAGGTACTATGGAGTTTTTAGAGCTTGGTCAGACATCAAAGACACCATGGTCATCCGCTGCTTCTTGAGCCATCCACAGTCAACTTGATTTTGTCTCGTCACTGGCCTTTGGAGAGAGAGTGAGGCTGATGTCTTTGGGTGATTCTGACTCACTTAAATCCAATTTGTGCATAAGTCAAGACATCACCCATCACCCATTATTTTACCCCATCATCATAATGTTACTGATTCTCTTTGAAAATGAAGGGCAAATAACTATATATTTGTTTCTACATATATTACATATATGTGTAGAAGTTATAAAGACATCATTTTAGTCTTTTTGTAAAGAAAGACTTCCTAATAAGGTTGTCCCAAAGTAGAATGGGCTCATGAGGTAGTAAATTTGCCCTCATTGGAAGACTTGAAGCAGATGTTGAATGACCCCTAGTTGGATGTATTATAGAAAGGATGTTTGTGTAGGTGTAAGTTAGAGTTGATTACTCCTGAGGTTTCTACAGCTCTAAGATTCTGTAACTAGAGATGTCCATTTTATATACACAGGATAACAGAAGTTCCCAATAAATTTAAGTTCTTCGAATAGATGAACCAGCAAATTATTTCTTCCTTCTGGGACAGGCCTTATACATAAAATGAGCAGCTTGGACTAGCTGAAATCTAAGATCCCTTCCATGTGTAGATATTTTAAATTTCTGAGCATCTGTCTCTTCCATTAGGCAGATATGGATTAGTTGTATGTCCCTGGCCATCTGGTTCTTCAGTTCATCTAGGAAATGGGTTTTTTTGATTCTTAGCTGCTTTCCTCCTTAGATGTCTCCTCTGATGTTTAGTTAATCATTGGTATTGTGCCCCTGACCCTCACCCCTCTTGGATTTGATTTGCCTCATAACCCAGTTTATTATGCAGAGTTGCCTTTCTTCTCAGGCCACTATGTTCCTAATGGGGTTGAGAGAGATCAAGCACTTATGGAGCTCCTGAGTACCAAGCACTGCATTAAATGCTATTATCCTAATTTTATATCTGAGGAAACTGAAACAAACAGAGGTTAAGTGACTTGCCCAGAGTCACAGAGCTAGTAAGTATCTGAGGCTTGATCTGAACTCTCCACTGAGTCAACTAGCTGCCTTTCCTCTCACCTACTTGTGAGCTATGCCCTTCTCATATATTTTTCATATATTTTATTCTTCCCCCCCAATGTGAATAAATAATGTTCACTTTCATTATAATTAGTACTATAAGGAGTTGACGCCAATTATTAGAGCATCCAGAAAAAGGACTTTACAAAACAACAAAAGAGGGAAAACAAGTACCATCGTAATTATACACATGCTACTTAGTGAGGTTCTGGATTTGTATCTTAGAGGTTTTCAAGAAAAGACTAGATTCCTATTCACTCGAACTGGTTTGAGTGCATTATTCCCTAAAGTCCTTTGGTCTTTTCTGCAGATGCTACTGCTGTGATTGGGGTGGTGACAATGGCTCACAGATCTGCATGTGTAGGTGTAACTGAAAAGACTTATCCAACTCAGACTACTGGAAGTTTCTTCCTTTCTTTTCTTCGGGTTGGAACAACTCATTGAAGGGCCTCTCATTGTTTATTTCTCTGTCTATTTAACTTGTGGTTGGTCTGGAGCTTTTGCTTAAGAAAGAGTTGCCCTGTTTCCCATGGCCTTCTGCCAAGCTGGTCTCTGTGCTGCTGCTGTTTTCCAGAAGTTCAGTCTCTGTCACACTGTTTGAAGCTGTTCCTCTGTGCATTTCAAAGCATCTCCTTCTGCATTCCCTGCTTGCTGTTGCATTCCATGTTTGCCGTGCAGCAGCTGCTTGGCTACCCTTTGATCATCCACTCCCCATTCAGAGTTCCTTTGAAGATGTAGACCTCCAAATGACAGATATGAAAGAGACCTTAGAGATCATTTTGTCCAACGCCTTCATTTTGGGGGAAGCACTTTCCCCAAGATCATACATCTAGCTAGTAAGTTTCTTGTAAGTAGGGATTGTTTCGCTCATTTTATTTGTATCCCTAGTGCCTAGTACAATGCTTGGCACATAGTAGGTGCTTAATCAATATTTGCTGATTTTAAAATTTTTATTAAATTAGACATACAGTTCATTTTGGTACTCTTTTCCCCACATCATGCTATCTTTCTTCTAGGAATGCTATCCTACCATATAATATTCAGTGGACTTATAGGCAAGGTGAATGTCCTCTTTTTTTAAGGGGGGTTTAGTAGCTGGGTTTGTTTCTTGGAAAATATCTAGAGTAAAATACTTTTAGCAGCTCTTTTTTTAATAGCAAAGAACTAGAAACTAGGGGAGGGTGGGGAAGAGATGCCCATCAATTGTGAAATGGTCAAACATTACAGCATATGAATGTGATGGCAGATAATAAGTACCAAAGGAAATGATGAAAGAGAGAGTTTCAATAAAAGTCTTATATGAACTGATAAATTTTAATGTGAGAAGAACCCACAAAATGATTTTTGGAATAACAACAAAAAACAAACAACTTTAAAAACTCAAAAACTCTAATTGATGCAGTGACCATACAATTCCAGAGGATGGAAGAAGTTTGCTACCTACCTTCTCACAGAAGGACTCAGGGAACAGAATGAGACATATATATATATATTTTTGACATGGCAATGAAGGAATTTGTTCTGCATGACTTTAGTTGTCATAAGAGTTTTATTTTTCTGTTGTTTTTCATGTTGGTAGGTGAGAGGGAAAGAAAATGATTTTTGGTCATTAAAAAAATAAAATTTAACTTAAAAAAACTCAAAAGTTCTGAGCAAGCTTATTTCCAGATAACTAGGACTGCAAAAAAGGATCTATCTATCTATCTATCTATCTATCTATCTATCTATCTATCTATCTATCTATCTATCTATCTATCTATCCAAACAAATATACTACCTGTCTCACAAAGTTGTTATTTAATCACACTGTAAACTTTTAAGTACTTCAAAAATGTAACTTATTAGTATTATTACATTCAGTAAACTGCTTTTTGAATTACCATATCATAGCTAATAAAGACCTTTGTAAATTACTACACAGGCAATCCTCAACTTGTGAAGAGTTACTTCAATACTTCAACTTTCACATTGGATCTGAGCTCTCATTTATGGAGATATTCTTTTTATTGGTACAGATCACATCCCATTCAGAAATCTTAATCTTGTGTGATTTTTACCTATCTTTCTCCAAAGATCTCCTACAGAAGATCCACCCAAAGTATAAGAGATCTTATTTTAGATAATTTTACATTTCATGATTATCATGGAAGTCTGAGCTGTTCATGTGAAACTCTTCTCATTTTGTATAATAGACTCACTTTTTCTTCTCATTGTACATTTCCTGTATGATATCTTATAGTGGTACTTCATGTACTTAGATCATTCTTGAAAGGATCTTGTAGCCTGCCATCATCTATCATGCAACTCTCTCTCTCTCTATTGTTCTTTGGCTGAAGAAATATCTGAAAGACCTTATCATTTATGAGGAATTCCTCCTGCATTAGACTTTAAGCAAGATACCCTTCTGACAGTGTTCAATACTTTTGCTAAACACACGTTCATATTTTATACTTTCTTGCTTTAAAAAAACAAAAACAAAACCAGAGGGTAAATGAACAGTTATTTATCTCTATTGTTTCATTTATTAAAGGCATCTAGTATGATTTTATAAAAATGAAACGATTTTTATAAGAATGAATTATAAATCGTTATAAAAATGACTCCTTGTTGAAGAGGGGAGAGACCTTTAATGTGGTGGTTTATACCATTGATTGAAATTCTTACCACCACCACTACCTCCTCCTTTACCATCACTGTAACTAACAAATTGTTTATTTTGGTCTGCTATGGAAAATCTTTTGCAAAAACTTTTCCATTCATATGTTTGCATCAAAAATATCTTTAATATTCAGGTAGAGCATTATCATAAGGATTTTACAAGATGAGGAGGTATTGGGTTAAGAGCTACTAGTATTCTCATTCATCTTTTTTTTGGTGTGGGGGGTTATTAACATCATCCTGGATTTTTCCTACTCTTTTATTATCTCCACATCTCTGAGATATATTGTGAAACTATCCCTCAACAGTCTCAAGGTTCTGTTGTCTCCAGCAGGGTTTTCTTTGTATTTAGTCTGTTCTTGTCATTTTTCCTGATGCCTTCTTAAATGTTATCTTCATTTTTTTTTTTGGAGCACATGAAATGAACTATTAAGGTTGTCTTTAAATGATCTTAGGATGCTCTCATTTAAAAAGGTCTTATGATATGTTTCTTGTAAACTATATTTTCCCCTCCACCATTTCTCAGTGTTTTATGAGATATATTACTCATAATCTTTTCCCTGTGAGATTTTTAATTAATATCACTAACAAATTTATATAGCACTTTAATGTTTGAAAAATACTTTATATATGTATGTATATATATATACATACTATGTGTGCATACAAATCTATATAAAGTATGTCCCAGAAGTCTTAGTGTAATTTTAATCTTTGTAACTTTAAAAGTAGAAATTATATAAATTTACAAAAAAAGTCATTTGAAAATTTAGTTAAATTTCTTGAATGCTTATTTAGTTTTGTGAATTTTTAATAATATATTTTTAACTTTAATTTTAACAAGATGAGGCATCCTGTAATTATACATTGTGTGATTCTGGTTGACACATCCTCTGATTTGTGAATTTATAGAGAAGGTCTTCTTGCTAGCCACCTCAGTCACTTGATTATCTTCATTAGACTTTTTCTTGGGGTTGGGTGTCCTATCAAAACTATAGTGCATGCATTAACAACTTATTCTTTGGATAATCTTAAGGCCACAATTATAAAATGCAATCCTTTTGGTAACTGAGCAACAACTTGTGAAAGTTTTTACAAAATTCAAAAATTGACTAGAGTGATATATAGCACGAGATTGTGATTATGCTATGCTAAATTTTAATAAGAATCATTAATTTTTGAATAACTTTTCAAATATTATTTTTATAAGTTTGTGGCAGTTATACTTCTGAAGTTATTAACATTTTAAAAAGCACTAAGGGACTCCAGATGTAAGTAAAGACACTGAATGTATATAATCTATACATGTATATATATATATTTATATAATGTATTTTCTAAAATTTGATTTCCAGAACTTTGTGCTGTCATCTTTATTTTACAGATGAGGACACTGAAGCTAAGCAAGACTAAGTGTCTTATCCAGCATTCCAAAGCCAGTAAATGTTTCAAACAAGATAAACCTAGACTTTTTTGATTTTAAGTCCAACACTTTACTTACTATACTATACTACTTCAGATAAGATAAAAAGACAGTGATTGGACAGAAAGTTGCTTAGACAAATCATGTTTATTAAAGGCAGTATTGCCTTTGGCTGCCATAACTCTCGTCTCAGCTTCTTTATTTTTGTTAAATGATATTTGTTTAATTTCTGCTAGAAATCATGATAGTCCATGTCCATGTCAGTTCCTTTATCCATTTCCAATGTTTTTGCATCATTAGTTCATTTAAATAGTTTAGGTTATATCTGTTTTCATTGCTTAGCATATCTTCTCATTTTAATTTTTTTCTCAATGGTATTAATTTTAATCTTTCCTTGATTTGACTGATTGTACATAGACAAATGATTCAGAAATAACTCCAAGATTGGGAAAGAATAATTTCTTGAGCATTAAGATATAGTCAGCTTCATTTTATGATATTATTTAGTAGTTACCATGTTTGCTACCTTCCAACTCTTTTTCTGGAGAAAGTAGTCATGATATATAGTTCTGAGGCTTCTGACAAAATGAATATTTGTTTTCTTTTCTTCATCCTGGGACATATTTTAATATATACATATATGTGTATGTATATATACATATATATATATATACTGTGTGTGTATGTACATATGTATGTATATGTATTATCTTCCTCCAACACATCTACCTTTGCATTGTCATGTAATTGCATTGTATATGCTAATTTAATATGGAGAGTCATATCACTTTTTTTGGTAGAATTTCTTTACCTTCTTATCTATTGTAGATATTGGTGCACAAGCTATATTATCTTCATGGTGGTCCCATGAATTTTTTTTTTGCTGCCTTTAGATACATGAAGAAACCAACCTTTCAATCTCTTTGCCTTTTCAATGAAAACCTGTGACTCATTCTTCTAGGTGTGAGCCCTTTAAGTCTTCTGTTTTCATTAATGATCAGAATGCCAATGTTGATGTAATTAATTTCCTCTAATAACATATTGACTTGTCGATAACTGGTCAAAGATCTCACATTTAGAATACCAGCTATTAAGTTACTGTTCATATGGTCTAAACATGGAGCTGTTCTTAGTTCTTTCTCTGACACTGCCACCTTTACTGCAGGTGTGGGAGGGAGTTAAATAAGACTATAAGCCATTTTATACTTGTCTTTGTTTTAAGGGTTGCCATGGCCAAAGAAGTCATCCTATAGGGATTAGCCTACCAAGATGAGCCTCGATCCTATACAACCAGTTTGCTTCTTAGAAAGAGGAGTTATACTGATATTCTTTCAGAATGTCAGCATTTATGCTCCCTTGGCATAGGCTTTGGAAATTCAGGGTCACCTTAATACTATGATAAGGCACAATATTTCAATTTGGGGGAGGATATTTGGATGGTCTAAAATGATAATTTTTAGTATCTTGTGCATCGTCTTCTGCCATTCCACCACTCTTACTCTGACAGCAGAAGAGGACGCACAGAATTAAAAGCCATATTTTATTATTAATCATGAAATGTCATGTCCTAAGAATTTGTTTTTGTAGTTGCTAGCTAAACTTCAGAATACATTTTATCTTGATGTAAAAATGTTATCAGTGACACTTAGATTCTACAACTAACTCCTTTAACCTGTAGTTTAACCCAACATGTTAATATTATGAAGAAACTATTATTTGCACAGTGGGTTTGTATGTATATGTGTGTGTGTGTGTGTGTGTGTGTGTATGTGTGAAACTGCCTTCACTGTTCAAATTTGGGATATGAGGGATGTATCTTCCCAAGCATGGCAGCAACTCCTGTCTTCATATTAATAGATGTGAATTATTCAGAAGTTAGAGATTATGTATATCCAGTGGAAACAGTAATAACTCAGAAAGGGCTTTGTGGTGCTTGGAAGTCTCTTTTCTATACCTTAATATTTAGGAAGCATAACACTGGGAAAAGATCTTCACCGTACCAGATACCTAGTGTCAAGGAACAAAGTGGAGTAAAGAGATGCTTTGTGTTGGTATAAGTGATCTCCTCTCTGACTGTTTTTAATGGTTGAATTTTGGAGATTATAGAAAGGGATGAGAAGAATTGACTTCTCATCACCTCTTGCTTTGTCTTCTTTCAGCATCACTCTAAGATGATGATAGCTGGTCAAAAATATGTTTACTTGCTTCACAAGAAGCTGCTTGTGAAATTTGTGAAAGGTCAAGCTGTAAACAGTGATTGAAAGCCTCCTATAATGAGATATGCAAGTCACTATGGACACAAAGGGTTAGAAAGAGAAGGTGCTAAAATTTAGTTGGGGAGAAAGGAACTCTATGTAAAAATAAAACTTTTGAAAGGATATGCTATAAACCTAATGAATCATTCAGATGACAGGTTTTGCATGAGTTCAGAGAAAAAATGATTATATAGGGTTCGGACTTTGAAGGTATAATTCAGGGAAATAACCTTGTGGAGGCACAATAGTCAATTGAAGGGGCTGCACCCACTTCTACCACCCAGCAACCAAAGCTACTGAAGACTGAGAAATTATACTTCAAACCATCTAGGTCCTTGGTACTGCCAAACAATCGGAAATCAGAAACCAATATGGTCTAATGGAAATAACATTAGAGAAGATACATTATTATTTACTTTGAATGAAAACAGGACCCTTCCATCTGACTAGAAGCCGAAAGCTCTTTTATATGTTGTCTCCACCTATTAGAATGTGAGTTCTCTGAGAGTAGGGACTGCTTTCCTTTCCCTTTTGTATCTCCAGTGACTGTACATATTAATCCATTAATAAATGCATTTTCATTCATTCATTATGGCGAAATCTATTAAGTCAAGTCAATATGCACTTGTTAACCACCTACTATGTCCTAGGAATTGTGTAAGCACTGTAATAAAAGACTGTAATAAGCAAAAACAGTCTCTGTCTTCAAGGAGATTACAATTGAATGGGGAGAAAAAATGCAAACAACTGTGTGCAAACAAGATATATACAGGTTTAATTGGAGATAATCTCAGAGGAAAGGCATTGAAAGCTTCTTGCAGGAGGTGGCTTTTTAGCTTTGCCTTGAAGGAAACTAAGGAAGCCAGGAGACAGAGTTGAGAAGTGAGAGAATTCAAGGCGTAGAGGACAGCCAAGAATCCTAGTGTCGTAGATCATAGAATATGTGGAAGAGAGTAAAGTGTAAGAAGACTGGAAAGGTAGGAGAAGGCCAGGTAATAAAGGACTTAAAAAGAATGGATTTTATATGTGATCTTAGAGAAAAGAGGGCCATGTGGTGAGACTTGTGCTTTAGGAAAATAACTTTGACAGCTGAATGGAGGAGGGACAAGAATGGGAAGATACTTGTAGCAGGATGACTAACAAGGAGAATATTGCTATAGTACAAGTCTTGATGTGAAGAAGGTCTGCACCAGGCAGCAGTGTTGGAAGAGAGAAGAAAATAAAGGTATGTTGCAGCCAGCTCTAAATATCTCTTGATTGACAAAATTTCAGTGAGCATTTATACCTCAGAAATTGTCAGTCACTACAAATCATGGCTTGTTTTGTTGAATGTCTATACTTAGGAAACATTTTGATACCACAGATCAAACTTAAAGATGTGTGCATATAATGTCCCCCCCCCCCCCAGAGAGTCAGTTGTTAAATATTTACTAGCATACCCATGTATCATTTGATGAACATTGCTTGAGGTCAGTAGGAATGTAGTAGAAGGTTTAGGGAATTAAGTCATCAGTAGACTTGAGGTTTGGTGACAGTAGGCAAATAATAACAATGATAAAATAATAATAGTATTTATATAGTACTTCAATGTTTGCAAAGTGCTTTATATCTGTTATTTCATTTGAGCCCCACAACATTGCTGGAAAGGAATATATGCAAAAGATGTTGTGAAGGTAGAATTGACAGGACTTGGCATCAAGTTGGATATGTATGGTGAGAGTTAATAGTTTAGGATTACACCTAGATTTAAAGCCTAGGTGACTGAAAGGATGGAGGTGCCTTTGACATGAAGAGGGAAATAAGGAAGAGGGAGAGCTTTGGGGAAATATAGTGATCCAAGTTTTGGACACTGATGTATATAAGAAATCCAAGTTGAGTTTTCCAAGGTGAAATCTCCATATGCAGTAGGAGATGTGAACATGGAAGTCATGGGAGGGATTGGAACTGGACAAGGAGATCTGTGAATCATGTACACAGAAATGATAGTTGAGTCCATGGAAGCTAATGAGATCATTAAGTAAGATAGTGAAGACAAGTAGGAAGGTATAAAAGGATAACCTTGCCACAGAAAGGATCCACTTGAGATGATGTGATATAAATTTGTGGTGGATCCAGTTAACATGGTTTCATGACTTCCTCCAGCTTTATCCAGCAATGTGAATAGGAAAGGAGGCAGCAGATAGATGGTGAGAATAATGCAAAGCTAGGAGTTGACAGGGCAAGATGGGTAATAAGATGAGAAGGCTCAAGAGCACAGAGTACACCTGAATTGCTTACAAAGATGTCAAGATTGGGAAGGAAGGGAAGTGTAGGTAGTCTGGAAGTGATAGAGAGGTGTGGAGGGAGAGGAGGTTATAGTGAGGGCAAAGAACAAGTTAGGCATCATAAAGTCAAGGGAAAGATGAAACAATGAAAGATTATGATCTGATAAAGGACATGATATTAGATAAAAGATCAGATAAAAAATTGAGAGTTCATGAACACAGAAGCAGGATATTTGTGGATGATAAAAGATTGAGGGTAGGACCATATTGTGTGTAGCTGACATAGGGACGAAGAGTAGGTCATGGGGAATTGCTGAGTTGAGAAACTGAGAAGTTAGAGTTCTTGAGGGAGTTTTAATATATATGTTGGACTCTCCTAGTAAGAGGGCAGAAATTGCAGAGGAAAGACTGAGGCAAAACTGAACATATTGAGAAATAGAGGAGAATGTCCTTGGAATTGGTAGATAACAGCTACCAGAAACCAGATTGGACCACAAATACGGATTAAATGGACCTCAAAGGAAAATACCTTACTGAGTGATGGTGGTAGAAAAACTTGAAAATGACAGTGGAAAAAGGCAGTATTCCTCACTACAACCAGTGAGTAGAGGGGTATAAGTGAAAATGTAGACAGTGATGGAAAGGGAGGCCAGGGAGGCTGTGTCATTAAGAGGGAGACACAAGAAAAGTTGAGGTGTAGTGACTTGCACAAGGTTACATATGTAGCAGATATAGGAGTCAGGATTTGAACCCACATAAATTGAGGATGGCCTGTATTTTAGCATTCACCATCTCACTTTATCCCCATAATAACCCTATGAAAGTATGCCAGATAACATTATTCCCATTTGACAGATCAAAGAGAGGCTGATCACATACCTGAGACAATGTCACTGCCTCTTGACCCAGAGGTAGAACCAAGGTGGGAATTCATTGTTGAGATCTGTCAAAATTTCAAACTTGCCCCCCCCCCCAATATAAGAATCCCAAACACACTGAGGCTTTCATGATTTGTATTTTCTAGGGCCACTGTCTCCACCCCCAAATTGATGGTTGTACATAATCATATAAAAACTCTCCTTTGTTTTAAAATATATTTGTGGGTGAAGCACTAGCATATTTAAGCAACTCTCATTTCCAACTAGTAGGATGTTCTGAATCATATAAAAGGATTCATCAGATGAATGAACTCCTGTGTTTCTCCTTTTTTCGCATCAGAATTTTAATCCCACTTGGAAAAATATTGAGGAAAGGAGGAGGGGAAGCTGGGGGGGGAAGAGAAAGAGAGACAGAGACAGAGAAATAGAGACAAACATCCAGGGACAAATAGAGATATACAAGGAAAGAGAGAGACAATGAGAGTTAAGAAAAGGGAAAGTAGAGGAACAGAGAGACAGCTTCTCAATGTATTTCAGACTGGTTTGAGTCTTAAAGCAATTTGTTTAACAAATCATGTGGGACCTTTTGTTTAAATTGTTTGGTCTATGCTCCCTTTAGTTGTAAGTTTTGTTTCCCTAGGATGCAGATTTGACTAGGGTAGCTGCGCACTTGCTATTTTGTAACCTTTCCCCCCTTTAGATAGTGTTGGAATTATGAAAAGACTTTGCTGTGTTGGGGTTTGTACTAGCTAGATTGATGCTCAGCTTTGTTCCCCTCTTGAATTCTGTGAAATCACATCACTAGCATGGAGAATCAGTTTTCTAAGGGTGTCTGCTATGGACAAAGAGTACAATATGTTTACATTTGCTGGGGAAAAAATCCCATATATGTATACATATGGGCTCAGGCCTGAGGCTCTGGAGTCGATTACAAAATATTTACCTTGATTAAAGTTTTCCATTGATATTTGATTGCATTTAAGTGGTTTTATTGCTAAAGGTGCTTCTTGAGTGTGAAAACTTAGGATTAGAGGATTTAAGTTTAAATCCTAAATAAAGGGAAAATTAAATGAAAGTCAAGCTATTTCATTTTGTTGTAGTTTGCAGGTGCAATTTCCTTCAACCAACACTTATGCTTCTGGCACCCACAGGACTACCTACACACACACACACACACACACACACACACACACACACACACAGATTTTTTTAGAGTTTTACAATTGGAAGATTTTTCAGTAGAAATTAATTTCACCTAATGCATTTTTGGAAGATTTTTTTAGATCCTCATTCTAAGCTGGTTCTTTCTTCTGCTTGTCTGCTTGTTTCCAACAGGACTCAAGAGCAATATTTATTAAGGGGAACACACTTAGAATTTACTTGGAAATATGATTAACAAGACTACTATCCAGGATATGCAATTTGGGAGGTATTTAAGGAAATTTCATATTGAAGTTGGTCCTGGGAAGCAGGAAAGGGGGAATTATTATGGGTAATTCAAGATGATCTTGTTATAACACTGCTTCCTTTGCCCATGACATGGTCTTACAGCATGTGTGCACTCTAAGAGCACTAAGACACTAAGTTATTTTGAATAATTTGATGGAAGGTTTCGTATTTTGTAAAAGTCCTAGAATACCTAATATTTTCCTTAATTTCCCATTGAATCATAGGAATTCTGACTGATGAGTGATTCTTAGTTTTGATTTTAGTCTTAAATGCGTATCATGATAAGTACCTTCTCACAGAAAATTTTCCTACAACATCTGGTAAATGAAATAACAAGGAGAATAAATAAGCAATAGAGGTTTAAAGAAAACATGAGAAAAAGGAGGAAGAAAATCTCAACAGATGAGCAAATGTGGAAGAAGAAAGCAAATGTGCAAAGAGGTTGTCGTGTCTCATATAAATAGGAATCCCCTTGTTTTACTGATGAGGAAACTGTAGCCCTGAGAGAATAAGTGACATATCCAAAGTCACACAGGTATAGATATCAGAGGTAGAATTTAAGCCCAGGTCCTTTTACTCCA
This sequence comes from Bettongia penicillata ogilbyi, assembly GCA_023548195.1. Classification (NCBI taxonomy): domain Eukaryota; kingdom Metazoa; phylum Chordata; class Mammalia; order Diprotodontia; family Potoroidae; genus Bettongia; species Bettongia penicillata. Next base: position 1,653,851 of record JAJHZJ010000401.1, on the reverse strand, counting down.
GAGTCAATGTGCTTTCCATGAAACCACACCACTTCCCCCTCTTTTTGTGGGGGCAAATTTAAGAGTGAAGAATAAGATGAAACTCCTTATTCAAGGAGAACTCATAAGTGTAGTCAGTGACAATTTTAATGATGGAAATACTCATCCCAGTGAATAATTTTTAAATACAATTATAGAGTTCAGTGAGGAAACCTATAGTTATTGATTCAGGGACTTACATTATCTGTGTGGTGCTGGTTGGAAATAAAGGAGAGAAGTGAGCATAGGTTAGACTTGTTTCCTTTGAAAGTGATCATACAAAGAAAGAGGAGAACTCACATGTGAAATTCTACTCTCAAACATATCTGTGGTCTTACAGATTTGGAAGTTTCTGCCAGTGATATTGAGTACAACCCGTTCACATCTGGCCATCCTTTTGCATATATCTTCTCAAAGCTTATCCAAGGGTGTCCACCCAACATACTGGAAGCTTTCCTGGATTCCTTCTGACTTTGAAAGGGTATCAATAGGGCATTCTGGGAATCTGCCTGCTTCCTAACACAAAATTCCCTGACGATACATTCTGCTCTTGTTTTTCTTCAGAGTTCCTTATTGGTCATATATGGCAGTCTATCATGCATTTCTCCATAAAATAAAAAGGAATTCTACTGTACTAACATTTTGCAGTTGTGATAGGTCAGATAAAGCTCATTTTGAGGGCTTAAAACTTTAAGGAGTAATAATGAAAGAAAATACAGTTCACGTGATAACATGGATATGAGATGAGCCTTTCCCATTGGTACATTATAGCACCAAATTACACCCATGAACATAAATTATTATGGTACTGAGTAGCACATTTTCTGGTTCTTGTTATGAGAAAAGCACCTATCTATAGAGTACTCAGCCTGATTTTGTGAATGTCTACTTTGAAAATTTGGTAGCCCAAAACCTAGCCCTTCCTTGCCTTACCTCTGACATTAATAAGAAGATCAAGGTCTTCTAAAGTAATCTTTTCTACCTTCCTCCAATTTCATTCTAAAACTTTTTTTCTCACCCATTCTACCCTTTTCCTTCTCATTTTAGAGGACAAATTTTCTTGCCAAGGTTAATCCTATGTGTGCTCTTGAGCCCGACCCTTTCAGTTTCTTACGTTACCTTAAGGTACCACTTTTCACGAATAGTCAGTTCTTCCCTCTCTACCGGCTTTCTGTCCTTAGTCTACAAACATACTGTTGAAACAAACATAATTAAAGAAAAACAACATCTTCCCTTGAGGATGCTGCGCTATTAAGCTATCACCCTGTCTTCTCTATTTTACTTTCCAAATCTAGTCATCTACACTTGTTGCCTTCACTTTCTTCTCTCGTTTCTAACATTTAGGCTTCTGTCACTCCTGATTGACGAAAATTGCTCTCTCCAGGACGGTCCAATGGTCACGGTTCTGTCGCCATTCCTGCTGACTTTTTTAGCTTTTGGCATTCCTGATCATTTCTTCCTCTTTGATATCCTTGGCTCCGATGACTATGCGCTCTCATTTTCTTCTTACGCCTTGGATCTCTCCTCTTTCTCTTTCACTGGCTCATCCTTCTCTCATGGTCCCTTAAAAAGGGGGGACCCTCAGATCTAACCATGGCCTCCATTTTTTTCCTGCATCATCTTCATCGCTGTTGTCATTCACTTTCATATCTTCAGTTGTTACTCGTGTCTATATGACGCTCAGATCTGTGTCGTTAACCCTACTCTTTCTCCGAAACTATATTTCTCTATTTCTAGTCGCTTGTGAATAGCCTATTTTTGCTGCTTCACTAGTATCTCAAATTCAACATGTCCAAAACTGAACTCTCCTCTCCTCTAAACTGTATCCTCTGCCTTAACTTCCTTATTTCAGTTAATTACATCCCTATTAGCTCAGTCTACCAGGCCTGAAACTTATCTGTCCCTCAGTCCCCCCGCCCCCATAACAGTTGAGAAGGGGAGTAAAGAAAGGGAATAAGCATTTATGTAGCTTCTACTAACTGGCAGGCACTATGCAAAGCATTCCTATAAATATTATCTCATTTTATCTTCATAAAAACCCTGGAAGGTAGGAATTATCATTATCCCCTTTTACTGTTGAGGAAACTGAGGCAAATATTTAGGTGGCTTGCCCAGGGTCATCTAGCTAATTATTATCTAAGACTGGGTTTGAACTCAAGTTTTTCTGCCTCTAGGTTTAGTCCTCTGTTTATCACATCATCAGCTGGTTCAGTTGAGGAGTCCTCTTCATCCCTCCTTTCCAATGACTTTCTCATCTGTCCCTTTCTTTCTACTTCTGCTGCAACTATCCTCCTATTTCAAATCCATGTACTCTCTTGCCTAGACTACTGTAGTAGCTTTCTAAATGTTTTACCTATTTCCCATTCTCTCCATCCTTCACATGGCAACTAAAGTGATCCCAGAGTGATTGAGAGCATCAAATGAAATGAAGTTTATAAAGTGCTTTGAATACCTTTAAGAGCTATGTAAATACTACTTATGATGAAGAGGATCAATGTTCCTCCTAAAATGTGATACCCAGAGTTGAATACAATATATTCTAGATATGACATGATGAAATCTGAATATATAATGAGGACATGATGCTGCTACTTATATAGCCTAAATTTTAAATGAAATTTCTTTCTGCCTGCCTTGACTCATACTAGACCTCTGAAAGTCCACTAAATTTCTATGACATATAATCACAGATATAGAATTAGAAGGAATCTTAGATATTATCTTCAAATTTCTCACTTTCCTGATGAAGAAATTGAGACATAGACAGATTAAGTAATTTGTCCAGGATGACAATGGTACTAAGTAGTTGAACCAGTATTTAAATCCAGGCCTTCTGAAGCCAAATCAAGTATTCCAGCTCTTTGGATATCCACGGTGGTTAAATTATAAGCCTCTAATCTCTAACTGCAGTTGATTATTTGAACCTAACAATAGAACTTAATGTTCTAGTATTCTGAAAACTTTTAGGATCCTGGTTCTGTCATTCAGAATTTTAACTATCTCTGCCAGCTATCCTTTCATGTCATCAAAAATGGATAATCATAGTGTGTAGGCTTTCACATAACTCATTGAAAAAACACTGAATAGTGCCAACGATGGAATCTGGGGTACTAGTGACCTCTTCCCAGGTGCAAAACAAAACAAAACAGAAAAAAATATTTTGACCAAAACAAGACAAAATATTGAATATTCTAAGTCTCCAAACACTCATTTGGAGTGTTTTCTTTTAAAATTATTGACAGTATGCAGTCATAGCATCATCTGGTCATATATTTAGAGCTGGAATAAGCCTTTGAGGACCTAGTCAACTTCTTCTTCTATCCACACTTCCCATAATTCTGGTGAGGGGACTGAGATTGAGACAAGTTAACTGATTTGTCCAACATTACAGAGAAATTGTCTAAAAACAAGGATTCAAACCCAGGTATTCTGACTCTAGATGCAGCCCTATGTTGGGTACGGTCACCACAGAAATGATTCACTCAAAGGATGAGAAAGCTTGCACAGAACACTTGCATTGCAATGCAACTTTTGTTCCTGAAGGTGTACATTCTTTCTCCAGTAAGGATTTGATGACTCAGTCCTTACTCAGGAGGCAAAATTCAAAGATAACCTGTCACAAAACATCATTACCATGATATTTTATGCAGCTGTGATTATCTTTGGACTAGAGCATCTTCTTAGAAGGTCAGCTCTTAACTTTTACTGCAATCTTACTATTTTGGCTAGTTTTTAATTCTATTATGTAATATTATTACTTTGAAAGAGATTAAAGGAGTTGTTTTTTCTCCCCTACTTGTTCATTTTGGTATTTAATAGTTAAGTCATTTGCTTTACTATTTATTATCGATAAAACTGTAAGAAATCTTCCCAGTCACAATGTAAATTGCAATCTCCCTAATTTAATAATAAAACATTTTTTTCTCACCTAATGTGTTAATAATAGTCCACATTGACACCATGTAGAAATAATTTCACTTGTGTAGTATGCAGTACAAGGAAACTCGTGTGCTTTGCATACCTTAAAGAGCTATAGAAATACTAGCTATGATGATGACATCAGCATACTCTGTGTGGCATATTCTGAAACTAAATATGTTAGACGTCTTGACTTAGAATTAGGGACCCCCCCATTTTAAAGGGACATCATTGCTTTTTTTTATTACTCTAAATATACAACTCCTATTATTCAGAGAGGCCTAATAGGTAGCAAAAGAACCCAAATCATTCTTACTCTGAAGTGCTATGATTCAGGATTCATTTCTAGTGATTGCTCACCTTAAGGGACATTCCCTCTTTCTTTGCATTTTTTTTTGTTGTCTCCTGATTTTACAGTATTAAAAGCAATAACACACTTTTTAAATTCAGTCACTCATTTCCCTTAAAACCCTTAATGCTATTGGATGTATATACTAATCATTTCCCTTAAAACCCTTAATGCTATTGGATGTATATACTAATCACATTGATTTTCTGTGCCAAAACTAGAAAAAAAATGCAGCATGTTCCTAAAACAATAAGAAGGTTAGACATATATCCTGAACTTTTTTCATAGGTTTTTTTTTTTTTTTTTTGCTAATTTCCATACTGGAACACTAGCAAGATCTATATATTTTTAAAAATGTTATTACTGCACATTCTCGCTCAGTAATTTTGCATCTATAAGTTGCTAGTTCTATTGATTAACTAGCTCAAGATGAGGAATATTTTAAAATCCTCTTGTTTTATGGTGTAGGTGTGCTTTCCCATTCAGTTAGAAAGCGCTTATTGAATCCTTACTAGGTTCCAAGCACCTTCTCAGTAAACTCTATATACAAAATTAATCCTTAAAGAACAGTGAAAGTAGAAACCATTTCTCATAATTTAAAGCCTCAAAATAAAGGATCTTTTGGATGATGACTGATTATGCTCAATGTGACAGTTTAGTTCTATTTTACACGGTAAATATGATAGTCAGAAAAAAGGAATAGGGTAGAGAATTTCAGAAAGCCCTACTGGAGGAGGTGAGGGATCTCAGTGGAGAAACTGATATGGACTGTGGAAGAATGGGACATTGTCTGACAAAGCAAAGGAGGCCTTGGAGTAGGAAAAGCTTATGAAGGAAAAGTGAACTCAGTACAATTCTGTGAACTATGACACCTACCAGGATATTGGACTCACTACATGTTTACTCTCTGCTTTGCCAAGCTGTCAACTCAGTGTATGAGCTGATATTTTTTTTTCCTGTGGGAATGTACTTTTAATTTTAAGCTGGAGACCAATAGGAAAATAGTATTACACTTTATGGAAATTCACCATGTGGTCAGTTTGCTTTAAAGAGGAGGTAAGAATGATCTACATTTTGTTGATTTTTACTCTGGAATAATGACCTTGCTGAGTGTTATAGCTGAAAGAAATATTGTGCAAAAATTGTTTGGTAAGTTAAGACATGAAGTTTTAAAACATCAAACTTGATGACACAGATAGCTACTACCTGCTTAAGTTGTATGGACAAAAACATTGTTAATGTGTTGTCAAACAAAATGTACTTCATAAAATGGTAAACTTTCTCCAGACTTATACTTTTGATACTTCAGAAGACTGAAGTTTTTCTGCACAGATCATAAAAACATAGATTTAGAGATAATCCCTTATGCTCCCCTCCATCACTTAATCAAAGAGGTCCAAGGAAACCAACTAACGTGCTCAAGGTCAAAAAGGTAGTAAATAGAAGAACCTGGATTTGAATCCAGAGCCTCTGACTTCACTGTACTATATAAATTCATTTGCACTGTACCATATAAATTATTCAGCCACTGGTTATTGTTATTATTTTATGTTTATATAAGGTACGAACATTTATAAAGGCTTTTCTGAACCACCTCTTCCCTCAAAAAAAAAAAAAACCCCAACAAAAAACAACCTAATTCAAAAAACAATGAGATAGGTGGGGCACTGGCCATTATTGCCATTTTACAGTTGAAAAAACTGAGACTGATAGAGGTTATGTGACTCTCTCAAGCTCACATTGCCAGAAAGTGGCAGAAGCCAGGACCTGATGGTAAATCTAGGAAAAAAACCCACATTTGACATGTATTCTCATAGAATTTTAGAACTGGAAAGGCTTACAGGATGTTGAGGGAAGGGTCCTCAGAGTAATCTTCATTTACTTCAGATAGTCCAAATCTCTCATCTTACAGATGATGAAACCAAGGCCCAGAAAGTTTAAGTGACTTATTTGGGATCTGAATCCATGTCCTGACTTCAAATTCCACCACAGCAATTTCCAGTCCAATATTTTACAGAGGACAAAATAGAATCAGAACCAGAAAGATTACCTGACTTTCTCCAAGGTCAAAAAAACTAATTCTTATTGTATGTGTTTTGAAAATAGATTTGTAAGCTAGGGAAGCTAAAAATGGCTTTTAATATTGATTTTGGGGTAAGTAACAAAACTAGCACTGCTGATCCAATTAAACAGAAAATCCAAAGCCTTCTGTTTAGCTGTGTTTTCTAAGTGTATTAAGATACCTATTACCTGCTGACTTTCCTTCAGAAACACTTTACTATTCTAAGATTTTTTTCTTAAAAAATTGTACAACTGACATAACTGTCGAAATCTAGTCACTCATACAGTAGTCAGTCACACTCTGATAATGTGTCCATCATCAAACAGTCATTTGCTGACATATTTTACGGGCACGAACATGTTTCAGAAACTGGTAAAAAGGATTGGCCTTTAAAAAATAAGTAAGAATAGCATTCCTTTCTAGTGAAAAGACATGCAATTTGAAATAATAGTGTGTCAATAGTGCCTATGAAAAATTGCTATAAAATGGAAATTTTCAAGTCAGCTTTTACTTGGATAAAAGTCGTCCTTTTTAAGTCAGCAGACACCTTATTGAGTTAAAAGCATCTATGTGGGATCCTGAAAATATTTATTGCTCAAGGCTTAACAGAGTTGTGAACTTCTATGAATTAGGGAACACAGAAATTTGGGAAAGATGAAATGTTAACGTAATACAGAACAGTGTTCTATTTTAATTATCTTTTGTCTGATATTAGATAATTCCTATATTGAGTATTGGATTCAGTAAACTTTTTTGGGAAGTTTATGAATAAATGGAAAAAAGTTGATAGAGAAAAACATAAATATCCACATGCAACAGCCCACATGTTTGATGGTTTATTTCACTAATCCCTTTGGATATTAGAAATAACTAAAAGCAGATTATTGAAGTAAACAGTTTGGTGAATAAGTACCAAAGCAGAGAGTAGTCAACAGGGTCTATACTGATGAAATCTGGTTTTTGGAAACAATAGTATAGGTAGCAAAATGAGCAGCTTAGGAAATCCCAACGCAGTTACAAGAGTAGTATTTGTTTACAATGTGTTGTATATTTTCAAGAACGTCCATTCATGTAGTTTGCAATCAAATTCTGCACAAATAAAGACCAGCATTCTTTTTTGTAATTTAATATTGTTTTGATTCATCAGAACATGCATATTATAGTTATTACTGACAGCTCAGAAAAAATATTTATGTTATATTTTTCAATGGTCTCAAAGTAGAAAACAGGTCACAGTAACTATCTATGTTTTAAACAGTATTAAACGTTGCATTAGGAGAAAAAGGGTTATATTCCTGCACAGAAAAGAGCCTCTCATAACTACATTCTAATCCAGCAAGGCATTTGATAGTATTTTTAATGTTTATTTCAAAATATTTCTATGCCACATTATTAGCACATCGAAAGCATTGAGATCCAATGTCAGCTGGCAAGTAACCAGGGGATGCAAACCTGCTTTAAAGATGCTTATATTCATGAAGATGACTGTTCCTAGAAGAAACATAGCTTGATTTCACTTACTTGGCTTTTTTGTTCATTAAGCTAATTACTCTGTTCTACATTCCTGATTTTCATCTACCTTGTTTCTGGAGCTTGATCCTTTCCCAACCCTGAATCGACTGCTACTGAACAGCTGAAGCTGAACAGGAAGGAATTGCAGGTGTCAACTCACAGTTTACAAATATGACATCTCCTCTGGCATAGCTGGAAATATGAAATATTGATTTATGTGCAGTAAAAGGTCTTATAAAAATGATCACATACACATGAGAGATTAATGCGCAGGAGATCAATAGAAATTTCATTCTTGACGCTAGACTGTCACCTATGGTGAAATGCTAAAATACAGAAATCAATATTATCTATGAAATGTCAAATTTATTATAATTATGAGGATGAAAGCTGGCCAAGTGGCTCCCAGGAGAGAAGGAAGGATAGGTTACTGTGCTGAAGCATCCTTCATGTCCCTTGTTCACCTGCTGCCAATTTGAGAGCAATATTGGTGCCGGGGGTTTTCAGGCATTATGTATCACCATGTAGTCACAAATTCCTCCTGGAATATTTAACTCTTGAAACTGACAATAATACAAGTGTCTACATAGTCAAAAGGTTCAGAACTTTAAAGCCAAAAAAAAAATACAGAGAACATTCTAAGCATAGATCATAACCTCATATGTGTACTCCAGCACCGGGCTTAGGAAAATGGAGCTTTTTAGAGACAGAAGATTATTGAGAACTTAGTGCAGTTGTACTCAAGCTTATGTTATGTTCCCTTCCAGGCTTGAGTTGGGAAAAAATCCTCACAAAAATCAAATTACCTATTAGTGGGCTTCACATTTTCTATAGCTTCAGATATTAACTTGATTCTTAAAAATTGCTATTCAATCTCCATTGCCACAGAGCAATTCTTTGGAAAGGTTTTTATGAGTTTGTGGCAGTCTCTTGGTCTCATGTATCAAGTTTAATAGAGTCTTCCAAAAAGTAACACAAAGCTAAAATTTTATAGGCCCATAAGAAAACAATAAAGTGATAGTATTTTTCTTCCCTTCTGTTGGGGGAGGGTTTTAGAAATTGTAGTTAAAGGGCAAAGAAAAAAATCCTTCTTGCAAATAAATATCCTCCTGGAAGAATTGGAGAGGCACTTTAGAAGTCCTTATTGGTAGCATCATTGATTTTAATAATATGTGCAGGTTTTATTGGTGAATAATAGGTGGTATCTTGATACTTAACTGAGACTACGGCTTATGCACGTTCCCTCTATGACACAGACCAGATCGCAGTAGAGATGCAGAATTTATCCTAGCTAGGAGAGAGCTGCAAAGAAAAGCCAGCCATTGTCAGAAGTGATAGGGGGACACACACGTGCCACTCTTCTCAACATGCTTACTGGGTTTTTTATTCTGTTTTTTGAATGTTAGCAACGTAGGCTCCATAGCTCATTTATTTTCAATGTTCCAATTTGCTCTTTCATGTATCCTGATGATACTGAGTAGAGAGCCTTTTAGAAGGACTAATTTCTCTTGTTTATACCATGTAGCTTGAGTACATTTTTTTTTAGATACTAGAAGTAATAATACTGTAGTTAGGAATTTTTCTAATTGTACTGATGTCTAGAATTTATTCCTCACAAACAGAAGTCTTTCCTATAGCATGGGAAAAAAATACCATTATAAAATTCAGAGTCAGTTTGTTTGTTTTAACAGAGTCTTGACCATTTGAGTCCTAAGGGGTTTGAAAGGCCAAAATCTTAGGCACTTTCAACGCTTAACTTTTCAAGAAGGTTTATTTCTGTTTGACATGAGATGGAGTAAAATAGGTGATCAGTGAAGACCTTTATGAGATCCACTTGATGATTCTGTACTTTTTATTTCTCCCAGCTGACTAATTGTGTTATTACTGACTCTTGATGGTGAATAAACATATCCCTAAACTACCAGTCTATTGGTTGATTAATTTTCTGTAGCTTCTCTCCTACAATGAGCACAAGGACCATCTCTCTTCTGTATAGAGACACTTCTAAAAAACAATCTGGCTAAAGATATTTTAGAATCCTATGAAATGATAGGGGAAATACACATACACACACATATTTTACTTTGTGGGAATTATTTGAAAAAATTCAACAGTATCTTGTAATCAGCTTAACATACACATATATTCATATATGTATGGTAGAATTATGGTGGCAAATATTTAACAACTGGCTGTCTGAAAAAAATGTATGCAGAATACACTTTTAAATTTAACTATAATTAGCATTTTCTGTATTACACTATAAAGTATATAAAGCAACACAATTAATAATTCAAGCCTGGATTTGAAGCATTTGCTGAATTTTAGTCAGGCAATGCTCACACTGAAAATCTAACAATTGTCTCTCCCACGCTGGTTCGAGTTTTCTCTAGCACATCCTTGCATACATATAGGGACATATGCATAATGTAATGTGCTAAAAAGAGTATAATGAAGGTATATATATATATATATATTATATATATATATATCATTCTATCAGATGCTTAGAATAGTTTACTTTCTTTAATCCAGGAACAAATCTTCATTCAATTTTTTTCCCCTGCTCACTTTAGGTTTAAGTCAAATCTTAGACTTACATTTTATATTTAATCTTATTTGGATGCAATAAAATCTTATTCATTTTGTCTCCATCAAATCTTCATGGTAACTGCTGTCACATAAATAGTACTTAAAAGTTTGAAAAATGATTAGCATATATCATCTCATTGAATTAAGAATGATAAGTATTATAAATCTCATTTTTAGATGAGAAAACTGAGGCTCATACAGTCCATGTTGGCACAACTAGTGGATTCCAAATCCATTTTGAAATCATGTCTTCTAAAACCAAGCACATTAGAAAAAATTCAAAAACTGATATTGCAGTTAGCTGAGGGGAAGAATATTTCTTCCATTTCTAATACCATCATTGTTATTATTATAAATGTAATTTTTAGAAACATCATTAAACACCAATAAAATGGCTAAACTTGCTTAATAACTGCTTACATTTAAATAAAAACATCCTTCCTTTTATACCTTCTTCTAGCTTCTTTTAAAATTCATTTTCATTCAATTTTTCTAATATAGTCATAGTTTGAGTATATCCCATTCTTTGGGTTTGCCTTTTTATCTTAAAAAAATGTCTTTCCAGATTTCTTTGTAGTCATCATATGTATTCAGCTTAACTACATTACAGTATTCTTTTATTTAATGTAATACTATTTATTTAAAGGCTACCCTATGATTGGGTATTTGGGCTGCTTCTAATTTTTATAATTATTTGTAATGCTGCCATAACATTTAAACAATAGTTCTATTTATTTTTTTATCACATTGTCAGGGAATATTCCCAACAATGGAGTTACTGGGTCAAAGGGAATGATTATTTTTGTAACTTTTACTGCATACTTCTAGGTTTGCTTCAAAAATATTCTACAAATTTACATTATCATCATCAAAGAATATGTTCCTATTTTTCCACAATCTCACCCGCTATGTGTTCCATTGATTTTAATTATTTTGTCACAGGTATGAGATAGTATCTCAAAGTTGTCTAAATTTGTATATTTTTTTGATTATTAGTGAGAGCAAGCATCTTTTGCAATTGATTTTAAACAATTAGAAACTATTTCTATGAGCATTTGTCCATTATTTAATGTGATATTCATTTAATTCAGTTATTACCCTGTGAATGGACACTTACAGTTTTTGCTGTCATAACTTTTTTTGGAATAAATAGCTCCCTTTGCTTCTGATAACACTGTCTGGGAATAGTCTCAACGGTGACATTATTGGGTTATTATAATATCCTATAAATGGATAGAGAGATAGATAGCATAGTTCCTTATATAATTTAGATATCAAGTTTGCAATTTTTTTCTGTAAATTTTGTTCCTAACATTATTGATTTTTAATTTTAAAGATATTTTATATGGGAATTTTTATTTATATATAGTCAAGAAAATCTATTTTATCCTTGATAATCTTTCCATTTGTCGAATAAAAAGGTTTCCCCTCTACAACAATAAATAAATTGCATTTTTCTATTTTTCTAGAGTTTTAAAAAAGTTTTAAAACCATAAAGAGTTGGAATTGGATATATTTGACATATGAGTATAGATCTTAAATTAACAATTAATTTTCTCAAGTAAATTTATTAAATAACATAATACAGTTTCTTTTCCTAGTTTTTATCTTCTAGTGACTTGCTAAACATAATCTTTTATATTTGTTCATTCATTTAATATATTTATTTTATTCTACTGAATTATAGCTCATTTTTGTTATGGTTGAGGATCAGATGGTTTTGATGATAAACTCTTAGTCATAGGTTTTAAATTATGCAGATTATTTTAACTAGAATTATAGATAATATTTAAAATGTTTTTATGAATGACATGGGTTGGTATTATAATTCATCTTCCATGATGGTTATTAGCACTTCTGTTTATTTTCCTGCAAAACTGTTGAGACTGTGCACATTTCTTTGCCATTTTTTTAAACTCTAAGGACTGTCTCTTTTCCTCATGACTACTGAGAAGTGGTCAGAACTGAAAATCTTTGTCAGAAATGGATGGCAATTTTATTTTAGCGCTATTTAAACACAGATGCCCAGTTACATTACATTGTGTAAGTAGACGATTAGTTTTCAAGGTGTTTGTGGAACCATAGTTTTTAATATTGATGCATATGTATTCCACCACTAGTCATTTATTTCTGTCTATCCTAGACTGACTCAGTTTCTCTTTGTGTATTATTGCCTGTGGCTGCACTTTCGGCTAGTTTTGCACTAGTTTGGTGAAAACTCCACTGTGGGCTCCAGAGTGGATCCAGGCCTTATCAGACGATGAATTCTGTTAGTTCATAGAAGAATAACACCGAATAGGGATCTGGGTCAGGCAAATCAAGTCTGGCAGTTTTCATAAATCCGGAGAGAATTGAAATTGGGCAAGGAAGCCAGCAAAATGAGCAACTAGTTTCCTTTGTCTCTGGAGCAACTGATAATTAATATTTCCAAAATAACTGATAATCAGAAGGGAAGCATCGTTGACTTGTCATATACACATGCTCTTCTGAAGACTTGGATTTGCATGCCCCTTAGCTTCATGAGAACAAAAAATAACATAACCACTCAGACCAATCTTCTTTATAAAATGGTAGGTTGATGTGCCATGATAAAGAAATGAAAATGATGCCTTTATCTTACCTGTAATTACTGTAGACTTTTCTGCTTAGATTTTATGGATTTCTTAAATACAAATTCTTTTGCCTGGTCTTTGGATTTTTAATACCGCCAAGTTAGACCAAGGGTTCACAAAGTTTCCTCTGGTTTGTAATATAAGTACATTTTTTTTTCAGGCTGGAAAGGAGATAAAGATTTATTTACTCTTTTTTAAACCACTGTAGCATTTACACAATTTATAAATAGAGATTTGGGAAGATTTTCCACTTTACTCCAGCTTCTTAAGGTTTTTTCCCCCTGTACCTCAAGTACCCAAAGCAGTTAAAGTTAATACTTAATGCAACACAGTTGAAGAGATAGGCATTTCTTGCAGTCAAGTCTCAATTAAGAGATAAAAGACAAAAAGTGCAAAGCGCTTGATAAAGCTAAGAATACAAGGCCAGCCATGAATGTGCTTGAAGCTGTCCATAGCGATAACTGGATAGTCAGCTGGAATCTTCTTGAATTGAAGTGGGTGCTCTAACTTATCAAATTCCACATATGGGGAAATTATTGGTGCCTACAGTGGTGATTAACACTAACCCACTGGGTCAGAAACAAGCTGGGATAAAGGTGAAAACTGTATCTGACTATCAACACCAAATACATCCATTTAGAGAAAGATAGCAGTGGTGGAGTTTTTTTTTTTTATATCTTCAGTTGTGCAGGTTGTCTGGCTGGTCACACAGTTAAAGCTGCATATAGAGTGCTCTCTATAATGTGCAAATTGCAATGCACATTAAAATGTAATCTGCTTTAATAAGTCACACGAAGATTACATTTTAGATAATTGTGTATTTATACTGCACACACAAAATATTTCTCTTGCTTTATGTATATTCTATTTGCCTTTAACAGATAATGATTACAAATATTAACACTGAGTAGCTACCTTCCCAAAGGATTTGCCTTCTATTAAGTTATAACATAGAAACTAAGTGATGGAAATTCTGAAATCTGGCTCCTGCACTACCCCAAACTCCTATTATGGCTCCTAAGCCTCTGCTTCATCTGATTGGTTGAGAACGTCACGTCAAATTTCATGTTCAGGAAGTCAATCAAAGCTCTCACTCTTTCTCAATTATTTAGGATATTTGGCTTGAGTTCTTTGTATAATTTCCCTAATGGTTCACATTAATTTTCATATGCAGATACAATCAGCTACAGTGGAGGTAATCACTGATAGTACCTACAATCAATATATTAAACTAGGATGTTAACTAGATGGAGTCTGATTTCTTCTAAATTTTTCTTTTCTCAATAGTTTATCCAAAGGGTGGAGGATGTGGGGTGGGCAGGAAACAGATCATTAAAATGAATCTAAAGATAATCTTCAAAACTTATGTTCAGCGTTTGTTTCAATATCCTTCCCCCACATAATCATTGTTAAAACTTCTTCTAGTAAATGAAAGCTAGCATACTTTCCTCCATTCTCTTGCCCCATTCCTTTGGGAAAGAAGTGCTAATGAGTAATGAAACAATTGAAAGGTAGGCAAGAGGAGTAGTAAGAAACCTGGTGGAGCTACAGGGTTTTAAATTCACTGTTGAATAACTGACTGGACAGAAAATGCTTTTCTCTATCTCGCAAGCAATTATAGCATTCATTGAATACCTGTTGAACTGAATTATCTCACAGAAAGTTTATCTGGGGATATTTGCAGTGCAGTCACACACATACATCCTGAAAATAGGAATACTCAATAATTCATATGCATGTCACATACATATTCATTCAACAAACTTAACAAATATTTATTGAGCACCACTTGCGCTAAAGTACTGCATCTTTATGGGGGGGTATATGTACATAAGTTTGTAGCTTTATGGCTGGAAGAGACCTTCAAGGTCATCTAATTGAAATTCTTTATTTTATAGATGAGTGAACTGAGACTCTCAGGAGAAGTAATTTGTCCAAGGTCACATAGTGTCAGAGCCAGGACTCAAAGCAAATCCCCAGTCTTCTAGTCCAAAGTTCTTTCTGTTGCTTAAAATGTGAGCTTCTTGAGGGTAGGGGCTGCTCCATGTTTATCTTTTTGTTTATAGCTCCTGAGAGTGACTTTCACATACGTGTTTAATATATGCTTACTAAACTGAATTGAATAGCATAGAAGAGCATGGTATTATTGTGTTTGTCCTTCGTTCTTGAAGAGGACCATGACATCAAGATGATGACATGACTTGCAGTTGACTTTGAGTGAGGGAGGGCTGTGCAAGGTCACCAGCCTCACTTTCTCCTCCAGAGCCATCTGGATCCAGTGACTTGATATTCATCAGGATGACTGGAGATGGCCCAGGATACAATGTGGGACTTTGGCCATTTTAGGTCAAGGTCTTATCAGATTCTCACTTTGAGTGAGATGCTCCCATTCAATGAACAGGCTTCTCTAAGTAGTTTTTAAGAAAAGAAAGAATAACAAAAAAAAAAATCAAACTGGGAGGAGAAGATCCTCAGGGTTCCTAGGTAAAAGAGAAACTGTTACTATTTAGTAATTACATTCATTTTGTGGTAGGTGGGCAGGGACCTGGTATCCAATCTATGAGCTCCAGAGTGAATTGGGCTTAAGGCTTGTTCTTTGAGCAGAAAATGTAACCAATAAACCCAAAGGAGAAAAGGCAGCTTTTGGTCATGGAGGTATACCTTCCCCTTGGTAGAACATGAGAAGAGGAGAGGGAATGGAATGGAAGGGGAAAAAAGGGAGGGTAGAAGAAGCTACCCACTCACAGTTTGTGTTTGTCCTTTGTTCTTGAAGAGGACCATGACATCAAGATGATGACATAGAAGAGGATAGGATAGATGAAATGAGAGGACATGAAAGAGATAAAATAGATAAGAGAAACTTTGAAGATTTGTGATTCACACTGAAACTACCAAATTATTAACTCAATCATTATTTATGTTATGTCAGTTTCCTGTGGTATATGAAAATTCTCAGAAATGTGAGATTTTTAAAAATGCTTTCACCTCTACAGTTGGTATATTATCAGTAGGATAGCTCTTTGAGTAAGTCAGAATTCTTAGGGAAGCTAAGGGGGCTCTGGAACACACATTTCCCAGGTTTTCCCCATCTTTGCCCATATTGCAGTGGGGTATAGGCCAGCCAGGAGACAAGACTGAGAGTGGCACATGACTTAGTGGTATAAATTGACACAATCAAGATGGATGTCAGCATTTCCTCTCTAGTACATAACTAACTTAACCTGGCACAGAGCAATAATAATTAATAGTACCCTATGGTTTCTGAGATGCTTAAAACAGTGTACAGCATAGTATTAAGTTTCTGAAATTTGTATTAAAAAATAGATTGGTGGGTGGGAACCAAAAATGTTAAGTCATTATCTCGGTGCATGTTCATTGTTTGTTTTCTCCCCTGAGGTTGGAGTCCAATATCTTATTTTGTTATGAAGGAAACACTAGGTTCTACAAAACTATCCCAAACTTCCTGGGTTGGAAAGCCTGGGAATGTGGGCCCACAGTGTGCTTATTACCTAAAAATCAGTTTTCCTAAATTTGGCCATCAAATGATTTTTTTAGTTCATAAAAGAAATGATTTTGATCTACTCTATGACTTGGTATGTTTAATACACACCAGTTGTAGATCTGATCATATTTTAAAAAAATCTTTCAGTGTTTCTGAGAGCCCTTTGACCCTTACAGTATAGTGTAAAACAAGTAGAAATGGGAGCCACTAAAGCATACATAAGGATCGTTGTGGGCTTCTTGAGGACTTAGAAAAATCATACATGTTTATATATTTCTTTTAAAAAATTAATACAACAAAAAATTTTGTGAATGAAAATCAAAGATAATCTAAGGTAGTGACCACACATAACTCTAGATTTCTACAGAATGAAACATCTGTCCTATACATGGCTACTATTTCCATTAGCAACAGAGAAAGAAAAAAAAACTTTGAATTATTATTCCCAAATTTATGTGCAATTTACTTGTAAACTTCTCCTAGACCTGAACTTCAGATTAGATATCTCTATCTCCCTTAAAAATTACCAGTGTCGTACTTTTTTTAACTGCTATTCTCTGGATCTTTTCTAGTTTCTGAAGATACCTCTTGCAATGTTGACACATTCTTTGCTGGAACCCTTTCCAGTCCAACAGCAATTCATAATTTTCCTACATGGTTAGAGTACAACTAGTGAAAACCAGTAATATATAAAGGTTAAAGGGTTTGTTGGGCATGCCTCTAAGACAAATTGTATCTTAATTCAGTTTCAATTGTTGGGGTGAAATAAGACACTCCCAAGTTATTGATCAGTTAATAGAAGGTTCGTTTTGCTCTGAAATAACAGTAACAGAGATATGCAACAAGGAAAGAGTGAAATTTGCCTTCTTTTGAGGTGGCCCCTCTCACTTTCATGTGGAAATAAGCCTGTTCAACCTAGCTTGATAGGTGAAGAACTTGGTGATAGTATGATCTTTAAAAATTCACCAATTAAGAAGACCCCAGATTGCCTGTGGCTAGGATTTCTTATGCTTTTAGGTAATCAGGAAACTGAATTACAGGAGCTGGGGTCAATCAGGTGTCCCAACCAGGGATAACTATGTCTTTTTTTATGGAAAACTAACCCCTGTGAAAGGAAGAAAAGAAGGTAATGGAAAGAAGGAGGAAAAGGAGGAGGAGCATCCTTTATGTGTGGGGGGGAATGGGGGAAAGAAAGTGAATCATGGAAATGCTGGTAAATATTTGTCATATCACAAGACCCTATGGTAAGCTTCCTGCCCCACCCATTTCACACTATTCTAGTACTTGCAAGTTTGTCTCAAACTAGACTATAAAATTGTACAGAATCAGACATCTTCATGTATCATACCACCAGTCCTTGTAATAGATAACAGAGCCACATTTCCAAAGTATGTCATTTTTAGATAATTTCAGACTAGTGTTATTGCATTATGTGTCTGCTTGTGGTATTATTTCAACCATCGGCCACACTGGTTTAGAACTGCTGGAGCAGTGTAATAATACCTCACCACACCACCTGGTCTTAGCCCTCCATATGTGCTGTCTCTCAGAGAGCAAGACCAATGTGAATCAGCTGTAGGAAATTTTATGAGCCAACACAGGTTAGAAGAATTAAAAAAAATCCAAAATTGAAACCTTGAATAGAACGTAGTGCAATTTCACCACTCAGTTCTAAAGCATTTAGTGTGTGAAGGAGCATGCCAATACTACCACATCATCAAGAAAGTGTTAACTGGATAGACACATCATGCTTTGAACCCTCAAAGGTAGGAAACTTGGAATCTTTCTAATCCAAGAAGGGAAATGAATTCCAGAAGTGTGGATCATTCACTGGAAAACATCAGGCACAAAAAGAACATTACAGTAGAGAAGGTAGGAGAAGGAGAGACAGATTACACACTGGAGAAAAAGATAGGTAGAAAGTGGCTGGAGCCTGAACAGTGGAAGAAAGAGAAAAAGAAAGGAAAGAAGAGAATGTATCTGAAAGTTGCAGGGACAAAGAGATCTGGTGCTAGGGAGAGGACTTGGGAACAGAGAAAACAGGTAGGGAAACATAACATTAGGTAGGACAGATCCGGTGCTTCAAAAGGCAATTGCCTAAATAGAGAGTAGAGGTTTCCAAAGAAATGTACCTTCCAAATTCAATTTAATTCAACAAACATTTATTAAAACCCTGTTGTGTACAGAGCATGGTGCTAGGCATCAGGGCATATAAGAAGATAAACAGTGGAGGCGAGATAGGTAGAAGGGGTCTGATGTCTAAACAAAGGAGAGAAGAGGTAAAAGAAATGAAAAGGAGAAAAATAGCTGGAAGTTGGATTCTGCATCTGACCTTCTCACAGACAACAGCTGATGGCAGTTTCTAGCTACATTAGGGTTTTGGCTGGAATCTGCTAATTATGATCCAATCCAGGTGAGAAAAGCCAATATATAGCTTCATAGCTCCCAAGAAAAGGCTCAGAAAGTCCCAGAAAAGCTCTCCGCAGCTAGGCAGGTATAAAATGTACATTGTTCTCCTTGTTAGAGGAAGAGGTAAAAGGGTTGGAGGAATGTATTTCTATTTTCTCATGTCTCAGAGAATGAATCACCCCTCAAAAGAATGGGATGCATTATAGTTGATGGAAAGAACACTTACTCTGGAGTCAAAGAGCCTGGCTTCAAATCTTGTTTCTGATCCTTCCAATTTATATGTCACGTAATCACTGTGAACCTCAGTTTCCTTATCTGCAAGATAAGTAGACAGCCTTAGAGGTCCTTTAATATTCAAAATTAATGACCTTTAATGGGAAAACCAATAGATAGAGGATCCTAACTTTTACCAGAGGTTTGGATAGTAAAAGGATACCATATAGAGAAAGAAAGAAAGTACTTCAGAGCTACAGAATCAAAATCTCTTCCTAGAGTGGAGATGGTCAGATGCTCTGAAAAAGTAGAAGTTTCTCATGCTTCCCTGAATGATGATGAAGATCCAAGGTACTGGGAGAAAAGCAGGTGAGTAGCATTGGTTTTGGTATGTGTCATTATGACATGGAAGATAGCAATCCCATCTTCCAGAAGTATCATTTGTCAGCCCTGCTGTTCACTAACAAGAGTCATTTGGAGACAAATGATACCATCAGAAGGAATCAGGATTATGAGTTCCTGGACAAAATAAGTTTAGGGAGTACAGGTGTAATTTTATCCTCACATCAATGAAAACTAGGACCTTTTTTTTGGAGAGAGACAGATTTAGGAGTTAAGAGCTCACTGAGAAGCTTGTGCTTAGGAGTGGTGTTTGGATGTCTGAACCAGATTATAATCAGTATTCATCATTTTATCATAAGTGTAAAAGTAGACAGTTTGTGGAGGCAATAGAAGGAATGAATAATATTAATATGAATGCTCAAGTTCTTGCTTGTTATGTATTATCGTTTGTTTTGGAAGAAGTTAAAGTCACAATTGTATTCACTTTGGTACTGAATGATTTGAGGGATGAGAATAAAATATATAGAAATTATATGAAGGTAAAGTTGGAATATCTAACATTAGAGAAGTGATGAAAAGGGTAAATATGTATTTGAGGTACAAAATTTATATTTCATGCTAGTAATAAATAGGTATTTGAATTTCTTGCAGATGATTTACTACTATAAACTATTGTTTTCATTATTTTAAGTTGAAATTATGGAAGACTTTAAATTATTAGGGTGATAATGAAATGCCTAGACTTTTAGCAAAGAATTGACAAATTTTCTTGTTATATGCTTGTAAACAAATGGATAGAAGTAGGCTATAAAGTAAAGGTAGGTAAAGTCTGAACTGCTTGAATGACCAGTAGAAGCAGTAGTCTTATACTTGGATTAAAAAAAAAAACCCAACAAAACAATGTTAACCACACAAGTAAAGGATGAGGAAGTAACGTCTAAATCTTACATTTCCTGTGAAGAAAATCTGGGAGTTTTAGTGAACTGCAAGCTCAATATGCATTGCTAAGAAAAATAACTGATATATAGATAGGGCTTTTAAGGTTCATGACACTTATTTCATCTTCACAACAAATTGGAGAGCTAAGTATTATTTTGCTCATTTCACAGATGACAAAACTGTATGGGATGGCAAGATCCCCTACTAAAATTTACTACTCAGAGGCCTCTCAAAGTGGTGACAGAAAGTTTATTTATTCGATTCTCGAGAAGCGAGGCAATCCCTCCACCAGGTGGTCTGGAGTAGAGAAAGCCGAAGACAAAGGAAAAGCAGTGATATATATATATGTGTGTGTGTGTGTATACATACATACATATATATACATATATATGTATATATATGTGTGTGTGTGTATACATACATACATATATATATACATATATATGTATATATGTGTATATATATATATATATATATATATATATATATATATATACCCTAACGCAAAACCCTCCTCCCACCACTGACCATTATTCTCATTAGCTGAGAATATGATCTTACATTCTAGACACAAAATCTAGCCAATCCCCTTTGAAATGAAGGCATTGAAAAGTTATGTAAGTTTTATCCAATCATTGAGACCCTAATGCACTACATAGTCTATATCCTTACATGGAAATTATTCCTCTCTGAAGGCATTGTAAGCTGAGCCTCTCTGTCTCCTTTACCCCTGGGAGAAGAATTACAATCTGAGAAGCCTTCACTGAATCTATTCCACTCAAAACTGAGACTAAGACAAATTAAATGACTTGTTAAGGACGTTGCAGCTAATAAGTGTCTGGGGCAGGATTCGAATTTGTGTCTTCTAAAAGTCTAGCTCTCTATTACACTTGCCTCATGGCAGGGAAGAAGCTGATTATATCTTATATTTTATCAAGAGAAATATTGTGTCCTAAAGAATGAGGTTATCCTGTATTCTGCCCTGGTTAGATTACATCTAGAGTATTATGTTAAGAACTGGATGTTATCTTTTATGAAGTATTTTGATAGATTAAAGTGCATCTAGAGTCAGGGGTGGGGAACCCAGTGTCTTGGTAAGTAACAAGTTCTCTATTGCTGGAGACCTTCAAGTGTAAAGTAGATCATTTGTCAAGAAAGTAGAAAAAAAAAGTGATTCTGGTTAGGCTGCTGGACTTAGAATCAGGAATGGCATGAGCAAATCTAAAGACTGAGGGCTGGATGGGATTTTAAAAATCATCTACTCCTCTTCCTCATTTTACACATGACCAAAGTGAAACCCAAGGAGAAGAGCTATATAGATAGAAGGTAGCGCTAGGTCTGCTTACTCTAACTCCAAAGATTTTTCTAATACACCGTGAGATCTATTCAAAAGGAAGAAAATGAATTGGAAGAGGGTGAGAGTAGAAGGAAGAAGATCAAGATTATTGCAATAAGCATCAAAATCTTGAGGCACAAGTTTGATCATTGCACTCCCCTTCTCTTAATAAGATTCAGTGTTTCCCTATTACCTATGGAATAAGATTCAAACTCTTTACTAGGGTTGGGGAACCTGCAGCCTTGAGGCCATACGGGGCCTTCTAGGTTCTTGGGTGCAGCTTTTTGACTGAGTCCAAGTTTCATAGAGAAAAATCCTTTTATTAAGGGGATTTGTTCTGTGAAGTTTGGATTCAGTCAAAGGGCCACACTTGATGAACTAGAGGACCACATTCTCCCCACTTCTGCCTTAGCCCATCGTTTAAAGTCTCATTTAACACCACTTCCCTTCATGCACTCTGTTTCAGTCAAAGTGGATTGATAATGACACACTACCTCCATGCCCAGGCCATCTTCAATGCATAGATATGAGCATGGAGCAAGAAGAAAGATACAAAGATAACTGGTATTAATTTTCCTCTGACATGATCAAGGGAATTGTTATACTGGACTTGATTCTGACTACAGATGTACTGATTGGTGAAGTAGCAATGTTGGTAAACCCTTTGGCTGTTACCTTTCCATGTCAGAATTCAGGATAGAAAGCAATAGGAAAACCAGCTAATCAAGTCTTTATGAGAACAGATTTCAGAAATTTAAGAGAATTAGGTAGTTTTCAATGACCTAAAATTCTGGTGATGATGCCAGCCCAAGAAAGATGGGGAATTCTGAAGGATCAAATTCTGAATATGCAAACATGTATTATTCTGATGGGGAAGAACTTATGGGACTTTTTAAAGAGATCAATGTGGCTACAAGAGAATTCATCAACCAATGTTTATTTTAAAAAGATAAGTAGAAGAAAAAAATAGGAATATGTACCTGAAGATGAATGTAACAGTACTCCAGTCCTCTGGAAATACTGTTAGAAGTGCTAGAATTCTGAATGAGCTAAGCTTGGTGATCTTGGTGATGAATGCTAGGGCCAAGAAAAAGTTGTTGTTTTTTTTAAGTTATTTTGTGGGAAAGAAGATCAATGAAGAAATAGACCTGCTCTTTAGAGTATATGGAAGGGGTTATATGATGACACAATATGATTACCCAAGTTATACTTTTCTTTATTATGATCCAGATCACAGAATTTAGGGCTGGATGAGATTTTGGAAACATTGTCTCCTCATTTTGCATCAGAGGAAAGTGAAGTTCGAAGAAATAAAATAGCCTCCTTAGAGTTACATAAGCAGAAAGCCAAGATGGGATTTGGGTCTATGGCTCCTGACTCTAGAATCCAAAGGTTTTTCTACAATGCAATGAGATATTGGCATGAGGAAGACTATTCTTCTTTCCCATTCAAGAAGAATGCTACTGGATTGGGAAGAACGTAAAGCAAGTGGCAAATAAAAAGATGAAATCCAAGATAA
Source organism: Bettongia penicillata ogilbyi (assembly GCA_023548195.1). Classification (NCBI taxonomy): domain Eukaryota; kingdom Metazoa; phylum Chordata; class Mammalia; order Diprotodontia; family Potoroidae; genus Bettongia; species Bettongia penicillata. The sequence continues at coordinate 1,630,528 of JAJHZJ010000401.1, read as the reverse complement.
ATGAAGAAATGTTAAAAAGTTGCCTCAAATCGTCTTTTGACCAAGACGAGATGAACTACATCCTAGGGGACCGAAAGAATTGGCAGATATGATGACTGCCCCATTGTTGGTGATCTTTGAGACATTGTAGAGAATGAGAGTGATGTCAAAGGAGTGGAAAACAACAAATTTGTTTTTTTAATGGAAAAGCCTCCAAACTACAGGCCAGTGGAGTTGCCTTTTACATATGGCAAAATTTTAGAATGTTTTGAAAGAGAAGTTTTTTACTTAGAAAGGGAAGTGAGACCATTAAAGCTAGAATGACATAATTTGAAAAGCAAAACCAAACAAAATCAGGTTGTGTTAGATTGATCTCATTTCCTTATTTGACAAGGGAACTAGTCTGGTAGATTGGGGGGTGTAATAGTCAAAGTGTATCTGATTTCATCAAAACATTTGACAAAACTGCTTATGTCTTATTTATATAATAGACTGAGAAATATTGGTTAGACAATGATATATTTAGATGACTCTGGAAGTGATAGCATATTGATATATTCAGTTTCCATGTTTTGAAAGATAGTGACAATCTGCAACGTGGTTAGAAAACGATACGGATAACTATCATCACTGAGATTTATATAAAACTTAAAATTTTTGAAAGATTTTGTTGTCTAGAACCATCACTGCCTTACCTATGCCATCTTCTCCTACTTAGCATTCCCTTCCTTTTCTGAATTCTGTCAGGTAAAACTTTGACTCCTCCATGCAAACTCACTTATTGATACACATTCCTACCTTTGACATTATATGGGGGAAACCAATCAGATGTTCCTGAGTAAGACACTAGCTCTCCTTTTAAAACATTGAGCCTTCTTCATTGTCCAGAGGCTGCTCTAATGATTGGAGTGACAAAGGACCCCAGAAGTCCTCCTTTTAAAGCCTAGAAAAGTCGTGAGAACTTGGTAAAATAGATTATCATAGACCCATTGCTCCAGCTATGGCTTGAGGACCATTAATGGCTAATATTTCTGCTTACAATCTCTTGCCTGAGATTCCTGTTCCCTTCATTCTAATTTTACTTAAAATTTCAGGCCTCTTCTTTCCTCCCCCTTATCTTCCATCCCTCAGGTTCCTTTTGTCACTATCCTTCATCCATATCTCACTTGTAGAGGTAATTCTTCTCCTTGCCTAATCAAATCTCTCCACATATACAAATCTCTCCACAGATCCATTCTAATCTGTTTTCTCTGGAAGATTCTCCCCTCTGTCATCCTTACCCTCACTACTCATCAATCTCTCCTTATGTATTGGCTGCATCTCTACTACTTACCCATATTTTACCTTATTAAAAAATAAGCCCTTACTTGATTTTTCATCCTCACTAACTATCTTTCTATATCTTCTCTCCTTTTTGTGCCTAAACTCATTTAGGTCATCTTCATTCAGTGTCTCCACTTACTTTACTCGTGCCCTTAACTCCCTGAAGTCTTACGATCTCACTCAACTGAAACTACTTTCTCAGAATTACCAAGTCTAATGGCCTCTTCTCAGTCCTTATTCTTCTCTTCTTGACTTTTCTTCAGCCTCTCATGGTCAGTCACCTCTTCTACTCAGTATCCTTTCTCTTAGGTTTTCATAGCACTACTCTCTCCCGATTGTTCTCTTATGTGTCCAACAGCTTCTTCTCAGTCTCCTTTGCTGGAACCTCATTGAGTTTATACCTGCTGACTATACAGGTGTAAGTCCTCTTCTCCCTCTGTTGTTATACTTGGATAACTCACCAGCTCCCATGCTCTCCATTATCATATAAATGCAGATGATTCTCAGATCTATTTATTCAGCCTTAACCTCTCCCCTGACCTCCAATCTTGCATGTACAACTGTATATCAGATATCATGAAATGGATGTCCCTATAATCTAGACATCTTAGACTCAACATGTCCAGAAATTGACTCATTACCCTCAAACCCTCCCCTTTTTTGCCTTCCCTGTTACTATCAAGGGCATGAACATCCTCCCTTTCACCCTAGGTATCATCCTTACCTCTTCACTTTCTTTTAATCTCTGTGTTCAATTTGCTGTCAAATTCTGTTGATTTCTCTTTTCACAACAACTTTCATATATGCCCTTTCCTCTCCTCTGAGATTGCCACCAAATGAGTGCAATCCCTTATCACATCTTCCCCAGACTATTGTAATAGTCTACTGTAGATTGGTCTCCCTCCATCAAGTATCTCCACACTAATCTGTCCTTCATTTAGCTTTCAAAGCATCCTTAAAACATAGATCTGACCTGTTCAATAAAGTTCAGTTACTCCCTTTGATCCTTCAAATACAAAATCCTCTGGCTTTTAATGCCATTTATACCCTGTTGTTTTCCTACCTCTCAGTTCTCTTACACCTTACTCCCCTCCATATAATCTATGATCCAATGACATTGGGCTCTTTGCTGGTCCTTGTACAGGATACTCCATCTCCTATTCTCCATGTGCGTTCACTGACTAGAAATTTCTTCCTCCTTATGTCAATTTCTTAGCTTCCCTGACTTCTTCCTTCAAGACCCAGTTAAAACCCTATCTTTTTCAAGAAACCTTTACTGTTTTCCCCTTAATGCTAGTTCCTTCTGAAATCACATTCAATTTATCCTGTAAATATCTCATTTATATATAGTTGTTTACATGTTGACTTCACCAATACGAGTTCTTTAAGAATAAGAACAAGGAATACTTTTCTTTTCTTTGTATCTCCATTGTTTAGCATAGTGACTAACACTTAATAAATGCTTGTTGAATTCTCTTCGTCACCCATCTTCCCTTCATTTCTTCCCTTTTATATGGGTGTTAGAAGTGCAACATAAAAGAAGAGCTGATTCCAGCATTAACTAGTCCATTCTAGTCCTCCTCTAAAAGCTCTTTAAATCCTAGTCAAGGACCTTGATGATAATTATATTATTTCATTTGATCCCCATTGACAACCCTGTGACATTGGTACTATAAGCATTATCATTTCCTTTTTTTTTTTTCAGAGAAAGAAAACAAAGCTCGAAGAGTTCTAAGCAACTGACTCATGGTCATGCAGTTAGTATCTTTAGTAGTGGTTTCCTCACTAGGCATACTATTTTCTCATTCTACAAATTCCATCCAATTTTCTTTCAAAGTGTGTCTCTCTAATCCATAAAATCAAATTAAAAAATTCAATACTTATGAAACACATATAAGATAATACGCTCAGTAATATGTGGCATACTAAGGAATATAAAGGCCCCGACATTACGGGACTTAGCATAATTCATGTATTTAGTACCTCTAACCATTCTAAATTTGTCTGTCTCTAAGACCTTGTTCATTTATTATACTATATACTAATCTTGTAGATTGTACTATACTACGATACAGGTTATCATAAATTCATACTATTCATTGCAAGCAGATCAATCTTCTTAGAGCATTGTTTTACAGGAATCAGTTGTCATTTCAAAAACTACTGGCCCCTCTGCTATCTAGATGCAGGGCTTCTTAAGCTTTTTCCACTTCCAACCCCTTTAGCACTTCTTAAACTGTGGCTCACAATCCCATATGGGTCCGAACTAGAGAATAAAGGAACAGAATCTTTGACTTGAAGTGAGAAGGACCCTCAGAAGTTAACTAGTCACATCTCTTGATTTTACAGATGGGAAAAAGAAATCCAGAGATGTTAAGTGTTTGGTCCAAGACTAATAAGTTTATAAATGAAAGAGCCAACATTCTTAACTCAGGCCCTCTCATTCCATGTCAGCATGCCTTCCATTGAATTATATACTTTTGTACTTTTTTATGGAGGTTTCTGAAGTTCTCCTCAGTCTGAATCTACCACTCACATTATATTTTGCTCCTGCCTGGGGACCTTCTAATACTATAGACTTTCCTATCTGTATCTCTTTGCTTAAGACATATCTTAATAGTCAATAAAGATTCATTAAGTGCCTATGTTGTGCCAAGCACTATGCTAAGAATTGGAGATACAAATAAGAGAGCAAAAGACAATTCCAATCCTTGAGGAACTTACAGTCTAAGGAGAAGGTAATGTGCAAAAGGAAGCTAAAAACCAGGAGAGGGGACAGACACCATAGGGACAGGATGCTTGTGGAGTTGAAACAAAAAAAACCCAAAAAAACACACATGGAAAATTAAAGTTACTTGGAAAGTTCTTAGCCCTTTATAAAGGAACACTTTGGGGGAAAAATATTGCTCTACCCTCCATCCCTCTAACTGGAGAAGAGAGGGAACTGGAGAAGATGCTGAGTATCAAATATGAGTCAATCTTCATGATGAGGAAATTTCAGGTAATTAGTTTATCCTGGGGGTGGGATGGAGTCAACTTTTTTGATGGAGTCAAAAGCAAGTAGAATTCCTGATTGAAAATGAAGAGATAAGATCTCCCATTTTAAATGTTCGTCCTAGCTTCCTTGCTTGTTCTTGGTTTCTGGACTTCAAAATCATGCAAGCTTATCTTGAAACTTCCCTCTGTACACCTCCTTACCCTGGAACATCAAACCTTTCCTATGGCCTTCTTGACCTGGGATATTCCCCTATAAAACCTGTGAGTTCTTCCTGGAGCAGCCATTTTGTGAAGGGGCCCACATGGATCTTTATTCCTCTGCCCTGTTCTTAACTTCTAAAGTAAAGAAACCCATTGTTTCTCCACTATTTTTAGCTCTCTTTGTGTTTTGTCTCCCTCCCTGCACTGCCTCCCCCCATTAGAACATAAGCTCCTTGAAGGACTTTTCTGTGTGCATTTGTATACCTAGCACTTTGAACACTGCCTAGCACGTAGTAAGTATTTAATACATGTTTTCTTTCCCTCTCTTCTTCTCCCTTCCTCTCCTATTTTTTCCTAAGGTCTAATATAAATATCATCACCTCCATAAATATAGGGATGATATGGCCTTAAAATTTCTGTTTATGTTTTAATCCAAAACTACTTAAATTGACCTTAAAAGTCTTAATCTATCCAACTCTATCGATATAAAAATTTAGACAGTGTGCATCTTACTGAGTTTGTTTTCTTGAGTTGAGGAGCCCTGTTTCAAATCCTTCTGAAGCATAGTAGATATTTAACCATGACCTTAAATTCTCAGTGTCCTAGATCAGCCTCTGACTATTAGTTATGGATGATTTGCTGAACTCCATCAGTGGAGGGAATTTCTATGCTGGGAATTACCTCTACTGATGAAAATCATAAGCTTGAAAACACGTAACACAAACAATTACAATGACCACAAAAATACCCACCCTGGGTAGGAAATGCCCTGCTCTTTGGCATCAAGTTTGGCAAACTCAACCACATGACTCCATGAGACTTTGTTTAGGGTCCACCATGAAAACCGAGCCACAGACTACCAATATCAAAGGGAAAGAATGGAGATTAATGGCCTTATAAAACTCTGTCTTGAGTTTCTTGCTATTTATAAGAAGCTTCTTGGTGAATAGCACAGGCCAAAATGCATGGTTAGAAGTCTGTAGCTATAATAATGTCTACGTACGGAGAAGAAGGATGACGATGGGGTTAGGACAGATGGGATGTGCTTAATGGTTGCACTGGTGCGGAGGCTTGTACAGAGCCACCAGTTATAAGCAAGTGCCACATGGGTAGCAAGGTTCTGAGTGTAGAGGTCCAACCATGGTCTCTTGAATTTCATTAAAACAACTCTCTTTCCACTCCACAAATGTCTATGCTTTGATGTCTCCAGAATTGCCCTCTTTAGTCCTTGTATTTACCCTATTTGCTTCTTTTTTTCCTTTTTGCACAATGATAGAGCTATATTCTGAAGACCTATGCCCCATGTATCTTGCTGGAAGAACACAATGCATGGGGAGGAGCTTCTTGGCTTTCTGTCCCTGCCACCTTCTAACTTTTAAAAAGGGAGCCACTTAACTCCTCCTTAGGTTCTGGGTCACTCTAGACTCAAGCTAATCTTTATTCTAGGTTGAAGGGATTATAAGGGGCTCTAGGCCAGTGAGTTACAGGCTATTCACAGAGTCAGCATCCTTGGTGGTAACCTATCATTCCCCTATAACCCAAACCCTTCTTAGTGTTCCACATTCCCCTTCCCTACCCTGAAATGTACATTCCTGCCTGATAGATGTATAATACCTGTTGGTAGACACCAAGATTGCCAGCCTTCAGGACCTCCTCTGATTGTCAACACTGCTCTACCTAGATGTACTTGTTTTAAAGTTTTTTCTAATGGAACTTGGCTCCTGATTTTTTTTTTAATTTTTTCCCCCTGTGATGAATTTTGTTTTTTTGAAACTAAGAATTCTATCTAAATAGGCATCTACCATGTCTGTCCTTAGCATACATAACTTTATTTCCATGTTTATTCCTCTTTTTTAAAAATTTACTGATAATCTGCCTCATTGTCTTGAGTCTGTCCTGGCTTAACCTTGACCTTCAAGTCTTTCTTGTGACAGTTGTTATTAATGCTTTTTGTTGTAGTCTAGGGGTCCCCAAAATTTTCAAATGAAACTAATCTCTAGGCTCTCCTGAAGAAACAGATTTAATAACTGAGAGAGCTTTGACTCCTCTTGCTAATTAATTTTAGTGGTGTCAGAATCCCCATGCCAAGATTTCCCTTTTTTTTTAAACTATTAGGAGACACTGTTTTCCAGAGTTAAAGCCTAGTAAGCAAGTTGTGTCCTAAGCTTGGTGGCATAACAACAGTCCTTTGCAGCTCATCCTGTGGATGATCTCAGCCATAGCAAAATCACAGAATCGTTTCACACCAGCATTATGTGGTCCCTGAGCTTGGACAAACACCTGTAGTGCTCGTGTTCCAGTTGTGAAGTCCTATTATGAATCAAACTTGTCTGGTTGTTGTGGGTGCCAGGGCTGCGTAGCCATTGGTGTAAGTATTAATATTTATCCACACTAAAGTGAGTCTCCTCTTCAGGGGAGGGGTTCCGGGACATGTCTCTAGTTTCCCTCCTCCAATGGAATAATGAAAGTTTTTCTGTTTATACTCATTGATAGCTCTTTGCTTTTATTTTATTTTATTTTTAGAGTTAACTGTAGCTTTGATGACCTATGTGAGTTCTGTGTTTTTGGAGGTTTATTTATTTTTTCTTTAGAGTTAACAGCAGTTGCAAAGCTGTTGTGGCTTTTCAGTCATTTGGTCACAATTGACAGTGGATTGTATAACAGATCCCACATCTGTAGATTTGTCCTTGGAAAGAAAGGATATATTTATTGAGTATACAGAAGTAAAATAAACAGTGGCTACTTTGGAGAAATATAAGCTCAAAAATAAAAGTGATGTGCTACAGTAATGGATTACATGCAGGGGAATATAGAAGAATTCATAGGTTTATAGAATGATAGAGTTGCTTATAAATAAGGAACCTGAGACCCAGAGAGATCAAGTTAATTGTGCAAAGCCACACAATCGAGATCTGCTGCCTTCTATTTCATATGGGTCCAATGTACTTTCCATTTTACACTATTATCACCTTATAATGCTTTCTTATACCAAAGGTTTAAGAGATTTATGTTTATGGTTATGTTATTGGTTTATGTATCTCCTCAGGCCCAGAGATCTAGAAACTTCAAGATCTCAAGTAATGCAATTTAAAGGCCACTCGGGGCCTTTCACACCAGAGAGGAGAAGAGTGACTGCCAGTAAGAACGTGTATCTGTTTCAGATGTCACATTCTGCAGGCTCTGCACTTCCCTTTCCCACCCATAGTCACCTTTGGGCAAAGTAGGCTTCTGGAAGATTATTCACAGATTCAGGTTTTGACAGTTAATGGCCTTAGTCTAGGGGTGGGGAAGCTGCTGCCTCCAGGCCATGAGTGGCCTTCTAGGTCCTCAGATGGAGCCCTTTGACTGAATCCACTTGGATTATACTTGAGAACCTAGAGGGCCACATGTGGCCTTGAGGCAGCAGACTCCCCATCCTGCTTTTAGTCTGTTACTTTCCAGCTCCTGAAGTGTGGAGGAGGTAATATTGGACTTTTTGCTGACACCTCATGCCAGTCTTTTGGTTACCAAAATTTTGAGTTATAAGATGCATCTTTGATGACCCAGGTCAGGAAAGACTAATGAGAACATGCCCCATTATTCCAGTCCACTCACACTATCCTTAGATTTTTACCCTGGTAAAGCCTTGTTTCAAGTCAAGTTCACTTTCACTAAGTAGCTGTAATACTGAAAATTTCTCTGGTTCAGTCACTGGCATGCTACATATCTAGCAGGCAAACTGTGAATGCCTTGTACATGATATGCCTCTTATTCTTTTTTCTATGTCTTATTTTGTTGAGTATGCCTGAATTTCCTTGAGGTCAGACATTAATTCCTCTATCACTTTGTATCTCCAGTGCCTGGTATAAAGCAGAGTCTTAAATGTTTGATGATAATGTTGATGGTCTGCCATACCTCACCCCATCCCTATTCCCAACCTCTCTTCCCACCATCATTAGCCCCTCTACAAGAATGCAAGATCTATCCTTATTTTTATCTCTGATGTAAAAGATAGTTTGCTTCATTAGAGTGAATAACTGAAGGATAGCACTCATAAGCATTCAGAGAGGTGAAAGTCTGGGGTGGTGTTCCAGGGGCAGCATCAAAGGGTATTAATTAAAAGTTAACTTATAGTTAGGGGAAGGGAATGATGGCAAGTACTTTCATACCTTTATGGAGTTTAACCTGTGAATATGGCTGTTTCCAACTACTTGACAGATGTGTAAAACCTCTTCTGTCCTATCCATTTAGTGAATGCCCAACAATAACTGAATAAAACATTATTAAACACTTATCATGTGCCAGGTACTGTGCTGAGACCTGGGGATGCAGATAAAAACAAGCAAGACAGTCCGTATTCAAAGGGCCTCCATTCTAACGGGGAAGACAATACACTTTAGAGGCTGGAAATTGGGCCAGAGCTACAATAAAGAAATGCAGCAGTCAAGGAAAAGCGGGTGGAGCCTGGAGAGAGGCAAGACAAGAGTGAAGGTTTGCTGCAGCTGTTTCTAAAATAGTGGTCCCTCTCATATTCCCACTCCTATTTCGATGATTCATACTCCTCCTGGGGCTCACGTCAGCCTTGTCTGCCCCTCTTCAACCTATTTTATTCTCTCTTTCAGCATCTCTCTGATCATTAACAAATAATCTTTCTCTTGAACAATCTTTTCACTGCTTTACTCTAAAGGGAACTTTGCTTTTCCCTGAAGATAATACATTCCTTTAAGCTGTTTCTGATGGAGACCATTCTGTATCTTATTTCTCTTAAGACATGGAGCCTAGAGGGGAAAGGTTTATATATTTTTTGCCTTTCACTGTCCCTTCTAGACAGTTCCCTAGAACCCCTAATGGAAGTTCTTGCAAACTGATCATGCCACTGTCCATACTGGTCCTTGTGGTTATCTACAATTTCCAAGTCATTCTTGGAAGTTTCTCATTTGCTTCACTGCCTCGTTTGATGTTCCTTCCAGCCTTCTTCCTTGCCATCAATCTCAAGCTTTTCAATATTCATACGGATTACTCTTCTAACATCTTGTCTCTACAATTATTCAACTCTCACCACTGAAGACTTCTCTCCGCTCCACTCTAGGAGCATATTAGCTTGGTCACTTCTTGAAAATCAAATTAGTGGGAGGTAGAACAGTATTTCAGTATGTTCTGTTTTATGCTAAGATTACTCAGCAAGGTTTGACTGTCATTTGGGCAGTATAGGCTTCTACGTCTTTGTTGGGCTGAGCTCTCTTCTCTTCTTCCTCTCATTTTTCTCACCAGTGCTCTTTCCCTTTCCTCCTCTAATCTAATGTTTTCATTTCTTTTGTATCCCCTGATCCTTTCTCTGTATCTCTTTTATTTTACTGCTCTCTGTTTCTTTCCTTCTCTTTCTCCTACTTTCTGGCTCTTTTTTTGCCTAAATTTTCTTAATAAATCTATATTTTGTAAAAAGGGTTTTGTTGTATTCAGTTTTGCATACTCATTTAATCTCTGACTATATTCTTTGAGTTTCATCTCTCCATCATTTCCCCACCCTGCCCCTTCCCTACTTTTCTCTCCACAATGAAGATATATATATATATATATATATATATATATATATATATATATATATATTTCTTATTGTTTTATATACATACATTGTTTTTAGCATCACCTCCACCCCTTACCCATCCCTATTATGTCCAGTCCCTGCTTTAGTTTTGGCACCATTAATATCAAAAGTACAAATGTGATTTTTTTTCTAACACCAGATATATCTGATATTCAGATGACTTTCAATAAAAAGAATTCCCCCCCAAAATCAGAGAATGGAGGTTCAGGTCTTGGCTCTGACATTTACTGCCTGTGTATCCTTGGGCAAGTCTTTTCAACCTCACTGGTTCTCCCTCAGTTTACTTATTTGTAAAAGGATAGGGTTTAATTAGGTGGCTTCTTCTAGTTCTAGAACTAGAACTAGAATATCTGATTAAATTTTGTTGTTTACCCTGATCACGACTCTTAGTTCCTTCCTATGCTCTGAGTTCTTACTGACTGTGGCTTCATTGCACCCAATCTTGACCTCAAAGTCATCTTAATAATGCACCAGTTAGCACCCTAATGTTTCTTCAATACCCACTCCTCCTTGACCTTTTGCCTTTTCTGTCTTCTAATACCCAACAGTGGGTAAGTCCATTATTTGATTTCTTTGCTTTTGAGCTACAGAATAATCATTGGAAAAAGTAATGAAACCACACTGACTTTACCCACCATAAATTTGTGCTGTACAACTTCAAGTGTATCTTTGCTGCTACTCAGCAGTTCTTCATTTGTCTCTTATTAATTCTCCATTCTTTCCCCTTTTCTCCTTAAGCCACCAAACTGTACCAATAAACTCTGAAGTTACAGCAATGACCTAACTTTCCACTTCAATGGGAAGATAAAGGCCATTGGAAGGACTTTTTCTAAACTCCCTTATTTCACATTTAAACCTTCTAAATACATTTATTCCCTCCTCTCTATATTTCCTTTCTGTCTCAGAGGTAAGGCACCTAGTCCTTGCCAAGACTAATTCCTTTAACTCTATTCTTGATACCATCCCTGCCTGCCTTTTCTATGACTTTGACCTTATTCTATAAACTTTGCCCTCTGTCATTCATCTTCAACCTCTTTTGGTCCAGTGATTCCTTCTCATCTGTTTATGTTTCCAAATACTGCCAGAACTTTCTCTTGACTCTTCTATTCAATCAAGTTACTGTCCTATCTTTTATTTATATATATATGTACATATATATATATATGTATATATATACACATACATATACACATATATTTACACACATAAATATATAGACACATACATACGTGTCTATATGTATACATATATGTGTGTGTATGTATGAATTAGCCTATGCACAATGCTTCTACTTCACTGTCTCCTAATTTTCCAACCAAATGCAATCTGGCTTCTGTCTTCACCAAAAACAACAGTCCTTTCTCAGTCTTCACCTTCCTAGACCTTTCTGTAGCATTTATTGTTATTCACAAACCCTTTCTTCTGGATACTCTCTCACTTCTTGTTTTCTGATCAGTTCTCTGGTTCTATCTTGAACTAATTTTTTTCTTTATTCTAATCTCATTGTTGACCCCTTATTATGAGTGGCTATTCCCCAAGGTTCTGTTCTCAGTTCTCTTCTTTCTACATTCTTTCTCTTGGCACTTTTACCCTCATGGCTTCAACTATAGTCTTTATAAAGTTGACTTCCCAAGATATCTATCTATCTATCTATCTATCTATTTATCTATCTATCTATCTAATCTATCTAATCTATTTATCTATCTATACATATATATACCCACTCATGATCAAGATCCCTATTTTCATGTCTTTACTGGCACTTCAAACTTAATAATACGTATAAAACCAAATGTTTTTGCCTCAGCTTTGTTCTTTTTTTATATCCTTATTTCCTTAACTGGCAACACTATTGACCCAGGCTTTCTGATGTTATCATTGATTCATCTGTCTTATCTCCCTTCTCTAATCCACTGCCAGCTGATTGCACCATTCAATCAGTTTCCTAGTCCTGTAGTTTCTCTTATAACCATTCCCTCCTTTGTCTCCATTATCCCCATTCTAAGAAAGTTATTCATTTCTATCTGCTTGAACTATTGTCATATTCTCTTACCCATTCTTTCTATTCTCTGCTTTTGCCATTCTTCTCTGTTTTACCCTTCACATCACTGTTGATTCACTCTTCTTTATGCACAATCTGTTCATGTCATTTATCTACTGAGAACTTGTTGACCATTCCCTATTACCTAGTGAATAAAGTTGACATTCCTTTTGCTGGCCTCCAATAATGTAGTGCCATCCTGTCTTCCTAGAGCAGTTTTATGGGATTCTCTTCCATGTATATTAATTATGCTATAGTCAAACTGGACTAAATGCCATATCCCATGCTTGGTACATGCTTTTCTTAGTGTGTTTATTCTGGCTACTTCTTGTATCTAGCATGTCTCTTCCAATTGTTCAGTTCCCTTCAAATATTTATTAAATGCCTACTTCATGCAAGACATTGAGAATATCAATCTAAGCATATGTGTATGTAGGAGTGTCACATGGACTTCTTGATTTAATTGGGCAGAGGCATGTTGTACAGGTAACCATAGCATAGACATCGCCATTGAATCAGTATACCAAGCATGTTTTAACAAGGTGCAGTAAGACTTGTGTTCACATTGTTTGTGAGCCCTGGTCATGCACTGAGAGTCTTGTATAAAATAGCAAACTCAGCATTTGAGAGAGAGTAGTTCTAGCCAAGACTCTGAGGGAGAATCACTTAGGGAGCAGAGGAAGATGCATTTTCTGACTCTTACTTCCTAAACTTGACACAGTTGGGTCTTGTGAAATTTGGAGAGTCAGAGGCAATAGTAGCTGGCAGCAGTGTCTACAATGGGAAACAAGGACAAACTAGAAACTGAAGAAATTCAGCTTCAAGACTTTTACAAGGAACTCAGCTGAAAATTACATTTTCTAAGGGGATATTTAATACCCCCACAAAAGAAAAAATAATTCAGCAACTAGAAATTGTTACCCCTTTGCCATGTGCTTTCAAAGTCTGAACCTACTTTCTTCTGACCTCTATTCCTATGTGTGGGAGAGTGTTCCCCAACCTCCTGGTGGGATGTTTTATATCAGCTATTCTTACTATAGCACCTTAGTAAATATCCTTTCCCATAAGCTAATTAAGTCTAGTTGACTAATTCACATCAACTGATTCTCCTGGGAGAAAGTACTCTGGGAGCTTATGAACTAATCATCCCCCAACCTCTCAGTGTTTACTCTTAGAGCCACCTTCTTGGGGACCAAGCCTTGTCAGTTCTAAAGGGGTTTGGGAAAGTAAGCAACCCTGTATTACACAAGCATTTTACCTATCCATTGAAACTCAGATCAAATGCCACATTCCATGTGGTCTTTCCTTAGTTCCCCCTTTTGACAATGATCTTTTTTCCACCTTGAACTTCACTTAGCTCTTTGTACTTTTCTCATGACTTCTTTATGTTTTATTTTGTATTACTTTAGTGTTTAGTTTCCACTGTTAGATTGCAAATTCAGTGACGGCAGAGACCATATTTTATTTACGCTTTAGGTTTATTCTGTTACCCAACATAGTATTCTGAATATAATGCTTAATTAATCCTTGTGAATGAATGGATGGATGGATGGATGGATGGAGAGATGAATGGATGAATGAACTTCATGGATGGATGGACAATGAAGAAAGAAGGGCCACAGTCCCTGCATTAAACTAAAAAAAAGGGGAGTTTAGCTCATTGAGTCATTAAATGACATATGTACTTTGTAGTCATGGGGACAATGTTTTGCAGGGAAATCAGAATAGGAATATACATGGTCACATACTTTCTTTAACCTCCCTAGCCCACTTTAGCCTATGTCATCCTGGTCTTTGCCAGGAGACTCCTGAGGGAAGTCCAAGTTCTTGTAAGACCTTAAGACATGTCTCTTGAATACCTCCATCCTCTAAAATCTTATCAATTCAAGGTAACTAATAATTTCATGTTGCCAATTAGAGACTATCATAGGGTAGGCTTCAAGGAATTGCCAATAATCAGTATCTGTTGAGTACCTTTTATGTTCTGGACGATGTAGAAGATGACAGGTTCAGGAAATATAACCAGGATACACACACACACACACACACACACGTATAGATCTATAGATGTAGATTTTATACAAGTGAAACAGGAAAAGATCAACACAAGGGAGTGAACAAAATAAATGTCCAAAGACAACTAGTGCCAGAAGAACAAAAAGAATTGTCAGGAGAGGCTTTGGAAAGATTAGCCTTGAACTTGGATTTGATAGAAACTGAGGATTTGGACCAAGAGAAAGGAGGCAGGTGGACTTTCTAAGTCCCAGGCTTCAAATAAGAAAAAGAATAGAATTCAAGGCAGGTTTAGAGTTCAACAAGGAGACTTGTCTTCACTATCGTGAACACAAGAATTAAACGGGATTATTTAAGGTTAGAAAACTACGTGTTGTATAGACTGTAGAAAAGTCAGGTAAGGAGTCTGGATATTATCTTGTAGGCAGCTGGGAGCCATCAGAGACTTGAATAGTGAAGTGACAATATCAAAATTGTATTTTTGAAAGAATTTACCTGTAAATGATGCATAAAATAAATTCAGTATGTGAATGGGGAGGAAGAGAAATTTGGAGTAGGAAAATGAGTTACAAATGATCTAATGAAATGAACTAACTTAAAGGAATGAACTAATGGTGAAGGAAATATAGGATAATACAGAAAATAAAGGGGCAAAGACAGGGGATATTAAAAAGGGAGACTGAAGGATTTAGTAATTTGACAAGGGAGGTAGGGGAGATGTAGAGTAAAAGATGACTCAAATATTCTGAGCTTGCATTATTGCAAGTATGGTTGTACCGATGATAAAGGACATATATGTAGGATGTCACATATACATGTGTGTGTGTATACACATGTCAAGAAATGGAACAATTTTGTAAGGAAGCGAAGTTTAATTTTAGAGGGACTAAAGCTCATGGCAGAAAATAACCCCATAAAAGAGGTTAAGGTTAGAGATGGAGTCTGTAATCCTCTAGACAGAGGGGAAAGTTGGTGAAGCTCTGCTGTATGGGGCAGGTTTTTTAATAGAAACCTAGATCACTGTGTCCTAGGGTTGTCCCCATTTTAAGAAAGTCATTTTTGGTTCCTGCTACAAATGGGAAAGGATAAGAAACTTTCTTGAAGCCTTGCTTCAGCTACAAGATCCTCTTGTTTCTGATGCATGTGTCAGGTTCGGTTCTTCTGAATGAAGTTGACCCACTGCCCTATCTTGACCTCTGCTTTCTGTATGATCTCAGGTTCTTGATTGTTTCCTTGGCTTTGACCTTCTGCTCCTACTTTGACCACCCTCCCTGGTTCCAAACTGTCTGCCTGTTTTGACCTCCAGTATAATTCTTGACCTCTGACTTAACCCTCTGGGTACTGTCTTTCAACTACCTAGAGTGCAACCTGATGTTGCAGTTGTGGGAATGGTTGACTTCTGAGTGAGGGAGAGGGGTACAAAGAGAGTATACTGAATGCAGAACAATAAACCAAAGACTGACACTTGGGAGTTGCCCCCAAGTAAGGGGTAGAAGAATAAAGAGCAAGTGAAGGAGGTCAGATTAATAGGAGAACTACAGCAATATAGTATGAAATAGGCCAAAAAAGGAGGGGCTCAGTGAGGATTTAAGAGGTAGGAGTGATTAATGTCAAAATAATGTAAAGGAATAAAAGACAGGTCAGAAAATGACACTGGATTTGAAAACTATGGGCTTGTGGGGGGCTTGTTCAGTAACATGCCAGAATTGCTGGATCCTTTTGGTGCCCATTTGAGAAAGTTTCTTTACCCTCTAATTATATTTTCATGTAAGTGTGAGTATATGTGCAGTATGCAACTAATAAAGATCTGAGGGATTATAAACTGTGTAGATAATGAAGAAGTAGAATTGAGCTTACTTCAGGTCTTGAGGGTAGGGCAGCTAGGTTGACCCTGTGAATAGATTTTTGGGCCTGGAAGCAGAAAGGTTTATCTCCCTGAGTTCAAAGCTGGCCTCAGACTCTTACTAGCTATGTGATCCTGGGCAAGTCACTTAAATGTTTGCCTCAGTTTCCTCATCTATAAAATGAGCTGAAGAAGCAAATGGCAAACCACTCTGGTACCTTTGCCAAGACAATTCCATGTGGGATCATGAAAAGTCAGATATGACTGAAACAAATGAAGAACAGAAGGCTTAGGGGAGAGAGGATAAGTGCAGAGCAAAACTTTTAAAAGGGGTTGAATTCTAATGCTTCCTTCTGAAGCATGAAATATTTTCAACAATATCCTTTCTGCTTTTCCTTCCTCTTTCCTCTCCCTTATCTTTCCATATTTAAACCTTTTCTTCTCTTCCAAACCCAAAGGACACATAGATATAGCTGGGATCTGGCCAGGGTTAAGCATTATGTGCCCAGAAGTGGGGTAAGGGTTTGTGGAACAGGTGACCCATTGCTTCCCCAGCTCCCTGTTTCTCTACAACACAGTCCAGATGTAGGGCTCTGAGAAGCCTGGTAACAATTCGAACATAGCTATTATCATTCAATCTATAAGCACTGATTAAGTGCCTGTCATGTGTCAGGTACTTTGCTAGGTGCTAAGGATACAAAAGGAGAAGAGATGAGGATTTCATGAGGGTGGAGGGGAGGGGAGCAATTGGTAAATAAATAAATGCAAGAAATATTTACAATCTGTAAATGCAAGGTCATTGGTGTGTGCGTGTGTGCGTGCGCATGTGTGCGTGCGTCTGTGTGTGTATGTGTCTGTCTGTGTGTCTGTGTCTACCACTAGTATTTGGAGGAGTCGGGAGAAATGCCTCCTGTAGGAGGGGGCAAAACTCTGAAGGAAAATAAGGTTTCCAAAATCAGGAGAGGAGAATGAGCCAGCTCATTCAATCAACACACCGAAGTTTAGATTACTGAAAGACTCACCTCACTGCTTCAAATGTACACCGGACTGGACTGCATAGTTCAAAGTGAGTGAGAGCTTGCTTGATTTCCAAACCAGCCAAAATGAAAAAGGCTGGAACATTGTAGGATGAGGAATTTTTGGTTTCTTATGATTCTAGTTTTCATGAGAAACTGATAAATATTAATTAATGAAGAATGGGCAAAATGCCTCTTCAAAGTCAAAAGAAAAAAATAGAGAACTTTAAAATAAAAACACATAAGTCACATGCAGTATTTTAGTTTTCACTATTTAAAGAAATAGCACTGAGTAGGACTTTAATTTCTCTATTAAAACAGCATTCTGTGTCATCTTTTTAAAGATTCAAGACAGAATAAAACTCCCAATATCTGAGACTCTTTTTGATGGCATGCTGCTACCCAAGTTAAGCAGGTGGCCTAGTGAAATCTAAAAGGCTTGCTAAACAAAGAATTTTTATTTCCTGGTTTGTGCCTGCAGGGAAGGAATTATGAAAGCAAAGCAGAAACCTGACAGCCAAAGAACGTCCGGAATTTTGAAATGGAGTGTTTTTATTGATTTCTAAAAGCTATGTAAATTAATTACAATTTACAAATAAAAAAGCCACTTTTGAAAATGATAGACTATCATAAAAGAATTAATGAGTGATAAACGAGGTTGATACACCATTTAAGAAGTGATTGTTATAACTCAATAGATGGGTGGAAACTATTTGACCATAGATAACAGACTTAGTAAGAAGCCAAGTAAGTATACGTTTTGAAAGAAAAATGGGACATAATAGACAAATGAGCAGAGTTCCTCTGGCTGTGGTGTAAAATACATGCCCTGGTTACCTGTTTTACCTGTTTCTACACAAAGAAAGAAGTCTTGGTGGCTAGAGGCCATGTCAGTGGTAAGGTTGTTAAGTGCCACAAAATCTAGTATAAAAATTCTTTCCTGATGACCCTTCAAGATACCAAGCTTCAGGTGCAAAAAAAAAAAAAATCTCCATTTTAGGAGACTTGCCACTTAAATACTACATTGTTCCCCTTGTGTTTTTGAATTAATAAAGTTAGTGGGAGCCTCAAATGCCATTTATTTGCTTTCCTATTTTTATAGGCGATTTCACTAAAGCAGAAGCACTTGCTAATCCTATATTCACATAGATAGAAGGTCAAAGTTGGTCAGTGAGCCAAGAAATACCATATCAGGGTTTCTTTCCTCTCCAATTGAAAGAGGTATAAATTGTGGAATTAGGGTATTGATTGAAGGCTACAACTTCAAGCAATCAGTTTTTCTGGCTTGACAAGATTATTTTATCCTACTTTTCTTTTATTATTATGTGTTGTATTTGAGTCATCCTTCAGGCAGATGAAGTGACAGCTTGATTTAACTCAATAAAATCCACCAGTTAGGAAACCTACTGAGCCGAACAAAAGATGAAACCGACTGCAAGGCGAAGGTGCATGGTTAGTGTAAGCAAGCAGAGGAGTCTGAGGGAGAAGGAAATATTAGCTGAAATTATGCTCCAATCAATGCATTTCTATGGAAACTTGGGAGAAATTTGTTAACAAAACCTTCTTGCTGGGCCATTGAGCAGATAATGCTGTTGCTTTAAAACAAACAAAAAAACAAATCTTTAAAACCAGCCTGTGCATGGAAAACAATGGCCCCATAATGGCTGTGCTTTTGTTTAATTGCAGCAAATCAAATAATCTTTAATTTCTTGATGTATTTGAGATGAAAATGCTGTATGATGGATTTTTGATAGGTTGGTAATTAAAACTATAATTTGTGTATTTAGAATTTTCTTTCACTAAACCTCTGCTTTCCCACATCTAATCTGACTTGGTCTTGTTCATTATTTCTTATTCAGAAGACTCAAGAGTATTTCCACATCTAAGTAAAATTAATTTATGTTTTATAGAAGAAAATTTGGGGTCAGAGGATATTTTAGAGAATTTTTATTTGGAGGGAAATTAGAATAAAAGGTATATATCATTTTAGTCTTCTACATAAGAGAACCAGTAGTTAAAGTTATTACACGTAGGAATTAGCTACCTTTTGCTTGCATGTGAATTACCAGGGTCAGTCAGAGTGTCCCCTAGAGGCAAGTGGAGCAGCATAAGAGTACTTCTAATTGGATGAAAGAAAGTACACTTTGTAAAGTAACATTCTTTTTCAATGGCTTCTCTTCAAGGCTTCCAAAAACAATATCGAGTCATATTTTGGTTTGAACAGAATTTGTTATTGACTTCTTTCTTGACTAGAGATCATTGACTAGGGAAGAGTTGGGGGTGGGTAGGAGAATTTGGGGAAGGAAGACTTCATCAGAGTGATGAAATTTAGTCTTTTTTTTCTCATGGCTTTCTTAGAATCCTAGGGTTGGAAGAGACCTTTTTAGAGGTCTTTTAGTTTATTTCCTTTCAGAAGAGCCCTAACCTGATCTAGTCAAATCAGGACAAGAATCATGTCTGATGCCTATGCAAGCACAGGCCTTTTACAGTAATAATAATGATTGGATAAGGAAAAATAGGATTTCACATTTCTATGGCACTTGATAATATTCCAAGAACTCTTACATGCATTATATATAGGATCTTAAAGTTAGAAAGAATATTGGTGATTAAGAACAAACCCCTCATCTTACAGAGAGAGAAATTTTACAAAGGTCAAGAAATATGAAGTGATTTGTCGAAGGTCATACAGATAGAAGGGTAGCTAGGTGGTGCAGTGGATAGAGCCCCAATGCAGGAGTCAGGAGGACCTGGGTTCAAATCTCACCTCAGACACTTGACATTCACTAGCTGTGTGACCTTGGGCAAGTCACTTAACCCCAAAATGTCTCATCCTGGGTCATCTCCAGTCATCCTGATGAATATCTGGTCACTGGATTCAGATGGCTCAGGAGGAGAAGTGAGGCTGGTGACCTGCACAGCCCTTCTTCTCTGAAAACAAAGTGAAGTGCAAGTCATGTCATTATTTCTCTGCTGGCATGGTTTTCTTCGGCAATGAAGGACACACACACGCACACACACACAGAGCCAGAATTTGAGCCCAGGTCTTCTGACTTATATTCTTTCTTCTTTCCTCCCTTTCTCTTTATATCTCATACTTCTCTTTTTTGTGTATTTATTCTGTTTCTTTATATCTATCTGTGTCTGTTTTCCTGTCTCTTTCATCTTTTTTATATGATCTAATGAATTTACCTCTCTGCCTATCTCTGTCTCTCCCTTCCCTTACCTGTTTCTCTGTTCTTCTTCCTTTCTCTCTCCCTCTTATGATTGCTGATTAGTCAAATCCTCCATTTAAGGAAGGAGACTTGAAAGATTTAATCTTAAATTCTATTCTATCAATATTTGGGGATTCTCCTTTTGTCATCCAACATGTTAGCTATCCTTCTTACTGTTGTACTTTCTGCATAGCCTCCTAACAATTAGAACTATCCAAAAGTGGAAGTGTTGAGGTCTGAGGGGTGCCAGGGATTCCGAGATACCAACACTCTGGGTCCTGCTTGGATGAATTCAATTCAAGACTTCTTAAAGTCAAAGAAAAACAAAGTTTATTAAAGATTTGCCATATTGGGTTGACTCTTAAGGAGCCTAAGCATTTATAATGCTTGTATTCACAAGGGGGCCCAGATAGAATCTCAGCTAGACACAGTTTGAGCTGGATTGAATCTGAGCACTTTTATGGAAGCAAGAGGGAACTTAAATACAGAAAAGACTGTAGGAGGGCTCTGGGGGTGGTCTGGTAGTCTAGGGTGATAGGAGGAGGGGTTTAGGGAGGGTCTTGAGGAGAAGTCCAAGGAGCACCTCAGTGGGGCTGGGGTGACTGGTCAAAGGTTGGAAACAGCTGGAGGCAATCAGGAGATATCAGACAGTGAAGGGTTTGGGTCCAAAGCAGGTGGGACAATCCAGAGGTCTTGATGGGAATGACCAGTACGCTGGGGCAAATACAGATTGAGAATCTCAGGAGGATCTTGATGGGAGTGGTCAGCAGCCTGGGGGATGTGGTTTTGGTAGGATCAAGGGTGGGGAGTACAACCCAAACCTAGGCACAGTGACAATGAAATGCCCATGTGCTTCCAGAGACTGCCAGATCAAATGAGAAGATTAGATTTGGGTAAGAAAGGCCAGATTATGTGAGAAGATTCAAGGGGAGTTCAAGGAGGCTCCCAGAGTCTGAACCCCATCTGAAGGAATTATTTTTGGAGGTAGTAGGTTCCCCTTCACTGAACTCTTCAAGAAAACACTGGAAAACAGTTTGTTGAATCCATTATAGATGATGTCCCTGTTCATGCATCATTTGAACTAGATAACTTCTGAGATCCCTTCCGACTCTGAGGGTCTGAGTACTGTTCCGTGTGATGTAGGCTATGCTACATGATATTTCAAAATGGTATTTTGTGTTAATGGGCCTACAGATGTAGTAATAGGACACCAAAATGTTGAAGGAGACCAATTCTACTTCTCTCCCCCAATGTCACTGGCTAGTTAGTTGTCAGTCAAAATGTTATCCAGTGATTTTGGTTGATTATACTCTTTGCCTTGTTTGGACACATCAAGAAGATGGAGAACACTGGAAGAATCCTAGGCAGCAGTCAGAAAATTCAAAGTGAGGACTTTTCTAACAGTAGTGGATGCTACCCGATCCCTAAACTTAACATTTCCTTTGATTCAACAACTATATTTTTAATTTAATCACAATTATATTTTCATGTGCAAAACCCCATGCTAAGAAAAATTAAACCAGACAAAATAGTTTGTTCCTGTCAAGCGACTTGTTATGTGGTTCACATTATCATATGATTAAGGCAGGGGGAAGGCATGGGTGACCACATTTAATAGTCTGGAGGGCTGGGTTCAAAGAGAGAGAGCAAGACAGAAGCAAGTGTAGAATCCAGGAGTTCTGACTCTTGTCCTTTTTGATTTCTATGTAACAAGGGCCTCCTACTGTCTCTTTTTTTTCTTTTCCAAGTCAAAGAAGGCAGGCTTTATTACACTGAACCGAGGTGTAGTTTACTGTTGGTGTTTTCTAGAAGGAGGGATAGGGCTCCAGAGTCAGTCAGTCTGCAAATATTTCTTAAGTGCTTGCTATGTGTCCAACTCACTGTGCTATGAAAGTAAGGTAACAAAGAGGCCCTGTCCTCAGGAAGCTGACATTCTATTGGGGAACAGACCGCCAGTGATGGTCAATCCATAAAAAGTCCTGGAGTCAGGAGGTGGGGTTTGTTTTCCAGGAACTGCAAACAGGGTCGGGTAGAGACAGTAAGGTTGGACTGAGCTCGGTGGCCACCCAGCCCAAGAGATCAGAGAGGAGGTCCCCCTACTCTTTCTGAGTGAAGGCGCTACCCACCTCCTCCAGTGGCTTCTTTTGGTGCAGAGACAGCACTTCTGCCTTCCTGTTTGTGTGAACACCTGGCTGGTGGCTGACTTGGAAGGACAAAGAGGCCCCGCAGTACTGGATTCCCCAGCCGACTGTCTCTTGACTAGGGGCAGAGACAAAAGAAGAAGAGGCTAAGTTCTCAGTGGCCTCTCTGGCCTCTTTTTAGTGGCCCAGGACAAACACCTCCCGCTCTTAGGCCTGGTGTTTCCTCTCCTCGGGTGCTCAGCAAGACGGGCTACGCGGGGTAAGTCCCTGGCGTCAGCATCTCCAGCTTGGACTCTGTGATGCAGTGGGGCCTTGCAGGATGATGGGCAAGGTGGTGTTGCCCAGGTGCAGGGATGGAGCAGGTGGGGCAGTAGAGTGGTGAAGACGTCATCCACCTCCTGTGGGTTAGGTGTGAGGTCCCGGGGAGGGCCCCCCTTGGGCAATGACAGGATGGCACCCTACACGTTCTATTCCTGGATCGGCAGGACTAGGTCTTCCCTCGTCACCTGGAGAGCTGTCAGCAATATCCAGGTCCTGAGGGTCACACTTGCCCCTGCTCGTACCTCCCTGGGAGGTGGCTGGAACCGAGAGTGTGGAGCAGGGATGCTTTTCCATGCAGGCCCTGAGGCCTGCGCCTCCAAGGCCTTATTGCATCTGGCCATGGGGTCTTCCAGTAAATGCTGGCAGCACAGTCTGGATGAGGAGTGGCAAGTGACCACCCCGGGGCTGGGCTATCTGCTCACCAGGCACAGGGTGGGCAGCACGGCACTTAGGAGCTCTGGGCCCATCATGGCAGCTGCCAGAGCAGGGGGGTGGGCCAGGCAGGGTGGAGTAGGGGTTCTGGCCCGAGGAGGGTTCTGGAGAGCCTGGGCCCAGCACCAGAGGATGTGTGTGTGTGTGTGTGTGTGTGTGTCTTAGAAATTTTCAGCAGTTTAAGTTTATGGATGCCTCAGAAACACATTTTATGCATAAAATTAACCACATAGGGTTACAATGGAAAACAATTATATTAAAAAAAAAAAAAAAAAAAAAGGTCGTGGATCCCAGGTTAGGAAGCTTTGAAATAGAATGTAAGCCCCTTGAAGGGACAGATAATTCCTTTTTTTTTTCCTTTTTTTTTTTTTTGACTCCCCTTGCTCCTGGGCCAGCCCCTGGCACACAGGCACTCCCTAAATGCCTGTTTATTTAACTGGATTGAACAATGCTGTCAGGGATAAAGAATGCTTTCACCCAAATCTTTGGTAAGACTTTGATAAGTTCTCAAAACTTGCTCTTAAATTGCCTTTTGACTTGTTCTCTTGGTGGAATGTCCCAATTTCCTTTTTTTTTAAACTTCTAATTTGTATATTCAATGCCATTTCAATTAAATTATCAAAAATATTTTACTGAATTAGAAAAAAATTAACAAAATTCATTTTGAAGAACAAAAGGTCAAGAATATCGAAGGAATTAATGAAAAAATGCAAAGGAGGGAGGTTTAACGGTAGCAGATCTTAAACTATATTATAAGGGGTATGATCAAAACTATTTGGTATTGACTAAGGAATAAAAGGGTAGATCAGTGGAACAGAGTAGACATACAATTTATAGCAGCAAATAAATATAGTAACCTTGTATTTGATGAGTGTAAAGATTTAAGTTTTGGGGATAAAAATTCATTTTTTGGTGAAAGTTGTTGGGAAAACTAGAAAGCACTCGCAGAAATTGGGCATAGATCTTACATCACTTAGCAAGAATTTTGGTTCGAACAGAATTTGTTATTGACTTTAAATATCTTATGCCATTTAATATAATTTATTTTCAGTTTTCAACATTCACTTCCACAAAATTTTGAATCACAAATTTTCTCCTCATCTCTCCCCTTCCCCCAACCCAGGACGGTGTGCACCCCAGCCACCCCTTCTCCAATCTGCACTTACTTCTATCATCCCCCCCTTTTCTCACATCCCCTTCCCCTCTATTTTCCTGTAGGGCAAGATAGATTTCTATACCTCATTGCCTGTACAACTTACTTCCCAGTTGCATGCTAAAACAATTTTTAACATTCATTTTCAAAGTTTTGAGTTCCTCATTCTCTGTCTTCCTCCCTCACTACCCACCGTCATTGAGAAAGCAAGCAGTTTGATATAGGTCATATATGTGTAGCCATGCAAAACACTTCCACAGCAGTTATGTTGCAAAAGACTAACCACATTCCTACATGGAAAGATGATATTTTTAACTCATGAGAACTTTCTCAGTATTAGGTAGTTAGAGGGAAAATATATATACATATATATATACATATATATATATAAAAAATATATATATATATGTGTGTGTGTGTGTGTGTGTGTGTGTGTGTGTGTGTGTTCAACTTTAATGAGTCCCTTATGGCTTTTCTTTCTTGTTTACCTTTTCATGCTTCTCTTGATTCTTGTATTTGAAAGTCAGATTTTCTATTCAGATCTGATCTTTTCAACAAGAATGCTTGGAAGTCCTCCATTTCATTAAAATTCCATTTTTCCCCCTGAAGTATTATATTCAGTTTTGCTGGGGAGGTGATTCTTGGTTTTAATCCTAACTCCTTTGACCTCTGGAATATCATATTCCAAGCCGTCTGATTCTGTAGTGTAGAAGCTTCTATATTCTGTGTTGTCTTGATTGTGTTTCCACAATACTTGAATTGTTTCTTTCTGGCTGCTTGTAATATTTTCTCGTTGGCCTGGGAACTCTGATTTGGCTACAATATTCCCAGGAGTTTTTCTTTGAGGATCTCTTTCAGGTGGTGATTGATGGATTCTTTTCATTTCTGTTTTACCCTCTGGTTCTAGACTATCAGGGCAGTTTTCCTTGATAATTTCTTGAAAGATGATGTCTAGACTCTTTTTTTGATCATGGTTTTCAGATAGACCAACAATTTTAAAATTATCTCTCCTAGACCTATTTTCCAGGTCAGTTGTTTTTCCAATGAGGTATTTCACATTGTCTTTTATTTTTTCATTCTTTTGGTTTTGTTTTATATTTTCTTGATTTTCATAAAGTCATTACCTTCCATCTGCTCCATTCTAATTTTTTAAGGAATTATATTCTTCAATGAACTTTTAGGCCTCCTTTTCCATTTTTTAAGGCCTTCTACTCTTCATTGGTTTTTTGGACCTCTTTTGCCATTTGGGTTGGTCTATTTTTAAAGATGTTATTTTCTTCAGCATTTTTTGAATCTCTTTTGGCAAGCTGTTGACTCATTTTTCATGATTTATCATTTACTTCTCCAGCTCCATTTCACAAATGAGGAACTGAGGCAAACAGGGGTAAGTGACTTTTCTGGGATCATACAACTAGTAAGTGTGTGAGGCCAGATTTGAACTCAGAAGGATGAATCTTAACCTGCTGTTGGTCTGCTTTGTTTATACTTTGTTTATCTTTGGGACTATGTCTCTTACTTTTGCCTTTGCTCTGTTTCCTGTGGTCTAGATTCTCACTGGGCCTGTGTGCTTCTGTGTGTTCTGGGAGGTAGGTGGGCTAGCCAGCATAGTGCAGAAACCCATGTTCTCTGTGTTGACTTTTGCTGCATTTCCAATGCAATGCTTTTGTCTTGTTCCTGCCACCAGGGAAGGGAAATAACCCCTATGCTTCTGAGGAGGCACAAGGGTAACTAAAATTGATTATTTCTAAGTCCTTCATTTCCTTTATGAACCAAGAACATAGCAGTACTTGGAAAGTTGTGACTAGCATAAGGGAAATTAAAAATTCATGCTTTAGGGTATAAGTTCTTCATATGTAGAAGTTAAGGAGGAAAAAGGAATGGTTTTCCAGGTGGCTTATATAGGATGGTCCACTTAAAGCAATATTGCATTAAATAGAATTGGTGTCTTCTGTGCCAGGCAAGATATGGGTATGGTTTCACATGATAGTCCTTTCATGGCTGCAAGGCTACTCTGGGCAAATCCTCATGCTTGAGATCATTGTAATGCACAGTAGTAAGAATTTGAAAAGAATTCTCCAACCAGTAACTTCATCACACAACACTCCCTGGAATGGCAAATACTTGAGTAAGTGGTTGGTGAATTTAGGAATTTCTCTTGAAGCATAAAATAGAAAAGAAGTGACATTGTATGGTAAATTTTCCAGGTACCAAAAGTAGTGCTGAATTGCTATAAGTGGTTAAAATTGTAGTTAGATAAATTTGCTTATTAAATATTTTTTTCTGAGAACTCCTACCTGAGACTGGTTTTTATTTTTTAGATGAAGAAACTGATTTTTTGAAGTTTATTAAAGCACAAACATAACGGATTACAAAGAAATTTTGACAAAAAACTTTGATGAAGGACTAATTAAAGCTGATAAAGTCAATAAGCAATGCAATTCAACACACTTTTTTTTTCCAAGAGGCACTTCTGAGGTTGATGAAGTTTAAATGATAAATATGCATTTGAAAAAAATCCCACAACACACATTTTCCTCCTCTGCTTCCAACAACTATTCTTTTTTTTAGTTTTACTTATTTATTTTTAGATTTTGATATTCATTTCCACAAACTTTTGAGTTCCAATTTTTCCCCCATCTCTCCCCTCCCCCCATCCCATAACACCTTGCATTCTAATTATCCCTTCCCTCAATATGCCCTCCCTTCTATCATACCTCACCCTTCCCTTATCCCCATCTTCTCTCTTTTCTTGTAGGGTCATGATAAATTTCTATACCTCACTACCTGTATTTCTTATTTCCCAGTTATATGCAATAACAGTTCTCAACATTGGTTTCTAATACTTTGAATTCCAACTTCTCTCCTTTCCTGCCTCCTTCCCCACCTATCCCTACTGAGAAAGTCAGCAATTCAATACAGGCTATCTATGTGTCATTTTACAAAAGACTTCCATAATAGTCATGTTGCCCTCCATCCTATCCTGTCCCCCGCTTTTTTCTATTCTCTCATTTTACCTTGTCCCTTCCCAAAAGTTTTAGTTACTCCCTTCTCCCATTTGCCCTCCCTTCTATCATTCCCCTCATCCCAGGTGTCCCCTTCTCCCCTACTTTCCTGTAGTGTAAGATAGATTTTCATACCAAATTTTGTGAGCATGTTATTCCCTCCTTATGTCATATGTGAAGAGAGTAAGCTTCACTTTTCCCCCTTACCTCTTCCCTTTACTCATCCATTGAAAAAGATTTTTCTTATCTCTTTTACAAGCAATAGTCTGCCCCATTCCATTTCTCCCTTTTTATTTCCAATATTTTCCTCTCTCACCCCTTAATTTTTTTATGGAGAAAAGTCTCAAGAGTTACAAATATTGTCTTTCCATGTAAGAATGCAAACCATTCAGCTTTAGAAAGTCCTTTATGATTTCTTTTTCCTGTTTACCTTTTCATGCTTTTTTTGATTCTTATGTTTGAAAGTCAAATTTTCTATTCAGGTCTGGTCTTTTCATCATTAATGCTTGAAAGTCCTCTGTATCGTTGAATGACCCTTTTTTTCCCCTGATGTATTATACTGGGTAGATGCTTCTTGATTTTAATCCCATTTCCTTTGACTTCTGGAATATATTCCAAGCCCTTAGATCCCTTAATGTAGAAGCTGCCAGGTCCTGTGTTATCTTTATTGTATTTTCACAATACTCAAATTGTTTCTTTCTAGCTGCTTGCAATATTTTCTCCTTGACCTGGGAACTCTGAAATTTGCCCACAATATTTCTAGAAGTTTTTCTTTTCAGGTCTCTTTCAGGAGGTGATCAGTGGATTCTTTCAATATTTACTTTGCCCTCTGGTTCTTGAATGTCAGGGCAATTTTCTTTGATAATTTCATGAAAGATAATATCTAGGCTCTTTTTTTGATCATGGCTTTCAGGTAGACCCATAATTTTTAAACTTTGTCTCCTGGATCTGTTTTCCAGGTCAGTTGTTTTTTCAATAAGATGTTTCACGTTATCTTCTATTTTTTCAAACTTTTGGTTTTGTTTTCTAACTTCTTGGTTTATCTCATAGTCATTAGCTTCCCTGAATTCTACTCTCATTTTTAAAGAACTATTTTCTTCAGTGAGCTTTTGAACCTCCTTTTCCATTTGTCTAATTCTGCTTTTTAAAGCCTTCTTCTCCTCGTTGACTTTTTGGACCTCTTTTTCCAATTGAGTTAGCCTATTTTTAAAGGTGTTCTTTTCCTCAGCATTTTTTTGGTACTCCTTTAGCAAGCTGCTAACTTGCTTTTCAAGCTCTTCTATGGCCTGAGCCCATTTCATATTCATTTTGGAGATACTGGAGGCAGAAGCCTTGACTTCCTCTGACAGTATTCATTGCTCTTCCTCATCTGAAAGGATGGAAAGAGATACCTATTCATCAAGAAAGTAACCTTCTATGGTCTTATTTTTTTTTCCCTTTTTTTTTCAGCATTTTCCCAGCCAGTTACTTGACTCCTCAAGCCTTTGTGAAGAGGAGGATTCCTCCTCCCCCCAGGACCATACTAAGGGTTGAGGTTCAGATCCTCTGCTCAGTTCCCCCAGAGATTTTAAGCTGAGCTGCCTGGACAATGGACCCAGGCTTCTTCTGTAGCTGCCTGCTGCTCGCTGCTGCTGCCACTGCCTCTACCACTGCCTGGTGCCAGTGCTGGGGGCGATGGTCTGCTCCCCTCTAACCCAGCTGGGAAAGCCCTCCCACACTGATCTTTGAAGCCTTCTTTGGTGTTTGTGGGTTGAGGGATCTGGGACCCTCCCTGTCGGGGAGTCTGCCTCAGAGGCCTGTTCTGGTCCTGTTCTTCCCTGTGCTGTGTGCCCAGGGCTGGGCTCCGCTCTGCTCAGCATCCCATGGGACAGATCTTTCCTGTCAGCCTTCCAGGTTACCTTTGGCTGGAAATCTCTTTCACTCTGTTGCTCTGTGTCTTCTGCTGCTCTAGAATTTGTTGAGAGTCATTTTTTATAAGTATTTTGTGGGCTGTGGGAGAAACACTAGAGTATATGCATCTTTCCATCCCCCTGAGACTGTTTTTAATCAACAATTCTTTCATAAGCCCACTCCTATACATATTTTCTATGAGAAATCAATAAGAGGCATGGTACTTTTATCTTAGTTTCACAACTGTTTTATTCAAGAGCTCTCTGTAGAAGAAGGAACTCAGTGGCAATGGTTTCTGGCTGTAATGGTAATTTAAATGGGAAGATCTTTCCCATGCACTAATAGGTCCATGTGACCTGCTTAAATTACATGGAAGTCTAAGTCACATATGGTTGGAGGAACTTGCTGACTGGGTGGAGTAAGAAGTGGGGAGCAGAACTGGGAGGAAGTTGGTGAGAGCTGTTAGGGTGGAGGGAGGAGAGGAAATAGGGAAGCAGTCACAGCTAGGCTCCTGAGTGTTTGTTTATAGGAAAACTCCAGCATGTGGTGGGGTTGGTGGGGGGGGGGGTGAGGCTTGGGAATCACTTTGTCCCCTGTAGTGCTAATGTGTATTGACTACTTGGTTCCTATGAGGGATTAGGATTTCTGGTGTTGGGATTTGACTTTCTGGTGTCTGAGTAAATCTTTTTCTTCTGCCTTCTATATGGAGAGTTTGTTATACTTTGTGATTCAGAACTATGCTGGTCCTTGGTGCTGTGAATATTGCCTTGGCAATACACTGGCCCAGAGGATTTTCCTTATTAGGAGAAAATTTCTCTGAACTACAAATTCCAGAAGGCTCTGGGCTACCTGTGTAAGAATACTGTACAAAAACTTGGTAGTGACTAGGTTAGAAAAGGATAGCCTGTGGAAAGTCTTGAGTGGAAGGCAATAAGGCTTATTATTATTGTTGTTATCATCATTATTTAGTAGGGAATAGATGGCAGCTAGGTGGCAGAGTGGATAGAGTGCTGGGCCTGAAGTCAGAAGACTCATCTTTGTGAATTCAAATCTTCACACACTTAGTAGCTGTATGACCCTGCACAAAATCACTTAACTCTGTTTGCCTTGGTTCCTCATCTGTAAAATGGAGCTGGAGAAGTAAATGGTAAACCACTCCAGTATCTTTGCCAAGAAAACCCCAGATGGAGTCTTGAAGAGGCAGGCATGGCTGAAATGACCGAACAACAATAAGAAGATAGAGGAGAAAGACATAGGGAGACAGGCTAGGTGGGAGGGTGGTGTGTGGAGGTGGTTGAGTTGGGAACATCACTCTCAGAATTACCCAACATTTCAGTATGGTCTCATATTCTCCTAGTTTCTATACTAGTTTCTATACTAGTTTCTATACTATAGTCTCTATAGTTTCTATACTAGTTTCTATAGTTCCCTATATAAGGAAGGGTACTTCCAGAAGTCTTGTGGTTTCAATATTTGCCTTCTTCCTATGCCAGGAGGAAACCGCAATGCTGTCCATACTATCCCCTGACTCTAGTGCTGACATTTTGCCCTGAGTGTCTTTAATGAAGGTAATTGGGAATTTGCCTGAGCTATGCTAGGATAGTGCTATACTGGGGTGATACTTCTCATGGAGCTAGCATATACCCTGGCCCTTCTGGTGGACCTACGATCAGGCACTTTAACTGACACATGGGACCTTGCCTCATACTGAAGGAAACCCACCAAGGAATCTCTGTTTATGCATGTCTTCCAGCAAGAAGCCAGAGTGTATGTGTCATTGGAAGTAGACTAATCATAGGGCCACTCGATGGGCCAGGGTGTATGCCCAGATCCATGGAAAGCTTTCAGTACAAGTACCACAGAGGACTCTTGATTGCTTTTTGCTTCATGTCCTGAGTGAAGAGTGATAGTGTGCCCAATACTTTTACCTTAGATGTTTATCTAGTATCTTCCTCTAATGATGGTAGGTGTGTTGTGGAGGTATCTGTATAAGACCAGAGTGGTTAAATATGATGGAACCTAGCACTAATTCCTTGCAACTTGAATTAACACCCTGCTATTTAACTTTTACTTTGCTATGATGTTTTATGATTTATTCTGGTTTGGTTGAGGAGAGATTCAATGGGAACAGGGATTTCTGATCTATGGATTTACAGTTATCCCTTTCACGTGGAGGGGGAGAGGGGGTAGTTCCCCCTACAATCTGGAAAATCTGTATAAAAAATTTTGGCCATCCCTTCATACCAGAGAAGTATGAATTTTTTTCTTTTACTTTTATAGGATGTTTGTAATACCTTATTATAAAATTTGGATTGATATTATATAATACTATACATATATTTTAGACATTTCTGAGTTGCAGAATGCTTTCTGTGTCATTTGCTGAGCTTTGGGTGCTGTCCATGGCTGCTGCAAAACTCCCCCCAAATTCCTATTTAATTTCTTATGCTGACTCATGATATATTGAAAGTACAACAGGTAACTGTAATAGAGGATTGCCTCATGATCAAATACTTGGGATAGCCCAAAGAAGATCAGTTTAGAAGGACTGGGTGTTTATTTTAAAATCTAAATATGCATAAGTATTTGTTAACCTTTTGTTCAGTGATACAATTGAAGATATTCTAGGCCAAAATGGTAGAACAGTAAGTGTGTGAAATAAACTGAACAAGATCTTTTACTGATAAGAGACATAAATTCATACTGTGATTCTTTGGGGAAAGGTTGTTGATATATACAGGGTATCTCAAAAGTCTCACTGTAGTTTTAAGCTCTTACGACCTAAAACTACACTAAGATATTTGGGTTACTCAACATGAGCAATTGCCTTGAGGACTGGTTTAACTGTTTTTGTATCCTACATGTATTCCAATAATAAGGGAATTTTTGTGTCACATCTAAAAATGAGTATGTGACCATTATGTGAGGGTGACCCTTGTGTCTCAACTCTAATGATATTTATGTGTTACGCAGTTTAAAATTAATACAAGATATTTACAAACTCTACTATAGCGTACTGCTGAGGATGTTTGTTTTTAAATTTGACCTATGAACTGATATAGAGGACTCCTGATAGGGAAACCCCCTCTACCTTTGTAGACCAGCACTTGAAGCAATTAATCTTGGAGAGTTGCCTTGGGTACATCTTTTTCTGGAGTCAAGCAACCAGTTTGTATAAGAACCTGATCCCTTTTCTTGCCTCTAAGGCTGGCTCACTATGCAGTATGCCAGGCTTTCTTTACAAGTAGTGACTTTTATCCAGGGAAAATTTTGAAAACTGTTTGCCAGTGGAGGTATCACCATTAGGAGGAAGAACAGTTAAATAAATGAATATCATCTGTGTTATCACTAAGGATTGAAAGTCATTATTCATAAAAAAAAGGAACAAAGTTTTGAATTATACTTCTGGTTACATTTATAATTTCAGAATTAAGAGAATCTGTTCAAGTCGTGATCATAGTAAATTAAAAGTGTTTGTATTTCATAAGTATGTTTGAATTTCACAAATGTATTTCACACCTGGCAGACAGGTACACAGTAACATTTATGATCAGTTTATTATGTAGTGTAGAGAAAAGGTTCTGAATTGGAAGTCAAGAAGTCTAGATTCTAGTCTCAGCCCTTCTTGTTAATTAGGTATATGATTAGGCAAATCACTTCATCATTCTGGGACCCAATTTCCCCATCTGTAGTGTGAAGAGATTGAAATTCATGATCTCTAAAGTTATGTCCAGCTTTCATAGTTTTTATTTTTGCAAATTAATTTAAAAAACAGCCATGAGAAAATATTTTAGTCAGAAATATAGTTAATTTTCTATTTTTTCTTTCTTGCTATAGACGTTAACATTCTTTCTTTGTGATTTTCAGGATCAACTTTATGCATTAATTGTGTCTCTCATTATCTTAAAAATATAGCTTTAAGCAAGTGTCATTCTTAACTAAACCAGTATCTTCATGTTGTAAGATTTTACTAAATGTCATCATTATAATATTTTTATTTCTGCTTTGGGATGGTTTTCTTGATGACACTTGTGACTTCTTTCACTAAGATGAAATCAAATAGATTTGCTACCAGTGAGTTGTAAAATACTACTGATTATTCTGGTTCTGGACAAATGGAATCTGATTTATTCATCTCCTGAAGTTCTGGAGACAGAAAATGCTCTTCTTTTAATGCTCATGAAACCATGACATTTGTTGCAAAAAGGGGAATAGAGCACATATCTTCCAACCTGTAAACTGATAGATATAGAGATATTTTCCATCCACGTTATGTGGCATGTAAATGGTATCAGTCAGTAATGTATTTTGGCCGAGATCATGGAATACAGCTGGTTCATGTGAAAAAATAGCACTAGTGGCTAATTGATGGAACTCAATACATTTTCTGTGTAGAGTTTTCATGAAGTCACATTGATTCACACACAGAATATATAATTTCCCTCCACTCTGACTTTCTACATTAATTCTATGAAACAAATACAGTAAAATTTCATTTTATTATGTGGGTCATGACCCAGGTTATTCCATAAAAATTGATTTCTTTTGAAAAACAAATTCTTAATTTGCCCCAAGATTTTTTCCTGGAACAAAAATGACAGATGGGACCTTGCCACGTAGTATTTTATCTACATAATTATGGGAGATAAAATATGCCAGCGTCTCTCCTTTCTCCTTTTAATAATGAATTGAGAGATATACAAATTCAATAAGAATGCATTAAAGTCTCATAAACATTTAGATCTATTTGACCAGTCATTCACTTTCCTTCCCTAAAGCCAACACTTCTGTTAGAATTGTCTTACAGAAAAAACAGATTTTTATTGTATTATGTCTTTTTTCCCTAATGACTTAATACACTTATTTTCCTCACTTTTATTTTTCCCTTTACCTAATATTTGTTACTGTCTGTTAATATAATTTTTTTGTGTCATAATGGTACCTTATTTCTAGCTATCACTGTTCAGTTTAATAATATTATCCTGTCCTGCTGGGTGACCCTCAGCAGTAGTTTGTGAAACATTTTCCTGTTGGTGACACTGCTTTTTACGACACCATGCTTCTTCACTTGGGTAGGATTTTCACTAGTTCACAGTAAGTGAGGCTTATGTTTACAATTCTTCTTGTCTTTTCTGTGCTCCCATTGTCCAGAAGTTTGTTAAAGGGTGGCATTTGATTAGTCCTAGGCACCATTACCCAAGTAAGAGTCAGAGAATAAAGAATAAATCATATTCTCACTGACCCACATTGTTTTTTCTTGAGAATTCTTGCATACTATCTTAGTTTTCTGCCATGGCAGTAGTATTCCTGTTTTTTTAAATAGCTCTCAAAATTCTTCAAATATGTTCAAATATCTTCAAATTGGAAATTTAGTACCTTAAAGACCTATAGAAAAGCAAATCAATGCACTTTAAAAATACATATAGAGCAAAAATGGAACCTCTTAATTCTGGTGCTACTAAGCCCTTGTCTTTTCGTTCTGGAACCCTTCCTCTGAGCTTCTGCCAGTCTAGACCATCCAAGGATTCACCGGTTCTATTGTATTCATGTTCATGGCAATTGCTTAGGATATGATAGGACCACTGTCCTTTTTGCTTCTTGTGGTTTGGGTATATTTAGTGATTTTCCCACTCTTTTCCTTTGCCAAATGACTCCTAATGCACTTTAAGGGTCTTGTCTATATTTTCCTTTAGTGAAATTTCTCTAGATGTATAAATCATGCATTTTTGAGGCCATTAGAATCCAGTTCATTAGCATCTGAAAATAAGTAAGACAACAACATAGTCACATTTCTCTTTGCTG
Source organism: Bettongia penicillata ogilbyi (assembly GCA_023548195.1). Classification (NCBI taxonomy): domain Eukaryota; kingdom Metazoa; phylum Chordata; class Mammalia; order Diprotodontia; family Potoroidae; genus Bettongia; species Bettongia penicillata. The sequence goes on along the minus strand of JAJHZJ010000401.1, from coordinate 1,595,575 downwards.
TGCAGAGATACGACTGGTCAAAACTAATTTCAGCTGCAGGGGTTTAGGTGATCCAAGGGCCAGAAAAGAAGATTAACTTGGAGGGAGATTCTTTGGGGAAGGCTACATTCAGTATGATTATTTTATAACCATAGACTGTATAACATGAAGAGGCCCAAGTCAACAGACTGTTATCGTTATTACTATCTTTTAACCTGTCTCTGTTTCTGGACCATTCAGCACCCTTTGGTCAGGTTTAAAACTGTTGATCTTCTTGGCTGAAATCACATATACCATCATGACCTGAAATTGCAGTTCGGAAAATTACTTGTTTAGAACCAAAAGGAAAAGTGTTATAAATAAATGTAGTTTTCTACTGTTCTTCCTCAGATGTCACTTATTTGGACTAAATTTACTTAAACTACTTTAACCTTTAAAAGAGAGGCCAGGAATTTCCCCTTTTCTCTTCTTTTGAAATACCTGGCTGACCTTCTGGTTTACAAAAAGGACACCATCATCTTGCAGAAGTTCATCCGCTCAAAATCAGAAGGAAAGGCTTCTACTTTGCACACATGTGCGTGCACACACACCGCACACAGACATGCAGGCACACACACAAACTTTGTTTCCTGAAGGAGTTTGAAGAAGAGACGTTAAAGGTGATTTATAAAGGTCCTAAACTGCAGAAGTCAAGACTATGTGTTAAATGCTCTCAATGGTAAGCTGAAGGGGGCCATTCCATATCTAAATGCTTTGTCATTCCTTCCCTTCCTCCATTTGTGATACCATGTACATTCAAAACTATGTAATGCAGTCATGTGCTGTCCTTCATATATGAAAGTGATGCCATAGACCCATACATAGTAGGGAGTAATTTTTTAGGCTTCTTTTCCCCCCAATAATGGTTTGGTTTTTTTTCACTGTTTAATGCACACATACTTGCACAGAATCTACTTCTGATCACTGAATTTGCCAGACAGTTAACCAAGGTTAATGATGAGCCACTTCAAGTTTTATAAAGCATGTAACGTATGTTATTTCATTTGATCCTCACAGTAACCCATTTTCCAGATGAGGAAAGTGAGACTAAGGAAGATTGGGTAGATTTTTGTAAAATAACTAAAGAATGTCTGAGGCAGGATTTAAATCCAGCTGACTCCAGCTTAGTGCTTCAGGAGACCACGGCTACTCAACTACCATCAGCTAGCTGGAAAGCTCTGTAGGACTGAAAAAATAGAACTGCAAATTCTCTTATGATCTGAGTTCCATGTGCTGTGTCCTGCAGACTTCAGATTAGTTGGGGCCTGGATTTGAGAGCCTGTTTCCAATCCCAGGATCAGAACCACATAGCCACTATGTGCTTCTGTTCTGGTTCCTGGCCCAATATGTAGCCTTTGGCCAAGACTGCTTGCCCTGGATTGCCTCCTGGGAGCCTAGGGATGGCCTTCAATACTTCTCCTTGCCTGGACTGTCACCCTTCAGCGCAGGTCTCCTCATTCAGCGTTGGATTTGTGACCTAGCTCTGGGGTATGAGTAACAGAGTTGCCAGTTGGCCAGCTGTGCTTTCTTCCTTCATAGCATCATATCCCATCTATCCTGTATTTTTTTTGCCATTTTTTTCCCTCTGGTACACAGCTATAGGCCACTTTCAGTTCCCAATCTGAAAGACTGCATGCGAGGGGCTCTCCTGGTTAGACATGATCACCAATGTCCACGGACCTCTCTGTCCCTCATGCTGATCCTGGACATGAAAAAGACACACTGCAATTTTTTGAAAATGGATTTCCCAATCACAACAGGATCTGATATATTTTTTTTGATTTTTGTAGGGGTTCTGATAAGAAATAGTTGGGTTATACTTCTTCCTCCTTCTCTACCATCTTGGCTGGTATCCTGGGTCAAAAGACAACATGTTAGTAATTTTCCTTGCATTTATTTGTGAAGTTTTTATAAAATGGTTGGATCAATTTACAACTCTGATATTTGTATTAGTAGTGGTGTGCTTATATTTCCATAATTCCTTAAAAATTTGCTGTTTTCTTCTTTTGTCATCTTTGATCGTTTCATAGCATTTTCTTAATAAGTTTTCTTAACTCCTTGTCTTCTGTTTCAGACTAATTTCTTAATAAAATATTTTTTCTCCCATATTTTATATCATTTATGAAAGCTCTGTGTGGTAATGGGAAGAATATTGAACTTGGCCAGCAGACCCTAGTCCTGCTATTTTCTTGTCTTGTGATCAAGGCAAGTCACTTAACCACTTCTGAACCTCATTGTATGGATACTGAAACCCAGGGACTTGAAGTGTCTTTCCTAACGTCTCATTGCTAGTTAACATCAAAGGCAGTTCTTCTTATTGCAGAGGCAGTACTTATTTTGTATTAGCTCCACTTCTTTTTTTCTATTTACCAAAAAAAATTTAAAACTAAGCAAAATAAATTTTTATTTCTATCTTGACCAATCTAGAAGTTCAAGGGCTACTTGGGGACCCAATGCCATTCTGGTTGATGCATGAGTTTTGATCTGCTCAGATTGTGATCTGCACTGTTTCATCCCTCTTTAGGGGAGGCAAGGCTTACCATATCAATGCCAAAACTTCATATGGACACCCAATTAGCTTGGCGCACTGTGACTCACAACTCCTACACCATCCCAGTTTAAGAGATCTACTGGCCTCGCTCTTGTCAGTAGCAGGGATTGCAGGCATGTGTTCCTGTATTTGGCACACCAACTCCATTTTACATTGTGGATCCATCTGATCTATTGGTTCAAAGTAACTGAGTTGGAATACAAGTTCTCTTCAGGACCCACAAACCATGCAGGTTTGCTTCTTGGTTGAAATTTTATTTAAGCTAATCCAACATAGTAAAGACCAGAACACAGGTTGGCTGATGATTTCAAATGTTTTTCTTTCTTCCCTTCAGATCAGTGGATATAGTAACAGTCTCAATTTTGTTGAACTTCATTTATATGTGCAGTATAGCACAGATCACCTCTATTGTACTATATCATAGTTTCAAGTTGCAGTGTAATACATACATACATAATATATATTCTTCATTTCATCTTATAAATAAAAATAAGGTCCCTACTATGGACAGTGTTGTGTAGTGTCTAGCCAGGAGGATTCTGAATTCTGCTCAGGATTTCTTTTTTTTTTTTAGAAGAAGACAAAAATTCACTAGTCCTAGATAGTTTTGTCTCTTTCTTATTGAATTTCTTTTTTTTCTCTGCACTTGTAAGTTTATTGAATTTAGGGATCTCTTGAGAAATTTCCTCTGCCAATGTGGATTGGTGACTTCTTTGCAATTTATAGTCTTGAGGAGTTGTCAGGGTCACTGTTAAGAGTTACCAGGGTCACACACTCAGTATATGGCAGAGATAGGACTTGAACCCAGGCCTTTTGGACTAAGAGCCCACTTCTCTACCCCTTTCTCTGTATTGCTTTGTTCATCACTAAGTTGTCCTAAACACTGGGATAACATTGTGGGAAGAGGGCACGTGGATATTTTGTACTTAAGTGTGTCCATGTTGTTCAACCAGAGTAGAATGTAAGCTTTTGGAAGGCGGAAACAGTTTCATTTTATTGTTGTCGTCTTTCTGCTTTTAGCCTCCAGCATGGATTTTGGTCCATGATTTGTACTTGTAGAATTGGTCTGAATTAGATTCTTGAGGCACTAATTATCGATGCCTTTTGTATACTTAGCACTGTAGTACGGTTTGGGAGAGTTCTTCCCACCTCTGACATGGGAACTCCATTTTAGTGACTACTGTATGGTTTTCTGTACTTATGTCTTTACTTCCATGATTTTATATGAAACATGACAGCATGAGCAATTTTTTTTAAATTAATGTAATTCTATGGGTTAAAAATCAGGTTATGTAAACACTTGAAATTAGGGACTGTGCTGGAGCTAGCATAGACTGAGTTGTAAGTGCCAATTGTTATATTTTCCATGTAAGCATTTACATCTCAGAAACTGTCAAATGCCACAAATCAGGGCTTGATTTATTGTCTTGTTGATTGTCTCAACTTATGAAACTGATGGATAAAATGTTAATGCCGATTAAATTTTACAAGTGTCATCTGTACATTTTTTTCCCAGAGAACCAAACAAATATCAACACATCCCATCCGAAAGGAAATCAGTCAAAATGTGATGACTCTGTAGCATCACATTTCCATAAAATCCAGGTTAAGAACCTCTGATCTAGTGTAAGATAATTCTACAGATGAAATTGATGTCCATACTGTCAGTTATGCATGGCAGTCTGATATACCCCTGATAGAGATGCTTGGCTCTTGACACACAGTAATAACCAGATGCGCAACCTGTAGTAGAATATCCCAACCTCATATTGGTTTGATCAGCGCAGTCAGACACATTGAAACTTGACCCTAGCATAGTGATGTCGTTTTGTTCCTCTTCAAGAATGGACAATAACCAATCAATAACCAGATAAAGGGCAGCTAGATGGCACAGTGGCTAAAGTGTAGGGCCTGGAAACAGGAAGACTTTATCTTCCTGAGCTCAAATCTGGTCTCAGACACTTATTAGCTGTGGAACCCTGGGCAAGCCATTTTACACTCTTTTCCTCAGTTTCCCCATCAGTAAAATGAGCTAGAGAAGGAAATGGCAAACTATTCTAGTATCTTTGCCAAGAAAACCCCACATAGGTCATGAAGAGTTGGATATGATTGAAAAATAATTCAGCAACAATAACACAATAACCATATAAATTTGGTGAAGATTACACTTCCATCTCACCACCCCACACTCCCAGAGGGACCTGGGAAACAGTCAAAGGAGCAGGGCAGAGAAGAAATCCAATGGCCGTGATGCAGATGAAATGTGTTTTCCCTCTCCTTATCGAGACAGCAGGTCATAAGAATAACTATCCTTTGATGGTGATCTGATGGGTCTGCTTATCTCTAGCCATTGCAGATAATTTTTTTTCTGAGATATTGGAGGAGGAGGGTATTGGGTAGCCAGTCTGACCTGATGGACTTAAAAATGTTATCTCCAACTATTGAAACCTGGTCTTGGAACAGGTTAACATTAATCAGCTTTTATTTAAGACTTTAGCTGTAGGGTACTTACCCTCTTTGCTCTTTAAGTATACTTGGGCAAAAAAAGCATGTACCCTTACAGAAGGACAATCTGAGATCCCCAAGGTAAGATAGCTTTTAAATGTCATAAATGATGCTAGAACCCACATTTTAAGATCACAAAATGCAGTAATCCAGCTGCAGTTGTTGCTATTGCTGCATTTAATGTGGGAAGGCGATAGGATACATTAGTAGCTATCATAATTTGAGTGAGAATGAGTAATTCCAAGCATGGTGGGCATATGTAAAAAATCTGTTAAGGATAGCCAAAAAGTCATTTCAAATGTGAGTTGAGGGAGCTTCACTCACTGATATAGGCCAACTAGCCTATTGTACACCAACCAGAAATAGTGGTAAGGTCTTGAGAGGCACATATTTATCTCAAGTTTTCACAAGTGTACAGTGGAGAAGGTGGTTGCTATTAGTCGCACATTGGACTTTTTTAATCACATCTGCCAACACAAATAGCAATCATCCTAAGTCACATAATTTTTAAGATAGAAAGTTGCTATAATAAAGGTTCCAGAATCCATGGTTCTTGCTGACATGGTCACAAGTGAAAACTTAGAAGTTAGCTTGAGGCATATTGTTAAAGTCCAAGTTTGATTTCAAGATCCTCCCCTTCACTAGTAGCTGGTCTCTTGTGCCACTGGTTTTCTTCCCTACCACCCTGTTGGCCATTTCAGAAGGCCCTACAGTAGTTTATCCTACCACCCATCTGAGTCTCCCCTCAATGGGTGCTGCCCATTCTTAAGATTTTCCTGTTACCTCCTCTCCAATCCTATAAGACCTGTCTGGCACTTGAATTTCCCAAAGCCCTGCTTGCTGATGTCTGATAACATCTGGACAATTAACTCACCTGAGAACTAAGTCTGTGATTACAATTTAATAAGTGATAATATATTAATATATTACTTCTCTCTCCTTTATTTTTTCTTCATGCCCTCCCTCTTCTTTCTCAGTGAAAAATAATTTATTATCATAGATCAAACATTGGGGCCACACCAAAAAAGGCAAAAACAGCCCTTGTCCTCAAGGAGCTTACATTTGAATGGAGAAGACAAACAATGATATTGTATGAGATCTCTACAAGAGATGTCTTGTAGAAGGTTTGGAGATTGATTTGGGGAAGAAATGAGTTCTGCCTTGGGAACGTTGAGTCTGAGATGCCTAAAGTGCATCCACTTTGAAGTGCTTAATAGGCTGTTGGTGATACAAGACTGGAGCAGGGAACATTTAGAGATATAGGAATCAAACTACACAGAGGTGATGATTGAATCCAAGGGAGTTAATGAGATTATAAAATGAGAGAGTGTAGAGACAAAAGAAGAGAGGTACTAGGACTGAGCCTTGGATAGCACCTACCATTGACGAGTATGCCAGGGTTAACATACAGCAGTGGAGACTGATAACAAGCAAATAAGGCTGGTGGGAGGATAATTGAGATAGAATGTTTCTTGAAAAGTCAGAGAAGAGAATATCCAAAAGAAGGTTATCTACGATGTTAAATGCTGCAGTGAGGTTTTGAAGGATGAGAAATGAAGAAATAACCATAGATTTATCAATTAAGAGGTTATTGATAACTTTGGAGAGAGCAGTGTAAATTCAATGAGATCAGAAGTCAGATTGCAAGAGATTTAGAAAATACAGGTGAGGAACTGCAGGCACCTCGTATAGACAATTGTTTTTTTTCCTAAGGAGTTGAGCTGAAAAGGAGATCGAAGATGACAGCAAACAGAAGTAGAATCAAATTAGGATTTTTTAAGGTTTGGGGACATAGAAACATTTGTGGGCAGCAGGGAAAAGTCAGCAAAAAGGGAGAGACTAAAGATTAGAAAGAGGGAATAGGAGTAGGACAGTTTTCTGGTAAAGACGAGAGAGATGGGAGTAATGGGCAGATGAAAATGAGATAAGAATGAAGGAAGAAAAGGGAGTTCTTGCTGAATGGCTTGCACTCTGGCGGGTGAAAAATGAGGTAAGGTCTTTAGCTGAGAGAGTAGGAGGAGGCTTGAGGAAAGATGAGGCTTGCCACAGCCTCTTCTAGGTAGTATGGTTTTTAACAGTTTTTCCAAATGAGAGGCTCCAACCCAAGGGTAGGACTGAGGAATCATGGAAAGTCAGTGGGAGATATATTTTGTTGAGCAGGTGGACCTTGCAATTGTCCAAAGCTCATTAAGTAGATCATTGACATTTTGCCCAAATGAAGAATGGGTGTTGAGTAAGGACTCTGAGCCCCTTAGTTGTAAAACTAGTGAGTGATTGAACTTCTGGTTTTAATTTCACATTTTGAACAGGGACTAAAAAACTTTCCAGTTCAGAAATTTTTCTTTCCAGTTCATTCTTTCCTTTGGAACTACACAGGCAAATGTAATTAAAGAGAAATTTTCTTACTCACAGGTTGTAGATTAGGCAATTGGCTTTTTCTTGTTTTCTAGACAAATTAAACTGACTAAAACACAGACAAAAGAGAAAAACTAGTTACTTAACCTCATGTCATCTCTGTGTTAATCTCTGACAGACTCATAGACAAGGCATTCATCTAAGAGGCCTCTCAAGATGACAATCTGTCTGGTATGCTTTGTCCGCAACCAGGGTTTTACCTGGAAATTTTAGTATTTTGTTGGCATCTCTCAGGTGCTTCTAGCTGATGCCCCCAGTGATAGCTCCTTGGGAAAATCAGTATCTGGTTCATGTCTTTTTAGATTCAGATTCCCAGAAAGAATTTAGGTTAACAAGATATTGAACACAGAAGAGGTCTTATTTGACTTGACAGTGTGCAACAGGCTTATGTTCCAGCCTTGTAATAATCAGGAAAACCCTTCTTCCATCTCAGGAGACCATTGGTGGTCTCTTTGGTGGCCTCTGTCATCCCTCAGTGACTTATACAGTTGACCAAGACTCATAGTGCCAATGAAAGGAAATCTGAATTGCTCTCCAGTGAATGTTGGTAATTGCTATATTGATTCTTTTTCCACTTTATAGATGTTTAGGTTGTTCAACCAATGGATGTGTCTCTAGGTGTGAGTCAAACTAGATATATGTGCTCTGTCATTTTCAATACAGGCAGTGAATCTTTTTCTTTAATATATACCAATGTATTCTAAACTTAAAGGCCAGCAAATATGGGTAACTATATACACAGACAAACAGAAAAACAAGATTGCACATGAAATCTCCATTACATATAGCTTACTTTAAAAATTAAAATTACACACACACACACTTCAATTATCCTATCATTTTGGAGGCAGCTAGCTAGTGCTGTAGATAGAGCACAGGGCCTAAAGTCAGGAAAACCTCAGTTCAAATATGTTTTTAGACACTCAATAGATGTGTGACTCTGGCAAGTCACTTAACCTGTTTGCTTCAGTTTCCTCAAGGGATAATAATAGCACCTATTTCATGGGATCGTAGAGAGGATTAAATGAGATAATGTTTGGAAAGTGCTTAGCAAAATGCCTGACGCTATAAATGCTATGTAAATACTTATTTTCTTCCCCTCCATTAAAAAAAAAGCACACCAAAAGACCAAAAATTTTGTAACAAATAATTATAGTCAAGCAAAACAAATTCACATATTAGCCACTTCTGAAAAATGAAAACTTGTTCCATACCATGAATTTATGACTTCTTTATTAAGAGGTGGGAAGCATGCTTCATCAGGGAGTCATGGTTCATCATAATTCTTAAGTCTTTTACATGTTTTATTTTATAATCTCTATAATCATTGTAAAAAAATATTTTTCTCCTAGCTCTGCTCACTGTACTGAGTATCATTTGGCATATTTCTTCCTAGGCTTCTCTGAATCCATCCATTCTCCTTGTTTTTTTCTATTCTGGATATATCCATATACCATGTTTATTCCCCACTTGATGGGAATATCCTTGGTTTCCAGTTTTTTGCAAAGACAAAAAGTATTACTACAGATATTTTTGTACATGTGTCCTTTACATCTTTCTTTGATCCCTTTGGAGTGTATTCCTTGTAGTGGTATAATTTTGTCAAAAGCGTGTGCAGAGTTTAGTGATAAGTAGCATTTTTAGGTCTATGAAATAATCTTTTGGTATGTTGTTATAGTATACATAAGTAAATACACTTAGGTAGTACTATAATTTTTATTATATTAGCATGGCCCAATCATGAATTATTAACATTTTTCTAATTATTTGTTTATTTCTGTCAAGACTTTTACTTGTATTCATATGGTTATTATGTGTGTTGGAATAAGGACTCTGAAAATGTTATATATTCTATAGTTATTTTGAATATAATTTCTTTTTCTTTTTTCTCTTCTTCTTTGGTTTTCTTGGCAGTATACAAAAAGCAAAACAAAGCTGGTTTGTGTGAGTTTATTTTATATCCTGAGATTTTGCACCTGAATCTCTTTCCTTTCTCTATTAGTAAGGATGTGTCTCTTTTCCCATGCTTCCAACTGACATTGTACCCTAGGTGAACGTCACCCATTCTAAAGGCCACATAAATATACAAACTTCTCTTCACCGTCTCTGTCTCCAGTTCTGATTCTCCCTGTTTCATGAGGTTGGTTTCCTGGTCTTCTTTTAAATATCTAGTCTGAAACATAAGGTGTCAATTCAGGGATCCTTAATGGTAGCATAATTTTGAAGCAGTGACTTGGGTTTGTGTCAGAGCAAAGACTGCAGTGAGAATTCACACTCTCTCTAGGAACCGATGGAGTGGAGGATTGGAGGAGAGGAACTTTCCCGACTTGTATTGACAAATTCTTCAATATTTTCAAAAGTTTTTGCTTAGCACTCAAAAAAATGGTAGAGAGAGGGGAAATATAAGGGCCAGAGTTCCGAGATGCCTACCATTCTTTCTAAAAAAATTTGTTGACTGTTGCTTTGATTAGTTTTTCTTTTCCTTTTTGAAATACTCTAAAAATATTTTATGCCAATTCTTGGCATTTTGACTGGATGATGTCCTAAAAGCAAAGTTCCTTCTTTCTGATTCTATGGCCTCAGCTACATTCCATTGCTACAGTAGACTGCATGAATTTAAAAGCTAACAGTAAACATAGGTGTCATGTGCAACAGCTGGGACCAATACTGTCTCAACCTGAACCAGTTTGTGTTGAAATTGATTCTAAACCCATCCCAGAAGAATAGCGCAAAAATATCTTATTATCTCTGATGGAAGGTTACATTCAGCAATAAGGGTGGTTCTAGGGAAAGGCTAAAGTAGTGAGTTCTCTTAGGAGGATTCAGTGGGCTCTGTGTAACAACTGTTGGGGTGAAGGGATGCTAGCTGGCTGGCAAATTCAAAATGGAAAAAGAGAAAGCAGAGTTCCAGTTCTGCCCAGCTGTGTGTGCCACTACTAATCCATCTGCAGAATAAGTCATTTGCTTTCTCTGAATGGGTTTGATGTAGCCTTGCCAGGAAGGCAGAGAGAGATATATCGTTCAGAGAATAGTTAAGGAGCAGGCTGCTCACCGATTTCCTTTTCTCCGTCCAAAAACATGCTTCTCTACTTTTTTTCTCCATTTAGCAATGATTGTTCTGAGCTTTTCTTGGTTAGGACAGTAAACTAGGATTTTCTGTAGCTTGGCCCTTTTTTTCTTTCCCAAATTGAGCGATGAAACTATAAATTTTTTTTACAACAATTAACTTGAAAATGATCATTGGAGATGTTAGACATTTTCTTTACCTTTGAAATAATGTTTTTTCTTGTGAACCTAATAATCTCAATGAAGGATATTGTACTTAGAGGCAATAAACTTGGGTTCAGATAACAGCTTTGCTATCAAGACTTTCAATATTTATATTTCTCACATTTTTCCATTTGTTGCATATAGTGCAATAATATTCCATAATATCTATATGTCACAACCTTTTTAGTTATTCCCCAGTTGTTTTGGCTTTTGCAGTAAGAAGCTCATCTCATCCAGAGTCAGTTGCTGGTCTGGTTTTAGCTGATTGTATAGATTTGTATAGCTTCTTAAACTTTTTCTGCTTGTGACCCTTTCAGCACTTCTTAAACTGTGGGTCTTCACCTTTGGCTGCTAAGCATATGATCAGTCTGATTTCTGTATTGACTATCTGGTGATGTCCATGTGTAGAGTCACATTTTGGGTTGTTGAAAAAGATTGTTATGACCAGCAAGTTATCTTGGCAGAATTCTTTTAGGCTCTGCCTGGCTTCATTTTGTTCTCTAAGGCCAAAATTGCCTTTTTCTTTCAATTATCTTTTTATTTCCTACTTTAGCATTCCCGTTCCCTATGACATGTAACACCTTTTTGGGTGTTATTTCCAGAACATGTTGTAAGTCTTCATTGAACTGACCATGGAATTGGTCTCTTTGACATCAGTGGTTGGAGTATAGACTTGCATTACTGTGATGTTGAATGGTTTGCCTTGTATTTGAACAGATAGTCATTTTTGAGACTATATACACCCTAATGCTACTTTTCTCACCCTTTTACTGGCTATGAGAGCTACTCTATTTCTTCTAAGAGATTCTTGCCTACAGTAGTTATATGTATTAATCTTCTGAATTAAATTCACCCGTTCTCATCTGTTTAAGTTCATTGACACCCATGATGTTGATGTTTAAACTTTCCATCTCCTTTTATCTACATCCAACTTACCTTGGTTCATATATCTTGCATTCCAGGTTCCTATGCAGTATTGCTCTTTCTATAGCATTGACTTTTATTTTATAACCAGATGCATCCACACCAGAGCTTCTTTTTGGCTTTGGCCCAGCTATTTCACTAGTACTGGAGATACTTGTAGTTGTCCTTCACTCTTCCCCAGTAGTTTATTGGACACATTCTGATGTTCTGATTTTCCAGTGTCAGCTCTCTTATCATTTTAGTACTGTCCATGAGGTTTTCTTGGCAACAATTCTGGAGTAGTTTGCCATTTGCTTCTCCATTGGATCACTTTTTTGTCAGAACTTTACACTGCAACCTTTCCATCTTGGATAACCTTGCACAACATAGCTCATACTTTCATTGATCTATACAAGCCCCTCTGTCACAACAAGGTAGTAATGGTGGGAGGGAAGGGGAGGATTTAAGGGATTCAATTTGGTAGATATAGTGTCTGAAGAATTATGAACATAGGTTCACTGTATTGTACAGGAGACAGTAACAAAAAGCATTCCAAAGAAAAAAAATAGCAAAAAACCAAAATGGTTATCTGATGAAACTTTACAAATGATTAAAAAAAGAAGAAAAGTGAAATGTAAAGGATAAAGGGAAAGTCATGCCCAACTGAATGCAGAATTCTAGAGAATAGCAAGGAGAGATTAAAAAGGTTTAATTAAATGATCAATGAAAAGAAATCGAAGAAAGGACAAATTATTGTGGAAAAGACAAAAGATCTCTTCAAGAAAATTAGAGATATCAAAAGAAAAATTTCATGTAAATATGGGCATGATGAAAGACAAAATGGTAGGAATGTAACAGAAGCAAAAGAGATTAAGAAATTAAGAAACTGCAAGAACACACAAAAGAACTCTAGAAGAAAAATCTTAGCATTACCAATAAACACAATGGTATGGTTATTGACCCAGACCTCCTGGATAATGAAGTCAAGTGGGTCTTAAGTGGGTCTTAAGAAGCATTGCTAACAATAAGACTAGGTGATGAAATTCCAGAGGAGCTATTTAAAATCCTAAAAGATGATGCTGTCAAAATGCTGCACGCAATAAGCCACCAAATTAGGAAAACTCAACAGCAGCCACTGGATTGGAAAAGATCAGTTTATGTCCCAGTCCTAAAGAAGGGTAATGCCAAGGAATGTTCAAATTACTGAACAAACATGAGCAAGGTTTTGCATAAGATTCTTCAAGCTAGGATTCAGCAATATGTGAACTGAGAATTAACAGAAGAGCATGACCTTCGGGAAACTTCAAAATTCGTTCCAAGCTAATTAACTGAAATAGTTGTGCTTTAGATTTCATCCTGTTTCTAAGTCCTTTCTTCATCCCTCAAGACCTATGTGAAGTGAAATGCCTTAAAGTATTGGGAGTTGATTAGGGGAATTTAGGGATTAACTTGATCAATTAGTAGGGTAGGTAAAACTTTTGTGTTCAAGGTGAGGGAAAGGGGGTTCTTTTAATTACATCTTCCCATGGAGGGTATGGAAATGTTCTTCAGCCCCTCTTGGAGGATGGTCTTCTTCACTGATTAAGGCTATCCTGAATGTAAATTGGCTCCTACTATTGAAGAATGAATTGTTTTGGAAGGAGACAGCCACTTCAATGGTTTATAAAAGGGCACCTATGTATTCCTTTTATTCTCTCAGCCTTTCATCTGAGAAGATCCTGAAAGCAGAATAGATCAAAGAGCACAACTTGGTTCAAAGGCAGGGGTTCCAACACCAGTTCTGCCGCCATGTTTTTCCACGTTTCTTTGTATTCATCATATTTATTGGTTGTGGCAATGGAATAACCCACCAAAAATTTAGTAAGAACCTGTGATAGTACCCATAAAGTATTAGGTGCTAGAGATAGGAAGTCAAGTTACAAATCCTATCCTTTATTTTTATCAGAAGAAACCACACATATATAGGATAAATATAAAAGAGAAAGGAACTAGCAGCTGGGTTGGGGAGTGGGGACAGGAATCAGGAAAGGACTCATGTTAGATATTGTATTTCTTATGTAGGATGTTGTGCTTGGGGTGAGGGAGAGTAAATAAGGTGAGTTATGAGGCATTTTGCTTAGTGCATTCTACCAGGCATTATGCTAAAATCTTTACAGTTATTATCTCATGTCATCCTCTTACCAGTGCCATGAAGTAGGTGCTCCCTCATTTTATAGGTAAGGAAACTGAGGAAGACATGTTAAAGTGAGTTTCTGAGGTCAGATTTGAACTCAGGTCTTCCTGATGCCAGACCCAGAGGTCCATTGATTGCACCATCTCACTGCCTCTGAATTTTAAAGGAATCTAGGGGTTCTAAGAGGCAGAGACAAGAAGGAATTGCTTTCTATGTGTGAAGGAAGGCCTATAGAATGTCACCTCTGAATTCTTTCATTATGGTCCTAGGTCTTATTTTAGACAAGAGTGGCCACTTTTTCTATGTGTTGTTTGGCATAACTGGTATCAGTGTGAAAATGTTCTAACCAGAAGACTGGACAAAAATGAATGGAAACTCTAGACACTGGACAACTTCCAGAGACGAGTGAGGAGGGGTCCTTAACATGGTCTAGGAGCAAGGAGACCCAAGTTTCTAGTTCCAGTGCTGCCGTGGAATAACTCACTGTATGGAAACCAAGGATTCCAGCAATGGGAGCATTCTTGTTCTCTTGTTATGGAACTCAGGAGGTTACTCCTGAAACACAGTTTGATGTCTATAGATAGTAAGCTGCTCTAGCAATGATTGTTCAGCGCTGTTGCCTTTGCTGATGAAATCTTGTCCTAAGGATAGGACCTAGAAACAAGCCTAGCTGATAGAATTCAGAAAGTACTAAAGTACATATAGCATAGTTTCATTATTGCTTCCTTATACTGGTAAATATTCTGGTGACAATATGAGGTACAAACTGGACTTGGGCAGGCACCCATCAGTATTCTATATGAATCATACTATCAAAAGGGAGGGTAGGTGCCACAGCCCTCCTGCACTTTGATCTTTTCTTTTGACTCTGACAACACTCTCTAACTCTTGTTCCTTTTCCAACTATGAGTGAATGAATGATTTTTCACTCATGAAGCACTTACCATGTATCAAGAACTGCTGAATGCTGAAGATAAAAATAGAAAAAGTGAGATAGTCCCTGATCTCAAGAAACTTACACTAAATTGAGAAGACATGTGTAGGAGGGTTCAACTCCAGGGTGGGTAGAAAGGATTGAAAGTCCTAAAGCTACAACCACACCATGGAGAGCAGGGCCCAGGGATTTGGAGATTATAATAACAGGGCAAGTAGCATGACTGGAATATACTCTCTTCCACTCCAAGTAAAACACACTTTCTTCTCATAATTTGTTCCATTATTTTTCAGGGATGTCTGACGCTTCTTAACCACATTTGGTTTTTTTGGCAAAGATACTAGAATGATTTGCCATTTCCTTCTTCAGGTTATTTTTACAGATGAGAAAACTGAGATAAACAGTGTTAAATGGCTTGCCAGAGTTTCAAGCTAATAAGTGTGTGAGGCTGGATTTGAACTCAGGAAGATGAGTCTTCTTGACTCCAGGCCCAGCACTCTATCCACTATACCACCTAGCTGCCCCCCATACCCTGTATGGCCCATGAAACAGCCAATCTTACCACTCATACACCAACTTTTTTCTTACTCCCTGGCTCTCCAAAAGACCATTGGGAAAATGCTAGCACCTCAGTTACTTTTCCCAAAAGCTGATCCCAGATTAGCAAATGATGATAGGGAAGAGATTTTTTCCTTCATACTACAAATGGTGACACTTGTAGGCCTCTCCTGCTCCCAGCCTCCAGGACTAATTCAAATTTGAAGCTTCAGCAGTGTCCCAAATATGCTGACAGTTTACACAATAGCAGGAACTGTGCTTTACATATAGTAGACATTCAATGAATATTAATTATCTTATCAGTTGGATAATCAACATACCAGAAAATCAACATCCAAGATTAATGTAAATTACCTGCGTTTTTAAGTGCCTGGGTTCATATCACAGTGTACTAGCTGTTCTAAAAGACAAATAAAATGGGGCATATGCACCAAGCTTATTCACTTCTCTCTCCTCCATTTATGTACCCCAGTTTTCTTTCTGTCATCAATAAAAATGCACAATATTTATAGGAGCAAAATATATAAAGCCTCCCTTTCTCAAAGGACTCAGAAGAAAGAGTATCAGTATAAGTAGGTACACAATAGACATCTTACAAATGACCACAAAGATTCTTTTTTACACAAAATAGAAAAAATCAAATGCCAAAAAAAAAAAAACCCACCCAACTTCTGAAGTAAAATGAAGGGTTAGATGCTCCCTGACAAAATCAGAGAATAGAGAGAGAAGGGCAATATGGCGCTTTCAGCCATACGCACTGGTGCCCTTTCCCCTCATAACAGGGTGAGTTAAGGTGGAGTGTCATCCTTAACTTTGAATTTTGCTGCTTTTGTCAGTTTGTGTCACAACCTTAACATTATTTAAATGTACTTTTTTGTATTTAATATTCATATTCAGGTGTTCAAGCCATAATTTCTGTTAGTAAAAGTGACATTTCTTAAAGTTCATTATTTTTTCCACATAGAAATCTTAAGCATTAAAAAAAACAGACTTTAAATAATAGAACAGAAGTGTCTTCAGGCTAACAGCCTCCTCTATGATTTGTCATTTTAGTACTTGAGTATTTGGAAGAAATAAGTTTGATAACATGGAGAATCTTTTAGCTGTGTGATTAGCAGCTCCACAGTCAGAGTCCTGTGTCTTTGAGAGACCTTCACATCCAATGGAGAGCCTACAGACTGTGCCTTTGACTTTTTTGCTTGACATTTTCAAGCCAAGATGCACTATATAAAGTGTCCATTAAATTTTCTGGGGATTTCAAGTTATCACAGAGATGTATCTTGATGATAATTGAGACCCTGGCAGCTTGCATGGCACCTATCTATGGGGTGTCATATAAAGTACCCTAATGAAATCCACAAATTAATCACTCACCAACAGCAAGATTCTTCATGCTAAAGGAGGAAAAAAATGTCAAGCTAGTTGAGATATAATATGGTAAAAATATAGGTAAGTAGTAACAGATTATGAAAGTTTTAGTTTAATAGATTATAATGATTGCCTAGATTGACAGTATTCCTTCATTGTTAGAGAGATTGTCTTGAAGCTAGGAAGACGTGAATTTAACTCCAGCCTCTGATATATATTGGCTGGGTGACTCCAGTAGAAGCACTTATATTCTCATTGTCTCCAAGCATCAATGTGAGACTTTAAATTGATTCTTTGGTAGAGAAGTTTCACATAGGAATTCCCTATTCCAATAAAAACCAGGTCTAGTTAAATTAAAAAAAATATTTACCTATAGTTCATTTTTCTGGTGCTTTAGAATTCCTTCCTAGGAAGAAAGAATGGGTGTTGGTGCAAATTACATTAGAGGCTGGGATGGCAAGAAGTTCCTTGGCAGTTTCTGCCAGATGTGTACTGTTGAAGAAAACCTAATATACAAAGCTCTGATTTACAAAGTAGATGCAACAAGTAATGATCATTCATACTACAAACTGCTTTTTTTAACTCTTCTAAAAATTCACTACCAACAGCTTCCCTAGTGCATTGTTCAGTTTATAAGGATTCACTCTGTGTACAAGTTGACAGAAACACATAATAACACAGTTGTTATTATGATGGTAGCAAGTAATTTCCTCACTTCCATAGCTTGTATAATGTTTACAGTTGGATACATTAAAATATGCACAGTGAATATCTCATTTCTTTATGATTCTCAAGATAATGCTTACCTGCATTAAGAGATGTGTTTTTATTTTGTGTAACTATTTTCTCAGCTTGAAAATAGGCTGAAATCATTTCAGGCTCCACAAAAGTCCTAAAGACTACTCATGGCATGGACCACAGAACACACCACAAAGAACACTGACTCTAGAGTCAGAGGCCATGAGGTAAAAATCACATTTCTTAAACTCCTTAGAACCCTGTTTCCCCTTTAGTAAAATGAGTTGGGCTCAGATTAGATGGCCTCTGCATTGCCTTCTAGGTTTAGATCTGTAACCCTATGATTCCATGAGTGAACCATAGGTTCTCAAAAGGTATTCCAATGGAATATAATTCATAGCCATTTCAACCTAAGTGCAGAAGCTTCAAGTTCAATGCTGGTAACAGAGATTGTGCTTGCTCTTCAAAGATAAGTCTAGTTAAATATGGAAATGCTCAACACCAGTGGGTTAGCCAAAAGTAGACAAACCTTTGTTATGTCCATCCATGAAACAGAAAATTAAAAAGTGACCATTTGTCCTGTGATTCTCTTCCTGCTTTTAAAATGGCAGTCAAAACAGTGACCCCCCAAAAAAAATTGATGGCAGATGCTGAGAATCACAAATATTTTGGCATTAATTTCTGTTGTTACTCTAAATGTGGAAACTTAGTCCAGGTAGCATATTACTGGGGAAAAGCACCAGTATTAACGTTTTCCTTAAGTATGTTACCAGAAGACATAAAGGAGTTACAACGAAATGGAAGAATAGCTCAAGTTCTCCTTGGAGGGTCAAAGGGAGGAGCTAGTGAGTTGGCATCATCAAATGTCCAGAGGCAATGAGATATATCATTTCCTGTGTCACATGGACATTTGTTACTTACGTTGACAATAGGCAAAACAACTCAAGGTAACACCTAAAACCCTAATCAACAATGAAGCTATTTGGAGAGTATAGGTCAACATCTGTCACAGAGACTTTGAAGAACATGACAAGATTCTCTAAACCTAATCAACATATATGCCTTGATACTCAGTGACTTTGAAGTGAGGGTCATCACAGGGAGAAAATGAGAAAAGGGTAAAAATTTGAGAAATGAATCTAAAGTCTTACAGACTAAGAAGACATGTACCTATTCATCATGAATACTTTCTTTAAGAAATTATTTCTTTTTCCAAACTTCACTACTATTGTTGAGAGAGTTCACAGTTCACAGTCACCTGGGCTCAAAACCTAGGTGTCATCATTGACGTATCACCCTCACTGCCCAGATCTAATCTGTTGGTCAGTCCTGTTGAAACTTCCTTTGTAAATTCACACATATGCCTCTTCTCTTCAGTACTGACAGTACCCTAGTTCAGGCACTCATCTTCTCACACTTAGACCACTGTGTTGCAAGGGTCTTTGGGTTGCCCTCCTTTCCTCAAGCCTTTTTTCACCCACCACTCAGTTATGAATCTTCCTAAATCACAAATCTGACCATATAACCCCCCAAGCCCCAATAAACTCTAGTGTCTACTTATTTTCTCCAGGATAAAATATAAAATCCTGTCTTTGGCTTTTAAAGATCTTTGTAATCTGTCCTTTTCTGACCTTTCCAGCCTTCTTAACACTTAATTTCCCTCAGTTTACTCAGTGATTAAGTAACACTACACTCCTTGTTATTCCTGGCACAAAACACTCCATTTCCTAACTATCTGCATTTTTGTTGACTGTCTCTCATATCTGGAATTCTCTCTTTCCTCATCCCTATCTCCTGGCGTCCTTCAAGTCTCAGCTAAAATCTCACCTTCTGTAAAACGCCTTCCCAGTCTCTCTGAATACTGATGCATTCCTGCTGAGATTATTTATCATATATATAATTTATAATATATTCCTCTATATTGGAAATGTGATATAATAGTTGTATTACATTATATTAAAGTATGTATTACATTATATAAATTATATATTACATTATATTAAATATCACATATCAGTCTATATCATGTATAATGATGACATACACATGTGCAGTTGCAATTTGTGCATAGTTCTGTCAATTATTTCATGCCATTAGATTGCAAGCTCTTTGGGAGCAGTGACAGTTTTTGCCTCTCTTTGTATTCCTAGTGTTTTGAACAGTGCCTGACAACTGGTGGGTGTAAGCCTACTGATGCTACTAATGATATAATAAATGCTTGTTGACTGACTTGAGGAAAAAGAAAGAAGGTGATGGATCATTGAATCCCAGATAACACAAGACAATGACTAAAAAGCAGCATACATCCAGTTATTGATGAAAGAGTCATTTTGGAATCAGCTGCCTGTAATCAGAAAGCTGAATATAGCCAGAACCAGGTTTAAGATCAGCACCAATTGCAAAACTCAAAGAGCCTCCAGACTGACAGCTAGCAAATGCATTATCTCTATGCCAGGCACCTGATACATGGTAAACAAGAGTGATATCAGTTAGAGTACAAAATCATTTGTCGAATATTATGGAGACAAACTAAAGAAGATTGCAAGTGGCATTGCTTCATAAAATAGTGAAAAAAAATTAGTGAGGAGGATGTGAGCTTGCACAAAGCTTGGCACGAGATCCTTTGTAGAGCATTTATAGATGAAACTGGAAAGTGACCAGTGAAGAGATATCAAATAGGGCTGATTTATCCGCATTCCTATAATGAGCTCTTTTCATCATCAATGAGAGTGGCACTACCAAATTTGATCTCTGACATCTCAGTCCATAGTGTGTTATCAGAAGTAAAAATCACACCTAAGAAGATGAAGGCAAAAAGAGGGGTTGGACTAAATCAAATATATCCAAAATGATATGGATCTGTGCTGGGGGCAGTACAATTTTAAAGACTCTGAGGGACTGATTTTTCCAGATCTTTCAAAGAGAGGAGACTATGAAATAAAATTAAAAATTAAAAAAAATAAAGCCCTGCACAGATGGCATAATTACCAAAAGGGAAAAAATGCCACAGAAAACTACTGACCCATATGCCTACTTTCTTATTGCTATAAATCCTGTTATAATAACTTTTGCATGTATTGATGAAAATATGAGAAAGGAACTGGTACACTTTGGCAGATAATTTTATACAGTATTCTGTATCTTCAGTTACAAGGGTAACTGAAAGATATATAGAGGATATGAAGTTCTCCTATGTTTATTATCTATTGTTACACACACAAAAAAATTGTCATCATAGAGCAAAAAAAAAAAATTAATTATTAAATTAATGGAGGTGGAAAAAAGGAGTATTTTCCAAGCATGGAGAGAGAACAGAGGCTCACAGATGAGAAATGGAGCACTCTGTGTGCTACAGTAGTAGTCTAGTGGGGCTGTACTGTAAGGATTCTAAGAAACGGTAGAATGTTCAGTGGCCACAGCCCAGTAAACTGTCTCAGCAAATGGGCAAAACCAGGTAACTGACAAGCCTCAAACTTGTCAATGAGTTAGGAGAATGTCTACCTCAAGCATGTGAAGACTTCCCCTGGTAGAATGGGCCAATCCTACAGTAATAAAGGCAGTTAAAATGGGCATTGTGGAGAGCTTAGAGCTTGGTGAGACATCGAAGATGCCAAGGTCTTCCACTGTATCCAGAGATATCAAGGGTCATTTTGAATTTTGTTTTGCCAGTGAACTTTAATAACTCTGGAAAAGAGAGTATAGCCAATGACTTTTTGCATCTCTGCTTCACTTAAATCCATTTTCATGCACCAGTCAAGACATCACCCTGTGATGTTATTGGTGCTCTTTGAAAATGAAGACTAAGCAATTGTATTGTGTACATAGGGCATTACTAGCATTTAAGATGACTTCAGATGTAAGAAGTTCCACATTGCGAAGAACTTCAAATACAAAGAGAGGATTTTATATTTGATCCAGAGATCGTAGAGTTGTTTATTGAGTAAGATGTGACATAGGCAGACCCATGCATTTGGAAAATCATTTTGGCAGCTTCATGGAGGATGAATTAGAATAGGGAGAAGCTTCAGGTAGAAAAATTAAATAGGAAGATATTGCAGTGCTCCAGGACAGTGGAGATGAGGACCATGTGAGTGGAGAGGAGGTATACGTGGGAGAGATGGTAGAGATAGAAATGACAATGCCAGTTCGTTGACTTATAGATCCAGGGGCTATCTAGTTCTTTGGTATTTGGCTCCAGCTAACTATACTTGGTGATGCATTAGATAAGAGCATGGGCCCTGCAGTCAGGAGGACCTGAGTTCAAATCCCATCTTAGATACTAGCTGTGTGAACCTGGGCAAGTCACTTAACCCTGTTTGCCTCCTTATCTGCAAAACGAGCTGAGGAAGGAAATGGCAAACTGCTCTGGTATCTTTGCCGAGAAATTTCTAAATGGGGTCACAGAGAGTAGGACAAGACTGAAATGAAGCCACCACCACCACTACTTGGCCAGTATAACCAGAGAATCACTTAAGACATTTTAAGTTTGTTATCTGAACTACTTTTCTCCTGTTATTACTCCCATTCTTTTAGACTCAAGTAATTTGATTAATTGTGAGAAAATCCTTCAGGTTCTTTTTGTTTCCATGACGCCAACTGTGTTCCATACAAACCATGAGATATGGGTGGTTCTTTGTCCTACTTCTCTCCCCTAGCCTTTATTCTTGATAGAAACAAAATCAGTCTTCTTCATCCTCTTCATTTTTATAACTAAATCACCAAAATCTTTTTTATAAACCAAAGTTTAGTATCTATTAGCATCGCAGGAGCTGATGTTTTATGGATCGATTATTGTTGACTCATTGGAAATGAATAGGCAGTTTTGTTTCAGGTGATGATCAGTCCTAGCATCTCCTTCCTCCTTTAAAGGAAGCAAAAATAAGCTCTTTCAGGGGGCTTTTAGTAGGGAAAAAAGTTCACTTATTGCTATTGTAGAAAAGAGTCAGATATTTCCACCCCTAAGAGAATTCCTGGAGAATTTTCCTGGATAGGGTTATGCTACCATGTGTGACTATGACCTTCAGTCTATAAGCAAGAGAATCAACAATTGAGTCCCCTTTCCAAGCCTCCAGTCATGCTGTTCCCTTCAAAAGGAATGCCTTTCCTGATCCTTCTGCCTAATCAAATCTCCTCATCCTTTTAGGCTCATGTTAAGTTCAACCCAATTTATGAAACCTTCCCTGACTATGCTAGGCTTTATTGATGTCTCTTCTTCTGAACTTTTATAGCAATTATTACCATACCACACAACTTAGTCTTTAGTTATATACTGCCTAGTATTGCCCCAATCCTTATCCCAAGTTTTGTTAGTTACTGTTTCATGTCTCTCAGTCTTATATTCCAAACATATTATAAGCTGCTTGAGAGCAGGGATCTTGACCTTATGTTTTCTTTATCCTTCAGAGCATTTAATACTGTTCTGAGTCTAGAGCAGGAATTGAGCAAATACTGATTGATTGATTCTTTGGGTGATGTTGCTGCAATATTTCATAATCATTTGATTTCTTTGTGAAATCCTAGCAAATTATTTGTGTTTCTTTAATAATGCAAACTCCTTAGTAGAAGCGATTTGTATTCTGTATGTCTTACGCAGAGTTCCTTGGGACCCTTAATAGAAGTGAAATATATTATAAATATTTTATAATACATAACAGTTGTTTATGTATAATTATAATATATAATAATTAATAAAATATATTTTATGAAATATTTGTATATACAATGTTTGCTAAAGCTTATACTTATTATTTCATTAAAAATCACTTAGGAGGCACAGTAGTTTAACAAGTTAATGATGAGAGCACAATATTCTTTGTTTCTCCAGTTTGGTAGAAATGATTATGTTACAGTTTAGCAGAATTGTCACAGATGACTGGTAACAATAGGAGTTTTTCTTTTTAATATCCAGGATTTTTAAACTCTAAATAAATTTCACATCGTGTTGATCATATTATTAACACAATGAGCTTAGTTACAGTCTATTCAGTTCTAATCCTTTAGGAATTTGGTTCCAAAGAGAATGCAACCAGTAGAATGTGAAACATCAGTGACTCAGCCTTTTAAACCAGATTTGTATATTTTCCCTCCAGATGACAGGTACAGGATGTTAACCCTATTAGCCATGCAACTGTCCAGGTAAATAATCCTATTACATATACAAACCAAGGCAAAACTGATTTTTAGTACTCTTGGGCAGGGAGAGGGCAAGAAATTAAATGTTTTCCTCAAACCAGAGTCCCCTGGCAATATATGTCAAAATCAGCCCCAAGTGAAACTTGATGTCGGGGAATCTTATTTATCTTTATTCTTTAGACAATTTTCACTTTCTCTGGCCTCGTTTGTAACCAGGTTGTAACTTATATGACAAAACTTTGATTTTTACCAAACTTCATTAACATTCATCTCTTGTGCCTATGAGGCATTTCTGGGTAGATTCTTTTTTTTTTTTTTTTTTGGCTCTATAGGGAGGAAGTTGTTTGAAGTAAAGAGAAAATATTTCCCCAACAAAGTATATAGGTTGGGGCTGTGGCCTCAGGAAACCAATGTGTCAAGGAAACTTTGTACATTGAGTTTTAATGTAAAGCTCTGAAGAAACTTAATACTTCTCTGCTAGAGTCATAACATTATATGCTCAGTGCTGTGCCCTAGTGAGCCACTATCACATGCAATGCTGTGCTTTTCTATTAAATTAAAAGATGAAATTAAATTATCACCTAATTCTTGGCAAGACATAGAAGAGAATTATGGGTTGTTAAGCTTCTCCTAAGAATGACTTAGCTTTGTTAATTTCTTCTGCCTCTGCTAAGGAAAATGACAGACAGCCAATGCACACATCTTGGATTTCACAATCGCTCCTAAATTGTCTCATGCTCAATCAGATAGATTGTCCTAGCTTATAGGCCAAACCACAATTAAATAGACTTTTCTCTAGTGAGAACTCTGACAGCCCATTCCCCTAGCCTGCCCTTATTTAGTCAGAGTTGTTTTGTCTACAGTCTTCTGGGTGACCCTAATTGAGTGGTCGTTCCATATCTGAAAGTGTGTAAATATTAACTAGTTTATAAACTATGTCATCCTATCTTGTAGCCATAAAGTAGAAAATATAAAAAAGAATTATCATTGTGGTATTGTGTGTGTTGTGTGTATTGTATATGTGTGTGTTGAGGGTGTTTATTTAAACGTCTGTCTTCTTATTGCCAGTGTTTTCTGAAGAATGGAATTCGACAAACAGCTGTTCCCATCCTGAGCCATCATGAGCCATCTCTAGTCCTAACTACATCCTATCCTGTCCTGGCAACACCATAAAAATAAATCTTTCTCTAGGAAAAAAAGTGTGTTGTATGTAATATGTGTCAGGGTGGTGGTGTTGGTCCTCCTGTAATTGGCTCTTAATGGTAGTATCCAGAACCTGGATGGAAATTAAAGAAGGGGCATTTTCATTGTTCCATCTACTTTGTGTTCAAAAGAAATAACTTGTAAAGCACTTTGCAAACTTTAAAGTACTATGTAAGTGCTGTTATTATTATATTACAATTCATTTTATTTCTTTAAGGGAATAAGTACTTGAACATTCAAGTTTTGCCAGTGACTTGGGCTATTCTCATTGCCCTTATTTCCCATCAGATTCAGTAGTGAACTACCTGTTCTGAACTACCAAGTAGCTGGTATGTAAGTGCAACTAGTAGAGTTTAACATCTCAAGTCTGTAAATTCATTAATGGTTGGATATATCCAGAGATCTGAGAGCCTATAGTGTTAGTTAACCAAGAGAACTAGGTTCTAGGGGATCACTGATGCACACTGGGAGCTTTGGGGCAATCCAGAGTGCCAAGTAAGGTAGCACATGAGCCATGTTAGTAATTACGTGTTGTTGGGGCAGCTAAGTAGGTTAATTTTCTGGTACCTGTGTACATAGCAAATACTTTAGGTATTTTCAAAAAGAACTAGTAGATTATTAAATTCATCTTCAGATGAGATAATTCAAATTCTGATTTCTCCTTCATAGAGCAGCTGGCTGACTGCTTCTTTTATTTAGAAAGAAAAATGGATTTAATAGAAATAAACTGAAAGGTATTATTGGGACCCAAGATTAGTAGATCTTTTGGGTGTAGTGTGAACTATGTCTCAACACTTCTATAGGAGGAAATTAGGTATAGTAGTGAATTGAATGCTGGACTTGGAGTTAGGAAGATGAGTTCAAATCTGACTTCAGACACTATCTATATGAGCCTGGGTAAGCCATTACACCTCTCAGTCTTGGCCTCCTTATCTATAAAATTGGGATAACAACATCACTCACTTCCCAGGGTTGTTTTGAGACTTAGATGAGATATTATTTGTAAAGTGTTTTGCAAACCTTCATATGCTATATTAATGCTAGTTCTTCTTATATTATTATTCTATTAGGTGAAAATTCTATTGTAATATATTATTGTATCCTATTGAAATTGAAAACACTGGAATTGGAAGCACTTTCCTATTTGCAATGTCTAAATAAATGATTGTATATGAATATAATGGAATATTATTGTGCCATAAGAATGACAAAATAGACAGTTTCAGAGGAAACTTGGAAGTCTTGTATGAACTGATGCAGAGTCAAGTAAGCAGAAATAGGAAAACAATGTATACAATAATAATACATTATAGAGAAAAAGCAATTTTGCAAGACAGTACAACTCTGATTAAGGCAACGTTAAAGTGTAAGTTCAAAAGACTGAAGATGGAACAGAAGCCGCAAAACAACGGAGTGAAAGCAATTTCCAGCCCAAGACAGCCTGGAAAGCCAACAGGAAAGGTCTGTCTCACCAGATTCAGAGCAGAGTGCAGTCCATCCTTGGCTGGGATGAACAGGCAGGAGTGGAGCAGACTTCAGGGCGGAGAATCACGGGCAGCAGCTGAAGTCTCAGATTTCTCAACCCATAAATACCAAAGCTTCAAAGGTCAATGAGAAAGCTCTTTCATCGGGGGTAAGAAGGCAGCAGGGTCTAGCCCTACCTCCAGCCCCAGGGTGGCGGGACCCACTAGGGCAGCAGCGTCCACTTTTGGAGCCCTAGGCCTAAAGATCCTGGGAGAATTGAGTGGCCAATCTGAGTCTCAGTGCTGAGTTGGTGGTCCTGGGGTGAGGAAGAGCACTGACATGGTGGAGCTGGAGGTTTTGTGAAGAAGGAACCCTACTCGCAAATCCTGGATTGAGAAGCTTTTGGTTGCTCCCAGACCAGAGTTCAGGTCAGGAGAGGAGTAAACTCCTCTCTCTTGATTGTGCCACCTTGGAAGAACCAAGAACTTACAGGTCCCGAGAGTATACTCTCCCCTTAACAAAGGACTCAAAAGTCAAGTAACTGGCTGGGGAAAAAAATAAGACCAAAGAAGGTCACTTTCTTGGTGAACATTTTCTTCTATCCTTTTGGATGAGGAAGAACAAAGCATACATTTAGAGAAAGACATAAAAGTAAAGGCTTCTACATCCAGAACCTCCAAAAAAATATTCAATGGTCTCAGGCCATGGAAGAGTTCAGAAAGGATTTTTGAAAATCAAGTAAGAGAGGTAGAGGAAAAATTGGGATAAGAAATGACAGCAATGCAAGAAAATCAGGAAAAGTGAGTCAACAACCTGCTAAAGTAGACCCAAAAAATGCTGAAGAAAATAACACCTTTAAAAATAGATTAACCCAATGGGAAAATAGGTCCAAAAAAGCCAAATTAGCCAAATGGAAAAGGAGGTTCAAAATCTCACTGAAGAGAATAGTTCTTTAAAAATTAGAATGGAGTAGATGGAAGCTAATGACTTTATGGGAAACCAAGAAATTGCATAATTAGA
Source organism: Bettongia penicillata ogilbyi (assembly GCA_023548195.1). NCBI lineage: Eukaryota > Metazoa > Chordata > Mammalia > Diprotodontia > Potoroidae > Bettongia > Bettongia penicillata. Next base: position 1,568,323 of record JAJHZJ010000401.1, on the reverse strand, counting down.
TAACAAAACCAAAAGAATGACAAAATAGAAGATAATGCTCAGTATCTTATTGCAAAAACAACTGACCTGGAAAATAGATCTAGGAGAGATAATTTAATGAAAGCAATGATGAAAAAAAAAAGCCTAGACATCATCTTTCATGAAATTATCAAGGAAAACTGCCCTGATATTCTACAACCAGAGGATAAAATAGATATTGAAAGAATCCACCAATAACCTTCTGAAAGAGATCCAAAAAGAAAAATTCCTTGGGATAGTGTAGCCAAATTCCAGAGTTCCCAGGTCAAGGAGAAAATATTGCAAGCAGTCAGAAAGAAACAATTTGAGTGTTGTGGAAATACAATCAGGGTAATACAAGATCTAGCAGCTTCTATATTAAAGGATCAAAGGGCTTGGAATATGGTATTGCAGAAGTCAAAAAAACTAAGATTAAAACCAAGAATCACCTACCCAGCAAAACTGAGTATAATACTGCAGGGAAACAAATGGTCTTTCAATGAAATAGAGGACTTTCAAGCATTCTTGATGAACAGACCAGAGCTGAAGAGAAAATTTGACTTTCAAACACAAGAATCAAGAGAAGCATGAAAAGGTAAACAGGAAAGAAAAATCACAAGGGACTTACTAAAGTTGAACTGTTTCCTACATGGAAAGATCATATTTGTAACTCTTGAGACTTTTCTCAGTATTTGGGTAGTTGGAGGGATTATATACATATAGAGAGAGGGCACAGGGTAAGTTGAATAGGAAGGAATAATATCTAAAATAAAATTAAGGAGTGAGAGAGGAATATATTGGGAGGAGAAAGGGAGAAATGGAATGGGGCAAATTATCTCATAAAAGAAGTAAGAAAAAGCTTTGGAGGGGAAAAGAGAGGAGGTGAGAGGGAGAAAGTGAAGCTTACTCTCATTGTATTTGGCTTAAGGAGGGAATAACATACACACTCAATTTGGTATGAAAATCTATCTTACACTACAGGAAAGTAGTGTAAGATAAGTGGAGCGTGGGGGAGGGATGATAGAAGGGAAGGCAAATGTGAAGAGGGAGTAATTAGAACACTTTCAAAAAAGAGAATGGAAGAAATGAGGGGCAGGATAGGATGGAGGGAAATATAGTTAGTCTTTCACAACATGGCTATTATGGAAGACTTTTCCATAACTACAAGGATAAAGCCTATATTGAATTGCTTACCTTCTCAGTGGGGATGGGTGGGGAGGGGGAAGACAGGAGAGAAGTTGGGACTCAAAGTTTTAGGAATGAATATTGAGAATTGTTTTTGCACGCAACTAGGAAATAAGAAATATAAGTAATATGGTATAGAAATCTATCTTGCCCTACAATAAAAGAGAGAACATGGGGATAAGGAAAGAGAGGGGTGTGATAGAAGGGAGGGCAGATTGAGGGAAGGAGTAATTAGAATGCACAGTCTTGGGGTGGGGGGAGGGGAGAAATGGAAAGAAACTTTGGAGCTCAAAATATTGTAGAAATTAATGTTGAAAACTAAAAATAAGTAAATAAATTAAAAAAAAGACTGAAGATGAAATATGTCACTCATTTTCTACTGGTGAGGTCATGAACTTAAAGAGAGAGACATACATTTTCAAACATGGCTAATGTGGGAATTTGTTTTGTGGACTATGCATTTTTTCTGATTAAGACCTCCCTCCTTCTCTCTCTTCCCCTCCCATTCCTTTCCCTTCTTTCTCTTCCTTGTCTTCACTTAGCACAGTGTCTCATACATAGTGTTATATGAATATTAGCTGTATTATTTACTGAATGATACCTTTTCTACCACTTCTTACGTACAAATTATTGATGATAAGATGCTGGAGCCTACTTATATAATGTATCTCTCCATTGTTTTATACGTTAGGTATTTAATACTTCATTCTTGCATAATTCAAAATATTACTACAGAAAATGGCAGGAAAGCCCAGAGAAGAAAATTCTAAATCCAATGTTATCAAAAGTAGAAAATTCAGAATTTTAAAAATTTTTCTTGATGACAAAACAAAATCCCCAGTTGAGAAACAAACATGATTGGCAGTTGTAGAACTGAAAGTTTAACCAAATGCCTTGCTCATGCCACAAGGTCTTAAAATGACCTAAATTATAGCAATCTTACCTGGGCCCCTCAAAAGTTGAGGAGAGAAAAAGCCCTCAAACTTATTAATTTTCTTTCATATAAGGAGAAATATTTTCTGGGGGTCTTTAAAATCATTTTAAAACCTTCAATAACTGACTCATTTGTAACCACTGTTTACATTGTTACACATAATTGCAGTATCTAGCTGTGGAGTTTTTAGACCAGTCCCACTTCCACTGTGCTGCCTTCTCTTTATTCCAAACCATGATATGCAAACTATAGGCACAATGTCAGATCATCATATACTTTGCTTAAAAAATCTATTCATGGTTCAACTAGGGAGATATAAATCATCACATTTGTGACATTATTTGCGACATCTTTGTCCTCCATTATGAGCAAGGTGTGAACTAATCCATAAAGACTAAAATAAGAAGATGGCCATTTTGCCCATACTGTTCATTTCTCCTAATTCTTATGTATGTCTCATACCTCCTTTATTCATCACTTGTTGACATTTTTCTTAACTACAAGTTTAAAAGAGAAATATTTGCAAAGTTGATGGAGCATTGTTTGAACTGACTGTATTTTTGAAAATTTCAAGTGACAAATATGTTGTGCCATTAGAGGAGTTTTTACAGCCATTCATACAAATGTGCCAACACATGCAAAACCCACACATTCTTTGTGAAATAAAACAGGCCTAAGCATTGTGTGAACTCTTGGCATGGCACGGCTAAGTATTCCAAGACATGCCTATAGAGTACTATCTGTGCTGCCAAATTGAGAAACAACAAAGGAAAGAAATCATATGAATACACTGGTAAATATAAACTTGGTAAGGAGCTGTTTAGTATAAACTATTTTGGGAAAGAGCTGTGGAGTGTGATTCAAAGAATACATTTAAATGCTTTTTCCTTAGAGAAAATCATAATTTATTTTCCATACAAGCATGTATGAAAGCTGTGATTCACTTTCATTTTCCATTTTTGGGGGGAGTATATTTATGCTATAAAGGAAATGGGAATAAGCTTGAAGTTTAGGCTTAAATTAAAAGGACATAAGATATGAACTTAAAAAAATAGCATAAATTCTCTGCATATGGTGTTGCCCCACTTTAAGAAAAGACAATGCGGTATATGAAAATATACACTACTCAGATACATTAAGGGTGATGATTCATGTTTTAAAAATAAAATTCTTTTGTTTTGCTAAAAGATTAACCACCAAGTGCTATTCAATGAAAGCTCCTATAGTTCACTTAATACATAGAATTTTTAACATTTTAAGCTACACATAGCTTTTCAGGAACACATCTGGTATAGGAAGTAATAAAAAAAAAGCATATAAGTAAGTATCATAAGTACACATGGTTTTGATAATACTTAGAGAAGTCATGAATGATTTAAAAATTAATTTAAGTGATTTTAATTATATTCTAATTTATCTGCTGTACTAATTTCGGAATTCATTACCAATCAGCTGTAACATAGTCAAACTGGTTTTATTGCTGTTCCGTACACCATACGACACACAATTCTCCATCTCCATGCCTTTCTCCTGGCTTCTCCTCATGCCTGGATTAAATTACCTTCCTATATCCTCCTCTTGGAATTTCCTGGTTTCTTTCAAGTTTCAACTCAGTTGCCATGTTCTACATGAGGACTTTCTTGGTATTCTCAGTACCCTGCTTCTGGTGCCACCTCTCTTCCTGTGGCTACTTTGGATCACCTTAATGTGTTTTGCATATTTCTCCATCTATCAGCATGTATGTAGACATTTATATCTAACAAATGTGTAGTCAAAACAAATTAAGATATTGATAATATATGAGAACATATGTCTAGTTCTTTACCTTTAATCTACTTCTAGTGGAGAAATGATCTCTCTGCCAAGAAGTAGAAGATACACTTCATCATCAGTCTACTATAGTCATGATTGATTACTGCTTTAGTCAAAATTCTGAGTTACTTCAAATTTCTTTCTGCTCATGTGGTTGTGGTCATGATTTAAATTATTCTCCTAGTTTTGTCCACATAATTTTGCATGAGTTCATATGAGTTTTTCTATATTTTTCAGAATCTGTTGTAGCCAACATTTCTTAGGGTGCAAAAAGAATTCCATTGTATTCATATACCACATTTCCCCCCATTTCCTCATTGATGCGAACCTATTCTGTTTGAAAATACCCTTAAAGGGATATATTGAGAGTATACAGAAATGAAAGTGGTAATCACTAAAGTTCAATATGACTTCATCAACAACATAATTTCAAAACAAGAGAATCCTGTAGATGTAATATACTAAAATTTCAAAGGAAAATTTTGATGAAATTTCTTACTCTTGTGGACAAAAAGGAACGATATGGGTTAGATGTAGGTTATTTAGGCGTATTTAAAATACGTTGAACAGCCACACCTAAAAATAGCTGTTAATCTTGATTTGTAGAGACGTCTCTATTAGAAAACTCCAGAGATCTGCCTTTGGCTATGTTGTTAAAAATTATTTATTTTGATTTGCATAAAATAATCCATGATATATTTGTCAAACTTGCATATGACATAAATCTAGGAGTGATAGCACATTGGATGACAATCAGAATTCATAAAAACTTCAGCAGGCTAGAATGGTGGGCTAAATGTTATTAGGTGAAAGGTAATTGTGATAAATGTACAATTCTATACTCAAGAAGAACAACCACCACTGCCATCCAGACCAAGTTAACAAGTATAATAAGATGGTGGAGATAAAAGTTCCAATGAAAAGGATATGGGATTTTACTAGACTTTAAGGTAAATCAGAGTCACCTTTTTCAAAAGACAGGATGGAAAGCTGGTACAAACAGGTGACATTGAGAGCAATCTACAATTTTGGAGGAGTAAGAATCTTGCTATATTTTGTCCTGGTCGGACCACATATGGAATATTGTTCTCAAAGTTACATTTGAGGAAGGAACCTGTCAAATCTAAGTGCATCCAGAGTTGGGTGACCCAGATGTCAAGGAGGCCTGGATATCATATCAACCATTGGTCAATTGGAAGAAATGGACATTTAGATCTTGGACAAGAAAACTTAGGGAGGACATGATACTGTGTTTAAATATTTGAAGGATACTTATAAATAAGAGATAAAACTAGTTCTACTGGGCCTCACAGGGTAGAAATAGGAGCAATGGGCGAAAGTTGTAGAGAAGCAAAAACAAACAGGCAAACAAAATAAAGACAAGAAACCTCAATGTAAAGAAAAAAAACTTCCAACAATTAAAGCTGTGCAAATGTGATGTGGGCTATCTTGAAATATGGTGTGTTAATCCTCATTGGAAGTTTTCAAGGCAAGGATGGTTGATCAATTTTCATGTATGTTATTGAAGGGATGAATACTTAGCTGGGTCTTCTTCCCTATCTGGCATTGTATGATTCTTTGGCCTTACCCCACTCCCATACTCCTGAAACATTTCTCTCTAGATGAACTTTTCCTCATTTCCCACTACAAAATAGAAATTTTCTGCATGATCAGAAACCAACTCTTTAGCTGAACCAGAAGGTAGAGATCAGGGAGGTTAGTTACTTAGGGCTATAAGGAAAGGGTCATGTTAGCTGATATTTTTCTTCAGCAGTTCCCTTCCCCTTTTCACAGATTTATGGATCAAATCACACTAAATGTTCCATGATCAATTGACAAAATTTTTCTGGTTTTGTCAATGAGTCTTCTCTATACAACACAGAAGGATTATAAAAACAATGGAGGACATTAAGGAGAGGCATTATTGTAAATCTAGTGATGGATATCATCACGGTTGCAGAACAGGTGTGCTAAGGACCTTTTATAATTCAGGTGCAATTATCAAAAAATCTGAACTAACACCTGTAATAGTGCTTTGTGAGTAATTTATGAAAGCAGTTATTTTATGTTTACCCAGAATTCTGTATGTTGCTAGGGATCGCATTAGTCCCCACAGCAAGGAGCAGGGCAGTTAAAAAATGGAGTAGGTCTGCTCGCAGTACCACAGTCAACGTAAAAATAAAGAGTGGAAGGATGAAGCAGATTTCTTTTTGGAAGGGAGGAGAGCATTCTGCTCATCCTTCGATTTCTCTCTCTGTTAAGGTTCTATAGGACATATTGTTCCCTCACCCCAGGAAAGGAACGATGCAGCACACTGTGACATTAGTTCTATAATTTGTAGAGCTTATAGCAGCTAAAAAATAAAAATCACTTTAGTTGTCTGGCTATTGAGAAAAACTCAGAGCAAAGATGTTAGAAATTGTAAAAAGTGAGCGAGCTCACTCCTACTCTTACATTATCCTAGCAAAAACTTCAAACGCTCCTTTTTAGCATTTCTACCAGTATATTTAAAAACTTTTTTTTTTTTTTTTTCCAATACTGGGTTTCCCTTTCCTACCCAGGCTTAAAATGCAACATCTACTCATGGGCCTGGTCCCAATACTGATTGAGACAGATGCCTGAATCTATTCTCTTTTTCTGACCTGAGTCTGCCCACTCCTGGGAACTCACTATATGTTGGCTGGACTTGTTGCTCCCTATCACCCCTATGACAAAAATATAAAATCCTCTTGCCATTCACAGCCCTTTTCATAATTTTCTGGTCTTGTCATACCTCATTCCCTATCATATACTTTGTAGTCCAGTGATACTGACCTTTTTGCTGTTGTAAGAATGGGACATTCAGTTTTTAGCTCCTGGTGTTTTTAGTGGCCTTCCTCATGCAATTATTTCTCTTTTGGCCAGTGACCCTCAGGGTCTTCCCTTCCCAGTTTGTTTTTTTTTTTCTAATTAAAGGGGCCATACCTTGACTCACTTCTTAAAAAGGCCTATTCACTGAATGGGCATTGCCTCATTCAAAGTGAGAACCTGAAGGTTAGCCTAAAGGGGCCAGGGTCTCCCATTGCATCCTGGGTCATCTCTAGTCATCCTGATGAATCTCTGGTCACTGAATCCAGATGGCTGTGGAGGAGAAAGTGAGGCTGGTGACCTTGCACAGCCCTCCCTCACTCAAAGTCAACGGCAAGTCATATCATCATCTCCCAGATATCATGGTTCTCTCCAAGAACTAAGGACAAACACAACAGCCTTGAGGCTTCCTTGACTTCCTTCAAGTCCCAGCTAAAATCCTATCTTCTACAGCAAACCTTTCTTAAACTTTTCTCTTGATTCTAGTGTCTCACCTTTATTATTTCCTATTTATTCTGTACACATAGCTTATTTATATGCATTTCTTTGCTTGTGGACTCCCCATTAGACTGTTAACTCCTTGAGGACAGGGACTATCTTTCACCTCTTTTTGCATCTCCAGTTCTTCGCACGGTGCCTGTCGAAAAGTAGGCACTTAGAAGATGCTTTTTGAATGACTCACTGACTGAAGAGATCCTTGAAGTTGCTAATTTGCAGTTCAGAGCTTTTGAACTTAAGTGGTTTACTAACCCCAGCTCTGTTAGTAGCAAGTATTATAGGCTTGGAAAAACACACTAGATCAGTGTATTCTTAGGAAGATTTGGGCCAATTTCTTGGTCTTTAGAATTCTCTCATTGAAAAGTACACTGTTTGGTCCCTGTGATCTTGTTATCATTTTAAGCAGGTGTGCCAAATGTAAGTCACTTGTTAAACTACTTCATATTTAGAATTTGCAGACATCTACAATGTCCCTTTTGATGGAATGAAATACAGTTCTCCTCTTGGTTTGCCTGCAGGCATAGCCTTCTACCACACTTCAGAAAGAATTCCATTATCTTTTGTAGAAGCCTTGGGAAAATTTCAAAACGAATTGCTGGCTTTTTAACTAAAATGATTAATCCATCGAAAATCTCTATTGGAATTTATATCTAATGAAGTCAATTAGAGCCCACTGGAGTCACTGCAAAGGAAATCTTTCTTAGTTTATGAAGTTCTTCCAAGTCTTGGGAACTATTTGACCATTTCAACCGGAGCACATTCATAATCATGTGGGTCTTTGTGTCCTGGATTGCTTACTCTGTAATAATTAATGCAGAATTGGCTTGAACGCACGTATTGGAAACTGCTACAATTTGTCCTCATAGATTTATTGCAATTATCTAGCTCACTAACTACTTAAATATGCTTCCCAGAAGAACATATCTGAAAAGGCAACTCTCTTGTACTGTATTTTCAGGGCATGCCTGTGGTGAATGTCTTATTTTATTCCTTATTACAGAATCATGTTGGGTTTTTTTTTCAGGTGGTCCATGCTGTTCTTTTGCTTTTGTGTCAGGTGCCAAAATATTTCAAAAAGGCTGCCTACTTCTGCCATGTGTGATTTCTGATGTGTGATTTCTGTGGATGTCATTTTGCAATGCATGTGAGACAGCTATTTTTTGTTTCTTGATGTCTGTTGCACCCAAAGGAAATCTGTATTTTGCTTTCTGTAAGAAAAGAGCAACTGGGTGGCATTGGAAAAACTTCCACCCACTAACATGGAAAAATAGTCAATCTGTCCCTTTACATTGAAGTGAGAGACTTTAAAGGGCACCGTATCCAGTTAAGGAAGATATATTTCCATCTGTGATCAATAGCATGTGAAGAACAGCTCCACGTTGGGTTCTATCCAGAGCAAAATTACCTCGGTGGTTTTTGGACCGTGGACACTCCACAAGTTTCTAGGGTTGAGCAGCCATGGGAAGCTATGTCTGATTCCAAAGGGAAAAGAACTCTCTTTGTGTAATATATATGGAATACTACTTTACACTCTTCCTCAGAGCTGCAGTGGAACTTTCATAGTCTATGCACTCTGTATGGACTATATAAAAAGTAAAAGATGGATAGGCCCAGACAGAAGGAAGCAGGCTGATGATGTAAAGGCAAATAGAGTCTCCTTTCTCAACAGAGCTCTTCAGTTTCTCTCCTGAGGGAGAGGTTTTCTCCCCTCTTTGGTCTTGAGAAAGTAAATGGTGCATGGACACACACCACACACACACAGACACACACACACGCACACTTAAGGCAGACTAGTCTTTCAAAATGGTGAATTTAAATCATCTTTTTTTTTCTTGAAAATTTGCTTATACTTTATCAGACTATTCCAATCTTTACTTATTCCCTTGTAACTCCCCTTGAACCTCCTCCTCCACTACCTTGGGAATTATAGATAGTTTCTCACTCCAAAAAAATCTATGCATTTTTAAACTTTGTTTTTATTATGAGCCTAATAAACATGAAAATATCAGTGCTTAAAGAAAAGGAAAAGATAATCACACATGAAATTGCAAAATTTTCTATTAATTGTTTTTTTAGTGTATGTTGAATTTAACTAGAAAATACCAAACCTGCCTTGCTTGTTTTTTTCTCCTTCTAAAGTTCCTTCTGTGATCTTCCTTGAAGTTTTTTATGTTTCTCCAATAAACTTGTAGCATTTGTGCCTTCATTGTTAGAACCATAGAAATATAGATTTTAGAATCTGAAGGGACTATAAGAGGAAATCATAGTTTTGCAACCCCTCCCCCTTTTCTTCAGGCAAGTGAATTATTATGATAGTTGTAGAATTGGGGTTACCAAAGACCCAAATGGTCAGATAACTGCTTTGCAGGCTTATGGAGAGAAGAGACTAGAACCCTAGTCTCTTATTTTGCTGTTCTCTCAATTAAGCCATGCTATCAAATTAATTTGGGTCCTCTGCTTGGCTATTTCTTTACACTGTTGGGATCATATTGGCTAGATAGATCTATCCCAAGCAGTAGTGAAAACTGAAATCTGAAATGGAATATAACAAGTGACTTTTATTGACATGGACCAAAGGACTTTATTTTCAAAGAAAATAGAAGGAAATCCATACCTTCACTTGGTTGTTATAGTGGCATCGCAAACTCAACTGAGCTTATCATGTTTCCTTCTAGATCTTTTCTTTGTTATGATTTAGCTGTTATCAGTTATTGATTGATCCAATTTTTGCCATTCCTGATCCAAATATAGCCTATGGTCACATTATTCTCTCTGCCAGTACAATAATGTACCGCTTCCCTTTTGCTACATATGAATTCTTACCCATCACTTAAAAGCTAACTCAAATGCAACCTTCCTTGTCAGCTCCTCCCTGATCCTCCTTGTTGGCAATGACTTTTTGTACCTCAATGATCTTTTGTACCTTGCTCTGTACTTCTTGAATGAACTTATGGAACATCTGAATGGTGTAGTGCATACAGTGCTGGACTTGATGTCAGGAAGATCTGAGTTCAGACACTTATTAGCTGTGTGACCCTGGTCAAGTCACTTAAACCCTGTCTGCTTCAGTTTCCTTATCTATAGAATGAAGGTAATAATGCATTTCAAAATTGTTGTGGGGATAAAACGCCAACCTCAAAGGACTAGATAAATTATAGTTATTATATATATAATTATTTATGAATATATTATCATTATTTATATGCTAAATCTCTCTACTAGATTGTAAATCTAGTGAAGTTAGGGGCAGTGTCTGTTGTAAACTTTATTGTATGTTACACAGGTCCTAGAACACAGCTCAGCAAATTACTGCTTGTTGAATTCATCTGGCATAGGCAATCAGTGTATGTTTATTGAACTGGGTTTTGCTAGCTACTGTGGAAGATACAATGATAGGCATGAACTTCAGTTCTTTTGAGAGTTTGTGAACTCATCACATAAATTTCAGGTTTCTCTGTGAAACAAAAGCCCCTCTTTTAAATGTAGACATTTTTTATTGCTATACATCTTGCATGACTACAGGTCATGGGACACCTTGTCTCCTGAGAATGAAGGATGATGTTATCCAAAGGGCTACTGAGAAGCTCAAGGTGCTTGAAAATGAATAAGCTGCATTGTATCTACAGCAAAGAATTTTGATTGGCTAAAGCACTATAACCAATACCAGAGTTTAACCAGAAAATAAAGTAGGGAGGTTAGATTGTAAGAGGGAGTAACTGATAAGCCAGTTCACATGCTCCTTTGTCCATGCTGTTTCAGATCTGGTGAAAGGGGCCCCATTATTTAGTGAGCCACCTATGGAGGATTTATAGGAGGAAATGAACAAGAATTGTGCTGTATAAAAAGGCATGGAAGAATTGTGATTTTGACTATTGGAAAGAATACCCAAATTATTGAGATCTATAAAAGACCTATACAGATTTATCAAAATACCAAAGAATTTAATTCATCCTGAGTATTCCTTTGAGGTCTGGGAGAGTGTCAATAGGCACAAAGAGGAGAATAGATCTTTTCTTCTACCTGTGTCATGTCTTCTTTCCTCAGGTTTAGGTGACAAATCAATTTCCCTGCCAATCCTAGTGGCCTTTGAAGTGGATGACGATGTAGGCTTCTGTGCTCTTCTATCATAGAATAAGACATTTGGTATACATGAGTACTTTGAAAGCCTATCTAAAAAGAGAAATTCTGGGTGTGTCACGATGCTTCCCGCCCTCTTAGAGGTTAAATGTCGGTGAGGTCTGGGTGAGCTATAGGGAGCAGTGGATTGTGTAGTGATTTAAGTCAGGATCCCTAAAATCCCTAATATTTCAGGCTCAGAAGTAATAGCTAACATTTATATAGTACCTATTATGTGCCAGACACTGTACTAAACACTTTACAAATATTTCACTTGATCCTCACACCAGCCTTAGAAGGTAGGTGTAATTATTATCCCCATATTACAGATGAGCAAACTGAGTCAAACAGTGATCAAATGGCTTGCCCAGTGTCACATGGCTAGTAATCATCTGAGTCAACTGATTCTATTTTATGGATTAGAAATTTTTTATTAACCTCTTCATTTCATACCAAAATGAAATCTGCTTCTCTCCCTTTACATTCCATTCATTCTATCCTTGGGAGCCAATAAAAATAAATCTAATCTCTTTTCTTTGTGAGAGCCTTCCCAAGTATTTGAAACTGCTATCATATTCTCTTCAGTATTGCCTTCTAATGAACAAAGGAACTTTGTATTAGAACTGTCTCCCACTTAACAGAATCACAGCATTTCAAAGCTGGAAGGGATTTGATAGGCCATCCAGTCAAGCTCACCAAGAATCACCCCTAAAACGCCTAAAAACTACTAGTGAGAGGGAACCTACTTCCTTCTGAAGCGATCCATTCCACTTTTATAGTGTCTGACTCTTAGGTAATTTTTCCTGACTTTGGAGTGGAAAGGAAAACAAAACAAAACACTTATTTAGCACATATGCCAAAGACTATGCCAAGTAACAGAGATAACAAATTAAAAAAAAATCAAACGTGTTTCTGCTGTCTAGAAGTTTACATTCTTATAAAGGGGAGGCCACATACAGGAAAGTTAGGTTCCATGGCAGACAGAAAGGCTGGGGAGTCCTTGGGGTCCAAGAAGCACAGTTCAGGACAAATGATAAGACCCTGTGGAACTTGATTAGTAATGGCTGGGTTCTGGGTCTGCAAGTTCCACCAATTGCCCCTAGTTCTGTTCTCTGGGGTACTTTTACTTACTACATTTCTTTGTGTTTGGAATTAGCTCTCCTGTCAATCCTGAATCTTCCTTTCATCCCCAGCTCCTTCAGACAGTCCAAGTTCCCTATGCATCCACAATTCTCTTTTAAATGTAGTTTCTCTTTTGTGTCCTGAGTTTAGGAGTTTCCCATCCATCCTATAGAGTTTTCTGTAGAATTCTTCCTGAAGACTTTTAGTTTGGGCAATTTCCTTATTCTTTCAAAAAATCCATAGAAATTCTGCTTTTCCAAAATCTGTGCTTACTGGACAATGGTTTTTCTTTCCTGTGCTATCCAAAAAAAAAAAAAAAATGAATGAAATAATTGCTTTTCCCTGTTATACCCATCATTCCTATTCTAATAACCAGTTCCTCCTGTTTAGTGAGAATCAGATATAGGGTATAATTTCTCCTTTGTGCTTCTTCCACTTTTTGAAGGATGAAATTATCATTAGGGAAAGTGAAGAAATTGTTAACATCTCTGCTTTTGGCAGAGAGAGAAAGAGATTGGCAAATGTCTAGATAATTGAAGTCTCCCATTGCTTTCCATCTGCTGCCTTGCCTGGTTTCAACTCCATCAAAGACAAAACCTTCTCAGGATAAGCTCATCATTTGTAAACTTACTGTTTTAGTAAAAGTTTGGATAAACTCAAGTCTTAATTGATACTACCTCTCTTAACCTTCTCTCCCCTCTGATTGGAGAGTTGGAAGTTGAAGTATCAAACTCCTCCCAAGGCCATTCTTTTAGAGAGCAGAAATTAAACGTGGTTCACTGGACTTTGTATGTGCTGTTCTGCCTTGTTTCACTTCCACTTCCTGGGTATCCTTCTGTCTCCCCCTTCCTCTGCCCCCCATTCCTTTTTTGTTTTGTCTCTCCCTTCAGATTGTAAACTCCTTGACTATCTTTATTAATTGTATCCTTAGTGCTTAGCACAATTCCCAGGACATAGGAGGTGCTTCATAAACATTTGTGTGGTTATGGTTTGCCCTTCCTTCTGGAAGAGGACCATGATATCAGGATGATGATAGCATGATTTGCTAGTGAATTTGATTTGAGTGAGGGAGGGTTGTGCAAAGTCATCAGCCTCACTTTCTCCTCCTGAGTCATCTGGGTGCAGGGGCCAGATATTGTTCAGGAAGACTGGAGACAGCCTAAGATGCATTGGGAAACATTGGCCTTTTAAGCTAAATTCTTTTCAAGTTCTCACTTTGTGTGAGGCAATGTCTATTCAGTGAAGAGGATTCTTTAAGAAGGGGAAGCTCCTTTAATTAAAAAAAAGAAATCAAGCTGGGAGGGGAAGGCCCTCAGGGTTGCTGGCCAAAAGAGAAACTGTTACTATTTACATTCACTCTTATCCTGGAGGGCCCAAAAAGTAACCATTAAGTGGTGCTTGGTCAGGGACCTATTGCCCAATCAATGAGATCCAGAATGAATTGAGTTTAAGGCATAAGACTTGGTCTTTGAGAAGGAAAACTAGTCAGTAAACTCCAAGTTAACTAGATAGATTTTGGCCATCAAAATTATCTTCCTTTGGGTAGAAATCCATCTGGTAAGGGCATGAGAGGAGAGGAGAGGAGAGGGAGGGAGAGCTAAGTTGCCCAATTGGAACTGGCCAGCTGGGTCTCCATTCTGGCAACTCAAACTACTCACAGGTTCTGGTTTGTCCTTCTGAAGAGGATCATGTCATCAGGGAGATGACTTAACTTGCAATTAAATAGCTCTATAGATGGATCACTACAATATTGTGTCTCTAACTCAGGCTTGTAATTAATTTTCTTAACTACTTATTGATTTCTTCTTGTTCTCCAGGTGGGCTGTAGTATATACTGATGACAAAATTGCTTCTGTTTCTCCCTACACTGACTTGTTAAACACAGATGAGTAAGCCTAACAATACTAAGAAGAACCAAAGACAAAAACAAACCAAAAAAAAAAAAAAAACTCTCCAAAACAAAAACAAATTCAAAGTTCTAAAGCATGGTCTATATTTTTAAAAATTTTGTTTGTCACAACTTTCTTTTGTCTTTCTCTATTTCAGTTTATCCTCAACTGGTTTTCAAATAGTTTAAGGTTGTGTTCACAAACCTTTTTTTTAAATATTGCTCTGCTTCTTTCTTAGTTGAGAGATACTACATAATCTATAGTATCACTTCCTTAGCTCCTTAAGCAACTCAATCTCTACTCAGTTCTACCCCTTTTCTTGAATAAATTGAACCAAAATGCTCAGAAACAAAGTCATAATAAGCATTTTTTCTAGCTGAATCTTCTCTGCATATTGTAGTGAGAGCATATTATGTGACTCTACCTAAACTGGATCTAATCAATCTGTTCCCAAACTGTCTCTGAATCAATGACTTCCAACCTAACTTTTGAAGGGGTCAAACTAATTTGTTCTATAGCCTATAAATGCTAAAAGTAATTTAACCCAATTATTATAAAAGAAACTTGTAAGGAGGTACCTGAGCACATTAGAATTTTGCCACATAGCTTCTCCCAAAGTGACATATAAGAATATGAAGAAGTATTGAGGTCTATGTCCTTCAGGAAGGAAGAAAAGTTAAAAGAAGCTATTTGGGTTTTTCAGCAACCTTTACAGAATGGAGATCATTCAATGTATGAGTTGACCTGGAAATATGTGTGTCTCTGGCAAGCCATGGAGAAGTTGGTCGTTAAGTTGTCATTAAGAGGCTCTTCACTTATTGAACAAGGAATCATAAGACATTCTACAAAGAATTGCCTTTAAGGCTTTGTAAAACTATTTCCACCCTTTCTCATCACTCTGTTTATTGTGTATACCTGTACATTTTCACATTGTTTCCCCAATAGTATATAAGCTCCTTGCGGACAGGGACTGTTTAACAAGACAGCTCTATGACTAATTAGACAATTTTATTGACTCTGAAAAGTCAAAAATGGATAAAGGTACAGATGTTAACATAGATTGTCACTGGTTTCTTTGGAATTTTAAATTTAAATTGTTTGCTATAATGAGATCAAAAATTCTTAGAAACTTCCAGAGTTTGCAACCACTTGTTCTTAATGATCAGAAATATGTCAATTAAACACAACACCATTTTAGAAAAATGTAGAAGATTTTGAACACTATTACCATAAAAACAAAGGGAAGTTATGGGATCAAAAAGTTTACGAGTCATTTTGATGAGAGATATAACTAAGCAAGGAAATCTCGAGTGTTTAAAAAATATTAGGAGAATATCAAATGAAAATGGGGGGAAATGTCTAAAATGCATATAACCATTATTTTTTTTTTTTTGTCATTGATGACCATACAACCTAGACTTTTGATTTGTAGTCCCTGATGAGCTTTAAGGGAAAGCAAAAATTTGCACTGAAAAAAAAAAACAGTTGGAAAAAAAACAACTGAACACATTCAAAGGAGACCTGCTTAGAGGTAGCACAATTTTGAGGGTTTTGATGATTCATGACCAATTTTCAAAAAACATGGAAGAGGGCAGGAAACCAAATGCTCAGAAAATATCTTGTACCTTATTTTTATTAAAAATGTGACTAACAAAATATTAATTATAGATCACAAAACAACTTTGTCACTTCTCATTATTAATATAAAAATGATAAATTAATATAAATATACATTTAAAATATTCTGGAATGTATCTGACCTGCAACATATAAATACATAGTGATGTCTTCTAGACCTAGTCATGGATTATCTTGTGTTTGCTTCTTGCCCCAAAACATTCAGTTATCCATAACTACTCAAAAGAATTTGACCTAATTATTCACAAAAGAACAATTTAGTAGATAAATAATGCATTGTTTAGATTATGATAGACAGTTAGTTGGGCAGAAAAATCTTAGAGATGGGCCATCAGTGTATACGTATCTTAGAAAGCCCAGAAATGAACAGGAAGAGCAAAGCCGATAGGACCAACTTAAAGAAATTATGAAGCACTTTTTGATGACACCCAAAGTTTCCCATGAAACAAAGTCCTATTGTTTTATAAACACACATGTCATGTATTTGATTCTGCATGACTTCAAGTCATGGAATATCTCTATGTCTGACCAAAGTTGAAAGATTTCCAAAGATAAATAAATATGATGAAGGTAGATATGATTTGGCTGTAACACATTATCAATAAAGAATTTTGCAAGTGAGATGGTGTAAAGGATGTCATAAGAGAGTTGCATGGCCATCAAAACAAGTAGACCACTTATGCCTTGAGAGTGTTCCATTGGTCTTAGGTGGATGGAAATTTTTGTGGAGGATTTATATCAGCACATGGACAAGAGTCCCACAGCATGAGGAAATATGGATGAATTTCAATTTGCACTGGTGGTAGAGGTACTCACTGATTTGATTACATGCATGCAAAAGTATTTGAGCACATTTAATAGTAGTCTTATACTTTAAAGCAAGTACTTAGAATAGGGGAAGCAATATATTTTTTTCTCCTCACAGCCCTCATCAGACCACTGGTATATGCTGTGTTGAGTTTTAGGCATAATATTTTAGCAAAGACATTGACAAGCCAAAAAAGTACCACTATGATAGTAAGCAGACTGGAATGATGACAAGGATTACTCAAAGGAAATATAGATGCTTTGGCCTAGAGAAGAGAAGATTTGGAGTGAAAATTAGAGCTGTTTTCAATTGTTTGAAGGTCTGCCATATGTAGAATCAGACTTGTTTGACTTGGCTCCAGGGGGCAGAACTGACAGCAATAGGTGTAAGTTGTTGAGAAGCAAATTTTGGTTTGATATGAGCAAAAATTCCCAACTGTCAGAGCAGCCCCATAGTGGAATGAGTTGTCTTGGGAAGCAGCAAGTTCACCTTCTTGAAAGTTTTCAAGATGAAGCTGGATGTCTACTTGCTAAAAAAGGGAGTCTTTAAAAGTTATGGATTTATCTTGATAGACTTAAGGTCCCTTCACTTAGATTCTGTGACTATGATTCATGAAGCTGTAGGCTTGTCTCCAAAGTACAGATTTAATGAATAATCTTCTGAACCTGGGTTTTTTGCATTTTACTGATTAAAAGTTAACAGGAAGTCCACAGTGTTTATTTCTCATGTATCCTTGCTAATAACAATAGTAATTGCTCAATGTGAATCATAAAGGGGAAAGACTGAATTTGAGGAGAAAATAGAAAAGGATGAGAAAATATAAGACTCCCCAAAGGGAATTTGAAAGTCATAATTTATTCTTCTCTAAGCCTCTTAAGGACAAAAAAAAATTGTGTTTAATGTAAGTTTTATTTCTTTCTCTTTGCAGTTTTCACTTTGTCCTAGTTTTGTCTCCTGGGGAAACAGGAACAAGGCTGTTCCCTCCGCCATCCAAGAGCTATTCAGAGTTGAAGGCATTTTTCCCATATTCATTTAGCCTTCTCCAGGCTAAAACATGTTACCTACTTCCTGATATAGAGGTGAAGGATTGAGTGTAAAATGAGACATTTTTTTTTTTTTGACATGGCCAATGTGGAAAGTTGTTTCTTTTTCTTTTAAAATTTCTTGAAATAGTATGTCTTAGATCTTTTTTTGGTCATGATGTTTAGATGGTCCAATGATTTAAATTTTTTTTTTTCTCAATTTGTTTTCCAGGTCAGTTATTTTTATATGAGATCCCTTAGATTTTCTTCTATTTTTTCAGTCTTTTAACTTGGTTTTAATATTTCTTCTTGTCTCATAGAGGCATTGACACTATTTGATTCTTTTCTAATTTTCAGAGAGTTTATTGCTTCTCCAAAATTTTGTTTCTCTTGTGCCAACTCTAATTCTTTTTTTCATAGCTCTCATTTCTTTTCCATTTTCCCTGAAAGTATTCTCATTCCATTTATTTTAAAAAAGACATTTTAAAGTTTTTTTTTATTGAAATCTTGCTTCATCTATTCCAGGAATTTTACTTGAGTTGGTGCCTAAGCTGTGTTTTTCTCAGAGGCTTTGGTGACAGACATTTTAGATTCATTCTCTTTTGAGTTTTTGTCTTGACCTTCTTTGCCACTATAATAGCACTTAGTCATAACCAAGGTTCCTTTCTTGTTTTCTCAGTCTTCTAGACTATTTCTTGACCTTGGACTTGATGCTAGTACTAGGCTCTGTGGCAACTCTTGGGGGATAGTTCAGGTTGGTGCTGTTGCTGTTTTCTTGTGTTATTGAAGGTTGTGTTATTCCAGGATCTCAGGAACAGGCTGGGGACCTGTAAGCTTTCAGTGCTCCCAGAGTGGTCTTATTCAGGGTAAAGCCTGATTCCTGTCTTCCTTGGTCTATGCTCTGCAAGTTCTTGACCTGAGTTTAGGTCTGAGCAAAAGTAAATTGCTGCTGAACTTGGCTCCTATCAATCATATAGCAAGTTCTATTGGTTCAGAGTGGTGGTAGAATTGTAGGCTCTGTTTTGGACTGTATTCCTGCCCCAGCTATTCCTCTGAGGGCTGCTAGAAGATACTAGAAATGAGACCCTGCCCTGTACCTTGTACTTGTGGTCTGAGCTATACCATTGCTGCTGGCTTATGAACTTCCTCCTTTCTGCGGGCACTGCTCAGGGTGCTTCTGGGACTTCTACTCTTCTTTACAGGTCCCTTTCTCAGTTTTCTCTGTGTGGCCTGGATCTCTCAGTAATGGTTAACAAAACTATCAGTTGGCATCTGTCCCATCCTAGTGCCCATATTAATCTGGAAGTACTCCATATGGGTGTGGGACCATTTCTTGCCCTGGTGCACAACCTCTCCCTGAATGCTGGAGTGCAGTGTAGTTCTGGCCCAATTCTGACACCAGTGTTCAAAGATGTGCTTATCTGTCTCCCTAAGCTGAGCTGGACAAATGACTTCCTGTGACTTTTTCTGGATTTCTCTATCAGGATTCAGCCTGGGCATTTCTAGATATGTTTGGAGCAAGTCTTTTTTGAGAGAGGAAAGGGGGAAGGAACTCACCATACTATTCCCTACCACTTTACCATATTGACTTCTAGCCTTAGTCATTTTTTAAAAAAATATCTTTCCTCTATAGCTCTTATTTCCTTTATAATAACTTTTTAGAAACTCTTACATAACTCTTTAAAATATATTTATTTAATATTTTATTTTTTGCAATTAATTTTGAGCATTTAAAAAATTTTGAGCTCCAAATTCTCTCTTTCCCTCCTTCCCCATATAAAACATATTTTCATATCAGTTGTGTGAGAGAAAATACAGACACAAAAAACCCCCAAGAAAAATAAAGCTAAAAGAGTATACTTTTATCTGCATTCAGATTCCATCAGTTCTTTCCCTGGGTATAGATAGCATTTTTCATCATAAGTCCTTTGGAATTGTTTTGGATCATTGTGTACTGAGGATAGCTAAATCATTCACCATTGATCATACTACAATATTGCTGTTGTGCACAGTGTTCTAATTCTGCCTGTTTCACTTTGGAACAGTTCATATAAGTCCAGGTTTTTCTGAGAGCATCCTGTTCATCATTTCTTATAGTACGATAGTATTCCATCACCATTATGTGCCACAATTTGTTTAATCATTCCACAATTGATGAAACCTCCTCAATTTCCAATTCTTTGCCATCACTAAAAGCGCCACTATAAATAATTTTGTCCATATAGATCCTTTACCCTTTTTTTTTATCTCTTTGGGATACAAACCTAGTTAGTGGTATAGCTGGGTCAATGAGTATGTGCAATTTTCTAGTCCTTTGAGAGTATTTCCAAATTGCTTTCCAGAATGACTGAATCAGTTCACAACTTCACCAACAGTACAATGGTGTCCTAATTTTCCCACATTCTCTCCAATTTTTGTCATTTTCCATTTTGTGCAGTGGTACCTCACCAGTGCAGGAGTCAGGAGGACCTGAATTCAAATGTCACCTCAGACACTTGACACTCACTAGCTGTGTGACCTAGGGCAAGTCACTTAACCCCAATTGCCTCATCGTGGGTCATCTCCAGTCATTGTGATGAATATCTGGCCAGTGGATTCAGATGACTCTGGAGGAAAAGACTGGTGACCTGCACAGCCCTGCCTCACTCAAAGCAAAGTCAAATGCAAGTCATGTCCTTATTTCTCTGATGACATGGTCTTCAGGAATGAAGGATGAACACACACACACCCACACACACACCCACACCCACACCCACACACACACACACACATTCCTTCTATCTGTACTGTTAGTAATACAACTTTTAAGAGTTGCAAGTATCATCTTTTCATACAGAGATGTAAATAGTTTAACTATATTTAATCCCTTATGTTTTCTTTTCCTTTTTTGCTTGTTTATGCTTCTCTTGGGTCTTAATATTGGAGGTCAAATTTTTGGTTCAGTTCTGGTCTTCTCTTTATGAAGATTTGAAATTCTATTTCATTGAATGACTATTTCTTCCCTTGCCTTATTATGCTTAATTTTGCTGGGTGGATGATTCTTGGATGTAGTCCTAGATCCTTTGCCCTCTGGAATATCATGTTCCATGACCACCAATTCATTAATGTTGCAGCTGTCAGGTACTGTGTGATCGTGATTGTGACTCTACAATGTTTGAATAATTTCTTTCTGACTGCTTGTAGTATTTTTCTCTTGACCTGGTAGTTATGAAATTTGTTATAATTTTCCTAAGATTTTCATTTTGGGATCTCTTTCCTGAGGTGTTTAGTGGATTTTTTCAATGCTTATTTTGTCCTCTAGGTCCGGAACATCAGGGCAGTTTTCTTTTGATAATTTCTTGAAAGTTGCTTTCCATATCCTCCTTTTTATTATGGCTTTCAGGTAGTCCAGTGATTCTGACATTTCCTCCTCTGGGTCAGTTTCTTTTCTAGGTCAATTTTTTTCCCATGAAGTATTTTACATTTTCTTTCATTTTTTTGAATTTGATTGATTCATGTTGTTTCATAGAGTTATTAACTTCCACTTGCTCAATTCTCATTTTTAGGTGTTGTTATCCTTAATTAGCTTTTGTCCTTTCTTTTCTATTTGACCAGTTGTACTCTTTAAGGAGTTGTTTTCTTCCATGGATTTTTGTGTCTCCTTTTCCATATGGTCGGTCTTTCTAAGCAATTTTACATGTTGTTGACTCTTTCTTCATAATTCTCTTGCATCACTCTCATTTCTTTTCCAAATTTTTCTTCTGTTTCTCTTACATGATTTTAAACCTCCCTTTTAAAGCTCTTCTATGAGATCTTTCTGGGGGAGGAGCCAAGATGGCAGAGTAGAAAGACTCACGTATGCTAGCTCCGAATCCACAGCCCATAAATTTCCTGTAAAGAGAACTCCCCACAAATTCTGGAGCAGAGCAAGCGCGCACTAACGCAATGGAAGAGATTTCCGTTCCAGAGAGCCCTGGAAAGCTGTCCCCAGGGGTCCGTCGCGTTGCGGACAGTGGAGGCCACCCCTGTGCTGCCCTGGCCAAGGTCCCAGAGGAGCAGATGTGAGCAGACTTCAGGGATGGAACCTCCAGTGGCCGGGAAGGTCCCTCCTCCCACAGGCGCTACAGGTCAGTGAGAGAGAGGTCTGGGCTGGCTGAGAGGGGAGCAGGGTGTCTCCGTGACTCAGGCCCCCTTGGGAGGCAGTGGCAGAGGCAGCGGCAGCCCGGGACTCCTCGAGCAGACAGGAGCTCCATTACTGAAGGTCTCTGCATAAACCCCCTGAGGGAGCTGAGCCTGGGAGATGGCCCTGCCCCCATCCGCCCCATTACTGAAGGTCTCTGCATAAAGCCCCTGGGGGAACTGAGCCTGGGAGGCGGCTCTGCCCCCACCCCAGCACCAGAACTTAAGTTCACATTGAATAGCAGGCACTTCCGCCACGGATAGCCCTGAGACTGGGAAGCAGCATTTGAATCTCAGAAGTCAAGTAACTGACTGGGAAAAAGCCCAGAAAAAGGAAGCAAAATAAGACCATAGAGAGCTACTTTATTGGGGAAGAGATGTTCCTTCCTCCTTTCATTTCTGATGACGAAGTACAATGCTTGCCATCAGAGAAAGACGTGGAGGTCGGGGCCTCTCTATCCCAGACATCCGAGGTGGATGTCCGGTGGGCTCAGGCCATGGAAGAGCTCAAAAAGGATTTTGAAAAGCAAGTTAGACAGGTGGAGGAAAAACAGGGAAGAGAAATGAGAGAGATGCAAGAAAAGCATGAAAAACAGGTCAATACCTTGGTAAAGGAGACCCAAAAAAATGCTGAAGAAAATAACACCTTGAAAAATAGGCTAACTCAATTGGCAAAAGAGGTTCAAAAAGCCAATGAGGAGAAGAATGCTTTCAAAAGCAGAATTAGCCAAATGGAAAAAGAGGTTCAAAAGCTCACTGAAGATAATAGTTCTCTCAAGATTAGAATGGAACAGATGGAGTCTAATGACTTTCTGAGAAACCAAGAAATCATAAAACAAAACCAAAAGTATGAGATCTTTCTGGGCTTGAGACAACTTACTGTTTCTCTTCAGGGTTTTGTCTATAGGTATTTTGACACTGTTGTCCTCTTTTGGGTTTGTGTCTCAGTCTTCCTTGTCACCTTAATAACTTTCTATGATCAGAATCTTTCTTTTGTTGTTGTTTTCTGGTCATCCTTTTTATTTTCTGGCCTTTTAATTTTCTTTTAAATTTGAGCTGTACTCTAAGGGTGACAGGGGCACTGTTTCTGGCTTCTCGGGCTAGTGGCTGCATGCCCTGGATGTTTACCTGGTACTACATTGATGTTGCTCTGAGGCCCCAGGGGAACTGATGTGTCTGGGGTTAAGCGGAGGGTATGGGATGGGGATTGACTGTCAATGCTGGAGGCCACATGGTTCTGGCAGCTGAGCTGGGGTTCTAGTGGTGGTGTTTGGAGTGTGCTGAGGCCTGGTGGGGTATTTCTACATTTCCCTAGGGCTTCACTGAAGCACATGGTGGTTCTTGGAGCTGGAGTCTGCTGCTTCCCCTGTCTATGTTAAGGCATGTGGAGAGTCCTCTTCTTGGTCTCCACCACACTGGGGCTCAGCATCTCCTGCTGGTTTGCTGAGGTGGGACTTGCTGCTGGCTTGTTGAGATGCTTTCATCCTGGGCTGTGCTACCCTTTCACCTGAGTGAAATGGACTTTTCTCTCTGATCCTACAAGATTCTTGGGCTAAAAGATTGTTTCACTCCCATCTTTTTGCAAGTTCTGCTGTTCCAGAGTTTGTACTAGGGCTTTGTTTTATGGTTGTGTGGAGGTGAGCATGGGAGAGTTGTAGCGGTTTACTCCTTACTCCATCATCTTGGCTCCTGGAAGTGTGGATATCTTTGATGATGAGCTTTTTTCCAAGTCTAACTTCGATCATAGCTTATATGTTTTCAATGAGGTTTAATTCAGGTATGTTTCCAGGACATTGAAACATCTCTGTCTCTGTTTCTTTGATATATTTCTTAACCTTTCATAACATGTGACATGGTGTAAAATTGTGTTGTAATGTTCTGTCTCCATTTAGAAACTTCTGAAATACTAGAACAATCCTGCTTCTCAGTATGTTAATTTTTTTTTTTATCAGAGTTCCTCATTCCCTCAATAAGGACAAGACTTCCAGGGCAACTGTAATTTTTTTTAACCCTCCTGAGTATTTTATTGCATGGATGTTTTACAGTCTGATTAAGATGCTTGATCTGACTTAACTTCTTCAGATTATGGTTAAGCTATAGCCTTGAATGAAAAAGTGTGTTTCTTTGGTAATGATTACCCTTTCCCATTCTTCACTTCTTTAATATTTGCATTATTTCCCCCATGACAAGTATTTTTTTCCTTTACAACAGTGATTAGCTGTTTTTTTCTCACTGTCCTATTTTTTTCCCCCCCAAATTCAAGAAATCTGTGCTACACTGTAGAGAAATCCTTTCAGGTGCTAGATGATCTTTGTGTATTTTCTGGAGATTAATTTGGTCTTTTGCAACAGCAGTTTGTCGGATCTTGTTGGAATATTTTATTTTTATTAATTTATGTATTTTTCTACTTCAGAGACACTCATCCTGTTTCACTGTGGCTTGAATGATTCTTGTAATGTCACAGTGATATCTCTAACAGTCATTGAAGTGAGCTCTTTAAGAACTACTAAAATTTGAACTCTTCCTTGGAGACATATCCATTTTTAAAAACACGCATCATTAAAATCACAATAAAAGAGATTAATGAAACACATATGTATGACATGAAATTCCTACTAAACAAAGAACTAACTAAAGGTGGAGAAACCAATTCAACCCAGTTTCATCTGGATCAGGGTCAGACATTCTGAGTCAACCCAGTGTTATTGGATATACACATACCAGACTATTGCTTGTATGGTTCTTGGAACCAGAAAGTAAAACAATATCAACATTATATTGCTTTCCCAAGTAATTCACACAGCATTTCAACCTTTCTGACCTCAGTTTCCTCAACTATAAAAAGGTCAAAATAACAGTACTTTCATCATAAGGATGATGTGAGGATGAAGAAGATAAAAGGTACAAAATACTTTCTGTGCCTGAAAGAACTTAAATCACGTGAACCATTGTTATAATGGCATTCTTCAATTCTACCGGTTTAGTAATTTCATCAAATAAAGAAATAGGTTTAGATGGGTTTGACCTATTTTTAATGAATCCATGCTTATTCTTCCTAATCACCTATTTCCATTCTAAAAACTCATAAACCATCACTTTAACAATGTATTTTATAATTTTATCAGCTCATCAGTATTTGAAATCCACCCTTCCCCCTTTTTGTTGACAGTATTTCCCTGTCTTTTATTTTCTAACATCTTTCTCTACAGTTTCTTAAAGATCATTGTAATTACAAGTTCTTTTCCTGCTTTGGTTTATAATTCTTCCAGTCCTAGTGACTTGAGTTTATTTAAAGAAACTAAGTTATCCCTTACTACCTTCCCACTTTTGCTAGATTTTAACTTCCTGTTATCTTTTTTGATCTGTCTCAGTTTTAAAAATTATTTACCTTTTAGAGAAAAGATGCCAAATAAGCATCGGGCACTTTCGGGCACATCGGGCACAATACCCATTTCACATCTATTCCAAGCAATAGTATTATTTATTCCTTCTTCTTCCTCTTTTACCAAACATCGTTAAAAAACAAAACAAAACAACAAAACTGAAACAACTTCTTTTTTATCTTTGGCATTTTTGGCAAATTTTCATTCATTCTGGGTTTTGCCTTCCTATTATTATTTTTATTGGATCATGCCTGTCTTTTATATTGAGCTTGAATTTATTTTGTAATAAATTTGTATTTATTTGTATGCATTCTTCCACATTTTGTATATTTTTTTTTTAAACCAAACTTGTCGAACCTTCTATACAGTTGCACTGCTAAATATTTCCCACTCATCTTTCTCATCAGAATGATCTATGGTAGGCAGAATGAGCATGTCTTAAAAAAAATTTCATTCATTATATTCCTTAGTTCTTTGAATGCTCCTCTGTTACATACTTCTAATTATACCCAGTACTCATCTTTCTTGTCTATCAAGAATTTTAAGATACCAGTGTCTCTGTTTATGCTGAAAATTCTATTTCAGGATCCAGTGTAAACTGCAGGCCATATTAGAAGAACTGGGTTAACGTAAACTGGGTTCAATTTTGTGAACTTATCAATATTTATTCTCTTTGGATAGTAACCTCTCCCAGGGTTTCTGCCAGGAACCTCTGAATTCAGATCATGTATAGGTCTCTACAGAAAAGGTAAGGAGCCCCCTCAATACCTATGCAAACCATGAGTGATTATGCAAAACAAAAACACTCAAATATAGCACAGGATTTATTTAATCCAATCAAAAATGTAAAGACTTGAACCTGAGTCCATAAATAACCCTTCTAATGATCTTCCACATGCTTCAGGAGCTGATAAAACCCTCCCAATGTGTAGTTTTATCTGGGGTTTCCTCCTTTCCCCATCGAAGTAGAACATATTTGAGATCACTAGAAAGCCAACATCTTTCCTCTGGCCAATGAGCTCCACCACTCATAGTATCCCAGGTTGAGTTCTCAAGACATATAGTATTTCTTTAGACCTGAGGAAAAAGTAATATAGGAGTCATTAGAAAGCTGGCCTTTCTCTCCTTTTCTCCCCATCCCATGATATTCAGTCTATAACAGTGTCATTGAAAGTCAAGACATATGTGGAGCCAAGATGGTGGAATAGAAAAACCCTCAGCCAAGCTTTCCCAAATTCCCTTCCAAACAGTTATAAAATAATTCCTCAGATTAAATTCTGAAGTGGCAGAACCAACAAAAGGTCAGGTTTTCTAGCCCAAGATAACTTTGGAGGTCAGTAGAAAAGGTCTATCTTACAGGGTGGTGGTCAATCCAAGTGCATAGATAAGCAGCACAGGTTCTACTGTGGAGGCAGCCGCTTGCCTTAAAGCAGCTGCACTGGTGGCAACAGCTTTCAAAGCTCTTAGCCTAATGACAGTGGTGGAGACAGACAACTGGTTATTCAGAAGGAGATTACAGGGGGTTGTTTGTTGGCACAGAGTTCAGGATTGTGTTGCATTGCTCTTACATAGTTCTGGGTCACAATCCCAGGACCAAAAGGAGAAATAGTATTTGTGGCTGCTTGAAAACAAGAGTCCTGGTCATTACTCCAGGGTGGAAAAGAGTGTTTTTGGCCATTTGTGTGGGAATAGGGTACTAGGCCTCAATTCCAAGAAATAGGAGAGTACTATCAATTGTCATGCATGAGATTGAGAGACCTCATAACCCCACAGCAAAATAAGTGCTAGTGCTAGTGGCTAAAGGGGACAAAGTCCATTCCTAGGTAAAGAGAAGAGCACACAAGCCAGGAGAGCAGTGACTACACCTCTCTTTAGATCTTACTATCTTGGAAGGACCAAGATCTGACTCCCAGAGCTATTTCTGAAAATACCAGCGAGGAAGACCCAGAGCTTGGGACAGTGCCACCTCAACCCTGGGAGCAGAGCCTAATTTTAACATAAAGTTCAAAGTCAAGAAATAAGGTGGAAGGTCGAGGGCGGAGTCAAGATGGCGGAGTAGAAAGACACACGTTTACGAGCTCCAAACCCCACAGTCCATAGAATTAATGTAAAAAGAGATCCCCATAAGTTCTGGATCACTGAAAGTTGTTCAGAAATGGAGTGGGAGAGATTTCCGTTCCAGAGCCCTGGAGAGCCATTCCCAGGATCCGTCGTGTCCCGGAAAGCAGACCCCACCCCAGCGCTGCCCTAGCCGCGGCCCCAGAGAAGCTGACCCGAGCAGGCTTCAGGGACGGAAGCTCTGGCAGCTGGGAAAGTCCCTCCGCCCACAGAAGCTACAGGTCAGTGAGAGAGACGGCTGGGCTGGAGGAGGGGAGTGGAGTGTCTCCGTGACTTGGGCCGCCTCAGGAGGAAGTGGCAGCGGCAGAGGCGGGGGCGGCAGCGGAAGCAGCAGCTGCCGCGTGGTGGCCTGGGACTCCCCCAGCAGCAGGCAGGATCTTCATTACTGAAAGTCTCTGCATAAACAACCTGAGGGAGCTGAGCCTGGGAGACGGCCCTGCCCCCACCCCAGCACCAGAACTAAAGCTCACATTGATTAGCAGCCGCTTGCCGTAGAAAGCCCATTTAAACCTCAGACCCCAAGCACTAGCTGGGCAGATCTAGGCGGGGGTGGACAGGAATCTCAGAAGTCAAGTAACTGGCTGGGAAAATGCCTAGAAAAGGGAAGAAAAATAAGACTAGAGAGAGTTTTTTTGAACAGATGCAAATGATCCCGACTTTCGCATCTGACGAGGAGGAGGACATATTCTTGCCATAAGGGAAAGACGTGGAGGGTGGGGCCTCAGTACCCCAGACATCCCAGGGGGATGTCGGGTGGGCTCAGGCCTTGGAAGAGCTCAAAAAGGATTTTGAAAAGCAAGTTAGACAGGTGGAGGAAAAACTGGGAAGAGAAATGAGAGAGATGCAAGAAAAGTATGAAAAACGGGTCAATACCTTGGTTAAGGAGACCCAAAAAAATGCTGAAGAAAATAACACCTTGAAGAATAGGCTAACTCAATTGGCAAAAGAGGTTCAAAAAGTCAATGAGGAGAAGAATGCTTTCAAAAGCAGAATTAGCCAGATGGAAAAAGAGGTTCAAAAGCTCACTGAATTTAATAGTTCTCTCAAAATTAGAATGGAACAGATGAAGTCCAATGACTTTACGAGAAACCAAGAAATCACCAAACAAAACCAAAAGAATGAAAAAATGGAAGAGAATGTGAAATATCTCATGGGAAAAGAAATAAGGTGGAAAAAAAAAGCAAACACCACCAACAACAAATGTGATCATAGAAAATTACTAGGGTAACAAGGAAGAGCAAGACAAATTCTGAAGAAAACAACAGTGAACAGCTGTATGCAAAGCATCAAAGAAATATGCGAATCTGTTACAGACTCAAAAAGATTTCCTGGAAGAACAAAAAAAGGATTTTTAAAATTAAATAAAAAGAGTAGAGGAAAAATTGAGAAATTCAATGAGAGTGGTAAGAGAAAATTATGAAAATGGTGTAAACACCTTTGTCAAAGAGGCACAAACAATAGTGAAGAAAACAACATCTTAAAAAAACAGATCTGGCCAATGGTAAAAGAGGCACAAAAATTCACTGAAGAGAATATCTTAAAAAGCAGAATTGGCCAAGTGGAAAAAGAGGTACAAAAATTATTTGAAGAAAAAGAGGTTCCTTAAGAAGTAGAACTGGCGAAATGAAAAATGAGGTAGAAAAGCTTATAAGAAGAAAATAATTCCTTAAATATTAGAATTGAGTAAGTAGAAGTTAATGATTCCACTAGACACCAAGAAACAATAAAACAAAATCAAAAGACAAAAAAAATTAGAAAATGTGAAATATCTCATTGAAAAGAGAGCTGATCTGGAAAATAGATCCAAGAGAGACAATTTAAGAAATATTAGACTACCTGAAAGCCATAATCAAAGAGCCTAGACATTATCTTGCAAGAAATTATCAAAGGAAAGGTGCTCTGATATGCTAGAATAATAGTAAAATAAATTGAAAGAGTCCATCGATCACTTCTTGATAGAGATTCCATCATGAAAACTCCCAGGAATGGTACAACTAAATTCCAGATCTCCAAGGTCAAGGAGAAATATTGCAATCAGAAAAAACAATTCAAATACTGTAGAATCATAGGATAACACAAGATTTAGCAACTTCTATGTTAAAGGAGCAAAGGGCTTGGAATATGATATTCTGGTAGGCAAAGGAGCTAGTATTACAACTAAGAATCACCCAACAAAACAGTATAGTCCTTCAGGGGAAAAATTGTCATTCGATGAATAGAGGACTTTCAGGCATTCTTGATGCAAAGACCAGAGTTGAATAGAAAATTTGACTTTCAAATATAAAACTCAAAAAAGCACAAAAAATGTAAACAAGAAAGAGAAATAATAAGGGAGTCAATAGGGTTAAACTGTTTATAGTCTTACATGGGAAGATAATACTTGTAATTCCTAAGAACTTTCTTATTATTGGGGAAGTTAGAAGGAATACACATAGACAGAGGGCATAGGTGTGAGTTGATTGTTATGGGACGATTAAAAAAATAAAATTAAGGCATGAGAAAGAAGGATGCATCTTCAGAAGGGGATGGGGACATTATCTCACATAAAACAGTCATAAAAGGAAGAGCTTTTATTAAGGAGGGGAAGTTGGCAATGCTTGAACTTTACTCTTTTCAGAATTGGCCCAAAGAGAGAATTTTATATATATATATTCTGCTGAGTATAGAAATCTATCTTTCCTTACAAAAAAGTAGGAGGGGAAGGAAATAAGGAAAAGGTAATAGAAGGTAAGATGGATTAAAGGAGGTATTGGTTAGAAGCAAAACAGATTTTTGAGGAGGAATGGGGTTAAAAGAGAGAGAAGAAATGGGAAAAATACAAAGGAGGGAGATGCACAGTTAATAATTATAACTGTGAATGGGATGAACTCACCTATAAAAAAGGGAAGTTGACAGACTGGATTAAAAATCAGAGTCCAACAATATATTGTTCACAAGAAACACACGTAAAATACCAAGACACATATAGAGTAGAATTTATCGTACTTCAGATGGTGTTAAAAAAATCCAGGAGTAGCAATCATGACCTTCAACAAAGCAAAAGCATAAGTAAACCTATTCAAAAGAGATAAACAAGAAAACTACATTTTACTAAAAGACACCATATATTGAAGTAATATTAATACTAAACATATATGCAGTCAATGACAGAGCACCAACATTCTTAAAGGAAAAGTTAAATGAGTTTCAGGAGGAAATAAACCACACTAGTGCAAGACTTCAACTTTTCCCTGTCAAAACTAGAGGAAATCTAAACAACATCAAGTTATAGAGATGAACAGAATTTTAATAGACCTCTGGAAAAAATTGAATGGAAATGGAAAGAAATAACCTTTTTTTCTCAGTGGTACAAGGTATGTGCATAAAATCTGGCTATGTAATAGGGCATAAAAACTTCACAACCAAATGCAAAACAGAAATATTAGATGCATCCTTTTCAGATAATAATTCAATAAAGGGCCATGGAAACATAGATTACAAATTAATTGGAAATTAAATCTAATCCTAAAAACTGGATCAAAGAACAAATAAACAATGCTTTTGTTAAAGAAAATGACATAATTGAAAAAAACATACCAAATTTATGGAATGAAATCAAACCAGTACTTAGAGGAGAATTTATATTTTTAAATTTTGCATTAATAAAATAGAGCACAGAACAATGAATTGGGTGTGCAATCAAATAAACTAGGAAAAGAAGAAATTTAAAACACCCAATTAAACACCAAATTAGAAATTCTGAAAATCAAAGGAGAATTAATAAATAAAACTAAGAACTTGTTTTCTGGAAAAAAATAGAATAGTGAACCATTTGTTAATTTGACTGAAAAAAGAAAACAATTACCAGTATAAAAGATAAAAAACAAACAAGCATGAATGCACTGCCAGTGAAGATGAAATTAAAGTATTATTAGGAGTTAATTTGCCCAATTTAATGTCAATAAATATCATAACCTGAGTGAAATGGATGAATATTTACAAAAGCATATTGCCCCTATTAACTGAAGAGGAAATAGAATACTTAAATAACTTAAATAACTAAATAACCTCAGAAAAAGAAATTGATTAAAGCTTCATTGGGCTCCCTAAGGAAAAATCTCCAGGACTAGATGGATTCATAAATGAAGTCTACCATTTAAAGAACAATTAATTCCAAGACTATGCACTATTAGGAAAAATAGGCGAAGTAGGAGTCCAACCAAATTCCTCTTAGAACACAAATATGGTGCAGATTTCTAAATCCAGAAGAGTAAAAACAGAGAAAAAAATTATAGACAAATTTCCCTAATGAATATGTATACAAAAATTTTAAATAAAATACTAGCAAGGAGATTATAGTAATGCATCACAAAGATCATACACTATGACCAAGTGAAATTTATAGCCGAAATGCAAGACTGGTTCAATATTAAGAAAAATATCAGTATAATTGACTATACCAAGATCAAAACCAACAAAAATTATACAATTACATCATTAGATGCAGAAAAGGCTTTTGACAAACCATAGTACCCAGATCTATTAAAAACATGAGGAAGCACAGGAATAAATGGAACATTCATTAAAATGATAAGTAATATCTATCTAAAACCATCAGCAAGCATTATCAATAATGGGGATAAGCTAGAAGCCTTTCTGAGTTGAAGCAAGGATTTCTTTTATTACCCCTATTATTTAATATTGTTTTAGAAATGCTAGCTATAGCAATAAGGCAAGAAAAAGAAATTGAAGAAATTAGAATAAGAAATGAGTAAACAAATCTATTATTCTTTGTAGATGATATGATGACACCCTTGGAGAATCCTAGAGAATCAACTAAAAAACTGGTTGAAATAATTAACAACTTTAGCGGAGTTGTAGGATATACAATAAAGCCACATACATTTTCAGCATTTCTATATGTTACCAACAAAATCCAGCAGGAAGAGATAGAAGGGGAAATTCCATTTAAAATAAC
Source organism: Bettongia penicillata ogilbyi (assembly GCA_023548195.1). Lineage (NCBI taxonomy): Eukaryota > Metazoa > Chordata > Mammalia > Diprotodontia > Potoroidae > Bettongia > Bettongia penicillata. The sequence continues at coordinate 1,535,839 of JAJHZJ010000401.1, read as the reverse complement.
TTGGAAGTCTGTTTGCCGAGACAAACCTAGAACTATAGGAACACAATATAAAATACTCTTTACACAAAGTTAGGTCTGAATGATAGAGAAATATTAATTTCTCATGGGTAGACTGAGTAATAAAAATGACAGTTCTAGCTAAATTAATTTACTTATTCAATGCCATACCAATAAAATTTCAAAAAAATTATAGAAAAATATGTAGAAAAATAATAATCAAATTGATTTGGAAAAACAAAAGGTCAAGAATATGAAGGGAATCAATGAAAAAAAAAGTGAAGGAAAGCGGCTTAGTAATACCAGATCTCAACTCCTATCACGCTGCTGACTTCTAGCACTAAAGCCGTGCAAATGGCCTTAAAGTTTTGACAACAGCATGTATTAACATGGGAGGGAATAGAAGGAACCAATACTCTCTGCTCTGTATTCTTGCCCTTGTCAGGGAAAAAAATATTCCTCTCCCTCTTATCAGCAAACTCTTTAAATTTCATATTTAAATTTCAAATAATTAATTATTAAAATGTTTTTTAAAACTCAAAGCATCTTAAAAGATATTCCAGGCACAGAAAAAAAATCATCCAAAATGTATTAAACATAATCATACCAGAAGGTACAACCATTACTAGAAATCTGTATGTTGCCCCAACTAAAGATATTTGAATTATTTATAGCTTTACAAGTTAACTTCCATTTATCCAAACTACCCAAGCCATTCTGGTTACACCTCACTTCATTTCTTTGCATTCCTCCCAACTCTTTCTTCCTCCTGCTCATCATATCCTTTCATTCCCTTTTCCCTCTCTTTGAACTTAATTGACTTCTGTCTTGAGTCTAGACCTAGTCACTGGGCTATTCTTACAAAGGTTTTTGTTTGTTTTTACAGCATCTTTATTTGAGAGAAAAAAGAAATATAAAAAAGCTAAGGACTGAAATTTTGATACCAAGTTTTGCAACAAAGTCTTATTCTAGTATCTTTTGGATCACTTAGGACCTGGATATTATTCTGTAATGATCGCTATAGTATGCCTGTTAATTATATTTAATTATAATTTTTATTTTTATTCATATGAAGATTATTTTCCTGACTAGAGTTATAATTAGCATGTTTAAATTTTTTTAATTCTATTAAAATCCTGGTCATTGTCTCATATAGGTGAGCGATTGTACATTGATGGGGCAAAGCACAGGAAGAAGTAAGTTCTGGTGCTGAATATTAAAATAGGGACATGATGGAGTTATAGAGTACAAATCATGAAAGTTTGGGTCATGCTTTTAAGCTTGGTCACACTCTTCCTTATAATGAGTTTGTCATTTCATTATGAATGCCATAAGTTTAAAATAAATTTAGATAATTTCTTTTGGTAGAAGAATATCTTAAATGATCACCCATTTAAGTCCTATTCTTATGTCGAATTTACAATAACAACAGTTGAAATTTGTATAGTACCTGCACAGCACTTTCTGTAGATTATCTGAGCCTCACAACAAGTATGTGCATAACTGTTATCATCCCTATTTTACAAATGAACAAACTGAATGTCAGTGGGGTCAAATAGCTTGTAATCAGTCTCACGACTAGTAAGAGTTAGAAGTAGCATTCAAACTTAGTTTTTTCAAACTCTATTTCCAGGACTCCACTTCCTACATAGTATTGCCTATCTCACTGTGACATGTAGATGTAAAAATTATGCCAATTCTCTACAAGACTGAAAAGGAGTACAAACTTTTCAGTGGAGTATTTGTCTTTTGTTGAAGGTCAGCTTAGCCAGGTTTGGGAAGGTTAAAAATCACAAGTTTGGTCATTGGGCAATTAATTTTGGTGGACAGAGCATCTCCTCAAGACATCAACTAAAGCATAGAGGGCTGTATTAGAGGAAGTATTTACTACCTATACTAATGATATCACCAATCATTTGATGTAATTATGTAAGTTTGTATTTGTAATTAGGAGGATCCCAGGAAATTCAAAATGAAATATGGAGTTGGAAAGCATCATAAAAAGGGATTGCTTGCTACCAAACATAGGATCATAATATAATAGAGTTAGATCTGGAAAAGGCTTTGAAATTTGTTGAATTCAACACATTGATTTTAGAGGTGAGAAATCTGAAACTCAAAGATGTTAATAATTTGCTTTGGGTTGAGCAGATTATAAGTCAGAGAGCAAGGATTTGAAATAAAGGTGTGTGTATGTTCATCCTTTGTTGCCAAAGAAGACCATGCTATTAGAGAAATAATGACATGACTTGTACTTGATTTTGTTTTGAGTGAGAGAAGGCTGTGCAGGTCATCAGCCTCACTTCTCCTCCAGAGCCATCTGAATCCAGTGACCAGATATTCATCAGGATAACTGGAAATGACCCAGGATGAGATAGTTTGGGGTTAAGTGGCTTGCCCAAGGTAACACAGCTAGTGAATGTCAAGTGTCTGAGGTGAGATTTGAACTCAGGTTCTTTTGACTCCTGCACTAGTGCTCTATCTACTGTACCACCTAGGTGCCCCTGAAGTAAAGGTTAATAATTGAGGGAAGTTTTATCTTCCTGTCTTCAAGTCCAGTGCTCTGTCTACTACACAGCACTTTATCTCATTGTCTGAATTTGATAAACTGATTTACACAACTAATCCCAGTAGCAAAAACTTGGCCCACTGCCCCAGAAAGGACATTAGATTCAGGGTTGAAAGCTCTAGGTTCAAATTTTTGCTCTGCTACTTACCTTAGAAACTTATGGGTCCTTGGGCAAGTCGATGAAAATAATTTTTTCTCATCTGTAAAATGAAAGGGTTAGATTATCTGGTCCTTGAGGTTTTTTTTTTTCTTCTTAAGTTTTAAGTCCTGTAGTGTGATCATTCAATAGATAAATAAAACCAGGCTAAAAACAGAATGGTCTAGTGTAGTCCTCTGTAGTTGGTTAGTTTTAGTAAATTTCTCTTTATCTTGCCACAATAAATAGATGATTTCAGGACAACGTTTGAATTAATTTTTCTGATCATCTTTCACAGTGTCCTAATGATGTCAACTGGGTTTTCATACGTAGATTTTTATTTTACATGCTAAATGAATATTTTCTATCTACAACTGACAAAACAGGGAATCCATCAGGATGTGTGTTGGTGAACAATCCTGTCTAAACTTCTTAAATATATCTAATATAAATACCAAGGAACCACATGTACCGATTATGAAAATAACATGAGGGTTTTATCTGATTTAGTTGTATCAGAGTGGTAGATTTTTATGCACTTAGATAAACAATGAACCTAATTGGAGTGCCATAAAAAGATTTATGTGTAATAAGAGCATCAGGGAACACTGCCAGTTTATAGAGATCAAAAGAAAGCTATCTCTGAAAAAACAAAACAAAACAGGTAATTCTTGCAATAGGTGAATCCTAGGAAGCAAGTCTTCTCTGCAGGACATTTGTGGCCTTTAAGGCCATTTTATTTAATCTCTTCCTAACTAACACTTGTATATCCCACAAAAAAAAATCCCCATGTGATGAAATTTACTTTTTATTATTTGCTTTTGAGAACCAGGCCTCAGTTCCCAGGGCAGGCCGTTAACAGTGGTTAATGAGAACAATGTTGAGAGGCTTTTGTAGGTTTTCAGCTCCTTACGTGTCGCTTAAGTGAGGGGAAAAAAATAAAAACAAAAACAGTGTCTCAATGACTTTGTACCCTTTTCCCCAACCTATAATGAGGAATAATGATTAAAGCTACATGTTTAGCTAGTCTAGTGAACTTTCTCCCTATAGGAGAGTAGGTGGTTGTTTTTTTAATAATTTTATCAAGCACTCACAGTTTACCTGGGAGAATCAAGGTGCCCTAGGGTTAGAGTCTATCCAAGAGTACTGTGTTTTCACTAAAACTTAATGTGATCTGATTCCATTGCAAGGACTCTGGAACTTAAAACTTTGTTGTTCTGAGAAGTTCCTTGCTTAAAACTTGTTCCTTGGGTTAAATAAATTATTTAGGAAAAGAAAGAAAGATTTGTAGAGTCTAGATTTCTAGTTCAAAATTTCTTCTGTTTAAATTTTATTTTTCATTTTATTGAGCTGCTCTTGTTTAGTCATTTCAGTCATGTCTGATTCTTTGTGACCCCATTTGGGGTTTTCTTGGCAAAGTTACTGGAGTGGTTTGTCATTTCCTATAGTATATATTACAGATAAAAAAACTGAGACAGAGTTAAATGACTAGGCCAGGGTCACACAGCTAATTAGTATCTAAGGCTGTATTTCAACTCATATCTTCCTGATTCTAGACTTGATACTCTATCTCCTATGCTATCAAGCTGCCATTGTCACCTGTTGCATGATGTACATGACATCTCAGTCAACAACGTTAAGGTTTCTCTGGTCCTGAAATATGGTTTTGTAGAACATATCAATGCAACTCATATCTTAATTTCATTTTAGATCTTAATTTTGATTCAACCTTATAATGTAACTTCTCCCTATCCCTTACTATAATCAGCAAACATATATTATACATCTAGTAGGTGAGGTTCTTCCCCTCCCAAACTGATTTTTTTTTTCTTTCTTGACTAGGTAAACTAGAGCATCTTTTACTTCATATCTTACCCAACCTTTAATCACTAAATGGGTGAGGAATATAAATTTCTTGAAATAATGCTCTGGAAAACTAGGGATGGATAAAGCCATTGGAACTCCAATAGAGCTACTTAACTATGGCTTAAACCCAAATCAATGGCTCTCACTCATTGTCCAATAATGGGCCCCAATCTAACTCTTATTTTGCTCATCGTTTGGATTTTGGTTCAGAGGAATTATTTCTGTTCTGGCCAGGAACTCTGAGGGTCTTCCCTCCCAGACTGATTCTTTTATGAAGGCAAAATAGGCCATCTTTTGCTTCAATTCTTACCTAGTCTTTCTTGGTTGTTGTCCTTTGTTCTCAAATAGGACTAAAATGACATCACCATGATAAAGTCAAGTTTCAGTGTGTCCAACTGTGGCTGATCAGCAATATGAGCTCGGAATGCTCTACTACAGATTGGACACGGATAGTGCATGTGAACATTTGGGGAAGGATCAATGATACTAGGAAGGTGATGTCCTGACTTGCAAGTAAATTGGATCTAGGTGAGGTAGAAGTGTGCAAGTCACCAGCCTTTATTGGCTAATCAATAGGAACCAGTGATTTGGGTTTAAAAGGCATAGTCAAATAGCTCCATCTAAATCCTGAAAGGACTTTATCAAAACCTGTTTCTTTCAGAGCTACATATCAAGAGATCATAAATTAAAACTACCTGAGACATAAGAATTGTCCCAGCTAACAACAAACCAAGAACTAGAATAAATAAATAGGGAAGAAAAGAACCTAGCCCCCAAACTTCAAGACACGTCGTGAAGTATAAATGTTCAAAGCTATATTCCTTTGGGCAGAATACCCTCATGTAAGAGTATGATTCCCCAGATGGACAGAAGGTGAAGAAGAAGGAGGAGGTGAAGGAAAAGAAAGCCAAGAGGCAGACATGAGGAGGGAGAGTGATCTAGTAATTAGGGACAATCAGTGAAAGTGCCTGGACTTGAACAATGGCTTATACCACAAAAATCCTAGGTGTCATAGAATATAATTTGTGTAAGACAAATATGGAGATGGCAGTGGCTGAACAATTGTATAGTCACCCATTCATACTATGTATCCCCAAGATTGAACTGATGTTATAGCTCAATTATATAAGGATTACTAAAAATTAGTCTGATAATATCAGACTATGTATGATTTTATATATATATGTATGTATACACACATGTATACATATATGTAATAAAAATTAGTCCAATAACCATCAGGCTATATATTATTTTATATATATATATATATATATATACACATACACATGTATGCACACACATACACACACACACATATGACAATACGTATTTGCTAGAACACTGCTTTCCGTGTGGTATATGGATAGAGAGCTAGACTTAGGGTCAAGAAGGTTTGGCTCAAGATTGCTGTCTGGTGCATGTTGGTTGTATCACCCTGGGCAGTTCACTTAACCTTTTAGTGTCCTGGAAAACTCTATGAGATTGTAACCTGCAGAATACTAGCATATCTTCAGTGGCACAGGACGTCTTCCACCAAAAACTCCTTACCTTAATGAAATCACAAGTCTGGTTAAAACAAAAAATCCAAAACAAACAACAGCAACAATCCACACGCATAGAGATATTCAACAAAACTGCTCAGTTGGTCATATTGTTTTTTTCTCCAGTAACTGCAATGACTTCTTGTTATGATCCTACTTTTAATTCCCTTTAAGGTGATAGGTTTTCTACAATAGTCTCTACTTAAGTGATGCTTTTTTCCTTGAGGTTTCCTTTAGAGATTCTAAAATATAATTTGATTCTACCTTCACCTCTTCTAGAATATTTTAAAATTGAAAATTTTTTCAATTTTCTCTCATGGTTGTCTTGCAAGTTAGTCTTTCTTAATTTTTTTGTTTCATTTATGCATTTATAAACGTCTGTTGGTTTTGAATTTGTTTTTGTTTATGTATATGTTTTCTTTACTTAGGCCATAACTTATTTTAAAATTTGTTCATTGTCCCTTAAATCAGTTTTAACCTTCTTGGTGTGAATTTCTATCAATTTTGTTTCTTTTTGCAATTTCTGTTATTTTTGAGATTATTAGTTAGATCCCACCTAACTCATTTGCATTCTCTCATTCTCCAAGTTTCAAGAAAGTGATTAATTACACCTTTAGTGAGCTACAAAGGCGAACTTGAGAATTTTTATTTTAAAAATGAGGAGGTACTAGGTGCAGAGAGTTGGTATACTTGATCACAGCCAGCCATTGGGAATGGAGCTGAGCACAAACCATGTGTCCTGATTTCCAGATTTGGTAGAGCCATTGTTAAAAGGAAAATTCTGTGTTCATTCTAATTAAAGAGGCAAAACTCCGCAAGAAAAAGTTAAAAAGCTGTTTAACACACCAAGGCAGCACTTGTTGATAGGCTGGCCACTGGAAAAATGACCTCCTGATCTAAACTATTTGTTCTTCCATTTTTTTTTCTTTCTGAGCTCTAATTTCCTTTATCCTTTCAGTCCACTCTTGTGATTTTTAGAGCCAAATTATTTTTTTCCTCTCACTGTTTTTGTGGGATTATTCTTTTCTTTCCAGGTTTACCTCCTGTACTATTTTTAATCCACAGTATTTCTTCATTGTGCTTGCTATTTTCTTCTGTTTATTCATACTTTCAGACTCTGTTTTTGGTTGAGGTTTTTGTGGTTAGGAACTCTTGGATATATACAGTAGGTTTTGTTTGATCTTGTCCACTCTGTCACTTTGTCTTTTGCTACTGCCAGTCTGGATAGAGTAGCTGGTATTAGGCGATACTCTTTATTTCAATCCTTGACTTCTGTTTTAGTCTGTTGATAAAGCATCTAAGATTTTGGCCTTGAATGTCTCTGTTTTCTCCTCCTTCTATGTTCTCCAATCAGGAACTGTATCTATCTCTTACTCTGGTCCTAATGGGCTACTGTGGTGTATGTGAGATCCTTTAGGTCTCTGGCCTCTCACACAGTCTTTCTGGCACTGATACTAAGGAACTGAATTCACCCTGTTTCATTTTGTAGTTGCCAGTGATCTGAGGAATGCACAACCAGACCCTTTATCCTTGTACGTTAACTTTTGGAGGCTATTCTAATTAACTTCTGTTCTAATATACCAAGGCTGGGGTTTGGTTTCAGGTCTTCAATTAATGGAGTTGACAGTGGCTTACTGACTAGAAGAATCAGAGCACTGCTTGGCTTTACATTCATTTGCATGACTTCAGTTTGGATTGCCTACATGACTTTTCTCCTTGTGCTTACAGAGCTACATCTGTTTAATATAATTCTGCCTGGATTCTTTGACTCAGTCTCTTTGCCTACTGTAACTTCTGTGTTTACCTGAACTTGTGTTAGCTTCTCTTGTGTGATTCTTCTATCAGCTTCTGCCAACTTCTGTCCATCATTTTTCCTGGATTGGACTGATTGGAAAAAGCTAACTTCTGATTCTTTTTGGTTTTCTGTGGTCCTTTTCAACTATTTCCTGGGGATTTTGGACTAATCCACAATCATTTACAATGCTATCTTAAAGGGACATTTTTACATTGCCATCGTAAGTGGATAGTATTCCCCAAAGCTATCCTAGCTTCAGTCGAGTGTTCATGTTTAGCCCAGCAACTATTCTGCATATGAAAAAAGGAATGTAATTTATGCCCTGGTATTCCAAATTGTAAGATGATGATAAAGAATATTAGGAGATTATTAGGAAATATGTTTCTAAGTTATTCTCCAGAGAAACTCCATATTTTATCATGACTAGATTTTTCTATCTTTTTTCTTCTGTAATAATATGATTTGAATCAGCGTAGATAAGTATATTTATACATTTTCTCTTTCATAAAGTTCATATGAAATAAAGTTAACTTTGACTACATGGTCTTGTTCAAATATACACTTTAACTAATTCATTAAAAGTCCTTATTAAAGCCAGGGAGTTAGTGTACTCAATTTGATACTTAGGAACAGATTAAACTGCTGGAAATGATATTGTGTCTTCAGGTTGTTTATCAATTCATGAAATTACTTTTAATATAATTTTTGATTTTTCAATGAATGAAAATTACTGTCTGTCAATCCTACTGGATGTAATAGATGTAGCTGCTTAGGAAGTTCAGAGAAGATTCACTTTATAGATTAATCAAAGTAATCTATGTGTTTACTTCTACTCCTATTGACTTTGAACATTTAATCAACTTTAAAAAACCCCTACTAAGGGCAAGTAACTTGGTTAGGTGCTGTTATCTTACTTATTCTAACTTTGTTAGAATACAAAGATAAAATGTGACCCCTGCCCTCAAAGAGATAAAACATATATGCAAATAACTACAATATAGGATAGAACATGATACATGCCTAAGAGATGCACAAACATGTTATAAGAGTTCAGTGAAGGGAAAGATCCATAAGACTTGGTTAGTTATTGTGGTATATGATTGAGATGGAACATTATCGTTTATAAGAAATAGTAGGCAGGTACTTTCATAAAATCCTGAAAGACTTAAATGAACTGATGCAAAGTGAAGTGAGCAGAAGCAAGAGAATGGTGTACATAGCAACAGTCATATTGTGCAATGATCAATGTGAATGACTTAGCTATTCTCACAAATAAAATGATCAATATGAATGACTTAAGTATTCTTAGCAATACAATGATCTAAGACAATTCCTATGAAAAATGCTATCCACCTCCAGAGAAAGAATTGATAGTAGTCTGAATGCAGATCAAAGTATGCATTTTTACTTTAATTTTTCTTTGTGTTTTCTTTTACAACATGACTAAAATGGAAATTTGTTTTGCATGAATGCACATGTATAATCTACCTCAAATTTCTTGCCTTCCCAATAAGGGGGAAGGGGAGAAAATGAATTTGGAACTCAAAATTTTAAATAATGTTGTGTTTTTACATGTAACTGGAAAAAATATATTTTTTAAAAAGATGGTGACTGAAAAGTTCATCTGAAAAGGATTCAGATGACTCCAGGTTAATGACCCTGGATAACTTGGAACATGATCGATTCCCAATGAGAGTGAAATTGAGAGCAAGAACAGGTTTTTGGGAAAGATTATGGGTTTGGTTTTAGACTGTTTAGTTTAAAGGAATCAATGGGAAATCCAGATGGCGATGTCTAAGAGGCAATTAGATATAGGGGTCTAGTATACAGGAGCAAGATTAGGAATGGAGATTTGTTATTATCTGAACAGGAAATATCTGAAGCCCTGACTGTAGAAGAGGTTCCCATTGGAAAGAGTATAGAGAAGGAAGAGAAGAGGCCTAACGCTGCGGTCTTTGAAAATATGTATGTTAAATAGGTGGGAGGATGAAAAAAAAATCTAGCAAAAGAGACAAAGAAGGCATGATGAAAGAAGGGGAAGACTCGGGGAGAGATCACTGTCATGGAGAGCCAAGGAAGCAGAGAACATAAAGAAGAATAGGGTTTATAGAAGTTTCAAATGAAACAGAAAGGTCAAGGAGGATGAGGACTGAGAAAAAGGACATTGAATTTGTCAATTAAAAGGTCATGAGTGACCTTTGAGAAGCAGTTTCAATAATATGTTGGGGATGGAAACTAGATTGCAAAGGGGTTAAGGAGTAGTGAGAAAATGGAAGTAATGAGTATAGCCTGCTCTTTTGAGAAATTTGATAGTGAAAGAGATGAGAGATGGGATAGTAGCTAGTGGAGAGAGTAAAGGGAAGGTATTTTTTTTTCCCTTAGGATAGAAAAGGCTTAAAAATGTATGCCAGTCCTCTTGCTGCTCCTGGGAGATGGGAAGTAGGTAACCAATAATCTTCCCTTAGGAGAAGGTTTTCAGAAATCTGATGGCCTCACTGTCAAAGCAGATTTTCAAATAGTGCTACAAGGTAAAAAGGAATACTTTAAAAAAAGATCATTAAATGTTTATTAATTTATTAAGTATCTTTTATACACTAGTTACTTCATTAGGTACTGGGCATATAGGGATGAAAATGAAACAATATTTGCCCTCAGAGAGTTTTCTTTCTATTAATACAATCAATGTTTTGCACTAAATTTGTAAAATGCATACTCAATGAAAAAAGGGTAAGTTGTGTATTTGAAAGGATTAGCAGATGAGGTGAACAGAACAGGCTTGATGGTACTTGAGCTGAGATTTGAAGGAAATTAAGAGGTAAATACATGAAGGGAGTAAATTTTAGACATGAAAAGAGCCAACGCAAAGACTCTGGGATAAGAAATCTAATGCCATATATGAGCAATGGCAAGAAAGCTAGTTTGGCTAAACCAAAGAATGAATGAAGAGGAATAATATAATCCTATTAACACCTAAGCTTTATGGAATCATTCCTAAATTCAATAAAACAAAGGAGGACTAACTTGAATTTGATTTTCATGTGATACACACTCGATGGCAAAGATCTAATGATTGTTGTGTTGTCTTTATATTTCTAATCACAGCTAACTTTTGAAAACAAGTTCTTGATATTTTTTGTTTTTGTAAGTCATTTTCAGACCACTAAATCTACTTAACTCTAGAGGGTGAGTTAAGCAAAACCAAACAGACACGGTAATCGTATCCGAAAGTATACAAAATTCTGCACCTGCATTCTTATTGGCTACTTTATTATCTATTACCTTGCTCTAAAAATAGTCATTACAGTTATTAGGCAGTTTTCTTTTGATTTCATCTTCATTTATTATAGACATAAGCATTTCATTCTTTTGATCCACTCCGAGAGGGAAAAGTTGAGGTCCTCCAATAGTAGTTTTACTGTTTTATTAGTATAATTCTCTTCCTTTAATTCATTTAATTTTTTTCTTTAAGAATTTGAATAATATGCCATTTGGTGCATATATGTTTAGTACTGATATTATTTCAATTTCTATAGTGCCTTTTTGCATGATGTAGTTTCCCTTTTTATCCCTTTTAAGGTCTGTTTTTACTTTTGCTTTTTCTGTGATCATGATTGCTACCCTGCCTTTTTAACTTCAGCTGGAGCATATGATTCTGCTCCAGTCCCTTGTCTTAACTTTGTGTGTGTATCTATTTCAAATGCGCTTTTGTAAAAAAACACATATTCTTGAATTTTGGTTTCTCATTCATTCTTCTATCTACTTTCCCTTTATGGATGAAATTATCCTAATTTCCAGGCAGTTAGGTGGCACAGTGGATAGCGTGATGGGCCTGGAGTCTGGAAGACTGAGTTTGAATCTGGCCTCAGACTCAGAATTGGGGCAAGTCACTTAACCCTGTTTACTGTCATCTATAAAATGGACTGGAGAAGGAAATGGCAAGCCACTCCAGAATCTTGGTCAAGAAAATCCCAAATGGGATCATGAAGAAATGGACAGCACTAAAAGAAGCTAAACAACCACCATCACTTTCATATTCACAGTTATGATTACTAACTGCATTTTTCCATTCCTCTTTCTCATTTTATTCTGTCCCTTCCCTAAAATCTGGTTTGCGGATTTCTCTTACCAATTGAGTTATGTATGTGTGTGCATTTATTTCTACTTTTTAAACCAATTTAGATGTGACTGAGGTTCAAGCATTACCTGCATGTACCCCCACTCCCATAATTTTTTCCTCCACTGAAAAACTTCTTCCTCGTATGCCTATTTTATGCAAAATAATTTCCCCCATTCTTCCTTTCCCTTCCCTTTTCTCTAAGGACATCTTTCTTTCACGCTTATCCATTTTATTTATATCACCCCAACATAATTGATTCATTTCCATGCCCTCTTTCTATGTAGAGTCCTAACTGACCTATATAATGATAAAATTCTTAGAAGTTATATATTTATCTTATTTCCATATGGAAAGACAAACAGTTTAGCCTTATTGAGTCCCTTATGATTTTTTCTTCATGTTTACCTTTTTATACTTCTCTTGAGTCTTGTATTTATAAGTAAATTTTTTTTTCTTCAGTTCTGGTCTTTCCATCAGCAATGCTTAAAAGTTCCCTATCTCATCAAATTTCCATTTTTTTCCCTTGAAAAATTATACCCAGTTTTACTGGGAAGTTTATTCTTCGCTGTAATACCTGTTCTTTTGCTTTCTGGAATATCATATTCTAAGCCCTCTCCTTCTTTAATGCGGCAGCTGCTAAGGCTTGTGAGATCCTGACTATGGCACCATGGTATTTGGATTTTTTTTTTCTGCTTACTTGAAGTATTTTATTTTCTCTTTAAACTGGGAGCTCTGCAATTTGGCTATTATATTTCTAGTAGTTTTCAAATTGGGATCTCTTTTCAGAAGGTGATCAGTAGATTCTTACAGAGATTTCTGTTTTACCTTTAGCATATAAGACATTGGAGCAGATTTCCTTTATAATTTTTGGAAATACGGTGATATCTAGGCTCTTTTATTTTTTGATCATGGCTTTCAGGTAGTTCAGTGATTCTTAAATTATCTTTTCTTAATCTCCTTTCTAGGTCAGTTTTTATGAGATATTTCTTTTCTTCTGTTTTTTCATTCTTCTAAATATGATTATTTCTTGCTGTCTCATGGAGTCACTAGCTTCCACTTGCCTAATTCTAAAAGGAATTATTTTCTTTAGTGAGTTTTTGTACCTTTTTTTGCCAATTTTATTTTTAAGATTTTAAGTTCTTCAGCACTTTTGGTGCCTCTTCTGCTAATATGTTGTTTTTTTCATAATTTCCTTGCTTTTTTTCTCATTTCTTTACCTATTTTCCCTCTACTGCTCCTATCTGTATTGAAAATCCTTTTTGAGCTTTTCTAGGAATTCTTGTTGTTGTTCCTATGTCCAATTCACAGGTTTTTTTTTGAGGTTTTGCTTGTAGCTATTTTGACTTTGTTATTTTCTTCTGAGTTTATGGCTTGATCTTTCCTGTTACAATTGAAGTTTTTATGGTCAAGTTCTCTTTTTTGTTTTTTCCCCTTTTTTGCCACCTTATTTCTGAGTTTTGAATTTTATGTGAAAGTTAGGCTCTGTTCCAAGCATATGGGGGTAATATGTGTGTGTTAGAGGCCTTATCTCTAGCTTTAGCCTTTTTTCTTCACACTGTTGTTTTCAGAGCTGGTTTTTGGAATTTGGAAATTTTCGGTACTTCCAAGGTAGTAAGATCTAGGGTCACTTCTCTCCTGGACTTCAGTCTGGTTCTTACCAGGAAGGGCCACTGATCCCTTGGGATTGATTGTAAGTGATTCTTCTTCTCAGGGACCTTGCTTCTTTAGGACTGGAAAGGATATTTCTTAGAGTCTCTAATCCCTCTTGACCAAAAGTAATACTGCTTCTCAGGGCTCCCACTCTCTACCTTTGTGCTGCTCAGTGCTCATTTCTGCCCCAGGAATGGGTATGGACAATAGAGTAGTTACCAGGATCTTGTCCTGTATCTTGGAATAACATAGCAGTCCCTTATAATCCCTTTTTCACTAGTTTCCAGATCACCTTACTCTCTCTGACTTGAGAAGTTCCAAAGATTCTGTTGCCTCTGTCGCCACTACCTAGTCTCATCAGTGGTGTTGCATACATATGAGGCTCTAAACCTTTCACCTCTGGGTCTCAGATCTCTCTTCCCAAACTCCTAAGTTGTCTTGGGCTGGAAGAATGTTTCACCCGTGACCTTTTGTTGTCTCTGCCACTCCAGAATTAGATTTGAGGCATTATTTATAAGTTCTTTTGAGGATAATGTCAGAAAGGTTTGATTGAATGTTTCCTTTACTCCACCATCGTATGATTAATTTTTCTCAAAATATGTCAAATAATAATAGAAAGATGGAAGACCTTGCTTTACTCTTTTTTGTAGTAGAAAAGCTTTCAGTCTTTCTTCATTGTAAATTGTACTAAACTTATGACTTTAATTACATTCAAGGCCCTTCTATATCTATGTGTTTTATGGTTATTTGAACAATGTTATATTTTGTTAAAGGTTTCATCTCTATCTGTTAATAAAATCATAATTTTAAAATTTTATTTATATAGCTAATCATGTTAATTGTGTTTTGAAATGTTGAACCATCTTTGTATCCCTGGAGTGAATCCGATTTGATTATAATAGGTTTTTTTGTGAATATACTGTTATATTTATGAGAGAAACGGGTTTATTGTTTTTTCTTTAAATATGTACCCTTTCCCTCCCTGACTTGGCTATCAGGATCATCTTCTTCCAAAAAAAGGAAGAAACTCTTTCATTATCCATTATTGAAAATAACCTCTGTAGCTTAGGTGTTAATTGGTGTTCAAAGATTTGATGGGATTATCTTATAAATAAGTCTCCCCACAGAAATGTATTTATACTTTATTAATTTCTTTTTCTAAGAATGAGTTATTTTAAAATATCCATTATTATTTCGTTGGTTTTTGTATTTTATCTTTCTTTATAGCTAATCATCACTTTTTCTAATTCTCAGTGTTGCTGGCATATATTTTTGTGTATCAGTTTCTAGAAAATGATGTTTAATTTCTTTCTTTCTCATAAAATTTCTCTTTCTCATCTTTATTTTATTTTGATAATTTAATTTTATTCTGTCATTTTTTGGGATCTGATTAGTTAATTGATTACATATTTCATTAATATTTTTATAAAACAAGTTTGTTCATTTTGTTAATTATTTCAGTGGCTTTTTTAAAAAGGAACTTTATTTTTTTCCTTTTGGTACTCCTCCCATTCCAAATTCTTTTAGTAAAATTTTATTATTTTTCTCTCCTTTACCCATTCTTTACTCCCCCTTTCTATTTTCTCCTTTCTTTCCCTTTCCAAACCTTGAAAAGTATGATTCTCCCTACCCTATATTTATTTTATTCATTTTCTTAATTTGAATGACATAATTTTATATACTCTACGAAATGTTGTTTTGACTGAACCCCTTCACTTTTAGCATACTCTAGAACCTAATTTATTATTCACTTAACATGTTTCCTCTCTCTCTGTCTTTGTCTCTTCCTCTCTGTCTCTCTCTCTTTTTCTGTCTCTTTCTATCTAGGTAGCTGTCTGTCTGTCTCATGCTCCTCTTGCTCTCTCTCTTAATATTCCCCCCACCTCAGTCTCTCTCTAACTTCTTTTTCCTTTCTCATATAAGAGAAGATCTGTGGGACAAAAGTTCTGCTCTCATTTCTAATCAGTTTGACTGTTAGTATGATTAAAAATCTCCCAATTACCTTCTTTATTTCATCATCTCTTTTTCTGAAGAATAATTTTCTGAGCATTCTCATTCTCAGAAATATTAAATCGTAAGGGCAGTAAGATGTAGTCGGGAGTACTTGATACTCTGGAACAGGGGGTCTCGTCATACACCTTGCCTTATACCCAATCATCTCTTCATTTTGATGTGATTTCATCCTGTTCTTGGATCTATGTCTCCCTGTCTGTTCTTTTGTAGGCCATGCCACTCCTTCCCATATATCTCCCAATAACTTACCCACTACCTTTTTCCTTCTATTGGGAACCAATCCTGAAAAATAGAACCCTTTTTAAGAGAAGACCTTTTCCTTAAGTGGAATATTCCTGGGGAGTTCATCACAAGACCCCCATTGAAATTCTCATGCCCCTAGCCTGTGGTACTGTTTTGTAACACAACTAGAGTGTCTGGTGGTGTGAAAGTAATTCCCACTCTCCTCTGTGACCTGTCATTCACTACCATTATACTCTCAAAGCCCTTTAGGCACAGCCAGAAGTTGAAGACCTCACACCTACATTTCCTCTCTAGTCCTGATCAAATAGGGGCCCTTCCTTTGATCCCTTCTGGTCTACTCCTATCATTTTCCTATAAATTTTTTTTCCCCTGCATTGAAATTTATGTTTTTCTGCAACATTGATTGAACTTTCTCTCCTGTCCTGTTCAATTTTTAACCTCTTAAAATAATTTGTTTCTTAGATTTCTTTATTTGTAGAGCAGAAGTTCTTAACTGATTTTTTTGTGTGGCATGGACTCTTGGAAATTTGGTGAAACCTATAGACCCCTTCTCAAAATAATATTATTAAGTGTATAAAATGAAATACTGAGATTGCAAAGGAAAGGAATTATGTTAAAATAAATATATATTTTCCCATTCAAGTTTATTTAAATTTTGAAATTTATTCAGATACACCTATGGGTCTATGAATGTCACTAAAGATTCCTAGTGTAGATGCTTTTTGTTTCTTCAATGAATGTTCTTTTACTAGATACTTTTAGAAGTTCCATAGATATTGCTTTATTTAGTTTTAAGTATTTGAAACCATTAATTTCAATGCTTAGTTTTTTCTTGTTATCTGAGCATATTTGTTTTTCTTTTGCTTGAGGAATTTGTAGGTTGAATGCTATGGTCACTTTTCTTTTGAAAGCAATACATCAACTTCTCTTTTTCTAAAATGCAATCTTTTTCACTGATGATAGATTCAGTTTTTAGGATATGTTAGTTAAATCTTATACCCTTAGGAATATATTCTAAATTTTGCTTTGATTTCCTGTAAGTAAGGGATAGCTTGTTTTTTTAAAATAAATTTATTTATTAAACTTTTTACATTCATTTTCACAAAATTTTGGGTTCCAAATTTTCTCCACTTTTTTCCCTCCCCCACTTTCCCCTCCCCCCATCCCAATACACCAAGCATTCTAATTTCCCCTATCACCAATCTTCCCTCTCTTCTATCATCCCTCCCTTCCCTTGACCCCATCTTCTCTTTTGTCCTGTAGGGCCAGATAACTTTCTATTTCCCATTACCTGTATTTCTTATTTCCTAGTAGCAAGAACAATACTCGACAGTTGTTCCTAAAACTTAGAGTTCCAACTTCTCCCCATCCCTCCCTCCCCACCTATTGGGAAGTCAGGCAATTCAATATAGGCCATATCTGTGTAGTTTTGCAAATGACTTTGATAATAGTCATGTTGTGTAAGACTAACTATATTTCCCTCCATCCTATCCTGCCCCCCATTGTTTCTATTCTCTCTTTTGATCCTGTCCTTCCCCAACAGTGTTGACTTCAAATTGCTCCCTCCTCCCATTGATCTCCCTTCCATCATCCCCCTCACCCTGCTTATCTCCTTCTCCCCCACTTTCCTGTATTGTAAGATAGGTTTTCATACCAAAATGAGTGTGCATTTTATTCCTTCCTTTAGTCGAATGTGATGAGAGTAAGCTTCATGTTTTTCTCTCAGCTCTTCTCTTTTTCCCTCCACTAAAAAGTCTCCTGCTTGCCTCTTCTATGAGAGATAATTTGCCCCATTCCATTTCACCCTCTCTCCTCCCAATATATTTTTCTCTCACCATATACCTTAATTTTTTAAAGATATGATCCCATCCTATTCAATTCACTCTGTGCTCTCTGTCTCTGTGTGTGCATGCGTGTGTGTATGTGTGTGCGCACACACATATGTGTGTATGTGTGTGTGTGTGTAATCCCACCAACTATCCAGATACTGAAAAGTTTCAAGAGTTACAAATATTGTCTTTCCATGTAGGAATGTAAACAGTTCACCTTTGGTAAGTCCCTTATGACTTCTCTTTGCTGTTTACTTTTCATGCTTCTTCTCATTCTTGTGTTTGAAAGTCAAATTTTCTTTTCAGTTCTGGTCTTTTCATCAAGAATGCTTGAAAGTTCTCTGTTTCATTGAAAGACCATTTTTTCCCCCTGAAGTATTATAGTCAGTTTTTCTGGGTAGGTGATTCTTGGTTTGAATCCTAGTTCCTTTGACTTCTGAAATATCATAATCCACGCCCTTTGATCCCTTAATGTAGAAGCTGCTAGATCTTGTGTTATCCTCATTGTATTTCCACAATACTTGAATTGTTTCTTTCTAGCTGCTTGCAATATTTTCTCCTTGACCTGGGAGTTCTGGAATTTGGCCACAATGTTCCTAGGAGTTTCTCTTTTTGGATCTCTTTCAGGTGGTGATCGATGGATTCCTTCAATACTTATTTTGCCCTCTGGTTCTAGAATATCAGGGCAGTTTTCCTTGACAATTTCATGAAAGATGATGTCTAGACTCCTCTTTTAATCATGGCTTTCAGGTAGTTCCATAATTTTTAAATTGTCTCTCCTGGATCTCTTTTCCAGGTCAGTTGTTTTTCCCATGAGATATTTCACATTATCTTCCATTTTTTCATTCTTTTGGTTTTGTTTGGTGATTTCTTGGTTTCTCAGAAAGTCATTAGCCTCCATCTGTTCCATTCTAATTTTGAGAGAACTATTTTCTTCAGTGACCTTGTGAACCTCTTTTTTCCATTTGGCTAATTCTGCTTTTGAAAGCATTCTTCTCCTCATTGGCTTTTTGAACCTCTTTTGCTAATTGAGTGAGCCTATTTTTCAAGGTGTTATTTTCTTCAGCATTTTTTTGGGTCTCCGTTAGCAAGGTATTGACCTGTTTTTCATGCTTTTCTCACATCTCTCTCATTTCTCTTCCCAGTTTTTCCTCCACCTGTCTAACTTGATTTTCAAAATCCTTTTTGAGCTCTTCCATGGCTCAATCCATTGGATATCTATTTCGGATGTTTAGGATGCAGAGGCCTTGACTTCTATATCTTTCCCTGATGGTGGTAAGCATTGTTCTTCCTCATCAGAAAGGAAAGGAGGAAATATCTGTTCACCAAGAAAGTAACCTTCTATGGTCTTATTTTTTTTCCCATTTCTGGGCATTTTCCCAGCCAGTTACTTGACTTCTGAGATTCCTCTCCACCCCTGCCTCACTAGTGCTTGAGGTCTGAGATTCAAATGCTGCTCTCCAGCCTCAGGGCTTTCAGCGGGGGGGAGGGGCTGCTATTCAATATGAGATTAAGTTCAAGTTCTCAGGTGGGGGCAGGGTTGCTGCCCAGGCTCTGTTCCCTCAGGGAGTTTATGCAGAGACCTTCAACAATGGATTCGAGCTCCTGCTTGCTTTGGGAGCCTGGGTGTGCTGCTGCCTCTGCCACTGCCTCTTGTGGGGGCCTGAGTTATGGAGACACCTCGCTCCCATCTCGGCCAGCCCAGAAGTCTCTCTCACTGACCTGTAGTGCCTGTGGGTTGAGGGACTTTCGTGGCCATGGGGGATTCTGTCCCTGAAGCCTTCTCGGATCTGCTCCTCTCAGTGCCTCGTGGCCAAGGCAGGGCTGGGCTCTGCTCCAGGGGATGGACCCTTGGTGTTGGTTTTTCAGGGCTCTCTGGAACGGAAATCTCCTCGACTCTGTTGCTGCGTGGCTTACACTGCTCCAGAATTTGTTGGGAGTTCTTTTTACAGGTAATTTATGGGCTGTGGGTTAGGAGCTAGCATATGTGAATCTTTCTACTCTGCCATCTTGGCTCCTCCCCAAGGAATAGCTTTTTGCTATACTGTTTGACTTTCTTGGATTCCTGTCAGAGTTATCACACATCCCACCTCTCTTTAAATTATCTTAAGTCCCACCTGATTCTAACCCTTGGACTCCCTGTCTTGTTTTTGTGGATTATCTGTCTATTCATTGCTCCCTAAAGTCTTTAGGGCCTAGTCATTTAAAAGTCAATGCTGCCTGACAACATACCATGAATTTAATATGAAGATGAGCCTTCCTTTACTTGATGTCTCCCCCAATTAGAATATGAACCCCTAGAAAGCAAATGATAATTTCATTTTTCTGTTTATTTTCTCTGATCTTACTATAATGTCTGAATTATAGTAAATGTTTTTCCATTCCATTGAAATTGTAATTGTAACAATTAAATATGAAATGTATTTGTTATTTAAGGTTAGGGTTTCTTTCTGTCAGTGTTCTGTGAATTCTCTTGATCTATATTTTACTGCCTATTTCCATATATTTTTTCTGAGGATAATTTTTTGCATGATTTTCTGAAAGATGATATTCATTTATACATATTTTTATCATATTGTTCTGGATGACTCACAATGTTTAGAATCTCTCCACATCCTGTTTCCATCTCTTGGTTTATAAAACTTTTTTACATGAGTGTAGTATTTTCTTTTTACCAAATTAGTTAACTTCTGCATCAGCCTTTTTGCACTTCAACATTGCCATTTTCTTTTGAGAGAAGGGGAAGTATCTGAAAAATGGCAATTTCATTCATTCAAATTCTCTACTCTTTTGTTAGTCATTAATTTATTTCTTGAGAACTCTACTTTTAGGCCTATTTTTTTCTCGCCTTTCTCTTTATATCTTTTAAAAATTAATTTATTTCTCTTCAGAATCATTCTTAAGTTTCTTAGACTCTTGCAAAATTTAATGTAATACCTTTTCCTACCTCAGATTTTTGTCAGTTTAGACTTATCTTACCTTGAATCACTTGTTCATTGTGTTGGATGTTGTGTTTCTAAATTGTCAATTTTCATACAATTTTTGTATTCACACTTTTTCAGTTCTTCCACCAGAGAAAGATAGCATTTTTCATCGTACGTCCTACAGAATCATTATATTGCTGAGAATAAGATATTCACATTTGATCATCATACAATATTGCTGTTGCTGTGGCAATTGTTCTCTTGGTTCTGCTCATTTCACTTTACATCATTTCATCTAAGTACAAATTTTTCTGAAGGTATCCTACTCATCATTTTTTGTATCATAATAGTATTCTATCACGATCACATCCAACAACTTGTGCAGCCATTCATAAATTGATGGATACGTTATCAATTTCCAATTTTTTGCTGCCATGAAAAGAGCTGGTTTCCTTTTTTTGTTTGCTTTCTTTTAATCTCTTTGGGATACAGCTGCTTAGCCCTATTATAACTTTCAAGGAAGTTAAGCTATTCAGGTTGGGTAGCCAACTGAAATAGCACTGAGGAGAAACTCCAATAAAATTCTGCAACACTGGTTTACCTTCCAACTTTGTGTCATCTGTATAGCCAGCAAACCATATTTCAATAAATTCTGAACTTCTAGGCCACAGGCAATTTTTTTTGGAGCTCATTAGACACATAGGCTCAACTCAATGTGTGGTTAGAGGACTAATTCAGGACACATCTGAGATGTTAACTCTGGAAAATGATGTCTAACACTGAAGTAAAGATACGGTACTCAGGGCAACATATGTGGCAGGCTGAGGGATAGCCAGAAATGATGAGCTGGCAATGTTTTTGTTTTGTTTTCTTAATGTTAAAATTACCCTGTAATAACTTGTTTTATTATTCTTTTTTTGTTGATATTTTTAAATATTGCACCGTTCCCTACTTTGTCATGGATTTTTTTTTTCAGTGATAGTACAGGAAATCTGAATCTTGACCATCTTTTATTTTAGTAACTCAAAGACTTCATTAGCTTATTCTAACATTTTTCCAAAAGCAGGAGACAACAATGGACAGAGAATTGGTATTTTAATTGGGGGCCAAAGAGATGATGATTATATTCTGGTGATTTGAATGATGAAGGACATATGAAATGCGTAAACTAGAAAGTCCTGAAAAATCTCACAAGATGTTTTAAGAAGGGAATAAACAGGTTGGATTTTGAAAAGCATCCCCATGAAGCATCTGTTGTTTAAAGAGACCAGTGTCAGTAGGTGCCCATTAGAGAGATGAACAGACCTAGAAAAGAGTAAAGGGAGAAGTGATGAGTGAGAAAATTTCATTTATTATTGTCAGGGGACTCAGTGATCACTATGTGTATCTAGTGATTGCTTAAGGAGAGTGACAAGATGTCCAGCTGAGCAGATACTGTTCTAGTGGTAACTATTAATCACCCTTACCTGAGAAAATAGCCTGACAGATTGTAAGAGATGTCATAAAAGGAGAATGGAAAGGCTAATTATTTTAAAAAGCAGTATCTCAAGAATACACTGAAAAGGATTGGCTAACAGCTATGGCCCCTCCCATCTTTTACGGTGGAAAGTTTCAGAGGGAGCCACTAAAGACTATTGATCCACTTAGAAATCATGCAGGAAGTTTTCTGACTTTGTCGTATTTGTCTTTCTGAGAGAGGCCCTATGAATACATGTTAAATGAAAGTTAGCCTCCTTGTTGGAGTAGAGATGAAAGGGATTGAGGCATACATCTTTATGAGTTCCTGGATAGAGTAGAAGAACTAATCTGAGAAAGAAGCCAGAAAGAAGAAAAATAAATGAGGTAGAAAGGAATGAAAACCAATGTTGAGAAGTTTGTAAGTAGAAGATCATTACTCAGTGAAGAAATAAAAGGACCGAGAGTACTATAAATCATTAAGAGAAAGTATATCTAGTGATTTTGAAGTCCTATTTAGGCAAGCTGAGAACTTGGCAGCTTATCACTGATGACTTATAATAATGAAACTTTGGAAGAAAAAGGAGGTCATGGCAAGTGAATATTTAGATTCCGTCAGAGTCCCATGACCTTTGAAACAGGTAAGTTCCTAATAGATGGTTGTTGACTGATTGAATGATGGGTAGTAGAGAATAGCTCAGAAAATATTCGCAAGAGTATAACTTCTAGTGACCTTGAAATATCCCTATCTTCACAGTCAAAATATGGATGTAAATGTGACTGATGCTAGGACAACAAGCAGCACCATCATATGCAAATACAGTATCCTAAGGAAACAGGTACTACCATTTCTTTCAGTTCATTCTCAATAGGAAGGTTAATTAGCCAATACTCAACTACAAACGAACCACAAAGCCAGGGTTCCAAATCAGTGAATCCGTGGCATGCTGTAGACTTTTATCTACCTCAATAGCTAATACCTTTGCAAGCTTCACAGTTTTATTGGATTGTTTTCTCAAGACGTACCACTCATAGTTTGCTTGTTTTCTTTAAATACCCATGGTATTCCAGCCTGAGAAGAAATACAGATCTCATTGACTAGGAACCTGTCCCAGCTATGTACCTAAAGTCTAGATATAACTGGAAGTAAAGAGGACAGTTTGCATGCAGAAGTATCTGTACCTTTCAGGTTTGTACCCCATTGCCCTCTCTTTTTGCAAAGACTTACATTTATATAGTCAAAAACGTCTCTTGCTTTTATTTTTCTGTACTGTGGCTTGAGATACTAGAATGTAAACTTTTTGAGGGCATTATGTTTATTCTTTTCCATGTATGTATCCACAAAAGCTATCACACTTTTTTTCTAGGTACCATTAAAATGCAAATTTAGTCAGTTTACTTCGTAAAATCACATTTAATAATTAGCAAAGAAATAGATAGAGGATGGTAGAGGGTGAAGAGTTGGAATGCTTTGATTGAGGATGGATAGAGGACAAAACCCAATGGGAGGGGATGACATCACAATATACTGTTACAACAGAAGGACTGACACAAAGGAGGCCAAGGGACTAGAGTGGCATATGGTGGCCGTACCCAACCCTAGGGACAACACTAACAGAATAAGGCAACCTTTTTCTCCAACCTTGATCTAACACAGTGGCTAGGAAACCATTTTAAATTTGACTTAATAGGAAGGCCTTCTTGCATTTAATACATGCATAGTTGATGTGTGCCTCTGGCATAGTGAAAAGCACTAGAAAAGCACAAGTCAGAGGACTTGGGTTTGAATTTCAGTTTTTCTAGTTGCTGTGTGATCTTGGCAAGTCAAGGAGAATTTCTAGGCCTTATTTTTCCTCGTATTTCAAATAAAGGAACTGAACTGAATGGGTTCTAAAGTCTCATATAGTTCTAAAGCCTATAATTCTAAATTTTCCTAGTTTTGCTCTTAAGCAAGGCAAACAATAAGTACTTTGCATGCAGTATTGCATTCAAATGGAACAGACTGAATGCAGAGTTCTAGACTAGGCATGAAATGTAGCTCATGAGGACTTGGAAGAAGGTGTTGGGGAACTGAATAAATAAATGAAAAAAGTATTTATGAAGTGCTTTTATATTTACAATGAAGGAAAAAAGGAATAGAAAAATGCCCAGTTAAAGCTAAAGCTAGATACTGTGGAGGACAAGAAGAATGAAATCAAAAGAAACCTAATGTTAGAGAAAGTATTCAGTAATTAACAGGAAGGAAGGACTGGGAAGAAGTCTGAAAATAACACTTATGACTTTGGATGTTTGTGGTAGTTATATGATACTGTGAATGGAAACTGATTTGGAGTCTTAAATTTAAATTCCTTATAAAGCATTTACTATCAGACAACCAAAGAATTATTTTACAGAGCTAGAAAAAGAAATGAAATTCATCCAAAAGGACAAAAGGTGAAAAACAAGGGAAACAATGAAAAAAAAAAGTTAAGGAACACAACCCAGCAGTTCCAGATTTCAAACTATATCACACAATGGTAATCATCAAAGCAATCTGGTATTGGCTAAGAAATGGTGAGGTAGATCAGTGGAGTAGATTACGTATTCAGAACATGGTAGTGAGTGACCACAATAATTTACTACAAAACTTAGACTTTTTCCACTTGTGACCTCGTCAGCACTTCTTGAACTGTGCGTCACTACTTTAAAAGGGCTGACTGATTCAATTTCCTGGCACAGCACAGTTAGACTGTCCATGTTTCACAGGCATACAGCAATGAGGTCAGCACAATGACTCTGTAGACCTTCAGTTTGGTTGTCAGTGTAATACCTCTTCTCTCCCAAACTTTTCTTCAGAGATTCCCAAACACTGAGCTAGCTTTGGCAATGTATGCTTCAACCTCATTGTCAATGTGTACATCCCTGGAAACTACACTACCAAGGTAAGTGAACTTATCCACAGCATCAGTACTGAGTAGTTGTGATGTGCAATAGGTTTTTGGTCCATAAATAGCTTTCAGAAAATCAAAAAAGTGCTTTGGATTGTTACTCTCAGCATAAAACTGAATTTCTTCTGCCCTAAGTTTTGCTTATGCTTTGCTTTTGAAGGAATGAAATGTTGCCTTTTTAGTGTAACATTCTATTAAAATTATGAACTCTAAAGATAGGGGTTATGTATTGTTTTATATATACTTTGTATCTCCCCTGGGGTCTAACACAGTAGGTGTACACAATAGGTTAATGTACTCAATAGTTCCTGAAGCTGCTGAATTCCATGATCCAACTTCTCTGAGATCACATCCTTCATCTTTACAGGATCTTAACACACTCATAAGCTGCAAACCTCTTCCCTATCACTACACTAAATATAATTGAACTTGGATTCCAAGAATCACACAGGTCCTTAAATTCAGAGATCTGCATAATCCTAGAATGAAGAAAGAAGCATCTTTTTTTCCTTGTCATTGTCAAGTGTAGCTTTCCATTGCACAGATTTCTGCAACAGTGGATAAGTGAATTATAGGATTACAGTTCTAACTCAATCATCCTTGACTGCAATGGGAAAATAGAGCCTGGGTGGAACTTTCCAAGTCTTTCTGAAACTTTGTCAGTTTGGAAAATTGTTCTGTAAATCTAGAAGTGGAGGAAGTAGAAATGAATGACTGAAAAGACTGGTGTTGGTACAGTGTCCAGAGAAAACAATAGAACTCTCTGTAGAAATTCATACTTGGGCAGTATGAGGCCACAAACGCCATGAGAATGTTTAAGCTCATCAGTCATTTCCCAAACACACTTAAAATGACAAGAGAAGAAAAACCCCACCCCCATCTCAAATAAAAAGAATTACATACTGAATGCTATGAATGCTTCCTGGTAACAATTGAGTTATAAAATTTGAAAATTTAGAGTTTGTGACCTTTCTATTTTAGGTAACTAAATTTTAGGTCTTCAATGATGGAATGAATAAATGGCATTTATTAAACACTATGTGCATATCCTATGCTGAAAATATTGTGGGTTGGCATTAAAGGACAACTAATTTATTTTGTCCTTTAAAGCAGCATAGTGAAATGGAAAGAGCCGTAAACTTGGGGGAAAAAAAGACAAGTTTGAATTCTGTCCCTGACTCTCATTAGCCATATAACTATATGGCAAGTTCCTTTATCTCTCTTGTTTGCTCATCTGTAAAGTGAAGTTCAAATTATCTATCCTTTGTATTTCTCATAGGGTTGTTGTGAGGAAGAAGTTTTTGAAACCTTAAAGCCTTTTGTAAACATTTCTCGTTACTCATGTGTCTCTCTGGAAATGAACTCGTTTCCAATGGCTTATTTCAAAATGAATTGGTTATTGTGTAAAACTTTGGATGTACTCTCATGCTCTTCAGGGACATACACTGCTTTAGTTGTTCCTAAGTCCTGATACATACATAGTTGAAGAGGCTCTTTCAATGTGTTCTCCACTATTTAAAAAAAGGCATTCAGCTTCTGAACCATGGAATACATAGTATTCGTTATTGAGGACAGACACTAAGTCTTCCATTTTTATACTAGCTCCCTCCTATCCCATATACTGCTGTCTTTTTTTCTTAGCCCATCCCCAATTCCACAGAAGGAACATAAATACAACCTCTCAGTCGGTTCTGTGATTCTTTTAAGCACACAGTATGTGCCAATTAAGTACTTGCTATAATATTGTCTGTAATAAGCACACCTAAAAGCAGACTGGGTAAGGGTAAGTAGGACAGAATCTTGGGCATAGGACAAATTTAGAGGGCACCAAACTGGCCATGCAGGTATGGTGGATATATTAACATTTTTACACATGAGAGAGTGATGAGAAATGAGTAGGATTACCAGCATTCCAGTTTTCCAGGAAATGTGGTTTGTCCATCAATGCCCCTTCACAGTGTTCTTGGGAAGACAGAATCAGGCATATCCTTTCCCCTAAGGCTTCAATACCCCATCCACGTTTCATCCAGGTGAAGGCTAGGCAGGAAGTAGAAATAGTGGATATCTCACCTGAGGGTCGAAGCATTTTTCTCTTGTGTTCAGGCCTCTCCAAGAGTGTGATTCGGAGAATTACATATGATCAGCGATCATGAGCTCTTTTTCTTCTACCCATTTAAACAGTCATGGGAAAACCATACAAGTAACATATATATTCTTTTTTCCACCTCTTCTGTTCCTCAGTTAAGCATCCTGGCCATTTACTATCCATACCCTGCCGTCCTTAGCAAGGATAATTACTTTAAATAGGAAGCTCTTATTCTAGTGGCGTCTCTCCTCCCTTTCGCAGGCTCCTATGATCCTTCTTTTCTCCATTTCTCGCCCCTTTGCAATCTGGCTTCAGACCTAAGCACTAAGTTGAAACTGTATTTGCCAAGGAGCTCTTGTGAAGAAATAATCTTTTCTTCTTCATCCTTCTAGACTCCTCCGGTGCTAAATACATTCTTATTGCTTGCTTACAATCAACCCCTCCCTATTCTTGGATCTCTTCCCTCCACTTCCATGAGCCTGTTCCCTCCTGTATCTTCTTCTAGTGTTTGACCAGTCCTATATCTCCTGTGCTATATGATCATCCATATCCTACCTTTTAACTGTATGTGTACCCTGGGCATACATTTTTTCCTCTCTCAGATCCACTTTATTCAGTTATCATTCCTTTTCATATTATTCCTAGATTATATCCAGCCCTAATCTATGTCCTAAGCATCATTAATTGCCTGTTGACTATCTCTAACTGGATAGCCTATAGGTATATCAAATTCAACATTATCTTTTCCCCTAACTCCATAGACCTAGAATGTATGGTTATTGAAGGCAAGGAATTTTTATCTTTTTTTCTCTAGCACCTAATAGCCACTTAATAAATCCTTGTTTGATCAATTTGAATTATATTTGAAGTCTCCTGATGATCCAGGAGGTTTACACCATCCTTTTCCATTCCTGTGCCAGTGTCCTAGAGTTTCTGTATTTCACCCTAAACATACACTAAAATTGAGAGTATTCTTCTTGTTTTTTACCAGGCACACAAATTCCTAGTTATGTTTCTGCCAATAACAAGTTTTTCCTTAATATGACCATAAAAATGTTTTTTAGGTTCTGCATGCAAAGGGTCTGTAAAACATAGCACTGCATTTGTATAAAGGTAGAAGACTATCTCTGCTCATGCTGATCTGGAAAGGGAATGTGCTAGAAGATGAGAGTTATAGCTTATTTTGTTTTCATGGTTATTGTTTGGGATCATAATAAAGTGTGTTGGGGGAGGGGGAGAGTTAGCATGGGATCACTTCTAGAAGCTCTCTGGATAATCTAGATTTATTCTCTAAACAAAAGTAGCAAAATACACCTAAAGCCCAGATTCCATGACAATTTCAGAATACCATGGAAGCTTGCCAAGTCTACTATTTCATCTCCATTTGAACTATAAGATTGTATAACATTATAATATTTTACCCGAAGGTTTCTTAGTAAAATTAGCCTGGCAGCTCCTCATGAAAATGGAAAATTCAGAAGCCACGCCAAATGCTTTGAAAACAGTGGGTTGCCAGTGTGACCTGCATTGTGAAAACTATATAGTCTGTTTTCCTAGATGTAATGCTATATTAAGCTGTAAATATTTTTCTTTTCCCTTTTAAAAAATGTTTTGTGATGTCACCTGTAGGCATCTGTCTGGTAGAATTTTAAAAGTATTTATTATTCTGTTTTCTAGCTCTGTCCAGATGTTTAGCTACAGGGTAGTGTTACTGCATAGATTAGTACAGCTGGTTAGGAGACACTGTGCTAAATATGTAGAGCATCTGTGGTTTGTCTAGGGAGGTTGAATTTCAATTAATTAAATGTGCAGCTAACTTACAAAGATCTTTTACATTTCAGCAAAACTGACTTCAGAGCAGAGCTAATTTTAAAAGCCAAGAATAAACATTACAACAGCAAACTTTTTTTCCCAAATGGCCCCAAACTATTTGTATGTGATATACAAATAGAGTAAAAGTAAAACATTTAAATTAAAACAAAAAACACTAAAAAAAAAAGAAAGAAAGAAAAAAGAAAGACAAGAAAAAAACTCATGGTCATGTTATTTAGAAAACAAGTCCCATTCCAATATTGGTGAAAAACATAGTGTCTCTTTGGAAGAGATTACCTGAAAATTAAGCTCTCAGCTTTCATGAAGAATTTAATTCAAGAAGCCACTGTTTCCTCCTGCCTCCTGTCAGCTTGGGTTCTTGCTCTTATTTATAAACATTTTTTTTTTTGGCGTCAAGAGTAATCATCCCAACAACATTATACAGAGCCAAAATTAATCAGACTGCAACTACAGCTTACACTACTTATGATTACAGTTGTGATGTTTAGATGGATTCCCTGGCTTAATATTCTGTTAGGAGGTCTTTTGTCATTATTCAGACATTTGGAAAATGGATTTTGTGAAGAAAAAAAACATTCTACAGTGAATGCTTGCAAAACCTTCCCCTGAACATCTGCAACAAATTAAAAGATGCTTATAAATATAATAAATAAGGCAACTGGAAAAATACCAGGGAACAAACAAAACTAGATTTCTGTTTTCTTTGGTTAGCTACAAATAATTTTATTTGTAATGGTTTTTGCAATCTCTATGGCATACATGCCAGACACCTACCTGATATTGGAGACTCTCAGATTGATTAGCCTGAGTCTAAATTTAAAGAAAAGAAAAGAAAAGAAAAAAAGCAGCAAAGAAGGTTGGGACTAGACTTCACATTCATCATGAACTGGGATTATATAGTAAGTGGTTAAACATCTAATGTGTGAAAACTCATTATACTTTTTTTTCTGCAGGTTTCCTTATCTAAATATGCTCTTGATCTGAGAAAGAAGCAGTTCTTGATCATTTAACAAGCCCTATAGTCTTCCTAATGTTCCAAAAGCTGTCCAAAAGGGGTTCTTTGATCTGTGTCCTGCTTGCTTGGAAGCTATTGAGTCAGTTATATGGAGATACTAATCCTCAGGTGATGAAAATTCATTGTCAAATTCTTCATTTTTCTCATCTGGTAAACTTTTCTCATCAGTCTTCAATAAATCCACCAACTGAGTTTCTATATTCCAGGATGGCGGCTACCAACCTCTCCTAGGAATTCAAAAGCTCATCACCTGTTTATAAGGCCAATGGTCCCTTTTCAGGTTTCCTTGAAATAGGTAACAATACCTGGCTTTTAAAAACAGGAGAAATTAAACTTGGTAGCATTTTGCTATTTGAATGACCTACTCAGTGGAATTACAGCAGCAAACTAATCCTTTAGGAGAGATGGCTCTATCAATCTTTGGATTTTTCTAATGTGGAAGCTACTCAATTGCATCTCAGAAATCAGGGAGGTAATTACTCATGCAGACAGCACAAAATGAAAGAAAAAAAATGCAAGTTCTGCTGAGTATCCCTTTTAGAACAAGCAGTGGAACAAGGAAAACAGCCTCTATAATCAGTCAAATTCTTCCACTAATTTTTCAGGTGTTGAAGGCTCTAGTGAGAATACATGCTATGAAAGTTAACAAAGCAAAGTGGCTTTAAGAGAGGATTCTGTAGGGTAGAGAGAGAAAGAAAGCGATATTCTTCTTATTAAGCAAATATTCTTCTGGGGATGCAGTTTTTTCTTTTAACTTCATTGTCACAAATAGATCTACTAGAATGTTGAACTGGTATTGTTCCTGTTCATGTAGCAACAATTCTATCATCTTATTCACTGACAACATTCTACCATATTCTGAACAACACATTCCACTTAAAATTTTCATCTTTAGTGCATGAAATTTGGGATTTTGGGAAGCTGATTAATAACTGAAAGACAGGCTATGTGAAGGCATTTGAGGAGAGCTATTGCTTATTATTTTGCTATATTAATTTCAGACTTTGTTGTGAATGAAAAATCTAAAGTGTTTAAATTTGCAATTCAAAACCTTACATCATTATTTTAAAATGCTGCGATCAAGATGACTAAGTGGCTCAGTAGAGTTTAACTTTCTTTCCAGGCAACTTTTCTTTCTTATGCAGTCATGGTAAGCTTTCTGCTACTATTGGGATGCTTAGAGTTTTCTGACTTGACAGCTATCATGTTTTGTAATATGTCCACAGACCAATTTGGCAATCAATCATATTCTCTTTTCTCTGCCTTTCTTTGAACTCAGCTGAAATAAGTGAATCATATATTTTCAAGGTATCTTTTAGTATCAAAAGTATCCATTTTGAGGGAAACCAAGGTTTCTTCCAGTTTTAAATCTATTAAGGTTCTATGAATCCATGAATAGAAAAGGTAAATAAATTGCCTTATATTAAAATCATATTTCTCCTCTTGTTCTGTGTTAACCTTTGGCTGACCTCACTTTCAATCATTTCAACTCAACAAAGCTTTATTAAGCTCCTATTATATGCTTATATATATTTTCTTCCCTGTAAAAATGAAAGCTAGTTGAGGGCAGGTATGATCATTTTTTTCCCTTTAAGTTCCCAATGCCTAGCATCTACCTGGCATGTAATAGAAATTTAATAAGTACTTGTTAATTGGTTGGTCCTCTATGCCAAGTACAATGCCAAGTGCTAGAGGAGATAAAAAGGTAAATGAGGTATACCCCTTGCTCTCATGAAGCTTACAATCTAGTAGAGAGATATGACACAAAACACACAAACTTCTACAAGTTAAGCACTCAAGAGATGAACAAAGTAGATTGATGTCTGAGGAAGGAAAAAGCAGAATCAACAAAGATGTAATAAAGGAGATGGCATTTGAACTGAATGGTGAAAGATAGATAAGATTTTAGAAGGTAGAAATGAGGAATGGAACAGGGAGAAGGGTATTTCATGTATTGAAATACTTTGGATAAATAAAAATAGAAGTTGCTAAAGGACATAGGGAGGTAAAAAGTAATGCACTTTGTTTAAAGAAAATTATCAAAGCTACAACTATAATATGAAGAAAGCAGCAACAGTAGCTTTGGGAACTATTAGCTCAGAGATAGTAAGGGAGTGAGTCAAATCAGAAAGAGAGTATGGGAGACTTGTTGCTTGCATTGGGTACAGCTGGTGCTGAATGGCAACTCTATTGCCCATTCACAGTTCTAGGTCACAGTTCCAGGGTGGAGAGGAATGTTTATGGTCAGTCACAAGGGAGCAGGGACACTTTCTGGGTAAAGACCAGAGTATAGAACAAGAGAGTAGTGACCACACAATATCCCTGAATCACATGACCTTGGAAACACTAAAACTTGCAGGACCCCCAGAATTAGATGTGAAAACAGCATCACAAAAGAGGCTGAAGTTTGACATAGGACCTCCCCAACTCCGGGTGGGCAGAGCCCAACTTTAACATAAAGTTCAAAGTCAATAAACAGGCTGGAAAAAGGAACAAACAATAACAAGAAAAAGAAACTGATTTTAAAAAGCTATGAGGGTGGCAGGGAAGACCAAGTCCCAAACTTACAAGAAGACAACAATGTGAAAACAGCTACACGAACTCTTCAAAGAAAGATGCCAGTTGGACTCAAACCCTACAGGAATGCTTGGAAGAGTTTTTAAAGAGGGGATAAGAGTGGTAGAGAAAAAATTGGGAAAAGAAATGAAGAGAGATATAAGAAAATCATGAAAAGAGGATTACTGACATGATAAGAGAGGCACAGAAATGCCAAGGAAACAAAATCCTTAAAAAATAGAATGGGGGTTGGTTGATGGAGCCAAGATGGAAGAGAAAAGGCAGAGACTTTGCCTGAGGTCTCCCAAATTCTCCCCCAAACAACTAAAATAACACCTCAAAGAAAATTCTGGAGTGGCAGAACCCCCAAAAGAACAAGGTGAAAAAAATTTCCAGCCCAAGACAATCTAGGTCAGCATGTGAGAGGTCTGTTGCATGACATTAAGACTGGAACTCAGTTCAATGCAGGCAACACTCATGTTAGACAGTCACAGACCAGATCTTGGCAAGCCAGTAGCAGTCCTTAGGGGTAATTGAATCTGCAGCAGTAGGGTCTAGAGCTCTCAGCACACAGCCAATAAAGGAGTTCAGCTATCTGACTAGAAGGAGATTACAGGAATCCCTTTGCTTGCATTTGGTGTAGGACTTTGTTGTATTGTCATACTTTGATCCAGGGCACAGTCCTGGATCACAGTCTGAGGGCAAGGAAAAGCACTAGCACACCAGAGATAGTGGCAGGGAAGTGAAGTTCTTGGTCACAGTTTCAAGGTAGAAAAGAGTGCTTTTAGTTACTCACAGACCAGAGCACTGGTCAAGAGGGTAGTACACACACCTCTCCTTAGTTCATACCCACTTGAAAGAATTAAAAACTTACAGGCCTCTTGAAGTAGCTCGGAAAACAGCTGCATAGAAAAACTGGAGGCCAGTGCCCCTTCACCCTGGGATCAGTGCCCAACCTTAATATAAAGTTATAAGTCAAGAAATACGTCAGAAAATGAGCAAATAACCAAAAAAGAACCTGGTCATAGAAAATTACTATGGTGACAGGGAAGATCAAAACACAAACTCAAAAGACAACAACAAAGTCAAAACCACTACATCTAAAGCCTCAGAAAAAAAGTGTGAATGGGTCTGAGGACCAAAAAGAATTTCTGGAAGAGATCAAACATGATTTTTAAAAATGAAATAAGAAAGGTAGATGAAAAATTGGGGGAAATAAATGAAAGTATGTGAGAAAATCATGAAAAAGGAGTCTCACCTTGATAAAGGAGATACAGAAAATACTGAAGAAAATAAGATCTTAAAAACAAAAAAGACCAAATGGTAAAAGAGGTACAAAAATCCACTGAAAAGAGCTCCTTAAAAATTGAATGGGTCAAATGAAAAAGGAAACATACAAACTCATTGAAGAAAACAATCTTTAAAATTAGAATTGTGTAAGTGGATGCTAATGATTCCATGAGACATCGAGTGAAAAAAGGAGAAAATACGAAATATCTTATTAGAAAAAGAGCTAACTTAGAAAATAGATTGAGCAGAGACGATTTTAGAATTATTGAACTACCCAAAAACCAGGATCAAATAGTCTAGAAATTATCTTTCAAGAAATTATCATGGAAAACTGTCCTGATATCCTAGAAACAGAAGATAAAACAGAAATGTAAAGAATCCACTGATCATTTTCTGAAAGAGATTTCAAAATGAAAACACCAAGAAATATTACAACTAAATTCCAGAGCTGCCAGGTCAAGGAGAAAATATTGCAAGCATCCAGAAAGAAAAAAAATACCATGGAGCCACAGTCAGGATAACACAAGATTTAGCAGCTTCTACATTAGAGGAGCAGAGGACTTGGAATATCATATTCCAGAAGGCAAAGGAGGAGGTAGGATTACAACCAAGGGTCACCTATCCAGCAAAACTGAGTATGATCCTTTAGGACAAAAATCCTATTCAATGAAATGGAGGACTTTCAAGCATTCTGGATGAAAAACCATAGCTGAACAGAAAATTTGTTTTTCAAATACAAATCTTAAAAGAAGTATAAAAAAAGGTAAACAAGAAGGAGAAATCATAAGGAATTCAATAAGATTAAAGTGTTTATATTCCTATATGGGAAGATGATGTGTGTAACTCAAGAACTGTCTCATTCTTGGGGCAATTAGAAGAAGTATACATTGAAGGCATAGGTATGAGTTGACTATGGAAAATAGGGGTAAGAAAGGGGAATGTACTGGGAGAGGGGAAAGGGAGAAATAGAATGGGCTACATTATCTCCCATAAAAGATGTGTGAAAGAGATTCTACAGTGGAGGGGGAAATGGTGAGGTGTTGGGGGGGAGGGTGATACTTGAACCTTGCTCTCATTGGAATTAACTCAAAGAGGGAAAAATATACATACTCAAATGGCTATAGAAATCTATTATAACCTATAAGAATTAGAAAGAGAGGGGAAATTAGAGAAAGATGGGGGCCTTGATAGGAGTATGAATCAGGGAAGTGGTAGTCAGAAGCAAAATACTTTTGGGGGGGGGAGAGAGAGAGAGAGAGAACTGGTAGGATATAGAAGAAAAATAGGATCAAGGGAAATGCACAGTAATTATAACTGTAATAAAAATGTTATAGCAACTTTTTGTTATAAAGGCCTCATTTCCCAAATATATAAAGAACTGAGTAAAATTTAGAAGAATGTAAGTCATTCCCCAACTGATAAATGGTCTTAGGATATGAATAGGCAGTTTTCATATGAAGTAATAAGAGCAAAATGAAATGAGCAAAATGAGAACATTGTAAACAGTAACAACAACATTGTAAATAATCAACCATGAATGACTTAGCTATTCTTAGCAATGCCATGATACAAAACAATTCTGAAGGATTTCTGTTTTATGGCTTATGTTTTCTCTCATAACATGAGTAATATGGAAATGTTTTGCATGATTGCACAGGTATAACCTATATCAAATTGCATCCCTTCTCAAGAAGCAGGGAGGGGAGCTGAAGGAGTTAGAGAATTTGGAACTCAAAATTAAGAAAATAATGTTAAAATTCTTTTTACATGTAATTGGGAAAATATATTTATATCCATAACCTTCCTCTCTCCCACTTCCTGAATTGGTGTAATAGTAAAAGCTACAAAAATTCACTGAAGAAAATAATTTCTTGAGAATTAGAATCAGATAAGTGGATGCTAATGACTGTATGATACATCAAGAAACCAAATAAAGCCAAAAGAATAAAGAAAATAGAAGAAAATGTGTATTATCTCATCAGAATAACTAATTTTCTGGAAAATAGATCAAGGACAGATAGCTTAACAATTGTTGAACTATGTGAAAGCTAAGATTTAAAAAAAAGAGCCTAGACACTATATTTTGAGAAAATATCAAGGAAAACAGTTCCATTTTCTTAAATCCATACTGTAAAATAGAAATGGAAAGAATCTACTGATCACCTCCTAAAAGAGATACCAAAATGAAAACTCTCAGGAGGAATATTATATATTCAAATTCCAGAGCTCCTAGGTCAAGGAGAAAATGTTGTGAGCAGCCAAAAGAAAAATTCAAATATTGTGGAGCCAGTCTGGGTGACACAAAATTTAACAGTTTCTACATTAAAGGAGCAGAGGGCTTGAAATATGATAATCCAAAAGGCAAAGGAGGTAGGATTATAATCAAGAATCATCTACACAGAAAAACTGAGAGAAATCCTTCAGTGGAAGAAATTGTTATTTAATGAAATAGAGAACTTTCAGGCATTCCTTATGAAAAGACCAGAGCTGAATAAAAAAATTGACATTTAAATACAAGACTTGAGAGAAGTATAGAAAAGTAAACAGGAAAGAGTAATCATAAGGGACTCAATAAAGTCAAACTGTTTACGTTTCTATATGGAAAGGTGATACATGTTAGCTTCCGAGAACTTTTATCATAAGGGCAGTTAGAAGTAATTTACATAGACAGAGGGCATGAGAGTGATTCTGTTATTTTAGGATAATCTCCAAAATAAATAGGGAACTAAATAAAATGAAAGTAAGAAAGAGGGATGCATTGGGAGGAGAGGCAGAGGTAGAAAGGGCAAATTTTTCTCACATAAAAGATTCATGTAAGGAAGAGCTTTTACAGTGGAGGGGAAAATGGCAGGGGGAATGAGCAACAATTGAACCTCACTCTCATCATAATTGGCTTAAAGAGGGAAGGATACACACACACACAGTCAGATATAGAAATCTATCTGACTCAATAGAAAAATAGGAGGGAAGGGGTATAACAGATATGGGGGTGAGGATAATAAAAGGGAGAGATATTTAAGAGAAGCAATGGTCACAAGCAAAATACACTTTTGAGGAGGGACAGGATCAAAAGAGAAAGATAAACCGAAGAAAAGAGGTTTGAGGGAATACACTGTTAGTAATTATAAATGTTATGTTAGTATAAATGTTAGTAATTATAAATGTTAATGGGATATGTTTACCCATAAAATAGAAGCAGATAGCAGAATGGATTAGAAACCAGAATCCAATAATAGGTTGTTTACAAGAGACACTTTTGAAACAGACACCCAGAAAGTTAAAGTAATGGCTAGAGCAAAATCTATTATTCTTTGGCTGAAGTGTAAAAGGCAGTGGTAGTAATCATTATCTCAGTCAAGGTGAAAGCAAAAATAGATCTAGTTAAGAGAATTAATCAGGGAAACAACATTTTGCTAAAAGGTACCGTTGACAATGAAGTAATGTATAAAAAATTTACAGCAAATTTCTCTGATAAAGTCCTCATCTTTCAAATATATGCATGGAATTGAGTCACATTTATAAGAATAGGAGCCATTCCTGAATTGACAAATGGTCAGAGGATATAAACAGGTAGTTTTCAGAAGAAAAAAAATCAAGGCTATCTATAGTCACATGAAAAGAAAATGCTCAGTCACTTTTGATTTGAAAACATCTGTGAGGTACTACCTCACACCTATTAAGAAATGACAAATGCTGGAGGGGTTGAAGGAAAGTAGGTACACTAATAAACTGTTGGTGAAGTTATGTATTAGTCCAATATTTCTGGTGAACAATTTGTAACTATACCCAAAGGGTTATAAAACCAGCAATACCACTACTAGTTCTATATCCCAAAGTGATCAGAGAATAAGGAAAAGGACTTACACATACAAAAATATTTTTAGCAACTCTTTTTTTGTGATTGTAAAGAATTGGAAACTGAGGGGATGCTCACTAATTGGGGAATGGCCGAACAAGTTGTGGCATATGAGTGTGATGGAGTACTGTTGTGTTATGAGCACTGAGTATGGGAGTGGTTTCAGAAAACAAATGGGAAAAGCAATATGAACTGATGCAAAATAAAATGAGAAGAATTGGGAGATCATTGTTCACAGGAACAGCAATACTGTAATGATAATCAACTGTTAAAGATTTTGATACTCTGATCAATACAATGATCTAAAACAATTCTAGAGTCTTCATAATACAAACATGCTATTTATCTCCAGAGAGAGGACTGATGAACTTTGAGTGCAAATTGAACTATAACTTTCTCATATTCTTTATTTTTTTTTGCCTTTTTTTGAAAATGAGTAATATGGAAATGTTGTACATATAATTGATATGATTTCGCTTGCATTCTCAATGTGTAGGTTAGGGGATGGGAGAGAGGGAGACCTCAAAATTTAAAAAGAGAAGATGTTAAAATAAAGAAATAATAAATTCATTTAAAAAAATCCTATAGCTGTGGTTGGAAGATCTTTCTTCTGATGGCTTGCTTTTCTTCTGAGCTGAATTGCTCAATTTAATCACTATGTTCTTGGACTTTGCAGCCTTGATTCCCCCTCTCCCATACCCCATGAGACAATATGTGAATTTTTTCAATTGGAATTTAATTTTATACACTCTGAAGTTCTAGTCCATACTTTTTTACTATTTCCTTCACTATGGTGTTAAGGATTTTTGTCCTGTCATGTTCTTCTGGGAAATCTTTAATTCTTAAATTAACTGTACACATCCATTCTTTGAGATCCATATGTTTTGTTTGTGCAAGAAGCAGAATTTCTTTTATTGTTTGTTTATTTCTTTAGCTTTTCTTCTTCTAGGTTGTCTTTTACTTTTGTTTATTTGCATTCTCAATCTGTTGTCCTCTCTTTTGTTTCTTTGGTGAAACTTGCCGTTGCAGATTCTGATTTTTCTCTTCTGCTCGTTATTGTTGCTGCGCAGGACAAAAAGCCTACTATTATAATTCTCACTTCTCTTTTAAACCACTCAGTAATAGTGTATTATGGTTCTACACTCTCCTCAAACTCCTCTGGGTCGTCTTTCTCATCAAATGTTGGATCATTTTCTTTTATTTTGATGTATGTATTTAGAGATACCTAAAATTTTTATTGGATCTGGAGGCCATATTTCCTTTTACTCTTACTGTTTTTTTTTCCTGTGATTTACCTGTTGGTGTTCAGGGTCTCTGAGATTTCTTTTTTAAGGAATCGTTATTTCCAATCAACCCTCCCCCACCTTTATTTTCCTTATCACTCATATCTGATCCCCTCTTCTCTCATTGTGATTTCCTTGCTGGATAGATTTCAGAGTATCTCAGCCTCCTCTCACACTGGGCAATTCATAGGTTTCTGTCCCAAATGACTTTTGAGTGATCAGACCTGGACCCTCCTTGATTCTGTGCTCTTCCCTTAGGGTTGAGAAGTACGACATAGCTGCCTCCCCCACACAGTGCCTTATCCTGGTGATCTGTGCCACTTCCTCTATTCCTTTGTTTTCTGGCCTGGTACTGGCAGTTAAGAGCCTGCTGGTACCAACAGTTCAGATGCTGCTTCCCCAGGGGCTGGTAGGTCCTCCTTTTCCTGACATTGGTAGGTCAGAACTTTTTTGGCATTGTTGCTTTTGGGTTGCAGTCCACAGCAAGAATTTGCTCCTGGGCTGTGGTCAAGTTGGCTGCCAAGGTCTGAAGAAACTTCCACAGGCTGTAGTCAGGGTCTTTATGGCACTAGTAGTGGGTAGGGAGGAACAGGATGTAGGAGTGGGCTTTGATGTAAGCATTGTTTTCTTGGATCTGCTAATGTGGTCTCAATGCCAGTAGCATGGGTGATGGGGAGAAGTGCTGAGTAAGCTCAAGATCAGTGAGTATCAGTTTGTATCAATATAGCTAAGAATTAGAAACAAAGATGCCCTTCAGTTGGGGAAAGGATGAATAAATTGTGGTACATGGCTGTGATGGAATATCAATTTAACATCATGTTAAAACCTACAGAACCCAGGAAAGTTGTATTTTTCTGTTTGATTAGTAATATCCTACAACTGTGATTTTGAGTATTTAACGAATGATAATGAATACAAACTTTTCAGGTCATGTGAGCAACAAGGTGGTCGATTAGATATTATTTCTGATCACTATGACCTCTCAGAACTCTCTGAAACAGAAATTACGTGCTGAAGGTAAAACAAGTTCATCTATTTTCCATAATTTAAGATACCCCAAGTCTAAAAGATGTCAGAAACTGACTTTATGGAGGTGGGAGGTCCATAGGTGTTATACATTACATGTTCTGAATTTTCTCAGTGTATCAATATGTTCTGCTGATTTTTTTTTCCACTTTAAAAAAATACTATTTGTCATATAGATTGGCTCTTGGGAAGGGGAGCAGGGATAGATACATGTAATATTATGTAGATGTAAGGAACAGAAAACATCAATTAAAACTGATTTTAAAAGATAATAAATACCAACTAGAAAGAGACAAAGAGGCTGACAATATTCAGCGTTAGAAGATAGTGGCAATGATTATAATGATAGTGGTAATCAGTGCAAAACTTTTTGGCCATAGTTAGAAACATTAACAACTCATATGTTTAAGGTACTTTTAGGTGTGCAGAATCCCTTATCACAACAACCCTGTGAGGTAATAAGTATAGATATTGTTAGCATTGTTAATTTGTTGCTGAGCAATTAGAGACTGATTCAACTGAGTTGGATTAAAATTGAAACTCTGAAACATGACCACACAAGCTAGTAAAAGTATATAAAGGGCAATTTGAACTCAGGTCTGTGATTCCAAGTCAGTACACAATCTGTTAATCTACGTTGCCTCTTAAGAACCATCAAGTAGTACAGTGCCTGGCAAATAGTGTTTGTAGATAAAAATAAATATAAGTTAATTGGCTAAATGAATGAAAAGTAGTTTTATATAGACCTGAGACAATATGCAAATATCTCAGTAGAAGATCAAATCTAAACTATCATCATAGTCTATTTCAGTTTTGTTTCCCCATTCTTTCAGCTTCCTGTCTTCCTCTTTTGAGAAAATGGACTCTGGTTTTAAAAGTACAGAGCCTCAGCGTAGAAACAACACAGTTTGCCCATTTATATGTCCTTGGTTTCATGATTATTCAGCAGTGCACACAGAAATGTATACTTTGTCATGGGTAGGGTCATTGGCGCTGGTAAGAGTGAGCCATGGCTGCCTATATCTCCTCAAAGTGAACTTTATAAAGTTCCTCCAGGGAGCATGACTCTTGAGTCTAAGTGAGTGTGCATTAATGCTAAGCAAGACGCATCATCTGTGGCAGGGCATCCTGCCTAACTCCTTAGTTTCTGAAATTTTGTACTTGGGAGGACCCTGCTTCCGAGGTAATAGTGTCATCCCTTCTTCAAGAGCTATACTTTGGGGGTTTGGAGAATGCTCGCTGGTTGGAGAAGTTTATTTTATTTTTTTGAATGTTTTCATTGCCTTTATTATTATAAACTGTTTTCAAAAGAAAAG
The DNA here is from genome assembly GCA_023548195.1 of Bettongia penicillata ogilbyi. Classification (NCBI taxonomy): domain Eukaryota; kingdom Metazoa; phylum Chordata; class Mammalia; order Diprotodontia; family Potoroidae; genus Bettongia; species Bettongia penicillata. The sequence goes on along the minus strand of JAJHZJ010000401.1, from coordinate 1,494,513 downwards.
ATTAATGGGCAGTGAAAGGAGAAAATGAACGGGCCTTCAGTGTCTGGGTAGGATTTTTTTTCTTTCTCAGGGAAGTGGTCAATTAACCCTACCCTTGACTGTCATTGTCCATAGCATTCAGTATAGTTTGAAAACTGATATCCAAGGTAGTTTGGCTCCATATTAGGTTTCCAGAAGGACTTGCACATCTCATACATCTGCTCCAAGCAAGTGCTCTGGACCACAAAGTCATGAGTAACCAACTATGGCCAGTCAATGAGATCCAACAGATTTTAATAAAGGGTCCTACTGATTTTAGGGTATGAGTCAGCCATGACAAGCTTAGTGTAGTAGGGGCCTAACCCAAAGGTGACCATCATGCTCATGCAGGTAAAAGACTTGATCCTTTGTCTTTCTTTCAGCTCATATAAATTTAGTTGGTGTTTGAGGCACTTACCTGTGATTTGTGTAGCAGTAGAGAGTTCAGTAAGACCAACGTATGAGTATTATTTGGATCTAGATGCTAAAGTCCCTGTCCATTGCAATGACCTCATAGTTCTTCCCTTTCATGGCTATTTTGGTCTTTCCATCACAAGATATAATAAATACAGTACTGGCATTTGAGGTTTCCCTAAAGGCTTGAGGAATTTCAAATGCTCCCATAAGTATCCTCCCAAGTTGTTCCATAAAGCAAAAATATGACACAGGAATCTACAAAGATTTGCAGGATCCCTTTTACAAAATTCATGAACTCAACAAATAAGCAAAAGTTTCACAAAATAATCTACCTAACAGCATACAAATATTTCTGTTTCAACTTTGGGCCTGCTATACTGGAGGATTGCTTTATTTGTTATCTCATACATATGATCTGAATTCATGTCTGGTTTATAATGACTGGGTTATAATTTGCATTCCCCTTCTACCCATCCTATCCCCTTCTCAGCCTATAATTCACTTCAGCCCTTTACAAATAATTTTGTGCCAAATTATGATTCTCTAAGATGGTGAAATTATTTCTTGATGACATATATTTTTAATAACCAAGAAAGTTTAATCTTAAGAACAAATCTCAGAAGAATGAATTAGAATTCCAAGAATGCAGAGAAAAATAAAAGCCACATTAATAACAAGGTAAAAAGTTTAAGAAAACAAAATTTGAGAGATATAACTTTGGGGCTCTGTTTTAAATTCAGGCATACTGGTCTCTAGTGTCATCCTGAGTTGCATTCTCTTGGTTCAGTGCTTATTGGAGTTCATGTTATTCTTTGAGCTCAGACATTTCTGATCACCATCTGTTTAGGGAAAAAGCATTTGTCATGTTTTTGATATTGTTTTTCCATAAAAAAATCTATCAGCCTAAATATACATGGTTAATAACTCCTAATGTTCTCCCATATAAATAAACCTCTTAGCATAATTATTAGAACCAGAAACCTCATCAAATGGATACTCTGGGAAAAAATATAGACTGCATATTTTTTGAGTGGGGCAAGCACCATAAAGTCATTGACCCTTTGGGAATTCTTCTATACCAAGCCAAGAATGTAGTTGTACATCATGTAGTTCATCACAAAATCACTTTCAGGTTTGTAAGGGAACTTTGAGACCATCTAATCCAATCCTAACATGAAGGGAATTCCTACTATCACATACTCAACAAGTGATCATACAATCTCTGCTTGAAGACCTCCAAGAAGATGGAACCCACCATTTCCTGAGCTGGTTCATTTCATTTTGAATAGCAAGTAGGAAGGCAATAAATATTAATTAAATAATTTTTACAGTTTTAGGCACTGTTATATGGTGGGAAATCAAAAGAAAGATGGTTCCTGCCTTCAAAGAGCTTACATTCCAGTAGGGGAAGATAATACATAAAACATAAAAGGGAACTGAAAAGTGGGCATGGGAGCAAATATGATACCCAAGAGAGGGGTGTAGTGGTGAAGCCAGATGAGTCAGAAACATAGCCAGGATAGGAAAGGCTTGTGCCCCAAGAAAGAACTCATCAATGGGAAATGGGGACTGGCATGGTGAAGGAATGTTCCAGGGTAAGAAGAGAAATTCTAAGGTTCCAGGTCATTGAGTCATGTTGGCAAAGTCCAGTCAAGAGAGGGAATGAAAGATGGCAGTCCTGGTCCCATCAATAGCTCTAAATGTTAGGCAGTATTTCCAGATATCAAGCTTAAATTTGCCTTTTTGCCTCTTCTACTCATTTCTCTTGGTTCTTGCCTTCTGGGTCCAAATATAATAAATGCAGTCCCTCCTAAACTTGTCAACTTTTCAAATATTTGAAGGCATATCCCCTCTGTGTCTTCTTTTTCTAAGCTAAATTTCTAGGTTTACTTCAAACAGTTCTCACATGATATGACTCATGGTCCTTCATGATCCTGACTGCTATCCTCTGAATACTGTCCAGCTTATCAATGCCCTTCTTAAACCATAGGACCTAGAACTGAACACAATACTCCATATGAAGTTTAATGAAGGCAGAAGACATTTTCTGTTCCTGGAAGTTTTACCCTTCTTTAGGTAACCTGAGATAACAGCTTTTTGTTATATCTATATCATGCCACTGATACTGAGATTATAGGTCACTAAAACCCCCCATATCTTTTTTCCCCCAGAGTATCATGCCCCCCCTTCTGAAAGTGGCTTATTTTATTTTACCTATGTGCATGACTTTACATTTATACTTGTTGAATTTCATGTACTTAGATTCATCCTGAGCTCTAGCCTGTCAAGATCCCTGTCTATTTTTATCATCTTAGTCTATTCCTCTGTGGCTTTGAACCCTTTTCTTGGGTAGAAGGAGGATATACACTCATTAATGTAGATTTGAGGAGGTAGAGATGGCATAGAAACATAAAAGTTACCCCACATTGGGTCAATTTGCACAGCTACCTTTGGTGTGAATCATTCCTAAGCCATAGACATTCTCGATTTAAAGTATCTATGACCCACCCATGAAGGATATGTACTTATCTCTTAAGGATTTTCATCTAAGCAAGAGAACTGGGAAGGAAGAGCCAGATTCTTTGCAGGAACAATATTGAACTCCAAAACATCTAAGGAGCAGCATGCTGGGCTTTCCATGCTATTCTGGGCCTATAACAGGTCTACTAATTCTTTCCTGAGGGTAGCTTCCATGTAGCCAAAAAGCTACATGGAACCCCAGAGATATAGGACAGTGCTGGTGCCTAACTTCCCGGAATGGGAACTCTGACAAAGGTCACAGTTTTCTTGATCTATGCTTGGAATTAGGATGCTCCCAGCATGTCTCTCTGACTCCCTGTGATTCAACTGCTATAAATGATTTCTTCTTATCCTTATTAATTATGAAATTATTTTAAACAGTATGTTTTTGGTAGTAAAATAATAATAATTGAGATAATTAATTGAAAGCTGTAAAAAGACATGGATCTTCAATTTTAGTCTTACACATTTTCCAATCAGTTAAATCACTCAACACACTGCATTCATCACATATTGTCAGTGTTAAGTAAATATTAAGTGAATGAATACTTAACTAAGGTTTCATCTCTACTCCCCACTTTTCACTACCCTCTAATGTGATCACTTTCTCAATTATTTGGTTCTGTCTTCATTAGATAATTGATTAGTTTAATTTTAAGAACAATTTTTTCTAAAACCAGGTGTTGGAAGTGATTTTTAGTATCCCTACTATATGAATTTCTGGGTGGTTTCTGCTTTCTTTCTTTTTCTTCTTATACTTCTATCCCCTGATTTTCTATACCTTTTTTTAGATCAAATCTACCTAATAGCATCTTATACTAAAGGTTCATGAAGACAGGAGTCATATCTTCTCAAAACTCTTTATCTCTTCTAGTCCTAGCACACTGAGTGATTGAAAAAATCTTTATTAAGCACTTGTTATGTATCAAAATTGTCTCTGTCTTTTTTAAAAAAATTGTTATTTTTAGTTTTCAGCATTCACTTCCACAAGGTTTTGAGTTCCAAATTTTCTTCCCATCTCTCCCCTCCCATACCACAAGACACCTTGCATTTTGATTACCCCTTCCCCCAATCTGCCCTCTCTTCTATCACACCCCTCCCTTCTCTTATCCCCATCTTCATTTTATTGTAGGGCAAGATATATTTCTATATCCCATTACCTGTATTTCTTATTTCCCAGCTGCATGCAAAAACAATTCTCAACATTTGTTCCTAAATCTTTGAGTTCCAACTTCTCTCCCTCCCCGTATATCCCCACTGTGAAGGCAAGCAATTCAATATGGGCTATACATGTGTAGTTATGCAAAAGACTTCCATAATAGTCATGTTGTGAAAGACTAACTATATTTCCCTTCATCCTATCCTGTCCCCCATTTATTCTATTCTCTCTTTTGTCCTTGTCTCTCCCCAAAGGTGTTCACTTCTAAATACTCCTCCCTCCTCCCATTTACCCTTCATTCTATCATCACCCCTACACCCCATTTATCCCCTTCTCCCTTACTTTCCTGTAGTGTAAGATAGATTTTCATACCAAATTGAGTGTGCATGTTATTCCCTCCTTAAGCCAAATGTGATGAAAGTAAGCTTCACTTTCTCCCTCTTACCTTCCCTCTTATTCCCTCCATTGGAAAAGTTTTTCCTTGCTTCTTTTATAAGAGATAATTTGCCCCATTCCATTTCTCCCTTTCTCCTCCCAATATATTCCTCTCTCACTCCTTAATTTTATTTCTTTAGATATCATCCATTTCTATTCAACTCACCCTGTGCCCTCTGTCTATATGTATATAATCCCTCCCACTACCCAAATGCTAAGAAAAGTCTCAAGAGTTACAAGTATGATCTTTTTGTGTAGGAATGTAAACAGTTCAACTTTAGTAAATCCCTTATGACTTCTCTTTCCTGTTTACCTTTTCATGCTTCTCTTGATGTGTGTTTGAAAATCAAATTTTCTCTTCAACTCTGGTCTTTTCATCAGGAATGCTTGAAAGTCCTCTATTTCATTGAATGGCTATTTTTTCTGCTGAAGTATTATACTCTTTTTTGCTGGGTAGGTGATTCTTAGTTTTAATTCTAGTTCCTTTGACTTCTGGAACATCCTATTCCAAGCCCTTTGAACCCTTAATGTAGAAGTTGCTAGATCTTGTGTTATCCTGATTGTACTTCACAATACTCTAATTGTTTCTTTCTGGATGCTTGTAGTATTTTCTCCTTGACCTGGGAACTCTGGAATTTGGCTACAATATTCCTAGAAGTTTTTCTTTTGAGATCTCTTTCAGGAGGTGATTGGTAGATTCTTTCAATATTTATTTTACCTTGTGATTCTAGAATATCAGGGCAGTTTTCCTTAATCATTTCTTGAAAGATGATATCTAGGCTCTTTTTCATCATGGCCTTCAGGTAGCCCCATAATTTTTAAATTGTTTCTCCCAGAGCTATTTTCTAGATCAGTTGTTTTTCTAATGAGATATTTCAAATTGTTTTCAATTTTTTCATTCTTTTGGTTTTGTTTTATAATTTCTTGGTTTCTCATAAAGTCATTAGCTCCCATCTGCTCCATTCTAACTTTTAAAGAACCATTCTCTTCAGTGAGCTTTTGAACCTTCTTTTCCATTTGACTAATTCTGCTTTTTCAAGCATTTTTCTCCTCATTGGATTTTTGGACCTCTTTTGCCATTTGGATTAGTCTATTTTTAGAGGTGTTATTTTCTTCAGCATTTTTTGGGGTCTCCTTTAGCAAGCTGTTGACTTACTTTTCATGATTTTCTTGCATCACTCATTTCTCTTCCCAATTGTTCCTCCACCTCTCTTACTTGATTTTCAAAATCTCTTGAGCTCTTCCATGGCCTGAGACCATTTCAAATTTATTTTGGAGATTTTGGATGAAGAAGCCTTGACTTTGATATTTTCCTCTAATGGTATACTTTGTTCTTCCTCATGAAAAGGATGGAGGAAAATACTTGTTCACCAAGAAAGTAACCTTATATTGTCTCATCCCCCCCCCCCTTTTTGGGCATTTTCCCAGGAAGTTACTTGATTTTTGAGTCCTTTATCAAGTGGAGGGTATACTCTAGGGACTTGTAAGTTCTCAGTTCCTCCAAGGTGGCACAATCAAGGGAGAAGAGTTTACTCCTCTTCCTGGATTGTGTTTTGGTCTGGGAGCAACCACAAGCTTTTCTGCCCAGGATCTGGGAATAGGGTTCTCCCTCCAGGACCACCAGTAACTCTACCATGTCAGTGCTCCTTCTTGCCTCAGCATTGCCACTCAGGGCTGAGATTCAGATCAGCTGCTTGATTCCCCCAGTGCCTTTAGGATTAGGGCTTCAGAAATGGACACTGCAGCCACCTGGGACTAGGGCTAGGGCAGGACCTTGCTCTCTTCTCATCCAGGTGAAAGAGCTTTCTCACTGACCTTTGAAGCTGTCTTTGACATTTGTGGGTTGAGGAATCTGGTAAATGCAGCTGATGCCCAGGATTCTGGGTCCTGAGGCCTAATCCAGTCCTGTCTATGCCACACTGTGCAGCCAAGGCTGGGCTGTGCTCTGAAACTGGTGTGAAAGACCTTCTCTGTCTGCCTTCCAGGCTGCCTTGGGCTGGAAATCTCTTTTACTCTATTGTTTTGTGGCTTCTGCTGCTCTAGAATTTGCTTAGAGTCATTTTAACAAATATTTTGTGGGCTTTTGGGGGAGACCTACAGCAGGTTAATCCTTCTACTCAGCCATCTTGACTCTGCCCCCAGTTGTCACTGTCTTTGATCTATAAGAGGAATGATAACCAGGAAAGGCTATTTTGGTTTGGAAAGTCATAGGATGACTAGCAGAGCCATAGGGAATTGACATATCCTTCTTGTTAGTAATGGTTGTCCTGATTTTATTATTATAGAACTGGAAAATTGGGGGAGGGGTGGAGAAGAGGGGAAGTACAACTAGGAATGTTCAGTTGCAAGGCAATAGGTAAGGAACTAGCCTAAGAGTAAATTGAATAAATCTTCATTGTTGTTATTATCTTCTATACAGTGTCTAACATTTTGTAAAAAAGAACAAGTTCAGAATGTGGCTTTTTATTTCTACACAAAGCTCAAAGCCATATGTTTGAGGCCGCCCAGGTGTGGGACTAAATTTTTAAGTTTTCATTTGTAGTTTTTGTAGTGTTTAGATAAAATCTTAGAATAAACACCTGCCCAATTCTATCTACATAGTTATTAAATTATAGTAGTAACTTAGATTTATATAGCACTTGAGAGAACTCTGAAGTACTATGTAAATGTTATTATCGTAATTTGAAAGTGAAGGAAATAGTGAAAACTTTGTTTTCATTCTCTAACTCTTTCCCTCTTTCTGCACAATTATGGAGACTATGGTTACCTGAAACTCTTCCTTAGAACTGAACTCTTTCTCCCCTCTCTATTTCTTCCATCAACTGTTACCAACTCTGCTTCTCTCTTTTCTATGCCATATATTTTCTCATCATCTGCATTTTCATTTCATACTTTGATTATCTTCTGCTTTGATATTTGTCATAAATTTTTCTGTTCTATGGTTTTCTTTCTCTTTCTTTCATTTAGTTCAGGGGTCTTAACTAACATCCATCCTTACAAAATTTTATCCTCTTCCTCAGTTGTCTCCCTTTGCTTCCCACAGGTTTCCAAAGCAACATTAACCTCCCTATATTCAATGGATATGAACAGCCATATTCATTTCTTTTCCTATCATCTTATCTCTTTACACAGCCTAAGGATCTCTGTGTATTGCCATCTACTACCCCCATCCCTGCCAATGCCTGGAGGACTTTTGGGCCTTTCTACCTTCATTGGAACTGAACTTTCTTTAAAACATTTTTTTTAAATTAATAAGCAGCTGTTTTCTCTACCTTCCCATTTCTCTCCCCTTTTACTGGTTAAAAAAAGAAAGAAAGAAAAAAAAGACCGAAACTTTTATCATAAATATACAATCAAGGAAAATAAATCCCACATTGAATATATTGAAAAATATACATCTCATTCTGCATTATGACTTTGATGCTATATCAGGAGATGGATGAATAGAATGATTCATTTATCCTCTTGGATTGTGTTTGGTCATTGCATTGATCCCTCTTCATAAGTCTTTCAAAATTGCTTGTCTTTACAATGTTGCTCTTACTGTACTTTCTGTTATGGGTTGTCTCCTTCAATTAGAATGGGAGCTCCCTGAGAGCAAGACTTGTCTAAGTATTACTATTTGTATCCCCAGCACCTGGCAGTGTTTAATAAATACCCCTTTACTTCTTCCTTCCCCCCAACTACATCCCTTTCCTTTCCTTTCCTTTCCTTTCTCTTTCCTTTCCTTCCTTTCCTTTCCTTTCCTTTCCTTTCCTTTCCTTTCCTTTCCTTTCCTTTCCTTTCCTTTCCTTTCCTTTTCCTTTCCTTTCCTTTCCTTTCCTTTCCTTTCCTTTCCTTTCCTTTCTTTCCTTTCCTTTCCTTTCCTTTCCTTTCCTTTTCCTTTCCTTTCCTTTCCTTTTCCTTTCCTTTCCTTTCCTTTCCTTTCCTTTCCTTTCCTTTCCTTTCCTTTTCCTTTCCTTTCCTTTCCTTTCCTTTCCTTTCCTTTCCTCTTCCTTTCTCTCATTCTCAAATCTCTGTATTTTCTTTAATGCTTTTTTATCTGATTAAAATGGTCTGTCATTCTCATGAAACAAGCTACTTCCCAACATTTTTCATGTCTTCTCAAAGTATATTTATTTGTTTTAAGATCTCAATAGGGTAGAGAAAAATAACTGATTTAGAACAGGTCGACATAAGAGATTCCACTCCCTGTTGTCACTCCTTTCCCCCTGGGGTGAGCTACCCACGGTCTCCCTGCAAATGCAACTTTCTGTCTTTCTAATTTAGAGTGCAAACTGACTGAGTAGAGACTCAAACAATATTAAATAAGTTTCCAGTAAAAGATAAACAACCTGCTAAGCACTGGAATCCTCTGAGGCCATTTCTTCCACCACTCAGAAAATGTTCACCTCTTGTTTATTCAAAAACAAAGTGGCATCCTTGGGAGGAAGAAAAACATATGTGTGCCCTCGAGAGCAAACCCTCTGCTTAGCAGAGGAAAGCAACAAAAAGCGAGTCCTATCAGTTTTCATTCTTGCTCTAACAAACACAAATGCCTTTTGATGCCAAAGGAAAAGAGGACTTTAATCTGAAGAGAATGAAGTTCTCCAGTCTAGAAAAATGTCATATAAGGGCTTCATCTTTAGAGTTTTTCTGCCCCTTTCAGAGTCTGCAGATTCCATAACTTTGCTTATGCTTTTCAGAATTCATCTTAAGGATGGCAGTAGTATGGGGTAGGTGGGAATGGGAGAGACATAGGTATTGTAACCCATTCTGCACACCTGTCCTCCACTAAGATTCTAGTCCCTGATGGACTTCTCCCTCCTCCATTTATGACTTAAATTATGCAAATTATATAGTAATATATATGTAATATATGTAAATTATATAGTAAATTATAGTTTACATGATACACATCCCAAGAATAGAGCTAGCCTCAGTCAGAAAGACCTGGGTTCAAGTCTTCTGACAGACATCAACTTTTTGACTTTAGGTCAGTAACTTAAATTCTCAATGTCCCTAGGAAACCCTCTGAAACTACAAGCCCTAAATTTGCATTGGTAGAGGAAGTATACTCACTGGAACATCCCTATACCATTGAAACCATAGGTTTGGTCAATACAAAACAACAGAAAGAAATTTTCAAGCATTTTCACATACTTAATTTCATCTCATCCTCACAGTAGCCCAATAGGCATTCATTTTAGGTGTTTTTTTTGTTTTGTTTTGTTTTGTTTTTTGCAAAATGAGGAGATTAGACTACATGAGCTCTGAGGTCCCTTTTAGAATTATTTTTCTCATTTTACAAATAAAGTGAGGTTCAGAGAGTTTAGTGACTTGTTCAAGATCAGATAACTAATAAGTGCAAAACTTGAAACTTGGATCCAGCTTCTTTGACTCTAAACACCAAGTTCTTTATACCTTATAAAAAGCATATACCTTATATACCTTATATATTATGTGTATATATGTGTGTTTATATGTATATATGTATGTACATACATATATATGTGTATATATACTGCCTCTTCATATTAAGTAGAGGTTCTTCCCATTTTTGTATTGTGAAACTCTTTGACAGTTGTGAAATTTATGGAGCTCTTCTCATAATAATCTTTTTTAAATTCACAATTTTAAATAATTTTTACAATTTAAATAATTTGAATTTATAAAATATATAGGGTTATGAAGGAAAACAATTATATTGAAACATACATATATGTATATATATATGTGTGTGTGTGTGCATGTGTGTGGTGTGTTGTTAAGAACCTCTGATATCATGGGAGATGGATGGAACTGTTGGAGTCCTAAGAGTGTCCTTGACCTCACCTGATTTTCCCAATATATTAAATTCCTCAGAACTCATTTCAAATTTTGGTTTAGAACTCAGAGGTACTGTGAAGTTCATCTAGTCCATTGTCCTCATTTTACAAATGAAAACAACTCACTACCATCTAAAACTAATACCTACAGAAGTTAAGTGACTTGCAAAGGGACGTAGAAAAGGTGAACAGCTAAGGTAGCAATCAAGTCCAGGCCATTTAACTGTAAATCCACTACTCCTACCACTATATCACACTACTTACCTTCACCTTTGAAAGACAAGTTTTAATCTTACATTAACATGTATTTGCTTCTTCTAGGCAACTAAGACTTCTCTTTGAAGCTGCACTAGCAGTTTCTCATCTTTCCAAACTGTGCTTAGGGTCCAGGAAATACCTGCGGGTTGTCCTCATTTTTGAGGGCACAAATTGAAAAAAAAAAATATCCTGGGAATTCTGATGTGGTAAAGATACATCTCTTAATGTTCATTGATAAAAAGGAAAGAAGACAGGTAGATTGGGAAAAGTGGGAGTTTTTTCTCCATAAATGGGCAGCAGTGGTCCCTTGTCAGTATAGGACCAATGCAATATTCATGGTGGCCATGAATATCCCAGTGCAGTTTTGAATCATGAAACACAACAAACTCTCCACAGGCAAGACAGAACCAAAACATTTATTCAGACACCAGAAAACCAAATCCATCATAATAACAAAAATCTATGCACAGTAACAATGCAGAGAACAACACCATCCCCAAGCTTTTCCCCTGTAGGCTTTCCACAGAACTGCTCCATTAAACAAATCACAAGCAGGCCTTTTTAAACAAAATCACAAACAAGCTCTTTCGTTCATGCTAGCCAGCAGCCTACTTGCCTGCATTCTTCCTAGCTCTGACTAGGCTCTGACAAATTTCCTCTCAGCTCTGCTCTGGCTCCCACCTCTTCCTGTTCCACCCATTCGTGAAACTTTTCCCACCACAGGCTTCATGCAACTCGAATTTGTGTGTGACCCAGTCAGGTCACATGGGCCTATTAATGAATGAGAAAGATCTTCCCATTTAAATTACTATTACAGTTGACAGCCTTGCTGATTCCAGGCATGGTTCCTTGGAGGAAGCAACAGCTTTTAGTTGAGATGGATCACAAATATAACCCTATTTCAGTGATGGTAACGTTCTAAGTGCTGCACTTGCCCCACTTTAGATGCTTTGGATAGAAGTATCTAGTATGTCCTTGCTTTATGATAAAAAGTTATTTAGCCTTTTAAAACCACCTGGTGTTATAAACCTGAGATAGCTTAATGCCATGCTCCATGGAAGGAAAGAGGAACCAATCGATCAGACAAAGGTGTCCCGGGGAGGAGGGTGCTTCCACTGTGAGAAGGCCAGTGGTGCAGTGAACTTCCACGGTGAACTTCCAGGATTAGGAGGCTGCAATGATATCATAGAGATTCATGAATAGAGATAGAAATTGGTACAATTCATGTCTTTTTCTAATCCCTCCATAGAGACCACTTCAGAAGCTGAAGGAAGGTCTTCTTCCAGCTCTTTTAATACTTCAGAGATGACATTGCAGTACTCAGGCTGTCCATCTGCCCTTCATTACTCTTACTACATAACTGATCTACCTCTTTTTCTTGGTCAATATCCCCTTCATCTTTCATGTCACTTTTGGTGGCAATCATTGGCAATATGCTAAAACTTATTTGTTACCTATTATGTATTCATCTCTTGCTCTCCATCATTTCAATTTTGTTTTCTTCTGAGACCATGAGGTTTCACAGATATATATATAATTTCTAGAGTGTTATTACCATTAAAACAATGGTTTTTTTTTTACCTTTTTTTCTTTAGCTAGACACTGTGATATATGAAGAAGCTCCTCATTTCTCCTAAAACAATTCAGCCCTATCCCTCATCCTGTTTATTTTCTTATTTCACCTAAAGCAGGTCCAGGATACACATATAGATGGACTAATTAAATGGGCTATGTGTAACTATCAGTAATTTGAACTTTTATCCACTTTATTTTTCAGGTGTGAATAGTTTACTTTCTTAAAAGAATGACTTTAGATTACATTGAAGAGATTTTGTAGTATTCTGGGGTTTGGTGTACTTGGTACATTTTTGTAGTATTCTGGGGTTTGGTGTACTTGGTACAATAGCATCTGAAAGCAGGATCATTTGGAGAACCTTACCACCACTAGAAGCTCTTTACATATGAACTTTGCTGAATATATCCTCCACAATACTGGTGAATATTTTGTTAACATATGCCTCCCTTTTAATGCTTTGACAGAATCTCTTATGTCAGTTCTTTAAACTTTTCCTGTTTATTAGGACATCAGAGTCTGAGAACTTAGGGTCATCACCATTCCAATCATCAGAATAGGGACTTTGGAAAAACCAAAAAACTATGTATTGTGAAAATCTATATTTCATGCTTAAATTCCCATCCTAAGATTTTTTTAAGTTGACACTGTCTTTCCAACTTATAAATGAAGATTAAGCCAAAACTACAAAGTAGAATCCTCATAACCAATATCTTTTCTACTACTGACATAACTGTTCCTATTCTGAGCTTTCTTACATGAATAGGTAGAAGGAACAGTAATCTTAGATTTAGAATCACTTTGACTAACAATGAACATTTACTAGAAGACTGAGCCATCCTGACAGTTTCAAGTGACTGCACCCTCTGCATATTTTGTTCTCATCTCATAGTCATTGTTTCCTTTTAAAATACTGTTGTTAAGTCATATCTGACTATGTTCCCCTGGACCATAGCACTCCAATACTGTTTGTGGGGTCTCTTGGCAAAGGTACTGAAGTGGTTTGCCATTTTCTTCTCCAGTGGATTAAGGCAAACAGAAGTTAAATGACTTGTCCTGGGTCACACATCTAGTAAATATTTGAAGCTGGATTTAAACTCAGCTCTTCCTGACTCCAGGCCTAGTACTCTATTAACTGAACTACCTAGCTGCCTCTGATTAGAGTCCTATGCTGCACATTAAATTCCCTGTTTTTTTTTTTTTCCATTATATCTAGTTTGGAGGTACTAAACCAGATAGAGTGGTGATAACATGACTCTGGCAAAATGACCAGGATTGATGGCTGCAGCACCCAGTGTGATATTCAGAGCACCCAAGATGACTATGAATATCCTGGCATAATTCTGAATCATGAAATACCATAGACTCTCCACATAGAAGACAGAACAAAAACATTTATTCAGACACCAGAAAGTCACATCCATCATAATAACAAAAATCTATGCACAGTAACAATGCAGAGAACAACACCATCCCCGAGCCTTCTCCCTGCTAGGTTTCCCACAAACCAGCTCCATTAAGCAAAATCACAAACAAGCTCTCCCACTCACACTAGCCAGCTGCCTGCATCCTTCCTCGCTCTGACTTGATTCTGACCAATTTCCTCTCAGTTCTGCTCTAGCTCCATTTCTTCCTGTTCTACTCATTCAACAAATTCCTCCCACTACAAGCTTCATGTGACTCAGACTCATGTGACTCAGGCTTCCATGTGACTTAAGCAGGTCACATGGGCCTATTAATGGATGGAAAAGATCTTCCCCTTAAGAAGCAAAATTATATTAACAATAAGCAAAAATGCATTATCAATACAGTGGCAATGCAAAACTATAATAGGACAGGATACTAATGGAACTGGGGACTCAGAATAATTTCTACACTCCTATAACATTAATCAAGACTATTTTAAATAAAGAAGGTAAAGAGCAGATTTGGGGCAGTTTGAGTTAGCTTTACCTCCTTGTGGATGAATCTGGGGCCCAGCTATGGGTGTTTTTGAGCAAAGAGGATATAAAATCAGGGCGAAGACTATATCAATGTCCTTTGAGATCCTTCACTTCGTTGTTTATTGCCTTTAATGTTCTTGCTAGTAGCCTTTCCTTGAGAACTGATTTTACTTGAAGAATACCAGAATATATTTTTTTGGAAAAGCACCATTCATTTGAACTCCCAGTATTTGGGTGATCCACTGTACCGGATGTGGAACCACAACCAAGACAAAAAGATTATATCATTCTTTGATTTATTGACTGTCTTCTAATGTTTCCCTTCCTTCTCTCAGATTGGGCTAAGAGTACTCCCTCCCCCAAAACACACACACACACACACACACACACACACATACACACACACACATATACACACACACACTCACTCACTTGAAATGGATTGTCACAATGACACGGAATAAAACAGCTTAACTTTCATTTGAACATGAGCAAACTTCTAAAATCAATCAATCAGCATTTATTAAGTAACTACTACATTCCTGGCACTATACTAAGCCCTCCCACAGTATCTTGGGAGATAGGATTAAGCTTTGTATGGTGTAACAGAATATTGCCTCTGGAGCCAGGGGTCTTGGGATCACAGACCACCTGTGTCATCTTGGACAAGTCCCTTAACTTTCCTATGTCTCAGTTTCCTCATCTGTAAATAGAAGTGATTAGATGAGATGATCTATGATCCATGATCCATGATCCATGATCCATCATCCTCTGAATTGATCATTTATTTTCTGAAAGCTCTTATATTTGCAAGTTGGATTCATAGTAGTAGAGGACAAAACAGAGATGCATAAGAAATGAAACTGTGATTTCTTATATAATCAAGTAGACTCAATAAATATCATTTGAGAGCAGGACCAAAATCTCAATTCTAGAAGAATTATGACAGCTGAATACCTTTTGCATAAGAGAGAAAATGAAGAGAAAGAAAGAGTATGACTGTTTTGGTCAAATCTCATTACAAACCTCATTAGCTTGCCAAAATTTAATCTGATTCTGATAAATTCAAATTTGTGGGGTCGTGATATATGAAGAAGCTCCTCATTTCTCCTAAAACAATTCAGCCCTATCCCTCATCCTGTTTATTTTCTTATTTCACCTAAAGCAGGTCCAGGATACACATATAGATGGACTAATTAAATGGGCTATGTGTAACTATCAGTAATTTGAACTTTTATCCACTTTATTTTTCAGGTGTGAATAGTTTACTTTCTTAAAAGAATGAAGAGATTTTGTAGTATTCTGGGGTTTGGTGTACTTGGTACATTTTTGTAGTATTCTGGGGTTTGGTGTATTTGGTACAATAGCATCTGAAAGCAGGATCATTTGGAGAACCTTACCACCACTAGAAGCTCTTTACATATGAACTTTGCTGAATATATCCTCCACAATACTGGTGAATATTTTGTTAACATATGCCTCCCTTTTAATGCTTTGACAGAATCTCTTATCATGTCAGTTCTTTAAACTTTTCCTGTTTATTAGGACATCAGAGTCTGAGATTCATTTTAGGTGTTTTTTTTTTTTTATTTTGTTTTGTTTTTTGCAAAATGAGGAGATTAGACTACATGAGCTCTGAGGTCCCTTTTAGAATTATTTTTCTCATTTTACAAATAAAGTGAGGTTCAGAGAGTTTAGTGACTTGTTCAAGATCAGATAACTAATAAGTGCAAAACTTGAAACTTGGATCCAGCTTCTTTGACTCTAAACACCAAGTTCTTTATACCTTATAAAAAGCATATACCTTATATACCTTATATAATTATGTATATATATGTGTGTTTATATGTATATATGTATGTACATACATATATATGTGTATATATACTGCCTCTTCATATTAAGTAGAGGTTCTTCCCATTTTTGTATTGTGAAACTCTTTGACAGTTGTGAAATTTATGGAGCTCTTCTCATAATAATCTTTTTTAAATTCACAATTTTAAATAATTTTTACAATTTAAATAATTTTGAATTTATAAAATATATAGGGTTATGAAGGAAAACAATTATATTGAAACATACATATATGTATATATAATATGTGTGTGTGTGTGCATGTGTGTGGTGTGTTGTTAAGAACCTCTGATATCATGGGAGATGGATGGAACTGTTGGGAGTCCTAAGAGTGCCCTTGACCTCACCTGATTTTCCCAATATATTAAATTCCTCAGAACTCATTTCAAATTTTGGTTTTGAACTCAGAGGTACTGTGAAATTCATCTAGTCCATTGTCCTCATTTTACAAATGAAAACAACTCACTACCATCTAAAACTAATACCTACAGAAGTTAAGTGACTTGCAAAGGGACGTAGAAAAGGTGAACAGCTAAGGTAGCAATCAAGTCCAGGCCATTTAACTGTAAATCCACTACTCCTACCACTATATCACACTACTTACCTTCACCTTTGAAAGACAAGTTTTAATCTTACATTAACATGTATTTGCTTCTTCTAGGCAACTAAGACTTCTCTTTGAAGCTGCACTAGCAGTTTCTCATCTTTCCAAACTGTGCTTAGGGTCCAGGAAATACCTGCGGGTTGTCCTCATTTTTGAGGGCACAAATTGAAAAAAAAAATATCCTGGGAATTCTGATGTGGTAAAGATACATCTCTTAATGTTCATTGATAAAAAGGAAAGAAGACAGGTAGATTGGGAAAAGTGGGAGTTTTTTCTCCATAAATGGGCAGCAGTGGTCCCTTGTCAGTATTGGACAATGCAATATTCATGGTGGCCATGAATATCCCAGTGCAGTTTTGAATCATGAAGCACAACAAACTCTCCACAGGCAAGACAGAACCAAAACATTTATTCAGACACCAGAAAACCAAATCCATCAATAATAACAAAAATCTATGCACAGTAACAATGCAGAGAACAACACCATCCCCAAGCTTTTTCCCCTGTAGGCTTTCCACAGAACTGCTCCATTAAACAAATCACAAGCAGGCCTTTTTAAACAAAATCACAAACAAGCTCTTTCGTTCATGCTAGCCAGCAGCCTACTTGCCTGCATTCTTCCTAGCTCTGACTAGGCTCTGACAAATTTCCTCTCAGCTCTGCTCTGGCTCCACCTCTTCCTGTTCCACCCATTCGTGAAACTTTTCCCACCACAGGCTTCATGCAACTCGAATCTGTGTGTGACCCAGTCAGGTCACATGGGCCTATTAATGAATGAGAAAGATCTTCCCATTTAAATTACTATTACAGTTGACAGCCTTGCTGATTCCAGGCATGGTTCCTTGGAGGAAGCAACAGCTTTTAGTTGAGATGGATCACAAATATAACCCTATTTCAGTGATGGTAACGTTCTAAGTGCTGCACTTGCCCCACTTTAGATGCTTTGGATAGAAGTATCTAGTATGTCCTTGCTTTGTGATAAAAAGTTATTTAGCCTTTTAAAACCACCTGGTGTTATAAACCTGAGATAGCTTAATGCCATGCTCCATGGAAGGAAAGAGGAACCAATCGATCAGACAAAGGTGTCCCGGGGAGGAGGGTGCTTCCACTGTGAGAAGGCCAGTGGTGCAGTGAACTTCCACGGTGAACTTCCAGGATTAGGAGGCTGCAATGATATCATAGAGATTCATGAATAGAGATAGAAATTGGTACATATTCATGTCTTTTTTCTAATCCCTCCATAGAGACCACTTCAGAAGCTGAAGGAAGGTCTTCTTCCAGCTCTTTTAATACTTCAGAGATGACATTGCAGTACTCAGGCTGTCCATCTGCCCTTCATTACTCTTACTACATAACTGATCTACCTCTTTTTCTTGGTCAATATCCCCTTCATCTTTCATGTCACTTTTGGTGGCAATCATCGGCAATATGCTAAAACTTATTTGTTACCTATTATGTATTCATCTCTTGCTCTCCATCATTTCAATTTTGTTTCTTCTGAGACCATGAGGTTTCACAGATATATATATAATTTCTAGAGTGTTATTACCATTAAAACAATGGTTTTTTTTTACCTTTTTTTCTTTAGCTAGACACTGTGATATATGAAGAAGCTCCTCATTTCTCCTAAAACAATTCAGCCCTATCCCTCATCCTGTTTATTTTCTTATTTCACCTAAAGCAGGTCCAGGATACACATATAGATGGACTAATTAAATGGGCTATGTGTAACTATCAGTAATTTGAACTTTTATCCACTTTATTTTTCAGGTGTGAATAGTTTTACTTTTCTTAAAAGAATGAAGAGATTTTGTAGTATTCTGGGGTTTGGTGTACTTGGTACATTTTTGTAGTATTCTGGGGTTTGGTGTATTTGGTACAATAGCATCTGAAAGCAGGATCATTTGGAGAACCTTACCACCACTAGAAGCTCTTTACATATGAACTTTGCTGAATATATCCTCCACAATACTGGTGAATATTTTGTTAACATATGCCTCCCTTTTAATGCTTTGACAGAATCTCTTATCATGTCAGTTCTTTAAACTTTTCCTGTTTATTAGGACATCAGAGTCTGAGAACTTAGGGTCATCACCATTCCAATCATCAGAATAGGGACTTTGGAAAAACCAAAAAAACTATGTATTGTGAAAATCTATATTTCATGCTTAAATTCCCATCCTAAGATTTTTTTAAGTTGACACTGTCTTTCCAACTTATAAATGAAGATTAAACCAAAACTACAAAGTAGAATCCTCATAACCAATATCTTTTCTACTACTGACATAACTGTTCCTATTCTGAGCTTTCTTACATGAATAGGTAGAAGGAACAGTAACCTTAGATTTAGAATCACTTTGACTAACAATGAACATTTACTAGAAGACTGAGCCATCCTGACAGTTTCAAGTGACTGCACCCTCTGCATATTTTGTTCTCATCTCATAGTCATTGTTTCCTTTTAAAATACTGTTGTTAAGTCATATCTGACTATGTTTCCCCTGGACCATAGCACTCCAATACTGTTTGTGGGGTCTCTTGGCAAAGGTACTGAAGTGGTTTGCCATTTTCTTCTCCAGTGGATTAAGGCAAACAGAAGTTAAAATGACTTGTCCTGGGTCACACATCTAGTAAATATTTGAAGCTGGATTTAAACTCAGCTCTTCCTGACTCCAGGCCTAGTACTCTATTAACTGAACTACCTAGCTGCCTCTGATTAGAGTCCTATGCTGCACATTAAATTCCCTGTTTTTTTTTTTTTTCCATTATATCTAGTTTGGAGGTACTAAACCAGATAGAGTGGTGATAACATGACTCTGGCAAAATGACCAGGATTGATGGCTGCAGCACCAGTGTGATATTCAGAGCACCCAAGATGACTATGAATATCCTGGCATAATTCTGAATCATGAAATACCATAGACTCTCCACATAGAAGACAGAACAAAAACATTTATTCAGACACCAGAAAGTCACATCCATCATAATAACAAAAATCTATGCACAGTAACAATGCAGAGAACAACCAGCATCCCCGAGCCTTCTCCCTGCTAGGTTTCCCACAAACCAGCTCATTAAGCAAAATCACAAACAAGCTCTCCCACTCACACTAGCCAGCTGCCTTCCTCGCTCTGACTTGATTCTGACCAATTTCCTCTCAGTTCTGCTCTAGCTCCATTTCTTCCTGTTCTACTCATTCAACAAATTCTCCCACTACAAGCTTCATGTGACTCAGACTCATGTGACTCAGGCTTCCATGTGACTTAAGCAGGTCACATGGGCCTATTAATGGATGGGAAAGATCTTCCCCTTAAGAAGCAAAATTATATTAACAATAAGCAAAAATGCATTATCAATACAGTGGCAATGCAAAACTATAATAGGACAGGATACTAATGGAACTGGGGACTCAGAATAATTTCTACACTCCTATAACATTAATCAAGACCATTTTAAATAAAGAAGGTAAAGAGCAGATTTGGGGCAGTTTGAGTTAGCTTTACCTCCTTGTGGATGAATCTGGGGGCCCAGCTATGGGTGTTTTTTGAGCAAAGAGGATATAAAATCAGGGCGAAGACTATATCAATGTCCCTTTGAGATCCTTCACTTCATTGTTTATTGCCTTTAATGTTCTTGCTAGTAGCCTTTCCTTGAGAACTGATTTTACTTGAAGAATGCCAGAATATATTTTTTTGGAAAAGCACCATTCATTTGAACTCCCAGTATTTGGGTGATCCACTGTACCGGATGTGGAACCACAACCAAGACAAAAAGATTATATCATTCTTTGATTTATTGACTGTCTTCTAATGTTTCCCCTTCCTTCTCCTCAGATTGGGCTAAGACTACTCCCTCCCCCAAAACACACACACACACACATACACACACACACTCACTCACTTGAAATGGATTGTCACAATGACACGGAATAAAACAGTTTAACTTTCATTTGAACATGAGCAAACTTCTAAAATCAATCAATCAGCATTTATTAAGTAACTACTACATTCCTGGAACTATACTAAGTCCTCCCACAGTATCTTGGGAGATAGGATTAAGCTTTGTATGGTGTAACAGAATATTGCCTCTGGAGCCAGGGGTCTTGGGATCACAGACCACCTGTGTCATCTTGGACAAGTCTCTTAACTTTCCTATGTCTCAGTTTCCTCATCTGTAAATGGAAGTGATTAGATGAGATGATCTATGATCCATGATCCATGATCCTTCATCCTCTGAATTGATCATTTATTTCTGAAAGCTCTTATATTTGCAAGTTGGATTCATAGTAGTAGAGGACAAAACAGAGATGTATAAGAAATGAAACTGTGATTTCTTATATAATCAAGTAGGCTCAATAAATATCATTTGAGAGCAGGACCAAAATCTCAATTCTAGAAGAATTATGACAGCTGAATACCTTTTGCATAAGAGAGAGAAATGAAGAGAAAGAAAGAGTATGACTGCTTTTGGTCAAATCTCATTACAAACCTCATTAGCTTGCCAAAATTTAATCTGATTCTGATAAATTCAAATTTGTGGGGTCCCTTTAAATTCAAACAGCCGAAGTTTTGACTAGATATATAAGGATAGAATCATAGATTTAGACCTAAAAGGAACCTTGGCAGTCATCTAGTCCAGCCAAGGAAACTGAGATGTAGAGAAGTAAATATATCATTTATGTTCATTTCTCATTACAGGAAAACTTTTTTTGACATTTTGCTCAAAGATAATGAAAAGAAACTTTTGTTTTTCCCCTGGCATTTGAGGAGTAGGTTTATAATGTACTGAGATTGATTTAATTTGAGTTGAGTTTCCTTGAAACTCGACAAAAATCAGCTTTTATTTAAACTCATCATCACAAATATGCTATAGTTGGAGTAAAACTTTGCCATATTCAGAGACCTTCTCTATTCAACTTAGTTGGTGTTTGTGAGAGGTTGTTGCCTTGAGGTCCTTGGGTAATATGCATCTATAAGTTAATAAACAAGCTGTTTTATGACACAAAATCTAAACAAATTCTAATCATCTGACTGGAAAGCCCAGAACATGACATTAATTAATAAATATAGATCAATGTTTAAAACCTAATGTTCTTTTTAAGAAAGATCACCTATTTAGCACTCATGTATTTAACACATATATGCTTCAATATATTTGATTGGGACATTAATAAAACCCTATTGCTTATATTAGCATCCACTTGTATAAAACAATTAACAGGCAAGAAGAAACCAGGCACAATACATTAATCATTGATACAAAAGCAGAATAATCTAAAGAATTCTGGGAGGGATAATCACTTTTGATAAAAATAGGAAAGTAAAATACAATATTCTCTTAATTAGTCTTTCTATATGTATATATACACATACATACATACATAAAAGGAGGGGAATGCTTCAAGACCATAGAAAATGATGGGGGTGGGGTGTTGAAAATAAAGGACCTAGGCACAGTCAACTGCAGAAGCCAACTCGATGAAGCTTTGTGTGCTGGTAAAAGATTCATGCCTTCATTATAATGATCTATAGTGTATTTAAGCAACTGGTCATGTCTAAAAAGTGTTTGTTTATTTTCAAAGAACGTGCAGATTTACCATTTTAGCATTCTTTGTAGATTGATCACAGATCACCGTAGATCATACAAGGGGAAAACAAACAGCAGCATTGTCTCCAAGAAGACTTGGAGCTGAAAAATGAGGGTTGGTTCCCTAGCAGCTTACCTTGCAGCCAGCTCTATGTTGTAAACAGGACAAAATAAAAACATACTGGGGAGGTCTTATTCCTATTTTCCCCCTTGTCAATGTAAGGAGGCAGATCAGGAGAATCCTTGTTCAATTAAATGAGTTCCCTAATCTGATTAAGCTATCTCCTTCTATGCATGCTGATTGAATAATTGATTCTACTAAAATTCCAGTATGTTTGCGTAAGTATGGAAGTTTTGGAATTTCATTTTCCTAGATATTGCCTGTATAATTTTGTGTCATTTGACTATGATAGATAGGTCACAGTGATGTAATGAGTACTAGACTTGGAAGCATAAAGAGGATGGTTTGAGTGCAGAAGACATCACTTCCTCATTGTATAACACTTTTCTCATATGGAAAATGAGGATGATATTAACAAGACTAACCTCACAGATTTATGAGGACAAGAGACAATACATATAAAAGTCCTTTGTAAAACACTGCATAGTTGTAAAGAATCACATTAAATGATTAGATTCCATTTTTTGTGGATAAAATAATGATAACTTGGATTTGTATGACTTTAAAATTTACAGATCACATTCTTTTATGTTTTTCAGTTTGATTCTTAAGACAACACTGTGAAGTAGGTTCTATTACTGCCACCATTTTTTAGAAACTGAAGTTCAAAAAATTTAATAGAGTTACCTAGAGTTATACAGCTAAATATCAGTGGTAAGATTTGAATCAAAGTCTTCATGACTCTAAGTCCAGCAGTATGAAGACTATGCAATTCTCCTTGGATTTTTCATCCTAAAAACAGTAGTCTAAAGCACTGAACTGTGCTTTCATTTTGCATTTTGTTTTTCCTCCATGGACTCTATTGTCCCATGTAATTTTTCTTCAAGAAGATCCAATATAAGAGGAATTCACCAGTATTTGTTTCAAATTGCTCTTGCCAAGCTATTCATCAAGTTCTCTTTTATTCCAAAATTTCTGTGTGTGTGAGCAAAATTAAAAATAATAAATAAAAATATTCTTTTTTCATACATAAGGGTCTATTTTTACTTGCTCCTCCTTTTGGATGTTGGGAATATTCGTAGTAATATGAAATCTATTGATATTATCCTTTAAATAGACAGAATCCTAATTATATGATATATATCAATTACACTTAAGTTGCAAAGATGATAGGATGATCAATCCAATCTGGAGTTAGAAGGTGCCTCAGAGACCATTTAGCTTGATTTCCCCAGTTGGTTTATTTTGTTAGTATTTTTGTGGCCCTTTAAGATCTACAAAGGTACCTTCTGTTTTTTATCCTTACTGATCCCCACAACAATCCTGTGAGGCAGGTATTAGTTATTTCCATTTTAGACTGAGGACAGAGAGGTTGGGTGACTTGCCTGAAGTCAGAGAGCTCATTACGTGTCTAATACAGGATTAGAACTTTGATCTTCCAGATTCAAAACTCCATCACTCTGTTCACTGCACCACCTAGCAAGCAGCCTTCCAAAGCTCCTTATCTTAGAAATGAGGAAACTGAGACTTAAGAAGGTTGAATGACTTACACAATGTCACACATACTTGAATAAACCCAAACCTGAAAAGTTGACATAGTATATTATTATCAATTAGGTGATGACTCTTGCATGTATATGCAGGTGTTGTTAACAACTGATCTTTATTTGATTAGTTTCTAGATGATGGTTTAACCCAAGAGTTTTTTCTTTTCTGTTCTTGTTGTGTTAAGTTATGGCTGTTTATGTGTATGTTTTATATTTTATTTTATTTTGCTATTGGCAACTAATTTTGTTTTTGGTAAATTATACATATGTATATATATGTATATACATATATTATATATGTATATATTATATATAGGCATTATATATGTATATATGTACCTTTTCCCATTCTTTACTTCCTCTTCCCTGGAGTTAAGAATATAATATCACTGAAAAGCATAAATACCTAATGACTAGAATCTGTTCCCTTTCTCCCAACTGAACTTTCCACTCTTGTGTCTCTCAATTGCCTCTAAGATAAAATGTAAATAACTGCATTTACCTGAAAATACAAAGACTTGATCCCCCAAATCTGGCTCCCACCTGTCTGATTAGATATTTATCATTCCTTTTCATATTTTCTGTGTTCCAGAGAAAATGTCCTGTTATCTGATTTTTGAACTTGACTTTCTCTATCTTGTTTAATGAGCTGTGCCCTACTCCTAGAATGTACCGTCACTTCACCTTTATCTTTTTAGATTCCTTAGATAACTTCACTTCAACTCAGGGGATATCTTTTACATAGGGGCTTTCCTCATTTGCTCAATTGGTAATGCTCCCTTCCTTGGTCAATTACCTTGTATTGACTTCTCTGTGTACCCGAAATATATTCCCAATAAGAAATAAGCTCCTTGAAATCAGGGACTATTTCATTTGTGTCCTTGTATTCTCAGTCCCTAAAATAATGCCTTCTATACAGTTTGGAACTAAGTCAATGCTTATTGAATTGAATTGAACCAGGAAGGGAATACCAAGGATTATTGAAAGCCCTGGATGACTTGAATGATGCCACCCAAACACTGGAGTTTATCAATTCCTAAATAAGTAGGGAGCCTTCCTTTGAGGGGACAATGTCAGTTCCAGGTGCTATTTGGAAATAAACAACCAGTTTTGTGGTTGTATTATCAGATCTTGGATTTTGTGATGAAGATTGTCTCTCATAAAACTCTACTATGGTAACAGAACATTCTTTAGGGCAAGTATTATGTGGCCAGTGGCCAACACAAGAGATGAGAAGGCAATGTTCTCAGGAAGATTTATCCTTTGAGATCCTGCAGTACTGACTGGTAAGAGATTACTGCATTTAGCCAGGCACCAGATCATATCCAGGACTCTGACCATCTTCCTACTATGCTGTACATATACTGTAGGCATACATACCTGTACATAACAGATAGACACTATTTTCTACCTCTTGCTGTGGGAATGATAAGCAATCTATAGTACAGCAGGCCCTGTTGTGTATGTCAGGGTGCTTGCTTTTATATATTAATAACCTAGAACACTGAAAATATTCAAACAAAGGTTAAGGGAATTGTCCGGGAGAATACAACCAGCATTACCGGAATGCAACCATCAGAGGCATGTCTGAAAACCAGGCCTTCTTGAATTTGAGGCCGCCTCTTTATTCACTATGCCACATGCTTAATCAATGCAAATTCATTCATGCATTCATTTGTTTGTTCATATGTGTATGTGTATATACCTATCAGGTATGAACACCAAAAAGTTCTTAATTTTCTTGGTGGTAAAAGTTATTGGATGACAGGGAATACTTTAGTTTTGCCTTGAGTTACTGAAAGATAGTCATGCTGTGGAGGAAAAGAGTAATACTCAGAATTCACCACTGAAGAAGACAGAGTGTACCAAAAAGCAACATCTGGAATCATCTATGGTAGCAGCAGACAACAGTAGAGCACTACCCCACAGGGATACTGGCAGAGAGAAGCATGGAAAGGAGGGACTCATGCTGTGTCAGAGCCAGAGGAATTATATTTTACTTTTAATGATTCTGAGAACAAACCTTGGAGACTAATGGTTCTGTTTTCTGCTTTTCAATAAAACTTTCTCCTGTTATATTGTGAACTTATTGTGTGCTTGCCACTGGTGAGCCATTTTCAGTATACTGCAGATAATCATGCAGAGATCTCCCCAGGTTTTCTAGATGGAGGTGTACAAAATGCTTCAAGGCCCTTCCAAGCTTAAGATCTACAATATTTAAAGTGAGAAATGTATCAGAACTCCTTGTTCCAGTAGAGTTTTAGAAACATGGATTACATATGTCATCAAAGTCATTAATTAGTTGCCTAAATCTGAAGATCCATCTGTCAGCAATGGTTAGTCAAAGATGCAAAGGATATATAACAAAAAAGGTTTTGTCCCCATGGGAAGGAAAGAAACATGCTTTATTAGCAGACTGCTTTGTGCCTGCCACCATGCTAAGAAATTTACAAATATTCTCTCACTTGACTTTTACAACAGCCCTTCTTGGTAGGTGTTATTATTTAACTACGTCTCTTTCATAGATAAGGAAACTAAGGTTAAATGATTTGCCCAAGGTCACTCAGTTAGAAAGTGTCTGAGGCTGAATTTGAACCGAAGGCTTTCTAACTGTAGACTTAGGGCTCTATGATCATCATCAAAATGGTCATAACAACTAGCGTTTATATAGTACCTACTATGTTTTAAGCACTTTGTGATGATTATCTTAATTAATTAATCTTCGTAATTATTATCTCACAACAGCCCTGGGGGGGTAGATGTTATTGTTAACCACATTTTACAAATGAAGAAACAGAGACTGACAGGATAAATGACATACCTAGCCACCCATCTAAGAACTCTCTCCACAAGTTATCAGCTTACCTTTGACGAAGTAGGTAAATTGTCCAGGGTCACATATCTAGTAAAACATTGGAGGTAGAATTTGAACTCAGGTCAGCCTGCTTTCTAGTCTAACACTCTAGCTGGACTTTTTTTTTTTTAATAGCAGTGACAAAAAGCTTCTTTAATAGTGGTGACATGGAAACTGAATACTAATTATAAAAATCTGAGAATGAAAATTTTAGTCAATCCAATTTAATTTACATTAGCTTACTGCTCCAAATGGAAAGTTATTCCAGGAATAAACAAAATAAACACTGGGTAGAACTGAGTTGACCAGATTTTGTTTTCTTGTTTCTTCTAGGAGTGTTTAGCACTTCACTTAAATCCAATTCATCTTAAGCTATAATTCAGAAGTCCACTGTTTCATGATTCCTTCCGATGGAAGTAAACTCTTCTGCCTTAGATTTCTCAGATCATTTTGAGGCTCTCCATTGCATGATTGTGTTATTTCTATTACATTTATTGGTCTTTTCTGGTCTTCTCTACTAGATTATAGGGTTCTTGAGGTCAAAGACAGTATTTGATTTTATCTTTGTACCTCCACTACTTAACCCACTGCCTTTAATGAACATTTGCTGAATTAAATTGAGTTCATCCAACATACATTAAACACTGATCATGTAGCAGGCACTGTCTCAAGAGCTGTGCTCTGCATAGTCATGGCTTTAGTGGTTAGGAAGCTGCATGTTAGACAGATCTCTAGTCTAGAGGCAGAGATCATCATCTAGAGCTAGAAGGAACCTTAATGATAACTTAATCTAGCTCTTTCTGGGACAAGGTAACATAATTGATGTTTATAAAGGGCAAATAACTCATTGAAAGCCATACAGCTAATAAGTGACAAAGCCAAAGCTTAACTTCTGGCCTCTTGATTCACTATGTAGTGCCTTGACCTGTATAGTGAAGGGCTTAGAGTCAGGAACACCTGAATTCAAATCTTGGTTCAGACACTTACTAGCT
This sequence comes from Bettongia penicillata ogilbyi, assembly GCA_023548195.1. Taxonomy (NCBI): domain Eukaryota; kingdom Metazoa; phylum Chordata; class Mammalia; order Diprotodontia; family Potoroidae; genus Bettongia; species Bettongia penicillata. The sequence goes on along the minus strand of JAJHZJ010000401.1, from coordinate 1,466,825 downwards.
GTGTTACCTGGAGCAAGTGACTTAACCTTTCTCAGTTTACATCAGTTGTTTGTATCAGACTCAGTTTATATTGGACTTAGTTTATATTATCTGTAATGGGTATAATAATGCACCTACCTCACAGGGTTTGTGTGAGTTTCAGATAAGATAATACCGTATATGTAAAGCAATTTAGAATCCTTAAAGGATTATACAGATGCTGGCCATTATTACCATCATCTTGTGGCAACTAAGTGGTATATTAAATAGAGTTCTGGGTCTGGAGCAGGAACACTTGAATTCAAATCCAGCCTCAGATAATTACTATCTGTGTGACTCTGGTCAGGTCATGTTACCTCAACCGCAGTTTCCTCAACTGCAAAATAGGTGTAATAATAGCACCAAATCCAAAGCTGTTGTGAAGATCAAATGAGATCATCGTTTGTAAAAACATCATTTGTAAACAATATCCTGTGCCCTGTGGCCTGTGTTTGTTAATTAGGCAAAGTAGTGATTCATATTAGTGAAATCAATGGTGACTGGAGCGCAGGCAGCAGGCCCAGGTATTAACTCAAGGGGTAACCTAACATAGTTCAGGGAGATGGATCATGTCCTTCCCTGTCTGACATAGCCAACCAATCTTGGGCTTATCTACGGTATAATTACATCACCATTTTTACCCATTAATACGCCCCCAACTCTTGCTTCTTCTACAACTGACTTTCCCCATGAATATGCAAGCTCCCACCTTCTCCAGGTCTGTGGCATGTATCTTCCCTATAGAGTGAACCCAGTTGTCACCCGGGCATCCTCACAAGCAGCTACATAAGTAAATATGCCTGCTAGAAAAGGGTCTTGATATGGACAGTCGTGGAGAAGTGACCTGGTAAGATGCTTACCTTTCCATCTTTAGTGGGACAGAATGTATCACACAGGATGGGCAGCAATGGATAAATCATGGTATCATAGTCAGATCCCATTATAAAATCTACCCCCCCCCCAGCTTTCCAGTCTTAATTACACTTTACTCTCCACTATGTACTCTGATCCAGGGGCATTGGCATCTTACTGCTCCACTAACAAGGCACTCTCTCTCTCTTCGCTCTAGACATTTTCTCTAGGTATCCTACTTGCACAGAATGCTCTCCCCACTCATCCCTGATTATTGGCTTCCCTGACTTCCTTTCAGTCCCAACTAAAATGCCATCTTCTACAGGAAGCCTCTCCCAAATCTTCTTAATTCTAGGGCCTTCCTTCTGTTAATTATTTCCTATTTATGCTGTGTATATAGTTACTTGTTATCATCTTCATTAGACTGTGAGCTCAGCACAGTGCCTGACACATAGTAGGTACTTAATAACTATGTAAATTCTGAACTGCTGTTTTAAAATTATTTATTTATACATTTTCTTTTTAAATTTTGAGTTCCAAATTCTATTCCTCCTTCTGATGGCCTCCTATACTCGCTGAAAAGGCAAGCAATATGATATCAATTGTACATGTGAAATCACACAAAATTTTTATATTAGCCATTTTTTTTTAAAAAGTGAGAAAATTGTACTTCAGTTTTCAGAGTTCATAAGTTCTCTCTCTCTCTGGATGTGAATAACATTTTTTCATCATGAGTCTTTTGAAATTATCTTGGATCACTGTATTGAATAGAGTAGCCAAGACTTTCTCAGTTGATCATCGATACAATATTACTATTACTGCACACCATGAACTCTCAGTTCTTCTCACTTCACTTTGCATCAGTTCATATAGGTCTTGCCTTGTTTTTCTAAAACCACTCCCCTTATCATTTCTTATGGCACAACAGTACTCCATCACAATCATTTGCTACAACTTGTTCAGCCATTCCCCAAATGATGGGTATCCCCTCAATTCCCAGTTCTTTGACACCAGGAAAAGAGCTGCTATAAATATTTTTGTACATATAGATCTTTTTCCTTTTTTAAAAAAAATTCTTTGAGATACAGACCTAGTGAAAATATTGTTGGTTTAAAGGATACTCACACTTTTGTAGTATGGGCATAGTTATAAATTGTTTCCAGAATGATTGCACTAATTCATGACTCCACCAACAGTTCATTAGTGTACCTATTTTTCCCTCATCCCTTCTACCATTTGTCATTTTTGATAGAGGGGAATTTACACCTCAGGGGTATTTTAATATGTCTTTCCCTAAAAATACTGATTTAGAGTATTTTTTTTATATAATAGATAACTTTGATTTCTTCTTCTGAAACCTGCCTGTTCATATCTTTTGACCATTTATCAATTGGTGAATGACTCGTATTTGTATAAACTTGACTCAGTTCTATACTCAGTATGTATTAGGAAAATTAGGTCTTTATTAGAGAAATTTGCAGTAAAATTTTTTTGATATTACCCCATTGCCTCTGGTAGTTTTTAGCAAATATAGTTTCCTTTATTAACTGTTTTAACTAAGTCTAGTTTTGCTCTTGTTTTATCTGCCACTGCCTTTTTGACTTTAGTTGAAGCATATTAGATTCTGCTCCAGCCTTTTATTTTTGTTCTCTGTGTCTTTCTGTTTCAAGTGTGTCTCTTGCAAATAACATTAGATTCTAGTTTTTCATTCATTCTGCTATCTGCTTTCATTTTGAGGGTGAGCTCCTTCCATTCACATTTATTTACATTTACTAACTATGTATTTCCCTTCGTTCTTTATCTTCTTTCCCCCTTTTTATCCTGTATCTTCTCAAAAGTCTATTTTGCTTCAAACCACTGCTTCCCTTAATCTGCCCTCCCCTTTATTATCCTACCTCTTTTCTTTTACCCCCTTCCTCTCCTATTTCTTATTGGGTAAATTACATTTTTTTGTATGCAACTGTGTACATATATTCTTCTTTCTTTGATTCAGTTTCAGTAAGAATGAGTTTCAAATATTATTTGCCACTTCTTCCCTGTGCTCCCCTTCCATTGTAAAACACTTCCTCACACGATTCTATTATGTTAAAAAAATTTCCTTTTTCTATCTCTCCCTTTCTCCTTCTCCCAATACATCCCTACCCACCCCCTTTCATTTTTTTTTGGAGATCATTTCAACACAATTGACTCACACCTATGCCTTCTGTCTATGTAAACTCCTTTTAACTGCCCTAATAATGATAAAATTCTTAGGAGTTTCATGTATCATCTTCTTATATAGAAAACAGTTTAACTTTATTGAGTCCCTTATGGTTACTCTTTCATATTTACCTTTTTTAATACTTCTGTGGAGCCTTCTGGTTGAATGTCAGATTTTCTATTCAACTCTAATCTTTTCATCAGAAATACCATTTTTCCTTGAAAGGATTATATTTCACTGGATAGGTGATTCTAGTGGTAATCCTAGCTAATTTACCTTCTAGAAAATCATATTCCAAGCTCTCCACTTCTTTAATGTGGAAGTTTTTAAAAGGCCTCCTTACAAAGCACAATTGGCCAAAAGGAAAAAGAGATACAAAATCTCAGTGAAGAAAATAATTCCTCAAAAATTAGATTTAGAGGCTATAACAACATGCCTTACATAGTTGGTGGGACCTGGTCCATGTTATACCACTTACACAGACCATTACCTCCACATTTTTCTCACTGGTAACTTGCATTCTGCTCTGTCCCTTGGCTTTTATAAGTTAGCTTTTGCTAGGGTCCAAGCCTTAGAGACATATCCTGACCCACATCTTTCTATCTGTTGGTCTATCTGTCTGTCTGTCTACCTACTTACCTGTCTACTCCTTAGCCTAACTTCCAAAGTCCTTCAAATTCTGACTCCAACCTGCCTTTATCTCCTCACATAGTGCTTGGCACATAATAACTGTTGAATAAATAACTTGATGGTTGATTGTTTTCCTTACATGCTTCTCTACATTCCAGTACCACTGTCTTGCTAGCTATTCACTGATCTCATCCCTCTCTTTCCTACTTTCTTGCTTGTGCATACTTGCAGCCTAGTGCCTGTAAGAGAATCCTTGTACATTTTCATCTTTTGGAATTCTCTTCTTTTGAGGCCTAACTCATGTGTCTCCTCCTCCATGGAATCTTTGTTAATCCGAGTGATACTTTCTCTTCCATAAATCTCTAATGCATCTGTGACTCCTTCTATGAACTTATCATATTCTCACAGACTCTAGTATTTTGTATATATATTGTTATATATGTCATATGTATGTCTATATTCTGTTACTAGACAAAAAACATTTTGAGGCAAAAACTATAAAGCTTTTGTCCTTGCATCTCCAGTGCCTAGTATAGTATGGCACATGGTCAACAAAGGCGTGTTGTTGAATTGAATTCAGATTTATAGTTATTTAATATAGACCTTATATTCAATATAAAAAGCAATAAAGTAAATAGGCGGAAAACAAGCATTTATTTAAGCACTATAATTCAGGCTCTGTATAACAAGCTTTACAAATATTATCTCATTTAATCCTTACTACAACCCTGGGACGTAGGTGCAATTTTTATTCCATGATTAAATTATTGATGCTGGTGGGAACTTTGTTTCTCACCCGGTCTGTGTAACTTATTGAGATCCCACTGCTATCTGGTGGAAGTGGCCATAAATTGCAGGTGCAGTCTAGAAATTAATCAAGGGAATATGTCTGACCAATTCAGTCATAGTTTAATGTCTGCAAAATTCACATAATTATTAACTTTTGAGAAACTAATTACAATTTACTTATCAACACACAGTTAACATAAATATGTGATAGATACATCACAAATTTAAAATAAATTGGACTTTGATACACATTTAAAAAAATATGGACAGGTTAGCCAAAGACCAAGTCTCTAAAGCATGGATATTCTCCATTTATCTATAAAAACCTCCTCTATTTACCACTACAGACTTCAGTGTTGTTTTTCTCCAGAAAGAAAATTGCGTTGTTCTTCTCCAGTTCTCCAGTTTAATTACATTTAGAGACCTAGACATTTTCCTTTCAATTCCATCGCCAAATTCACCTTAACAGTTAATAAACAAGTGGGATCCTCACACTGATCCAATAATATCCCTCCAGTTACCTCTTGCCAGCATGAAAAGTTTTTATTTATGACTCTACCCTCATCTGCCCTTTAGCCAACATTCAATCCATTTTATGTACATTTATGTCCATTCTGTTTTCCTCCTTTCCTTAGACCTCAATCTCTGTACCAAGACCTTAATCTCTGATGTGGAACTTTGTCAAATGCTGTCTGAAAATATAAGCACATGCTACTCCCTGCATGGGGACAAAGCCAAAGACTTTTAAAGGCAAAGAGAGGTGCAGCTGGGTAAATAAACATCTGGGTTGCACTTAGCAGGTTTCCTGGTCAAACTGGATGCATTTCTTAATGTTAAGAATTGAGTTGAAATTGGGTTTAGTGTTGTAAAGAAGGATAACCTGCTGGTAGGACAGGAACTTCGCTGGATTCTTTTATTTATTTTGTTTTTTAAACAAAAACGTGAATATGGGGAGAGCTTTAAGGTAATGGAGGCCAATAGTTCCTAGAAGTGGAATATACACATATACATATATTTAGATATACACATATATGTTCTAGATATACACATATATCTATATAAAATCAAATGTCCTCTTAGACATTGAGTGTGATTTAATCATAGAGCAAGGCAATCTCATGAATATTGTGACTACATTTAGTTAGTAGTTTATGATACAGATTTGGGCAAAACATTTGAATTCCATCTGCAACATTTGATTGAGTTGAGGTAGAGGCATCTGGGAATTATGGGGATAAGCTTACTATGGCTAACCTTTCTCTAGCATTTACAGCGTACTAGGCACTGGGCTAAATGTTTTACGAGTATTATTTCATCTGGTCCTCACAAGAATCCTGAGATGCAGGTGCTGTTGTTATCCCCATTTTACAGATGTGGAAACTGAGACAAACAGAAGTGAAATGATTTGCTCAGGGTCACACAGCTAGGGAGTGTCTGAGGCTGGATTAAAACTTAGGTCTTCCCGTCTCCAGGGCCAGCATTCTATCCACCATGCTGTCCCAATCTTGAGGGGCTCCTTTCCTTTCCCCACAGTACTGAGCCCAGAGGGCCTATAAGATTTAGTGAATGGTAGATGAACTCTTAATAATAATTATGGATTCTTCCTTTTATTTTCGTTCAACACCCTTACCAAGCTTCTAGAGTCTTCTTTTTTCTACTCTGCTGATATCACAGCACCAATTAACTGCTTGTTTGTTTAAACAAGTGGTAGTGGTTATGAGAAAGGGAAGGGGTTTTCATATGCATAAATAAATCCAGTGTTTTCAAAACATTAACAACACCACTTACAATCATTTTTTTACCATTGTCCTATCTTCAAATTTCCCTAGAGTATTTTGGACCTATCTTTTGCCTCTCTCATAATATGCCTTATAAAAATAAATGTGCCATCACACAGGATCAAGAGCATTAATAGGTTGTGATTCCCATCTTAGAGGATGTATTCTTATTGATGAGACCACAGGTCAATCAAGGTATCACAATTTCCTACCACTAGATTATAAGGCTCTGGAATTTAAGGACTGTATATCTTTTCTTTGTATCCCCAGCTCCCAGCATGGTGCCTTATATGTGGTAAATATTTTATAAGTGTATGATGCCTTGTATGTATGTAGCTTAATAAAATAAGGTGGTCTTATAGCTTTACAGATATAGCTTAATAAAATAAGATGATCTTATAACTATACAGAAATATTTTAAATGAATATATAAATGAGAATTCCTGAGTGAGAAAATTCCCTCTTTCAGTAGTACCTTCTGAACTTGGAGTCAAAAATCTGAGTTCAAATCCTACCTCAGATACTTAATAGCAGTGTGACCCAAGGCACACCACATAACCCCTTTTTGCCTTGGTTTCTTTATCTGTTAAAATGAGAATAATAGCATCTACCTCCTCAAAAATGCTTTTTAGACCATTAAGTGCTATTTAAATGCTCATCATTATTATAATTTTCCTATTGTTTTAGAGAATTGCCTAAAACACTGAGAAATGAAGTAACTTGCTCAGGATTACACAGCCATTATATGTCAGAGATGGGACATGAACCCAGCCAAGTCTTCCTGGCTTCTATGCTGGCCAAGTATTGTGGCATACTGCTTCTCCTAATTTAAAATGTCAAATAGTAAAATATCGGCATCAACCACAAAATGTTGAAAATTGTCCATTTTATCTTTTACCCAAAGGATATTTTAAGTGGATTATCTTTATAATGCCTTCTTCTTCATCTTCTTTGCTCTTTCCCATTAGTGTGTGTGCTTTAACCATCTCTCCCAAACAATAAGAACAAATGTTATAAACAAACCCTTTCACAGACTTTCACTGCATCACACCCTCCTTCTCTTCCTACACTCTGGAGAAAACAAAGAGCAAAGTTCAAGAAATCCTTTCTCCTCTGGAGGAGAGCAGCCACCAAAAAAGTAATGAGAAGGAGGCAATGTGACAAGCTTCCATTACTTCTCAGTGGGTTTTGGTCTTTTCACCAAGTTTTTGTCCACACCTACATGGGATTCGTCCCTTTAGCTCCAGACGTTCCCTGCAGCATATTCAAAGGCTGCTCATCGTCCCAGCATTGATTCTGCCCACGAAAATATGTTGCATGTTACAAGTGGAATTTACCCTTTGACCTTTAGCTCCTCCTCTGCTCAGACCAAGAAGTATTGTTTTCATTATGAGACCAGCTTTTCCACCAGCTAAAGCTGCTTGTCACTTATTGCAAAATGACCTTGAAACAGCTCCAGAAGGAAAAAAAGAATTCTTTTTCATGGTGCCAGAATGAATCCAAAGTTACCACTTTCTATGGAAACAAAAATGACCAGTTTGTGGCTTTTTCTCAGTACTTTTAGAAACACATGACTTTGGTAAATAGGGAAAAGAGTATTAAGAGGTAATCAGGTTTAGGAATAGATAGGGTGAGTTTGTTGAATTCTGCTTGCCATTGCATGCTTGTTTCCTGCATAGAGTAGAGATACTGATTTCTACTCACCAGTCTTCTTCCCAACAATACTGGGTGAAGTACATTCATTTAAAAAGTGAAAATAAATGAAGATTAATTTGAGATTTTTGTTAGACTTTTAAGGTTTTTTCTATTTGTTATACTTTTATTAGATTAGGTCTGTTGAGATAATGGTGACATTACAATCAATATTAATCCAAAAGCATGGGTTGAGAGCTTACTATGTGCCTGACAATGTGCTACCAACAAGTAAGTCCCCAGCTCTACCTTCAAGTATCTTCTATTCTAAGGGGAAGTCACCATTCAAGCAACTCCATATATATAAGATAGTTATACAGTAAATAGGACGTAACCCTTCAGGGAAGACCACAACTGTAGTTAGAAAGGTCTCTTGCAGAAATTAGTGCTTTAGTTGAGTCCTGAAGCCACAAAGTCTAGGAGGCAGAAGTGTAGAGGGAGAATATTTCAGGCATGGAGGAAGACAATGACAAGTCACTGATTCCTGGGATGGAGTGAGCATCTTATGAGAGGAAAAAAAAAGTAGGTAAATGTAGTTGGATATCAGAGTATGTAGACAATAGTAAAGTGTAAGGAAACTGGAAAGGTACAAGGGGCCAAGTTATAAAGAACTGTAAGTTAGTTGGAGGATTTAAAATATGTTCCTGGAAGTAACAGGAACAAGCAGAGTTTGTTGAGAGCAGTAGTTTCATTGTCAGACCTGCACTAAAGCATGACTTGGAAGACTGTCCAACAAACCAGAAGTTAGAACTTTCCTATCTTGCATTCCTAAATTCATTATTTGGAAAATGGTTTAGCCCATTATAGAGATATTTGCCATTGTCTTTGTGACTTTAGGCAAATCATTTAACCTCTCTGGACCTTAGACATCATTAGAGTTGGACTAGATGACATGTCATGTTCCTTCTAGATATAAATATATGATTCTATGATCATCTGTGTTTTACATTTGAGGAAACCAAAGCAAAGAATAGTGTAAAAAATATCTAAGTTATTACCTGAAAAAACAAAAAGAACTGAAGGAAGATGGTATGGTGTAGTGGATGAAGTACTGCTCTTGCAGTCAGGGAAGACCTGGGTTTGAATCACACTCACTAGCTGTGTGACCCTAAGTTATCTCTCAGCTTTATTTTCTTCATCTGTAAAATGAAAGTGTAAGATTCAATTAATACCAGGGTCCCTTTTCCAACTCATGATACCATAAAATGTCATAATTTCCATTCCAAGCCCATCCCATGTCTTTGAATACTTGAAGGAAACGTTTATAAAGACTAAGAACATCATAGGATCCTGCATTTTGAGTTTAAAGGAATCTTAAACATAAGCTTTTCTTTATCAGAGAAAAATAAAATACAAATTGGAAGTGAGAAAAATAAGAGAAAAAATAAAAAAAATTTAATGGTGCTTCAGCACCAAAGGTGTTTCTTATTTGGCTTGGATTGAGCTCTTGGAGTTCAGATTCAGATCTGAAGTTCATTACAATCTCATTTGTTGCACTTTTGGGCTGGAATTCTGGTCAAAACTGGATTTCTCATGAAACTGCTCATTCTTCTTGGCTTCAGTTAAATGACAAATTCCATACAAAGGCTGATTCAATTGTCTGGCATATCTCTTTCAGATGCTAGTTTAATCCAAGAGAACAAAAAAAAAAAATGGAAATAAGGAGATAACCAAATATTTTCATACCTCAAAAGTGTTTGGGTCTGGTTTTAGAATACAGATGCAAGTTAATTTTCATTTTAACTTAGTATCCTCTCTAATTAAGTACATAAGTAATTGTTAAGGAGTAAAATATATATATCATATTAATATTCACCATCAATAAGAGAAAAAAAGGGAAGTGATAGCTTACATGATTGTAGCCTTTCAGTGTTCACAAAGGTAGTGGTTTCCTCACAAGTGTCCTATGAAAAATTATCATCCCCATTTTACAGATGAGGAAATTTATTTTTAAAGAGGTTATGTTTTACCCGGGGTCTTTTGTTTTCAATAGACCACACTAAGTGATAGTGTCTTTATAATTTAGCCAGAAGCAGATACCAATGACAATGTTCATTTTGGCTATAAATAGAGTTTGTTATTATCTAATTTACATATTCCTAGGGTGTATGGTGAGAGAATAGATTAACAATATACTTTAAAAATTTTTAGCTCTAAATTCTAGAAATCTACAGTGTTGCTCCAATATGACCCACCAAGAAATAAAATACTTCTAATGCTGTCTAGTGTGTTTACAGTAGGGACTGTAATTCCTGGAACGCACACAATTTTTCAGAATGTCAAAATTAATCAAAACATGAAGCAGCCCAAATCCTGTGTTTTCCCGAGATGCTCAGGGCTTAAATTGGATCACAGGCTAGGTATTTTCCTTGGTGAGGTGTAAGGAATAAGGACTTGAAAATGTGCTCTTGATTGTGTAGGGAAATACAGAAAAAAACATTGCTACACCTTGTCTTAGTTTGATCATTGTAGGAAAGCAGTTGGCTTTCAGTGGTCTGTGCCTAGGTCACCAAGAATCAATAGCTCCATGTTGCACATGTGTCCATTTGCCTTTTTACATAATGATTTTTTTTTTACCTGCATTTATAAGTTTGCCCATGGGATGATTCTGAGGACTGGTCAAACAGGCTTGTCCATCATTGAGGTCTGTTTATCATGTCTTTAGCTGTTTTTATGGAGAGATGGGCTATTAATATTAACATTAGTCTCATTAGCAATGAAAGACAGGTGGTGCAATAAAAAGAATATTTGATCTAGAGTCAAGAAACCCACCTTTGACACATTTGATTTGTGAACATGGTCAAGTCACTTAACTTCCCCATAGCCCACTAAGACCCGTAGCTCAGTGGAGGTAGTTGTTACCACGCTGATAAAATCAGTTTTGGCTATTCACATATCATTGTCAATATCAGTAATAACTCCTATCCAGTATTTTAAGGTTTTGAACACTTTCATGACTACAGTGGTTATATTCCTATAATATTTTAGAAAAGTAAAATATTTTGTCTTTCGTGAGCCCATTTCATTTCAAAGCTTTAGGGAATTTGTTCTGTCGAGTGAAACAAAGGAATGAGCAAAATGGTTTATTCCAGGGGTGGGGAACCTGAGGCCTCCAGGCCCTCTAGGCGCTCAAATGTGGCCCTTTGACTGAATCCAAACTTGACAGAACAAATCCCCTGGTTTTACTCATACGGTTTTAAGTTATCTCTGTAATGAAAAAGGTAATTAATCCTGTACTCTTAAAAATCACATAGCCACAGTGATACATGTGAAAAAATCTGAAAAACAAAATTGGTAAAGTAGAAATGTGATGGAAAATTAAAGTTATAAGGCATGAAACTGGAAAATTATATAGTAAACATCCAGAGAAAGTGTATACGTGAGAATGTCCTTAGGGTTCTAGAGGGACTCCATTTAATACAAATATGGTGAGAGCACTGACAGAGGCCTTTGAAAAATTTTTTACTCCACTCATCTTCTCTCCTAAAAAGCAAAGTATATCTATCTATATCTATCTATCTATCTATCTATCTATCTATCTATCTATCTATCTATCTATCTATCTATATGGTATATGCAGTCCTACTCTTCTTTCCTACCTAAAACAATGTCAGTTTATCACAATTATTTTAATACAATCTAATTATAATATTAACCATTTGATTAATATTTTTATATTTAATTAAAAATTAAGCGAATTTGCAGTGAAGAAAATTGAAAGTTACAAGCAATATGTCTTTATCCATGAGGAAACACTTATTTCACCTGCTTGCTACTTCAGGAGAGGTAGCATGATAGAGCAGAAAGACAATTGGATTTGGAGTCTGTGACGCTGAGGTCAGTTCCTGATTTTGTCACTACTGCCTGTGTGACCTTAGGAAAGTCATTTTTTCTAGGTCTCATTTTCTTCACATGTAAAATGATGAGGTTAGACTAAGTGATCTCTACAGTCAAATGACATAATATTTGTAAAACAATTACCACAGTGCCTGAAGCATATTAAGCACTTAACAAATGCATGATGTCTTCCCCCCCCCCCCCCCCCCCCCCCCCGCCCCTCATCCTCCTCTCCTTCTAGGACAAAATGCATGATTCTTTCAGTATGGAAATGAGAAAAGTTATTAAGGTATGAGAAACTTTATATTCACATTTTTCATTTTACAGAATTGAAAGGTAAGCGGTCACTGGGTACTCTTCAGTCAGTTTTTCATGCTGAATCTTTCCAAAAGAATAACTGTCTACCCTCCATTAAAAAAGAAATTTTTATTTCACTCAAGAATACTTTTTAAAATTATGTAATTCTTCTGGTTAGGGAGTACTTTGTAATGTTGTACTTCTCTAATTTCTGCAATTTGTGTCTGTACTCTGGATCTTTTTTTTGTGTATGTATGAAAACTACACTTCTTTAATATTTCTTCAAATACCTGAAAATTATTAGCAGGTCCTCTTCTCAGCTGTTTTCAAGACTAAATCAGATTCCTTCCATCTTATCTAACAGATTATATTTATGACTCCTTGAATCTTTTCCATTTTTTTTTTTTTTTTACCTTTGGGACTTGTTCTGTCACTTCAGTTATGCCCAACTCTCTGTGACTTCATTTGGAGTTTTTCTGGCAAAGATACTGGAATGGCTTGCCATTTCCTTCTCCAGCTCATTTTTACAGATGAAAGAACTGAGGCAAACAAGGTTAAATGACTGGCCCATCACAGTTAGTAAGTTCAGATATGAACTGAAGAAGAAGACTGTCTATCCACTGTGTGTGTGCGCGTGTGTGTATGTAAAACTGGAAGTGAAATTCCAAATTAGTAGTCTAATACTTGAATAAATCAAACTGGAACCTTGTCATTTTGTACTTAAAATATTTTCATTTTCTTATTAGCAGATAAAAATGATGTGGACCGACAGTCAACAAATTAGAAGGTTGCGCTCCTAACGATCCTTCGGTAATCAACCTCATACTTTGTTTACTTGACTGTCCCTTTGGAGTACTTAATCATATCGAAAGTTTGATGAAAGTTTAGCAAATAGTTCTGATAACAAAGAGTAAAAATGATAAATGTTTATCTCTTTGCTAGAGAGGAAATGTAATGACTTTGGAGTCAGGAAAGACCTGGATTCAAATTCTACCTCTTCCGCTAGAACTGAGGGCAAATCCCTTGCTGTTTCTCGCCTCAGATTCCTCATCTATGAACTGAGAATAATAACCCTTGTAGTATATTTCCCAGAGTTATTGTGAGGATCAAATGAAATAATGGATTAGCTCAAGCTAGTCCAAACACCATCCAGTGCTGTAACAGCAGGTTCTAATAAAACCAGTGTTAAGGTATAGCAAAAGCTCTATAACTGGACACAGAGAAACCTCTGTAATAGGCCTGCACAACCTGTGTTTTCGCAGGCCACCTGAAATCCTTTGGAGATTGTGTAGCCTTCTCTATAGTTATAGAGACATAGATGTGTCTGTGAGTATCTATCTATTATTTCTTGTTATTCATTTTTGTTTGCCTCAGTTCCTTCATCTGTAAAAATGAACTGGAGAAGGAAATGGCAAACCACTCCAGTATCTTTGCCAAGAAAACCCCAGACGGAGTCACAAATATGTTATCTATATATTATTATTGTCTATCTGAATGTCTACCTGTCTATCACCTATGTATTCTTATATCTATCATCTGTGTCCATCCATCCATCTTTCTGTCCATCCATCCTTTCATCCAGATCTCTCTCATCTATCTGTATCTATCATCCATCTATCTGCTATCTGCCTGTATGTGCACCCATTCATCTTCTGTCTATTCATCCATCTCATTGTGTGTTGCTGCTGTTATTGGTCCAAATCTATGGTTTCTTTAGTATAGAAAATTCACATCAAGAAAACTCCTCCTCCAATGCAAATTGACAGTTGTTCTGAAATTTCAGATCTTAGAGAGTTGCCTCTAACCCTGACTTATCCAGGGTCACATAGAATACATCAGAGGAAGGAAGTGAAGACATTGTCTTCCTGATTTTGAAACTTGTCCTTGAGTGTTATACCTCTACTTAGTATATTTCCATATTTCTGAGATCCACTATCTGGATGCTTACTTTTTCCATTGAGGCAAATTCTAATCCCTCTCTGTGTCTCCATAGATGGTCTTCATGAGCTGTTGTGGAAGAAAAAAATCCATTATTAGTGGTCAGACCTCTGGCAAAGAGCTTTTTATTTATCCAAGTTGATCTTCAGCCAATGGGCACATAATATATTATCAAATGCCTACTCAAATTGTTCCTCAATTATTATACCTGCCAAAGCACCACAGTCTCTTAGAAGAGAGGATCACCTTTACTACGTAATAAGACATCAGTGTGGGATTTTATTAGAGAATTATAGTATCCATAGCAACAGTAATAAATAACTGAGTGTCTTAGATTAAAAGTATCAACGTGACTACTGTCTACTAATTTGATCATAGTATCATACTTAGATCTTTAGAAGTCATCCAGGGCTACTTAAACTTTTTTCACTGGTGACACCTTTTTGCATTTTGGTAGCCTTAGTTGGTGCTGTGTGGCTTCAGGGCTCATGCAGTGTAAAGTGGACATGCTTTGTGTTCAGAAACAAGGCTACAGTGAAGTTGCATGATGTACCACCTGGAAAAGCTGCCAGAAACACCTTGTGTTCATTATTCATTTAATTTTGAATTAATTTTTGGTTGTTACATGTTCAGAAACCTTTCACTGTTACCAAATTTTTCATGACCCCATATAGGTTTAAGAAGCTCTGATTTCTAATCCAATCTTCTTATTTTATCAATAAGGAAATTGATGCCCATGGATATTTAAACTGTTTGCACAAGGCCACACAGGTGGCAAAAATCATCACATAGGATCATAGATTTAGAGGTAAAAGGGACTTCAGATGTCCGAGTCTAACTCCCTCATTTATGTATTAGGAAACGGAGACTCAGGATAGGTGACCTGCTCAAGGTCACAGGACATCCAGCACTATATTCAATATGCTATGTTCACTACACTATGCTGATTCTATAAGCGCAAGTTATTCCCTCTCCCAAGGTCTCAATTTCATCATATAAATGAGGGAGGTTGAATATCAGGGCTTCTGAGGTCCCTAAAAATTTTCTAGGGAAATGCATTTACCTTTTATCCTAGTTGTTCTGTATCCTAGTTGATTTGTAAAGAGGAATGACTTGTCTTAACTTTTTTTTTGTCAAGTAATGTCTCTGAAATTCCAGAATAGGCTCAGCCATGTGCCTAAATCATTAGAAAAGTGGACCATGCTCCAACCTCTCAAGTGTGTTGGGTTAGATCCTGAAATTGCACATGACAGTGTAACTAGCTCTCTGAACATGATCCAACCAAAAGGCTGCAACAGGTGAATAATACATGGAAGAAGGACCATTTTTGCCATGCTGTGTTTCCCTCTGCTAATTCTGAACACTGTATTCAAGTGAAGCTTTATTTGGTACAACTCTTTTTTATGGCTTTATTACATAAGATACTAGCCTGCATTAGCCACTTACTAGATAAATACAGGAAAACTGTCTGTCATTTATTGGTTTATCCATTGTCATCTCAAATAGGATGGGGTACTCTGATTTCAAAGTGACAGCTGGTGGTGTCTCTTCCTAATACATGCTAATCCAGTTTTTATTATGGAAAAACTGCCTGTGCTTTCAGACAGCGAAAGGGAGTTACTAAATGTAATCACTAAGGAGGGAACCTTGGGATTGCAAACATAAAAAACTAAAATGAACAGTTTTCTCATTACAGAATGGTTTCCTGATTAAATACAGATTAAGTGCAGGGGAAAAATCATTTAAAGACTTGACTGACATTCTATGTTGGCTATATATCTGGATATTGATAGGTGTAGATGACTTGTTCTCTTTTAAAAAGGGAATAATCACAGCTTGGCAACATGCTTACTATATATCTGGATATAAATACGTATATGAATGTTGCTTTTTATTAAAAACGTGCATAAACATAAACATTCTGGTGAGAATGCTTGTATAATCCTCATTTTTGAGTTTGCTATCACTTTTCAGAGACACTGAGAAGGCACATGCCCTTTAGACTGCGGGAAAGTTTTAGTCTGTTACCCCTGTCACTGTAGAATAATCCACAGTAGACAGATGGGGAGCTATCTATTGTCTTTTCCCAAACATAAATCAGGAAATCATGAGGAAGATCTCCAAAGGGGCTGTTGACCCAATAGGTAATCTTTATTACAGAGTATGGGTTAGGAATAAAGAGGACATCTTCTTGTGCTGTGGGAGTCCCTCCTCAAGTCCTCCATACCTTATTTATTCCCCAAACAAGATAATTTAAATCCTTCTTATAGTATATGGATAAATAACTTATCAGAATTTTTAACTCCTGGCTGTCAGTTGCAAAGGCCATCCAGCTATTTCATTATATCCTAATTAATAATATGCTTCAATAAAAACATTCCATCACTACATTATTTAGCAGCAAGAGCATATTTCATGGTTGAATACTAGCTGTTGGAGTAAGCTATTGGAGTAATTCTTTTGTAGGCAGAAGCATGGGGACACAGAGGAATTAACGTATGGAAATGATGATATGGGATCCAGCAAAGGAATTGTGGTCTCTCCTTTTCAGTTTGTGAAGTAGTTTTGTGCTCCATTATTTGCGGTCTTAAATCACAAACACAAATAACTGTTCTGAAGTTAGCTAATTACGCCAACTGTTCAGTCACCAGCACAATTAGCCATCTGACCTAATTTGGAACATATGAGTCAGGGGTTCTTAACCTGGGATCTGTGAACTTTAAAAAAGTATTTTGATAACTACTTCAATTAAATAATTTTCTTTGTAATTCTGTGTGTTTTATTTTGTTATGCATTTCAAAATATTTTTCTGAGAAGGAATCCATAGACTTCATCAGACCACCAGAGGGGCCCATGACTTAATTACACAAGAAAGGTTAAGGATTCCTGAGTAAATGTTCATAGTTTCTATATCCTGGTGCAATTTAGGGCCATCAAACAATCTTGGATGCTGGTTGGCCTAGAGCTAATGGCATGAGCTAATGGCCCTGTAGTGGCCTTCTTTCAAAATCCAGCAGTCAGTGTCAATGAATGTTCCCTTTGCCAGCCCATGAATCCAGAAGCACAAATAAACATGCCCAGAACTGAAAATTAATTTGAGATATTCTGCAGAAGCCAAATCAGCACTACCCTTCAGCTTGTGGACAAAGCTTTATCAAAACGGAAATATGTTAGATGACAAAGCTATATCTTAGACTATGCGGTCAATAACTTTAGGTATTTTACTATATTTTCTTTTTAGATAGGCTCATTGTTTTTTAGAGGTCATCAAGTCAAGGATTTAAATGAAATCAGTGGGTGATTTTCAAAATATTTCAGATTTTAATTGATCTCTCCTCTAAAAGGATAGATAACTAGCCCTTCCACTATCACTGTCTCCAGAAAACCCCAAACCTTTTAGTAATGACAAGTTTGTTTGATAAGGGGTAAGCTTTTCATATGTTTTTCCCTCTTGAAATCACAGTGCTTGGTTTGCATCTCATCAATCAATCCAATAACATGCATTTAAAACACTTATTTGGGCCTAATACTGCTTTGAGCACTGGGGACTAAGTCAAGGCGCAAACAGCCCCTGTCCTCAAAGACCTTACGTCTAAATCAGGCAGAAATGTACATATGTAGATACACACACACACACACACACACACGCAAATTTAAATATAAGATAACTTTAAAGGAGAAGGCTCTACAAGTTAGAGCACCAGGAAAGGGATCGTGAAGATAATTCATTTGACCAGAGTTGTGAAGGAAACCAGGGATTTTCAAAGACAGAAGTGAAGAAGGGAGGTATTTCTAGTGCAAACAATATTGGGTACAGATTGGTAATGAGCTAACTAATAGATCCTAGTTAACAATTTAGCAGTCAGTGTCAACTAACACATACTAGACCAAGTCTTTTCAAGGCTAAGACAAGATAAGAACTTTGAATGAGGAAATTATGAGGAATGAGAGAAAGAAGTAGTTGGAGTAGTTACTATGAAGAAGAAATTAGCTCAGACTACTGGGAGCCTCCCTGAATATCTATGGCAACTTTGACAAGTATAAAACTGGCTGTATTGATTCACATGGACCGGAGACCTCTGCAGCTAAGTTGAGGATTGATTTAACCTCTCAAGAAGTCTAGGATGAATTAGATTATGCTGATATTGATGGACATCAAAAGGTGAATTTTCAGACTTTCTAACTGTTTTAGCAGATGATGACCATTTATCTGGTTTATAGTCCCAGAAATTGGCCCTAACTCACATGTTACTGATTCCACAGGGGTCCTGTTGTTTGAAATGTTGTAAAAGGTAGTAGAGACTCCAGCACTTCCCAGAAAGTTTATAGTAGACTTAGAATATTATTCTCAGGGGAAAACAAAAACCAAAACATCCAATAACATAGACATGCTGTAAGACATTGGAGGTACTATAAAACCAGCATTAGTGGAACAAAAAAAGAGTTACAAATCTGGGATAAGCTCAATGATCACATACAATACCAGTTGAGCTCTATTAGTCTTTGTCTCTGTTAAGAACGAATGAGAAGGATATAATGAAATTCCCATTCCTGGGAAAGCTCAGGAAGTACAGTTGTTGTGCGAATGTTCCTGCTTTTTTCAACTGTAGATCTGATAATTATGAGCCATTCAGAGACTTACATATGTTGGAGATGCTGAGGAAGAAAAAAAAATCTGTTTCTTAGAGGTCTATTGTTTTTCCTCCAGAAAATAAATTGAAAGGCATTGATATCATCTGTAAAATGGGGTTTTATAAGCTTGGCTTTTCAGACTAGCCTGAAGTAAATCATAAAGAAAAGTGACAATGCACAATAGTTAAAGCAGCTTGCCTTAAACAATAGATAAAGAAAATCTCTGCTGAATACCACCGAAGTGAAGATTGGTGGCAGTTGGTTGGAATGGCTGGAACTTTTTTCCGTAGAAGCTGCTTTTCTAGATGATGACCGTGAGGGCTGAACTGGAGGGAGGTCTGGAGTGTTCTGCCACTTCAGGGCTCTTGTGCATAAATAAATTGATGAGTTTGTTAAGTGAGAGAGGGCAGAAAGAGAAGAGAAGGCTCAAGGACTTTAGGGTATATTCTTATGGTCGGTATGGTATGGTTGGGTGTTGTCCTTCGTTCTTGAAGAGGATCAAAATGACATCACCATGATAAACTCAAGTTTCAGCGTGTCCAGCTGTGGCTGATCAGACCAATATGAGCTCGGAATGCTCTACCACAGATTGGGCACAGATAGTCCATGTGAACATTTGGGATGGATATTTCAAATTTGTGCATCCCATGTTTACTTTGTGCTGTCTCAATTCTGCTTTGCTCATAGAGCGCAGCACCCTTTCTGATGTGGATATGCCATGCTGAGTGTTTCTGTGCCATTGTCTCCCATGTTACACAATCAAATCCAAAGTTCTTGAGAGAGACCTTGAGAATGTCCTTGTATCACTTCTTCTGACCACCATGTGATCGCCTCTCCCATGTGAGTTCTCCATAAAGTAGTCTTTTGGGCAAGCGTACATTTTGCATTCAACAATGTGGCCAGCCCATCAGAGTTGACATCTCTGAAGCATAATTTGAATGCTTGGCAGTTCAGTTTGGGCAAGGACTTCAGTGTCTGGTACCTTATCCTGCCAGGTGATCCTCAGAATCTTCCCAAGACAGTTCAAATGAAAGCGATTCAGTTTCCTGGCACTGGTAGACTGTCCATGTTTCACAGGCATACAACAATGAGGTCAGCACAATGGTTCTATAGATGTAGGAGTGATCAGATGGGTAGGAAGAGTGAACCAAGGGGAGCAGTGTCAAGCACTAGAAAGTGCTGAATTTCTCATATAAAATTAATGATGATCTACTTTGGCTTGAAACTTGAAGCTGAAACTGAGTCCTTTTGTGATATCATCTCTATTTCCATGTGGTCCTAGAATATTTGTCAAAAGTGACTTCTGTGTAAAGATTTAAACATTTGTGATGTTGTCTTTGAAATGTACAGAAGGGGCCATAGAGAAGATTAGAGAGAAACACAGACATGAGGGATAGCTTTGAAAATAGCCTGTTGGTTTTATTATGATTTTTTTTCAAAAAGCAAACTGGGCTCAGATTCAATCTAGCTCTTTCAGTCTAGCTGAGATTCAGTCTGTCCTTCTTGTCAATATAAGCATCACAAATGGTGAGGCTTCTTAAGAGTCAACCCATCGTGGTGGTTTTAAATAAATTTTGTTTAAAAGAAGTGAACTGTATGGAATAGAAGTTCATGGTTTCATATGTAAGCCTTTCTCCATGTTTTTTTTCCCCCAAGGATCATTAAATTCTGAAAATAAATTAAATTATATGATTTTAAATAAGCAGATGTTCCCATGTAAGAGCTTTTTTCTCTTATTTTTCATCTACTTCAGGAATCTTAAATAGAGTTAGGAAGAAAAAGAGGAAGGAAAAGAAGCTTGAAAATATATAAAAAGTGATAGGAACTCAAATATCTGTAGTTGTGGTTGATGATAATGAGGGTGATGGTGTGGGTGATAAGAGTTTATATGAAGTGGCAGTATACATTAGGATACGCATTCTCTGTGGTTATGTAATTGGAGTGTAATATTTATAATTGGGCATATAGATTGCTATCATCAAGTGTTAGGACTCTAGGAGCAGATTTAATAACAGTGGCCTACCTTTCCATTCTTAAATGCTTTTAAAAAGGACTTTATTTACATATGTTCCAATCATGACTCATTGGCATGCCATGAATGGCTTATATGATGATGCAGGTTATCCTCCATAGATGGAATCTGCTCTTTCCTTATCACTGCTCCTTAGAAGTGTTTGAGTTTTAAGGAAGACTCAGCTTGTGTGGTATTACCTTTCCTGATCTCTAGTGGTTAGTGTTTTCTCCCTTCTCAAATATTATGTTTGTACTCATCTGTTTACTTATTTCCCCTTTGTCCAATGTAAGATCTTTGAGAACATTTTTTGATTGAAACTTACAGTACCTAACACAATGACTTACACACAGTAAGGGCTGGTTGAACTTGCCTGAATGGAAACCTGGTATATGTGTGTGTGTGTGTATGTGTGTATACATATACACACATACACACACACACACATATATACATATTTAGATCTGTCTGTAGCTAGGCACACTCAAATAACTATATATCTACAGGTAGACCTATTGATAGATAAACATTTTTAAAATTAATATATTTGTTTTCAGTTTTCAACTATCACTTCCATATGTTTTAAATTTTCTCCCCCTCTCTCCTTTCTCCCTCCCCAAGATGGCATGCAATCTTATATGGGTTCTACAGGTACATTCTTATTAGACACATTTTCACATTAACAAATGGGAGAAACCATGAGAAAAACCAAAACAAACATAACAAAAGAGAAAATAGTCTGCTTCATTCAATATTCTGATTCTATACTTCTTTCTCTGGATGTGGATGGCATTTTGTATCAAGAATCCTTTGGAAATGTTTTAGGTCCTTGCATTTGTTGTGAAGGGCTAAGTCTTATGACTGTTACTGTGTATAATATTCTCCTGGTTCTGCTTATTTCACTTAGCATCAGTTAATATGTCTTTCCAGACTTTTTTGAAGTCTACCTCTTCGTCATTTCTTATAGCACAATAGCATTCTGTTACATTCATATACCACAACTTGTTCAGCCATTCCCCAAATGATGGGCATTCTCTCTATTTCCAATTCTTAGCCACTACAAAAAGAACTGCTATTAATATTTTTGTACGCATGGGTCCATTTAAATACTTTTTTTAAAATGAGCAATAACAACTCCAAGAAAAACATAGGCTAGTATTACACAGAATAAGATTAAATAAATGGGTTACAATTCATACCAGCAGTAAAATGACCTAGATGAATGAGATTATGGATCTACTATGGATCTACTACAATCTAAACATTGAAGTATATGGCTTTACTCAGAATGGCAACCCCAGTAGTCATATCTTATTGAAACAACATACAAGGGAATTCAGTTTGTAGTACTAAGCTAGTATAAACTTAGAGATTATTAACATGGTATCTGTGAACTATTAAACATGACTCAAAATTATCTGGGGGAAAAAAAAGCTAATTTCTTTATCACCTACTTGTCTCTTATAAAGAATAGGAAAAGTGCAATCACCATAAGTTATAAGCACTATGTTAAAATATAAAACAGTGTACTGTAGTGGATTGAGAGCTGGCTTCAGATGCAGAATGTCTTGGTTCTGGTCCTGCCTCTTACAGACATTGGCTCTGTGACATTGGATAAGTCACTTAATCTCTCAGTATCCAGGCAACTCTCTACAGCAGGCCAGCACAACCATACACCCTGCCAAAGGATTTCAGGCAGCCCATGAAAAATGTAGGGTTGCCACTGCACACCTTCCTGTTTGTCACATGACCCACAGCAACCAACCATTGTCCCTCTGCCTCTAGTTTAACCTATCTGCAGTTAGAAGTATACTTGTGCAGGTCTACTTTAAAGCTATAAATTTTTGAATAGTTTCTAATCTGAATTGGTAAAAGGAATTTCTTTTCCAGTAATTTCCCTAGACTTTTGGCACTATTGAAAAATCAGAGGAAACAGTTTAAACCAACAAATTCCCAACTATCAAGCTGTATCTCTATAATTCTGATTCTCAGTAAGTTGACTATGAATATATTCATTGTGTTGTACATTCAGTTTTTGAAATATCTTGTTGACCTTAAACATAAATATTTCTAACATTTCTTTCTTAAATAATAACTCAAAAAATGACAGCATCATTGAATTTCAGTGTTGGAAGGAACAAAGGATCTCTACCATAACACTTCCAAGAAATCATAAGCCAGTCTGGGCTTGACTGGCAAGCAGTCAATGAAGGGGCAACCCATATATCCAAAACAATCCACACCACTTTTAAGTAGTTCTCATTGTTAGGAAATATTTCCTCACATCAAGAATGAACTTTCCTCTTTGCAGTTTATACATTGCTCCAGTTCTGCCCACTAGTATTAGACATCTAATTTATCCTCCATAGGAGTTCTTCAAGGGCTTTAAAGTACCTGAAGGCAGCTTTCTGTCTTCCTCTAATTCTCTTTTCTCCCTATTTGTGTCGCTTGGGGATGTGAAGGTGTATGTACTCATATATTTTATTGTAGACCAGAATTGGCATCCTCACTGCCTGAGACTATAAAACTTCTGAGTCCAACTAGAACCAGATTAAAAAATAATTTGAAAATGTTTAAAAAAATAAATATGTAATACAATATAAATAATATTAATTTGTGGTCTTCTAAGTAAATATCCCATCCACATTCTGTTTGAGTTTGACACCATTTTTGTTGACCAAAGGAAGATGTGGGAAGGAAAAAGAAACTACGACAGCACTGTTGATCCAGTATCCTCAAAGTCCCAGAGTTCATACTGGCCATTTCAGATGACTGCGTGGATGAGCCCATTGATAATCGTCTGGTTGTTGATATTACAGAGAACTCCCATTTTACTGCCCTCTGGTTATTTTTAATTGATAGGACTTATATTTGTTGAACAGAATTGATATCATCCCTCTATGTAGTTTACAAAGTATTTGGATAAACAATTAGTCATTGATTTGACCATTAAGTAAGACTTAACCAACTGTAAAGAGTAAACAGTATTGGTGTAGGATGCATGCAAAACATTTATGAAGCAAGTATTTGAGCATTGTCCAACCAAATGAATGAACTTGATGAAAAATAGTCACTATGAAATAAAACTTGTGTTGTGAAGCATGATGACACATGAAAGGATGAGATTCTTTACCACAAAAGTCACAGAGGATATCACAGCAATGTGAATGGACTAGATTAATGTAATTTTTAATTTTTTAAAATAAAACATTAAATGTAGATTCCAAAATATATTTTGTCTACCACTACAGTAAAAGACATCAAGTACCCATTAAGCACATTACATATGACAAAGATTGGGATAGGGAGATAAGAAAGACCCCAGGTGGTGAAATGCTTTGTAATAGCATCTAAATACCAAACTGAAAAAAATATTGAAATAAAGTAATTGTTAGTTATTTTAAAATGTGATATGTCCACCCAGCAGTGACTCACAGATACCTTTGTACAATTAGTTGAATGCATTATTGAGATAGGACAACAAAGGAAAGCTCCCATATTATTCCTTCTAACTTCTCAAAAAGAACGGGGTTGTGGAGAAAGGAGTAAGATTCCTGAAGAGAAATAGAATGGACCATGGATTGTCATAAAACTGGAAGAATGAGGGCTTAAAGTAACAATTTTGATATGTGTCCACCAGCATACCAATATGTATTTTTAAAAACAAAATGGAACTGGACAAAGAGTATACTGATATTAGTCATCAATTATGAATATGTTGTCTTTTAGTTTAAAATCTAATAACAAGGTCACAAGACTGATATAAGGACTTTGAGAGGCTATTTGGTCTATCATTCTTACTGAAATGTAAAATAAATTCAGCACTTGGAGAAAAAATTGAAATATGAAATAACTTGTATGTACAAAATCCAGGAAGTTACAATTGAAACAGCATACCCTCCTTGCTGAGCTCCATTGTTCAGACACCACCAAACGTGTTCTAATACCATGACACAATGGGGAGGGAGGGGGAAACCTGTTCTGGAGGTTCAAGCTTTCCTTGGATTTTTCTAACTTTGGTGGATGGATTTAAGGCCATACCTTAATGCCATTTGAACACAATTCCTGTCATTTAATGCAAAATGATTTTAGGTTAGAATTTGGTAGAAAATAACCAAGTCCTTTTGGCTGCTACTTCCATTGGAGAAAAAAAAAAAGCTTTATCTTAATTAAAGTTTAATTAAGGATCACGTTTGGCAGTACTTTTCACACCGATCTACACCAGCAGATTTTCTAGGGCTTAACTTTATCGTGCAGAAAATCCTCTTTTATTACTCCCAACCTGTTGTAAAAGCTGTTGGCACAGGGCAATGGCTGCTTCATTCAGAGGCCTTGTTTGCCACTGGAAATATCCCAAGTCTCTAGAGAGAGCACCACAGTGGTTCAATTTAATATCTGTCCTATCACTACAAGACTCTAGCTCATTATTAATGATACTATTCATTAATTTCTTGTTGGGCTGATGTTGTTATTTATTAAAATATTAAAGAAAGCTCCTGAGACACATGTATAATGAGAGACACCTCAGTTTCATGAGCTATACCAGCTGAAGGAATGAATGAATACACTGCAGATTTACCCACACTACCATACGCCATCCCTTGCTCATTAGTCCTGCTACATCTCTGAGTGACACTGTAAATTCATTTTGTGCACTGTCCAATCAGAGCATAATACAAATGTGGGGGCCCTTGTTTTAATGAGCCATTCCTATGCAAAATGAATTGACTACTGTCAAACTCATCTAATCTGCCTGTATTTTGGGGAAGGGCTAAATTGCCTATATTTATATGGGAAATAAATAAAAGTTGACATATTTTTTCCCTTTTCAGCCTTGCATTTGGAAAATTTCAACATAATAAATTCTCCATTTTAAAAACCTGCCACCTTAGTTAACTAAATCCCAGCATGACATTTAAATGTGTGATCGTCGTATTTAAAAAAGCCTAAACAAGCAGCTTGTACACTGCAGTGGTCATTTGATGGGTGTTTGCACATGCATTCAGGTGCAGCTTACAGAAATTCTGAGGATCCTTGATGTATTTGCTCACCCTTTTAATACATGGATATTTAAAGACATGCTTTAAATGTGATAAAATATATACAGTAATAGAAGGGGAAAACACAAGACAAGGCACTCAAAACAAAATAAAGCAAAACCTTGCAAATATTTTAGGAGTTTGAATCTAATTCTGTTTGTTGGAGAAGACAGAAATCTCAATATTTGGTCTCTCCTATTCACTAAGTAAACCCAGTGAAATCTGCATAACAATCTGAAGGTACAGTTTTAATTTGTTCTATATGGTTATGTTCTCTCCTATGAAAATAATGACTGTGGTGAAGAAATAGTTCATTATTTTGAAGGGATTAACTGGGCATAATTGCAGCCTGGTTTTGATCCCTCTTTTAATAATGGATCATCTCCATTGATATCTAAGGGAACACTTTTGTGGGGCTCAAGGGCCAGTTTCAAAGCCTTTCTAGATATCTAGTAGGTCTTTGGGCTGAGAGCTCATTCCTATTTGTTTCAGAGATGGACATGTATATTACATTTCTGTGGTGTCATGGAAGGGGAAAAATTGTACAGTCTCTAATCTCATTCTAAAACCAAACTACTGCTGATATCTGATGTAGTGAATTGTAATATAATAATAATAAAATCTTCACTACTTTGTTTTATGGAGTGGAGCAGCTAGATGACACAGTGGATAGAGTGCCTGGCCTGGAGGCAGGAAGCTCCCTTTTTCAGAGTTCAAATCTGCCCTCAGAAGTTTACTAACTGTGTGACTGTGGGCAGCTCACTTAACCCTTTTTGCCTCAGTTTCCTCATTTTTAAAATGAGTCGAGGCAGAAAATGACAAACAACTCCAGTATCTTTGCTAAGGAAACCCCAAGTGAGGTCACAAAGAGTTAGACATGATGAAAAACTGCAACAACTTTGTTTTATGGGTCAGTACTTAGCTCTAAAACAGATTGTATTCTCCCCTCTAGTTGTTTACCTTGGCAGATCCTGACAGGCAGCTGTGTTTTTAAAGTGACCATTGTCACATGGTTAATGTGCTAAATAATTGTTACCTATTCCACTAGGTCATTTTTGTTCTACAAAGGTGAAAAACATGGAATGAAGTTGAATATATATATATATATATATGTGTGTGTGTATACATATGTGTGTACATGTATATACATAGGTGTGTTGTGTGTTTATATGTGTATGTATTTGTGTGTGTATACATACCCACACTACTACATGCCATCCCTTGCTCATTAGTCCTGCTACGTCTCTGAGTGACAGTGTGAATTCATTTTGTGCACTGTGCAATCAGAGCATCATAAAAATGTGTGTGTGTGTGTGTGTGTGTGTGTAGAAGCCTCTATACACTAGAAGCCAAAAATGAAACATATTGGATGTGGTATGAAAATGTCAGTTTCTTGATCTTTTGCAAGTCATGAAATATGAGTTGACTTTGGAATTTCTATGACTTTTCTTCATGAAGACTGTATAGAGGGAAAAAATGTCTTTTCTCTAAGGCATTATTCTAATAATCCTCATTAAGGCATATGGAATCTTCCTATATGTGATTATAAGATGGGAGGAGGATACTGATAAATAATAGAAAATGCTAATGCAATCCAAAAAGAAAATGTTCATCTGCAGAAGAAGAAAACCATTGTGGTCTCTAGAAAAGGTCTAAAAGATAGCAATCCATCAAGGGGATGAAAGAACTTTAGGATGAGGGAAGGCTGAATACCAATAACTCCAGTCTGGAAAGACAAAAGCTAAGATGAGGTATGATCAAGGTTTATAAAAAATATGAAGGTCATAGATAGGTTTGCCATACATATAGTCAGCAAATCTCTGCATGCAAGAACGTGTATTACCTTAGAGCTGGTTTAATAGAAAATCAAAATATAGCTATAGAATTAGAAGAGAATTTTAGGGCTGGTTACAAATTTAGATCTATTTTCTACAGCAATATGGATCTCTTAATCCTAAGAATGATACAGGCTGAGAAGTAATGATCTTTGTGTTTGTACAGTGTTTTATGATTTTCAAAGCTCTTCTTCATGCATTTTCTTATCTGATCCTCACAATAACCCTGGGACATCAGCAAGGTAGATATTAACCCCGTTTTAAAGTCAGAAGTAAAAAGAATCTGTCTGAGGCTTGTAAAGGTTTAGTGATTAACCCAAGGTTACCTATCTAGCAAATGGGGGAACCAAGACCCCAAAGCAGCTCTTCTGACTCCAATTCAATATTCTTTCCACTAAATATTGAAATAAATTTATAATTGGAAAGGTGGGAATTTGGAGGAAAGTCCTCAACCTTCTATTGCTTAGAGTAATTATAGAGGGCACCCACGTATGACTATGAAAATGATCTTGAGTCCAATTTGAGACAATGCTATGTGTTTTATAGACTAAGGATGGCATTTCTTGTATTTTCAGGGTGCTTATATTCAGCAAGAGCACACTGATAGTGAGGTAGTGGTATTGCGCCATTGATAGTGGCGCCATGGGTAAATCATTTAATCTCTTTGCCTCAGTTTCCTAAGATGTCAAGTGAGCATAATAACTTCAACATCCTTTCAGGGTTGTGGTGCAGATCAAGGAAGATAATATTTGTAAAGCATTTCACTCAGTGCCTGTCACATAGAAAGGCACCACATAAATGCTCATTCCCACGTATTCCCTTCCCTTGTCTACATGTTCATTATTATTACATTTCAATTTTCAAGTTACAAATAATAAAAACAAGATAACTGAAGTGAAGTTAATATCTGAAATCTCTTTAAAATCGATGATTAAAAGTGTCATTGTATCAAAGACTTTTAATAAGGGTCTAATCTTGAAGAGATATTAGGCAACTAACAAAAATAGAAAAGACCAAATACAGTCAAAATGTTTTCAAAATAATTGCTAACTGTTAACAAACATATGAAAGAATTTCCCAAATTAATAATAAGGGAGCTTGGAATAAAAATAACATCAAGGTTTTACATTACACTCGATTTTACATTACATTTACGTTACATTACATTGGCAGCAATGACAAAAAGGGGGAATGATCATTGATGGAGAGGCTATAGAAAAATGTGCAAATGTATGAGCTTTTGATGGAGTTGTGAATTTGTACAGCCATTCCGGAAAATAGTATGTAAGTGTGCAAAGAAAGTAACTGAAGTGATCACAACTTTTAACTGATACATTCTAGTGATAAATATATACACCGAAAGAGCCAGTAATAAAAGCCCCAATATGTACCAAAATATTAATAAGAACATTTAAAAAATATCCGATATCTGGAAACAAAGTAGATGTTGTTAGACCATAACTTGGGGAATAACTAAACAAGTTGTAGTCCATGAATGAAATGGAATTTTACTGTGCTGTAAGAAATGATGAAAATGAAGAACTAAGAGAAAAGACTTCTATGAACTAATACAAAGCGAAGTAAGCAGAGCTAGGAAACAACATATACAATGACCGCACCAGTGCAAAAAGAAAGGACAACAAAATAATTGAAATGAAATGCATATAATAATAACCAAACTTTATCTCTAAGGACATATATGAGATATATCCCTTTTTGCAGAAGTGGGGGGCAGTAAATATAATACATTGAAGATTATGTCAGATATGCTTAATTCATTGATTAACTTTATCTGAACTTTTTTTTTTCTCTTAAAAATTTTCTTTTATCAAAAGCTACAGCTTTTTTGGAGGGGAAGACAGGAATATATTGAGAAATGTAGGTGATAGAAAAGCAAAAAGTATTAATAAAATATATATTTTTAAAAGGCAAAGTACAGAAATGTATGACTAAATGATAGATTTCGTCATATGACACCCATCACTGTTTAATTGCATCAGGAAGAATTGTTTGGAGATTCACAAAATTATAACGTTTGTCTAAGATAGCACTATTTAACAAAAATAACAGCAAAAACAAGGGAAAGATGGTAAGAGAAACCATGTGTTATGTTTTTCAGGGCATTGATCAGGTAGGATTTAGAGTAATTTAACATCTGGCATCTTCATATTTCTCATTTGGCGAACTCCAGAAGAAGAGGATAAGTTATTAACTGCCCTCAGTTAATAACAGAAAAGCTCTTGTAGTTTTCAAATGAATCTTTTGTAGGCTTTCAGACACATTGCATGACAAGTCAAATATAAAATTTGCTAGTTCAGTAAAAATTCAGGTGATCCCTTGTCTTTACACCCCCAATGAAAAAGAAACTTTTACCTTGCTTAAATCCATATTAGAAACTTAAGAGCTCTACAAACAAATATCAGAACAGGGATAACTTTACTCCTCATGAGTTTAAAATGTGAGGCATTTTATACACTCTTCACTTGAGCAAGTCCCAGAATATACAAGGCTTTATTAAAGTAACTATCCATGCCCCAGCAGATAAAATAACTGTTATAAAATATCCCAGTGGACAAGATTTAAGAGCCTAGTAGAAATCCAGGGAAGGGGAGGATGAAAGGAATATGGTAAGGTTTGGTTTGTACACAAAAGTGTCTAGGAGGAAGGATATTAAAATGAGCTATGGAAATAGGATGGGGATTTACTAAAGTTCTAAAGATGCTTAAGCATGCATCAATTCAATGCTTTCTTCAGAAACATTCCAAATAAGCCAGATCAGATGTTTCTATGTTTCTTACTTTAAATATTATCTTAGTTGTTTTTTCTGACCTTTGGAAACTGACCACAATCTTATTTTGTAAATTATTTTTCTCATAGAAATAATTCTTCAACATGGGCTCGGTAATACCTTTGTGGTAGAATTTTTAAAAATGTTGTTTATTTCATTGCAATGTGTAAGTGATAGAGAGTATGCCTTGGAGCTAGGAAGACTTGTATTAAAATCCCACCTTTGACATAGCCTGCATGTATAATTCGGTAAATCACTTTACATATCACTGTTCTGGACAACTCTGACTACAAATTACAAAGAAGGTGCCAGTGAACATTGAGAGGAGGAGTTTCCTAATCAGGAGTTCCCTTTCCTATTGGGTAGGAAATTGAATGTAATTTAATTTTTCTTACCAGAAGGAGCACCCCATACATGAACCCTGGTCAACTTCATCCCCACCTCTAATAACACTTACACACTTGGAGTGATAAGCTAAACTTACTTTGAACAAATTTTACCAAAACAAATATATTTGAGAATTTTAAGTCTTAGGCAAAGAAACAAAATGAATATTTCAAATTTTCTATTGAAAAGATTTTATTATAGAACTCTTGATTAGAAGTCACATGAGCTACCTACCTTGACTTCTTCCCTTCCTTAATATTGAATCTGATTTAATAAGGATTCGAAGGAGAAATTTACTTTTTAAATAAGGTTAAAAGGCAAATTACTGTCACTGACATATGGGCAAAGATTTTGCTGTTTGAAAGAGGAGAAAGAGAATGAGCTTTTTATGCTCGTGATATGTTCCTGAAGACCCTTGATATGCCTCTATAGAAAGTAATAAAAGCTTCGTCAGTAACTGTAATTCCTCGAGGAAATACAGTAGTCTTTCATTTTAAGCTGCTGTATTTGTAGGTGTATCTAAGGAAAGAAGGCAATTATAGTTCTATGTATGTTTATCATCTCATTAGCATTAGAAGGAAAAAAAAGAGTAAGTAGCAAAAGAAATAGATGTGGTTGTGCTTTTCTAAATTTTAAAAGAGCCAGTTAGTCAAGATTTGATTTGATGGCACCTAAAGAAGTCAACTTGCTAATTTCCTGAAGTCAATAATTGTTCACTGTTTTCTTATTTCTTGTAACAAATGGAACTCTTGCTGTTTATCTGCTAATTCAGTTGTTTTCAGGTTTGTTTAATTATGGAGAAAGTTCTAAAGAAAGAAGGTTGTCAAATGTTGAACCATAAAGTCACAAAGTCATGTTCTACCTGACTTTATGGTGGTGAAGATACTGTTGCTCTTTGAAGTCATCACTGAGTGGGAGACATTATCATCTCCATCTCCCGAAAGGAGAGTCATATGCATGGAAACACTAAATGATTTGCTAAGGTCTTTCATAGTCATAGAATCTGGCATGGAAACATGAAATGATAATAATGGGATTGACTTCAATTATTTGGAAATCTGCTGAAGTTTTCTCTCTGTCAGATTCAGAGCAGCTGATAAATTCTTCCCTTGATGATAATGCATTTTTTCAAAAGATGGAAAAAGTAACAAGAGGAGCTTGATTCAGATCAAAAGGGAGGGGCAGGATGTTGAGAAAAAAATGATAGGAACCTTAGGAAAAAGTAACACTCTATCTTAGAATTTGCTTTAGAGAAAGAGAGGAAAGGTAAGGATATTCTAATTATATACCTTATTTTTAGAGCATGTTGAAGTGTTCAGACAAAAGTTGAATAGCATGCCATCCCATACTATTTTAAAGGGGAAGTTGGTCCAAAAGGGATAAGAATCCTTCAAGCATATAATCTGTAAAACACAAAGAGTGATCCTGTTCAGGAAACTCTACAGGGACCAGTATGTATGCCCTGTATAACTTGACGGTCTCATCTGCTTAGATTTTGGAAAGACATTGACTGACAAAGGATATAGGCAGGACATGAAGGAATGGCATAAAACATCAGGTACAGTTCGTTAAGAATAGTGTTAGGAGTCTTTAAGTTGAGAATTAATAATAATAGCTGTCATTCATACAGAATTGTAAGATTTGCAGAGCCCTTTACACGTACTATCTCATTTAATCCTCACAACAGCTCTGTGAATAGATGCTATTATTATTACTCATTTTACAGATGAGGAAAGAGAGGCTGAGAGGTTAAATGTCTTGCCTAAGATCACACAGATAATTAGTATCAAAGGAATAATTTGAACTCAGGACTTCCAGATTCCAAGTAAAGCACTCCATTAACTAAAAACCAGCTGCCTCAAAATTGGCAATAGATGCTAACAATATAAAAGCATTTAAAAGCTATACTGGCAGTGAGAAGAACAAAGAAGTGATAAACTTTGCTTCATTTTGACACAAGTAGGACTGCTTCGTCTTCATACCATTCTAGTTAGCTACTCGGAGTACTTTATCTGGATGAGCCACCAGGTGGCAGTCTCGACTCAATTCCTCCCCCCTCCTTCCCCTTCCCTTTCTACCTAGGGTATACATGGTGGGTTTCTGTATTTGATCAAGTGCCCAAAACTTAATCAGTATCTCCTAACACCTAGCAGCTGGGTGAAGTTCCAGTGTTGCCAGCCATTTTCCATTCCTTTCCCAGGCTTTCTTGGGATGTGCATAAATTTGAGAATTTCTAAGTCTCTCATGACCTGGCTCCCATCCCATACAATTTTAATCATTTTATCAATTTCATGTGACACAAAAGAATTACATATTCATATGTAGATTAAATTGACTCTTTATTAGAGTGAAAATAAAATGATGACTACTAGCTTTAAAACTCCCTTGGGGCAGGTAATTCACCCCCTTTCCTTCCCTCTCCCCTCATTGAGGTCTGAGCTCTCAACTCTGCCCCACCCCCCACTTTCCAGCCCTGAAATCTGGTCTTCTATTATTGGTTTGCTCCAAGAACTCAAAACTCTCTTGGTAGGGAATCATGAGCCAAGTATTTTAGGTAAATGGAGTGAATAGCCTCTGTCGCAGTTCACCATGTTGGCCTCCTGTTGTCTGTCTCCTCCAATCATGACTAGCACTTAAGGCATCCTTAGGTTTTTCATGCATTCTTCTCTAAGACCCTAATGTTTCCTAGGACAACTGAAAGGACAATCATACACAGAAAGAGAAACCCAGAGAGACAGAGAAAGGAGACAGAGAGACAGAGAGACAGAGAGAAGAGGGAGAGGGAGAGAGAGAGCGCACTTTGGGTCATGGTTTTTTTTTGTTTGTTTGTTTTTTGGTCCTGGTGATCTATAAACCAAAGACAAAGACAAATAGCTTTTAATATTTTGCATACTACTTCTACTTCTATAATAACCATGATGGTAAAGGGAACGGAGGGTGTCAATAATCACACAATTTTTAGACATTCTGTAAATAGTATTTTGACTAAAGTTAGTTCCCTAAATGTGAACTATTTGTTCAGTGACCATTGGTTTGATATAGTATTCGAGGACCTGCACTATCGATATTGTTATTCTTAGCATAAATGAAACAAAATGTAAGGCACTGCAAGGTTGGCTCGAGGATTTTACTTGAAGACAATGAAGAAATTGGAAAAGTTTATTCTGTGGTGCCCTCAAAGGAAATAAACACAGTTTCATGGGATGGTCATCTTACCTTATAGTGTTCATTATAAACACAAGATGATTATAGTTTATTCTGTAGCATCTGTTGAAAATGATGAAGAAATAGATGAGTTCTGTGAACAACTGGATAAAAATCTGTAAACCAAGTGAACATATGTCTTGATATTCATTGACTTTAATGCAAAGCTGAGCACAAGAGAGAATCACAACAATATGTGTGTGTGTGTGTGTGTGTATGGTTCAGGGTTGAGAAATAAAATAGGGTAAAGTCTTTTAATCTATTCAGAAGGTTTATGATTTTCATATTTTGAATAGTTTCCTTAAGATGAGATTTGGAAGATCTAACACACAGTAAGTACCTAAGGATGAGGCAGAATTATGAAAAAAATGAAATTGGTTATATCTTAAAAGATAAGAAACAACGGTCTCTGCAGCTAAACCAGGGGCTTTTTGAAAGTAGAGCTCAAGCACATATTTGCACACAAAGTGCTTTCTTTTATAAAACTGTTTTTATAAATCCCCTTCATTTTTTTACATCATTATAAATATTTCCAAGATCTTTCCTTTCCCCCTCCCAGAGAGCCATCCTTTACAGCAAATATATTTGAAAACAAGGAAAGAAAAGAAAAAGTAGAGGAAAAATGAGCATAACTGAATAAAACATCAAAAAATCTGAAAATATGTACAACGTATCAAACTTGTAGAATAAAGTTCTGCTGTGATCTCTTCAGTCACTATTACACTTTCTGTCTTGAAATTACTTTGGATTAATTGTATATATTTTGTATTTACTTATATACATTATATCCCTTTCTACCTGAAAAGAATATAAGTTCCATGAGGATAGAGACTGTTTTTGTCATTGTACCCCTATCGTCCAGCAGAGCCTTACATAGAGCAGATATTTGAAGGATATTTATTGAATTGGATTAGACAAAATTAATATTTGCTAAATTGAACAAGTAATGATAGGTAAATTTGGAATTGGTTTAAGGACCAAAACAAAGCAATCAGTTCTACAAGCCAGTGACAACTTGGATGCCTCCAATAGAGTGCTACCAGGATTTATCCTTTCCCTTATGTTATTTCCCTCAATGATTTGAGGTCAAACATAAATGGCATATGAAATTTTCAGGTTCTTACCCTTTGCCCTGGTAAGCAACTTTGGAGTCATCCTCAAGTCTTCGCTTGAACTCTATCTACATATACAATCAGTTGCTATATCTTATGAATTTTTCCTCCACAGCAATTTTCACATCTATCCTCATCTCTCTATTTAGGGACTCCACAGCAGTTCAGGCCATCATACTCTCTCATCTGCCCTAATGCAACAGCTTCCCAACTGATATGCCTTTCTCAAATTTCTATCTGCAATCCACACTGTACACAGGCCCTGAAGTAATTTTCCTAATGCACAGTTCTGACCATGTCACTCTTGTGTGCAAAACCTTCAACAACTGTACCTCTAGCAGCAAATGAAAACTCCTTTGTTTGGCGTTTAAAGTCTTTTACAACCTGATACCACTAGGTATCTTCAGTTTGTATTACTTGGAGTAATCTTATCTCAGGTTTTCCTCTTTTACCTCCTTTTTTAAAAATTAAATTTTGTTTTATAATTAATAAAATAATTTTCCCATATAAACTACCTTCCATGATTTGAAAAGAGAAAAATAAAAACAAAATCTTTATAAGAGATTTGCATAGGCAAGCAAATCTAATTGCTACACTGACCATTTCCCCCCCTCCCTCTCACACACACACACATACACAAACATATACACACACATATTACCAAACTGTGATGATTACTACTTTGTTGTATTATTTGAGATCTAGTCCTATCTTGGCCTCTTTCTTCCTATTTTAAAATTTATTTCTTTTAAAAAAATTTTTATTATTGCTATATTGTATTTTTACATCAATATTTCTTCCTTTCTTCCTTCTCATACTGTTATCCCATATAACAAATAATATTTTTTAAAGAAGAAAAGATGAAGAGAAAAAAATCAGTAAAATTGATCCATATGTGGAAAGTCTGAAAAATAATCCATGTTTTCTACCTACCAATGGACCCTTCAACCTCTTCTCATATCTGTTGTTCAAGGTTATACTTGTTCTTTGTAATTTTACAGCATTCACTTGTGATTGTTTTATGGTTAATATTCTTTCCATCTATATTATTGTGGTCATTGTGTATTGTATTCAGAGGTCTGCTTACTTCATTCTGTATCCGTTCATTTAAGTCTTTCCATTCTTCTCTGTATTCATCATATTTGTTACTTCACAATGAATGTTACTGTATATTTCATTCCATTAATATATCACAAATTATTTAGCCTTCTCCAGTTTATGTGCATGTGTTTCCTGCTCTTCACTACTGAAAAAATGCTGCTATAAATATTGTTATGTATATGCCCTCTTTTGGATATCAGCTTAACAGTACAATCTCTGGGTCAAAGGGCATGGACAGTTAATCACTTTATCCATGTAATGCCAAATTGCTTGCTAAAATGTTTGTCCTGATTCATAGCTCTACAATGTACTTGTGTGCCTACCTTCCCAGAATCCCTCCAATATGGCTAAACTTATGTTTGCTAATTTACTGTCTGGGAGGTGAAATATTATGGTTATTTTAATTAGCGTTTATGTTATGTTAGTGATTTGGAGCTTTCTTTCATATGGTTGTTAATGGTTTTTGGATCATATATACATGCATGCACACATTATGTGTGTGTGTATATACACATGTGTTTGTACACACATATTTGTATGTATACATATAAAGATGTGTTAGAAATCTCTATATCTTGGATGTCAAAACCTTGTTTTTGAATTTGAATGCACATTTTCTTCCCATTTTAACACTTGTATAGAAGACTTTCAATTTACTGCAATCAAAATTATCAATTTTATCTTTTATAATTAACCCTATCTCTTATTTGATTGTGAATTCATTTTCTACTCATGTGAAATATGAAAGCTGTGAAAGGGATATAATCTCCTCTTCTAATTTTCTTTTATGGCTGAATTTTTAATATTAAGAACACATCCATTTAGAATACATAGTGGCATATTGCATAAGAGGCTGGCCTAAAACTAATTTTTACCAGACTCCTTTCCAATTTTCTCAGTAGTTTTTATCAGATAGGTTATTCTTTCCTAAGCCATTTGTGATTTCCATTTTATCAAACACTGGGTTATTGAATTCCATTGTTTTTGATTCTCCCATTTCTAATCTGTTCCATTAATCTACTCCTCCATTTTTAAAACAATACTAAATGACTTTGAATGCTGTTTCTCTATAATATAATGTGAAGCCTAGAAATACTATTATTCCTTCATTTCTACTATTTCTTGTTATTTCCCTTGATATTCTAGATCTTTTGTTTCTTTCAATAAGTGAGCATCCTTGCTTTAGTTCTGTATTTATTGGGAAAAATTCTAGTATATCTCCTTGGTATACAATGCTTACTGTAATTTTAGATAGATGTTTATTGAGATATATTTTTTAAATGTCCCTCTCTATTCCTGTGCTTTGTTGGTGTTTCTTATTTTGTGTGTGTGCCTTTGTGTGTGTGTTTTAAGCATAAACATTTTTTCTGCCTTCACTGAGATAAACATGCAGTTTTGGAATTTTTTAAAATTAAATCATTTATATTGATTGTTTTCCTAATGTTGAGCCATCTTTGCATGCTTGGGATGCTCAAACTTGGTAATAATGAATGATTCCTTGAATGGACTGCTATAGTCTGTTTGAAAGGATTTAAGTAACATTTTTGAACCAATACTCATTAACGTCAGTGGTCTATAGTTCTCCTTTGTTTTATTATTTCATGTCTTAGGTATTAGTACTATATTTTCTTCATAAAAGGAGCCTGGTAAAGTGTCTCCTTTCTCAGGATAATTTCTATAATATTGGTAATAATTGTTTTTTAATATTTTATGGAATTCTCTGAATCCATCAGGCATATGATTCCCACCCTACCTTTCCTTCTGATATTCTTTTATAGCTAATTCCACTTTCTTTTCTGAGACTGGATTATTTAAAATTTCTACATAGTTGTCAGTAAATGTAGATATTATATGTTTGAAAGGATTCCTCTATTTCTTTTGTGTTTTCAGTTTTGTTAGCATAAAGCTATATAGGTTCTGAGAATTCTTTTTTATTTCTTTTGGATTTGTTATTTCACCTTGTTCATTTGCCCTTTAAAAAAATTGTTGTTCTGGCCTCTTCTCTTTGATCAAATTGACCAAAGACATAAATGTTAATCTTTTCTAAGAACCAGTTTTTAGCTTGTTTATCATTCATTTCTAGATTCTTTTTGATTTCAGGTTATCTTTTTGTCTTTAAATTTTTAATATTTCCTCTTTTGTGCTTATTTTGAATTTAAAAATACATATTCAATTCATTAATCTTTTTTTTTCTATTTTGTTAATTTGTGCTTTTGGTGAGATGTGTGTGTGTGTGTGTGTGCATACTGATTTAACTGTATTTCAGAAATTCTGGTGTATTGTCTCATCATGATCATATTTTTTCATGTAATATTAATTGTTTTTATAATTTATCCTGTATCTATCTATTAAAAAAATTAATTAGTTTCAATTGTTTTCTTTTCAAGACTACGTATTATTCTATCACTCAGGCTTGAAGTGCTAAGAAAGTACTTATAGCCTTGATCCTTCTTTGTTCACCACACCCTTTGAACTGTTTTGCTTTTGACCTGGACCAGTTTTCTCCTTTTGAGGCAACCTGATCATCCTTCACTAATAAGACACCCAATGTATATCAGTGCTAAACAGTGGAGATACTGAATTGACCGAGCCCACATTTCAGAGTGGGTTCTAGAGCTCAAGCAACTCATGAATGTCAGGCAGGGATTACAGATATGCTCCACCATATCCAGCTTCATCTACTTATTATTTAGGATTTCATTGTCAAATTTTCCATTTTGATCTGTGTGGTTTGTTTGTAGTCCCTACACTCATGACTGTTTTTATTGTGATATGATCCAAAAAGCATGTTTATTACTTCTGCCTTTTTATGCTTTTTGCAAAATTTTTGTGTCCTAAGACATAATCGGGATCTGTAAAAAGGTCCATGTGATAATGAGAATATGTATTTTCTTTAGCACTTCCATTTAGAAGATACCATAAGTTATTTAGGTTTAGTATTTCCAGCAATTTGTTCAATTATGTATTTTATTTTTTATCTTTCTATTAGACTTATCAAAAATTGAGAAAAAAGATATTAAGGTCTTCTGTTATTCTTGTATTATTGACTTTGTCTTCTTAATTCTTATACTGAGCAGATTTTAAGTTCACAAAGATGGAAGAAAATGACTAGTTTTACAGTTTGTTGATCAAATGACATCCTTTTCATTATTTCCCTGTGATTCTTGACTTATTGTTGTTTTAGATGAATTTTCTTAGTTTTCTTCTAGCTCTTTAAAGCAGTGCTTCACTATTTATATTGGTATAACATTGAGAAAGTAAAATAATTTAGCTAATGTTACCATTTTTATTACATTGATTTATGCCACTTGTGAAAAAATAATATATCTCCAATTATTTACATCTGTCTTTATTTCTATAAAATGTTTTGTAGTATTCATGTGATTCCTGTTGGTTTTGGTAGGTGGACTCACAAAGATTTTATATAACATAATTGTTTTAAAAGCAATTTCCCTTTCTACCTCTTCTTGTTGAGTTTTGTTGGTAAAATACAGAAATGCTAGTGATTTATATGGAATTATTTTGTATTCTACAAATTTTCTAACATTGTTCATTGTTTGAATTAATTTTAGTGAACTATATTGGGTTTTCTAAGCATACTGCCTTTATTTATCATCTTAATTTCTGTCATGGTTATAATTACCATTTCTAGCATTAGATCAAATGGTGGTGATAACGGACTTCCTTGAATCACCTCTGATTTTATTGGAAAGGCGCGTAATTTATTCCCATTACATATAATATTGACCCTTTATATATAATATATATGTACATATGTTTGTATATATATGTACATATGTATGTATGCACATATATAAAATTTAATATGTTGAGGAGGAAAGATTTATTTATTCCTATGGTTTCTAGTCTTCTTAATCAAAATAGATATATTTTGTCAAAAATCTTTTTCTGCCTCTTGTTATAACCATGTTTTCTTTTCTTGGTCTTATTATTTACAGTCAATTAAGTTTGTAGTTCACCTGATATTAAAATAAATATGTATTCCAGTGATAAATTCAGTCAGGTTCCAGCGTTGATTATTTGGTTATTGTAGCTTCAGTGCTAACATTTTAAATTTTTTACATCAATGTTCTTTATGGGTATTGAGCTACAGTTCTCTTTGTTTCAATTCTCCTGGTTTAAGTAACAAGATTATATTTGTATAACAGTAGGAATTTGGTAGTATTTCTTTTCTAATCTTTGCAAAAAGCTTATGCAATATTAGATTTAATTTTTGAATGTTTGATAAATTTGCTTGTAAATTCATTTGATCTTGTATCTTTTCATTAGGTAGTTAATTTCTGATTTATTCAATTTCTTTTCCTGAGATTGGGTGATTTAACTTTTTTCTTTATCATCCTGTTAATCTGAAATTTTAATTTACTTATCTATTTAATATTTGTCAATTTTGTTGCATATAGTTGGAGAAAAGAATTTCCAATAATATGCTTAATTTTTTCCATGTTTTCTTTTATTTCTACTTTTTCACTTCTGATATTAATTTAGTTTTTCTCTTTTAAAAACAAAATTGACTAAGAGTTTATCTATTTGCTTAGTTTTCCCCCAAAACGTAGCTCTTTAGTTTAGAAGTTTTTTTGCTTTCAATTTTATTAAACTCTGATTTTCCCAAATTTATGTTTTTGTTTTTATTTGGATTTTTAAAAATCTATTAGTTTTCTAATATTTTTTAAATTACATGCTTAATTGTTCTCTTCTCATTCTCCCTCTCTCTTCATAAATTTTAAATACATATGTATGTGTATATATATGTACATACACATATATATGTATGTGTGCGTATATATATATATATATATATATATATATATATATATATTTAATTAATTTTTTAATTCAGCTCTTCCTGACTCCAGGAGTAGGGCTCTTGAGTGCTATCTGCTTGCTCCAGTACAACTTCTTTGTTTTACAGATGGGAAACTTGTACTCTAGAAAGGTTAAATTCTTTGCAGAGTGAGAGGGACATTGTGCCCCAAACTTTCAGCTCCAAGTCAAGATCAGTTGTTTTGGTAGTTAATACCTCACATTTTCTGATATTTATGACTTGACTTTGCTCTAACCTCACTTTTTGAATTGTTACATTTTCTTAGTTCTCTGTCTTTTCTATTGTCTTTTTAAGGGTGGTTATTGCTTTGTCAAGTTTTCTCTGTTTTTTTTTTTTTTGAGAAGCTGTCTGTCTTCCTGTTGAGTTTTTTTTTAATGACATCTCAATCTAGAGAATTTTTTTCTTTAATTCTTTTAATAGGCCCTGCAGACACTCAGATGATCCTTGAGTCCACTTATTAGGTATGTTATCCTGGGCAAGTCCCTTGTTACCATCTTTGGTGACTTCCCAGACTGTAGCTCCCTCCCCTGGTCACTATTCCCCTATATGTCTATGATTTTCTCTATTTTGAATTTCTCTCCTCAGTTATTTTCACCGTCTTTTTAAATAGTGCTTAATACGGATGCTAGATCATGGATATTATATCAATTTATATCTTCA
Source organism: Bettongia penicillata ogilbyi (assembly GCA_023548195.1). Taxonomy (NCBI): domain Eukaryota; kingdom Metazoa; phylum Chordata; class Mammalia; order Diprotodontia; family Potoroidae; genus Bettongia; species Bettongia penicillata. Next base: position 1,425,182 of record JAJHZJ010000401.1, on the reverse strand, counting down.
GCATCTGTGTTTATTAATATCTTTACACATGCATTGTATCTTTGAGAAAAAACATGTTTTAGCATTCTAGATCTTTAAATCTGATGTATTGCCTTGAATGACATTTCTCTATAGCTAGTGCTTACTCTATGGTGTCAACAAAGTGGCAAGTTTATAATAACTTTTGAAATAAGCAGCAAACAATGAATGAATTGTGAGAGCTTTTTGACCTAAGCTTGCTTAGTTACCTAAAACCTAAAGGAAATAATTTGCTAAGAGAAATAAAAATGATTATTATAATTGGATTATTTGAACTGCAACTCTTAAGGTCTCAGGGAATCTGTTGTGAGGGTTAATAACTCTTCAAGGGCGGGGAGAGGAATTATATCTTCAACAACCTGCAGGACTGTGAAATGTTTCCAAGTGTAATTTTCTTGAAGTTAAAGTTGGGGTTATTAAGGTTCACTTAACAGATAAAGTTTGCTACAATTTTCTTGGTCTCTATGATAAGATGACAAGATTTCTAATTTATAAAACCAGGACAGCATATTGGGGAGCTGTGAACCATGCTCTGGAGAGATGCAGAGGTACTCTTGACTCTTCCCTTTCATATGGATTCATATTTACAAAGACATTTGAAAGCACCAGCCTTGAACTGTACAATGTCACCATTGTGAGGTTTTTTATTTGTGTGAGTATGTATGTGTTTGTAAATAGTCCATAATATCTTGATTATTCCATGAAATTCAGGGAAACTTGTTATTAAAGTCATTATTAATTGTATTTAGCCTTTGTAAAAATACAGTTTCATTTATATTGCTCAAGGTTAAACGATCATTTCTATGACAAGTTCCTGGACCAAAATGCTGCTGTTAAAAAAAAAAAAAAGAAAATCTAAATAAGATTTTTGTTTCTCAGTAAGAGAAAGAAATAGAAAATATAGCACTAGAGCAGTATTTTATTTAGAAATGTTTTTAATAAAGAAAAACTTTCAAAATGATAGGCAGTATTAAATTGTGATCAGTTGTGGAAGGACGTTGATAAAAAAGAAACATGATTTTTCAAGGAGATCTGAATGAAATAAAATCTTGATATACAAACAAATTTGTGATACCTCCCCCTGAGCAGTCAAATGATCTGAATAGTCTCCTGCATTTGCTATTGAATCTCAGGAAAAACCACTGTTCACTGCTTAGTCATTATGTCAAATATTCACATCTGAACTACTACAAACAAGCAAGTAAACAGTCATTATTTGCTGTTTAGCTGCCGTTGTCTCACAACTACATTCCCAAAGCCTTAGTTAGCCTTTTGAAGTATTCGAGTGTTTTCCCTTTGTAGGCATGCTCTGATTCCTTTATTTAAAAAAAATGCCTTTAAATTTATTTCGCATTCATTTCCAAATATATTACCATCCCACATTATCAGAAAGCAATCCTTTATAACAAAGACTAATAAAAGGAAGGGAAAACAAATTAGCCACTTAACAGCCCTGACAGGATATGCCCCATCTCTGCAATGGATGGAGGCACATTATCTCAACATTTTACTAGTCAAACATGTTCGTAACAATTACATACATTTTGTTTGTTTCTATTGCTTTTCCATTTACCTTGCTATAGTCATTGTGTATACTTTTTTCTTAGTTCTGTTTACCTTACTCTGTCAGTTCATGTAAACCTTCCCATATCTCTCTGAATTCTTCACATTTGTCACTTTTTATGGCCAGTAATTTACCACTACCAAGCCATTTAGCAGTTTGTTTAACCATTCACCTATTACTGAATAACTAACAATTGCAGAACTATGACAAATAGTAGTGGGAAGTATTAGTATCCTTGTTTTGTCAGTATGCTTACTGGGAATACTTATGCTTTCCCATTGCAAATAATGAATATTTTTTGTAAATGTCTACTTTTAACTACATTAAAAATGGCCCTTTTATGCCTATGTCATTAGGGTTCAGAATGTTTTTTTGCATTTATTGATATATACCATGAGTTTTGAGTTATTTTTTATTTTTAATGTGATTGATTATGTTTTGCTAGTTTTGAACCATCCTTGTATAAAGTAAAATAATCAGTTATAGTGCCCCACCCCCCCAAATATATTGCTGTAGCTTTTTTGGTTGGATTTAACCTTACAATTTTCATCATTATTCATTAGAAGGATTGGTCTATGCTTCCTTTTTTTCCTTTTCTGTCTCTCACTGAATTAGGCTCGTGCTTGCCGTATCAAAGGAGTTTCTTAACTTTTAAGAATAATTCAGTAAAGTGGTTATTAATTATTCTTTAGAAACTTGATAGAATTCACTGGTAAATCTATCTGGACTTTTTTCTCCCTGCGGCAATAGTTTTATTTTATTTTCTGCATTTGAGTTATTTAAGATACTTATAATTCAGTAAATTCTAGGATTTATATTAAATATTGAATTGTATATACATGCATATTATATCTATACATTTGTCAATTTTGCTCATATATCACTTTATATAATAATTTCTGACAGTTATATTTATTCTTTATTAAGATTCTACCATATGTATTTTTTTTTTATTTTGGCAATTTGATTCTACTCTCCATGTTTATCAGGTTGGTTGATGGTATATTTACTTTATCAATCTGTTAAAAACTTGTCATTAATTTGTATGGCATTTCTAATCTTTCTGTTTTTCATTTTATTTACTTCTCTGATAATTTTAAAAATTTTCCATTTTTTTCTTATTTGGAAGTTTATTTGTTGATTTTTTTAAGTTTTTAGATTATATACTTTGTTAATGCCTATTTTGTCTATTAATATATTTACAAATTTACTTTTCCCACTAAGAACAGATTTAACTGCATTGTAGAAATTCCAGCATATTTTCTTATCATTAGCATTTTTTTCACAGTCATTATTTATATGTTCTGCTCTTTGATTCACTCATTTTTCAAGACTATCATTATACAATGTCCAAATTGTTCTGAGGTTTTTGCTTATATTTTCTATATTAATTACTATCCTTTATGTGAGTCAGGAACTGCAAACTATAAGTTTAGGGTTTCTGCTTTTTAAGATATGTATTTAAAAATCTGCCTTAGAATATTGTCTGTTTTAGTAAAGGCACCATAAGGTGCTGAGAAGTGTGTATATTCCTTAATGTTCCCTTTCTGAGGTAACATATAAGCTTTTTTCTTCTTCTTTGCATATTTATTAATGGTTGTAAAGGTCACAAAAATATTAAAAAAAAGAAATGAGTAAGAAATAAAATCAGCTTTGCTTAGACTATTATTTCATGAAAATTATGAGAGGACTAAGGAGTTTAGAACAATGGAATCCTCAAGAAATATATGGGGTTAATTGTTTCAAGGGAACTTGAAGACTCAGGAGAATGTGAGGTGCAGAATGCTAAAAATCATGATTTCCTGTAATTATATTAATATATTTTGTGGAATAGATAACAATCCAAAGTTGTGATGAAGGAGAAAGGTGAGATAACAAACAGGAAAGCATCATGTAGTAGGTAATGCTTTAGATCACGAGAAAAAGGTTGAGAAGGGAATGTGTTTTAGATGTAGGGCCTGACATGGAGCAAAGACATGGAGACAGAAGATGGAGTTCCATGTGTGGAGGGCAGAAAAAAGGCCATTTTGGCTGGATCACAGAGTTTAGAAGAGAGTAATGTATAGTGAATCTAGAAAGAGATGTAGAGACCACGTGATGGAATTGCTTTAAAAGGTAATCAGAAGAGTTCGTTTTTTTGTCCTAGAAGAAATAAGGCGTCATTGGAGTTTGTCAGTTTGGTAAGTGACATGGTTAGACTTGCCCGTAGGAAAACTCACTTTAGTATCTATGTGAAGTAAAGCTTGAAGTTAAGGGAGAATTGAGGCAGAGATTAGGAGGGCACTGAAATAATCTAGGTTCAAGATAATGAGGCCTGAAGAAAGGCTTCATGTGGCTATGTGAGTAAAGAAAAGGGGTCCGATGCAAGAAATGTTGCAGAAATAGAAATGACATTTGATAGCACGGAAATGCAAAGTGAGTGAGAATGAGGAATTGTCGATCAGGTGAAGGTTTTAAACTTGGGATAATGGAAGAATCTGACAGAAATAGGGAAGGTTAAAACAGTTGTGTGTTTGGGAGGAAAAAATAATAAATGTGGAATGGTAGGTATTGAGTTTGACATGCCTGTAGGACATCCAGTTGGAAATTGCCAGTAGGTAATGCTGAATCTGAGAGGACAGAGGGTCTGAGTCATTTGCAGAGAGATAATAGTTAAACCTATGGGAGCTGAAGGTGTGTGTGTGTGTGTGCGTGTGTGTGTGTGTGTGTGTGTGTGTGTGTGTTTATGGGGGTGGGAGAGAGAAGCAGAGACAGACACGGATACACAGAGAGACAGAGAGAGAGAGGAGAGAGAGAGACAAAAGACAGAGACAAGGAAGGAAAGAAGTGGGCCAAGGCCATAACTTTAGGAGACATCCCCAATTAAACAAAAAAGAGATGAGCAATTTAAGCTAATTTAAGAAACTTAGTAGGTAAGATTAAAAGGAAGGCGTTAGAGGAGAGTGAGTGGGAGAGGGAAGAGTCTTGTCTGTGAGAGGAGATCAGCAGCAAATTAGCCTAAGAAAAATTATTGCAGGGACAAAGTACTGACTTAAAACACAAGTCTAATAATCATTACTTTAAATATGAATGGATCAAATAATCCAATAAAACAAAAAGCAAAATGGATAAGAAAAAAATCAATTTATCACACACAAGAAACATAACTAAAATGCTTATATAGAATGAAAATTTAAAAGGGTAATAATAATCACTATGCCTAAGATTATTCCGAAAAAAAGGAGCAGACCTTATGTCATCAGACAGAAAAAATAAATATTCATAATGTCAAGAGAAAGAAGGAAACCACCTTATGGTTAAATGTACTAGCTATAAACACTAAGCCAACACTAAACCAAATGTACCAAATGTACCAAAAAATATATTGTCTTAATTATAAAGGAAAGCTTAACTGGATGGTAAAACATACTTTAATGTTCCTCTGCAAGAGCTGGATCAATCTAAAAGAAAGATAAATAAAAAGGAAAATATAGGAGTGCACAAAGTGTTGGCAGAAGTCAAACTGAAAGGTCCTTATCTTTTAAGTGGAAGGGAAAACAGCATATAGTAAGCACTTACTCTGTGCCAGGCATGCTGTTATGCACTTTACAAATATCTCATTTGATCCATACAACAACCCTGACAGCAGGTGCTATATGATCCCCATTTTACAGCTCAGGAAACTGAGGCAGTCAGAGGTTAAAGTGAATTGCCCAAAGTCACAAAGCTAGGTAATGTTTGAGGCTAAATTTGGACTTAAGTCTTCCTGACTTTAAGGCCAGCCCTCTATTTCCTGCACCATCTGTACTTACCCCTATGTTGTTTCACTTTTGTGGATGTTGTCTGTTGTAGAGAACCTTGAGGGATTTGAAAGAGCCCCTGATCAAGAGTTCCCTTCCTCCAAGGGAGAACGATAGCTGACTTGAGAAGTGAAGTGATATATTGTTCCCAGGTGCACGTCCTTGAATTTGAGTGTTGAAGTTCCAGGAATCAGGGCCCCTGCTATACAGGATAACATTTCGATAAAGAGGCCTCAAGGCCTCGCTTTCTACTTAGCACGATCTGTTCTGTTTCATGCCTCAATCACTACCCCTATTTAAGTACCTCGACCCTGATTTATTGGCTCAGTATGTCTAGAATAAACTCAGTTTGTTCAGACTGCTGTGTTCCACCTGTCTTCATTCTTGCTCCGTGAGCCCCATAACTGCCCTGGACCTGCCAGACTGTGCTGGCCGTAGCATCCTGTATGAATCTATGACATCCTAAATGAATGATTGTCTATACCCTACTTGAAGACTTTTAGAGATGGGAAACTGCTTACCTCAGAAAGTAAACTAGTCTATTTTCAAATAACTCTATCTGGTTAAAAAGTTTTTTCTATGCTGTATTGAACTGAAACCCATCTTTCCTCTTACCCCTCCCTTCTCAGTAAAATGTATCACTTTGTCAAGCCTAGGACTGTGGCCATAATAAGACATGTAACGAAAGTGTTGTGATGTTTCCTTGTTAAAATTTTAAAAAAGGCCTAAATTCTTATCTGTAGGATAAATTTTCATAAATTTTGAATATTGTAAGAAAACTGTCTCTCCTTCCCTAAGTTTTCCTCTAGCTTAAGCATTCCAAGAGCCTTCAATTAAGTCTTTCGTGAGATTGTTTTCAAGTATTTTCACCAATTTAGTGGTCTCCCTCTGAGTTTGCTCATTTATCAATGTCTTTCCTAAGGTGTTTGGCCTTGAGCTGGACACAATACTCCAGGGGTGGTCTGTCCAGTACAAAGTAAAACAAGATAATCATGAAAATGGATAATCACCCTCCTTGTCAAGGATATTTAGCTTCCATTAGTGTAGTCCAAAATTGCTTTTTCTTCCCCACAAAAGTCATACATACTTTGCCGCTTCTTGATGGCTTCAAGTTGAACTTGGCTTAGTAAGGGCAGATGTCAGTGAAGTGTAAGTTGTGGTAGGTTCTACAAGCTAGAATGACTTGAAGTACAGGCCCAGTGACAGATTGTGTCTGCTATAGAAAACAAAATAGCCTTATAACAATACTTTTAACAATAATAAGAACACTTTAAAACTTACAAAGCACACAGTGCTAGATGTGTGATAGATTTGGAATCAGAGAAACAAATTCTAGCTCTGTCGTTTATTACCTGTGTGACCTTGATGAAATTACTTTACCTTGTTGGTCATCATATCTTCATCTGTAAGGTGAGGATTGACCTAGATGGCCTACTAGATGGTAGCTCCCAGATTTAAATTTATGATCCTGTGATCCTATGATCCCTTATTTGAACTCAGCTCCTTCCAGGAAGGTGGTGGTTATAAATATTATTAACCTCCTTTTTACAGATGAGGAAACTGAGACCCAGAGATTGTCGTTTGTCTGTGATCATGTAGCTTAGTAAGCTCTAGAGGTAGGATTTGAACCAAGGTCTTTCTGACTCCAAGTCCAGCAATCTATGCATTCTACCTTTTTGCCAAGCCATCTAAGAAGAGGTTCATCACGAAACTGGACACCAGATGGAAAGTACTTTTGGCTATCACAACCCATGAAAAAGTAGGGGGGTAAGGCAAAATGACCTTCAGTCCTGCCTGCTGTCTTTTTCTACCCACCTTGAGAATGACAGCAGTGGGAAAAAGGACAGAGAATGCTAAGGAGCCTACAGTTTTCAGAAAGTACATAAACAAACACAAATTTAATTGTAAGTACTCTGCCTGATTTTTGTCCAACAAATCAACAAGATGATAATATTAAAAGAGTAAATCACTTTAAGAAGAAAAGGAGACATAAAAGAAGTTACACATTAAAGAAGGATGCCTTTACTACTCCTGTAAGGGCAAACATTAAAAAAAAAAGAAAAAATATGGGAAAATGGTAGAGGATAAAAACTAACATTTATATAGTACCTACTATATGCCAGACACTCTACTAAATATTTTACATATTATCTCATTTCATCCTCACAACAACCATGGCGCATAGGTGTTATAATTATCCCCACTTTGCAGATGACAAAACTGAGACAAACAGGTTAAGTGACTTGCCCAGGATACCATACCTAATAAGTGTCTGAGTATGGATTTGAAAAACCAAATATTTCCACTACATTACCTAGCTCCCTGTAGATCTACAAATGTAAAAAAAAAGGTCATGTAGTCCAAACTGCACATTTTACAGGTGAGGAGACTTAAAGTCAGCTGCTTCAGGCAATTTCACTTTTTTTTTTAAGTAATATCCTCCCTGTGAAAGGGGAGCTGAAAAGTGACTGGAGAATGCCATACCTGAAGGGAAGAGTTGGAAATGCGTTACCACCCATGCAATGGGGATATCCAACAGAATAACTATTTCTAACCCACACATTGCTAGAATCATATAAACGCTTTATTAGGAAGTATTCGATCTTAAGAGGCTGAAAATAGATGGTTATAGGCATTAGCAATCATTTTAGAATCAGACTTTAAGTAATTTTTCCAAGGTCACAAAGTAATAATCAGTGGAATGGGCATTCAAATTCAGGCCCTTAATTTCTTGATATTACACCACCTTTAGCAGAGAGTTTCATTTTGTTCTTAAAGAGAATGGAATATTTCAAGGAACATGACCATCTAGTCTTGTAGTGCCTTTGACACGTGTAACTAAATAGAACAATGTGAACATCATTGTAGCTTATGAACCAATATCCACTGCAGAGAACAAAAGAGTAGAGATTCTCTAAAAAACTTGTTTGAGACTGACCAAATAGTCCTTTCCCATTCTTGTGGGAAGTAGCAGAACAGAAAGGTTAGCACAGTGAGGTGAGAATTTTAAGAACTTCAAGCAGTGTTGAGCTGTCTCAAAATGGGAGAGAACACAACTGTGATGGTATGGGGAGGTGGGGCTGCCTTAGCCCCTGCTATAATGGTTATGATCAGGCAGCTTCCTCTGTGATACTACAAGGAGAGAGGACAGAGGGAGGTCATCTTATGACTGAAGATATCAGGGCTGCATGATCCAGGGATGAAGATGAATACCAGCTAGACAGAAGGATGCAGAGCTTGTGTGTGTGTGTGTGTTTATATGTGTGTAATACGTAATATTAATAATAATATTATTATAATAATAAACATATTATAAATAAAAAAACATTAATAAACATATAAACATAATCATATATAAACATATATAAACATAATCACTCTGCTTAATATAATATTAAGACTGCATATATTATATATATTATATATACATATATATGTGTAAAACTATGCATAGATAGATTAGATAGATAGCAAAGTTATATAGAACCCTGAGAAGTCTACACTTCTGTTCTTGACCTCTACCCCAACCTTCTCTCATTTTGTTTCTCAGCTAGGGGAGAAGCTACTTTACATAATGCTGAGTGTTTATTTTTTGCCACCTTCTTTGGAAGAAAGTTGTTCCTCTGAGATGGTGGGGGCGTTTTTAAATGTATTGATTTGTGTGTCTTTGGGGTAAAAACCAAACAGAAGAGAGAGGCTATATAGGTGGTGAAGTACTCAGTGGGAAAGGAAGATACTTATTTTTCATGACTTCTTCTGAGGGAATTTTTTTTATTCACTGAAATACAAATGTCTCCTACGTTAGGATGATATTCATCTTTCCCAAATAATTTGTCTACCGTTTCATTTCTTCAAATTTTAAATAGTATCCTGTCACCTTTTTAGATATCTTTAATGTCTTCACGAGTACTCTCAGAGTGGACAGTGGCGACAGTATTGCAGATGATGAAAAATGTGGTTTTTCGCCCCCATGTTGATGAACTTTTGATTAATGGGTTGTACAAGTCAACAAGCTGCTGGGGTTGGAGGATCCTTCCCTGAGTCTTTGCTCTCCGAAGTGGTGACTCAAGGTGAGCGATTGGTTACGTTTTGTATGAGGTGTGACGGCAAAGGCAGAGGTTATCGGCAGTTGGTTTGAGTGGGAGGAGGATACCGGAATTCTCCCCGTTGATGATGCACGCGAGGTTACCAGTGATAAAGCAGACCACAGGGATTACCTGTGTGTGCCACCTCTGGAGTAACTGGGATCGCAGATCAGTTGCCTGCACCTTGCTATCCATCTCCTCCTCTGACTTGCTGATCAACACGCCACCTGGGCATCACCTGTATTTCATCTACTGGCTTGTTCAGGAGAAAGACACTCCCCCACCCCTCGCTTCCTCACCCCAGCCTCTCAACGCACATTTGACTGTCTAGAGAAGTGGTGTGCTACGAGTACGGGGAAGTCAGTGCTGATGCCAGCGCCTGTGCCAAAGCATGTGTACAAGTGAGGGCTCTTGCTGTCTTTGGCCAAGCTCTCTGTGTACAGTTGAAATTTCTGAAGTGGTCAAGAGTAATTGTTGGTACTACGAAGGACCAGGGCATGTCCTGAGAAGTCGATGACATCCTAGCTCAAATCAAGTCTTCAGAAGAGGTCTTTCATGGGCGTCTTGCTGGGGTCCACCCAGCAAGAAATCGAAAATGATGGCTTTCAGGAAGAACTTGGGGAAAGGACACGCCTGGTGTGGCTCCATCACGAGGCCATCAGCGCCCCAACATCCATGTAGGCCGATTATTTCATGAGCTGAGTTGCCGGCCATGAGAAAGGGGGTGGTCTTCCAGGCCCCAGGACCACGAGCCACGCACCTTGAAGGACCAGTACAGTACGAGTAGTGTCAGTTCCAGGGACTGTTATGATCTACGTGCAGAACCTTCTTGCCTGAGGCCGTCATGAGGCTCCAGAGGGGCACACACATTATCCTTGGGATGGGTGCCTAGCACAGTGCCAGCATATTTCTGGTTAGATACATTTTCATAACTGCAGGGAAACATTCCCTTCATGAAGATCACAAGAGATATTCTAGATTCATAGCTTATACCTCTTCCAAGGGAGAAAAATAACAAATGAATCAGGAATATGTATCCACCACACCCTATCCAAAAGATATTTATGTATACCTGAGCCTTTAAACAGTTCCTGGTTAGAAAAGAGATGGAGGCAGCTCTTTTTAGTCAGTTGCTTCGGGGACTTTAAGTCCTTCTGTTTAAAGAACTCCCTCCCTGGGGGTGTCGTGGGCGTCGGGGGTGGGGGGTGGGTGGAGAAGAGCTGAAGGAAGTGTCTGTAGTGAAAGTTACGTTGTACATAAGAAGGTTGGGGCTCCCCAATGGAGTAGTCAGTTCTCCTGATCTTCAGGGTTTTATTTTATGCCCCACAAAATGCTAAAATTGTATATATTAGAAGTGTTAGAGCTTAAGAGACTGTGAATAGCCGACTACTTATATATAAGTATAGCAGTCATTTTTAGACTCAGGTATATGTAGTCAGATGATTGATTCCTTAAAGTCTAGGTTGAAATTTATACCTAATTAAAGAAGAATAATGATAAGAAATAGATTGCCTATGCTGTAATTATAGCAGCTCAAGTTAAGCTTGTTTAAATAAGCTATGAAGTCTGAAAAAAAAAAATCAAATCCAGCACTTGACCTAACCATTTATACTGGAAACATAAAGTGGATTAAAATTGGTATTCACCAGACTATAACATAAAAGTGTTCAGTGTGTGATAATCCCACAGATGGTAACTTTACCCTGCTTGGTGATCAGCTAAGCACATACAATGGTACTCTTCTCTGGTACTTTATTGTGGCATGGAGGTGACCCTGGGCTCTCAAAGGCTATTGCAAGCATACTATAAACTCTGGCAGAGTTTTTATCATGCTAGAAAGGCTTTGAGTATGGGCTTAGTAACAGATCAAGTCTAGCCAATTATGGAGGATCACTTGTAGGAAAGCCACTAGATGATGATTTCTTTTTGGTCATAGCAACCTATGAATCAAAAATAAAAGTCTTCAGAACTTCCTTACATTTGTTCATTGAATTGGCACATTTTGGCACATTGTGTGCCAATCAAAATCAAAGGAAGTGAGGGGAGAAGCAGATGGTGTTAAAAATCCCAAACTTTTTAGAGGGACAAAAAAATTAAATATTAGGACTCTATATAGGAAAATCTTTTCCACTTAGTGAGTGGACATGGCTATGGAGAAACTGAATCCTATCTATCTTGATATTCTTGATACAAATGAAATCAAAGGACAAGACAATTGTAGTAAAATGGAAGAATGGCTTATGGATGCTTCTTGGTGAGGCAAAGGAAAAAGCTAGCAGAGTTTTATGATATTCTTACAAGCAGAAGTAATAATATTTCCTGGGATATTTGTTCACATATTGCAGTACCAATGATAAGTATATGCAAAAGAAGTCATGAGATAATTGCAACTAATGCACCAACATCAATTGCTGAGGACGAAGTGATAGAGAAATTCTACTGAGAACTTAATAAGACTCTTCAAAATCAACTTGTAATTTGCTATTTCTTGATTTTAATACAATGATGAGGAAAGGTGAGAATGGGGAGAAATATATAAGAAAGCATGTTTCAAGAAGATGGCACCAGAGAAGGTGAAGACTTGTAAATTACATAGAAGTTTTATACTCTATCTTCATGGAAGTTTCCTTTGGAAAAAGTATTGGTAAATATGCATGGTGAGTACCAAATGTGATCACCATAAAAATTAAGTAGATATTATTTGAAAAGGAAAGAAAAGACTTGTTATTGATATAGGAATTATCAGCTGTCTGTGCCTAGTCAGATCATCAACTTGAGCTAAGATGAGAATCAGTAACGACAAAAGAAGAAAAAATATATAGGATGTAATTGAAATTATTAATCCTGAATTTTTAATTGAACAATTGAAAGTACAAAATGGGAACTGGACAACAGCTGACATTAACCCTGACTATAATAATTTCAATGTAAATAAATTGTCACAACAAGGAAACCAAAAGAGGCCAGAGCTAAAGCATCTTAGTCAGCAACCATCTGAATTACTTGCCCAAAACAGAGATGGCTGCCAAAGACAACACCAATTTAGAACATAAACTAATTTGTAAAATCTCAAGAAGATGGATGATGGATGGTTATCAGTAGTTTCATCTCATAAAGCAGAGGGAAGCAGTGGAGGGTAAAACTAGTTTTAATTAAGCATGGCAAGAGATCCAACTAAGCAAAATCATCTTAAAGGCATTCAAGGATAAGAAGGAAGGAGGATTGTAAATAGAAGAAAAATGGGAAAGACTTGCAAAAAAGCCTCCTTACATTATTTTCTTTATTAAGTATAGGGGGACTATCATATGTAGACCATAATGTTACAGTTCCAGATGCGCTTACAGAGAAGGCAGAAAGGGCACCGAAGAGAGCAAGGACTGGAAAATCAGCTGAATTGGCCAAAGTATTTAGAGACATCCATACTGAAGGTGATAGGATTTTGAGGGTGCTAAGAGACTGTTATACAAGGTTTTTGAGCTCAGGAATACCAAAAGAGCAGAAAAAATTTGAGACTTCATTGACATTGAAGAAAATTACCAAAAGAACTAAATAACTATTGACCTATAGACTTCCTTCCACATGTATAAAATCTTTATAAGAGTAATTGGTATATGAATTGTAGACATACAATTAAGGAAACTATGAATCACTTTCAACAATTCCAACCTAATGCTTCCTGTCAGACGTTTTAAAATGATTCAACATTCTACTGTGAATGCTATGTGGCATTGAACCATAGAGCATCATGGTTTTGAAATGACACAAAGATTCAAATAACAAAAAGGTTAATGGAAAATATCTATACTATGATGGGAATAAGTAGGCTGCAGCATTTACTCAGAATAATTTTTTTTGCAAGAAGTGTTTTAAAAGACAACATTGAGCATATGTATGACTGGAAAATGAAGTGAGCTAATTATGTATGGAGTATGAAAGATCACTTATGGATGAGCCAAGTACTACATGGTCTCCAGTAGACTGAATGGCTCGTCTATAGAGGCTTCATGGAAAATCATAGATAAAAATTATGTAGTATGAAGTCGTACTCTGAATTGTTGCAGATAATCACACACTGGTGAAATTATAGTTTCATCACAGTATCAAAATAAGATATTTGCTTTTCATTTGTTTGTTGCCATCTGTACCACATTGTTTATGCACATTGGGCTTGTAGTCAACTAAGACCCCTGGACCTTTTCCCCATGCCCAGTCATGTATGTAGACAGTGAATTTTTAAAAATTAAAGTATATTTTTATCCTTGTTAAAATCTCATTAGATTTGGCTTATTGTTCCAGTTGATTGTGATCCTTTTTTTCAAATTTTGAATTTTTTTTCTTTGTATTAACTCTCCTTCTTAAGTTTAAATCATCTGCAGATTTCATCTGTCATCTGCTTTCAGTCAAGTGATTTATCATCTCCCCAAGAAAAAATTTACAACAATTGGGCTGAAGATAGAACTACTATGGAGATTCTCTTGGGTTGACATTTCTCTTCATTAATCAATGTTCTTTCTGGGTATTCACCTAAATTTTCACTTACCCTAGATCTTTCCATCTTGTTCGCACTGATATCATGGGGCACTTTGCCAAAAAACTTCATGAAATCCATAATACTACTTTTTAGAGACACCTAGGTGGCGCGGTGGACCAAACTCTGGCTCTGCAGTCAGGAATAATTGAGGTCAAATCCAACCTCAGATATTTATTAGCTGTGGGACCCTGGGCAAATCAATTATCTTCCATCTGCCTCAGTTTCCTCAACTGTAAAATGAGGATAATATCTCACAGGGTTGTTGTGGGGATCAACTGAGATATTTGTAAAGTGCTTAGCATGGTTTCTGGCACATAGTAGGTACTTAATACTTATTTACTCCCTCCTTCTTGCTCTTCTTAAATGATGTTGGCCTTATATAGTTCCCACATTCAAAGATCAATTATAACGCATATTTTACTAGCATAAAATGTACATTCAATACAATGATTTTGCCATGTCAGCATCTGACAATCTATAATGATAGTTCATACATAGATTTTTTTCCAGTTTGGACCACTTTAATGGAACAAAAGTCCTCTCATTGCAACCAGCCAAATCTCAGGCATTGGTATGACTGACCCCATACAACATATACAAAGGAGTTATAGGAAATAAAGTTTATTTAGCTTGTAACAATACAGTTATTGGGAAGTAAGATATATAGGCAATGGGGTATAGAAATCTATCTTGCTCTACAGGGAAATAGAAGGGAAAGGGACAAGAGAAAGGGGGCTTATAGAAGGGAGGGCAAATTAGGGGAAGGGGTAATCAGAAAACATGCAATCGGGGTGGAGGGAGAGGAGAGATGGGGAGAAAATTTGGAATTAAAAATCTTGTGGAAGTGAATGTTGAAAACTAAAATTTAAAAAAGAAATGTAGAAAAAAAAATACAGTTGTTAAAGGGCAAGCAAACATATTGGTAATTCTGGTTCTGTTAAGTTCAGGTGAGTTGGGTATCAAGATCTTCCCTTGTCTACTTTTTTTGTCCTGTGGCAATGATAGTCCAGGGGTGACAAATGCAATCAACACGGAGTAGAGAATTTACCAGCTCTGAAAATGTAGGAATCTGCCCTGGTCAGGGATTTTTAAGGCATCATGAGACCACAGACAATATCACCAATGTAACTCCTTTCATTATGCATGAAACAAATCTTTTACGTCTACTGCCTATGTGAGGTGGGATTATGGTTCATCAGCATCTCCCAGTTCCTAGAGGCCTCCAATCCTTTGTGGTCCAAAATCTAGGAACTTCCCCCTCAAAATCTTGTTTCCTAGGGCTTGCTCCCTCCTTTGTAATCTGGACGGACCTGGCCATAGATCCTACAAAACCAAATACCTTTTTGCTGGAATTCTCCCATTGTATAAAAAGAAAGATTCCCTTTCATCAGAATCAAGCAGGATGTAGGGGGGAATGCATAGTTCTGCTGTTGTAGAAACACCATTTAGATATCTTTTTTCTTTTTGAAAACCATGGCTCAGGAGAAAATCAAGCAACTGTAAGAAACAACTCGAGTACTTTGGAAATACAATCATGATAGCACAAAGGTATAACAGTTTCTACATTAAGGGGTCAAAGGGTTTAGAATATGATATTCCAGAAGTCAAAGGAACTAGGACTCAAACCAAGAATCACCTACCCAGCAAAACTGAGTATAATACTTCAGGGGAAAATATGGTCTTTCAATGAAACAGAGGACTTTCAAGCATTCTTGATGAAAGGACCAGAACTGAATAGAAAATTTGACTTTCAAACACAAGAATCAAGAGAAACATGAAACTACAAACAGGAAAGAGAAATAAGGGACTTTCTAAAGTTGAACTGTTTACATTCCCACATGGAAAGATAATATTTGTAGCCCTTGAGACTTTTCCCAACTTTGGGTAGTTAGAGGGATTACACACACACACACACACACACGCACGCACTCACACACACATATAGACAGAGCTCAGGGTGAGTTGCATAAGAAGGGATATCTAAAAAAAATAAAATTAAGGATAGAGGAATATATTGGGAGGAGAAAGGGAGAAATGAAATGGGGCAAATTATCTCTCATAAAAAAGGCAAGAAAAAGCTTTTTCAATGGAGGAGAAAAGGGAGGAGGTAAGAGGGAAAAATTGAAGCTTACCTTCACATTTGGCTTAAGGAGGAAATAACATGCTCACTCAATTTGTTATGAAAATTTGTCTTACAATACAGAAAAGTAGGGGAGAAAGGGACATGTGGGGTGGGAGATGATAGAAGGGAGGGCAAATGGGAGGAGAGAGTAATTAAAAGTAAACATTTTTGGGGAGGGACAAGGTCAAAAGAGAGAATAGAATAAATGGGGGGCAGGATAGGATGGAAGGAAATATAGTCTTACACAGCATGTCTATTATGGAAGTCTTTTGCAATACTACACATATATAGCCTATGCTGAATTGCTTGCCTTCTCAATGGGGATGAGTGGGGAGGGAGGAATGGAGAAAAGTTGAAACTCAAAGTTTTAGGAATGAATGTTGAAAATTGTTTTTGCATACAACTGGAAAATGGGACCTCATTACCCCAAACAGGTAATGGGGTGTAGAAATCAATCTTTCCCTACAAGAAAAGACAGAAGATGGGGATAAGGAAAGAGAGGGATGTGATAGAAGGGAGGGCATATTGAGGGAAGTGGTAATCAGAATGTAAGGTGTTATGGGGTAGGGGGAAGGGAGAGATGGGGAGAACATTTGGAACTCAAAATTTTGTGGAAATGAATGTTGAAAACTAAAAATAAATAAACATTAAAAAAATATGGCTCAACACTTTTTCAGCATTAAAGGACTTGTGATTTCATTGGTGTGGATGCTTATTCCACAAATGAAGATCTCAATTCATTTTATACCTTTACCAATGGTCTTCATTAGTTTCTTTGACCAAAAATGACATTTCCTGCTGGTCTGCCTGCTGCTCATCAGGATTTTTTCAATGTACAGCAGACACAAAATCTGCTAGCTATCCCATTCTATAAGATCCTCTAACTTAGTAGCACCTGTCAAGACTTTGAGATCTCCTGGTGTAACCTACAAGAATTGGGAAAAGGGAGGGCAGAATCGGGGACCAAGAAGAGCTTTAGTAGAGGATTAGCCTAATGGCATTTATTTAGAGCTTATTGTGAGCCAGGCATTTTGCTAAGCTCTTTAAAATATATCCTATTCCTTACAATTTGGGAGGTAGGTGCTACTGTTATTCCTATTTTACAGATGAGGAAACTGAGCAGTTAAGTGACTTGCTCAATGTCACATAGCTGGTATATGTCTGAGGCTGCATTTGAACTCAGGTCTTCCTGACTCTAGGCTTGGATATTCACTCATAAGTAAATCATCAAGTACGTCAGGCCAGAAATAGAAATATACATTCTCTCATTTAATCAACACTGATAATACCAGTGATCAGCTTGAGGAGCACTCATGAGATAACTTCCTGGACCATATTTTGATAACTATTGATACAGATTATCAGAAATCCTAGATTAACTTGGCCATATCATTTCCCAAGCCATAAGTAATTAGCAGTGATGGAATTTAGAGTCAATGATTACAAGTCAATATGAAAATATGGTGGCAGTGAACCACCACCATAATTGTAAACAGCTTTAGGCTATGCAACACTACCATCACCAAGAAAAGCTGCCATTTATACGGCTCTGTAAGGGTCTTAGTCTCATTTTTCATATGAAGAAACCGAGGCTAAAGTTAAGTAATTCATTCAGGGTCGCACAGCTAATAACAAGAGTAGATCACAGATATTCTTGACTAGCATTTATGTATATAATATGCACTGCCCCCACCCATTAGTTGCCTGAACTAGAAGGAGAAAATATAAAATTTAAGTTTAGAAATTTTATATGGAGTTTGGGATTGAGTCTTGCTAATATGAGTGGGAACTTAAACTACGAGACATGAGACCTAAAAATGATAGAACTGTGATCTACAAATATGTACACACGAGGGTTGGTCAAACCAAAGACTCAGAGTAGAACCCAGGTAAGGGCCAAACCTGTTAGTTTCTGAATGAAATTAAGAAAGGTACATAAATTGACAAGGTAGAATTACATTCTTACCCAAATGAAGTTTACGCACACACATATACATAAATATGTATATTGCATGTATACACATACACACACACACCTAATAGAAGATTCCAAGCATCTCACTATTCAATCAGCGAGAGAGACCAACATTTTGGTTACTATAAAGCAAGCAAGAAAAGATCTAAGATGTGTTACAGATGCAGTCAATTTTATTTCATACTAATAAAAGGAGAAAAAAAGCACCTCTTTGCTTCAACTGCTGTACCCTGGGAGAGAGCTTTCACAATGTGTGCGCAGGCAGTGACTGGTGAGGCAGAAAGGGCAGAACAGAAGCAGAAATTCTACACAAGAAGTCTAAGAGGAAGGGTTAGGTTTCTCCTTCAATTAATCAGTGTTGGATCCCAAGAAGCAATAGAGAACCTGGAAAAAGAAGGCCAGGACACTAGTCAACCTATGACATCTCCTGGACTCCTCATTAAAAGGAATCAGCTTTTGGTACTTAATGTTTTCCCAGAGGTGGACTTGGAATTATTTCCTTCCTCTTAAATCCATATATGCCATTTAGGAGTCCCCAACCATCCTGAAATTTATTTTATGGATTCCGGATAGCACAGTAATAATTTTAAGACAGTATTTCCTCTGTTAACAAGGTATTTGTCTGAATAGTATTTAACATTTTGAATGCTCGGCAACACTTGTGTTTTTTACTCTGGTGTTTTTGCACAATTTGGTGTCAGATACCCACAGCCATTTTATATATGATTGACAACTCATCGTCACCAAAGTTTAAAGGATTATATACAGTATAATGTAAGAAATGCACACATCAGCAACATCACCACTGCCATGTTTGATGAGTATCTGAAATGGGAGGAGAGACCCATTACCAACTCAAAGGATTAGAAGCTCTGGATTTAGTTACCACTATTAGAGTACTACTCGGATGATCTTCGACATTCTTCTTTTCTCTTTATTGCTTTTTTTATCCCCTCTTCTACCGAATAAGTGAGAATGTTTGTTTCTAAATTATTTATTTTAGTTTTCAGTGTTCACTTTTGTAAGACTTTGAGTTCTAAATTTTCTCCCTTTCCTTCTACCCCCTTCTGTGAAATGGTGTGCAATCTGATATAGGTTATACTTGTACCATCATATTAAATCTATTTTTGCATTGGTCATGTTGTAAAGAAGAATTAGAACCAAAGGGCGAAACCACAAGAAAGAAAAAAAAGAGAGAAAATAGTAACCTTCCATCTGCATTCAGACTCCATAAGCTCTTTCTGTGGATGTGGATAGCATTTTCCATCATGAATCTTAGATTGCTGAGAAGAGCTAACTCTATCAAAGCTGATCATCTCATAGTGTTGCTGTTACTATGTGCAATATTTCCCTAGTTATCCTCCGCATCAGTTCATGTAAGTGTTTCCAGGTTTTTCTGAACTCTGCCTGCTCATCATTTCTTATGGAACAATAGTATACTATTACATTCATAAACCATAACTTGTTCAATCATTCCCTAATTGATGGACATGCCCTCAATTTTTAATTCTTGGCCTTCACAAAAAGAGCTGCTCTAAATGTTTTTCTACAGGTGGATCCTTTTCCCATTTTTATGATATTTTTGGGATACAGAACCTACATGTAGTATTGTGGGGTCAAAAGGTATATACCCAGTTTTATAGCCTTTTGAGCGTTGTTCCCAATTGTCCTCCAGAATGGTTAGAAAGGATGTTTTCTTTTTCCCAAGCACTATGCTCAGCTCTCTTCTTTGTACTCTCTCCCATGACTATATCATTTATTCCTCTCCTCATACCACCCCCATGCTCTGAACCTCCCTCTCTCAATAATATAATATCCTAAACCTTTATTTTCTGTTCCAACCTCACCTTTGAGCTTCTGTCCTACATTACTAAATAACAGCTGGACATTTTCACCTGACTGTCTCACCAATCTTTAAAGTCCACATGTCTAAAATTGAACTTGCAATCTCTTCTAATTCTGCCCCTCTGTCTAAATATATTATTCTGTTGCTATTCAGAGCCACAATTAAAGTGAGGTCTTTAGGGCTTTATTCCAGAGTGTGAAACTTAGAGGTGACTGATGGTTTCTTCCTAGGGATGATTCTTTCTCCATTTAGCAGTTTATAAACCTTGTGATATCCTGGGACATTATTTCTCTCCACTCTCTCATGCATCCCACATTTATCTACCTACTTATCCCTTACTTCATTTGACTTGTCCGTTATAGAAAGTGTTTCAGTAATGGTTTCACTGTTGTCTCCACCATGATCTAAATCACTTGGACTTATAATCTTGGTGCAATGTTTATCAGTTCATTTGATCCTTCATCTGGTGTGCTAGGACTACTACAAGTAGGTTCTATCCTTCCTTTTCAACCTGATCTTGAATTACTTCATTTGAGATTCCACCCAGACTGGAAAACTCTCTTGACCCCAAATACATAGCATGCCCTCAGTATTCTGACTTTGCTTAGAGTGTTTCCATAACCCAGAATAACCTTTTAGCATTTCTTTTTCATAGACATAGTGTTCCAAAAGTCTTAGTGCAATTTAAAGCTTAATAACCTAAAATTATTAAGAGCTTTAGTGGTTTAAAAGCTTTAATAGCTTAAAATTGGGGTGCTTGCTGATACACCACACCATACCACATTGAAAACCATATTATGAAGTGACAATCATAAAAACTATTTAGTTTGTGTGTTTGTCCTTCTTTATTGAAGAGGACCATGACATCAGAAGATGATGACATGACTTGCAGTTGACTTTGATTTGAGTAAGAGAGGGCTATGCAAGGTCACCAGTTTGATTTTCTTCTCCAGAGCCATCTGGGTCCAGTGGCCAGATATTTATCAGGACGACTAGATATGGCCCAGGATGCAATGGCAGACCTTGGTGCCTTTAAGCTAAGGTCATTTCAGGTTCTTACTTTGAGTGAGGTAATGCCTTTAACAAGTGAGTCAAAGGATGGCCCCTTCAATCAAAAAAAAAAATCAAACTGGGAGGGGATTACCCTCAGGGTTGCTGGCCAAAAGAGAAACAGTTACTATTTACATTCACTCTGAGATAGGAGGGCAGGGACCATTGTTGTCCAATCTATGAGCTCCCCGTTGAGTTGGGTTTAAGACTTGGTCTTTGAGAAAGAAATCTAACCAGTAAACCCCAAGTTAACATGGCAGCTTTCATCAAAATGTACTTCTGGGCAGAACACTCTCAGGTAAGGAGACAGGAGGGGAGAAGAGAGGAGAGTAGAGGAGGGGCAGACAAAGGAGAAAAGGAGAGGGGATGAGAGGAGAGGAGAGGACTACTCACAGGGTGTGTTTGTCTATTCCTAAAGAGGACCATGACATCAGGGAGATGCTGACATGATTTGCAGTAGACTTTGATTTGAGTGAGGGAGGGTTGTATAAGGTCACTTGCCTCTCTTTTTCCTCCAGAGCCATCTGGATCAAGTGACCAGATATTCACCTTGACTTGAAAACTACTTGGTACTGTCTAAGAAATAGATTGATGGATCAGTGGAATAGGTTGGGCACACAAAACACAGTAGTAAATGACTACAGTAAAAACAAACCCAAAGACTGGTATAAGATCTCACTATTTGACAAATACTGCTGGGTAAATTGTAAAATAGCATGGCAGAAAGTAGGCAGAAACATCTCATGCTGTATACCAAGATAAAGTAAAAATGAGTACATGATTTAGGCATAAAGAATGATACCATAATCAAATTAGGAGAGCAAGGAATAGTTCACCTGTTAGATCTATGGAGAAGGGAAGAATTCATGAATAAACAAGAAATAGAGAACATTATGAAATGCAAAATGAATACTTTTGATTAATTGAATTAAAAACTTTTACACAAACAAATAAATGCAACCAAAATTAGAAGGAAAAGAGAAAACTGGGAAAAAATCTTTATAACCAGTGTTTCTGATAAAATCCTGATTTCTAAAATATATAGAGAATTGAGTCAAATTTATAAGAATACAAGTCATTCCCCAATTGATAAATGGTTAAAATATATGAACAGGTAGTTTTCAGATTAAGGAGGTAAAGCTATCTATAGTCATATAAAAATGCTGAAAATCACTATTGATTAGAGAAATATAAATTAAAACATCTCTGAGGTAATACCTCACATGTATCAGATTGGCTAATATGACAGAAACTGAAAATGATAAATGTTGGTGAGGATGTGGGAAAATTAAAACACTAATGTATTGTTGGTGGAATTGTGAACTGATCCAACTATTCTGGAAAACAATTTCCAACTATACTGAAAGGATTATAAAAACTATGCATACCCTTTAACCTAACAATACCACTTCTTGGCCTGTGTCCCAAAAAGACCCACATGTACAAAAATATTTACAGCAGCTCTTTTTGTGGTTAGTCAAGAATTAGAAATCAAGGGGATGTTGATTAATTTGGGAATGACTGAACAATTTGTGTTAGAGGAATGTAATGGAATGCTGTTCCATAAGAAATGAAAAGGAGGTAGACTTTAGAAAAACCTTTAAAAACTTACATGAACTGATACTGAGGAAGGTGAGTGGAATCAGAACATTGTACACAGGAACAGCAACATTGTGCAATGATAAACTATGATAGATTAGTTCTTAGCAATACAATGATCCACAACAATCCCAAGAGCTTCATGATGTAAAATGCTAACTGCATTCAGAGAAAGAACTATAGAATCTGAATGTAAATTGAAGCAAATTGTTTTCACTTTTTTCCTTCTCGTGGCTTTTTCTCTTTTGTTCTGACTCTTCTTTCACAACGTGCCTAATGTGGAAATATATTTAACATGATTGTATATGTATAACCTATATCAAATTGTTTGATGTCTTGGGAAGGAGGGAGGGAAAGGAGGGATAGAGAAAAATTTGGAACTCAAAATTTTCCAAAAATGAATGTTGAAAACTATCTTTACCTATAATTGGAAGATATTATTAAGGAAAAACACATTTCTCACCTTCTTCAAGCCTATATGTGTGTGTGTATACATGTACATATAGGAGATGACCCAGGATAAGGCAATTGGGGTTAAGTGACTTGTCCAACATCCCACAGCTAGTGAGTGTCAAATGTCTGAGGTGAGATTTAAACTCAGGTCCTCCTGACTCCTGCACTGGTGCTTTATCCACTGCACCACCTAGTTCTGAATTCAGATGGCTCTGGATGAGAAGTGAGGTTGGTGACCTGCACAGCCCTCCCTCACTCAAAACAAAGTCAAGTGCAAGTCATGTCATCATTTCTCTGATGGCATAGTCTTCTTCAGCAAAGAAGGATGAACACACATATGTATATGTGTATGCATGCATACATATATGTACATGTGATTATATATGTACATGCATGTATATACACATATATGTATATGTGATTACATGTATATGTGAGATTGGATGGTTATACTTATGTTGGATATCCTGACAAGGATAATATAGCATTGGTCATGAAGAAGTTAAAATCTTCTGATCCAGCTTCAAAACTCTGGAGAGGGGCCAGGGTAAGAGGTCACCCTGGGACCTAAGAATGGTCACATTTACTTCATCATCAATTCTTCATGTGTATGTTCTACCTGCACTGATAGGACCTCATGCAAAAGTGATGGCAAAAATTTAGAATGTGAACTGCAATGATAACCTAGACAGTGGATTTCAAAATGTTAGCATCATTTTCCCATCATTTTATGATAGGTATCTTGGTAAAATATCTTAAAGAATGTGACAGGTCTTGTACTTGGTGGCTTGAGATAAAGATTGTTCATATCTAGGGTACAGCATTCTAGATGAGCTTGAAATTTTCCAAAGAAGGTGTTCAGTCAACAGAAAAGTGGACAGTCTGACTCTCATATTCCTGGACCTTCCAACATTCCCTAGAATATCAGCACTCATTGTAACTAATTCTAGGCTTTTAAAAATTGTAGCAAGATATTTCAAGCAACAATTTGGGACCTGATCCCTGCAAACTTTGATGATTCATGCAGACAGCACTGAGATTCACAAGATGAGAGAGACAAAAAGTCCAATGAATAGAACAAGATCCCAAAATGTTCATCCTCTTAGCCGGATCCTGAGGTATTTGAGTTTGGGGACTACCCAGTACCACATGAGTGGCAGGATAGGTTGAAGTTGGCACTCAGCAAGAGAACAGTCATGTTCTCATTGCATGAATGTGATCTGGGATGTGCTTGTGGTGCAACCTAAACTAGCTCACTGAGTCTCATCTCATCAAAGAAAAGTCCAAGAGATTTTCTCTGCCTATAATGGAATATCTCAGAAACAGTCTCAAAGAAATGCTAGTTAGTGGCATAATTACAGAATCTAGCAGATCTTATATATCACTCAAATGGTGGTGGTACTTAAGAATAATGGAAAGATATGGATGTATGTTGATTACCAAATTTTGAGCAAAAGGACTAAAGTAGGCCAGTACACTATGTCACTGATGCAAGATGCCCTGGATGGTCTGCTGGGCAGCCAGTGATTTTCAGTCTTGCACTTGTATAGCACATGCAAGCAGATTCCTAGGTCTGAAGAAGAGAAGGAAAAGATTACTTTCATCTGTCCAGCTGAATTTTGTGCTTGGGTGAACGTCCCAAGGCATCTTGGGGGTACCAGCCACTTTGCAAAGACTGATGAAGTGATTGGGGACATGAACTATCTAGAAATGTATCTTGATGACATTTTTGTCTTTGGTAAGATGCTGGAGGAACATGAGGAGAAACTGATCAAAATTTTAGATCCGCAGGAGGAAGCTGGTTTGAAGCTGTCAATTGAAAAGTGCCAATTTGGTGAAACTTCTATTAAATATATGGGTGTCATTGTTTCCCAACAAGGTGTGAATACTGGCAAGAGAAGATGGAAGCATTTCTTAGATAGCCATGCCAACAAAAATCTTATAGACTTCAGAACTTTTCTGGGATATTCTTTCAGGTTACTTCAGAAATTTGTTAAGCTAAACCATTAAATGATCTCACTTACCTATGATTACAGAGTCCTAGAACCAAAAAGGACAGAAAGGCAAATTTTCTTGAAATCTACAAATCTTTTTAGAGATAAATGCATAGACATATGTGAAAAAAAAAAACCTCAAAGAATTTAGTCAATCACTTTACTCATGTTCCTGTATTGGCCTCTCCACATAGATACAAATCTGGAAGATTTGGGAGCTGTTCTATACCATAAAAGGAATGGTCACCAGAGGCCAATTGCATTTTCCAACAGAGGTTTGACTCTGGTCCCCATTCTGTTCATAAGCTTGACTTCTTGGCTTTGAAGTAAGCCATTACTCAGAAATTAAAAGACTATGTATATGGAGTAAAACTCCAACTATGAAATAACAATTTATTAACATATCTTGACCACTGCCAAATTGGACTAGAGGAAAATCATCCTTATCTTAAAACACTGAAGCTTTTGTTTATACTATATATTGAGGTTTAAGACATTCCCCATCAGATATTTGTAAGACACTGCAAAGAATTTTGGCTTAAAGAAGGAATGTAACCTAGTCTCAAAGGCCATTGTTCTGGGACTCTCTTTTTATTGGTGGAAAGCAATGCCATGTCCACATGAGAGGTGGGACAGAACTGGCAAGTGTATAAGAGAGGAGAGCTCTATAGTACTCTTCAAGTCTTGGAGTTTCCTTTGAATTTGCTTAAGTTGCTTCAGTTTCTGTAGTCACTTTGGGAGGTTCTGGATTCCAGTTTCAAGAGAGAAGCAACCCCACTTATGGTTGCTGAAGGATAAGACTCTGGGAAGAAGCTAACATGGGAGAAGTTGGTGGTCTTCATCATGTCCCTATTTCCATCTTTTTAACCCTAGAGACTTCAGGGAACTTCCCCTTGGATAAGTTCTAGTTCTCAGTCTTAGTTGAACTGACATTCTTCACTCCCAAAGGGAGAGCTCCTTCACTTTGTATTGTTTAGTATATATTCTCCTATATATACTTTCTCTGATTTCTGCTTGGCTATGGAAACGGGTAAATAGGTGTCTTTGCTAATGGTCATGTGTGTACATCATGGAAATAATATTTTGTGGGAAAGAGTTCGAGCCTTGAATATAAAGCTTGGGGTCTTTCTTCCTTCCAGCAAGTGAAGAAGCAATCAGAAAGTAGGTTGAACCTGAAAATCACATCCTCTAGAATAGTAATATTTAAGGGAGCAGATAAATATAATTCTAATATGATAACCTCTCTATGAGGAAACCAGAGTGGCAAACTTTAGATCCAGCTTCTCCTCCTGACAGGAATTAAAATGTCTCTTGAAATGCAGGGGGAGAAGAGGCTAGAAATGCCTATTTTGTCTCCATTTTGTCACATAATGACACACCAGGCCACACGTGGGAGATAGCCTTTCACTATATTATGAAAAGTTATAAAAAGTACAAGACAGCCTCTGCCTTTGAGGCACACAAAAGGCAAAAACTTCCAAAGCCTCCAGTGTGTCTGTCTACATTGATCTAATAACTTCAGTGTTGGATAAATATTTGTGGTAGAAATTTTCACACTGGTGTGTAGTAGATATGATACTGTCTGTTTCCATTTCTCTTTTGTTCATTTAGTTCCAGCACCTGGACTATGTTATTTCTTTAAATCCCTAGTACCTAGGACTTACTAGAGCTCTTCCCACAAACCACTCAAAAAACCTGCAAAAATGACATTAAACAAATTCTAGAGCAGCAGAAGGCACAATATGACAGACTGAAGCAAATTTCCAGTCCAAGACAATCTGGAAGATAGACAGGAAGGTTCTATCTCACCAGGATGGGAGCGAAGTACAGTTTGACATGGGCCATGCAGGTACAGACAGAGCTGGAGAAGCCTTAGAGGACTCAGTTGTTGGTGGGTGCTACATTTTCCAGTCTTCTCAACACACAAACACCAAAGATAGCTTCTAAGGTCAGTGGGAAGGGTCTCTCACCTGGCTGAGAGGAGGGCATAGTCTGACCCCAGCCCCAGGGCTGCAGCAGCCACTGCTGAAGCTGAGGCTGCTTCTGGAGCCCTACACTTAACAAAAAACTCAAAAGACAAGTAATTATGTAGAAAAATGAGCAAACGGGGGAAAAGAAACAGACTATAGATTCTTCCTTTCTTGATGAAAAGGTATTTTCTTATGTCTTTGGTGACAAGGAAGATCAAGGGATACAACCAGAAGAAGACAGCAGAGTTGAGCCTCCTGCATCCAGGGCTTCCAAGAAAAATATGAATTAGTCCCATGCCACGGAAGAGCTCAAAAAAAGATTTTGAAAATCAAGTAAGAGAAGTAGAAGAAAAATTGGGAAGATAAATCACAGTGTTGCAAGAAAATCATGAAAAATGAGCCAACAACTTGCTAAAGGAAAACCCCCCCAAAATGCTGAATAAAATAGCACCTTTAAAATTAGACTAACTCAAAATAGCAAAAGAGGTCCAAAAAACCAATGAGGAGAAGAATACCTTAAAAAGCAAAATTAACCAAATGGAAAAAGAGGTCCAAAAGCTCATTGAATTTACTTCAAAATTTGAATGGAGCACATGGAAACTAATGACTTTGTGAGAAATCAAAAAATTCTAAAACAAAACCAAAAGAATGAAAAAAAAACCAGAAGACAATTTGAAGTATCTCATTGGCAAAACAACTGACCTGGAAAATGTACCCAGGAGAGATAATTTAAAAATTATTGGATTACCTGAAAGCCATGATCAAAAAGAAGAGCATCATCTTTCAAGAAATTATCAAGGACAATTGCCCTGATGTTCTAGAATTAGAGAAGAAAATAGAAATTGAAAGAATCCACAGATCACCTCTGGAAAGAGATTCCCAAGGGAAAACTCCTAGGAATATTGTAGCCAAATTTCTCAGTTGCTAGGTCAAGGAGAAAATATCACAAGCAGCCAGAAAGAAACAATTTGAGTATTGTGGAAGCACAATCAGGATAACACAAGATTTAATACCTTCTACACTAAAGGATCCAAGGGCTTGAAATATGATATTCCAAAGATCAAAGGAGATAGGATTAAAACCAAGAATCACCTACCCAGTAAAATTGAATATATTACTTGAGGGGAAAAATGGAGCTTCAATAAAATAGAGGACTTCCAAGCATTCTTGTTGAAAAGACCAGAACTGAATAGAAAATTTGACTTTCAAATACAAGAATGAAGAGAAGCATGAAAAGGTAAACAAGAAAGAGAAAGCATAAGGGCCTTATTAAAGTTGAGCTGTTTACATTCCTACATGGAAAGATGTAACTCATGAGTTACAAATATCCTAATATAAATCCTATTACTAGGATAGTTTGAGGGAATATATGTGTGTGTATGTATATGTATATGTATAGGTATGTATCTATATTGAATGTATGCATGTGTGTGTATATATAATAAGCATACATATATACACACATACATAAATACATACACACATATATGTACATACATGCATATATGTACATACATATATACATGTATACACACACATATATATGTATATGGAGACAGAGAGACAGAGAGCACAGGGTAAGTTGAATATGAAGGAATGATATATAAAAAAGAAAATTAATTGTTGAGAGGGATGTACTAGGAGAAAGAAAAAAGGGAGAGGTAGAATGTAGTAAATAATCTCACATAAAAGAAGCAAGAGCTTTTACAATGGAGGAGAAGGAGAAGATGAGAAGGAATAAGTGAGGCTTCCTTCCATCAGATTTGGCTTCAGGAGGGAATAACATACACAGTCAACTGGATATGGAAAGTTAATCTTACCCTACAGGAAATCTGGGGGAAAGAAGATAAGAGAGGGGGGATAATAGAAGGGATGGCAGATTGGGGGAAGGAGTAATCAGCAACAAACACTTGGTAGAGGGACAGATCAAAGGAGAGAACAGAATAAATGAAGAATCGGACAAGATAGTCTTTCACAACATGACTATTATGGGGACAAGAGACAATGTGGAACTCAAAACTTTAAAAATGAGTATTAAAATTTGTTTCTACATACAACTAGGGAATAAGATATATAGGCCATTGGCTATAGAAATCTGACTTGTCCTACAGAAAAATAGAAGAGAAGGGATTGGGGGGAGGGTGTGATAGAAGGGAGGCCAGATAGAAGGAAAGAGTAATCAGAATACGTGTTGTCCTCGTATGCAGGGAGGGGGAAGATGGGGAGAAAATTTGAAATTCAAAATTTTGTGGAAGTGAATGTTGAAAACTTAAAATAAATAAAAAAACAAATAAAAGAAATAAATCCCTAGTATCCAGCTATTGCTTGACTCTTAATGAATGCTTGTCGATCCCTTGGTTCATTTACATTAGGAATTAGTTCAGTATTTTGAAGTCTTTGCTCACCTAGTTTTATTAGTATTTGTGTCCATCCTTTTGCACACTAAATTCTAAGCTCTCTAATATACTGTAGTAATTCTATTGTAAAACATTGGAGACTCAGAAAGAGATTTTTGGTTGGGTACAGTGATTAACTGCTTTAAAGAAGTAATAGCTCAGATAACTAATGAACACTAATGTTTCCAAAAGAGATATCATTTTCTAATTATAAAACAATCATCCTGTAGCACTTTTTGTTCACAGAATCACAGTGTAGGATCCCCTATGCGTTATTCCCCCAACCTGTACCTGGGTTGCTGGGTTGGAGCCAGAAAGAGTGGTAGCTAATGTTCAGGTTTTAGCGCTACATTTACATATCTGGCATCTTCTTATCCTTGTCTTCTTATGGGATCCGGGCATCTATCACCTTTTGAGGCAGTCTGTTCCACTTTTGGACAGCTCTAATTGTTAAGAAGATTTTTTTACGATAAGACGTATAAATCTTTTCTTTGCAACTTCCCCATTGCTCCTAGTCTGGTTCCCTGGGGCAAAGGTGAAAAAGATCTAATTCTGTTTCTATATAACAGACCTTTTGAATACTTTAATACTTTGGAATACTTCAAAACCATTATCTTGTCCCTTACTGTCACTTCCCCCACCCAGTCTTCTCCACATTAACTATCCCAAGTTCCTTTAATTGATCCTCTTGTGGCTTGTACTTGAGGTCCTTCATTATCCTGCTTTCCTTCTTGGACATGCTCCAGCTGATCAGCATTGGGATTTTTTTATTGTTTCTTTTGACTAAATTTAAAATTATATCCATTAAAGCTGACTTTCTCCGAAGTCATTTCCCATGTGGAATAGAGACCCAACAGAGAGAGCCTTGCTTACTTTAAATCCAGCTGCAAGACCCCAGTCATCTAGAGAACTACAATAAAAGAAGCTTTCATTCCTTTCTAAGGAATGATTGAATGTGGCTCCCACAGGCAGAATGAGTATGGAACACATACGACTATATGCATGTGTTTGGGTCATTTTCCCTTTCTCAGAACTGAACTCTGTTATCCAGACTTAAATTGGAAGAAGGAAATAAATGGAGCCTCTCCCTGAACTCTAATCTTCCTTAGTTACTCACGCCCCGGAGAACACTGCACTGCTTTTCAGAAGATAATAATTAAGCCCAAAATGAGGTTCGGCAAGCTTCCCTTATCTTAAATTAGGATAAGATTAAGGTCTGGGCTTCTGTTTGTGTTAGGTTTGGGGAAATAATGAATGTCTACTTGCAGGTTTCATAAGCACATGAGCATATTTTTTTTCTTGTTGAATTTGTAGTTTTCACTGGCCACTCAACCTGTCTGTGCTTTGTTGTTAAAGGTACTAACCAGGGAGAAAGGAAATCTTGTCAGGTTTATGTATTTTCAGTGGGATTGCTGGGTTGATTTTTTTACAGTTTGTGATTTTGAACTCTAAAACTACAATTCATACATGAAAGAATTAGCACGAAGCATTTAAAAAAATCATTCTTTTTTTTAAATGCCAAAGTGACGGAAAATATACTGGTCTATTTGCAAGTTGCTATGTGCAGCAGTTATGTGAAATTTGTGCTGTGTAATGGATTATGGAAAATAGCTTTGAACAGACTAAATACCCATTTCATTTTATCAAACCATGTTTTAACAAATCCAATAATTATGCAACTTCCACATTTTTTTTAAACTTTCCCAAAGTATGGTAAACAAGCATGAGGTTTTCCTCATTTTCACACACACAAAAAAATGGACTTATGGGCTAAGGGTGATTTATGTACTGAAGTAATTTAAATTCCATACTTTCAAAGCCACAATGCATACCTTACGTGCCTGTAATTATGCTCCTCAGGGTGTGCAAGCCCAAAAGGTGGCCAAGTCAGACACAGAAAGAGAAAGGAGATTGATGATATGGTATTTTGCTAATACAATGCAAAAGGCACCAACAGATTACGAAGCTTCTACTGGCCTATTCTACTAACATTGTCTAAATTGTGTATTCAGCCTTACTTTCGCACTGATCTCTCACTTACAGCAAATGCCTTTATTATAAAGAATGAACAAATCTCAAAGAAAAAAATGAATATGAGAAAACAAAACAATATTTTCAAATCTTCTTAGAGTTCCTGGCTAAAGAATTGTAAGGGAGTTATTTTTCTGACCTTTTTATTTATTAGAAATATGCTGTTATTTATCAGATGGTCTCTTTTGTTATCAATATGTGTTACTATTACAAGTGGAAAAGGAAGAAAAATAGCTTGAGAAAGACAAGTAGTTATTTTAACCAAGGTAGTGCACTAATGTACCGTGGTAGCAGGTTATGCAAAAAGAAATGAATGTTTTAACATAGTCCCTTTAGTTTAAAAAGTGACTGATTTTAAAGTTGCAATCACTGTATCCTATTGATTCCAAATCAGAGATGTTATAGTAATGCTTGGGCTTCCCACATGTTGCTAGGCATTCTCATATTCTAAAGTGTTGGGGTGACCTTTAGGCAGGCTGGCATAGCTCTAAGAAATACAATTAGACTAGGTAAATAAATTTCTATTAAATCATTCCATAATAAATTGAGGCATTATGATAGTGCCACCATATTTACATGGTCAACCAGTTTGGATCGGCTACACGTTTTGCTATTGAACGTCTTTTTAAAATTTGTTTTCTTTTTAATGTTTTCTGATGAAGCTCTTTAACGACATTCTCCCTTCTAAATAAATACATTTATTTCAGTAATGCAAAGGTGCAGACTTGTACTTCTGTTTATTTAAAGGGAGAAAGAGTCATCACCATTCTCCAAGATTCAAGTTTTCATGACGAGTTTTGTCTTTCATAATAAGGTATCAAAAATCAAAGAGGTTTTCATGTGGCACTGGTATTTCTATTCTCCATGGTTGACCATTTCAAATCAAGATTTCTATGGAACTATTCTGAGTACTTGAGAGAGAAAATGGGAAACCAGCCTATAAAGCATTGCTTGAGATATCTGAAGACATATGAAGAAAGATAGTACCTGAAAGGGATACTGTAGAAGAGATTCCTGCATTGAGAGAGATTAGACAAGATGACCTATAAGTTTCTTTACAACTTCCAGAGTCTATGATTCCATGAGGAAATTAACAGTTTACTGTTAGGTTCTTCTAATCCATTTTCATTTGAACTCCTCTGAGAGTAAAGAAAATATACATGGTCTTTTCTGAATCTGGTTATTAGACCAGGGATATTAACTGATGATAAATAAGGGTCTCCCTTTGTCAGATTTTTTTAGTAGATCCCTTTATGATCAGGTGTCTTTCCCTCTCCTCCCACTGAATACATTAAAGCAAGCAAAAATGGACATTTTAGGAGCAGAGGAGAGCCAAAGTAATTCTAATGATAGAGTAAAATGAAGGATCATATTTGTTCACTTGTCCTGTAATGAACAGACATTTTAAAATTGTCTTGTGTCCTTTATTTTTGTTAATTCCTAGTTTAGTCTTTTCCTTCTTCCCTTTCTCCCTCCCTCCCTTCCTCTCTCTTTTTCTTTCTCTCTTCCTTTTTCTTTTTCTTTTTCTCTCTCTCTCTGGTTTGTTTCTTCCTTATAAAGAATCCATGATTTCCATGTGACTTGGATCAATGATTGGTAGATGTGGGCAATATTTTGTGTGTTAGATGGCATGAGAAGGCAACTGGTACAAGGGCTTCAACATAAATAGCTAAATGGGAAATATATTGAGAAATTAAAATGATGAAATTAGAAAAGTCAGCAATGAAATTTTTAAAACTTAGAAATAAGGAGATTCACAATCCATGGTTAAACTATGGAAATCATTAAATGACCGAAAAGCAAGTTATGTATCATTACTTTGAAACATAATTAATAATAAAGAAAAAAGCAAAAAAATTCAAAAACCTATATTTCCTTGTTATTCATATTTTATAAAATTTATTATCCCTAATAGTAAAATTTCCCTATAACCATGGTAGAATTTTTAAAAATATAGTAATTCTTGGGTTACCAATGAATCTTTTTACTGAGGAAAAAAATCAAATGATTTTTTTGACAGCTAAATAAAGAAGAGAATTGGTGAGTTCCCTTTTCCCAGTGTTGTTGAAATTCCCCAAAGTCCTTAAGGTAGAATTTTCTGAATTTTCTCAGAAACTAAGATTAAGAATAATTATTCAAGGCTAATATTAAAAATTATTAATTAAACCAATAGAATTGTGTTAGATGAGCATTCACATATAAAATAGTACTTACCTTAGAGAAGCTTACATGAATATAAAAAAACCCTTTACTTACAAAACAAGCTATCATCTTTTTAACTCCTTCCCCAGAAAGCTGTACTGCATTTTTTACATTTTTATTTAATTTTTCTCAATTACATGCAAACAAAATTTTAACATTCATTTTTTTTTAAAAATTGAGTTCTAAATTCTCTCCCCGCCAGTCTCAATAATAAAACAAGTAATTTGATATAGATTATACATGAGCAGTCATTCAAAACATTTTCATATTAGCCATTTTGCAAAAGAAAATATGGACAAAAACTTCCCCAAAACAATAGAGTAAAAATAGTATGCTTCAATTTGCATGCAGACTCCATCACTTCTTTCTCTGAAAGTGGATAGCGTTTTTCATAAGTCCTTTGAATTGTCTTAGATCGTTGTGTTTCTGAGAATGACTAAATCATTCACAATTAATCATTGTATAATATTGCTGTTACTCTTTGCAATGCTCTCCTGATTCTATTCCTTTCACTTTGCATCAGTTCATGTCTTTCCAGGTTTTTCTGAGAGCATCCTGCTCATCATTTCTTATAGCACAATAGTGTTCCATCCCAATCATATACTACAGCTTATCAGCCAGGCCCCAAAGATGAGCACCTCTCAATTTCCAGTTCTTTGCCACTAAAAAGAGCTGCTATAAATATTTTTGTGCATATAGGTCCTTTTATTTTAAAAAAAATCTCTTTGGAATAAAGAGCTAGAAGTGATATTACTAGGTCAGAGGGTATGCATAATTTTATACCTCTCTGGGCATAGTTCCAAATTGTTCTCCAGAATGGTTGGATTAGTTCACAACTCCAGTAGTAGGACATTAGTGTACCATTTTTGCCCCATATCCTCCCCCCTCTTCATTTGTCAGATATGTTAGACAATCTGATAGGTATCAAATAGTACCTCAGGCTTGTTTTGATTTTCATTTCTTTAATCAATAGTGATTTAGAGCATTTTTTCATATAACTATAGATAGCTTTTATTTCTTCTTCTGAAAAGTGCCTGTTCATACCATTTGACCATCTCTCAATTGAGAAATGACTCATATTCTTATAAATTTGATTCAGTTCTCTATATATTTGAGAAACGAGGCATTTATCAGAGAAAGTTGCTGTAACAATTTTTTTGCTGTTTCTTATTTTCTCTATTTTACATCTCATAATGCTTACAATCTCTTGTTTGGTGACAAAATCTTCCCTTATCCTTAAATCTGACAGGTACAATGTTCCATGCTCCCTTAATTTGCTTATGATATCACCCTTTATGTCTGAATCATGTGTCCATTTTGACCGCATATTGATATATGGTGTGAAACATTGGTCTATGCCTATTTTCTTCCAACCTGCGGAATCTCCACTTTTCTTGAAAACTTTTGTCAAATATTGATTTCTTGTCCTCAAATCTTGGATATTTAGGTTTCTCAAACACTAGATTATTATAGTCATCTACCACTATGTCCTGTATATCTAATCTCCACTGATCTACCATTCTATTTCTTAGCCAGTACCAAATTGTTTTGATGATTACTACTTTGTAAAACAGTTTGAGAGCTTGTACTGATAAGCCAACTTTCTTTACATTTCTTCCCCATTATTCCTTTTATATGCTTGACCTTTTGTCCTTCCAGCTAAATTTTGTTATTATTTATAGTCCTATAAAATAATATTTTTTGTAATTTTATTGGTGCGGAGCTCCAATAACTGAATAAGTTAATTTAGGTAGAATTGTCCTTTTCATTACATTGGTTCAGCCTACCCATGAGCAATTAATATCTCTCCAGTTCTTTAGATCTGCCATTGTGTGAAAAGTGCTTTGTAATTATGTTCATATGGTCCCTGAATTTGTCTTGGCAGATAGATGCCCAAATATTTTATATTATCTGCAATTATTTAAATGGAACTTTCCTTTCTTCCTGCTGGACCTTGTTGGTAACATGTGGACCTGCTAATGATTTATGTGAGTTTTAGTTGTTTCTCTAAGATTCTCTGTGTCTGCCAAGAGTGATAGTCTTGTTTCTTCTTTGATTATTCTAATTCCTTCAATTTCTTCTTCTTGTCTTATTTTTATAGTTACCATTTTTGTACAATATCGACTAATATTAGGGATAAAGGGCATGCTTGTTTTTCCTCTGATCTTTTCACTTTGTTTTCTATATTGGCAATAAAATAAATATCATCAATGCATTGACTAAAATACATTTTAAAATGGTAATAATAAGATATCGGTAGATTAGTAGGTAGTCATAAGGCATCCTATCTTCTTCGTTGTTTCTAGTCACTCACAACAAAGTCAAGTGCAAGTCATGTCATCATTTCTCTGATGGCATGGTCTTCTTTGGTAATGAAGGACAAACACAACAAGAAGTCAAACTGCCAAACAATTGGTTATAAAAGTGAAAGATATAGTCAGTTTCTTAATGGTTGATGCTAGCAAACTAAATTCATAAATTTTGATGATGGAATTGACTGGTACGTGTTCCAATATGCACTAGTATACTCATGTAAATCTCATATACAAATTTAGGAAAGGCTTATAAATCCATGCTACTTCCTGACACATCTGTGAAACATGAAGAAAAAAATTATATTATTTAGCCAATGGACAAGCTGAGGCAGCAGGGTTGTTGACTGTCTAATGATGACTTCCTGACAAATTCAAAAGAAGATTCCAGGACTTTCATTTCCAATTCTGTTCTAAGCATTATGAGTTTAGGGCCTGTGACTTCTCACCTTCTCCCCCACCCCCAAACCCTCCCCCACCCTACCATCACCATTCAACTAGTAAATACCATTTAATTCTGGCAAAGAAAGGGCTAGATATTTTCCCCTTAGAATCACATTAGAAATGTGTTCACATTTTATAGTACTCTCAAATGACTTTTTCAACTAAAAGGAAACAACCCCCCAATCATGTATAATGGATATTCAACAATAAATAAATGCTTCAAAAAGGGAACAATATTATACGAAGGAATGTATATTGGTGTTCATTCATTTTAAGTATCTCTTTAATTGCACATTTTTTTGGTTGTTGCTAAAAAGACTTCCTTATTAAAAACCAAACTAACAAGCGAGCCAAGATGGCTTGGTGCCTTTAATCGATCTCTCCAGCACCCTGCCAGATCACTGTGTTTCTATTGATTAAAGTTTGTCTTTGTCTTTGCTTTCATTTGATTTTAATTTTGACTGACCTAAGTGCTGAAACAGACTGACACGTAAGTTGCCAAGAGAAAGTTAATCATGTCACCATCATCAAATAGTCTTGTTGAACATTCTGTGATTTGTTCTATGAAATCTTGCTCCAATGATTCTCAACTGTCGGCCTTAATGCATCAGTAAATGCAATAAGTAAAACCCAGATCTCAATAACTAAAGAGAAAGAACTAGACATCTTGAAAAGAACGAACTTTCCTTCTGAAACCATGATTGGTGATTGCTTCACTCAGGACTAACTTTCAGAATGGTTTGAGTGGTATTGTTTGTGGTAACTATTGTTGGGAATCAGGAGAAGAGCCAGGCACTTGGTTTTATTGAATTGATCCATCATTTCCCCTAAACATATACATCTATTTAAGTGAATTTTATGCCCTTGATTTCACAAATTTTGTGACCATCAAAGGGAAAAAAAAACAACCAAAAAAAAGATAAGTGGTTAATGCTCTTTCAGGTTACAGACCATCTGACAAGCCATATAGTATGGCTACTCATTCTCATTGTCCTGTTATGAACTTCTTGCTGCGGATGCTTTCTTCCATAAATATTCATAAATATTTTTCTTATTCACACCTGGTTGTGATTCATTTGTTCTCCCTCCCCTGGAATATGATTTCTCTGGAATGATGCTTCTGATTTCTGCTGTTACTAAGTTAATTAATTGAAGAGCACCTAGTGAAGGATGACTTCCATTCTTTTCATGATGAATCTGTTTTTAGCAGTGACCTCAACAAAGGAATTGAAATCCAGCATTAAACTTTAGAATAAAGTGAGAAATCACTATTGATTCCTCAACTCTGACCAACAGCAAGGTAAAAACTGGAAAGCCAGAACTACTAGGGATGGTCATCAGTCAATTCCTACTACCATTGGTATCTTGATGGATAGCATTCCATGTCCCTGATTATTATCTCATTTTGCCACAACCAGCATGTCTGCTGACTTGGGACTTTGAAGATCAGATACTTGTATCCTAAATGTTAGACTTCATAATTCAGTTTCTCAGAGATTGCAAAATTAAGAACGAAAACAGTATCCAAACAATGTGCTTATTTTCTTTTTCTAGGTCATCATCAATTATAAAAAGTTCAAGTCTCATACATGTATGGCAGTGTTTAAGACCATGAAAGAACAAACTAACAGATCCCTTGGGTCCCTATGCTTTACAAGTCTGCACTCTAAGGCAGGATGCAAGAATTACAGATATTGTATTATAGTGACGGAACACATTGGACTACAGATTTAAACTTCAGCTTTACCACTTACTTAGTTAGATGATGGGGCAATACAATTCAATCCAGTAAACATTCATGAAGTGTCTACTATGTGCAAGACACTGGGCTAAGCTCTGGGAATATGATGACACGTGAAACAATTTCTGCCCTCAACAAGCTTATGTTCTATTGGGACTGGGGAGATATATTGTGTGCCAAGATAAATTATGACAAAATATTAACGAAGTAAATAACGACAAGTGCATGGTGTTAGTATATAGAAGGGTAAATTGGATAGATGGTTGGTAGGCATTGGAGCTAAAAAGACTTGAGTTCAAGTCTCACCTTTGCTCATACTTGTTATTACCCTGGACCAATCACGTAACCTTTGTATTGCTCAAGGTAAGGTGCTTAACTACCTTGATAAAGAGAGTTTCCTCATCTGGGATTTCCC
Source organism: Bettongia penicillata ogilbyi (assembly GCA_023548195.1). Taxonomy (NCBI): domain Eukaryota; kingdom Metazoa; phylum Chordata; class Mammalia; order Diprotodontia; family Potoroidae; genus Bettongia; species Bettongia penicillata. The sequence continues at coordinate 1,386,655 of JAJHZJ010000401.1, read as the reverse complement.
TGTACAGAAGAAATCCCAGATCCAATTCCTATCTTTCTGTAAATTTCTTTTGTGGAAAGGGATGTGAAAAACAGGGGAGACTAGGAAAGGTCATCAATAACAATGATAACAGCAATGATAAATAATTATTTTGTGCTTTAAATTTACAGAGTACTTTACATATATTGACTAATTTTATCCTCACAACAATCCAGTAAAGTAAGGGTTATTTTTAACCATTTTACAACTCAGAATACATAGAGTAAGTAAGAATGAGTGATTTGGCAAGGTTGTACAGTTAGTAAGCATTTGGGGAAGGATTCAAATTTCCTTTACTTCACCTGAAGGGAGCCAAGATTCTCAACAGGATTCTCTGTCCTCTGGGATTAATGTCATCATTTGTAAAGTGAGCAGTTATACTAGATGATGTCCAGTGTTGTTTCTGGCCCTGAATCCTATGATCTTCTGCAACAGAAATAAGGAATAAGCATGTGGAAGTTTCACTTTTGGGCAATATTTTCTGTCATCCTTTTGTTTGGTTTGGGGCAAGTAATTTAATCATTCTTTAATTTTATTCCTTCATCAATAAAATAAAGCTAGATTTTTCAACAGGTCACTCTTATAGAAAATAGGTGTTGTGGAAACGAAATAAAAGTCAATATTTAAAATAGTTATGTTTCACAAATTAATGTATTTCAACTAGAATGAGTCCATGAAAGTGTTTATTCTTTCTTTTGTAAAGAAAATTATATGTAAAGCTGTATAGATTAGGTGCAGAGAAAAAAGCAAAAATATTTTTTCCATATCACAGTAATTAATACTTTTCCTCTTGTTGGAATTTCTTATTTTTAAACATGAATATCCCAATTGAAGATTTTTATATTGTGCAAGGGAATGAGGCGCATACAAGAGCTGCAGAAATGAGTATACTTTTAACTCATAAAATAGGTGTTTTAGCAAGTATAATATGAACTACATCTAAACTTTTAAAGGAAATTATACTAATAGGAACAAATATTTATGCAAAATTAGGATTTGAAAACTGTTCAAGACTAATTATTCTTTATAGCAAACAAGAGTTAAGACTTTTCAAATAAAAACATTTAAGATGCCTTTTCCCATTTGAGAATTTGTATCTCTGAATTAATTAGATTTTATATGATATACATGAAATTGCATCTTCTGATTGTATCCCCAAAGAAATGAAGAGCAGAAATATTAATTGGCATTAAGAGTATTTAAGTTCTAAATACATGATGATTATCAGCCATGATTCTCTTTGAGAGGAAATATGGTAAGGCCTTGGAGTCATGAGACTTAGCTTTTGGTTCTGCATCTGTCATGAACTTATGTGAATTAGGGCAAATCACTTCTATTTGGTCTCAATTTCCAACTGAAATTGTTGTTACACTGCAAAGAGCATCTTAGGCTATCTATTGGCTCCACCATTATGTAGTGGTGCTGCCAATTATGAAATATTGCTTCCATTTCATTGCCTAAAGTCAGATTGAATGAGTTCTGTCAGAAGAGCCCTTGTCACTGCCTATTATTTGACTAAATGGAAAAATCACAGATCCTTCCTATTCTCCTTAATGCATATCAAACTTAATATTCTTCCTACAGAAATGTATTCAATATATGACAAAGTAAAAAGAGCTTTGTATACTTCAAAAAAATGTTTTCATCTCTTGGAGAGCTGAGAAAAGTCTAGGGCATAGCTCACTTTTAAAATCCTAGAAATCATCTGTTCCACAGAAAGATAACTTACTTCAATAGAAACAGTGTAGCATAGTAGATAGAGTTCTGGTTTTGGACTGGAAAATTTGTATTCAAATCACATCTGGGACATGTACTAGCTGTGTGGTCCTGGGCAAATACCTTATTGTATTGGCAATTACATTAACACACAGGATGGGCTGCTAGCACAAGTTCTTTGATCTGCTTTTTTAAAGGAAAGGCAGTTTTGAAGGAGTCAACAATTTCACTTTAATTACAGAAAAATAGAAAGAAGTGAGTATAGAAAATATAAACAGAGGAATTAGTACAGAGATTCAACAGATTCAACAGGCAGGGCTCCAACTGTCTGAACAAAGTAATACAACACATACATATTCCCCCAGACCAGTAGAGAACCAACATCTGAGTAGTTGGGGGGCTATCAACAAAGGGCTACTCAGAGTCCCACCCAAGCAATCAAAAGGTCCTTGTCATGAGCTAACCCCCAGAGCAAAATGCTAACCTTCCAGAATATATAACAAAGACTTGGCCCCTGATTGGCTCTGAGCCAGTAGGCACAAAACCTACAGCTATAAATTATCAGGGTTCAAAGGAGATCAATCCTTTAGATGTTCACAATTTAGCCTGAGCCTGGGAAACTGAACTCCCAGAGGAAAAACAGCAAAAAATTCTACTTTACTTATGCTTATACTCATCAAAAATGGATAATGATATTTATAATAATTCCCTCATAGGATTAGCTAGGAAACAAAGAGGATAGAGCACTGGACCTGAAATCAGGAAGACTTCAGTTAAAATCCTACCTCAGACACTACTTAGCTATGGGACCCTGGTGAAATCACTTAATTTCTATCTAACTCACTTTCCTCAATTGTAAAATGGGGATAATAAAAATATCTGACAGAATCATGAGAATCAAATGTTTGTGAAGTGCTTTTGAAGTGCTATGTAATAGCTAGTATATAAGTGCCAGTTATTATTGTTGATGTTGATATGAAGATAAAATAGCATAATGTACATAAGGTAAACCTCAAATCTCAAGCTTAATGCTAGTTATTATTCGATATCTTCTGATTATAGAATTGCATTGATATGGGCATTCTTTCTCCAAAAACAAATCATGACCTCTTCACAACATTGTAGACATTTTGTTTAGCTGTTGTAGGCAAAGTTGTTACTTGGAATACTATTGTGCTATAAGAAATGATGAGACGTCAGATTTCAGAAAAACCTCGGTAGACTTACATGAACTGATCCAAAGTGAAGTCAGCAGAACCTGGAGAAAACGTACACAGTAGTAGCAACATTGACCAATGATCAACTCTGAATAATTTAGCTATTCTCAGTATTACAATGATGCAAGGCAATTCCAAAGGACTTATGATGGAAAATGCTATCCACCTCTAGAGAAAGAACTGATAGAATCAATACAAATCAAAACATATTTTTTCCTTTTACTTTTTCATGTTTTTGTTTCCTTATGGTCTGTTTTTTCTTTCACAGAATGATTAGCATGGATATATATTTTACATGATTGTACATTTATAACCTCTTATATTACTTGCCATCTTAGGGAGATGGGGGAGGGAGAGAGGGAGAAAGGGAGACAATTTGGAACTTAATTTTTTCAAATGAATGTTAAAAATTAGATGTAATAAAAAAATAAATACTGTTAAATAAAGAAAATATCAGGTGACTGTCACTTAAAGTCTATGATGATTGCCTAAAAAAGTGGCAATGTATATGTCCTGCCCCTGGTCACACAACTAATATGTTTCAGAGCCTGGACTTGAACTCAGGTACTCCCGCATCCAAGTGGCCCTCTGTCAACCATGTTATATGACCTTTCAACTTATACTTTGCCAATAATTTTTCATTTAATTTACATAAGTTTCAGAGAACGTGCAGATTTACATTAGTAGAGGTAGTTCCTAATCCAAGAGTTTTTACTTCATTAAAATCATAGGTCCAGACCCTATCCCATATTTTCTATTGTTATAGAACATTTCTAGAACCAACCATGTCAGATAAGAATAGTGGGAATGGGCAGCTTTGCTAAAAGCCTGTTTTGATGTGGGTAAGATCCTCTGGTTTCCCATTACATTAATACTAAATTAGTGTGTTCAAATTCATGCTTTTTGTTGTGTTAAAGGAATACTATTTCATTCCATTTTTTGTCTTATATTTTGTCACAAATTTTCCTCCTGCAACTATTAGAGAAAGCACGTGGTTCATCAAAAAAACACACACCAAAGATTAAAAGACAACACCAAAACAACTATTTATTACTTACATGGTGGCCAGGTTCACTGTGATAGATAACATCAGCTCTCTGACCTTAGCTTCATTTGTCCTTCCCTACTGGAAGTCTTTTTAGCTAGGAAAACAGTCAGTCAGTCAAAAATCATTTGTTAAATGCCTACTATCTGCTAGGCCTGGTCTAAACCCTGGGGATCCAAAGAAAGATGAAACATATTCACGGGGCTCACACTCTAATGGGGGAGACAAAGGAAAACACCTACACATAAGAAAAATTGTGAATAATCAATAAAAGGGGGGCATTAGAATTAAGGCAAATCAGGAACTTTGTGCTATATTGACAGTTTCTAAGAACCAGATTTATTTCCATGCTATGTGGAGAAAACTGAGTAACAATTCACAGAGGGGAAAGGTGACAACATTGAAGATATAAGCTTTTTTCATCAGATGAAAAGTGCCTTGACCTGGAAGGGATATTCCGGAATGCCAATTCATTCATTAATGAACAAATGTTTAGTGAACACATGTGCACTTGGAATTGTGGTGAATACGAAATAAGTTTAGGGCAAAGTCTTTCCATCCTCAAGATATATAGATATATCTATATATACATATATATATGCATATATAGGTATGTATAGGTATATATAGATATATAGATATAGATATAGATATCTCCATATATAATGGCTAGTATAGATGAAAAGACTAAAGATCTACTAAGTTCTAAGGATGGAAAAAAATTATTTTGGTATGAAGAAAAAACTGCTGTGAGGTGATGAGAGCTGAGAGGGACCATGAAACATGAGTAAGATTTAACCTGTGATGTAGAAGCCATATGTGGCCCTTTAGGTCCTCAAGTGTAGCCCTTTGAAAATCAAAGACCTAGAGGACCACATGTAGCCTTGAGGCATCAGGTTTTCCTTGACTTGCAATATATATTGAATTGCACTAGGACAGTGAAATATCTGCAAACTTCTAAGGACCTAGGTGTCAAATTGCCTCATATATCTACTGACTGATTCCTGGTAGTAGGACAGATATAAAAGTTATTCTGACTCTAATTTCCACTCAAATGAATTCCTATTGTCTTTTCTGTGACTTGATTGGTAGAGATCTCAAAATATGCGCTGTCTTGATCATGTTGTCCTGTAGATGAACCCCATAGATTAACCTGACCTGAAGTTACTACAGGAGCCTCCCTTGAAGCTCTTGTATGATTATATGCAGAGACACATTGATTATGTTAATATGCATCAATTGTCCACATTGATAAGTGTGATACTATCTGAAGACTACATTGGAAGAGATTCCTTGGAAAGAAATTATGAATTAAAGGTGTGACACATGAGATGAGGTTAACTGCAATTAGGTACTATAGGAACATAGTAGAACAAGATCTATAATTAGCATGTGGTCCCCATAAAAATAAATGATATTTTTAGATGAATCTTTTGTAAACTTCAGAACTAATATTCCTTTGTAGTTGTTTCTATTATTATTTAATTGATGGTGTTGTATTTTATCAGAAAAACATAAATTAAAACCATATTATTTCAAATATGGATTTCATGATGTTATCAATTGCTTCATTACCAGTTTTTTCATCATTTTTCTCAAATTAGCAAATCTGAAAACCACTTATTATTCATCAGGTGTATGAGTGTGCCTCTCCAGCCTGGGACACCATTCATCTATAAAAAGCATCTAGGGGAATAGGTCTAGGATTTATCTATACATTAATTTTTTTGTTATTTTGTTTCCTATGCTACAAAGCAAAATATGTTTATGTGACATAAACCATTTAACTGTAGCTAATTCTAGAATTGGACATTATTTTAGAAATCTAGATGGTATATGGTTTAATTATGTATATACTGGCATGGACTAGAAGGTCTTTTAATTGCATTCTTACATATTCTCATACGCTTTCATTAAAAATATACTATGGAGAAAGAAATTCTGAGAATTATGTGAAACTAAATAATTTCTTATATTATCACCAGTAATCAAATAACTTCTGCTCTCCTTTTATGACATTAAAAGAAAAATCAAATGAAGTCCATTTGGGGTGTGTGTGTGTGTGTGTGAGAGAGAGAGAGAGAGAGAGAGAGAGAGGAGAGAGAGAGAGAGAGAGAGAGAGAGAGAGAGAGAGGAGAGAGAGACAGAGAGAGAGAGAGAGAGAGACAGAGAGAGAGAGAGAGAGAGAGAAGTAGCTACTTTTATCAACCCACCCTCTTCTTTTGGTGAGCTTTATTTTTTTTCTTTTTATTAACACATAATAAGGAAACAGACACCTCTCACCTATTTTATAAAGAGAAATCAATTCTCTTGCAGTTGCCTGTCGTGTTGGCTACAAAAAAATTATTTAATTCATTGTTGAATTAAAAACAAAAATTTTCAAATCAAAATTTTGAGGGTTTTTTTCTCTCATATTACCTAAGGAAAGTAGGATATTTTAAAATTTTTGTTGTATCTTGGCCCTCATGTAGGCACCACAACAGATTCAGAGATGCACAGAATGAATCCATTTTCTCAGCAAGACAAGAGACTTTTTGCCCCTGGTAAAGACTCAGTGCATGAGTCTGTCATAGGAAAGATGCAAATTAATTACTCTCAACATCTTTGTGTTTTACAGTTTACAATTAGACAGACAGGCATCCCCCTAAATCAGAGTCCTTCCCTCCCAACTCAGAATCCTGGACACTTCATAAAGAAAAAGCTTGCTGCCACCCGCAAGGAACTCGAACTATCTGATTTTTTTTTTTTTTATTTGCTGCTGCCATTAGATTGAAATGATTTTTCTTCAGTTTGCTCAAAGCCAGATTTAAAGTCAGGTCCCAGAGGTAGCAGGAAAGTCGATCCCCTAAGCTACTCAGTCATTGTTTGCTTTTTTTACATGTAATATCCTATTTCTAAGCCAGAGTATAATTTAAAATACAAAACACACTCTACATAAATATGTCCTTTGGAAATTTTGCTATCTAACATTTAATAGATGTTAACTAAGTGTTCCCACATCATGTTTGTTAGGGAGAACAAGAGAAATACTAAATATGCTTTGAAAATGAGAAATATTTCCCTAATAGCCTTTTCCTTTTTGAATGTTACATATTCTTCCTCCCTATTTAAAAATCTCTTTTATGCTATTACTATTATTACTACTTAAAGTCTAATTTTTAATGATAACATCCCTAAATTTCTCATTTGTAATGCAACTAAATATACCAAAATTAATTGTGAACATTTTGCATACAATACTACCTGGTCATCCATTCAAAAAGCCCACCTTTCCAAGACAGAGCCTGGCTGCTGTAGAGCCAGGCACAGCAAAGGGTTACTTTCACCCAGCCATCGCGAGTGCGAGCAACAGGAATCCACTGGCTTTAATTTGTCCATGTCTTTCATTTGATACTACCAGTATTAATAGCTTTGCAAGGAAATTCTGCAGTCATTAATCATAATAATTAATCAGATCCAATTATATTGCATATAAATGCGAACAAATTGCTGAAAAAATAATGATCTATCACCAACGTGTCACAAGGAAAAAGAGACTAAAATAGTAATTAGAAGCAGGGATTTAGTTGTGTACAAGTGCCCTGCAACTGATTTTAACAGTATGATGATCTGATGATGTAATTAGGAGAAAGTCTAGCAGGCTTTTTCAGCAGACTGTCTAATGACTGTGCAACTGGAGGAGAGAAGGAGTACTTTCATCAGCAATCATTTTTATACTGGCTCCCGAACTTCATGTCAGTGGATGAAATAGATTGAGTGGACGTGTGGTATTAGTGTTTTAACAGTGGGACTTAAAGTGTGCCTGCTTGTCCTTTCAGGGCCTTCAGTCTTTATTTTAAAGGTATTACTGTTTGATAGCAAGACCGTTCAAGTCAGAGACCAAGAGCCATTTGTTTTTACCTTCATAATTATAAAAATGTCTGCTTGCAATTAAAAATGAAATGTTTCAGACATAGGATGTTAAAGTAGATGATACCCTGCAGGTAACATCAATGGTAGTTATTTTCATCAAATTTCTCCTTTTCCTTGAATTGAAAAGTCTTTATAGAATGGAATCACTCTGTTTTCCCTTTCTTTCATCCCTCCCTAGAGATGCAGCAGATTTTTATCTGAAATCATCTTTTAATATGACATGCGTTTTCCTTAAGAAAACACCTAAACCTAACCAAAGTAAAATGTTGAGTGAAAAGTTAATCTCTCAAATAGTTTCAATGTACATTTTCTTCCCCTCCCCCTAATTTTCTATCTTTATTCCGTCTCTCACGTTCAAATTCTCAGACTACCTTTTCCAATTAAAGCTTGTGTTATATACACTGAGAATTAGCGCCCATTTTCATGTGCTGGACAGATATGTATTTTAAACCTTTCCAAATGTTTTACTGCTGGTCCAATGGATTACACAGGAAATAGTTAACCGAAGATTGATGAGCAGGTTTATGATAGGTTTACTACTTGAAAATAAATGTTAGATTCATCATAGTTTTCAATACTAAGCACTGCACTTTGCTGTCTTTGATCTCAGTGTTGTGACTACTACAAAGAAATAAAACCTTATCTTACCTTTTCCAGCATCTACTGCAGAAGACCTCAATAATGCATAAGAACATCTGGAAGTACGGTAATTTCAGCTATCAGAGATAAGAATTGACACAGAACAGGTAAACCCTACAAAGTCATCATGTTGAAATGAACTGATTAAGGTTTGGTAACATAAAACATCATGTATAGTGTTTTCATGCTTGCTACTTCTTGCTAGTTTATATTTTTTTTAAAAAAAGGGATGCCAATTATATATATTTAATAGGTTGATTAGCTGGTAGCATTATTATATTTTACATAAAGAGACAGAAATGACTGCAGATCTATCGCTACGTACACCTATTTAGAGTTAACTATGAGTTCATAGAAAATACATGGGCATAGTAAACAGGGTTTTGAAATGACAATTTTTTACTGGTTGCAAGTGCTAATTGCTAGTTTCTCAAGGGTATAGAATTAATCACCTGCTAGATTTACAGTCTCTAGGTTGAGACCTGAGGGTGGAGGCAATAAGAAAAGCTCTTGAGGGACATATCATATGGTGAGTCTAAATATCAGTCTCTATGCATATGTAAATTGGCAACAAAATTTTTTCAAAGCTCAAGTATGCTAATTTCAAACAGGCAAGACTAAAGCTAGCTTTTAGCAGCTGTTTAACGTCTGCCTGTGGGTGGTAGAGAGAGCTTAAAATACAAGCAAACAGTGGTGCATAAGTAATTAAGCAACATTTTGCTGGGCATAAATAATTCTGTTTATATTGCTCTTTTGAAGAGTATAGAATACAAAATAACAGACCAAGTGAACTTTTGGTCACCAGAGGTTAACTGTTTTTCCTTCTTACCTTTTCTCTAGTTTCCAATTTTAAGGAAAAAAATAATGAAGTCTGTCTTACTATTTTTTATAACGGGTGAGGGGGAGAAATGGAATTTCTTATTAGAGAAAAAAAGTAACTCTAAGAATAACTATTTCTACTGTTATGACTTTGTGGGGGGTATGTTCCTCTAATAATTTACTTTGGGGTAGTGGAAGTAGGCTAGTTATAGGAGGGCATCACTCTCTCCCTCTTTTTTAAGTGTTGTGGCTTTCAGGATTAGACAATATTGTTTTCCTTTTTTGTCCTTTTATTAAAATGGAAAACTTGCCATTCAACTAAAGTGGATTCAAGGTTATTAGGATATCTGCAGTTCATAAAACAAAATGGCCTGAATGTTGTGATTCTTACCTAAATTATTACATACATTAAAATAATAATTAAGAAAGTAGTTATTAGTGCTGCATCATAAAATGAGAATTGCTTATATGGGTGAACTATGGACAAGGTAGTCACTTCATTTTGACAGTTTTTGCTAAACTAGAAGTGTTGGAAAGCTTAAGAAAAATTGATGTTAAAAAAGGGTCTTATTTGATTCTGTAAAAACCTTGAAATTGACCAGAAGAAGGATGAAAGATTTAACATGATTTGGAAATACCTAGTCTGGAAAAAAGGATTATAGATCCTAACTGTGAAAAGAGTCAGGGGTTTAAACTTTGTTTGCATTAAATATTCATGGTTTAAGGAGTTAATGGTAGAAGAAAATACTCAGTTGGGTATCCGAATTTATAAAGGGCTTTTTAGCAAATGAGGAAGCAGGAGAGGCAGGAGTAGCATTTTGTGCATAGACCTGATATTTCTCCCCAAGCCTTGAAATGGGATTTACCAAATTCTCTTTTATCTGTCTTAAAAATTCCTGGGAAATTAGCAAATGTTAAATTAAGAAAAAAAATCTTTTTTTTTCTCCCAAAATCTTCATTTCTCTATCTTGCAGTTAGGATTCTGGCCTGTTTCAAGGGATGAGTATCCACATAAACATGATAGGAGCGGAGGATTGGCATAGGGAACTTTAGTTTCTAATCTAGAGAGATTCATGGTCTATTTAGGGGAAAGACATTTAATCTTTTTGAGTCCTAATTTCTTCTTCTTTTGTATTATGGCCCATTAATATTGTCTCCCTATTTATCTCTCAGGGACTTGGTGAGGTTTAGTTAAATAGTGGGGGAGTGGAATGCTTTCCTCCTGGGATGTGTGCTTATTTTCTGTAGGCCACAGGGGTATCATATAAAATAGAACCAAAAGAGGTTTCCTAAGGTGAGGAATTAAGTCTTTTGCTTCTAATTCCTCAATTTTAATGAACATAATGTCCAGTTAGTGGCAAAACTGTAGGCATGGATAGCCTTTACATTCAAGATAATGTCATTCTGTCAACCAGGTTCACTGTTTTGGTGTAATCCTCAGCTCTTCATTCTTATTCACCCCACATATCCCATCCACTGCCAAATCTTCTTGGTGTGGCCTCCATAAAATCTCTCATATGTGTCCCCTTCTTTCCCCTTAGGTAGCCACAACCTCTGGCTCTGGTTACCTTTCTCCTAGACCAGGGCAATAACTTATAACTAGTTTCCCTGCTCAAGTCTCTCTCAACTTCAATTCATTCTCCAATCTGCTACCATGATGATTGTTTTGAATTATGGATCTGACAATGTCACCTCCATGTTCAGTAGCTCCCTATTACCTCCAGGATCTAATACAGCCATACACAACTTGCCTCTGCTCATTTTATAATCCAGATATTTGGCCAGTTTCATGTTTCTCATACAAAAAAATCCAACTCTTCATTCAATGTCTTTTTATTGTCTCTCCCTCAGCCTGAACTGCTGGTCCTCCTCACCTCCACTCTTGGTTTCCTTGACTTCAAGAATCAGTGTAAATCCCAGCTTGGAAAGGAGACGTTTCCTGGTTCCCCTGGAAGATCCTGGTGATTTCCCTTCTCTGATTCCCTTACATTTTCTGTCTCTCCATATATACACACACACACACACACACACATAATATATATTTTACATATATATGTACACACACACATACACATGCATGTATATACACACACAGATATAGATATAAAGTTGTTATTTTATACACCCACACCCATACATATCTATATATCTATATCTACAGATGTACATATATATACACATATATATGTGTAGATATAGATGTATAGTTATTATTGTTACTCTCTTGTTTACAGTCATGTCTGACTCTGTGACTCCATTGGGAGTTTTCTTGGCAAAGATACTGGAGTGATTTGCTCTTTCCTTCTCCAGCTTATTTTACAGATAAGGAAACTGAGGCAAAATAGTGCTGTGACTTGCCTAGAGTCACATAGCTAATGGTCTGACCTTAGATTTGAACTCACGATGATGAGTTTTCCTGATGCCAGGTCAAACACTATCAACCGTTCCACCTAGCTCCTGGTACATATTTTATATGTACTTCATTATTTACATGTTGTCTCTGCTGTTAGAATGTATGATCCTTCAGGATAGGAACTGCTTTTTACATTTGTTTCCCCAAAGTTTAGCAAAGTGCCTGGCATGTAATAAGCAATTAATGCTTGCTCACTTACCAATGGGTAATATCATAAAGAAGAACAAATTAAATACTTAAATTGATTACAATGAGTAGTATCCAGATGAGGAGTTCTCTTAGAGAACATTATGAATCTAATGAACTCAAAAGGCCCTACAATTCAGTTAAATTCTCCTACTTATTGCTACTTGTACTCCATCTGTCATCTCTATGCCTTTGCATTGCCTATCCCCCTGCTCCCTCCCAAGTTTAGAATGGACTCTATCCTGTCCTTTTCCTTTTGACTCCTTAGCTGTGACAGGTAGGTGCCCTTGGCCTAGGAGGATAAGGTTCAAAGCCTCGAAAGTCAGAATTTTTGAGAGCAACACTGGTGACCATGATAACCAAACTGTTTGTTATTTGCAGAATGCAGTAAAGCAAGATTTCACAAGGATGTATTTCCATCTAAAGGGGGAAATAGACATGCTCAAGGTTCAATTTATTCCTAATAAATAAAATTCAGAGAACTAAGCTTTTTCAGAGGCTCTTTCAAAGAATGATCAATTTACCCAGATATGGCTCCTCTCTCATCTGATTTTATTGATACCTTGGGCCAGCTCTAGCTTGAGCTTTTATACTTGTTCTTGCCTCTAAGAAATATAAAGTTATACCTAAGCACCAAATCAAAGCCTGTTCATGATGTATGTTGGGTTTCATTTTACCTAAACTCTGACTTTTTAGGGATATCTCACTTCCAACATTTAGTTGACCTAGATGTTGAGAAATGTGATTGCCTGGAATAATGGACAATGCATATGCAAATTTTACTGTGCACACACAAAAAAGAAAGCAAACAAAAAGCAACAAAACCCTAGACACACCCGTGCTCTTTATTAGCCTCTTGGAGTTTACTAGATGAAATGTGAAAAACCTTGGAGGTCACCTAATCTCACCTCCAAATTTTATAGAAAAAGAAAACAGAGACTAAAGAACTAAGATGACTTTTCCAGTCACACAGTTCTTAAGTAACAGAACTAAGGTTCCAAATCTAGTCCCTCTTCTCCCAATTCAGTTGTTTTTACAACGCCATGATGCACGTATTCGACTTATTGAAATAGATTATTTATTGGACAATTTTATATCTTTTAGATTACAAGGTTTTTGAAGACCAGTTTGTTTATTCTTGAATAAGTAATCTAAGCATTTATTATAGAGCATGATGCCCTGTAAATACTCAAAAAGACTTCTTGACTTAGTGGAGATGGTCTTATTTCTGGTCTTTTTTTTTTTCAGGTAAAAAAAAGTTTTATTTGGGAGTATAGTCCTCCCAGAATTTTTATTTCTCTTTAACTATGATTTGAATATATATAGTAAAAATGAACTGAACTCCTAGCAGGCAGCAACATGCAAATGAAACATCATCATTTGAACTAGAGTCTCCTTCAGTTCTGGACTCCTTCCCCTAACCCTTCCTCATCAATATCTTCCTTATTAGTTCTTTTTATTGATTTCAGAACATGCTACCTTTGAACAGTTTTAGATTTCAATATCGTAGCTTTTTTGATATATTACTTGGATTCTTAGTTAGATTCATGTAGCCAAAGTAAAAGGAGCCCCATGTGTAAAGATGGTCACATGTTAGGAGGGTTTGCTGTTGTGCGTCAGAATAGACATCTCTGGCCTTGTCTCCCTACCCGTGTCCAAGGATGCCTTTCCTTTCTGCTGGGAGGGGGAAACAGGAAGTTGGGATTGAGGTCATTCTGTTCTTCTCAGAGAGAGGGAACACTAGACTAGAATTATATCCATCTGTTCCCTTAAATATTGTTAGTTACGGTATACGAATGAACTCCATCTAATTTCTGATCACTTTGCCATGTTGGGGGGAAAGGGGGGGCTCAAGTTCTATATTCAGGACTTGACCCCTTCATCACTAAACACCAGTTCCACAATGAACACATATGATGATTAGTAAAGAAACCCATTTGTCTAAATCACAGCAAAACAGAAACTAGGAAGGTATAAAGAGGAGCTTATATACCACCAGACCATACAGAGAGAAGGAGCTTTTCTGTTGGGAATGGGATAATCCAACTCAACCAAGAGATGGTATCCTAGATTTCACCCAAGGGGAAATTCCCTCAAGTCTCTAGAGTAGCAAGCTGTTAATAGGGAGATGATGAAGACTGCCCATTTCTCTCACATCTTCTCTCCCAGACTCTTTTCCTTCAGCAACATACAGTGAGGTTGGCCTCTTCCATCTTCTTTCTCAAAGCTAGAAGCCAGGAGTCAGACACCTGAAGCAACTTGCTTGAACAAGACTTGAAGTTTGGTAAGGATCCACAGAGGTCTGAAATTTTCCTGTCTTTTGTCAGTTCTGCCCTGCCCACAGAGCAGGGCATTCATATCAACTAGCAAATAGAGAGTCCCATATCAAAGGCCTTTAGGACTGGGGTTACATAAGGAATTAATTCTATGTGCATAACTTCCCAAATTTTTCTTCAATTTTGATGTCTCATAGTTAAGAATCATTGGTTCTTATCTTTTCCAACATTTTGTAAATAAAGTTTTTTCTGCAAAGTCTTGTAATCTTATTTTACTTCTTAGAAATAAACATGGTCTCTTAAATTTTGACACCAGTTCCAAAAACATCAGCTTTTTAAAACCAAAATCTCCTTTTGGTTGTATTTAGATTAATTATGGTCAGGTAGTTCACAAATAACAACACATGATAGTTTTTCCTTTCTGATGGGATCTTGATGGGAGTGTTCCTTCACTGGAGATGATTGAAGATGAGGTAGTTTTTACTGGGTTTGGGGTTCGGTTTGACCTTTATAGCTGGTTCCATTTTCCAAAGTCAATGTTTTGGAATCCAAGTTTTCACATACGAAATCTTTTCATATTTTGTTTTCAAATTACACATATCCAATCCCCCATTAATAACAGAAGATATCTTTGCTATTCTTTCGTACTGAACTGGTAGTGATTTTTCACCAAAAATTCTGGAACTTTGAAACCTTATTCTCTGGTTACACCAAGACATTTTCCATCTGTCATTAGGAAGTTGATACATTTCCTTTTCTTAAATTCTGGCAATCTGAAGTGACTTCTTTCTTGATTCCTGTAGCACATACATAGATGGATCTTCTTTTTGTGCTTCTCTTGTGTTTGAAAGTCAAATTTCTTCTCAGTTCTGGTCTTTTCATCAAGAATGCTTGAAAATCCTCTATTTCATTGAAAGATCATTTTTACCCCTGAAGTATTATACTCAGTTTTATTGGGTAGGTGATTCTTGGTTTTACTCCTAGTTGCTTTGACTTCTGGAATATCATATTTCACTCCCTTTGATCCTTTAATGTAGAAGTTGCTAGATCTTGTGCTATCCTGATTCTATTTCCACAATGCTTGACTTGTTTCTTTCTAGCTACTTGCAATATTTTCTCCTTGACCAGGGAACTCTGGAATTTGGCCACAATGTTCCTAGGAGATTCTCTTTTTTGGATCTCTTTCAGGATGTGATCGGTGGATTCTTTCAATATTTATTTTGTCCCCTGGTTCTAGAATATCAGGGCAGTTTTCCTTGATTATTTCATGAAAAATGATGTCTAGGCTCTTTTTTTTTTTTGACCATGGCTTTCAGGTAGTCCCATAATTTTTAAATTGTCTCTCCTGAATCTGTTTTCCAGGTCATTTTTTTCCAATGAGATATTTCACATTATCTTCCATTTTTTCATTCTTTTGGTTTTGTTTTGTGATTTCTTAGTTTCTCAGAAAGTCATTAGCCTCCATTTGTTCCATTCTAATTTTTAAAGAACTATTTTCTTCAGTAAACTTTTGAATCTCCTTTTCCATTTGGCTAATTCTGCTTTTTAAAGCATTCTTCTCCTCATTGACTTTTTGGAACTCTTTTGCCAATTGAGTTTGCCTATTTTTAAAGTGTTATTTTCTTCAGCATTTTTTTGGGTCTCCTTTAGCAAGGTGTTGACCCACTTTTCATGCTTTTCTTGCATCTCTCTCATTTCTCTTGCCAACTTTTCCTCCACCTCTCTTAATTGATTTTCAAAATCCTTTTTGAACTCTTCCATGTCCTGAGCCCATTGAATATTTATTTTGGATGTTTGGGATACAGAAGCCTTGACTTTTATGTCTTTCCTTGATGGTAAGCATTGTTCTTCCTCATCAGAAAGGATGAGAGAAGATATCTGTTCACTAAGAAAGTAATCTTCTATAATCTTATTTTTTTTCCCCTTTTTTGGGCATTTTCCCAACCAGTTACTTGACTTTTGGGTCCTTTGTCAAGAGAAGGGTATACTCTGGGAGTCTGTAAGATCTCAGTTCCTACAAGGTGGCACAATCAAGAGTGTACTGGTGTGGGTGGAGGAAGGGATTTTTGTGCCCAGAATCTTAGCAGTTACCTCTCCACAGCCACCTGGTCTCCCGTTCAGCCAAGTCAGCACTGGGGGCTAATTTTCAGATAAGCTGGGTGGTCAGGGCCACCATTTAGTGTGAGACAAAGACCAGCTCCCCAAGGCCTCCACACAGGGCAGAGGCAAGAATCAGCTCCTCCGTGCCCCCAGGGTTTTTATGCTCCAACAATGGATGCTGCTGCACCTGCCAATGTGGCCTCTGTGGTGGCTGCCTAAGGCCAGAGCTATGGAAAGGCCCTTGTCCCTTCCTGGCCAACTAGAAAAACCCTGTCACTGACCTTTGGTGCCTGTGGTTGAGGGATCTGCAAACCTGCTGCTGCTGCGACTGGAGATTCCGCCACTGAGGGCTGTTCGTGAGCTGCACCATATGGCCATGGCTGGGCTGGGCTCCACCTCACGTCCCATGCAACAGACATTTCTCCTGGGCCTTTCAGGTCACTGTGGGCAGGAAATCTCCTGCACTATGTTGTTCTCCACTTCTGCTGCTCCAGAATTTGTTAAGAGTCCCTCTCTACAGGTATTTTATGGGCTGTTTGGGGACAGCTTCCATATCTATGTCTTTCTACTCTGCCATCTTGGCTCCGCCCCCCTTTATTTCTGGTCTAAAAGAACAATGGAACTCGCATCATAGAAAATTCCCCTACTGAAGGATGTCAGGATATTCTTTTTAATTTAGAGCTTTGATAAGTTAACTAAACATTGAGAGGTTATATGAATTTTACATGGTCACATTCAGTTAGTGTGTATCAGAGACAGAATTCAAACCTATCTCTACATGACTCCAAGGCTGGGCCTCTATCCAATGGGCAAAATTACCTTTTGGAGGTCATCAAGTCCAATCCCCTCATGTTATAGATGAAGTGGTTCCTTGTTTTTTCTGTGGTGTTGTGTGTTTCCCCCAAAAGAATTCAATCCCTCTATTGATGACACTTCATGTTAATGGAAAATTGAAGTGGAAGCTTTCTTCTATTTGGATTTTACCACTCATTTATTTTCCTTCATCATTGCTTTTTCTTGAGATTGTTGTGTATGTAGTTTTGAGATCAACAACAGCTAATCCACTTCTTTGATCTCATTTATGGTCAGTTACATGGCAACCAACTGGCAGATAGGAAACATAACACATTTTTGGTAACTGTGTAAATTTTAAACTTATAAGTGGGTAGGTTTTATGTATGTGAGGGGAGTTCTTTTTTTACTTTGTATTATTACTCTTCTTTGGAAGAATACTGACAAACCTAAAAATTTATTTCGAATTCCCTTAGTTTGATAAATACTTTATATTTGCTTCAATAAATACTTTATTATGAATATAATCTCATTAAAAAGGAGAGAATCCCCACACTGTTAACTTCTCAAGAGGAATGCAAAAGTGAACATTTAATAAACTGACATATGTAGCATTTAGTTGGTTACAACCTATTCAGGTGAGGATTTTTTGTTTTTCTAAAAAGTCTACAAATGAGTTTTAAAAAAATGCTCCAGCTGTCATGATAGTGTGGCAGAATTTAGTCCTTTCCTGAAGAACTTCCTTGTCCCAAGAGTATAAAGACAATAGCACACTATATAGAGAGCCAATAAATCAATTAGCTTTAACAGCCAGAGTTCAGGAAATGCATTTATTCTTTTCGATGAAAACACAGTTTTTACATGTAGCCATACTTCATACTGTTAAGGTCAATTTTTCATGTTGAAATTATATCTAGTAGCTGAAAAATCACTTATAAATTTCATAAAGCAGGGGGAAATGGAGTTACTAATGCAGGCACCCAAGTTTGTTTTATTTGTAATTATCCATCTTTAGAGTAATTGAGATTCTAAACAGCAGCTAATAGCTTGGCTGTCTCAAATTACTACTGCCTGCAACTTTACCTTGCCAAATATCAGTGAGCTTTTCAATTGCAACACTACTGCTAAAGCCTGGGTCATTTTAGAGCAATTAATTGGAAGAGGTGATTAATAGCTTAATAATGGTTTGCTCTGCATTTAAAAAGTGCAAGGGACAGGCATAGGAAAGGAATATGCAATTTTGTATCCCTGAAACATAACCTAATTGAAAAATCAGCAGTTGGTCTTATTTACTTTAGGCTTGTATTTCCAAACCCTCTTTTGATCTACTCTGAGAGAATGTGTAAATCTGGAGAGCATTTTTTTAATTAACTCCTTGAACACTGAACATGGTATGAATTTAAGGAGCACAAGCTTTTCCGTGGCACCTTCTAGGCCACAGGTTACTTCATGAGAACTTGAAGGTAGAGAATAGCGAGTGTCTCTCAGGACACGCAGATGGCAGTGCTCTGGCAAGAAACGTGGCAAGTCAGTGTATGTGCTCATAAAGCACAATTTCATATGCAACAACCTTCTGCCTGCAATACCTGGGAAGCCTCTATATCAGTTGCCCCCTTCTAGCTTAAAGAAGGATTTGAAGGTAGCTTAGTTATAAAACTTAGCTACAGCTTAGCTATAAAACTCAGGATAAGTCTACTGTAAAGTGTCTGATGAACAGATTAGCATAATCTGGTATAGGCATTGAGCCTGTGCTATCATTCTGGGTCTCAAGGAAATGGGGCAGCAGGGCAGATCATATAGTAGAACATAGGAAAACAGATTTAAGAGTTCAGGGTTACCTAATCCAATCCCTGCATTTTAGAGATGAAGAAACAAGTACAGAAATGCAAGTACTTGGCCAGAAGGCTTGTGTTCATTTAGACAAATGACTACTAAGTGAACCAAAAGAGATTATGGCCATTGTGATAAAAGGACAGGGACAGGATTGGCAAAGTGAATTGGGTCGATGCAGATTTCCTACTTGGTGCGTATTTCAGATTTATCTGTGGAGAGATATTTCACTTATTTATGGAACTTACATTAATCCATCATCTGCTGTATACCTCCATTACACTATTTGTTGGTTTATTTCTTCCTCAATATCCCTTCTCTCCCCAACCCACATGTATATTCCTAGAAAAAATACTTACCAGGATGCATTTTTCTTTCTGCTTGTAACAGCAACTTCATTGTCAGCAAAGGCATCTTTATATAGAGCTCTCTTTGGGTTTGCTCTGATTCCTCAGCAAACAAATAGCTAAATGAAAGGAGTTGTCATTGGTTAGTGGGAGGTGGGGTGATAAAAAGATCCTCCTTACTAATCGCTCTACCTTATCCAATATCATCTTGCTCTACTGTTTCTTGCCTTAGTCTATCACAAGCATTTTCTCAGAGGTACAGGGTGGTTGGGTGCATCCTGTACTCTCAAACTCAGGAAGAGATATTAGCAAGGAGCTAGGGCTTTATTTTAGCTGCCTGGTCCACTTTCCCATGAAGCAAAGATTCTTCCATCCTAAACCTGAATCTTGAAAGGAAAGGAAATTCTAAAGAGAAACCCCCAACTTGCAAATTATTTCCCTCTTCCTGTCTGTTGAATAGACTTAGGCATTCCATCTTAAAGGAGATTCTTGTTCTCAGGTTGCTATCATGTCATCATATCAGGATCCAGATATTCACATAATGACCCTTATTTCTCCCTCTCCTTCATTTTAAAATTAAAATATTGTAGAAAATGGGAAATTATGTAAATGAGTACAGTATGCACTTATACTTGCTTCCTACCATTAAAATATACTGCCGTCAGTCAAGATCAACCAGCTGTGATTAAGACTGAGTGGCACACCAATGGTGAGAATGGCCAATAAGTTGAAAACAAATATTAGAAAGGCTTTCATCAGATTACCATCTGCTAACCAACAAAGATCCCACTATAATCACTGAAAGTCAGTGACTAGGAAAGTCATGAGTGAAATGAAAATTGTTCCAATGAAAGACAAGAAAACACTGGAAAAGTAGACTGTACTTTATCCTAAAACCTCAGAAGAGACCTCTCTTCCTAAGTGAACAGAGGGAATTTGTGATGACAGAAGGTGTTGCTTCATTTAGCAATCTCATCAGCTCCCATGGATTTAATTACTATCTCTACATTGTTCATTCTCAGATCTACCTGTCTTGCCCTAACCTCTCTACTGACCTCCAGTCTCACATCTCTGTCTTTCAGAAATCTAAACTGGGTGTCAAACACCTTAAACTCAATATAACCAAAACTGAATTCATTAAATCCCCCCACCTCCCACCTTCCCTATTACTGTAAAGGGTAATACCCCCTCCCCCAGTTCCTCAGGCTTACAACATCAGTGTCACGCTGGACTCTTCACTATGTCTCACCCTCATGTCCAATCTATTTTCATTGCTTGTCAATTTCGTTTCTGTTGGAATACACCCCTTTCTTCTGACTCGGCCACCCCTTTGATGCCAGACCTCATCAAGTCCTTCCTAGACAATTGTAATACTGACAGTGGGTCTGCCTGCCTCAAATTTCTCCTTGCTCTCATCTGGTCTCCATTGTACTACCATATTGATTTTCACCATTTAAAAAACTTGAATGGCTCCTTATAGCCTTCCAGTATCAACAAAAAATCCTCTGGAATTCAAAGTCCTTCATCACTTAGCCTCCTCCTACCTTATTCCTCAATATGGACTCTTGAATCCAGTGACAATGGTCTTATGGCATCTCACGAGTCTGACTATTTTCACTGACTGTTTTCTATTCCTGGAATTCTCTCTCCTTCCTCATCTCTACTTACTGGCTCCTCTGGCTTCCTTCAAGTCCCAAATAAAATCCTATCTTGGAAAACTTTCCCAAATCCTCTTAGTTCTAGTACTTCCCCTCTTTTAAGTATTTATCCGATATATAACTTGTTTGTATGTATTTTTTTGTTTGTTGTCTCTCTCAAAAAGATTGTGAGGTCCTTGAGGGGAGGGACTACTTTTGTATCCTTGATGCTTAGTATAGTACCTAGCACATGGTAGGAATGCAATAAATGTTTACTGATTTCCCACTAACAGAAGAACTTTCTTTGGGTCTTCTTGTCCAGAAACATTCCTTTCATTTTATCAATAAAAATATTTATCAAGGCTTCAGCTTCATTTAGTTGATCTAATGTTTATATTGATTTATGTAATTAAAGGTGATACTGTACACTCTAATCAGGGATTTAAAAGGTAAGGGTTTGGCTTATTAGTGTTTAATTAAATTAAAAAAGAGCATTATTTAGTACTCTAAACATATGTTCAAAGGAATGTTTATATCGCCTTGCTGAGATGAAGAGTGCTGGTCATGGAGTTAGATAGTTTTAAATTTAAATTTGATTTCTGACACTTATTTGCCATGTGACTCTGGGAAGGTTAATTAGCCCTGCTTGTCTTACTTTCCTCATCTATACAAAATGGATCATAATGGTACCTATTTCCCACAATTTTATTTGTGAAGATAAAAATGAAAAAAGATTTCTAAAGTGCTTTGCAAATCTTAATGTACTATATTAGTTAAGTATTATTATTTTTAGCTAGTTAATTTTTATTATTGTTAATGTTCATTTTTCTTGGTTTTAACATTCCTAGAAAATGCTGTGAAACTGAAAAGCAAAACAAAACAAAAAACTCCGGAGTTGCTACAGTGATTGGACTTTGGGAGCTGCTTTTAGGACAGTAGACCCAAGCCTGGGCAGCCACGGCTCTGGGGCCCAGATTTCTAATGCTCTTCAAATGTCTGTCTGTATAGTTAACATAGCCAAGCAACTTTTACATTCATTTGGAAACTGAAAATTTTGAGAAAATGAGACTGAAGCTGTCACTTCTAAGAAAATCAAAACATCGAGAATTAGTAAGTTGTGTAGGCTGGACCACTGCGGAAGAGCTGTATTCCTGTAGTGGTGATCACCAGATAGTCAAATGGATCTTGTTAACGAGGAGGACCAGCCAAATTGTCAAGCTCCCAATAACATTTACTCCACTGATCTCCACTGGCTCCCAGCAAGCTTGGTTGTGAAGTAACAGACTCAGTCTGAGAGCTTTGTCCTCCCCAGTTCTGACGGATTTGTGCATTATTTCTTTTATAACTCAAGTGATGATGGTTGGCACAAACAAGTAAAATGCTTTGCTTGTATTCAAATGGAAAGCAATCTTTGCTGTGACTTATAATGCCACTTGGAACTAAGCTGTAGAATGTATTTATGTGTGCAGTGTTACTACTGTCTGTGTGTTGAAGACTCAAATGGAAGGTTGTTCATCTAGTGGTGACTTTAGATGGTATACGTGGCCAGTCCTAACAATTTAGGAAACGGTATCATTTCTTTGGCTTGAATTATTTGGTTGCCTACATGCAATTTAACTGACTTCGCTAGCAATAATTGCCCAGTCATCTGCTTCCCTTAATCCTTTGAGGCAGTTTGATGTTGTGGGAGGTTCATAGGCTAAGTAGAAGGTGGAAGTCTGGGTTTGAGTCTGACCTTTATCATTTAGAGGATTTGTGATGTTTGGTAAGTCATTTAGTTCTTCTGCCTCTCCTGTTAGAGTATAAACTCCTTGAAGGCAGGAGTTATGTCAAAGGCTTTACCTTTATATTCCTAGCACTGGCCCAGTACCTGACAATAGCAGTCACTTAAGAAATGCTTGTTTATTGGTAAAAATTGTTGTAGGGGTCAAATGAAATAAGGGCCTTTCATGAAAGCCCTGCTGTGTAATTGGAAAGGACTATATAAAGAAAGAGAAGTTGTCGGAAGGGACAGTTGCAGATAGGAAATAAGATTCAAAGTTGCAAATGTAATTTTGAACATATTTTAGATTTACATTTATATAATAAACCCTTAATATTCTTGTTAGAGTTGTTGTCTGGCTTCAAGAAAATTCCCAGACTAGCAAGTTTCATGTTATGTTTCAAAAGCCTTCTTATAACAATTTCTAATTTTTTTTTAATTAGAAAAACATTTTACACAAAACATTATAAAAATTTATGGGCTTTTTCCTCTCAAATTAGAATTATTTGGATTTCAGAATACACACACACACACACACATACTAAAGTAGTTCCAAGAAAAAATTACAGATAGCTTAGAAATGAATGGCTGGCTATGTGCATAACAGTCAATCTTTGTTCAGCTAAGAGGGCCTTAGAAGCTACAACATTAAGGAGAGTTGAGGAAGAAAATACAAGAAAATTAAGAAACTCTTTCAAATTATGAAATCAATAATACTTGATAATTTTATAGCACTAAGTAGTGGATAAAATATGTTGGCCAATATCATTACATTGGGCCAACCAAGCTTGAAGTAGATAGACTAGTTATGAAGTCGATAGGATAGCTAACTTCAAAGGCTCCATTTTCAGACAAGGAGCTAGAGAAGGGTCAGGGAAGTTTAAGTGACTTGCCTGAAATGATCCAAATAGAGAGTAGGAGAGTCTAGACTCTTTTTTACCAAGTTTAATGTCCTTTCTATTACATCCTTCTGCCTTCTGTATCTGTATCAATGTGCAGAGGACTGAAGTTGGTTTCCCCTGGAGGCCTAGTTGATCTAATCTCATGAAGTAAGGGACATAACGAAAGGCAACATAGACTCATCTTGGCTAAATCTGTCAGACACATTAATGTACAAGCTACTTGATAAGAAAACTTTTTAAGCAGCAGAATTTCTCCTCTTAAATTGGAGGAACAGTCCTTCTCAAACAGTTTCCAATTCACATTTTATAGTAGTAGAGAAACAAAAAAATTGAAGAAATCATGGCAATGACAAAATAACACAAGGACCTATTTTCAGTTGGGTTTTTTAAAAAAATACTAGACAAAGATCAGTTAACATCAGGATAAACCTTAGGAAAAGTTCTATCTCCCCCAAAGCCTAATTCCATCAGTTCATGGTAAAGAAAAAAAAAACAATCCTTTCTTGATCTGGTCTCTCCATAAACCAAGGGACACATCCTTTCTCTCCATTTGCTTAATAAAAGTATATTCACTCTATGGATCTAGGCATTGATTCTGACTTTTTTGGATAACTCTGTAAACTCCCTGTTTTTTAAAAGTACATACCCAGTAGTATTGACAACAGCCTGCTCATCTTTGTCCTTTCTGAACTTCCTTTTGCTTACTCATGTACATTCTAAAATATTTCAGTGATATTCTTTTCTTTTTCTTTTTTGTATTACTATCACTGCCCCCCTAGTTAAACCCTGCATCGAATTCAAAAAATAACTTTTCCAGTCTTCTTGTATCTTACTCTCCTTCATGATGTATCATGTGTCTCCTTGTGATGTATCTCCATTGGGTAACAAGTTGCTCTTCACACAAGATACTCCAGCTTATGATTCTTTGCCTTTAAATTGACTGTCCCCCACGACTAGAATGCTCTCCTACATCCCCTTCACTCGTGGCTCTCTTCAGCCATCAGCATAAATCCCAATTTCTGCAAGGGGCCTTTCCCGGTAATTTTTGATCCCCAGCTCCTTTTACCTTTCCTGTGAGAACATCTTCTATTGCCCTGTATGTGTTTTGCTTGTACCTTCTTAAACTTAGTGCCTTTATATCCAGTTTATCCTGTCTATATCTTGTTCATATGTAAAAGTTTGCATATCATCAATCATATTAAACTATGTGAGGACAGGTTTTGTGTTTTTGTCTTTCTTTGTATTCCTAGGGCTTAGAACATTAAGTACTTAATAAACGTTTGTTGTCTTCACGATTGATTGGAAAATATTCTTATCGCCCTACAATAAGACTCACCTCTCTCTAATTCCTCATAGAAGAGAAAAATAAGGTTTAATCAAAAAGCAAACAAAACAAATTTTGGAACAAAATATATTGATGACTTCTTTCCATTTAAAATTTTTTTTCTTTTCCAGAAATTTATATATAGTGATGTTCTTTCACTTTATATGAAAACAAAGCTACTTTCTGCTAGGCTTAGGATACAGCAGCAAAATTATTTCAGTGATATTCTTGCTTGTGGCCTGGGAAAGCTCTAGGCAAAATTGTAAAATTTCAGTGTTTGTCCTTTCCTGCTCTTTCCCTCCTTGGAGGGCATCCTGGCTTTCCCAGTGGGTATCACAGCTCCATCATGTTTTAGTGCTTAGCATGGTGCCTGGCACATAGTAGGCACTATGCAAATGCTTATTTTTCTTTTCTCCTCCCTCTTCTCTCATCTTAATATTCATGCTAGTATGTTAGTGATTGATAAGATATAAATTATCTCTTGGGGGAATGGGAGCAATATTTACACTTTCATAGGTTCAAAGCTTTAAGATAAAGCACTGAAACTACAGTTAAAATACTAGATACTGGCTAATGGGTGATTAAAAATTATTTTGGTCACCCTTGTCCCTGAAATCACACTATAGAAAAGCTCACTTGGTCAGTCTGCTCTTAAGGCTGGGTCTGACTTATGTATAAATGGAGGAGTAAATAGCATATATTGGGAAATATCACCATATCTTTCCCTAATTACTTTAACTGTCTGTGAACGTGGCCACTGGGTTGACTTGGGGAAAGAATGCTCTGTTAAATGCTAAGCATCCTTTGGTTCCAAGGTGAAGAACTATGGGTGTAGTTGAACTTGATCTTGGAGGCACAGGACATTCTCTGCTGTCAGCTACTCTAATGAAGATGGGTGTGGATATTGCAGTTGATGATGATAGCATTTATACTGTATTTTAAAGTTTGCTAAACCCTTTACATGTATTTTCTCATTTGATCCTCCTAACAAGTCTGAGAGGTAGGTGCCAAATAGTACCTTGTATTCCCATTTCACATACAAGGAAGCTGAAACTACAAAGATTAAGTGACTTGTCACAGCTCACAAAATTACTAAGTTACTCAGGCTGGATTTGAACTTGGGAATTCCTGACTCCTGCTCTAGTCCTCTATCCACTTACGCCCTTATCCACTATCCCCAGAGGAAACTGGGTAGGCAGAAGTTAAATGATTTGTCCAGGGTCACACAGCTAATAGATGTCTGAGGCTGGATTTGAATTCAGGTCTTCCTTAATCCAGGTCCAATACTCTATATATTATCCATTAATTCATTAATTCAGTTCAAGATGTATTAAGCATATGATATTTATGTAAGGGATCTGGAAGATATAAAGCTTTTATAACACATAGTCTTTGCTCTCATGGAGCTAATAGTCTCATAAAAGAGTAAGAAAAGTGCATATTTCTATAGATCGTACAACAAAACATGTAAGGTCTGAGGTGTACGGTCACTACAGACCAAGGATAAGGGAAGACTTCTAGAAGGAGGTGGCATTTGAATTGCACTTTAAATAATGGATAGGAATTCGACAATTAAAGAAGGAGAAAATGGTTGTTCTAGATAGAAAGAACAGATTGAATAGAAGAGGAAGTCTAGAATGTGTCTGGGAGAACAAAGGGTCATCTTGCTCAGCTACAGAACAGAGAACCACTTGGAGGGGAGGAATATGAAAAAATGCTGCCAATAAAGAATTATATCTGTTAGGAGGGGGGGTCTTGGGTATTAGGCAAAAGAGTTTAAATTTTTAAGAAATAAACTTAAGGCATAATGGAAAGCAAATAGATAGGCCATAATCAATGTCCACACAATCAGGCAGAACACAGGCTGGTTCCAGTCAGAAGAGATTGAGGTCAGGGTTTGGCTGAACTCAGGGAGCTCACACCAGCAGTCCAACAGGGTTGGAGTAAGCCTCGCTGTCTTTTTGCTTTGTTTTGTTTTGCATGTTTTGCTGAACGTGGATGGGTAGGGCTTGGCAGGCATTTGATGCCAGCTGGATTATATTTTCCTTTCTTCTTAGGATGATGTAATAGTGTGAAGAAGCAGTGTTATCTCAAGTAGAAGCAGTTTCCTGCTCCTCACATATTGACTTAGAAAACTACAAATTAACATTATCTACATCATACTGAATTTTTATTGATTCTGTGAAACATTTTTCAATTCTATTTTAATGTAGTTCAGGCAGCACTCAGAAGTTTTGGAGGAGGCATGCTGCTCTATCAGTGAGTTGTTGTTCAAGGTGGAGGGCAAAGGGATTATACAACCTTGAGCTCATAGTACTTGTTGCTCTGTAACCAAAATGTCACTCAGAATACAAAGGGGAAACTTGAGGCTCTCTCACCTTATTTTGCTTTCTTTAAGCTAACTCATCACATATGGGGATGCTAAAACCCTCTTGAAATTGGTCTATGAGATTGATCAGAGTCCTTAAGTCTTTCAAATTTGTTCACTTTTGCAATGTTGCCATTATATAGGACAACTTATTTTTGTGGCTCTTTTTACTTTGCTTTACTTCAGTTCACACGATTCTTCCCCGTTTCTGAAACCATCCCTTCCATTGTTTCCTATGACAAAACGGTATTCCTCTATATTAATGTATTATAATTTGTTCAGCCATTCCTAATCCCATTTTAATAGCACTCCTAAAGTCACCCTTCTGTCTGCCTCAGGGTCTACAACAAGGTATTATATCTTCTCTTAAGGTATGGGAATTTTTGATTTCCTTTCATTATTTGGGATTCAAGATCATTCCTCCTGCAATTTTGGTTAACTAAAAGTCTCCTTTAATATTAACCTCACCTGAACAAAAAGTGTTTCATGGGATATAAAAATTTACTTAATATTCTTAAGAATTCCTTAAATAAGAAGCCAGAGGAAGAATCTCAACTGTCCCTAACTCCTTGGTGACATGTAAATTTTCCTCCTCAATAGGCCTATTTGTCTTATAAATGTAATTTAATCTGTAACCTGACTTAGTTTACCTGTAGAATTTATTTGATGAGGTTTGTCTTTCTAGGGGATATATGAGATTATGCTTCAGTTTAACTAAATTTGTTTAGCTTTTATGACATTGAAAGAAATATAGGATCATAGATCTAACTTCTCTTTAACTTTTATGATCTAAGAGGAATACACAAGATTGAAATATGTAAAGAATTATTTCTCTGTCACTCTAATATGATTTTGCAAATAAGAAATCTTGTCAGAATTCTTGTGATGGTTCAGGTTTTTTCTGAGGCCTGAACCTATGCTTGAGCATAATAACAATACAGTCTATGTTTTACCTCAATATTTTCTACATTGCAGTAAATATCTATTTGATAACAGGTCCCTACCCTATGAACTCAAAGAGAAGATATTTATCCCATAACACATAGATTGTCATAAATCTGAAGGGCTCTTATATCGAACTAACACATTTTTGGAGTATGGAATGAGCAACATTGTTTTGCTTACCTCCTGAAGGCAGAGCTGCCAGTGATGAGTAGAAATGGAATATTGCTATTTTTAGGTTTATAATAAGGAAAAAAAAATTGATAACAATCGAAGAATTCCCTAAATAGAATGGTCTGCCTTAGGAATTGATGGATTCCTCCTCACTAGAGGTCTTCAAACAAAGGACTCTGCCACTTCCTAGCCATGTGAACTTGGAGAAGTCACAATACCCATTGTGGGTTTCAGTTACCTCCTCTGTAAAATGAATATATACAGTAAACTGGAATATATGGTATCTAAGTTCCCTTCCCCTCTTTGTATGCCATCCTATAAGTGGACTGGATAACCACTTGTTGGCTGGAAGGGGTTCTTGCCAAGGTATGAATTGGATTATGTGATCTTTGAGTTCCCTTCCCACTCTGAGATTCTGTTATTTTCCAAGCAGTTAGGAACTGGTGGCAGAATAAAATTTACTTGTTACAAAAAGTTTTTATGTAAACCCACTAAGTGCTTTTCATTCCATGCTTTTACAGGCTAGACATAAGTTAGAAGCTGTCCAAGGTATAGTTTGCTTTGTTTCCCCTGTCAAGAAAGGACAAGGAAGGGAAATGAGAAGTAGAGACATCCTGGAGTGGATCTAGAAGTTAGCAGGAGGGTTCTACTATGCAGGGAGAGGAATATGTGTAAAGCAGTTTAAGGGAAGGCTTCAAAGAATATGGTGTTGTATTGTAGAAGTTGTGAAGGAAATGAGGAAACACAAAAGCTTAAAGAAGTAAAAAGGGAATTGTGAGGAATTACAGAATTGAAAAAAGTTCAGGAAGTTAGAGAAGGGAGTAGAAGAAAATAAGATGATTCAGAGGATGAGGATGGAACATGGAATCATCCTATCTTTTCTACAGCTCTTATCCTTTTGTGATCACCTTGCCTCTAGATCCCCATCAGAGGGAAGGAGTGTCCCCTTTTCCCTTATGGATATTTTGACACCACCCGAGCTATCCAAGTTATATGGAAAGGAACAAGGAATTCCCTTTGGGGTTGTCATATCAAGGGTAGTAAGAGAACAAAGGAGGTGAAAGGAAAGGGGACAAACAACTACAAGCTAGTTATGGTTAATTCAAGAAAGTAGACACTGGGGCAACAAACATATATATGCCATAGACCCTGTTCTCAAGAGGCTTCCAATGTAATGTAGAGAAATGCACATATGAAAATATTTATGAGACACAGAGAATGTGCTTAGTGCAAAGGACAAGGACAAAGAAAGTGTTATGAGAAATTTGAGGCGAGAGAAAACATTTTTAGCTAAGAGTGTGGGTCAGCGGGGGAAGAAGGACTCAGGAAGACTTTAGAGAGATGGTATCCCAGTTGGGTCTTGAAATAATGTCTGAGACTGGCTACTTATTTTTATACCCTTATTTGAGATGCGTGAAATCATGTCACAGTACTCTACCATGTTACCTAGTAGTGCAAAACTCTTAAAATATATTAAGGGTACACAAAAAACTATATTAAGGATTCACAGATTTCTAACTCCACTTCTGACAGAAAATTATTTTCTGCATAGAACTGCAATCCAGAGACTCATAAGTCCAGTGAGTTAGAATGGTGTGGTGGAAAGATTGCTGGACCTAGAAACTGGAATCCTGACTCTGGCTCTTAAAAACCTGTGTGATCTTTGATGAATCCCTTAACCTCTCTAAGTCTTGATGTACACGTTGTGTGGGCAATAGTGGCAGAAAATGTTGGTCAGATCGGATCAGAGATCATTCTGATATTGTGCCTAGTACTGATGCAGCCTTATAACCTTTTGGTTAAATCACTGCTTGATGTATTTAGAAAGCATTTTGGCTGCAAAGCTAAGCTGTAACACATAATGACTCACTTTTTTCCATCTGGTTTTGTTCACCTATTGTATAGGCACATCAACTCTTCTAACCTGTACAATGAGAACAGAACAATATCTTTATATAAACAAGAAACAGTCCTTTTTATGATTCGGTGGCTAAATTTGATTCGTAAAGAAATCCAAGGATGTCATTGACACTCTCAAAAGTGTCTTTCCTCAGACAGCTGCAGGTTCTTCCCACCTCATGTCTCAATTATTGCAATAATCTACTGGTGGGTCTCTCTGCTTCAAGTGACTCCCCACTCTAGTCCAGATTCCACTCAGCCACCTAAGTGATTTTCCTAAGGCACCATCACTCTCCTACTCAGTAAACTCTAATTGTTCCTTCTATCATACAAATCCTCTGGTGTTCAAAGCCCTTCATAAGCTAGCTCCTAGTCCTATCTTTCCAGTCTTCTTATACCTTAATCTTCAGAATATACTCTTCAATCCAGTGACACTGGCCTCCTGGGTATCCCATCAACAAGCTACTTCATCTTTTAGCTTCATGTATTTTCTCTGGCTTTCCTGGCTTCCTTTTAGTACCAACTAAAATTCTATCTTCCATAGGAAGTCTTTCCCAACCCTTTCCTAATCTTATTTGCTTCCTATTTATGTTGTATGTGACTTTTTTGGTATATATTAGCTTGTTCATTGTTTCCCTCATTAGATCAAGAACTCCTTAAGGTAGGGATTACCTTTTGGCTCATTTTTTACTCCCAGCATTTGGTCCAGTACTTGGCATGCAGTAGGTATTTAATAAATGTTTATTGAATGACTGCCATGCTCCAATCAAGGGACTTCAGTTCTTTTTTAAGTATCTGCATGATTGCTCATAATGTTGTAGATTAGTGGTATCATACTTAAATGGAAACATTGATTTAGAAGACCACCAGTTAACATCATCTATGTTATATTGTATTTTTGTTTATCTTATCAAACTTGTCATGATTACATTTTAATCTAGCTTAGATTGTACCTATGTTAGAAATGATCAATCAGTACATCTTTATTGATCATCTACTATGTGTAAGGCACTAAGCACAAATTGTAGTTAGCTAACTACAGATTCAGATAGTCACAGGGCTATATATTTCTCTAACCGAATGACATCCTAGAGTCAAGAAAACCTGAGTTTAAAATAGGCCTCAGCCACTTAGCTGTGTGACCCTGGGCAAGTCATTTATCCCTGTTTGCCTCATTTTCCTCATCTCTAAAATGAACTGAAGAAGAAAATGGAAAACCACTCTAGTATCTTTTAAAACATCAAATGGGGTCATGAGTAGTTGTGCACAACTGAAATGAGCGAGCAGCAACAGTATCAAAAAAATAAAAATAAATTCCCATCTAATCGTGGTCAA
The DNA here is from genome assembly GCA_023548195.1 of Bettongia penicillata ogilbyi. NCBI lineage: Eukaryota > Metazoa > Chordata > Mammalia > Diprotodontia > Potoroidae > Bettongia > Bettongia penicillata. Next base: position 1,355,002 of record JAJHZJ010000401.1, on the reverse strand, counting down.
GATAGATTTGTTAGAGAATAGTCTCACTCTGTCTGCAGACGGCCTTCATAAAACACTGTAGCAGCCTTTTTGTCTAACAAGGAATCAATCAAAGCATTTTGAGATCTTTGGAAGATAACGGCATATTGTAAATCTATGGTATCATTATTACTTTTTAATTTCCTTTCTTTCTCTTCCCCGTTCACTGAACTTCGTTGCAAGTAATGTTTTCCACAGCGTTTGTTTCTGCCCTGGATTTTAGGAAAATATACTACAAAATGTCTACCCATCTCTCAAAGGAAAATTCATTTATAAAAATCCCTTTGTGTGTTATGCAATAGCCAGAATTCTTAAAGCATTTTTGAAACCACATTTCTTCCATGCACCTTGATAATTCTTGCCTTGAATTTCTATAGAATTTAAACAGGTGGAACATGTGGCACCTCAAAGGCCTCGTTGGCCTCATTCTCCTTGTAAAGTTGTGCAAAGAAGCAGACAAGGTTGAGTTTTGCAGAACTGTTCTACTATGTGAATTCAGGTCTGAGTTCAAGGCCAATTCCCTCTCCAATCCACTTTACGCCACATAATTTTATCCAGCCACACAAATGTAGGGTTGCCAAATTTCCTTTTCATATGGAAAGAACTGTTTTTCCCCCTTCAAAGTCTTGAGATCACTGGAGGGAGAGGCAGAGGAAAGGAGGACATTGACTGTAGAATCTTTGGAGGGAGGGGCTGAGCTAAGAACCATCCAGGGAAGCCTCACTGAAAATTCCTACAGGCTACTGGAAGGGAAGCGTGTGGGCAATTGCAATCCTTTTTTCATATACTTTTCCCACTTGTCCTTTAAAGTTTGTACCCTATGACAATATCCAAATGAAACAGACCTTCATGTGGAAAGACAAACCAATTCTCCTCTCCTCTCCAGTTTAGTTCCCCAAAAGGGCATGCTTTTTGATATATTGCCTTCTCTTGATGTCAGAGTTGCTTAATGTGAAATTTCTCTTCAGCTCTCCAACTAGATGGTAAAATCCTCATGGGCAGGAATTGGGGCCCTCTTCTACTTTTCTTTCTTTTACAAAAACCAACACAATAGTGTTTAGCGCAGTTGGATTTCCAGGAGATAACATAAATATTGCTTGATAGGTAAAACACCAGGATTCATAATGTCACACAAATCCTTTGAGTTTTCCTTTACTCCCATCCTCTGAAAGCCTTTGCTGATAATCAGCCATCTTTCTGAAATGGAGGATGCTGGTATTCAAGGAAACTCCCCTTTAAGTTGAGAAAATGACTTATTTTTAAGCTGAGACAGAATAATTACAAATGAATGTATGCAATTGAATTGTTGGAAGCATATTGATTATTTGAAATAGTTATAAAAATTTCCCTGAAATTAAAAATCACACCTTGAAGAGGTCGATTAGTCAGATTTAATTTTTCTTCCACTCACTGATATTGGTGTAAATATTTTCATCAGCTATGCATAACCAAAAAGTACATTAATCTGTCAAGATATAAATGATTTTCTTTTGGCCACCATGGCTTGAGGGATTTATTTCAAGTCTGTTATGTTACTGTTTGCCCCCAGGATGTGTAATCTATATTTTAGGGGAATGTGGCTTACTGTAAGACACCTGTATTATTTATGTGTGATTAATATTTGTGTTATGGTGAATGAGGTCTTTTGGTGTTACTTTTCTCTCATAGTGACTTAATCATTTCTCACAAGAGTGTAGTCATTGTAATAAAACATTCCACATGCTAGTTTGTTTTTCAGCAATGACAAATGCAATTGTTGTAAAATGTGAATTTTCCGTTATTAAATATGGCCTCATGAATGTAATTTACTGGGCTACATGTGCAAGATGCCGTATGATGGCCCAGCTGACTCTGAAACCAAACCAATTGATCCTTGTTTGTGTGGATTTTTGTAGACACAGCCATGAACAACACCTTTTAATCACAACCTTTAGATCAGCAGATCTAATTTTGTGTTTCTGGGCATAATAGCATACACTTCAAAAATGGCTGGTTGTGTAGATACTCATTAAAGTAGTCACATTGCAATTTGAAAATTTGCCACAAATTATGAAGCTCTTTGATCATCTTTGACAGATAATATCATTTACTAAATTAGGATATATTTCAGAGCTCCTTTTTTCCCAGGTCATGCAACATGAAATTTTTCACAAGTTTCTTCTAGAAAAAAAGCACTTATGTCAAGAGATTGAAGAATTGAAAGAGTTCCAAAATCTACAAGAATGAAATTCAATTAGACATTAATGTTACATGCCAGAACCCCATTACTTCACAATGGTGACAGCAAAATGTATCACTTTTAGCAGTTATTTCACAGAGTTGGGGTCATATAGATTATCGAATACAAAAGGAATTAATTTTAGAATGTATACAATAGGTCTTTTAAGAGTTCCTTTTGTAAGCTATGTCAGAACATGAGAAAAGGAATGCGATCGTAAAAACAATCCACCTGTATTGTTGAAGAATGGCTCGTTACGAACACCTGTAAGGAATTCTTCTTTTTGTTGTTCTTGTTTAATACCATATTCAGACTTTTAATAATGGAAATAACCTCAGAACTCAGATAACCAGATACCTACCCTGTTATATATAGCCTACTATATCATTGGCATTATGGTCTGATTTTCATGTTAAAATATGATGAACGAATTGTATTGAAGAAAGCAGATCCCATAGGTAGAGTGGTGAAGGCATTTTGGTTGTAAACTTGCTCAGTATGACCAAAGAGTCCTTCCCACCCTCCCCTGACCAAGTAAATATGGGCATTTTCATATATTAGATGCATCTCATCTGCATATTAAAATTTATAAAATGCTCAAACTTATTGAGCTTCCAGCGGATGTCATTGAGAGTGCTAAAGCATGATGCTGGTAATTACAGTCAATTCAACCAGGATACGGTGGACAAGAGCTTTAAAAACTTCAGAAACATCAATTAAAGCCCAAGTTGTGTGCAATAAGCATCAAAAATTGATAAAAACTCAAATTTAGGTTTTTAGATTTAGTGTTTAAATCAATCAACTGCAAACAAGATTTAATTAAAGAATATTATTTCAAAGTGTAATTACCTACTGGGATTAGAATGAACCTCTATTGCCCATAATGTTCTCCTACTGTGATCCCACACTGAAAAATGTTGAGTTTTAGATTAATATGCATCTTGTAAGTACAAGTCCTAATCTCAATCTTAAAGGACATTTAAAACACACTTGGAACCTTCTATGCAATCAAGCACAGTGTGACCACTAGGTCCGCCATGCTAAATTTGTGATTACATTTTTTATGTGCATGATTTAAATCGCTTTAGCAGCAGTCCAGGGAGCATTTTACCCTGCATATTAATTACACAAAGGCTTTGTCATGTGAGGGTCTCAGTGGTCATGGTCTGTAATCCAGCTCATTTGAACTGTGAGTACAGTTTTTGGGCATGCTGTGCACATCAAGCCCAGCTTTAAAGCTAGAATAGGCTGAGATGGTTAACAGGTATGGTTCCTGCTTAAGGAATGAATGCCATTTATTTAGTGACATCTGCAAACTAATTGCTTAAAACTCTGAAAGGGTCTATGTATGCTCAGAAGGCTGTTATTAATAGGGAGGAAATATACTACATGGCAGGGCATTCCAGCACCGATTGCTATCATCTCAAACTAGCATTATCTAAATAATAATAATGTTCAGAATATAAAACCGAACATTATAGGAGGCTTGTGAGGAAAAGTCATGTCTAGTTTCTTTTTTTTTTAATAGTAGATCTTAAAGGTTTTTATAATCCAAAGCTGCTAGTAATGAATTGCATCCTTATAGTTCTGTATCTCTTTTTACATGGAAAGTCACCTTAAAATACCAATAAAATCATACATGTAAAAGTGATTAAAAACTGTCATGTCTTAAGTTATGGAATTTCTCAGTGTCCCAAACTTGCTAAAGGATTAGTTTATTCCAACTGTTCTGTCCCCAACAATGAGATAACATAATCCAGTAAAGGGTAGAATGTGATAGAAAAAAAAATCAAATGGAATACTATATGTAAAGTGCTTGTAAGCTGTGAAGTTTTACGTATGTTCAGGTCTTCTCAGACATTATCTGGGGAGTTTTGGTATAAAAGTATAGGAAGGATCTTGTTATATAACAGGGTAGCATGGTCCTAGCAGATTTTGTTACAGGGAGGGAGGCTCCGGCATGTTTGTTGCTTCTCATAATCAAGGTAATTGTCTTTTGATTTATTCATTAAGTGCCAATATTTTGACACCTTGTTGGAAGAGGAAGGGCCAGACATCTTTAAAAACCAAACAAAATACTCTAAATCAAACCATTAGAAAGCAAATATTTCGCCAAAATGATGTGAACTACAGAGCAGCTTTATTTAAAAAAATGGCTTAGGCTAAAACAGAGCTGTTGAAATTGCTTGAGTTCATGATAAAATCAAAGTAGGTATAAAAAACAATTTCCTTTCTTTTTTTTCTTCATTTTTTCTTTGTACATTTGAAAAGTATATGGGGTCATCAGTTATGACTTTAAGAAGAGGAATTAAAACAATCCTAAGAGCTTGACAGTTATTGTTAGTGGGTTTTTTCTTTTGTATGCTGCTGCTGCTACTGTGTGTGTGTGTGTGTGTGTGTGTCTGTGTTTGTGTCTGTGTCTGTGTATATTCTTAGAGTTAAAATCTCTAGACCCTAGTTCATTGACTTAACTTTGTCCAGGAAATCCCAGAAAAGTTTCATTAGCACTTCTCATTATGAGATGTTCCTTTTTTTACAAAAATCTTTTGCCAGGCCTGATCCACAGAGTACTAGAAGTCCTCACAAATAACACATTCCATATAGTCTCTGAAATAAAAATGATACAGACCTATACAAAATCCTTCTTTCCTTCTACAGGGAAGGAAGGAAAAGAGACAATGTGTTGTTGCCATTTAAAAGTATATACAGCTTACAGATTTATTTTATTTTTATGTAAACTAAAACCACTAATTTGGATAATATAAAGCTACCTTATATGCCAGGATATTCTAAATAAAAGGTAAAAACATTTTCTTTTTATGATTTTAACTGCAGGAGTAATTGTGTTGCTGTTTGAAATGTGATTATGATATGCAGAGGGGATGAAAAGTTACAAGCATTTCTGTGGCACTGGCCCAAATTTGTCCTATAGACTGTTATTTGAGTTCTGTATTTAGAGGGCTTTTTTAGGGTGGTATTTGAGGAGTCAAATGCTGTAATGTTGTAGATTTATGTATCATTGTATTATAAGAAAAGATTCAAGAGAAAGTTGGCTATGCCATTTAGCAGGTCTGACAGCCTTTGTAGGAGTGTGAATACTGAAGAGGCCATGTAAAAATGCAGTGTCGATGTTTGAAAATTTGTGTTATCTTGCAGTTGGTTTGGTTTAGAAAAGAAGACTTCCTCCCCCAAAGGACAGCACTATGTCCGTCAGTTTTAAATATACTCAAATCCATTGTGGATCCTGCAAAGTGAAATGGAATATTAAGACAATTATATGGATTGTTCACTCCAAATAAATTACCTTTGCTTCAATTGCTTGGGCATTCCAAGGCAAAATTGTTTTTAGAAACATAATATCTGGATATTTTATCTCAATTATTCATTGGACTTTGTGGTACTACATGAATGAGGTCCAACATCTGAATATTTGGAAGGATCCTGATTAGTGACTACATTTTTTTACCCCCACCCCTCCACCTCTGTTTTTCCCTGAACATTTGGCATCATGGAGACCCAGCCTTTGTGTGTATTCAAAAGCTTGAGAACTTTTGTCAAACATAGGCAATTTATTCATAAAAACACATTTTAAAATATGGTTACATGCGTCCATTTAGAATACAAATCCTGATTCCATTATTTGAAAAAATAAAAATACATTTTAGCTGAGCAAAGTTACACATATACTTCAGGATAATTTCTGTCTTAATATTTACTGAGTTCTACAAATGAAGAAAATGAAAATTCTGACCGTATGAATTCATAGGGAAGATTTTTTTTGGTATTTAAAAAAAACTTACTCTTTCACAAACTGACTTTTTCCTTAGAATTGGTTAAAAATTCTAGCCATTTGAAGTTAAAATGCCATTGCAGAGTTGATGGCTTTTCTTTAATGTACTTCCTACTGCTCTCTAATAGAGTTGAACATTAATAAAATCTGTAGATTAAAGCCAAGCCATGTAGCTATTTTTCTAATAAAAAGCACCCCCAAATCTCTGGCATTTTGTATCAAATTTTAATGTTTCCAATTTTGAAATCTCAGCATAAAACTGTTGATATGGGTCTCCTTTGATAAATTATAAAGGTAAACTTTAATGAACAGTGAATGGGATCACCTTTGCTACTTGGGGTAATAGAATAAAAAAGCCAACAAACACATTTTTCTTACTGCCACATGCCTCTCCTTAATAATAACTTTTGTCTCTTCCACAGAAATGGATGCTGTATAAAGTCTCATTAAATTAGCTGACTGATGGAATAAATACACAGTCCATACCCCGGCAGTCCATAGCAAACTAAGCAAGGGTCTTGATAGCTCCGAGTTCTGCTTATTTACACATGCCTTGGACTCTTCTCACAGATATGTAAATTATTCTGGTTAAAACTAAATGCTAAAGTCTACACCATTAGTCTTCCACTTCATGATCTCCACATGGGGCTGTTAGAGGGATAATGTACCATACAATACACGGTTTACTTTTAATTAATAGAAAAAAATGTGAAATGAATATTAAATGTAGCTTAATGTGAAAGAAAGCTCAGAGCAGTATGGTTGTTATTATCATTATTTTTTTAATATTCAGCTCTGCTTCATCATCAGAAAGTAAGTAATGCAGCAATAGACTGGAAGCCTTGCTGAGATATTAGGATGAGAAGAGAGCAGGTAAGAGAGAGGTTATGGCATAGCCCTATGAGAAGGGACAGGTTTGACACAAAGGAGGAATGTTTTTCAGAGTTTCCACTTTTGAATTCTAACAGAGATTATTCACATATGTCCCTGGACTGGTCCTTGCTGAAACTGTCCTCTACTCTATATCACATGAAGCATAGTATGTGATATTAAATCCTGGTGTTAAAAAATATAACAACACATCAAATAGAAGCATTTAATTAAAACACAAGATCTGTTTGTCTGGGTTATAATTCAATGTGTCAAAATTAATGCCTCTGTTTTTAATAAATAGAATTACCAATTCGCAAACAGTTTATCACACTGTTCTCAACTGTGGAATGGAATTTTAATTATATAACATTATTTATGGCAATGAAATGATCGTGTTTCATAATATTTGCCAACAGTACAAGTTAGGATTTAAAAAGGAAAGCTCTATTAAATAATCACTTCCTCCAGTGGATTCCCCTTTGTCTCATTTGGCTCACGTAGGATAAGGTAAGAACCTTGGGATAAGACAAAAAAGATGAACAATTCTGGCTAGGCTTTAGGAGATAACAAAGTCCTCACTGAAGGCACTTATTTGTAAGATTAAAGGGTTTGAACTAAAGCCTGAAATTAGTAACTTTTCATCTCCTCTTTACCCAGACAGCCAGTGTTTTGTAATAAAATAAAGACCTTGCACTTTCAAACCTCCATGGCAGGCAGACTGTGAAACTGAATGCTACTCAATTTTAAATTATTCATACATTCTTAATTGTGATGTTATCCTTATAAATGATAGTAATGGTACCGTTTAAAACCAAAAACCAGCAGGCACCTGCCAGTGAAGCCGTTTCATTGAAAGCACAGCCACTGAATCTTTAATATGAGGGGCTATTTGTGAAGCCTCAGCAACTAGAAAGACAGTAAGACATTTGATTTTACAGTTAGAAATTAGGGAGCTTGATGTGATTAGCAAAAGGGATAGGAAATGCCAGTGCTTAATTCACCCAGCTTTCTCAGACTGTTTGAAAAATCATCCTGTGATTGGAGATCATTCCTTCAGAGAATTCTACAAACTTTCTTTAAAAGTGAATACACTAGAAATAATAATTTTAATTCCTCTTTGGTGAAGGAGTCAAAGGTAAAGGTGAGACAAACTAATATTGCAATTTGGAGAAAATATTTCTTATTGCACTTATGTTTTCTTTTTTTAAATCAAGGAGATGGGCTGCCTTCCTCAGAGAGGATTATCATTATTAATATTATACACATCATCATTATTACAAGAAGGCATTGCAACAATTCAATATAGCCTCAAACACTTACTAGCTGTGTGACCCTGGACAAGTCACTTAACCTCTGTTTGCCTTAATCCACTTGAGAAGGAAATGGTGTGCCACTCCATTGTCTTATAGTTGGATGCAACTAAAAGAAATTGAAACAATAAAATTGCAAAAATTCAGAGAAATTCACTCTAGATTTTAGAGGAACTGAAAGATTTAAAAGACTTTTGTGACTTTATCCATCATCTTACTTTCCTCAACATTTAAAAAATTGATGTTACTTTGAATTCATTTTCAGTATCATTTTAGTGATATCAACACTTGTCATGGTGTTGGGAAGAGGAAATGTGTGCTTTGGAATGAGGCCATCATTTATCTCTTAACACTTTTGATTTAAAAAAAGTTTTTACAAGTTATGTTGTTTATAATGGCCATTGCATTCATTTCTTTGGCTTTTGGGACAAATATCCACCTACCCCCAATTTATATAATTAGGTGTGCTTTCGTAGTCATAGTGAGTAATGGAAAATAAGAATAAAAAATGTATCTGTTAGCAAGTTTTATGAAAGTTTCACTTTGTAGACATGTTGACTGGCCAAAGGAATTAATAATAAATAAATTCTTAGGCTTTCTAATACGGGTCACTAACAGCATAGCCAGGGTTTTTAATGATACTTCTTGTGTAATAAAACACTTTTGTGTTTCACTAAAAAAAAAAAGACTAGAAATACTTATGCCAATGACCTACATTTGAAAGTTTATAAATTTGTTAGTATTTGTTATTTCTTGCCTTACCCTCTTCTTATATCCATCAGTAAAAGGTAGCAATCAGCACCTTCAGTACTAGTACCTTTGGTTACCTTAAGTGCAAAGGCGCCCTTGCTCATTTAAGCTCTACACAAAGATCCTATCACAAGGTTTTTGTTAAGGCTAGTGGTGTTCATGCGGCTGCACTAAAGTAGACTTTTTGTATCCTTCCATTTGCTCTTTGAGGGTTTATGACTAATAGATATCACAGTCGGCTGAAGAAATGCAAACTAACATCCACCACTTCCATCCTCAATCCTGAAGAGCTTCCTTCTTTCACATTTAGAAATCCTAAAAGATTTGAGTTTATGCACAAGTTATCTCATTCAGTATGGTACTCCTCAAGGCAGGACATCCAAATAGATGCTTGAAAAGGTTAGTTTTTCAGCTGAAAAGAAGCTGGAATTACTAGCACTGGTGCTAGTCTGAATTCTGGCAGAGTGTTACTTGTTCCCATAATTATTGTTCCTCTTTAATTGTCATTACTCTTAAATAAGAATGACGATGATTACAGTAATATTAAAACTCCTTGGATCCAATGTCAGACAACATGTCTGTGATCTAAGTTCAAGTTGATGGTCCTTATTCAAAAAGGATAATCACTGCATTTTTTCCCTCTAGATGGATGATGAATTATTTGGACCACACAACCTACTAAGCATCTGCTGAGATATGGATATGTTTTGGAAGGAGTATTTAAGCAGATGAAGCCACGAATCTTTGAATTATTAAATAATAACAATAATTGTTATAATAGTATACTATATAGAGCCACAATGTTGTCTTTAACACTACTGAAGATAAATGAAACAAATTCAATGTGGGTAGAGTTGAAAAATTATATTTTTTGGTCATTAAATTTTAAGTTACTTTAAAAAGATACAGATATTTGAAAATCTGAAGTGAAATTCTAGATTGTAGATCTATAGTTGGAATAGATCTTAGAAGTCATGTAGTCAAATGTCTTTATTTTATAGATAAGGAGACTGAAGCCCAGAGAAGTTAAACAATTTGTCCACTAGTACTCAAGTAATTCAACTACCTGAATTCAAACTCAGGTTCTGTGACTCTAAGTTCAGTGTGCTTTTTATTATACCAAATACCCTCCAAGCCCTAACGGAGTGGCCAAATGGAGGAGAGAATGGAAAATGAAACTTACCACTGAAAAGAGAATCATTCTTTATTCCCCCTCAAAATTAAATCTGTACCTAGAGTTTCTTGCCTTGAAATATCCTGAATGTACCTTTTTCAACTAAGAAGCATTTATTAAGTCCTTACTGTATGAAAGGTATTGCATTAGGTGCTTGTCATACAATACAAAGAAATAGGTACATATATAAGTATATGCAAAATAAATATATTGAATTTAAATGCAAACAAATACCAGGTAGTTAGGGAATAATGAAACTAGGAGGTAGAGGAGCAGGAAAAGCTTCAGGAAGAAGGCTTGAATGAAGAGAGGGATTCTGTGAGATAGAGGTAAAGAGATTGAAAAAGGAATAACTGGAATATGAGGCAGCTTCAGACACAAATGGAGATGACTAAACAGCAACAACAAAGTGCCACTTTTAGCACATTTGTAGAAGATGAACTGCAGTAAGGAGAGGCTGCTGAAATGATTTAGGAAAGCAGCCTAGGGAATCAAAGGCAAGGGGTCTAAGGAGTCTATGAAAAAAACAGAACGGCCTTCAATTTTAACATACTACCTTTATTTGTAATCTAATTTACTCAGAACCTAAACACCCCTCAAGAAAAAAATATGACTTTGCCTATAGAAAGTGAAACACAAAAATGAAGATTATATATGAAACCTGGAATGTCTGTGCAATGCTTAAATAGAAACTTTAAAAATAATACTAATATAATAAATCATATATAAATTCAGTTCATTATTTTTGTCTATCTTGCTTGTCTGTGCTTCATTATATATGTATTCTTCCTTCTGTACTCCCCTGTGTACTTTTTGTAATATTTCAAGGCCTCTCCTCTTTTTTCCTTTTCTTCTATTTTTGGTGAGGTATCACCTTAGCTCACCTCCCCACTCACTGCCATTAAAAATAGAAGAAAATCAAATTATGACAAATAAATATCATGAAACAAAACAAGTCCTTACAGTGTCTATGTCCAAAAATCTATCTGCTTCAGTATCCTTCTTTGAGGAGATGGGTGGTATGTTTCATTAGAGATCCTTTGGAGACATGAATAGATTCACTTTGTTCAAACTTTGATTTGCATTGATGATGTCATTATGTAAACCATCTCCTGGATCTGCTCACTTCACTCTAAATCAGTCCCTACTTCCCACAGTTCTTTAAAATAATCTTTATTCATTAAGATACAATAATATTCCTTATGGGGCAGCTAGGTGGTGTAGTGGATAGAGCACCAGTGCAGGAGTCAGGAGGACCTGAGTTCAAATCTCATCTCAGACACTTGACACTCACTAGATGTGTGACCTTGGGCAAGTCATTTAACCCTGATTGCCTCATCCTGCGTCATCTCCAATCATCCTGATGAATATCTGGTCACTGGATTCAGATGGCTCTGGAGGAGAAGTGAGGCTGGTGACCTTCACAGTCCTCCCCCATTCAAAACAAAGTCAAGTGCCAAGTCATGTCATTATTACTCTGATGGCATGGTCTTCTTTGGCAATGGAGGACCAACACAAACAATAATATTCCATTGAATTCATATACTGCAATTTGTTCAGTTGTTCTCCAACTGATGGGCACTCTTCTCCTCTCTTTTCCTTTCCCTTTCTTTCTTTTACTTTCCTTTTCTATTTGTTTGCTTTTCTCTCTTCTTTTTCTCTTTACTTTATCCTCACTTCAGCATTAGGAGGTTTTTTTGCTTATAACTATTCCCTTCCTGGCATTTTCTTTCATCTTAATAATATCCCCACCTGCCTTCCCCATCCGTGCCTGTTTTACTATTGAAGTTGGGCTTGATATATTTCTATACCAAACTCTCCATGCGTTCAAAATCTCCTTTTTCTAGTTTAGGTAAGAATGAGATTTATCTGATGCTTGTTTCTCTCACACCTTCCTCCACTTTTGTGTACCTGTCTTCTCGCTCACACTAATTCTTTATATACTAGCTTGTTATTTTTACTTTCCCATTGTTTCCCCTCAAAGCCCTGAAAATAGATTTTCTGTTTTTCTTGTTAAACTTCCCGAATACCATTCAAAGATATTATAGTTCTGAAATGACACTTGTTTCTTTTCCCTTTCATCATAATACAACTTCCAATTACTGAAATGGATTTACCTTTCTAGATTTTCCTTGAGACTTGTTTGCATTAAAAAAAACTTTAATTCTAAACTCAGATACTAAAAAATGCAATTCACATAGAACACAAAAAGATTTCCATATGAAGTCCATAATCCATATCTCATTCCACTTGCCCAATTTTCAAAAAGCATATAACACATTTCCATTATCTAAGTGATAACCCAACCCACTTTCATATTACAGTTTTTTTCCCTTTTAAATTTACCTGTGTGTTTGTCCTTCATTGCTGAAGAAGACCATGCTGTCAGAGAAATGATGACATGACTTGCACTTGACTTTGTTTTGAGTGAAGGAGGGCTGTGCAGGTCACCAGCCTCACTTCTCCTCCAGAGCCATCTGAATCCAGTGACCAGATATTTGTCAGGATGATTGGAGATGACCCAGGGTGAGGGAATTGGGGTTAAGTGACTTGCCCACGGTCATACAGCTAGTGAGTGTCAAGTGTCTGAGGTGAGATTAAGAAAGTTTATGTAAACTATTTCTTCCCCATGATTATCTTCATTAACCCAGCTATCATCACCATTTGTTTCCTTGTAGAGTTTATTTCTAAGCCAAAATGTGTGTGTGTGTGTGTGTGTGTGTGTATTTTCAGGTATGCCTAAGGTTCATCTGTCACCTGTTTTTCTTACCCTTTCCTCTATGTTTGTGTACTCTTCACATCCTCCTCATTTTAAGAAGAGGCATGTTCCACACCCTTCTTCCTCATTTCAATATTGCTTTCTTATTTTTTAACCTTCCCTTGGTTTTCTCTCTTCAAAATTTTAGAGCAAAATCAATCCATTCCCAATTCCCTCTAAAAATCAATGCCCTAAATTCTCTTTGATGATTTTACTAAGATTATTACATTTACTAAAACTATTAAGAGTTTCAAAAGACATTTACCTATTCTACTTATACAGCTTCTTCCAATTAGTTAAATAAGTTTACTTTTATAGGGTTTGCTGGACTCTGATGCTTGAATTTTAAAATTTCTGCTTGGCTCTGATTAATTTATTTCATTTGTAACATTGGATAGTCCTCTATTCCATTAAAGATCCACCTCCCCACTTCCCCCTAGTAGTACACTCAACTTTGCAAGGTAAATTACTTTGGTTAGAAGTCTATACTTGCATTTGGAATTTTGTGTTAAATGACTTCTTGTTCTTTGTAGAAGGTGCTAGATCTTTTGTAATTCTGACTAAAGTCCCTTGGTAATATTCTTTCTTTATGACTGCTTACTATGTTTTTATTTGATATAGAAGCTCTGAATTTGGGCTGACATTGGAATTTTTCTTTGAAATTCCTTTGGGAGATGAATGGTGGATTCTTTTTATTATCACTTTTTCCTCCAGTTTTAATAAATCTGATTTATTATTTTTCTGAAATATATTTTCTAGTTTTTTTAAACAAGATTTTCAAAGTTTCTAATGATTCTTAAATTCTCTCCCTGTTTTCCAGGTTAGCTTATTTAAAACAAATATCTTCTATTTTCTAGTCTACTTATTCTCCTTATAATTCTTTTTTTACAAAATTAAAGACAATCTTTCTTCATTTCTTCTAGGTATTTGTGTAGTCTTCATTGAAAACCGTTTTCTTTTCTTCTCCACATTTTTCTCTGCTTGCAATTTATAAAGTTATTCTCTCTTTCTGGGTTGGATTTTTGGTTCTCTCTGAGTGTACTAAATTCTTTACGGTATCAATATGTTCTTGTGTTTGTATATCTCTTTGGCCTTAGTTCCTGAATTGGGATCTTATGGCTGAGTAAGGCTTTGCTACCTGCTGCATACTTGGTTGGAACTGGGTTACCTGGGTTCTTCTGTTGACCTCTATTTTTTTTTTTTTTTTTTAGTCTAAGCCGCAGTTTTATTTTTGAATTTCAGCTCACTGGATCTTCGGAGGTCTGTATGGGTTCTCAGAGCAGAGTACTATTGGTCTCAGAATACTTGAGTCCGGGGAACTCATGTGCCTAGTCTCCAGTAGTCACCTTTGATTTTGATTGATTCCGGGAACTCTGCTTTAATTTACCAACTAACCTGATGCTTTATTTGGGGAGGACTCCACTCTAATTGCTTTTTAATATAGAGATTTTCGGACTATTTATACTTAAGCCAGTCTCTTGTCACCCTGGGAGTCTTCTGACTTTCTTGGGCTGTGCTGGCACTGGCTTTGGCGAGGGCTCTCTTTCCTTTCAATCCTGTGCTTCTAGATGACTTTTTGTGTAGTTATGGGTTGAAAGTAGTTACTTAGTAGATTTTTAATTAAATTTCTTGATCATTACTTGAACTACTTTGGTTTTTTTTTTAGGTTTCTATTGCATTAGGTGTGCAGGAAATGATTTTCCTGTGTTTGTCCAAATAAGTCATCATGTTTGGAAGAGTTCACACATCCCTTCTCCAAACCAAACATTTTGGGGGCATCTGAAGTATTTGAGATTATTCTTTTATTAATAGCCACAACTCATTCAGTTTCTCATTGTAAGTGAGTAGATATCTACCTATCTCTCTCTTTATAGATAGATATAAATATATACATATATGATATGTGTCTATATACATGGTTAAATTATTTCAGTTTATGTCTGACTTTCAGTGACCCCATTTGGAGTTTTCATGGCAGAGATACTGCAGTGGTTTGCCATTTCTTTCTCCAGCTCATTTTACAGATGAGAAACTGAGGCAAATAGGGTTAAACAATTTGTCCAGGGTCACGTAGTTAGTAAGTGTTTGAGGCTAGATTTGAACTCAGGTCTTCCTGACTCCAGGGTTGGTGCTCTATCCACTGTGCCACCTACCTGCCATATACACACACATACATATGTGTGTGTGTATGATTATATGTACATATATTATATATTCATACACACATATGTATGTATATGTGTATATACACACAAACACATGCACATATCTGTGTTTGACAAAATGAGAGGGTTCTCCAATTATTCTTTCTGGATAACAATTCAGAATTTTATAAGAACTGATGGGAAAACTCTATCCAGTCAGAAAACCATACTGTTGCATTTTCTTGTTTTTGCATTATTCTCCTCAAATATCTATACCTTTGTATGTAAGGCCAAAATAAATTTTCTTTCTTTAAAAAGTTGATAATAAAAGGGCAACTTTTAAAGATGACATAGTTAATAAATATGTTGAAAAGGATCCAAATGAATGTTTGCTCTCCCAAACAATTGTTTGAATAAACTCTTCATTATTTTGAATTTCTTCAAAGTTCTAACTACTTCTCTTAAGAATTGAATTTAAAATATAAAGGGGCTTAGAAATTTCCTTTTTACTTTGTGAATATGGGGCAAAAGATTGCGAAACACAGCCTTGACTGGTAATAAATATATAAAAATACTACTCTTTATATAATCAGAGTATGAAAATAAGTTGGGAGCTTTCTTTCTAGATTTTCATTTAAATAAAAACCCTTTATTTAAATTTAAAGGGTTTAAATTTTAAATTTAAATTGTAAGGGTTAAAAAAACCCTTATTTTTCAATTTAAACCAGCTTTCTAATGAAATCAAAACTAGGGTCAAAGAAAGTGTCTGTTCAAATATTGGAGTAGGGAATGGTACTTTTTGGTATCACCCGGAATGTCTAGCACTGTATCTTATGTAGGAAAGTGGTCAATAAGCATGCATACTATAATTGAAAAGCATCACTTGAATAGTTCCTGCTAAAGAAATGTATAAATTGTTGTCCACATTAATACTAGTTGAAACTAGTATTTGATGAACCCTAAATGCAAGGAAGGAATGATATAAATCTCTAAATCTTGCAAGGGAAAAAAGATCAGAAGAATGTGAACTTACAAGTTTTATTTCACTTTCAACTACGTGATAAGACAGATTTAAATATAAGTACAAGCATCCAACTGGGTAAGACGGAAGTATACTTTGGAAACCTAAAATAAATAGTATTTCATGAAATTGACAATATCCATGTGGAATTACAATTTGAGGTGGGGAAAATTTTGCAACTCTTACCCTCAAAGGTAAAAATTACTGAAGATATTAGTTATCTGCACTCAATTCAAAGCCTGATTCATAGATAATTTTCTGTATGCATTATGCCTAAGGGCATTAACATAAAAATGGAATAGTAGATTAATTTATAGAACTATTCTGTTTCCCCCAATATTTCTTTCTTTGGTAGGTTTCCAGGTTTTAAAAGAGGCTTTTGATTTTATAGCAATAATATCTGAAACCCTACCACAAGATAGGTATAATAAGTTTAAGTCAGAAGATTTTTAACTTATAAAATAAAGAACCAATATAAAACACTATATTCTAATTTTGAGATAAAAGAGAGACAATATAAATTTTATTTTAAGAAATGTGAATTTTTAACATCCCCTGAAGTCCTGATAATCCAAAATATTCTTAGGGGTATTTGGAAACTCTATTGTTCTGGGAGTTTACCTAGTGAGGAGAAAGTTCTCTGCTTTTGAAGAAGCCAACTTTAATGTAAACTTAAGTAGTATACTTTCCACCTAAATATATAAAAGTATGGTGTAGACAAATGCACAGATACATTTTACTGAGGAAGATGAAGTTATGAAAGGGATGTTCAAGCTCTAGACTTGAGTATGAAAGCCACTCCATATAATTTATTTTACTGTGAAAATAAATACCCTAGCATATAGGATGGAGAAATAGGGGTTGTTCAATATTTAATAAGGAGTTTAACAATTCTACCAAAAATGCATTGACTTATGGATTAATCTTAACCTGAATCAAGATCTCTATAGGTATGTTATAATGTTTTGTTATTGGCTTTGTTTTCTTCAACATTTTTTTATCAGCAACTTAAACAAAATGTATAGAATACTTGTATTCCTCCCAGTGTCTCACACTGTTTTAGAGGGGCATTGGCAAATTAGGGCACATACAGAGGAGGCCAACAAGGGTTCAGAGAGAAGCTAATAGATTATGTCTCTGGGATGTTGTGGCAGGGATTCCTACCCTTGGGCTGGAGGTTGCTCTCTATGATCTCAAATGTCTATTTTTGCTCTAGGATTCTCTGATGAAGGAATGGACTAATATAGTCAATAAGTCAGAAAACACTACAAAGCAGTGATCTAGGTGCTGCGAGAGATACAAAGGGGCATAAAATATGTTCTTGACCTTCAAAGGGTTTATAATATGATTGTGGGGTAGGATATATGCACAATAAAAAATAGCAATAAAAGGAAGCATATTATAAATGCCTACTGAATATTTCAGACTATAGGTGCTGAAGGAGTGCCTAGAAGGGAGCAATTATTACAGCCAAGCACTCAATGGAAAGTGTTTGAGCAGAGTGAGAAATCTAGTGAGGAGGAAGTGATGATATTATTAGAGGAAATATGAAATACCAGGATGGTGGGTGCTAGATTATTGTTAATATCATTTTAAGTGTCATGGATCATGTATGGAAGAGAAGGCAATCTTCCTTCTAGTATTTTCTTTGTAGTTCTCTTCATAAACAACATTGTTTTGCAAAGTGAAAAAATATGCAATTTAAAAAAATCTTACCGTATATATATCATTTAAATTATTATCAGCATAAGCAATACTGATGAATTCATTTCCAAATAGCACACAGTTCTATACAAATATATGTTTGATGTTATTTCTGAAAAAACAAAACAAAACAAAACAAAACCAAAACATCCTATATGGGTTTTCTCTCCCTTCAAGCAGGAAATGGGCATTTTTTACATAGTTCAGTTGAGAAAGAATTGGTAGATTTTCTGTGTAATTTGCTATTATCCTAAAATTCAAAAGCAAACCCAAATGCCATCTGTGGCTTTAAGAATGTGATGTGTTTGAAAATGGAAATTTGACCACTTCAAATAGCAAAATCGTCATTTCCATTAGATTTTTATGAACTGTCTGATTGTAGATCAGAGGAAACGTACACTTTTTCTGTAGACAGCTATGAAGTGGTAGGGAAGATGATGAAAACAAAGGCAATTGCAATTATTTGTACTGGAAATGGCATATTTCATTAAACACTTTATCCATGAAAAGCCATATTGGTGCACACTGCCTTTTCTAGAATTAATACCCCAGAATTGTACAGATGCCTTAGGCTTACCTTTGCAACTCTTTCTCTGTGCACAACTATTTATGTTTTAGTTATGGTGTTTCAGAAGTATATCATGTTACAAGGATAATATTTCCAATCCAGTTATATAACCCAGCGTCAATCTTTGGAGGATATCTTTTCAGAATGTAAAGTTCCAGTTCGTTCTGTCATTCATTCATTACTAACATTCTACTATGTGAAAAGCATTCTGCTATAGGTTGGGGGAAAATGAAAAGTTTATAACTTGGTCCTGGCCCTCAAGGGGCATACAG
This sequence comes from Bettongia penicillata ogilbyi, assembly GCA_023548195.1. NCBI lineage: Eukaryota > Metazoa > Chordata > Mammalia > Diprotodontia > Potoroidae > Bettongia > Bettongia penicillata. Next base: position 1,336,402 of record JAJHZJ010000401.1, on the reverse strand, counting down.
TTCAAAAAAAAGGAGAATGCCAAATGTTCATAAATATGAATGACTGTACAGTAATTGTGATACAGAAGAAAACCATGAGCAGCATAAGGTACTATATGAAACTCAAGTCAGAAAGAAGCATTCCCAATGTGGGGAGATTAGGTAAATATCCTTAGAAATGGAAGCATTGGAGCTAATTGTTGCAGGGTGGATATAATTTCAAATAGTGAAGAATGAGAAAAAGGAGCTGGAGGGCGTATTTCAGGAGTAGGCAATGATGTGAACAAAGGCAAGGAGATAGGAAAGCATTGGATATGTGCGGAGATGAATAATAGGTCAATTTGGCTGAATCACTGTAAACAAAGAGCAGATTAAGATATAAAGCTGTAAAAGTAGGAAGGTACCAAGTTATACAGTTTCTTGAATCTTAGGCTAAGTAAAGAGCTTACATTACACTTTATTCAGAAAGTAGGCAATAGGAAGACATGGGAGAGTTTCAGTCTATGACTAGTAAATATCAATGTATCAATAGTATAAAGGATGGTCTGGGGCTAGGAAAGATCAGTTAGTGTGCTGTACCAGTAATATAGACATGGTAGTAATGTGAATAGAAAGGAGGAAATAGATTGAAGAGCTTTGGAAAAGAGAATTGACAGAACTGATTAGATATGGTAAATGAGGAGAAGGTACATTTCTAAGTAATATTAAGATTTTGAAAATGAATAACTAGATACATGGTGGTACCACTAATAAAGATAGGGATGTCAGAACAAGCAATTTTTTTGGGTGGGGGGGAATGACAAATTGTGTTTCAGACATGATGATATGAAGACTGAAGCATCTAGTAGAGCTGTCCAATAGACAGTTGGAGATCATCTATCTTAACAAAATAAACCTGGTCTGATTTTTCTTCTTTTTTTCCTCCCTTCAGATCAAAACCACAAAGAGTAGAAAGCAGACAGCTTTGGATGTTTGTTCTTGGGAAATGGCAGCAAATGTATCTGTGTGGACTGGAGACTGTTTGCACCCCTGTTTGTGCTGTTTGATAATCCTTTTGACATAGTGAAGGTCTTTCCAAATGGATTTTGGTGGCTATTTCCTCTTTGTCTAGAGATTTCAGATGAGAATATGCTGAATAAAGACCTACAGGTTTTCTAGGTACAGACTCTTGGACTCCCAGCTCAGATTTCTGAATTCACTACAATAGGTGTTTATTAGGGTATCAATAGTTTGGCAAGGTATCTTAATTAGGTGTTATTTTGTTTAGATTGTCAGTCTTTGAATTTGATGACCTTTTCATTTCCATTTATAAATATTAGATTCTCTTACAAAGAGGGTTACACTGTGACTTTTTGCAGTCTACTAAAGAGTGCTAAATAGGTGGCATAGCATGGTGGAGAGACATCTGGCCCTACAATCAGGAAAATCTGGATTCGAATGCTACCTGTAATACAAAGTGATTGTGTTACTCTGATAAATTTACTTCATTCCCCAGTGTCCAAGGATGCAGCACAGGGGTTGACAAGAATTGGTAGGAGTTCCTTCACTAGAGATATCTCATACCAACGAAATCAGAAGCTTGGGCCAAAAATAGAAAAAAAGTTCTATTGCTTTAGAGAATATATAGAAGCCCAATGAGTTGTTTGGAGGAGTAGGCAGTGAGTAACTTTGCCAGGTATGTGAGAGGCAACCAAGGACAGTTCAAGAACATTTTGTAGAACATACAAAATATGCTCCTTACCCAGGGGAGTGCTGAAGACTGCTCAAATTAGAGTTGATTGTTAAATATCTAGTGTGAACACTTACACTCTAGAAATTGGCAAATGCTACAAATTATGGCTTGATTAATTGTTGACTGTCTGGACTTAAGAATGTAATGAATAAAATGTTAATAATATAGCTCAAACTTTGTACATACTTTTTAAAGAGCACACCCCTTTTGTTAACCTAAAATTTGTACTGTTATTGTGTTTTTTGTAGTGTAGTTTTTCAATTGCTTTATAATCCAAAGAATACATATATTTATGCATTACTGGTTCACTTTGTTCAAGTCTATGTTTTTAAATTTACCTTTTTTAGCCAAGCAAAGGAGAATGTACCTTAAAGTCGAATAAATATGACTTTTGTATCCCCTGAAGTTTTAAAAGTCTTATAATTCTCTGGTTTAAACTTCTTTTAAGAGTGATAGTGGATAATTCGCCAGACTTCAGATTTCTAATGTCTACCCTATGTCTAAATGACATGCTGAGGAATTTATTATAGTACCCAGTTATAGAATCGGTAAGGTGAAAGCACATTTTGTGTTAGCACAGACTTTCAAAAATACTTCCAGCACTGAAATGCACATATGTTAACTTTGAACCTCTGCCAAGTCACAAGAAATGTAAAGGAACATGAAGACTGCCCCATACAGTGGGACATTATCATTAATGTTATCTTGCCTTCTTATATGATACCATGTCTATGGCTTGCAAGTATAGTTTTCTGCTGGCTAATTATCACTGAAAGATTCCAAACACACCTATGATTTTCCACAAACTGAGCCTAATTTTGCCTCTAGCACCGTCCCCTTTCCTCAGCAGCTACAATGACACATCACCGTTCTACCCCAGGAAATCTGCTGTTTAAAATGGATTTCATTGTATTCTGGTAACCTTGACTTACTAACTCTAAATCAATTCTTTGTTGTTGGATGATCTCTACACTAGTAACAATTAACAGTGACAGAATAGCACTTTTGTGTAAACCCTTCTCTTTCTACATTCAACATCAAGACTCTCCAATATAGAGAAACCAGAGAAGGGAGAAAGCAGTTAAGTATTTGGGGAAATCAATACTATCTTATTTTTTATACATCTCTAATATTAATATTCTTGTTCTTAATGAAATGAATAGGTTAGTATTCTATTACTAGTGCTGATATGTCAATACAAATGTAAACCTAAGCCAAAGGTGTTTATTCTCTGCTGAGTTTGACCACAGTGTGGACTTCGTCTGGAGTTCCCACAGCAATTCTTTAGCTTCTTTTTCTTCCCTGAGTTGAGAGTCATAGACTTTACGTTCAGATAGAATGAAGTTTTCAGATAGGGGAAAAGAAACAATGAGATAGAAATATGCATATATTTGTATTTTAAAACCTGAGCACAGGCCAATGATCAGAGATTCTGAGAGATGAATGTTTCCAGCCCTGGCAGTAATCTCGAGTTTGAGAGACTAAGTTTCTGAGTCAGGTAGTCATTTCTGTAAAAGTACTATTTTTCAGTGGAGTTTAGTACCACCACCAGGAGAATTCCACAATTCTCAAATGACAAATGAAGAAACTGAGGCAGGCAGAGGTTAAATGACTTGCCCAGGATCATACAACTAGTAAGTATCTGAGATCATTATTTTAATTCAGGGCTTCTTTACTCCAGAGGTGGCACTCTATCCAGTTAGCTAACTATTATCTATTCCATCTCAAAATCTATGATCCTAAATCATAATCCTAATCTTGTGATCCTAACTATTTCCAGAGGGTTATTGTACTAACACTAGTTCCATCTGGGGCATAGAGGAAAACCCTGTGCCCAAGACCTGCCTGTTCAATCTGTTGGTGACTCTTGTCAGCTTTCCTGTGGCCCTCATGAATCAGAGCCTGTATTTGTTTTTGTGCCAAGATAATCAATGTTGTGATAATTCATGGTGTTGCAGAAGAATGAAGTTTTCTGGGTAAGGACATTTACAAAAAATGTTTATTGATGATGATGATACTGATAATAATGTTGACTATATTCTTGAGAACCACAACTAGATCCATCAGATAGGGGATGGGGAGATAAACAACCTCTATTAAAGTTAGAGTAAGCAGCTGTCAATGTGGTGAGTGATTTCCAGAATCCTATAATCTACTTACCACATCAGCCCAGTTAAGTATGGATTACCTTTAATGGAGAAGAATGTTTTTTTTAATTAATAAGAGATGAAACTGAATTTTAGATTCTCAAGGAAAAAATAATTTATTGACTTTATTTCTCACTAAAGTAGGAATGACTAAAATCTGAGAAGGTTTTGATGGTGGTTTATAAATCATAGGATCATAATTCCATAACTGGAGTGGGACTTAGATACCTTCCAGTCTAACTCCCCACCCCGCTTATTTTACACATGAGGAAACTGAGATATATCCAGGCAGATTCAGTGACTTGCCTGAGATCATAGAGGTAGTAAGTGTCTGGCAAGATTTGAACCTAGGAAGGGAAAATTGTATTTGATTCAGAAAACAAATCTATTAAACACCTAGAGTATGTATGCATGGTAAAATACTGGCAATATAATTTAGGAATAAATAGTTGTTTCCCTTGAAGAAATAAGATAATTTAATATTGAAGTAAAACTTTAGTAATAGTAATAGCTTATATTTAGATAATGTTTTAGTTATAAAAATTTTTATATATGTTAATATATTTGTACTTTAACAGCCCCATCAGATAGGAAATTTGTTTACCTCTATTTTATAGATAAGAAAACTAAACCTCAATGTAGTTTAATCACTTACCATGGTCATAAAGTAAGGATGAAAGCCAGACCATCTGATTACAAGTCCAGAACTCTTCCCACTAGACCACTCTCTTAACAAAATCAATCACATAGAAAGAGGACTGATAAGGGGACTTAAACATGGGGAAATTTTAAGGAGGTCAGGGGCACTGAAAGCAGACTAATAACAGGATTTATATAGTGCTTTAAAGTTTGTGAAACACTTAAAAATATCTCATTTAATCCCTCATAATAACTCTAGGAGCTTTGTGTTATTGATATCCCCATTTTAGAGATGAGGAAACTTAGACTAACAGAGGTAAAGTGACATGTCCAAGGTTACATGTCTAGTCTGAGGCTGTATTTGAACTCAGGTCTTCCAGACTTCTAGCGTAACATTATATTCACACTACCAACTGATAATTTAATTTATAGTTTTGTCTAAGGTTGGTCCTACTCATTGGTAGAAGAAAAGATTACAGTGTGGAATAATGAAGGTTCTGTTTTGTTTTTAAAGTAGCCTAATTTATCAACATGTGGAGGCAGCTAGTGTCTCAGTAGATAGGGCACTGAGCCTGTAGTCAGGAAGACCTGAGTTCAACTCCAGCTTCAGACACTTTCTAGCTGTGTGACTGTGGGCAAGTCACTTAACCTCTGTTTGCCTTAATCCATTCAAGAACTGAGCTGGAGAAAGAAAATGGCAAACCACTCTTGTATCTTTGCCAAGAAACCCCAAATGTGGTCACAAAGAGTCAGTACTGAAAAACAAGTGGACAAAAGCAAAATTGAAGACTGAGCAAAAGTATGTCTTATAAGAAATCTTCATGAACAACTTTGAATTTCACTACCATTTTAACAAATCAGTCCTCAAAGAATGCAAGCTTCTTCAGATCAGGGACTGTCTTCATGTTTATTTTTTTTCCCCAGACCCTAGAATTGTATATTACACATCTTGCTCTTCTTCATGATCCTATTTGGGGTTTTCTTGTCAAAGATACTGGAGTGGTTTGCCATTTCCTTCTTTGGTTCATTTTATAGATAAGAAACTAATGCAAATAGGATTGATTAGGTGACTTGCCCAAGGTCACACTGCTATTAAGTGTCTGAGGCCAGATTTGAATTCAAGTCTTCCTGACTAGAAGTTCAGTGCTCCATCCACTGCACCACCCAGCTTCCCTTACACCTTGCACATAGTAGGCGCCTAATTATTTATTGTTCAATTGAACTGACTCGACTGTTTCCTTGAGTAAGACAAAAATCATCTTAATAGGTTTTCTAGCTGATTATTAAAAATAACTTGTCAGTCACCACCGTGTATAAGCTTCCTTGACTTTATGTCTATTGTACCAACACAAAAATAGGGTCTTGACAATTTTCTAATGAAAATAATCAATACAGGGAAGATTTATATGAACTGATGCACAGGGAAATAAGTAGAACCCTTAAGAATATATATATATATATATATATATATATTATATATACTTCTAGGTATATACATATTCATATCTATATACACATATATATTCAAATGTATACATGTGTATATAATATATGTGTATATATGCCCCTTATGACATTGTGAATAAAAGATTAACAATAGTCATACATTTAAAATGAAATGTTGTGAAAATATAACAACCAAGTTAGACACCAGAGAAGAGGTTTAGCATCTCTCTCTTTCTTAGTTGAAGTAGGAAACTATGTTTATGAGACACTATATGTGATATTAGATTTGGTTGATGTGTTCATTTTATTGAATGTCTTTTAACCTCTTTGTTATTCTTTGTTCTGAGTCTTATTGTAATCAGCACAATCACTATAAACAGTAACATCTGGAGGATCTGACCATCCATAGGAAACCCATCTTTAATCTGAATTCTGTACTGCATCTCCTCCATCACAGAGATGAATACCTTTGGTGGGCACATTTCATTCTGTTTCATGCGTCGTCTAATGTCTCTTTTTTAATGATTAATTTGTTTTATTTCAGATAATGATCAAGTCATTGCAGTCAATGATTTAAACAGTGTCAAATGAAGACTTTAGGAAAAATTTCTAAACAGCTTAGTAACTACTGCAGACTTTCTTCCTAGCATTGTATTAAAGCCATCAGAAAAAATGTGATTAAATTTGACTTCAAATATTCATTATGAAAGCCACAATCATTTAAGGTAGGCAATAATGTACTGAGAATACACTTTGTTGGTATTAACTCCAATTTTTTTTTTTAATTTTAACATTCTTTTTAAATTGAGTTCCAAATTTTCTCTTTCTCCTGCCTCTCTCACTTACTGAGAAAGCAGGCAAAATGATATCAATTACACATGTGAAATCATGCAAAAAACATATTTAAATATTAGCCATATCACCAGATGTTTCTTATAAAAGGGTTGTTGAATAATATTATTCCTTTTACTTTATCTTCCAGGGAATCTTGAATTATCTCGGTGTTTGGATAGATGGGAGACATATAACATTCTGAAAAGTGATCTTTTGTCCTATGTAATTTTTTAAATGGATGATAAATACACTGGGTTCTTCCATAAACTTTATCTTTCAGTTAATTGTGAACTGATGAATGTGGCCCACTATTGAATATCACTTGCAAAAGCTTACTGATGCCCTCATGAAAAATACTCCATTTTAAGTATGGGTGACTCGTAAAAAGATGAAACAGTGGTAGATGGTAAGATCTTCCAGATGCTATTGTTTATGGATGAAATCATGATGATAGCATTAAGCTCTTGAACGCTACAGGTTCTCCTGAATGAAGTCTAGTATCACTTATAGGAGTTTGGTCTGTCCATTCACACAGAAAAGATCTAGTAGATGAATAATTATCTATTAACCAGGTGGATGTCAACATGTATTTGTATAGATAGATTACAGAATTTAGTCATTGAGAGTTAAATCTGAGACAGAAAATATATATGGAAAATGAAGTGCATCCAAAGTTGAACAGGAATAAGAGAGGGATGAATATTTTGGAAAATCACAAAACTCCTTTACCCCCAAGCTTCTTATGAAAGAAAATATTCACCTTAATTCTACCAGTGTGACTATATGTCAGTGAGGCATGGAATACAATTAACTCTGTAGAATTAAAAAATGAATTTACACATAAAGACAATGAAGCATTGGTGAGGAGTGCACATTTATTAAGAGCCTGCTAAGTGCAGGTACTGTGCTAAACACTTTGCAAGTATTCCACTTGCTCCTCCCAAAAGCCCTACGAGGTAGGTGCTATTAGTTTTCCCATGATACGGGTAAGGAACTGAAACAGAGTTTAAGTGACTTGTCCAGGGTAACAGAGCTAGTAAGTGTCTGAGACTAAATTTGAGTTCAATTCATCCTGCTAGTGGGCCCAGCACCCTCTCTACTGCACCACTTAGCTGTTCTTCCAGTGCTCAGTGAGTGTAATAAGAAGGTTGCTATATATAACCAATAATGAACTCAGGAGTAGAGGACTCAAAGATATTATTAAGGAATTATATAATAGAAAGAGAAGATGGGCTTGTCATGTGGCAAGAACAAAGCAACTGGATATCTAGGATGCTCTATCAGTACCCTTACCATTTCAGGAAATAATGGAATTGTACTGGTATAGGATGTGCATAAAATTGGATGGCATGGATAGGTTGCTATCTGTATCATTGGAGGTAATTCCCAAACGTATGAGATTGTGGGTGCTTCTAAGTATCCCTCTTGGAGAAAGGGATGGAGAAGTGATAGAAGGGGCAATGTAGGTAGTGTAAAAAAACACAAATGATATCTCTTTTTAACTGATTAATTCAGAATCAACTTGAAATAATTCAGACTCCAAGGATGCTAGAATTATCGATACTGACCTTGTATAGTGAACACATTGGACCACATAAGTAATTCGTCTCCATTTCATTCATGATATATAGACTAAACTTTGAAGTGTTTGATACACATCTGCAAATTAATTCTGATGGGTTATAAAATTATTTGGTCAGATTTACAAAAACTGTCTGTGTACAAAGTGAGTAATCAAAACCAAAGATACCCTGGCTGGCAGGATTGCATGATAAAAATCTTTCCCCCAAATCATTTAAAGACAACTTCCAAAAGCAACTTATGGTGAAGGATAGCAATGGTATGTCTTGATATATCTTCTGATATGGAATTTGTATCTTCTTGAATGTCTTTCCATTTGTGTTATATATGTTTGGTTTTAAGTACTCCAGTGGAGATAAATGTCTAATTTAATGCTTCATATAATACTTAACTTGTTGGTTCTCAGTCAACTTTAAATAGAAACAATTCCTACATTTCCCCTTATCTTTCTCTTCTAATATTTGAAGCAGAAAAGCCTACTTATTTTTAAAATCTCAGTTTTTCTTGATGGATCCAAGTCATACTGATGCAGGAAAAATATATATAATACTAAGGTGTTGGTCTGCAATTAAGAGTAATTTCAAAGAGACAATCCTGATCCTGATCCGCCGTGGACTATAAATTGAGACACTGTTTTGTGGTCAAAAAATGAGTTTCCCTCTCTCTGTCTCTCTTTCTCTCTCTGTGTTTCTCTCTTTCCCTACATATTCCCCAACTTAAAAAATAAGTACATTACTTCTGCACCCTTATTCCTTTTACCAACCTCATTTCCCCAAACAGCTTTCCAAAAATAAATCAAAATAGATCTATTAGTATAATTGTTGGGTAGGTCATTTACCATTTTGTAATTGTTGCAGGTCGTGAATGATGTATGAAATGAGAACGTCTGCAGGGGCCAATGATGTGCTGCTGTGTGCTAATGAGAAAGATATCTAATGGTGAGACCCTAGGGAGATCCAGGACAACAAAAGCCCACCACTCCAAAACCACAAGACAACAAATTATTCTGAAAGAGCCCGCAAAATATATCTATTATTAAGCATAATCCTCTCCTCTCCTCTTCCCCCGTTCCCTGGGAAGGCTGTTTGCTCAGTCCCTTCTCCTTCATCTCACAACAGTCGGAGAAATATGACTGTGGTGAAAAATATCTTCATTCATTTTCTAGATTTAGGATTCAGTGCTTGACAACTACTTTGTGGAGCTCTTGGTAGGTGTGAGTTGGAGTGATTTTGCATCCCTGGCTGTTTTTATTGATCTCTTTGTTTCAATATTGAGCAGTGTTCATAAGGGATAATGTCATTGCTCTCCCATTATTACATACAGCAGCTTCAAGGTCTTTACAGGGTGGTACAGAAGGAATCCATATTAAGAAAACTATTCCTCCTTTTGCCTTTGATATGGGACCATCCCACAGCCTTTATATCAACAGCAAGAGAACAGTCTTTTCACAGGTCTAGTTCTTAACAAATCCCTAAATGATCAGCTAAGTGTTTTAGGTTCACACATCATACCGTGTGGATAAAAAGCCAAGTGCTGGGTCCTGAGGGATTAGTCCCCATAACAGAATCCTGCGAATTCATGCGGAAGTATACTCCTGTTTGTAAGCAGAGAATTGAAGCCTTTCTTTCACACCCTGAAGAGAATTTACTTAACTTGTGGGACTTCTGTCTCTGACAGAAAGTATTTAAAATTTTTATAGCATTTTAGAACTTCAATGGACCCATTCTCTCATTGATGTGGGCATTCCTTTTTCCTGTGCCAAACACCCCCAAAACCACAAGACAACAAATTATTCCTAAGGAGCCCCACAATATATGTATTAGTAAGCATAATCTTCTCCTCTTCTCCAGTTCCCTGGCAAGGTTATTTCCTCACTTCTTTTCCTTTCCTCTCCTGACAGCCAGTGAGAATATGATTGTTGTGAAAAAAAAAAATCACTGATATCATCCATAAGCTCCTTGAATGCTGGTACTATTGTGCCTTTATTGTGTCCCTAGAACCCAGCAGAATGCCTTGTATTTTTTTTTTTTTTGATGAGGGGAGGAATCAAATTCTCTGATTTCATTGATGTAAGGAGCCCTAGGTAAATATCCTCTCCCAATGCAGATATGCAACTCTTCTTCAATTCAGAGAATTTCCAAGGGAACAGAAAAGGTAAACGAATTGCAGAGAGTAATCATGTATCTGAAACAGAACTCGAACCAGGTTTTCTTGACTCAGAAAATGACTTTCTTCACTCCACTAGGCTGCCTCAGGTATGGGGCATTGCTATTTCAATATCTGTCAAAGCTTTTTTTAAAGGGTTACAAAGAACTCAGGAAGCTACGAATCAAAATCAGAGGACTCATGTTTCCTCCCAAACACTCCTCTCTTCCTGACTTACTTGTTATATCGAGGCTACCATTGTCCTAGCAGTCACTCAGGCTTCCAGTATAAGTCTTATCATCAGCTCCTCATTCTCATTCCCCATATCCCATTAGTTTTCAAGTCCTGCCATTTATACCTTTGTAATGCCCCTTCTAACCTTGCTTTTCGCCTCTGACACCACCACCATCCTGCTGTATGCCCTCATCACGTCATCCCTGGAATACTGCAATAGCCTGTTGGGTGGCCTGCCTTCCTTCAGTCTCTTCCCACTCCAGTCCATCCTCCACTTAGCTGTCAAAGTAATCTTTTTCTATTTACTTTTAAAAACTTATACATACATAGATATAGATAACTTTTTATTGTTTTTAATATTCCTTTCTTTTGACTTTCAAATTCACTCCTCTCCTCCTTTCTTGCCCATTAGAAGGCAAGCAATATGATGTCAATTATACATGTGAAATCACTTAAAACACATTTCCATATTAACCATGTTGCAGAAAAAAATAAGAAAAATCAATATAGTGAAAAAATTGCTTCAATTTACATTCAGAATTCATCAGATTCTCTCTCTGGTGGCATACTGGATAGAGTGTCAGGCCTGAAGTCATGAAGACTCATTTTCTTGAGTTCAAATCTTACTTCAGACACCTCAGACACTCATTAGCTATGTGACCCTGGGTAAGACACAATCCTGTTTGCCTCAGTTTCCTCATCTGTAAAATGAGCTGGAGAAGAAAATGGTGAAATCTCAGAGTCATGAAGAGTCAGACATGACTGAAAAATAATTGAACAGTGACGTGACAGATAATGGTATCCACCTCCAGGAGATAACTGGTGAATTCTGAGAGTAAATTAAAGCAAAAATATTATGATCATGAGATGTAAGGATCTTTTCCCTAAAACCTGCCTTTCCTCCTAACTTCCCTATGCTTTGGCAAGGAGCACTACATTTCTTCCAGTCCCCAGTTTCATAATCTTGGAGCCATCATCAATACTTCACTCTACTCAATCAGCATAGCCAATCATTTGTCAAGTCTTACTGTTCCTACCTTTTCAAAATCTCTAACATCCATCTAGTTTTCTTTATTCATCCCGCAACCACCCGAATCCAGGCCTTCATCACCTCTCCCTGGACTTTTCCAAGAGCTTCTAATTTGTCTATCCATATCCACGCTCTTTGCCTCTGTAATCCTCCACACACCTGCCAAATTGATATTCCTAAAGCACTAGTCTGACTGTGTCATTGTGTCTGCTTCAGAAGTTTCAATGACTCCCTGATACTTTTAGAATATAATACAAATCACTCTGTCTGGCATTTAAAGTCCTTCACAATTTGGTTTCAAGCTGATTACACAAATTATTTTCCTTTAAGTTTTCTTTCTTTGTTGCAGTCAAGATGGTCTATTTGTTGTTCTGCATATATAACCTTCTATCTTCCTCCCCACTCTCAGTGCCTAAAATGAATTTCCTTTTTTGCATTCACCTACTGGAACCCCCTAGCTGTCTTCAAGGCTAAGATCAGTCACCTCATGAAGAGGCAGATCCTGATCACCCCACTCCTCCACCAGGGTATATTTATTTTGTACATATCCTATAGGTATGTGTTTGTGAGCATGCTGTATTTCACCTTGATAACTGGGATTTTCTGACTCTTATATTTGTATGCTCATTGCCTAGAATTATAGTTAGCCTTGGCACTACTTCGTGATAAGCATTTTACAAATGCTCATGGATAAACTGGATTTTTGCTGTTTTTTTCAGTTCTGTCCATGGGGTTTTCTTAGCAAAGATACTAGAGTGGTTTGTCATTTTCTTCTCCAGCTCATTTTACAGATGAGGAAACAAGGTTAAGTTGACTTGCCCAGGGTCACACAGCTAGTTACTACAATATCAACTATATAGTCATAACTATCAATATTTATGATTTAAGTAGTGCTGCCTCATTTTAATGTGCAGAAAGAGTAATTACTAATACCTCTCAGTGTTTTCCATTTTTAAAAGTACCTTAAATACAATATGTTATTTGACCCTTACAACAATCCATGAAATAGTAATGAAAGTCTGATTAACCCCATTTTATAGAAGAGGAAAATAAGTCTCAGAAAGGTTAAATAATTTTCCTAAGGTCAGATAGTCAGTAAGTACCAATGACAGGACTTGAACCAAGGTTTTCTGACTTAGTTTTTTTTTTTTTCTGTCTAAAGGATTTTTGTCCATACCAGAGCAAAGCAAAGATGGGGGTGGGGAGGTAGGTAATTATTACTAGTTGATATTGATTAGCAAGATAGGAAAAATGTTCCAGTAGCCGCATTCTTTTATTTTTAATTAGGTATTGGGAGGGGGGGGACTCCCCAGTCAGGTGGCTCTGCGTATTCCTGTTTTGTTTTCTTCACTGACATATTTTTGCTAAGTAAATAGGCCAAGATGTTATTACCATACTTATTATAGACAATGTTGAAGAAATAACGTTCCACCAATGAGATCGGGTTTGTTTTTTTGGCTGCCTGGCAATGGTATATGTGGGTATATCTCTCCCTCCTCCTCACCAGCAACACTACTTCCAGACATCTCTTTTTTTTTCCATTCCTATTCTTTCTTCTTTGGTCCTTGGTGACCCTCACTCCTACAGAGTATATTTAAACTTTGCTTTCTTTGTAATATCTGTTTCCTTGGATTCTGTTATGGAAACATCATGAGAGTTACTTAATGATTTTTTCTTGAACTAGCCACCCATGTGAGATCAAGAATTTCATCATCTCATTCTCTCCTCAACATCACTATTGTTATTTTTTTCTTTGAGCTAACACATCATTCTTCTTTCCTGCCCTAGGCTGGGTGTGCTGAACTCTGAGTAATACTTCAAACAGGATGAAATGAAGTAGTGGGACCACTGTGCCAGAGTGAAATTCTTGCCCCTTCTAATCAGTGCAGTTAAATAAGACAGACTTTGTTGAATATCTTATTAGGAAGCATTCTTAAAATACACATTTTAAATGTAGCAGTGTGATTAAACAATTGAATTCTTGTAACCGGCTTCACAGTACACATCTCTATAACACACTGAAATACATCCAAGGGCCACAATTCACTTTTCAAGAACCAGCACATTCTCCTTCATTATGAAAACCTCCCCCTGCTGCATTTTGGGGAGTTGAGAGTCTTAATTTGAGTATTCTTTTTAATTTGATATTCCTCTACATTTTCTTTTGTTTGACAATCATTGTGGAGTTAATCAGCTACAGTAACTCAAACAGAATTCCATTAGCTTTTCTAATCATGCAAAATACCCTTTTACAAAGCCATCCTGTGTTTTCAGTGTGTTATTTTTTTGGGGGGGCAGTAAGATTTTTTTTTTAAGTGATGGCAATGTGAAGTAAAAAGAAGCTTGAAACCAGCTTTGGCCACCCAATTATGTGGTGATCTAATGGGAGTACTTTCCAACTCTGAACAGAGGGAAAAACCACACACTTTGTATGCCTTCAAGTTCACATAGATAATAAGGGTAACAAGAAGAGAATGAATATATCATAGCAAGATTTGGTAGCTTTGGGGAGAACATTAGGAAAGGGCCATTCAATATTCGCTTTCTTTTTCTAGGACAGACACACACATATAGATACATATATACATATTTTAAATGATATTTAATGAAATAATTGGATTGATAATACATACATATATTAAAATATTACACATTTTCAAAATATACATTAGCTTTTATTTCTGCAAACACAAAATGTGTATTTTCTGCTTGCAAATTTCTGCTCAAAGAGAATCCCTTATTTATTTGCTTTCTATTCTATTTTAGGGGGAAAATGTCCCAAAACGGTTTTTATCCCTTTTGAAGTATGAAGCATAGAATGAAATAATGTATTATTTTCTGTAGTTCAAATGGCATCCTGATGAGACAGAATAAGTCAACCGACTAAAAGGAATCCCTTTGCAAGGCATATCCAAAAAATTAGACTGCATGTACAAGTTGTGTTTCATATTTTTCATAGGAGCGATGTTACATTTTATTGTAAAGGAAAAGTATTTGGCAGCTATTAAAAGAAGTGACTGCTGGAAAAAAAGCTGTGGGAAGGAAATAATGTGATTAAGTACCAAACTTGGAATAAGATCTCTATTGCCTAGGGAAAAAAAGAGAAAAAAATGCTGCTTATCTACACTTTCCAGGTCAAACATTCATTTATTTTGGGTGAGTAGAAAATAATTCTGGTTTAATATTTGTGACTTTATGATAGAGGGAAGCCTGGTAGTTGTTCTAAGTTCCTGCTTTTGTATGCTTATTTACAAGGCTGCATTGTAGATCTTATTCTTACACATAATAATATTTATTTGTATTTAAATTAAGCTTTGGAATCTGACACAGCCAATCTCCAATCTCAGAGGGACTGTAAGTTTGGAGCCTACATGTTTAGCCATACATTGTCAAACCTGTCTAGTCTAGTGGAGAACAGCTAATTTCTTTTAATATAGAAAACATTTAGGAAATATGCAAACTCCGGTGTGAACATGGAGTTTCCTTTAGCTTTTCTTTCTAGTTTGATTTAGGACACCAACTTGAATTAAACTACAGTGGGATTCTAAGATTTGTCCAGGTGCTGGCTAATTGTTAGGATCCTTTTTTAATGTGTTTCCTTTAGAGTTTCATTTCTTGCTTCTAAGGAAAAGATTTATGAATGTTGAAATCTTTCAAGAGATTACCTGTTTTCTTCATGGGCTTTCTTCAAGAACAAAAGTACATGGCCATCTCAGATTCTCCGTCTTTCCCAAATTGTGAAGAAGCATCTTGCTATTCTGAGTTTTTGGGTGGGAAAAATATACAGAATATTTACTGGATATACTAACATTCTTTTACAAATTTTATCAATTAATAGATGTTCAAATGACAAAATATTTTCTTGGAAAAATAGCAATCAGAAAAACTAGCTTTTCTTTTTTAACCTGTCTTAGACTTACTTGGATATTTTATCACCGTACAACTAAACTTGGATGTACCTTATATTTTAGTTTCTTCATTTCTCCCTGCCATCATTGGTTCCCAGAGCTACTTAGTGATGCTATTTAAATAAAGTAATCTACTCTTCTCTTAAAAAAAAAAGTCTTTGCCACTGATGCCACATACAAATACCGTATGGACTAGCTCTGAGAGCCAAAGCAGGAAAAATCGCCAAAGGGTAAAAATAGTTCTTGATACGATGATATGCTGCTAAAAGCCACATGGTGTTTGGGTGCAGCATTTCACAGTCAAACAATCATAATTTCATGCCTAAAATGTGCATGTTATTTCAGGAAAATACAAAATCTGAGCATTGCACATTTGGTACAGAATGACCAGTGTGTGTTGCTGCTATAATGATTCTTTTTTTCCTTCTTCGAATGTTTCTTGCTGAGCTTTTTCATACAAGACTACCCAGGAGTTGGGTGCTGGAGAGAAAAAGGAGGTAGTGTTCAATATCTGTTTCATTGCATTCTACCAGGCAGGTAAAAGCCTTCTCTTCTTTTTTCCCTTGAAATGATGGGAAGCCTAAAGCTACCTGAATTTTCTTTGCTTTCTGCTATGGTCTCTTCATGGAGAGGAGTTTCAAAAGGAATAGTAGTGTTAGGGTATCTGAGGGCCATACAGTTTCCTATTAAAGTTATTATTCCCTTATTAAACTTCTTTGCAGGGTCACCCCCCGCCCCCCAAGCCAACTTCCCAAAGCCATGGTGGATTTAAGAATTTTCCATTTCCTTCTCCAGTGGATTAAGGCAAAGTGAGATTAAAAATGACTTGCCCAGGGTCACAGAGCTAGTGAGTATCTGAGGCCAAATTTGAACCCAGATCTTCCTGACACCAGGCCCATCACTCTACTCCCTAGGCCACTTAGCTAGACACATATAAAGTAGACATTTTGGGGGTGGGGGAGCACCACTCAGAATGTGGTGTCTTTCTGGGAGTCTGCCACCAAAGGGTCGTCTCTTCCAAAATGTTCCTACTTTTCAAGGCTCTGCCCTTTTCTCTGCTCCTAAACCTACAACTTCTCAAAACGTATCAAGTTGTTTTTTTCCCTCTACAACTTTCAATGCACATGAGATGGAATGAAAGCAGGAGAGAGGCAGAGCTGGGAAAAGAAGAATTCAAGGGTAACACGGGTCACTTAAAAGGATATTACTGTATGTAAGTTAAGAATGGTTTGTGCTCACATGTTCATTTAACCCTCTTGATGCTTTCGGCAGCAAACCTAAAAGTTAACATGTCTATCACTGCAGGCACTTAATAAAAGTTTGTTCATTAAATGCACACCATTTTTAATAGTCAACACAAAATTGATGGAAGAAACTCTAACAATAGGAATCATACTTTTTCCTTATCTTCTAATCCAAGTTATAACATGTAGTACGTTATAGATTTTCAGAAATGACAGAATTTTTAGTTAAATTTCCTCATATTACAAATGAAGAAACAAAGTTACAAAAAGTTTAAATGCCTTGTTTAAAGTTACAAAGGTAGCAGAACAGTGTTGAAATGTATCTTGGATGTGACAGAAGACCTATAAAGCTTGTAAATTGTGATGGCTTCTATTTTCCTCATGTAGGAATGAATAGATGATATTGCCAGACAGAACCTGGAAAAAGTTTGGGGGAATTATGAAATATTGGAGAAAACAATGGAAATCAAGGGCGTTAGTGGTATTTTCATTTTTGCTTCTGATTGAAGTCAGAAACAAATTTAATAAAAGGGACAGTGTGCTACATTGCTTACTAAGATAATATATGCTTGTGTTCAGGTGAAACGCAATGGTAGGAAAACAGAATTGTGGTAGGATCATTACTATAGAAAATCTGGACTGATAGGAGATAGGTAGCCTTAATGAATTCATGATAGCAGTAATACCACTGGAATGGAGGCAGGAGAAAGAGAATGCAATGTTAAGAGTTTAAGATAGGTTAGGACTGAAACAGCAGACACAGTCTAATGAACAACTTAGATATAAGAAGATATATTTCAGAAAGGTCAGAGAAAAAAAGAGGATTCCAAGTTCTGAGGGAAAAAAAGGAATTTAGTTCAAAAAGTATTGAAAGGGTGTTAGTGAAATTCTGATGACACAAACACAAACAAATCTGATGAGGAAGAAAAGGCAGAGAGATTTAAAGACAACGTATGATGAACCCTGATTTTAAAAAGGACACATATAAAAGATAGACATCTTCCAGCACCTATTCTGACCTGCCTGTCTAGGTGATGATATGCCATCAGATATATAGTTCATTGAACTCAACCAGGAATACCTATATCTTGAACAGACATTCCAGATGGAAAATGAAATGGGACAAGAATTAAATAAGAGGAAGAGAGGGGGATGGACTACATCTGGCAAATTGCATAGCACTTTTGATAACCCTAAGCTGCTCAATGAAACAAAATCCCATTCTTAACACCACTATTCCTCCAGTAATACCATGTGGCTGCAAATCATGAAATACTACAATTTCTGAGAAATGAAACTTGAGGTCACTTAAAGTTCAATGGAGGTCAGAAGAATAGGAGGCATAAATTAGTCATATCATTCAACACACTATAAATTGATTACATAAAATATTTTAACACATATTATCTAAGAGATGATGAGCAGAAAAGAAAATAGGTTGATCATGCAACAAGAGTGAAGACGAGTATTGATATCCATAGAAGATCATAAGACCAAGAAGAAGTCCTTCAGGATATTGGGTGGATCTAGTGCTTATGGGAAAGCATGACCAAGAAAACCATAGGCTGAAAACCACTAGATCATTAAATTGTGATCAACACAGTTAAAAGGAATGCCTACATCAGTGAGAATTGTTGAACCCACCAAATCACTCCATGAAAGATGGAAACTAAGGCAGGTACCTCAAGACTAATTTAAAAATGAATGGCATGATATTCTTAATGCTATAAAAATAATTCAGTAATTTTAAAGTCCAGAACAAATGATCTCAATTAAAGATCTTAAAAGATTATAATTATTAATTATTAGTTTTAAAAGTTATGTTGTAGATAAGCTTATGGAATGGGAACAATTCTGACTTGAGATGGAGGGTAAGATGATAATGGATGAAGGCAATAAGGGAGAACTATCTAAATGCATTTTTATTTCTATTTTTCCTCTTGCCAAAAGAATGTTCTTCTGACTGGGAGAACAAGGCAAAAGCTGTTAATCAAGAATTACCTGTATCTTTCAAAAAGAAGAATCATCACACAGTATTTAACTGTCCTAAAGGAGTTTATGTTAGGTGGTGGAGATGAATTACATTGTGATACTAAATGCAGTTTTAGGTTTTATTGAAACCTAATTTTTTAAAAAAATTCACTGAAATATTGATGAGGAATCACAGATGTGTATCATGAGTGGAAATGGAAAAATGATCTTATTTTCAAAAGGAAGAATCCCACAAAGACTAAGACTAACATTAATTCTTGGAATATTTCTTGAACATATTAATAACTGTATAACTTAAGAATATAAAGAAGGAAAGTGGTAGTGGTACAATAAGTCAGTACAGCTTTAGTAGGAATACCAAGCTAACTTTATTTCCTCTTAGGACTCTCCTTTGAGAGTATCATTAGACCAGTACGTCAGAGGAACAACATAGGTATAGATGGCAGGAAAAAAATAAGTATGCGGTTTACAATTTGTGCTTTTGCTAAAGGTATTTATTATGTGTTGTATTTCTGCATGTGACTTTTGTGTTCATCTTGCTACAGGAAATAGCAATGCAGATGTTAGATATGATTTGTCTATATGCTTATTATGAATATTTACCTATGACTGCTATACTAGAATTGGTGAATATTTATGATTTAGATTACAGTTTATAGTTTCACCCATGTGTCTGATATGATGTGCAGGGATTCATCTTTAGACTGTATCTGAAAGCTGTTTGTGAGCTTTATGGCATGGTAGCAACATCAGGAGTTATCTAATTACATAGGAGTACTTCCATCCCACCATTCCTTGATTATTGCAATCGCCTATTGAGGGCTTACCTCGACTCTTCCCACTCCAATTATTTCTCCATTCAACTACTAAAGTGATTTTCCTAAAACTTAGGAATAAGCATGTCATCCCCCTACTCAATAAACTACACTGGCTTCCTATTTCCTCTGAGGGCAAATACAAAAATGCTCTGTTTGGCATTCAAAGTCCTTCGTAACCTAACCACTTCCTACCTTTCCAGTATTCTTACATCATATTCCCCATTATATACTCTTTGTTCTGTTCCACAAACAAGATATCTTTCAACTCTGGTCATTCCCTCTGACTGTCTCCCATGGTTGAAGCACTCTCCCTCCTTCACCTCCCTTTTTCAATCCCACCTTCTACAGGAAACCTTCCCAAACTCCTCATAAATCTATTGCCTTCCCTCCATTATTTATTTTCTGTGTATTCTGTATATAACTTGCTTTGTAAATATTTGTTTGTATGTTATTTCTCTAGTTAGATTGTTACCTCCTTAAGGGAACAGCTTGTCTTTTGCATCTTTTTGTATCCCTAGTGCTTAGCACAAAGCCTGGCACATAGCAAGGGCTTAATAAATGATTATTGAATGAAGGATTGATTGATTTTTCACAGTGCTCATGAAAATCTCCTTGAAATGGCTAGATATGAAATATAATAGCACAGTGGGGGCTGGATAGCTTGGGGAGAAATGGCAATACATAGGGCACATGCTACTAGAGAAAATATTCTCAGATTCGATGACCGAGAAATAGTAGTAGTATTCTGAGTTCCACTGGCATCTGAGAAGTGGGGATAGAGATAAGGCAGTGGCCCCACAGAGACATACATGATATATAGGATACTTGAATGGTGTTTCTGAACTTTGACATGCTTCTGGACACTGATACCATGACCATAGACTTCAATTCATTGAATCTGAGGTGCTAGGCTGAAAGGAAATGGGACTGATTAAAGTATAACAACTCATTTCAAGCTAAACATCAGTGTCATGAAACATGCTGATTAGGTCCTTCTCCCACTGCCTTAGGGATTTGAAGGATTGGATAGAGAGCTGCTTATGGTATTCCTTGGAGACGTGGAAGTTATTGGCATGGGCAGTGGTTATGAAAGTATGGTTATATAATTCAATTCTTTGTTGTTATCTAGTTATTCTCTTTATTAAGTGGCATATGCTTTGAATTTATGCAGTTATTTGACATGGTCTGGAAAAGAGTCATTATCGAGTGGCTCAGATAGCAAACAACCTGACATACAGTGAAAGGTTCCAGAATCATGTGGAGGCATGAGTTATCCTCTACTGGAGTATCCAAGAGAAATAAGATTAGATCAACCTTAAAATAGGTCTATTGTATGTCCTGAAAGTATATGAAAATAAAAACAGATCAGGTAGTCCAGATCACAAGAAGAGATTTGGTTGGTCATGCATCTGGAAGTTTCTCTGTACAGAAAAAACAGTCTTCTCTAAAACTGATCTGATTGTTCTTGGCAGTCCACTCCTCCAATTAAAACATGTAAATAATGAGCCAGTCACAAAATGAGCCATGGGAAAAGCCGTCACCATGGTCTTGGTACTGGTAATGCCTAAGTATCTCTTTGCTCTCTGTTCCTTGGTTGGTTAGACAAATGTTAGCAAATTTATGTTGGTAAAGGAATGAGGCTGTCTTTGATGAGATATAGGGAAGTCAGTGATTGTGAAGTGGATGAAATGTAATGGATGATGGTCCATAGTGAAACAACTCAACTAAGGTAAGGAATTCTTGTGGATGGGCAGGGAAAGGGAAAAGGAGTAAGTATTTATATAGCTTCTACAATATTCTAGGTACTGTGCTAAGTGTTTTGCAAATTTTGATTCAAACAACAACTCTGCAAAGTAAGTTCTGTTTTTAAATCCATTTTACAACCGAGGAAACAGAGGAAAACAGAGGTTAAGTGATTTAGACAGGGTCACACAGTCATAAGTGAAGCAAAATTTGAACTCAGGTCTTTCTGATTCCAAGTCCAGCTCTCTATCTACTGCACTACTAGTTGTCTCTAGAGCTCAATATCAGAGACAGTTCACATTTATTCAAGTTATCTTTGTGAATGAGAGAGAAAGATGTGAGATGAATGATAGTAGTATCAATGTGGAGAGATTTCTGTAGTGAAGTGCTACAGGCCCATATCCTTGACCCTGTTCTGATCAACGTTTTTGTCACTTGCTTAGATGAAAGTGTAGATGACATCCTTATCAAATATATGGATGGGATGAAAATTGGTGGGACATCTAACATCTTAGATGACAAAATTGGTCTCCAGAAAGATCTAGACAGGCTGAAATAATGAGCCAAATTTAATATAATGAAATAAAATAGGAATGAATATAAATTCCCATGTTGAGCTTAAAAAAAGAACCTGCCTGAGGACAAGAGCAGGGAGAAATGGCCCAGCATCTATTCATGTGAAAAAAGGCTTGGAGGTATAAGCGGAATGTAAAATCAACATGATTCAACAATGACACCCCAAAATGCTAGCAGGCATCTTGGGTTTCATTAATAGAAAAGGAGTATCTGGGACAGGGAAATTATAGTTCTACAATAGTCTGTCTTGTTAAAACATAAATGGATTATTTTGTCTAATTCTGAGTACGACATTTTTAGGAAGAAGGCTGACGTTGTAAAATATCAGCAAGAGAATCAGTTGAAGGAAAAACGGATGCCTTGCTTGAAGAAGAGAAGACTTGGGGGCTGAGTATCAAAGCTATCTTCAAATATTTAAAAGGATATAATGTGCAAGAGTGATTCTACTTATTCTTCTTTGCCCTAGAGGACATTAATAGGAACAATGGATAGAAATGATAGGGAAAAAGATTTTAGCTTAATATAATGAAAAAAAATTACTCACAATTAGAGTGGTCACAAAAAGAAATGGGCTGCCTTGGGAGGTAATGAGTTCCCTATCAGTAGAGCTCTTCAATCAGTTGCTGTATGAAAACTTATCAGGAATATTGTAGAATGGATTTCTGTTTCTAGCAAAGTTTGAACTAGATGATTTCTGAAGTTCTAAGTTTCAGACTCTGTATCTCTTTACTCATCTCTCTCTCTAGCTAGGTACAATAATATGTGTGCAAAAATTCATATCCCTAAATCAGACAAATCAGAGCTTTGTTAGTCTAGTTAAAAAAGTTTCCCCTTCCTTACTTTTTTCCCTCTTTGTATTTGTCATAAGGTTTCTTTAGTGCATTTAAATATAATTTAGCTTTTATCTTATTTTTAAGAGATCTTCACTTTTTCAGAAGCACATCTTTGCATTAGTTTTCATTTTATTCATAGGGTGAATTTCAGTCATAGTTATTCTCTAAGTGTCCTTTCTCATGACTTGCCATTCAGTCACACTTACTGTAGCCTCATCTCATTGATCTTTGGAGACCTAAGGCTAACTCATGACCGCATCTAACTATGCCAGAAATCTAAAGTGACCACAGTCACTTGTAGAAAGGCAGATGATCACAGATCAGAGATTAATAGGCTTAATGTTAGAAGGGACCTTGAAGGGCATCTAATACAACCAACACCCAGAAAACAAATTGGAATCCCAAAGGGTACAATGAATTACCCAATGCTGCAGAGGTAGCCAGTAGCAGAGTAGGAATGTGATTCAAGTCCAGTGCCTGAGAGATAGTGTGGTGTAGAGAAAGGCAGAGTGGAGAGGGTATAGGTTCAGATTACACCTGAGATAATTATTATTTGTGTAACCCAGGGCAAGTCACTTAGTCTCTTGGTGCCTCAGTTTTGCTATTGTTTGGTTCAGTTTTGTTCAGTTTTCAGGCATATCTGACCCTTCATGACCCCATTTGGGGTTTTTTTGGTAAAGATACTACAGTGGTTTGCCATTTCCTTATTTAGCTCATTTTACAGAGGAGGAAACTGAGTTAAGTGTCTTGCTGAGGGTCACAGAAGAAGTGTCTGATGATGGATTTGATCTTAGGTCTTCCTGAATCCAGGCCCAGATCCATTGCACCATCTAGAAATCTCAGTTTGCTCATTTGTAAAATGGACAGGTTGTGACATTCCCCTCCAAATATAAAAATAACACCTCAAATTAAATTCTGGAGTGCCAGAGACAATCAGTGGTCAGGGAAAGACATTTTTTTCCAGCCTAATACAACTTAGGAAGTCAAAAGGTGAGATTTGTGATACAGGATTGGAGACTGGCCAAAAGCCTATTTGGATGAAACACCAGTGGTGGGGAAGATGGTAGTGACATAAGCAGCAAGGGGACCTGGCAACTAGTTAGAGATTAAAGGGGACCCCTCTGCTAGCAATGGATGCAGGACTAGATGATGTCTGCCAGTTCAATTGTCAATACCCACTTCTGGGTTTCAGTTCAAGGATGGAGAGGAACACTTTTGGTCATGAGGGAGCAGGGGGCCTGAGGAACAATATCTCTTCCAGTCCCAAGTGATCAGGGGCCTTTCCACGGTAAAGACCATCAGGCAGACAAGGAGGGTAGTGACTTCATCTCTCCCCAGATAACCCTGAAAACTTCCAAACACATAAAATTAGTTCTGAAAACAGCAGTGGGAAAAGTCCTGAAGCTTGGAACAGTGCCCCTCTCCATACATGATGGAAGCAAAACCCAGTTTTAACCTAAAGTTCAAAATCAAGAAATAGGGTTGAAAAACGAGCAAATAAACAAAAAACCCTTACGATAGAAAGCTGCTATGGTGATAAGGAAGATCAAGACACAAACTTAGAAGACTATGAAGTCAAAATAGCTACAAGCAAAGCCACAAAAAAAAAAATCCACAACACAAAAAACTAAAGCACAAGCCCTGCAAAAATTCGTGGTAGAGCTAAAAAAAGATTATCAAAATCAAATAAGAGTTGTAGAGGCAAAATTAGGTATAGAAATGAGAGGGAAAGAAGAAAATTATAAAAAATAATTAACAACTCTGTAAAAGAGGCACAAAAATACTGAAGAAAGTAATACCTTAGGAAAAATTGGTCAAATTAGAAAAGAAAAGAATAAACTGAAGAAAATAATTTCTTATAAATTAGATTGGTAGGAACCTAATGACTCCACAAGACATCCGGAAACAATAAAGCAAAGTCAAGAGGATGGAAAAAAAAGGAAATATCTATCCAAAAACCAAACCTGGAAAATACACCAAGCAGAGATGATTTAAGAATTAATGGACTATCTAAAAGCTAAGGTCAAAGAAAGAGCCTAAACATCATATGTTAACAAATTAAGGATTTTTGTTTTTGTCTGTATTTTTTTTGCAATACTGCTAATAGGAAAATATTTTTTGCAAGACTTCACATGTAGGATTGATATCATATTGCTTGTGAGGGAAGGTTGGGAGGGATAGAAGAAATTTGGAATTAAAAATTTTAAACAATGTCAAAATATTTATTTTTGTAATTGGGAAATATTTAATGAGATCATATATGTGTGTGCATGTGTATATATGAATGGATTGCACTCAATATTAATCCTTCGGTAAATATTTATTAAGCACATTTTTTGTCCAGGCACTGTACTAAGCACTGGAGATAAAATAAACAGAAAAGGAAAAGATAATCACTCCTCTCAAGATGATGAAATTCAGCGGTGATTTTCAGTCATGTGCTACCCCATGACCCGATCTGGAATTTTCTTGGTAAAGATACTGGAGTGGTTTACTATTTTCTTCTCCCACTCATTTTACAAATGAATAAACTGAGGTAAACAGTTTTAAGTGACTTGCCTAGGGTCGCACAGTTGGTAAGTGTTTGAAGAATGATTTTGAACTCAGGTCTTCCTGACCCAATGCCCAGCACTCTATCTGCTGTGCCACATAGCTGCCTTCTCCTCTTATGGAGCTCACAAAAAATCTACGTGCCTTTGACTCCAAATATTGTGTAGTTTCCATCATATATCGTTGATGCTTCTGAGTAGAAGAATCTCAAATGAAGTGTGGCAGACATGGTGAGCATTATAGGCAGAAAGCAAACTAAGAAAGGAAAAAAAAAAACCCACTACATTTCAGAGAAGGGTAATCAAATGAATAATTACTGAGTCTTAATTCATAAACTCTAATCACAACTAATTCGCCATTTTTCATCCTTAGCTTCTGTACAATGATAATTATTATTCATAATGATGACCCTGAGTCACTACAGGAGCTGAAGTGTTTCCTGAATTATCAAAGGACTAAATTATTTCTAATATAGTTTTAGTGTTGTGTGTTTTAATTTATCAGATTTCTTTTGAAAATGAGTAATTTGTGATTCTGCCACTAATGACAGTATGAAACTAGACAAATACTTTCATCTTTCTGAACCTCAACTTCCTAAATAGGAAGTTCTTGGCTTAGAAGATCCCTAAGGTTCAAAGTTTCAGCCTTCTTTTAACTCTAAAGTTTGGTCATCCTGTATATCTTATTTGGTAAGCGTCAATTAATTAGAAAAAATCATTCTCTAACTATCTGGATGAAGTTTACCATACAATTTTTCATGAAAACCTTTTTACAAAAATTAAAAGAATATCATATCACTTTAAAAAATTTCATTCAGAGTACCATTCACATAGCGTCAAAACTTTAGTACTTTGTAAATATCATACATTTCCAGAATAATTATTACACTCCCTAGAGATTAGTTGAAATTTTCAATAATAGTTACTTTATAACTTGGAACTTTGAAATGTCACATTAACAGGATAGTGTTACCACAGAGATACCAAAGAATTAAAAAAGCAAAAACGAAAGTATATGCACAACCTGGTGGTGGTTTAAGATCTCACACAAAGAGACTGGGGATACCTATAAAAGCTTTTCATATTCATCCTGCTTATTCATCTTTGCAATCTGTGTAACTCGGGCTTGTCAGTTTCATTTTGGTTTCTAAGATCTCAGACCTGCCAAATCTGCTGCTTGCTACATGTGAATTCTGAAGAACAACTTAACTTTTTTATTCCTTCCTTTACCATGACAACTATCTCCGCTTTTAATGAAATTTAAGCACAGATTTAACAAATCTTCTTTTGTATTAGGCTTAAGAACATTTTTAAAAAAATATGCATTTGAGAACTATATCAAAGACACTAAGTAGTTAAGTAGTTGGCACTTGTTACAGCAGGGTTTGCACTATGTTTAACCTATATGTTGGGGCTTTTAACTGCATGTTATTTGTGGTTACTCTGTTATTACAATTCTTAAGACACACCTTTGATATCAACTTAAGTTATTTAGAAATGTTTCTCTTCATTGCTTGTAGGGAATTGAATTTTTCTCCTTCACCTTGGACTCCTACAATTTAAACTTCCCTTTGAGAACCACATTCCTGGAAGGGTTGTTTCCAACATCTCCCTCAGACCTTAATATCTCAATACAGGAGGAAAGAACCTCAGGCCATAAGCAGCTGACATTCCCGCTGGCAATCCGTAGCTATACAACTGTGATCTGAACCTGTGAAATGTACAGTTCTGACAGTACAGTGACTGTACTGTGAAATGTACAGTCCTGAACAGATTTGCATGTTATTGTAATTTATATGTGTGTATTTGTATGTATGTATGTATATACATATATGTATATATATGTATACAGAGAGATATATGTATATGTAATTGATTTTCCTATTGAGACAGAATAGGGAAATCATTCTGCTCTGACATTAAGAAAAAAAGGAGGCATGGGGAACTTAACTCCTGAGGAGTATATTCCCCATTCGATGTGCATGTTACTCCCACTGACATTGATGGCAGTTATGCAGATGCATGCAAAGGAAAATAGACCCTTTAACATTAAGCATCAGATTTGGACTTCCCTTGAGAATACTGGGTATCAGAGAGGCTGTGTATGCTGCATTTTAGCTGAATTTGCTTCATCCATAAATCAGACCAGAATCATACTTTTCCTAAAGCTCTTCTTTACTACCCTTCTGGAAACCTAGTACAGCTCACAGGCAAATCAAATTATATTTCACACTGAGCCTAAATACATTTACCAAAACGAGCTTCAAGCAATTAAATGTGACACATGATTTTCCCCCCTCTGTTAATCCAGTAGCCTAATAATTATCTTCTCTAGTTTAATATGACTTACTATAGTGTCAGTTTCTTGAGGTGGGATTAGTTTTCTATTTTTCTTTATTTTTTTTGTGTGTAAGTGCTGCCTGTTTACTTAACAATATTTGGCTTTGCCTAATGATATGTACAGAAGACAGTGCTAAGTGGAACATCAGCTGTTTACATCAGCTCTAACAATTAATGCATGTTAATTTTTAATTACACTGATTGTACTAGAGGCAGAATGTATGTTTTTTCACAGAACAGATGTACTAGTCAGCTTTGCTGGTGAACATGCATATCGATTAGATGTTGATGCTGCCAGCATCTCAGCCAAGTCTGCTAAGAGCGTCGGCTTCTAATGTGCTCATAAGTTTATGGCGTAGAGTCCTGGTGGAGGCAATACAGCTCAATGTTATATACTCTCATGTTTACAGATAATCACAAGATGTCTGTTTTGTGGTTAGTAACCAATGGCAGTTAAGGAAAAGTGAATAGGTAGGACAGCCAAAGGTGTCCTTAATTCCTTTCTCTTGAGTAACTCTTTCTGTCACTGGCCTATTATTGTATACTTCTCCAATTTAATTTATCATGGGCTTTTCACTCTTTGCTTGTGTATAGATTTCCCCTGAACAGAGCTAAAATTAGTGTGGAATAACAGGGGCTGTGCCCCCAGACACTGAATTTAGAGGGCATTTGCAGCAGAAGAACCACCAAGGTTGGCACCTACTTGACAAGAAGAATGAGGAGATGGAAGCTACCAGATGGAGAGATGAAATTATCTTTTACCCTGCCCTCTTTTGAGCTCTTCACCCAAATGAAGGCATGCTTCAGCCTGCTTGCTCAAGATTCAATTTTGGGAACTTACCCTAAGTATGAAAATTATTAGTTCATAATTGTCTCCAAAGCAAAGAAATCAGAAAGTCTTCTATTCATCTTCAGTGAATTTATCTGTGTCTTGGAATTTA
The DNA here is from genome assembly GCA_023548195.1 of Bettongia penicillata ogilbyi. Classification (NCBI taxonomy): domain Eukaryota; kingdom Metazoa; phylum Chordata; class Mammalia; order Diprotodontia; family Potoroidae; genus Bettongia; species Bettongia penicillata. Next base: position 1,307,691 of record JAJHZJ010000401.1, on the reverse strand, counting down.
ACCACCACCGAAGTTGGGCTAGAGAATGCTTAGAAAGATCCATTCACCCTTTACTATTCAAAAGATATCCAATGGTCAGACTGTGAGAAAATTTATGGGGAGAAAATGGATGGGGTGGTAAGAGAGATAAAAATAAATATGTCTCTCCTCAACAACTAGAATTTATTTGTGGAGATGATTCTATGAGGAGTTATATTCAGTACTATCTAGTAATGCATTGAAAGAAGGTATATTCTTGTGTTCTGGCATAGTCAAGTACTTGATGCTGGAAGCAGGATTTGAGGATGGATAAGCTCTGGATAGGTGAGAGAGGAAGAGGCTATTTCAGGTATGAGGTAAAGCACAACCAAAGAACCTGGAGATGGAAATTACCGTGGGGGAGATTTTTCAGGATGAGGAAAAATCTAGGTTGAAAAAAAACATGCTGTTGGGTAAAGAGTAGAAAATAAATCTGGTTAGTAACAGGTTTTCCTTTTTCTTTGTCCTTTCCTTTCACAGACAGACAGACGTATTCCTGTCTCTCTCCCTCTCCTTCCCTGCTTGCTTTCTGCCATCGACCTTCCTTTCTGCCTAGGAGAGATCTCTCCTTCCTCAGATTTTTTCATAGTACTTTATTTGAACCTCACTTTTGCACTTATGTTTTAATATTTTAAGCTCAAGTTATTTCTGCACCTGTGCATTATTGTACCTAAGGTCCCAGGATTTAGAATTTAGAAATCATTGAGTCTTACCCTCTCATTTTGCAGGTGAGGCGACTAAAGTCTAGAGAGAGATTAATTTCTCCTGGGTCACACAGGTAGTAAGCAAAGTAGCTTGGTCACAGAGGCAAAGAACTGTCTCTGGAGAGAGAGAAACAAGATTGGAAGTTCACATTCAACACTTATTAGCTGTGTGACTATGAAAAAGTCATTTAACCTAAGTGAATCTTAATCTCCCCATCTGTAAGACAGAAAAAAAATACCTTTCAGGGTTGATATATCAAAGAGGGTAATAAGCATAAAGCATTTTGTAAGCTCCAGGTGTATGAAAAATTGTTACCATCTTAAAATAACAGAGCTTAGATTTCCACTTAGATATTACTTAGATTGTAAACTCCCATAGGGCAGACTGTGCCTAATTGCATATTACTGTCTGGTGTGCTTTGAACATAGTGGGTGCCTAAGGAGTTGCTATTGAATTGAATTAAGAGGAAATTAATGATATGCATCACCTCACCAGTAGAGTCCATGCCATCATTAGGGAGAGGTGGAATGGGAATCCTTTTCACAAGCAAAAGAGACCATTTCACACTTAATTCTGTGAGTAATGCAGAATGTCTGATTTCTGGAACTATCCCCTCCTGCCTCATCTACCGTACATGGTGGGTAGAAAATTGACCTTGTGGTCAGGTCAGACCTGGGTTCAAATAATTCCTTTGATACATACTGGCTGTGTCATTCTGGGTAAATCATTTAACCTCAGTGTCCCAGGCAACTCTTTCAATTGTTAAGTCAACGCTAATCTGTATCTGTAGCGTTGTCCTAATCTAGAATTCCTGATATGAGTGAAGTCACTGGTTTTATTTAAAAAAAAACCACCCACACCAAAACTCCCTAATTTTCATCTCCTACCCTTTCTCTAGACTTCTGAGACTTCTTTTTCTTGTTCTCTTCATTTGCTACCAACTACTTGTTGGAGGTGTTATAAAGGGGATTCTTAAACAAGTATGTCAGTCCAGATGGCCTCTGAGGTTTCTTCCAATTCTGAGATTGTATGACTTTTTATTCCAGGCGACGTCCATTCCGCTGTGTCTCACTAAGACTGATGGAAGAGAATACTGTTCTACTTCCTTCCTTCTCCCCTCCCCACAAGATCACAGGTCAAATGGAAGAGAATAGACTACTTTGATCCTAAGTATTTTCAAAATTGATTTGATTATTGTTTTTTATTTCTAAATATTATTTATGCTTTTTCTTTTTACAATATATTTATTTCTAAATATATCCCTCCCATTCTCTTAACCAACAAGCTTTCTTTTTTACCAAAGATTTCAGAAAAACAAAAATAATTCATCGCAGCCTATATCAATCCTAGGTATTTTTAGCCAACATGGAAACTGAGCGTTTTTCAATGCCATCCAATATTTTTATATCATGGTCAATCAATCCCCTAACATGTGTTTCTTAACTAAAACTTTTAACAGTAAATATACTTAACTTCTTCACCAAATAGTAATTAAAGGGTATTTTTATCAAAGGCACCTTTTTGCTTTTTGTAAAAGTATTAGCTGTAGGTAGAAAGATAGAAATGGGACCAGACCCCTGATTTAATCAATATAGGACAGACCTGCAAAACTTGGCAATAGGTGGGGGCAAAATTAAAATAGGCTAAACTTCTTTGTGTCTCAGACAGGTTAGACTACATGCAGACTGATGATGGGTGGTTGCTGCAGGTCACGTGACAAACAGGAGACTGTGCAATGGCCACCCTAGAGTAAGATCCTTACAGAGTGAGTTTTCCCCATGCGGTTAGGACGATCCGTGCCACTTTCAGATTTAAAGAGTTTCCTAAAGTCCTATGACTCACTCAGTATCACACAGCCAGTAGAAGGCAGACAAAGGACTCAAATCCCCATTTTCCTGGTTTTAAGGTCAGTTCTATTCACATGCTGCTTCCTCTCTAAGCAGTTAATAGATTTTTAATAATGGGAATATTAATAATATTAAAGCATTCATTCATTATATTAATATGACTATTAATTATACATATATATAAATAAAACCTTATAACACATTCATTCATTTTATATATACAAATAATAATAATATGAACTAGGTCGATTATTTGTAGATACCAATGTAGTGCAATATAATAACAGTTTTCTTCTGTTTGAGTTCCCTGGTGTATCTGTAAGACTGACCATAGCTGAATGTTATAATCACCAGCAAAATGATGTTTCGAGTAGAATGGTTTGCAGCAATGAAGTTTATTCTCGTCGAAAATTTGCCCATCCTTTGATTATTATTGATAAATAGCGCAGCAATGCATGTGCATGGATATTTCTCCTTCTCATATTTTGTTTTAACACTTCTAAATCCTTTAGAAAACTAAAGCAGCCAGCTATGCAAATCGTGCATGTGTGTGTGTGTGTGTGTGTGTGTGTGTGTGCATGTGTACTTTTTGTATAAGATGTCTAGATGGAGATAGTTGGGTCAAGTCCCAAAATATCAGTCAAATAGCAAGTGTTTTAACCCACAGAATATAGTAGGAGTGACTGACTGTTTTTGAATAAAGAAGAATACCGAGTGATAAAAATCTAGCAAATCTTAGAGGCTTAGCTCTTCACCAACCTGCTTGAGGCCATCCTTGGCAGGCTTCTACCTTTCTTTCAGTCGTTAATTTGCTTGAGGGGGATAAAAATGCAATGCGGTGCTAGATTCTGACAACTTTGTCTGTTCACATATTCTAGTGAAGTCCATTGTCAGAAATAAAAGCTATCAATCCTGTTTTTGCTTTCTGCTCTTTTAGTCATGTCTGACTCTGGATAGATTTGAGAATTTCCTGGCAAAAATGCTGCAGTGGTTTGCCATTTCCTTCTCCACCTCATTTTAGAGATGAGAAACCTAAGGTAAACAGAATTAAATGAGTTGCCCAGGATCACACAGCTAACTAATAATTATCTGAGGCTGAATTTGAACTCAGGGAAATGAGTCTTCCTGACTCCAGGCCTGACACTCTTTGTACTTTACCACACTACCTGCCTTGCCTATCAATCCATTCCTTACAAATATTGCAGCCTTGAGGCTGCATGTGGCCTCTAGGTCCTCAAGTCTGACCCTTTGATTGAATCCAAAATTCACAGAACAAATCTCCTTAATAAAAGCATTTGTTGGGTAAAACTTGGACTCAGTCAAAAGGCTGCCCTCAAGGACCTAGAAGGCCATATGTAGCCTCAAGGACTCAAGTTTTCCACCCTTGGTTCAGAATTTTGATTATTAAAGTATAGCAGGAAAATATTCAGAGGCAATAGAGTGAAATGACATTTTAAATATTGAGTGAAAGAACAGATACTAGAAATGATAAATAATTGTGTTAAAAGAATTGTCCTTAAATAACAAAATTTATGAGATACAGGTAAAATAATGCTTAGAGGAAAATATCTCTCTCTGAAAACATAAATTAACAAGTAGAAAGAAAGTATGAATTCGACATAAAATTGATAAAGTTACCATATTCAGAGAAAAAGGAAAAGAAAAGAAAAAAGAAAAATTGCCCTATTTTGATTAATACTTCAGCATGAATCTCTAAATTTTTCCACCAGAAATCTGTTACTATTCAATTCACTTCAACAAACCATTTCTAAGCTTGGTGTATGATGCCCAGAGATTACCACTGGGGACAGAGGACAAAAAATGGAAACAGCTTTATCCTCAAGGAGCTTATGTTCCACTGGGAGGATGTAACATGTAAATATATAAGTCAACTTGAGACAGTCTAGGAACTAGCAATGGGGAACAGAAAGGATTTCTTATGAAAAGTGTGGCACCTGAACAGAGTCTTAAAGGAATTTAGGTATTTTTGCAGGTAAAGGTGAAGAGAGAGCACATTATGGTACCTGGCACAGAGACTGGAGACGGAATGTGTGATGTTCAAAAAGTTTGAGAGACAGTTTCTGGGTAATTAATAATTTTATTAATAATGCTAGCATATTATTAATAAAAAGAGGTCACTGGTACTCTCAAATGTAGACCAGTCATGATGCTGGGCTCACACTTTATTTGCCCTTTGAAGAATAGGTATTCCTGAGGGTGGCAATCAACTCTGATTGGTTAACAATTAATGAATATTATAAGGAGAAGTAGGTTTTATTCCAATGAGGTTCTTGAGGAGTGAGACACTGAGCAACCCAAATCTTGTTCAAAGAGACTTATCAATGTCTGTATCACCTGTCTTACAGAAAGGAGAATCCATATTTTTCCAGACCTGAATGGGCAGGAATCTACCCATTCCCTTAAACTTAGAATTTCTTTTACTGTTTTTGATTAGATCTTATCCTAGGTAAATCTATGCCCAAGATTTTCCATACAGGTTGATTTTTTTTATGAGAAAGTAGGAAAGAATCCTAATAATTAGTTATTAAATACAAGAGGGAAATAATCATTTCTCTCAGATGTTTGGTACAGGGAATGATTCAAGATAGTTTTTTTTTTGAGGTAGAATGTGAAGGGTACTAATGTGAAACAAATTAAAAATCTAGATTGGACTATTTTAGAGATATTTGGTTGTAATATGAAGGGTGAATTGGAGAGGAAAAGAAATTAGAAGTTAGGAGGATAATGTTACCAAATAGTCCAAGTGAAAGCTGATGTAGGATTGTTTTAGGGCTGTGATTATGGGAATAAAGAGATGGGATAAGATAGAAGGAATCTCATGTATGGAAAATGGAGTTTTTTCTCGCAGTACAATTTCCTAGTTCAATGTTGGTAAATACTGTGTTAGTTATTGTGTAATAATGAACAAGTCACCTCTCCTCTCTGGGCCTCAGTTCCCTCATTTGTAAAATGAAAAGGTAGCTTCTAAATGTTATATCTATCAGTCTGTAATTCTACCTATAACTCTCTATAGCCTCCCTTTAAATATTTACCCCTCAAGCAGTTTTAGCAAGCATTTACTTCACAATCCACTGCTCCCCAAAATTGTCATTATGCTATTGAATTCCATTAGATTCATGAAAAAAGTAGACATTACTACTATGTGAGGCCATGCATTTTCATTCAGAGATGCTAGATGACCACCTGCCTACAGAAGGAATTTATCTAGCAGTCTTGGTCAGTAGGGCTAAATAATCTCTAAGAACCTATCAGTCTCTAAGATGCTGTACTTAGCCTTGGGCAACTTTTGTTCTGTCCCATGGAAACATCAACATTTTAGGTTGAGGAGGTTAGCTTTCTACCTCAGGAAGCCTGGGCTGCACACCATTGATATAAACCATTGCCGTCTTGGATAGAGAAGTTGTAAGATACAAATCATCATCTTACTGATGTCTACCATTGTGTGCCCTGAATCACTCCATGTTGACACCCTTGTTTTGGGAATCATGACTGTAAAATTTGTTCCCACATCCCATATATTCTTTTCTGGTTTTGTTATTCTTTGAATCCTAGCTTAATCCAGCAAAGGTTTTGGTTTACCTTCCTCCTCCATGACTTGGACTAGACACACTTACTCTTGCAAGGGAGTTCTTCCTTTGGGTGCTACTATTTGCTTTTAATGACTTATGTCCCTAGGTCCCATTTTCTTTGTGGAATGGGGATTCGGCAATCATCTCCATTCCTGGGACTCCAGATATTGCAGAACCTGATTCAATGACGCCTATATTTATAAGGAAAGTAGGAGAGGAAGTGAGTGGCAGATTTCCACACATTTTACATTATGTGTCTATCATAAAATTGGCACTTCTCACAGGTGGACCTGTGTGTTTCAGAGAGATGGTGCTAGGATTTCCCTGCTGTATCACATGGAAAGAAAGTGCCACCACCAAATGTGCTGCCACTCTTCAGGGTCAATATACAGAGTTACAACCCTCTGATTTCCCACTTCTTCCTCTGGCTAAGTTAATTGGCAGCTCAGCAGCCTGTTCTGTGAAGCACATAGACACTCTGGTTAAGAGTGTTGTTTTTCTTTTACTAACATTTTCAGTAGTATTTTTAGTATTACTAAAATATTAGTAATATTTTATTAGTATTTTAATTAATTCTTTGAATTTTCAACTAAATGTTCTATACTTTTGTGAAAAGAATGCTTTCTGACCTCTAGGAATTCTGAGAATTCTGTCACTATTTCCAAGTGGAAGTCAGAACACCCACTAGATTTATCATTTTCAAATAGCAACTTTATTAATGCAATAACAAAACTGTTTAATGAACTTCTCATGTCTTCACAATATATGTATAAAGGGGGGCGGAGCCAAGATGGTGGAGTAGAAGGATGCACGTTTACGAGCTCCAACCCACAGCCCATAGAATTAATGTAAAAAGAGATCTGCATAAATTCTGGATCACTGAAAGGTGTGCAGAACCAGAGTGGAAGAGATTTCCGTGCCAGAGAGCCCTGGAGACCTGTCCCCAGGGTCCGTCGAGCCCCGGAAAGCAGACCCCACCCCGGCGCTGCCCTGGCCGCAGCCCCAGAAAAGCTGACCTGAGCAGGCTTCAGGGACGGAAGCTCTAGCAGCCGGGGAAAGTTCCTCCGCCCACAGAAGCTACAGGTCAGTGAGAGAGATGGCTGGCTGGAGGAGGGGAGCGGAGTGTCTCTGTGACTCAGGCCCCCTCGGGAGGAAGCAGCGGCGGCAGAGACAGGGGCAGGAAGTGATGGAGGCAGAGGCGGGGGTGGCAGTGGAGGCAGTGACAGGGGCGGTGGCAGAGGCAACAGCGGCGTGGCCTCGGCGGCCCGGACTCCCCCAGCAGCAGGCAGGATCTTCATTACTGAAAGTCTCTGCATAAACAACCTGAGGGAGCTGAGCCTGGGAGACGTCCCTGCCCCACCCCGCTCCATTACTGAAGGCCTCTGCATAAAGCCCCTGAGGGAACTGAGCCTGGGAGGTGGCCCCCCCCACCCACTCTGTTCCTGAAGGTCTCTGCATAAAGCCCCTGAGGAAGCCGAGCCTGGGAGGTGGCCCTGCCCCCACCCCAGCACCAGAACTAAAGCTTGCTGCGGAAAGCCCATTTGAACCTCAGACCCCAAGCACTAGCTGGGCGGATCTAGGCGGGGGTGAACAGGAATCTCAGAAGTCAAGTAACTGGCTGGGAAAATGCCTAGAAAAAGGAAGAAAAATAAGACTATAGAGAGCTTTTTCCAACAAATGCAAATGATCCCAACATTCGGATCTGATGACGAGGACGTATTCTCGCCATCGGGGGAAAGACGTGGAGGGCGGGGCCTCAGTACCCCAGACACCCCAGGGGGATGTCAGGTGGGCTCAGACCTTGGAAGAGCTCAAAAAGGATTTTGAAAAGCAAGTTAGACAGGTGGAGGAAAAACTGGGAAGAAAAATGAGAGAGATGCAAGAAAAGTATGAAAAACGGGTCAATACCTTGGTTAAGGAGACCCAAAAAAATGCTGAAGAAAATAACACCTTGAAGACTAGGCTCACTCAATTGGCAAAAGAGGTCCAAAAAGCCAATGAAAAGAAAAATGCTTTCAAAAGCAGAATTAGTCAAATGGAAAAAGAGGTTCAAAAGCTCACTGAATTTAATAATTCCCTCAAAATTAGAATGGAACAGATGGAGTCTAATGACTTTACGAGAAACCAAGAAATCACCAAACAAAACCAAAAGAACGATAAAATGGAAGAGAATGTGAAATATCTCATGGGAAAAACAACTGACCTGGAAAATAGATCCAGGAGAGACAATTTAAAAATTATGGGACTACCTGAAAGCCATGATCAAAAAAAGAGCCTAGACATCATCTTCCATGAAATTATCAAGGAAAACTGCCCTGACATTCTACAACCAGAGGGCAAAATAAGTATTGAAAGAATCCATCGATCACCACCTGAAAGAGATCCAAAAAGAGAAACTCCTAGGAACATTGTGGACAAATTCCAGAACTCCCAGCTCAAGGACAAAATCTTGCAAGCAGTTAGAAAGAAACAATTCCAGTTCTGTGGAAATACAATCAGGATAACTCAAGATCTAGCAGCTTCTACATTAAGGGATCGAAGGGCGTGGAATAGGATATTCCAGAAGTCAAAGGAACTAGGACTCAAACCAAGAATCACCTACCCAACTAAACTGAGTATAATACTACAGGGGAAAATATGGTCTTTCAATGAAACAGAGGACTTTCAATCATTCTTGAGGAAAAGACCAGAGCTGAAAAGAAAATTTGACTTCCAAACACAAGAGTGAGAAGAAGCATGAAAAAGTAAACAGCAAAGAGAAGTCTTAAGGGACTTACCAGAAGTGAACTGTTTACATTTCTACATGGAAAGACAGTATTTGTAACTCTTAAAACTTTTCAGTATCTGGGTAGTTGGTGGGACAACACACACACATGTACACGCATGCACGCACACACACATGCACACACATACAGAGACAGAGAGCACAGAGTGAATTGAATAGGATGGGACCATAGCTTAAAAGAAATTAAGGTAAATGGTGAGAGAGAAATGTAGTGGGAGGAAAGAGGGTGAAATGGAATGGGGTAATTATATGTCATTTAACAGGCAAGTAGGAGACTTTTTAGTGGAGGGAAAAAGAGGAGAGCTGAGAAAAAAAAAACCAATTAGTTTACCCTCATCACATTTGACTAAAGAAAGGAATAAAATGCACACTGATTTTGGTATGAAAACCTATCTTACAGTATAAGAAAATGGGGGAGAAGGAGATAAGCAAGGGGGGGGAATGATGGAAGGGAGGGCAAAGGGAGGAGGGAGCAATTTGAAGTCAACACTTGGGGAGGGACAGGATCAAAAGACAGAAGAGAAACAATGAGGGGGAGGGTAATTCAGTTAGTCTTACACAACACGACTATCAGGGAAGTCATTTGCAAAACTACACAGATAGGGCCTATATTGAATTGCCTGCCTTCCCAAAGGGAATGGGTGGGGAGGGAGGGATGGGGAGAATTTGGAACTCAAAGTTTTGGGAACAACTGTCTAGTATTGTTGTTGCTACTAGGAAAGAAGACATACAGTTAATGAGGAATAGAAAGTCATCTGGCCCTACAGGAGAAAAGAGAAGATGGAGACAAGAGAAGGGAGGGATGACAGAAGAGAGGGCAGATTGGAGATAGGGAAAATTAGATTGCTTGGGGTATTGGGGTGGGGGGAGGGGATAAAAGGGGAGAAAATTTGGAACCCAAAATTTTGTGAAAATGAATGAAAAAAGTTAAATAAATAATAATAATAATAAAAAAGAAAAAAAAACAATATACGTATAAACACATACATAGAATATACTGATTATCATGTCACTCCTTTCTGTGACAAAACTGGAATAATTTAAAGGGACAGAAAAAAAGCTCAGGCTATCCATTTGCTATAGCACATATTAAGACACCATAATCTCTAGCCACAAAAGCCATGTGATATAGCCAGAGATCCACGGAAACAGAAACAGACAGAAAACCATGCTTTCCACTGTTAACGAAAAATGCAGTGAGATCGATCGAATGAGAAAAAGGATCCGACAGGCTTGGTATATTACTATTACTTAGAATATTTTGCTTGGCCTAGATTAATCTACACCTTCATTCGTTTCCCAGTAGCTTCCAAATTTAGGCAAGGGTGAAGAAACCAGTAATTAAAGGGAAAAATATGTTAATATAGCTATGAAAATTAGGTTCAACCCACTGACCTTAGTAGGGGGAAAATATACCAAAGCTAATATAAATTGGAGTGGAGGGAGTGGTTTAGAGAAGACAGGTAAGGATAAGACTGGATGGTACTTTTAGGGCTATTCATTTCTCATAAAATAAATCAGAACCTGGGGTGGGGTGAAAATGATGTTCCATTTCTTTAAATAGTTTTAATTTCACCTTTTCTTCCTTTTCATGTTTTTTTCTACTCTGTTTCCTTTCTCCTGCCCCTTACAGCAGTAAGCGTTCAAGAGAAAAAGTCAGGGAGGGGGAAGGGAAGGGAATGGAAAGAAGGGAAAGGAAGGAAAGATCAAGTCTTTGGCTTCCTTCTGTGTCCCCGTCATGAGGTCTGAGTTATTAAAACCATTGTTAGTTTAGGAAAGACATCTTTTCAGCCTACCTGTTGTGATGTGTGAGGCTATAGGGATATAAAATTTTGCATTACTTCACCATGCCAATCCTGTGATCATAATGACATAGGGCAAAGGTACTTTGCAAACTTTACAAGTCTACATAAAAATGACAACTATTATTATTTTTCTCGTTGTTATTGTTGATGTTTTTAATGAAGTTGTTAGCTTGAAGTCTTCCTTAGCATTGATAGATATTAAAATTAGTTTATATAAAGCAACATTATTTCTTCTTAACATCCCATTCACTGGAAACTTTAACGAAACCCTACAATAGTGGTAAAGGTGCATCAGCATATGAGGTATCATGTTATCAGTTTTTATATTGTTTTGGTCTAAACCTATGATTTCAACAGTGTGGAGCAAATCCCAGTGTAGAAACTCTCTCCAATGATACAGACTGGTAGTTGTCTATAATCTGTAGTCTTAGAAAGTTGCTACTAAATTCAGCGATCTGTCATATAGATAGCATGCACTGGAGTAAAGATTTAAGCCTAGGTCTTCCAGGCTACCTCTGCCTATTTCAACATGCTTCCTCTTACATACATAGTTACAGTAAACTGATGAAATCCAGTTTAGAACAGTGTTATAAAAATGAGTCCATTCTCCTGGAACTATACATGGGATGATATACATGGGATAATAACTAGAGGAACAAATCAGTTGATTTATAACTCCTCTTTGGAAAATTCCAACATCAAAGAAATTTACGCCCTGAATATTAGAGAGTATCTCACCCCAAACTTCAAATACACTCTTACTCTATAGATTCACAAGGAAAGAAATAAGACTTGCTTATAAGCCTGCCATAGCTAAACGGCACAGCACTTTGGGACTGAAAAGGAAAGGACGGGACTAGTAGATTATAATTACCCAGTTGGAATATTAATTACATTTGTCTTCCTTTGAAGGATGTTTCATCTTTTGTTTTACTCCTTGGTGGTACATCCAATTACTGAAAACAGGATGTGCCTAGAAAAAAAATCCAATTCCAGCATTACTGCTAATTGTCTCCATTGAAAACAAGTACCACAGAAAACCCAAACATCAAATGGTACTTCAAATGAGGAAATTTAATTTTTCAACGTGGATGAGGAAAATGCAACAGTATGAGGTTAGTCTATTCTCCCCAATACTGCTAAATGTAAGGGAATTTTGGAATGAGTTAGTTGTGCTTGTCAGTTTCATTCTGTCTTATTGTGAAATTGGCAGAGGTGGTACAGAGCTCATATATTTACTGGACAGTGCTCAACTGAAAAATGCTGAAATACACACACAAACTGACCAACAGAGCTGCAGCAACATTAGTCACAGCAGACAATTTTCCTTTTTTTGTGAATTTCCACAAAGATAACATCATTCCCTGAGGACAGAACTCATTATACCCATTGCACACTAATATGAGGGCAAGGGAAGAGGTAAGGACATTAACCTTTTAAAGTACATCTGGGTTACAGTTCAAAGAAGAACTCCTGGTTCAGTCAGAGAGCCTGAAGAACTTGTGAAGCCAACTAACTCCACCCCTTTGCTTCTAACAAAAACATCCTGCAGAGGTGAGAATAATAGCTTATACTTCAAAATGGCCCTTTTCTGAGCCTCTAAGGGAAAAGTTGTATAAGTATCATTATTGCCATTTTACAGATGAGCACATCGAGAATCAGAGGAGGCAGTGGATGCCACTGAGCAAGTCATTTCCAGAGGCAAGACTTAGATCCAAGATTCTCTAAGCCCAAATCCTGTACTTGTCCCACCACTTAAGGTTGTCTCTCAATAGAGAATTCATCTCTTCTGTTACTGAACCTTCAGGGAATCAGATCATGTAGATATTGGAAATGGAGGCCCAGAAATATTACGTGATTTGTTCAAGGCCATGCATAGGAGTGAGTAGTGGAGTCATGATTTGAACTCAGGTGGTGTGACTCCAATATCAGCCCTTTTTCTACTGAATCACTTCTCTGTACACAGCTCGGCTGTGAACTCCCACAACTGAGCTGAAGTATGGATTCCAGAACCATGAGGAGAATGGAGGAAACTGCTTCTCCTTTGCCCACTTTTATTCGTTTTTTTAAATGTCCCATCAGCATTCCATCCTACAGGGAATTTTTGACTCTGTCCTCTTGTAACTGCTATTTCTTCCTGGCTTTCACTTTCGGAAGCTCCTGGGGCTGCCTCCAGTGGTGGTGCCCAAGCACACAAAACTAAATAATAAATAATTCCCATTAGGTATCACCAGGAGAATTCTCTTTGGAATTCATCTGGTTTTAAAATCACACTCATCAGTACATAGACAAAGCCTGAGTAAACAAGTCTATTCATTAGTACTTATAAACAAGTAATGTTCATTACTACTTCTTAATTGCCACTCCATTTAGCTGCTTGGTGATACGGTAAATAGAGCATTAGGCCTGGAGTCTGGAATGTCTAAGTTCAAATACAGTCTCAGACACCTACTAGTTGCATGACTCTTGTCAAGTAATTTGCCCTCTCTTTGCCTCAGTTTCCTTATCTGTAAAACGGAGATGATAATAGCACCTACCTCCCAGGGTTGTTGCGAAGATCAAATGATATAAAAATTTTAAAGTGCTGAGCACAGCACCTGGAACATAATAAGTGTCAACTATCATTATTATTGGGCTTATACAGCATGTCCCAAAAGTCTTAGTGCAGTTTTAAGCTTAAAACTTTAAGCTTAGACACTTTCCCAACTTTTTTTTTAAAGCTCTAGTAAGACTTTTGGGACATGCTGTATAAGCCAAGTTTTAAGCTTGGAAAACAGTCAAATTTTAAACTTGAAACTGCACTAAGTCTTTTGGGACATGCTGTTTGTAAAATTATTATTGTTTTAATTATCTTGTTAAATGTGCTTCTTTAATACTTGTTTGCTAACCTATCTAGATCCACCCATTACTTCTCTCCTGAGCACTAGATTCACATTTCTCATTGGTTATCTTTACCTGAATTCCCAATAGCCCCTTCAGTCACTATGTTCAAGATAGAATTCATTTTTTTCCCCCATGCAAAATAAAACAAACAAACAAAAAAACCAATTGTCCTCTTTCCTTCTGACTACCTTATGTCTTCAAACAGCACCAGGATCTTCCTAGGCAGTTAGATGAAAAGCTTTAGTTCCCTTCCTCTTGTGCTCTATATACAACTGGTCCCCAAATACACTAATATTATTTCTGCAACATCTCTTCAATTATTTTTTCAGTTTTCCCCATGCCATTATTTTAGTTTTAGCTAACTGACAACCGCTGGCTGACTACTTCTCACTGGGCCTTCTGTAATATTTTCCTAAATGCTCTCCCTACTGTGAATTTTCCATAATCTCCTATTCTATTTACTCCTTCCAAATTAATCTCAGTATCTCAATTTTGTCACTCTAGTTAAGTTGTTTTTCAATTGTGTCCAACTCTTCTTGACCTCATTAGGGATTTCCTTGTCAAAGATACTGTAGTGATTTGCCATTTTCTTCTTCGGTTCATTTTACAGATGAGGAAATTGAGGTAAACAGGATTAAGAGACTTGCCCAGGGCCACATAGCTAGTAAGTATCTGAGGCCAGATTATACTTAGGATGAGAAGTCTTCCTGACTGTATCACGGCACCACCTCCTGCCCCAGTCTTGTTACTACCTAGCTCAGAAATCTTCAATGAGAACTCACCTTTTATAGAACAAAGTTGCCTCCTTAGTCTAGTATTCAGGGCCTTCCATAACTTGGTTCTATGCTATTTTTTTGGACTTATCTTGACTATTCCTCTAGATATTCTGTTTCTGTCAAATGTAGGCACTTGCCATTTTGCATATATGTTCTCAGCTTTTGTATCTTCCTCTGTGTGGTACCTCTCTTCTTGGAATTAGGGACTGTTGACATCCTGCCATCCTTGAAGACTTAGCTCAAGTACCAATTCCACCAAGAAACCTTCACTCATTAACCCATTTTGAAGTGATTGATTCCACCCCAGTCTGAAATTCCATAGCACATTGTGTCTTTTTAATGAATATAATACAACTTGTACAGTTATTTGCATAACTTCTATTTTTTTCTTCTAGGCTATAAATTCCTTGAGAGTACTTACTTTTTTTTATTTTTGTGTATCCCATAAAGTCCAATCAAGTCTATTTACACTTAATACATTTTTTTAAATGAATCTGTCCTGGTAAGTGTTATCTGTCCATTATATAAAGCTTCCAGGAGGCAGAGGTTCTGCCTATTACTTGTTTGGTACAGTATCAAATATAGCCCTTAATGAATGTTTAGAGATAATGATGATGGCAACAGTGGTGATAGTAATTTTATCAGAATGTTTTGGGACTGAAATATGGTAGTTTCAACTGACCTTCCATTTTCACAAGTTAGTTGAGATAAAATTATCACTAAAAATCAAGACTACCTATCCTTGCTAAGTAAGGAATCTCAAATGAATACATGTTCTTGTTCAAATGACTGAACCAAATAATATTAAAAGGGAGTCAGAGAGTTTTCATTATAATAGAATTATAGGTTCATAGATTTAGTGCTGAAAGCAAACTTAGATGCCATATGGTTCAAACTTCTCACTTTAATGATAAGGAAACTGAGGCCTGTGGAGGCTAAGTGATTTCTCAAAGGTCAAACCAGTAGTGAATGGGAGATAGGTCAGGCTATGAGGCAGGTCTAATCTTTTTTTCCTCCTCACTCTGTGTAGGAGGGCTCCAAAAAGTTAGGTTCAGTCTCATTCCTTATTAACTTCTGGAGTAGCCTGTGGTTAGCTGTGTCTTAAGGAAGAATGTCAGTTTCCTCGAGCTTAAATAGGACAATGATTTTAACCATAGATTTTGAAGTTTGCCCACAGAATTGGAATTCTGAACCAAAATTGCCCAAGTGCCCCAAAGCTATGGTGGATGGCACCTTTGATTTAATAGGTTCCTTTATCTTCAAAATTTTAATTCAAGGATCTGTTTCCCTTGCTCTGAATGTTTTGGTCCCTCACCTTCATCTCTAAGTTTCACTGGCCTTCTCCAGTAATTGGCTCAAATCCCTACCTTCTTTAGGAGACCTTTCCTAATTCCCTATTTCGCCCTCCCTCAATCCCTTATTGCCACTTCTAGGTCCTTCCCCCATGAGTTTACTTCCCATTTGGGCAGCTAGGTAGTACAGTGGATAGAGCACCAGTGCAGGAGTCAGGAAGACCTGAGTTAAAATCTCACCTCAGACACTTGACACTCACTAGCTGTGTGATCTTGGACAAGTCACTTAACCCCAATTGCCTCATCCTGAGTCATCTCCAGTCATTCTGATGAATATCTGGTCACTGGATTCAGAATAACTCTGGAGGAGAAGTGAGGTTGGTGACCTGCACAGCCCTCCTTCACTCAAAACAAAGTCAAGTGCAAGTCATGTCATCATTTCTCTGATGGCACGGTCTTCTTCGGCAACGCAAGATGAAAGAACAAACACACTTTCTACTTACTTGTATGTATATAGTTATTTGCATGCTATCTCCTCCATTATAATGTAAGCTCCTTGAAAGCAAGGGATGTTTTTGTTTTTCTAAGTATCCCTAGAACTCAACATAGTGCTTAGCATATGGTGCACGTTTTAAAAAAGATGCTTGTTGACTGAAAGACTAACTGGGAATTTGCAGACAGCTTGGCCCAGTGGTGTTAGTACACCAGCCTTCATACATATGTCAACATCTGTAGTGCTTATATCCCCACATTTTGATATAATGCTTGAGGAATGCATAAACCACCTCTGTGGCTTGTGTCCTTTTCGGAGTCTATAGTGAATAGGAATATGAGGAGGGAAGAGATGAAATAAAATGAGTTATATTAGGTTGCTAATGTGATGGCATGGCTAGGCTAACATCAATGAATTTTGCTTCTTTCTTTCTCCTTCCTTTTTTGTCCTCCCTTCTTTGCTTTTTACTTTTCGTCCTTCTTTATCTTCATATTATTATCTTCTCAACGTTTTCTTATCCTTATAGAACATGAGTTACTTTTTTCTAGTAGAATTCGAAATATGTGGCTCAGAAATAGGGTTGGTTGATTGTGATCCTTCAAGCTTGAGAAGGACCAAAGTGACATCACTATGTCAAGGTCAATGAACAGGGCGCTTGACTGGGTGATAAGACCAACATGAGCTTGGAAAGCTCTACCACAGTTCCCACACAAATAGTCTATATGAACATTTGGAGTGAAGATGTCTTTACATTTGCACATCCCACATTTCTTTTGAGCTACTGAATTTTGCTTTGATTATAGAGCACATCTTCTTTGATGTGGGCACACAGTGCTGGGTGGTCCTGTGCCAGTGTCTCCCATGTTTCACAATTGATTCTGAAGTTCTTCAGAGAGACCTTAAAAGTATCCTTATATTGCTTCTTCTGTCCTCCCTGTGAGCACTTGAAAAAGGGAGACCAATTCTTTAAAAACAAAGTATGATACAATGACTGAAGAACTAATTCTAGGGTCAAAAACATTGGTACTTGCAAGCCAAGTGATCACTTAATTTTCATTGGCCTCAGTTTCCTAGTCTATAAAATGAGACATTGGACTACATGATCTCTGAGGTCCCATCCAGTTTTTCATTTATCATCTAATGATCATAAAGAAAACCTCATCAATTATAGCTCTGATTTCATATAAAGATACCAGTCTGTAATGAAAGGTGGATGAACTTACCCCTTTCCCATCCCACAGGCCCTTGGATCTGGCTCATCTCCTTATTCTTAGTTTTTGCCAGATACAAGTTTTCTCTCCATGCACATTCCCATTCACTGAAACTATTCATCTAATATTTCAACTTCTGACAATGCAAAGGATGAATTATGATGAAATAAGATCCCTTACTCATCCCCTTTCTTTTCCTTTTGAGGCCAAGAAAAACTACTACATTTTGATGCTTTCATTTCTATCATTTGAAAATTTTGCCTTTGGCTACATGGTGCTCCAAACCCAAATGTATTACATATCCATATCCATATCCATATCCATAGCCATAGCCATATCCACACACATATGCATACTCATATCCACATTCACACATGTATATATGTATACACATATAAACATGTATTATTGTGTATACATATACACACATGTATATATGTGTATATATATGTGCATATTTCTTTTTTAGTTTCCATCTAAGTATTTTCTATCACAAAGACTTTGCTTTTATACTAATCTAGTATATAACATGACTCTTCTTCCCCAAACCTTCTAGAGTAAAAGCATTTTGAGCATTTTGTACCTAGTGTGTATTTCAAAAGTATTATTGAAATGAATTGCATTTTTTATATTTTTGCCAACTCTTACCAGTCTAAAACTCTTCC
The DNA here is from genome assembly GCA_023548195.1 of Bettongia penicillata ogilbyi. Lineage (NCBI taxonomy): Eukaryota > Metazoa > Chordata > Mammalia > Diprotodontia > Potoroidae > Bettongia > Bettongia penicillata. The sequence continues at coordinate 1,289,621 of JAJHZJ010000401.1, read as the reverse complement.
CTTTTCTCCTACCTATTTTGTTAAAAAGAGGGCAGGGATCCTTTGGCTTTCCATTTTTCTTTGGAGTAAATTCAGTAGTTCCAAACATTGTGTTGCATATGGAGACGTTGCCTGGTGTTCTAGGGAAGCCAGATGTAGGGACTCTCTCAAGAGCTGACCCCTTAAGCTATTGCCATCCTAGCCATTGCTGCCCTTGAGTGTTTAAACCAAATGTCAAGACACATGATAAACTCTCTCCAAACACTTGGGACAGGAGTGTTCCTATTCTATTTTGTTGTGTTGGTGGTAGTAGTGGTAGTTGTCTGTTGCTTTTAAGCCTGATCTAGATGAGTTTATTTGCTACAGGACTTTCTTTGGGCTAGCAGACTACAACACTGCCAATAAGCACACGCACGGAAAACTGCACATTCAGTCTTTGAAAAATAAGTGCCCATTAAAAATAGCTATATGATAATTAATGAGGAAGGAAAGTAGTGTATTGTAGATGGTTTGTCAATATTATAGTTAAGTCATTCATCTGTGGAGCAGTGATATTCACTTCTTTTCTCCTTTGTTATAAAGCTTTGGTGTTAATGTTTAGATTCCTGTTTTAAATAGACTGATGCAGGCCACGTGTCAAATAAAGGAGATAGGTACACCTTATCTTTCAAAGGAGAACATCCTGCCCAGTAGACTTCCATAAAATACTGTTACTTGGTGTTTAATTTCCTTGAAGAAGCCCCATCCATCAGAGGGAGCAGAGATTAAAATGGACTGAAATAAGCATTCAAAGATTCCAGTAAAATTACTGCTTTTGGGCTTTGGCACTGGCCATAACCTGAACCTGGAATGCACTACCTCCTCACCTTGATCTCAGAAACCCTCATTTTCTTAAAGGCTCCATTCAAGCACCACTTTCTACATTAAGATTTTTCTGACCATCCTCCCCATATCTCCTGCTAATGCCCCCAAATCACCCTTTATATTTTTTGGTGTCATTTTGGTATAAAGCTATACGTGTATATGTTGTCTTTCCCACATGAGGGAAGAGATCTTTTAATTTTGTCTTTATACCCCCCAACACCTCACTCATGATGCCCAGCAGATAGTAGGTGCTTAAAATGCTTCTTGATTGATTGGTTTTACTTTAAAGCTACTTCTCATTGCTCCCATACTTAAACACTTGAGTAACTCTGGGATCTCATGATTATAGCTACTCCCTCATACAATATATATCTCAACCCATTTAGACTCTGCCCATCATGTATCAGTGCTTCTTGAGTAAAGGGAAGGAGGGGACCCACTCAATCTTCTGGACATTCTTCATCTAGATCTCTTGGTACTGTGTGAATGCCAGGGTAGCACATAAATAGTCTATCAATTATTCTTCACTAACCATATAACCTCACTTTCTACTTACCTTTTTGAAAGGTAGCATAAAATCAGTTTTGAGAACAAATATTTCCATTTGGTGAAAACAGTTGCAAAGTGACATAAGAACCAAACTGATTTTTGTCAAAAGCACCAATTTCATAGTCTTTGGTTTTTTCTAGCTAGATAACTTTTGGAAAATTAGGAAATTCAACAAGTTGGCATCATACTTAAAAGAAGTTAGGGTCATCCTAAGTTGAATACTGGCCACATACTCCATAGACAACACATACACAGTGTTCCAGATTCCTCTGGATAGACTTTATTCTTGTCAGATGTAAGCAACTAGAGTATCTCAGTGGGTTTATATTAAATGTTGCATTCACTGTTAAGTGTGGAAATATATTAGGCCAAAGGGAAAATATCTTTTTAACGAAAAAAATCTTTTAAATAACTATATTTTGTGTTTTCATTTAAAAATATGCTCCCTTTTAATTAGTCATACATCTTGATGAATATTTCCTATACCTTGATGTCTTCCCATCAGGGCTTTGTGTATTTCATCGATTGGAAGATGTTTAAAAAAACTACTTTAAATCAAAGCAGTAAAATAAGCATAGTTAGAGAGCTAACATGAGGGTTTTTACTTCATTTACATTCATTACATATTATGAGTTTAATTACCTTCCTCCAATAATACCAGGATGAAGGAGTGATGCTAAGGAAGGCGTCCTTCGATGATGATTTTATTGATTGTGACTGATGGATGGCATCAACATCTCATAGTGAAGAATCATGGTTTTGTTACATCAGGAAAATTAAATTGGGAGAGTTATTTTCTTTCCCAGTGATAGTGGCAGTTAGAATATTTCACCTGTAATGAGATGTGTGCGTTATGTGCCACAGTGAACCACTGCTGAGCCATTAAATATATGTAAATGAAGAGAAACACAAGAGAGCCCGGGCATAATAACGTGCAGAACAGAGAAATGGATCCTGGAAAGTGATTAATTTATTTGATGATGCCTCAAGTGAGGAATTTTAGGTCACAAATGAAGTGACAGAATGACAAATTACCATTTTAAAGAATTTACTGGGCATCATTACTGAACAATTGTCAGGTAGTTTATGGTGGCTGAGAAGATGGTATAAATATAGATCTTTTCCTTATCTCAGATGAATTATTAATCACCTTTTTAAAAATCTTGGTGAGTGATGGTTGGCTTCTGATTGGAAATAATGTGTTCTACAATTTTAACTAAATTCTAATATGATATGTAACAGGAATCTTTACAATTAAAGTCTCAGTGGAGAGTGGTAGGAGGTTTACAGTCAATTGCAGTTTTAATGTGATAGAAGAGGATGAATTCAGTAGCAGATTTCAATAGATTTCCTTAGGTATATTATCCCTGCTGTGATGTTATTCAAATGTTTACAGTTTATTTTCATTTGAAAAATGACATTCAGATACTTAAATTGTTTTCCTTGGTTTATTAGTTAATGAAAATGAAATTCTAGTAATTGCTATATTTTTGCTGCCTGCCACCTTATTTAAAGTGAAGTGACTGGCTTTGTCAGCTGGATTGTAAATGCCGTCTTCCTGCATTTTGTTCCATTTCTGTTTGCTTTATCTATGTCATGTCCCTTCTCTCTCTTTCTATGTCACTGTCACAATACTAACATCAATTGGAATGTGAAAGAAAAGGTAGGAACTAGAAATAAATACATTCTCTCAAGTTAATTTCCTTGATCTGATCATTAAAACCCAGAAACTGTGTCACATGTTTGGTATACAGTGATATCATTGACTAAAATTGCCCAAATATGAGATCTGTTGAAAGATACAAATTTGAAAAATGTTTTGGGATGTTTAAGAAAAAACCTATAGGTCAAACTAAATATGAATAGGATAGAAACTTTTAGGTACACAAATTACTACTAAAAAGTATTTTATTTTAGATAGAAGATGGAGTTGAGAGTTTTTGTGGGATTTCTTGGTGTGTTTATTGTTTGGTAGACACTAAAAAACTGAGAAGGCATTTTCAATGAATTTTCTTTTAAAGTAGACAAATGCAGATTTGGAATTCTTATTTAAAGAAAACATATTTAGTTGTTAGTCCCGCTCTTGGAAAACTTGGGGTTTTAACCTCCCTTTTGGTTGTTGAAATAATTAATTTTAATTCTAATTCATTTTGAAATCCTATAAAATATTAAATATATATGTACATACTTATGTATTTATCATGCTTTCATGACTCCTTACATTGTTGAATGGGCATTAATTTAAAATTTTGAATGTTATGTCACCTTTTATCTAATTTTACTTTTCCTACTGGCCTTGACTTGTGATGCTGTTTTTATTATTTTCATTCTTTAATCATAAATTTAAAACTGGAGATATCTGTAGAGACTATTTCATCCAACCTTTTCATATTCTAGATGGGGACACTGAAGCTTAAGGTAGTTAAGTGACTTGCCCAAGGTGGTCAGTAGTAAAAGCCAGGATTCTAATCTAGGTCTTCTGATGTTTTACTTTCTGTTTTTGCTACTGTTTCCAGTGTCCAGGCCCCTTTTGGGATGCTGAGATTAGTAGGAAATCTTAATAGAGTACCACCAGTGATTTCACCTTCCTCTAAATGCCACCTTGGGTTTCACAGAGTGCCATATTTCTCAGTGACATGCAGCATTGCTGCTTTTCACGTTTCTGTCACAAATAATCCTAACGACATACTCCCAGACACAGGCTTGCAGCTCTGAGGAAACGTCAAACACTTATGTAAGGAAGTCTATAGATAGAGAGAGAATGATCACTACAACCTGATCACAATTGGAGTTTGTTTATAATAATGCTTGTGAGAGAAAAAGTGGCTGCCCTTGCGGTTCAGAGAGACTGAAAGAGGGCTTGATGTGAAACGAACTTCAGGGCCACATTTTTAATACTCTTCATCTTCTGCCAACCATTCTCAACTGTTATAAGGTGAGACAATAAAAGAAATACAGGAAAAATGAACTTAACCACACATAGTATCATGAAAGAGGGCTCCGTTTTAAAAAAAGGCAACATCTGGGACAGAGAGGAAATAAGATATAACAGGAGATTTCTAAACACTGAAAAGTTGACTTTAAAATTGGAAACAAAAGCATAGCATCATAGAATTTCAGTTTGGAAGAGACTTCAAAGATCACCTAATCCATACCATAACTGAGCAGGAACCCTCAATCACATTTTAGATAAGTGATCATCTTTCCTATGATATACAGACTTTGGAGAGAGAGAGCCACCAGGAGCTTGTGAGGAAGCAATGTCTAGAGTGTTTATCCAATGTCCCCATTTCTGCGCTCTGAGGATAAGCAAGATTAGTCTAATTAACCTCTCCTCCACAAAACAGTTCTTCAAATAGACAGTCATTTAGCATGCTCCTCCCTTACCATCCTATGCTTCTTGCCCAAGCACTTTCTTCTGTAGGATAAAAAGCTCCATTTCCGTCAACCAGTCTTTATCTGACATGGTTTGAAGTCTCCTCACCATCACAGGAAGCTTTCTTGAGCAAAATAACAAATGTCCTTCCTAAAAGGTGGTAGTCAGAACTGAACATAAAACATCAGAAGTGTTCTGGGCTGGACAAAAGTATATTACGATAATTATTTCCAATGTCTCCATGTACATCCCTTAATGTAGCCTCAATTCCCCCTTTTGTAAAATGGGTATAACACACCTACAACACCTACTTACCTCAAAAATTTGTTGTTGGGCTCAGATGAAATGCATAAGTAAAAAGTTTTGCCAACTATAAAGAGATGTAAGATTCATCTATTATTATTATTAACATGAATAGTACTTATTGTTATTAATTTGTTATGCTTAGCATTTATTATAACTCTGCATATTCTGAGGTAGAACGTTCTAAATATTCTTATTTTTAAAATACTTTTTAATTCAAGTGATTTTTTAGATATTCATTTCAATTTCTTTACACATCACCTTCTCTCCCCTCAGATACAGAAAAAAAGACAAAAAGAGAGAAAATAAACATAACTGATCAGCACCTTAGCAAAATCTGAAAGTATGTGGAATGTACCATATTTGTCAATCTTCCACCTCCCACCTCCGTAGTTGGGTGGGATAGAAGTGTCTTCTCATACCTCTTTATAGTGACATTTATTCTTTGTAATGTTACAATGTTTCCTTTTGAGTTTTTTGGGTAATTCTACAAATTATGTTCTTGTAGTAACTGTATGTATTGTTTTCTTGGCTCTGCTTATTTCATTGCACATGATTTTCTCTACATCTATCTCCAGGCTTCTCTGTAGTCATCATTTCTTAGAGTACAGTAATATTCCATTATATTGTTGTACTACAATTTGTTTAGCCATTCCAAAATCAATAGATATTTATTTTGTTACTAATTCTTTGGTATCACAAAAAATACTGCTACAAATGTTTTAATGGATATGGGGACTTTCTTCTTCTTAATGACCTCCAAGGAGTATGAACCTACTATTAAATCTCTGGGTTAAAGAGCATGGATATTTTAGCCTCTTTATTTGCATAATTCTGAGACTGTACTAATTCAAAGCTGCAGTCAGCATGGAGCCAGGAAGACCTAAATTGAAATCTAGCCTCAGATATTTACTAGCTGTATGACCTTGGGCAAGTCACTTAACCTTATTTGCTTTGGTTTCCTTATCTGGGATCTTTTAAAAAAAAAATCCCAAATGAGGTCATGAAGAGTTGGGCATGACATGACTGATCCAACTGAACAATCTCTCCAACTATTTCTAATTTTTATTTTCTTTGTGAATTTACAAGGCATGAAGTAAAACCTTGGGCTTCTTTGAGTTGCACTTCTCATTTTTAGTATTTTGGAACATTCTTCATAGTGTTGTTAATCATTTGTAGTTTTTCTTTTGAGAGGTGTTTGTCCATATCCTTTGAACATAAGCATGCAAGCATGCATATACATGTGTATATATACAAATATAAAACCAAAAGTCATTTTTCAGTAGATAAGTGTCCAAAGGATAAGGTCACTATATATATTGGAAAATGACTTTTGATTTTAAATAAGCACATATACACATACATAAGCATGCATATATACCTCTGTGTTTAATGGATAATATACATATATACATTAATTGGATACTAAAGCCTTATCAGAGAAATTTAATAAATTTCCCCCATTCACCCATTCCCTTCTTATCCTGGGTGTATTTATTTATTTTGTGCAGAAACTTTTCAGTGTGATGTAATCAAAGTTATCTATTTTATCTTTTGTAAATATGTCTGTCCTTGTTTGGTTAAAAAATATACCTCCTCTCCAGAGCTGTGAGAGGTATGTGATCTGTTTCTCTCCTCATTTAAAAAATTATATTATTTTTAATATTAAAGTTATGTATCCATTTAGAATGCATTGTGGAATATGGTGTGAGGAGACAGCATGCACCTAATTTTTCCATACTGCTTTCTAATTTTCCCAGATTTTATCATATAGGAAGTTATTTCTTAAGTAATTTATGTTTTCCAGTTTAATGAAAATTGGTTTGTTGAGTTCCATTGTTTCTTCTCTTGTTTAGTCTGTTCTACTGATTTGTCTCTCTATTTTTAACCTATATCAGATGGATTTGACGACTATTTCATAATATAGTGTGAGGTCTAGAAGTGCTATATTTTCCCTTAGTTCTGACCTCTTCTCATTATTTTTCTGTATCTTCTACATTTTTTCCAAATAATTTTGTTTTATTGTATTGAGTTCTATAAAATATCTCTTTTAATCATTTGACTGGCACAGTATTAAAACTTTACATTGACTTGGTACTTTTGTCATTTTTCTTATATTGACATGGCCCAGACATGAGTACTGGATATTTCTCCAGCTGTTTAAGTTGTTCTTTAAGGATGACTTCATAATTTAATCTGTAGAAAGTTTTCGTGTGCCTTGGCAGATTTGATCCTCAGATAATTCATACATTTTTAGCTATTTGGAATGGGATTTCCCTTTCCTTTATTACATCTCAGATTTTGTTTTGTAGAAACACTGTTAATTTTTGAGAGTTTATTGAGACATTTGTTAAATGTCTCAATTAGTATATCTGTTTCTCAGATTTTTTTTTTCAAGTAAACTGTTAGGTTGCCAGTCAATAGTATTATCTCCTTTTTTACCTTTCTTTACATCTTTAATACATTGCATTTATCTTTACCATCCATCAGTGCACTGACTCTGAGGGACTCTTTTCTCTTGGGTTTTCTTCATATTTTTATCTGAGGGGTTGTTTCCTCTTAGATCTTTGGAACTGTTTCAATTTCTCCTAAAGTTTCTTTCCTCTGGTGTTCCTCATTCCAGTATTCATTTTCTTTCACTTTCAATAAATGAAATGTTGATATTAGAAAGGGACAGTACTTTATGCTTATATATTGGGATATCTTCCAAAACAAAACTAAGGCATCACTCTTTAACCTTGTTAAGTTTACCAGCCTCTTCTCCTCTTCTAAAAAAGCATTTCTAGAAAGGATGGAATGAATCTGTCTAGTACAAAGCAAAGAGAAAACAGAAACCATAGATTAAGAGGAAAATTTCAACCGATTTCAAGACATGAGTGGGTAATAAGTGGGTAACTTGAAATTTTGAAGATATAGGTTCAAATGCCAATGGAGATGCTTATTAGCCATTTGAGTCTGTGTTTGAATCTCAAATTGTAAAATGAAGACTATAACAGCACATGCCTAATAGAATTGTTGAGGTCTCCTGGAAAGAGAAGAATCATAGGACTTAAGTTCCAATTCAGGTTCTGCCTCAGGTTCAGACCTTGGTCTGAGTCTTAATTTTCTCAACTATAAAGTAAGAGGCTTAAATTAAATGACCTTCACAACTCCTTCTAACTTCTGCTCTATGATCCTATGAAGAATATAGCACAGACATGGAAGAAGAGGAGAGGAACCACTGAATCTTTGGATTTTTATATTATATTTGAGAGTCTTCCCACAGAAGTTGGAGCTGGACCTTAAAAGTAGAAAACAGCTTTCTGTATACTACAAGTGATTGTCAGAATCTGCCAGTTTTGACAAGAGGGGTGATCTCTAGTACTTGCATCACTAATAGGTGATTCAGGAAGAGAGAGAGAATTATGTGCAGCTACCCTCTCATGTATGAAAAGAAATTTAGGAATTTTGCTGAAATGCTTTGACAGGTGAAATTTTCAAGTGGAATTCCTTAAGGCAATACCTGACAATTTTTGTTTCATATGATGGGGATGTATAGTGGCAAATCCACCTAAACTTTGATTATATGTGTGAATTTACATAAGTACATACATGTACATTCAAGTTTATGCACATATTATGCACTTAGATGACATGCATTTATATACAAGTTTGTACAGATGTTTACATACACACATATACATTCATGCTTATATGGATATGTATCTATAGAGACCATGTGAACATATCCAATAATTGCAATGATAGCAATAATAACTAACATTTATATAATACCTAAAATGTGTCAGGTACCATGCTAAGTCCTTTATAATTATTTTCTGAGTTGATCTTCACAACCTTAGGAGAGAAGTACTATTATTATTAGAAATATAGATGGATAGATGGATATAGATCTATGTGGGTAGATAGATATTAATAACCACAGGAAATTTAACCATATCTTTAGCATTTTAGAAAAATGGAGAAAAATATTGCTAACATTATATTGTATACATGATATATAGTAGATATTTAAATATGAAATTGAGTCTATTTGGTAATGCATAAGTGATCAGAACAGTGACCTAGCCTCTGTGGCATGATTATACGGCAAAATTTAGCTGTTCCATCATTCCCCCTTTCTGTGAAGCTAAGTGACTCCATGAGGTTTGTCAAAGATCCAGGGTAATTTGCATGCCATGGCACTGGCTGCCAGGAACATGACACAAGTTGAAAGGAATTTACCCATTTCAACTTAAATATCAAGGGAGCCCAGGGGAATTCCTGGTGAGGAAGGGAGATTGTGGTCAGGGAAGAAAGACAAAGAGATCTTGAATCTTGCCTGGATGCCAGCAAGATGGCAGGAGTTTCTGGCCTAACCCATCCCTTTCCTATTCTACCTCAAAAAAACCAGTAAAAACTATGCCAAATATAGTAAAAGAACAACAATAAAAAGAGAATAAAAATAAATTGCTGAATGCAAATTATAAATACTTTAAAAATAGCATAATTTACAAAATCAGCTCCATAATGTGACTGTCTTCTTCTCACCAAACCAGTACTGAATGGCAGGCTCCTAAAGGTCACGGTAGCACCAAATGAATCAATGAAAGTTTGAATCTAATTGTTTTTGTGAGTGGTAGGGCAACCTCCAAATGCCCTCTCATCACCACATAGCCTGTCTCCATTATCAACTCCTATAACTCCATCTCAATACAAGATCATATATTAAAACCTCCTAAATAAATGATTGTCACTCAGCATATTGGTTACAACAGACCATCACATACCCTAAAGTATTCTATGGAATCCATGAAGTTGAATAGGAAAAACTACACCCTTTTTTCATTAATTTCTAACTGAGGAGATTAGTTCTTCCTTCAGTTGTTGTTAGAAAAAATTATTCTGAGGAATCTCTAAATATCACTAGATTCCCAAAGAGGTCTCTGACACTGAAATATTTAAGGACCCCCCTGGAAATGGAATCAAAGAAAATCTGAAACTGTATGGAGATAGAAAGGATGATCATCAATAGATTTCACAAGCCTCAACTAGTTGAGTCTCTGCTCAACAAATGTTCAAATAGATTACCACCACCCCAAAAAAGGATCAGATCTTCCAAAGTAGGGGGTAAGACTGGGTGGAATGATTGAGAAGAGGTACAAATAAAGTTAAATTCAAAAAAATAAAGGAATTACAACAAAATAAGAATGTCCTGAGAGGAAATTTCATAAGAAAAATATTTCTGCATTAACTAAATAAAATAATATTAGGATTACAAGGATTATGAGAGTGATTGAAAGGTCTAATAAAAGCACTCAAAGGAAAGGCATGAAGATAGGAAATAAACCTTTATTAAGCATTTACATTGTGTCAGCAACTATGCTAAGAGCTGAGAAAAATAATATAAAGAAAAATAGTGTCTTCCCTCAATGAGTTTACATTCTAATGGGAGAAGACAACATAGTAAAGGGGGCTAAAAAGAAAGCTGAAGAGAAAAGGCATCTGCTCAGGCATATAGTGGCAAAGTGAAGGGGATCTAAAAGCACAACTGTGAGGCTAATGAAACATGTAGGACATGGACCAGTCTCCACAATGGAAGCCCCAATGGGAGGAAGAGGGTAGTATAATATAGGGATGTTCCAGGATGAAGAGGCCCTAGGTGATGAGGTGATGATGGAATTTCTAGAATGAGTATTCAGCATACTCATGTTGGTGAAGTGCAGAAGAATCAGAAGTAGAGTTGGGAGAAAAATCAATCATGGGTGGAGAAACAAAGCATGGGAAAAGAAAACAACTGAGTCATGGTGGCAAAGTCCAGGAGCACTAAGGAGTAGAATAGATGTCCTGCAACTTAATTTGGGAACCCTTAATGAAGTAGTGAATATTGTAAAACAAAAAAATGGAGGAAACATAATTTAAAAGTTGTATAATTAAACAGAAAACGAATAGATCAAATGACAGACAATAAATGGAACATGTGTGGTGATTCTCTCTTACTGCTAACCTTATCACCAGAGAGAAACCTCCAATATCAGAGCCCAAAAATTCAATAGCAAAGGTTAAGTGATAATAGATCAAGGAAAAAAAACACATAGCCAGTGGTTAGGAAGAGGCAAATCACATTTCATGGAACCTGGTATTTTTGCTCAGGACTATTCAGCAACTATTAAAAATAAAAGACTGAAATAATACATTGAAAGGAAAAGGAAAACATATTGAGACTCAGGATATATTAAAATGTTGAAAATAAGGGGAAAATGAATGTTTCACAGAACTTACTACTTTTTAACATTCCTGTTTGGAAAACTGGATCTTGCCAGAGACTTTGAAAGGCAAACGTAAGGACCTATGACACTTAAGAAAGGTAAACAAGCAGAGCAATGTTAATGGGGTTAAGTGATGACTGATTGCTTAGATCCTCAGAATGAGAAGAAGAAACTTTTATTTTCTCACTGTCATCAAATCATATTTAAGAGTAAGTAGGAAATACGGATAGAATGAGATAGGGTGTTAGCAGAAAAAAAAGCAGGAAGAGGAATAGAATACTCTATAAAAGAAGGTGGAAAAGAAAAAAAAAACTATGTCTTATAAATTGAGTACTAAAAAAGAAAGAAATACAGGTATGGAGATCAAGAAGACATGAATTTCATTCTAATCTGGAATTGGTAGGGGAGTTAATTTTCAAAGTGGTAAAATTTCAATGTATTGAGATATATAGTTTGGGCAAAGAAGAGTTATAGAGGGGTATAAGAATTATAATAGAGATCAGAGAGAGGATAGCCTTAAATGATAGTTTGGTGAAGAAAGATATTTTAACTGAAGAAATATTTTAATAGGATTTGAGAGAGAGAAAAATAAACTGGATTGCAACCATGAATGTGAATAATATGAGCTCAACTTCAAAACAGAGGGGAATGGTAGAACTGATTAAAAAGTAAGACCTAACAATTTATTTCTTTATCAAAAATTTTAAATTGATTTTAAATTAAAATCAGAAATTTTAAAATTTAAAATATTAGATATCATACTGTTAAAATGAGAAATTGAAACAGATGTGTTATGCTTCAGAAGATTTTTTTTTAAAGTAGGAGGTATAATAGTCTAAGAGAATTGATAATGAGTCACATTTGCCTCCTCATGACAGAAACGCTGGGGACTATTAGGGTAGAATGTTGTATACATTTTCATGTAATCACTTAATCAGTTTTTTTAATCAGTCTTTTATTTTTCCCAGCTACATATAAAAATAATTTTTAACATTTGTTTTTTAAAATTTTGAGTTCCAAATTCTCTCCCTTTTTCTCTCCCCTCTTCCCACACTGAATCAGGTTTTATTATAATGAATTGTTTTTCTGTGTTACAAAGGGTGGTTCATTGGGAATGGAGTAGGGGTAGGTATTTCCACAAATTATTTTGATAAAAGCAGGGAGGAGCATCATTAAAATGTATTTTTAAAATTTTGATAAAATGGATGAATACTTTTTAAAATATAAAATACCTCAAAATTTACAGGATTACAGTGAATCCAACATTGAATTCTATCATTAAAGAAGATTATATCTGAGATTTTAATAGGAACTTCAAGCTGAAGGAATTCCTTTCACCAACTCTTTATCCACTATGCTATGCTCCCTACTAATATTGAGAAAAAAATAAAGGAAATCATGAATCTAAACAATTCACTCTCAAATAGAGGTATGTTGAACAAGAGGTAAAAGACCTCTTTTTTTTCAGTTAAATTTGTTATTTAACTTTTTTACATTCATTTTCACAAACTTTTGGGTTCCAAATTTTCTCCCCATTTGTCCCCTCCCCCACCCAATACACTGAGCATTCTAATTTCCCCTATCAACAATCTGCCCTCTCTTCTATCATCCCTCCCTTCCCTTGTCCCCATCTTCTCTTTTGTCCTGTAGGGCCAGATAAATTTCTATTCCCCATTACCTGTATTTCTTATTTCCTAGTAGCAAGAACAATACTCGACAGTTGTTCCTAAAGCTTTGAGTTCCAAATTCTCCCCATCCCTCCCTCCCCACCCATTCCCTTTGGGAAGGCAGGCAATTCAATATAGGCCATATCTGTGTAGTTTTGCAAATGACTTTGATAATAGTCGTGACTAACTATAATTCCTTCCATCCTATCCTGCCCCCCCCCATTGCTTCTATTCTCTCTTTTGATCCTGTCCCTCCCCAAGAGTGTTGATTTCAAATTGCTCCCTCCTCCCATTGCCCTCCCTTCCATCATCCCTCCTACCCCGCTTATCTCCTTCTCCCCTACTTTTCTGTATTGTAAGATAGGTTTTCATACCAAAATGAGTGTGCATTTTATTCCTTCCTTGAGTGGAATGTGATGAGAGTAAACTTCATGTTTTTCTCTCAGCTCCCCTCTTTTTCTCTCCACTAAAAGTCTCCTGCCTGCCTCTTCTATGAGAGATAATTTGCCCCATTCCATTTCTTCCTCTATCCTCCCAATACATTTCTCTCTCACAGCTTAACTTCATTTTTTTAGATATGATCCCATCCTATTCAATTCACTCTGTGCTCTCTGTCTCTCTGTGTGAGCATGCACATGTGTATGTGTGGGTGTGTGTATGTGTGTGTGTGTAATCCCACCAACTACCCAGATACTGAAAAGTTTCAAGAGTTACAAATATTGTCTTTCCACGTAGGAATGTAAACAGTTCAACTTTGGTAAGTCCCTTATGACTTCTCTTTGCTGTTTACCTCTTCATGCTTCTTTATTCTTGTGAAAAAGTCAAATTTTCTTTTCAGCTCTGGTCTTTTCATCAAGAATGCTTGAAAGTCCTCTATTTCATTAAAAGACCATTTTTTCCTCCTGAAGTATTATACTCAGTTTTGCTGGGTAGGTGATTCTTGGTTTGAGTCCTAGTTCCTTTGACTTCTGGAATATCCTATTCCACGCCCTTCGATCCCTTAATGTAGAAGCTACTAGATCTTGTGTTATCCTGATTTTATTTCCACAATACTGGAATTGTTTCTTTCTAGCTGCTTGCAATATTTTCTCCTTGACCAGGAAATTCTGGAATTTGGTCACAATGTTCCTAGGAGTTTCTCTTTTTGGATCTCTTTCAGATGGTGATCAGTGGATTCCTTGAATATTTATTTTGCCCTCTGGTTCTAGAATATCAGGGCAGTTTTCCTTGATAATTTCATGAAAGATGATGTCTAGGATCTTTTTTTTTGATCATGGCTTTCAGGTAGTCCCATAATTTTTAAATTGTCTCTCCTGGATCTGTTTTCCAGCTCAGTTGTTTTTCCGATGAGATATTTCACATTCTCTTCCATTTTTTCATTCTTTTGGCTTTGTTTGGTGATTTCTTGATTTCTCAAAAAGTCATTAGCTTCCATCTGTTCCATTCTAATTTTGAAAGAACTATTTTCTTCAGTGAGCTTTTGAACCTCTTTTTCCATTTAGCTAATTCTGCTTTTTAAAGCATTCTTCTCCTCACTGGCTTTTTGAACCTCTTTTGCCAATTGAGTTAGCCTATTTTTCAAGGTGTTAGTTTCTTCAGCATTTTTTGGGGTCTCCTTTAGCAAGGTGTTGACCTGCTTTTCCTGCTTTTCTTGCATCTCTCTTATGTCTCTTCCCAGTTTCCTCCACCTCTCTCACTTGATTTTCAAAATCCTTTTTGAGCTCTTCCATGGCCTGAGCCAATTGAATATTTATTTTGGATGTTTGGGGTACAGAAGCCTTGACTTCTATGTCTTTCCCTGATGGTAAGCATTGTTCTTCCTCATCTGAAAGGATGGGAGGAGATATCTGCTTCCCAAGAAAGCAACCTTCTATGCTCTTATTTTTTTCCCTTTTCTGGGCATTTTCCCAGCCAGTTACTTGACTTCTGAGATTCCTCTCAACCCCCATCTTGCCTCCAGTTCCACCCAGCTAGTGCTTGGGGCCTGAGATTCAGATGCTGCTTCCCAGCCTCAGGGGTTTCATCAGGGGCAGGGCTGTTATTCATTGTGAGATTAAGTTCAGCTGCCTGGGTGGGGGCAGGGCTGCCAAACGGGGATCAGTTCTCTCAGGGGGTTTATGTGGAGACCTTCAACAATGGATCCAAGCTCCTGCTTTCTCTGGGAGACCCTGTCCTCTGCTGCCTCTGTTGCTGCCTCCCAACGGGGCCTGAGTTATGGAGACACATCACTCCCCTCTTGGCCAGCAGAAAAGGGTCTCTCACTGGCCTTTGGTGTCTGTGGGTAGAGGGACTTGGGTGGCAGCTGGAGATTCTGTCCCTGAAGTCTGCTGGGCTCTGCTCCTCTTGGTGCCGTGCAACCAAGGCAGGGCTGGGCTCTGCTTTGGTTCCAATGAGCCACAGATCTTTGGTGATGGTTTTTCAGGGCTCTCTGGAACAGAAATCTCCTCCACTCCATTGTTGCGTGGCTTCTGCTGCTCCAGAATTTGTTGGGAGTTCTTCTTTACAGGTATTTTATGGGCTGTGGGTTAGGAGCTAGTATATGTGAGTCTTTCTACTCCACCATCTTGGCTCCTCCCCTCAGTAAAAGGCCTCTTAAAGAAAATTTGGGAGACAGAGGTCTCAGATTCAAATCTTAGCTCAGCTACCCTATCAGTTCTACCTTGGTCAAGAATGTCTTAAATGAAGAAGTTAAATCAGAAGGCCAAAAGGTTCATTTTACTTCAATGTCTCTGAAACCATGATGATAAATAACTTTCACAAAACAGCAGCTTATGTTGACATCTTGTCAGTTTCTCTAGTCACCACGATGATACAACATAATTGCTTATTTTATTTTTTTTGTTGTGTGTTGTTGTGTCTTTGTGTTGTGTTTCTGTGGGAGTCTGCATGGTGCATCCAAAAGAGGGTGTAACAAAAACTGATACAGAAACTATGGAACCAAAAAAGGAAAGCTAATGTGAGGGATGCACTGAAGAAAGGTGAAATAATTTGGGAAAACTGGGGCCCCATGTTGTTGAATACGCTGCTATGCTTTTAGCAGCTTTCAGGAAGCATTTTCCCATTGGATTCAAGTCAGAAGTGACTCTAAAAGTGCAGAATTGGACAGAGGGGTGAAGAGAAAGAATGAATCTAAGTCTGGGCATTCTTCTTAGTATATGTTATTTTAAACTACTTTCATGACTTTCTGTGAGGCTATCTTTAACGGCAGAAAAGAATATCTACAACTTTGGAACAGGTCTAATTATGATCTAATGTTAAGTTTAGAAGGAAGGTGGAATCACTCCATTTTTCTGCTTTACTTCAATGCAAATTACAAATTAAAACAAACTGAATGAATTGTTTCCTAGCTTATTCTAGCTATCTTAAGGAAACAAATCATATATCATTATATTGTACAATATTCTTGTCAGTTCATAAAAATTTATTAAATGCCCACTATGTGCCAGGTACCATGCTAAATTGTTGGGATATGAAAACAAAAGGCAAAAGAAAATCCCCCAAGGGGTTTTTCAAGAAAACCTCTCAAGGAGACCACAAGCCATGGGAGAGACAACAGGCAAATAATTATATATGAACAAACTATATGCAGGATAAATATAAAGAGGGAAGGCACTAGAATTAAGGATGATTAGGAAAGACTTCATGTGAAAGCTGGGACTTGAAGCAAGTCAGGGAAGCAATGAAGTGGCAATGAGGAGGAAGAACATTCTATGCATGGGGGATGGACAGCGCAAATTCCAAATGTAGGGAGATTGAGTATTTTTTTGCAGGAAGAGTAAGGAGGCCAATATCACTACTGGATCAAAGAGAACTTCGGGATAATAATGGGGGAGGGAGGGAGAGAGGTTGGTGGCAGAATAAAATAAGAAAATGTGGGGGGATAATTATGAAAGACTTTCAACACCACACAGAGGATTTTATATTTCATCCTAGAGGTAATAAGGAATCAGTTTTCATTTTTGTTTTTCTAATAAAAGAAAAGATTTAGTCTACAAATTAGATGAAGTGAAGGGAGGGTAAATGGAAAAGAAGAAAGCATGTTGGTGTTTGGTGATTTTTAGTTAATGAAACCATACTTATATATTTTACCGTTTTAATCTTCAGTCATTCATTTAGCATCAATTTCATTAATTTTCTGGTTCTGTTTATTATAAAAAAGGCTATATTGACATTCAATTTCCCCAATAAGTATCATTCTTTGGTCCTTAGGCAAAGGCTTTGTCTGTAGAATTATTAAAATATGTATGTGCTCTAAAAATTCTTAGCACCTCCTCTGTTAACATTTTTTCAACCTTAAATAATAGGGAATGGATAATAAAGAAGATATTGAGTATCATTATTTTTAAAGAAGGCTGACCAATACAAAACAGTGGCCCTAACAAGGAGAACAAAAAAACCCAGATGTGGCATCCTTCAGCAAATGTTTGATCTTCTTGCCAAGAAGAGAATCAAGGTTGCCAAGGGCAACATTGTTTTAGAAAGAAAAGTTATTTTGAAAAATATTATGGAGAGTGAGAGAGGAGGCAAAATGACAAAGTGAAAAGAGTCCTGATGCCTTCTGCAATTAATGGGATGGAGTTCAAAATCCTCCTCTGGCTATAGGTATATCACTATATGTTATTGGGCAATTCAGCCAGTCTTCCTAGACCACAGTTTCTTCATGTTGTAAAATTATAGGGTTGGATTACTTGAGCCTTGAGCAACTTTTCATCTATAGGTCTATAATCCTGTGAACATATGAAGAGCATGAACTTCAAAATACAACAAAAGAAGGAAAATAAGTCTATAGGAACCACTTACACCGGATAATCTAAGAGCATGTATAGATGCAACTAAAAGGAAAACAGATGGAACAGGTTAAGTAGAATTAAATGAAACCTTTTCTAATATTCTATAGTAATTTAATCTCATTGCCAGTGATGGTGGAGTCATCTCATTTGGACTCCCCTACCTTAGAACATCAAGGGTCATGAAAGACAGCACAAATTTGGACTGACCAACTAAATCTGATCAGAAATATTCTGGAGAAATCCATGCTGGGACTGGCATAATTCTGGAAGTAATTCAAAATACTTCAAAGAAAGGAAAATTCTAATTGAAGGGAAAAGATTACATATAATACCATTGATACTCCCTAGCCCCATTAAAATGATACTAAAAAAGAAAAGCAACTGAGAATACAAAGCAATTACCAAGCCATATACCATTTTCATGTTTATAAAATCTTTTAAACAATTGTGTATGCATATAATTAGCGCTGACCATACTCACCCCAAAAGAAGAACAAATAGATAAACTTTTCTAGATTTTTTTCCTCATAGTTTTTACAGGTACGTAATTAATTGTGAGAATAAGAAATATGGCTGTGATCTTTTTTTTTTGAAATTACAAAAAAACCCAGTTGTTTCCATAGTGGGAAATATAGTCTTTTAAGGGCTTTCCTCCAACAATCTGTTAAAGATCATTCAATGTTCCTTGGTAGATTTGAATGCAGAGATAACTCTTTGTGCAGCAATCCTTTTAGTATCAATAACCAAGAAGTATTAAACTGGGAGACATACCTACCAAAGGTCTTCACCACTTTCTAGGAAGATGTCCTATGCAAAGTCCTAACTGAAAAAAATTTTATAGATTGTGAATTCATCCAAATGCTCTTGTTGCAGATGATATTGTGCTAGTTACTCAAATCCCTAGAATTCAAAAAGATCCATGACCACTGAAAAGAAAATATTACCAATCCACACAAGAAAAGCCAAATGTACAAAGAAAGTATACTGCCCAATTATGACATTCATTTAAATGAGCAGTGAATTGATAATGGATAGCTACAGGAACTCCCCTGGAAATTAAGGTCAGGGAATTAGAGAACTGAATGTTTAGATGGCACAGTGGATAGAGTACTGGGCTTGGAATAAGGAAGACTCATTTTTCTGAATTCAAATCCAGCCTCAAACATTTGCTGACTATGTGACCCTGGGCAAGTCACTTAACCCTGTTTGCCTCAGTTTCCTCATCTGCAAAATTAGATACAGAAGGAAAAGACAAAACATTCCAGTATCTTTACCAAGAAAACCCCAAATGGACTTGGACCTATGAAGTCAGACCTGACATGAAGTCAGTCAGACATGACTGACACAACTTAACCCCATCAAAAAACAACAATTAGGGAATTATACAGGGAATTAATTGTGCTCAGAGTGGAACATGAGAAGAGCAAATAGAATGGTATTGGGGAAATTACATGGTCCTTTCAGTGACCATGAACTGCTCCCTGCCATGAAAGTTAATGTTTTTGATATTTACATTTTCTCAGTGATGCCATAATTATTTCAAGGGATTTCTGAAGATTTAAAGTGTCAAAATACTAAAAAAGCAAGGAAAATAGATATAGCATGTGTAAGTAGGTTACAGCATGTAATATATTAGGAAGACATAAGTTCTGCCCTTAGTGCTTACTGTGTGAGTATGTGCAAGACTCTGAATCTCAGTTTCCTTCCCATGATATCTAGCTTATCATATTGTTGAGAGGTTTCCATGACACAATGCATTCAAAGGACTTTAAAATTTAGAAGCAAACTTCCTGCCAAGATAGATGCCAAAATGGGAAGTACACCATTGAACTCACATGTACGTTCCCCCAGAAAAAGCTCCGAAATTCATACCAGATTGAATAATGATTAAGAAATCTAATTAAGAAACTACAGTGACTTCTTCTATCCCATAACTGCATAAATAGTTATAAGAAATCCACAAGCGACATGTAAGGGAGAACCTCCAGCCAAAAAAGTATCAACTCAATCACAGAAGGGACCCATGTATCCTGTACGAATCTATGACCAGAGGCAGCAAGAAGCGGCACACCCCTGAGAAGGTCCCAGGTAGTCAGAAAACACCAAAACTTAGGGATGTTCAATGCCTCAAGAAACAGCAGCAAGAAGTGAAACAGTGATCAGTGTGGTACCTAAGCATTCAGAGCAGGACAGCCCAAGTTTAAGGTTTCTAAGTTTTAACACTTTGTCCTGAGAATCCTGAGATGGTGCTTATGATCTAGCTCTGTAAAGTTCAAAGATATTAGAGAAAGCCCTTGGAAAAGAACCAGAGAACCAGGGTAAGACAACATACGGCTGATTACCTCACCGAAAAGCACAACAGAGTGCAAAGTGCAGCCCTGCAACAATGTCCACAATTCAGGAACTAAAGCTGGATGGATGAGTAAATAATAATAATAATAATAATAATAAAAACATTGACTAACAAAAACCCCACAAATCTGAAGAACCTCCCAAAGAATAAATAGCTACCCAACAACAGTAAGCAGACACTAAATGGGAGATACAGATTTTCCACAAAAATGAAGGTCAAATGAGGTACAAGATAAGAAATGAAATAAAAGTTCTAGAGCAAAGGTTCTTTTTTAATAAATTAATTTATTTTTAGTTTTCAATATATACCTCCATAAGATTTTGAGTTCAAAATTTTTTCCATGTCCCTCCCTTCCCCTCACTCCAAGGCACCATGCAATCTGATATAGGCTCTACATATACATTCATTTTAAACATATTCTCACATTGGTCATGTTGTAAAGAAGAATTAGAACCAATGGTAAGAACCACAGGAAAGAAAAAAAAAACAATAACAAAAAAGAGAACAAATAGTATGCTTTGATATGCATTCACACTCCATAATTTTTTTCTGGGGGTGGATGGTATTTTCCATTATGAATCTTTTGGAGTTATCTTAGATTTTTGCACTGCTAAGAAGAGCTAAGTCTATCAAAGCTAGTCATTGCACAATGTTGCTGTTACTGTGTATGACGTTTCCTGGTTCTGTTCATTTTACCCAACATCAGTCTTTACAGGTTTTTCTGAAGTCCACCTCTCATAATATTTCATTACATTCTTATATCACAACTTGTACAGCCATTCCCCAACTGAAGGGCATCATCTCAGTTTCTAGCTCTTGGCCACCACAGAAAGAGCTGCTATAAATATTTTTGTACATGTGGTCCTTTCTCCATTTGTGTGATCTCTTTGAGAAACAGAGCTAGAAGTGTTTGCTGCGTTAAAGCATGCACAGTTTTATAGCCCTTTTGCCATAGTTGCAAATTCATCTTCAGAATGGGTGGATCAGCTTATAATTTCACCAACAAAGCATTAGTGTTCTAATTTTCCCACATCTCCAAATTTATCATTTTCCTGTTTGGTCATGTTAGCCAATTTGATAAATGTGATGTGGTACCTCAGAGTTGTTTTGATTGGTCTTTCTCTAATCAATAATGATTTAGACCATTTTTCCATATGACTATAGATAACTTTAATTTCTTTATCTGAAAACAGCCTGTTCATATCTTTTGAGCATTTATCAATTGGAGAATGACTCAATTCTCTATGTTTTAGAAGTGAGAATTTTTCAGAGACACTGGTTGTAAAAATTATTTGCCAGCTTTCTGTGTCCCTTTTAGTCTTGGTTGCATTGGCTTTGCTTGTGCAAAAACTTTTCATTTTAATAAAATAAAATTTTAATTTATTTTAATATACACAAATGTAAAAAAAATGCAAGTGTAAAAAATAGATAACTTAGAACAGAGGCTCTTAAAATATCATCCATGAACTTCAAAAAAGAGCCCATAGCTGTATTTCAATAAATTAGGCTTTCTTTGTAATCCTACATCTTTTATTTTATGTGTTTAAAAACATTATCTTAACTAGAAAGTAGCAGTTTCAGCAGAATACTAAAGAGATCCATGATTAAAAACAAGTTAAGAAATTTTGATTTGGAAGAAAGTCTTGAAAGAAGAATAATGACATTTGAAGAGAAAATACTAAACCTTATCCAAGAAATAAACTTCTCCATCCCTACAATAACAGAAAAGAAGTGATTCCATTAAAAAGTAAGAAACATTAGAATAAAATCAAAAGATTGAAAGAATGGAAGAAAATACAAGATATCTGTTGTCAAAAGCAACTGGCCTGGAAAGTGAATCAAGGAGAGATAAGTTAAGAATCATTAGAGTCCCTGAAAATAATGATTAAAACAACAGCAATAAAATATGAACACTAAATTTCAAGCAATCACAAATGAAAACTCTGCGGATTTATCAGAACTAGAGGGCAAAGTAAAGACAGAAAGAATTCATTGAACATTTCCTGAAAGGAAACTTAAAAGAAAAAAATACCACAGAAATGCTATATCCAAAATTCAGGAATCTTACATCAAATAAAAATGCTGCAAGTTTTGAGGGAGAAAGAATTTAAACACCAAAGATTTGTAGGCAAAATCGCATAAGATCTAGCAACTTTTTGCTGAAATGAGAGAAGAGCTTGGAATACAAGAGCTACCAAAAGGTAAAAGAGATAGATTTACTACTAAAAATAGCTTACCCTTTAAATTTGAATATAATCTGGTAGTGGGAAAAATAAATGTTTGATGAAATAGAGGACTTGCAAGCATTTCTGATGATGAGACCAAAGCAAAACAAAAACAAAAGCATTGCTTGTATATTTCACTGAAATATGATACTGATTGTCCTCCTGGAATTGATGGAAGTAATCAGAACTTTAAAAAGTATGAGTACATCATTTGGAATAAATTCCAATTTTTTTGTACAATAGACTCTGGTTTCTAAGGATACTCAGTTAATTGATGTGCTGGTACTTGCATATCTATATCAGCTTTTTAAAATGATATTTTCATAGTCTGTATAAACTATGGGGAACTTTTGACAGTTCCTTCAGACAAAAGGAATCACGCTTATGAAGAAAATACACTGGATGGAACTGGCACCAGCTAAATAAATAGACAAATATTTTGAAAATGAAAATAGTTACATAAAAAAAAAATATTTGGAACATTTGTGGGATATGATATTTCAAAATCTCATAGGAAAGCAAAAGGGATTTAACCAATGTTTCAAATATTTATGAACAAATTCTTATCTTTCTCAAACTTTATGAAGTACTAAATATATGAAAGGTACTAAAGATATAAAGATGAAATTTAAACATTCCTTTTTCTTCAGGGAGCTTATACTCTGCTGGAGACAATAGCATATGAACAAAGCTAAGTAAATGTAGAGTTTATATAAAAAGTATATGAAATCCAAGAGGCAGAGAACACTGTTAAAAATATGTGTTTCTGAGAGCTTCTTTTAAAAATCATGTTTCACAACATGGATAACTGGTAATGTGTTTTGCATGATTGAAGATGTATGACATATCAAATTGCCTACTATCTCAGGGAGCAGGAAATTGAGGGAAGGAGAGGGAAAATTTGGAAATAAAACTACATTTAAAAAATGAATGTAGGGGGGCGGAGCCAAGATGGTGGAGTAGAAAGACTCACATATGCTAGCTCCGAGCCCACAGCCCATATATTTTCTGCAAGAAGAACTCCCCACAAATTCTGGAGCACTGCAAGGCACGCAGAAACACAGTGGAAAAGATTTCCATTCCAGAGAGCCCTGGAGAGCCGTCCCCAGGGGTCCATCGCGCTCCGGACAGTGGAGTCCACCCCTGTGCTGCCCTGGCCATGCAGCCCCAGAGGAGCAGATCTGAGCAGGCTTCAGGGACGGAACCTCCGGTGGCCAGGAAGGTCCCTCCACCCACAGTCGGTACAGGTCAGTGAGAGAGCCGTCTGGGCTGGCTGAGAGGGGAGTGGGGTGTCTCCATGACTCAGGCCCCCTTGGGAGGCAGTGGCAGAGGCAGCAGTAGAGGCAGTGGTGGTGGCCTGGGACTCCCGGAGCAGCAGGAAGAAATTCAGGGCTATTACCTAAAGTCTCTGCATAAACCCCCTGAGGGAACTGAGCCTGGGAGATGGCCCTGCCCCCACCCGCCCCATTACTGAAAGTCTCTGCATAAAGCCCCTGAAGGAACTGAGCCTGAGAGGTGGCCCTGCACCCAGCCCAGCACCAGAACTTAAGCTCACATTGAATAGAAGCCACGCCTGCCACTGAAAGCCCATTTGAATCTCAGACCCCAAGCACTAGCTGGGCGGATCTAGGTGGCGGTGGACAGGAATCTCAGAAGTCAAGTAACTAACTGGGAAAATGCCCAGAAAAGGGAAGAAAAATAAGACTATAGAAAGCTACTTTGATGGGGTACAGATGTTCCCCCCGCCTTTCAATTCTGATGACAAGGAACTATTCTTACAATCAGGGAAAGACAAGGAGGGTGGGGCCTCCGTATCCCAGACATCCCAGGTGGATATCCAGTGGGCTCAGGCCATGGAAGAGCTCAAAAAGGATTTTGAAAATCAAGTTAGACAGGTGGAGGAAAAACTGGGAAGAGAAATGAGAGAGATGCAAGAAAAGTATGAAAAACGGGTCAATACCTTGCTAAAGGAGACCCCAAAAAATGCTGAAGAAAATAACACCTTGAAAAATAGACTAACTCAATTGGCAAAAGAGGTTCAAAAAGCCAATGAGGAGAAGAATGCTTTCAAAATCAGAATTAGCCAAATGGAAAAAGAGGTTCAAAAGCTCACTGAAGAGAATAGTTCTCTCAAGATTAGAATGGAACAGATGGAGTCTAATCACTTTCTGAGAAACCAAGAAATCACCAAACAAAACCAAAACAATGAAAAAAATGGAAGAGAATGTGAAATATCTCATTGGAAAAACAACTGACCTGGAAAATAGATCCAGGAGAGACAATTTAAAAATTATGGGACTACCTGAAAGCCATGATCAAAAAAAGAGCCTAGACATCATCTTCCATGAAATTATCGAGGAAAACTGCCCTGATATTCTAGAACCAGAGGGCAAAATAAGAATTGAAAGAGTCCATCGATCACTGCCTGAAAGAGATCCAAAAAGAAAAACTCCTAGGAACATTGTGGCCAAATTCCAGAACTCCCAGGTCAAGGAGAAAATATTGCAAGCAGATAGAAAGAAACAATTCCAATATTGTGGAAATACAATCAGGATAACTCAAGATCTAGCAGCTTCTACATTAAGGGATTGAAAGGCGTGGAATAGGATATTCCAGAAGTGAAAGGAACTAGGACTCAAACAAAGAATCACCTACCCAGCAAAACTGAGTATAATACTTCAGGGGAAAATATGGTCTTTCAATGAAACAGAAGACTTTCAAGCATTCTTGATGAAAAGACCAGAGCTGAAAAGAAAATTTGACTTTCAAACACAAGAATGTGAAGAAGCATGAAAAAATAAACAGCAAAAAGAAGTCATAAGGGACTTACCAAAAGTGAACTGTTTACATTCCTACATGAAAAGACAATATTTGTAACTCTTAAAATTTTTCAGTATCTGGGTAGTTGGTGGGACCACACACACACATACACACACACAGACACATGTACATGCATGCATGCACACACACACACATACACACATGCACGCACATACAGAGACAGAGAACAGAGAGTGAATTGAATAGGATGGGACCATATCTTAAAAAAAATTAAGGTAAATGGTGAGAAAGAAATGTAGTGGGAGGAAAGAGGGTGAAATGGAATGGGGTAAATTATATGTCATTCAAAAGGGAAGCAGGAGACTTTTTAGTGGAGGGAAAAAGAGGAGAGCTGAGAAAAAAACAAGAAGTTTACCCTCATCACACTCGACTAAAGGAAGGAACAAAATGCACACTCATTTTGGTATGAAAACTTATCTTACAGTACAGGAAAGTGGGGGAGAAGGAGATAAGCAAGTGGGGGGAATGATGGTAGGGAGGGCAATGGGAGGAGGGAGCAATTTGAAGTCAACACTCAGGGAGGGACAGGATCAAAAGACAGAATAGAAACAATGGGGCACAGGATAGGATGGAGGGAAATACAGTTAGTCTTACACAACATGACTATTATCGAAGTCATTTGCAAAACACACAGATAGGGCCTATATTGAATTGCCTGCCTTCCCAAAAGGATGGGTGGGGAGGGAGGGATGGGGAGAATTTGGAACTCAAAGTTTTAGGAACAACTGTTTAGTATTGTTGTTGCTACTAGGAAATAGGACATACAGTTAATGGGGAATAGAAAGCCATCTGGCCCTACAAGACAAAAGAGAAGATGGGGACAAGAGAAGGGAGGGATGACAGAAGAGAGGGCAGATTGGTGATAGGGAAAATTAGATTGCTCAGTGTTTTGGAGTGGGGGGAAGGGATAAAAGGGGAGAAAATTTGGAACCCAAAATTTTGTGAAAATGAATGTAAAAAGTTAAATAAATATTTTTTTTTTTTAAAAAAGAAAGGAAAAAATAAATTTAAAAATTGTCTTAATACGTAACTGGGAAAAATGAAATATTAAGACTATTTTTACATTCACCGTGCAGGTGGTTTAGGTTTTTCAATCATAACTAATCTAGTTAGCAAGTTGGTATGCTTGTCAAAAGCAGTGAATGACAGGCTCATGACAATGTGATTATCACTTGCAGGAAAATGCCATGCAACCATCATCAGTGCCCCTGCTCCCACCATGATGAGCCCTGATGAGATCAAAGAAAAATTTTATGAAGACCTAGAGACCCTTATCATCAATGTGCCAAAAGAGGACAAACTTATAATTCTGGGTGACTTTAATGCTAGAGTAGGCTCAGAATACCAGACTTGGCAGGGAGTCCTAGGGAGGAATGGAGCTGGAAAGAGCAACAGCAATAGTAATTTACTGCTGAAGACTTGTGCATTTCATGACCTTCTCATCACCAACACAATTTTCCATTTACCTAAATGCAATAAAACTTCGTGGATTCATCCCCACAGCAAAAATTGACATCTAATAGACTGTATGATTGTAAGGAGAAGAGGCAGACAAGAAGTGAGAGTGACAAAGGCATTGTGTGCGGCAGTGTTGGACTGATCATAGACTTATCCTTTCCAAGCTAAATATTTACATTCATCAAAAGTGCCACCCCCAAGGCTACAAGATGACTACCAGAAGAATTATTGTAAACAAATTAGAGCTCTTCTCTGAGTGTGAGTCTTTCAGAGATTTGGTGTATAGTACTGCATTTGCTTATCTGGGTCAGAACACTCACAAACACTAAGATTGGTTTGATGAAAATGATGGAGAAATTCAGAAGATGCTAAAAGAAAAACAAGAACTCCATAGGATTCACAAGTAGAATAGTTCTTCCACCTCAAAGAAGGCAGCATTTAATTCCATCAAAAGCAAAGTGCAAGCAAAGCTTAGAGAGATGCAAGATTCCTGGCTCACTAAATAGGCAGATGAAATTCAGTTTTATGCTGAAGTAACAATCCAAACACTTTTATGATTCCCTGAAAGCTATTTATGGACGAAAATCTTTTGGTGCATTACACCTACTCAGTGCTGATAGAGTCAAATTGATTAGTGATAAGAACATGATCCTAGAAAGATGGGCTGAACACTTCCATAGTGTTCTCAACAGACTATTATCAATCAATGCTAAGGCCATTGACCATTTACCTGAAGTTGAAGTCAGTCCCTCTTTAGCTGAACTTCCAACTGAAGAAGAGATTTAGAGTACCATTAGGTTCCTTTCATGTGACAAAGCACCTGGTACTGAATCTGTTCCAGCTGAGATTTACAAGGTAGGGGGACCATTGCTCATACAAAAGTTGACTGAAATTTTCCAGGTTATATGGCAAGAGGGGGTTATCCCTCAGGAGTTCAAGGATGCCTCCATTGTCCATCTCCATAAAGGTAAAGGGCATAGAATGTCCTGCGACAATCACAGGGGGATCTCTCTCTTAGTCATTGCTGGCAAAATTCTTGCTGGAATCCTTAATAGTCTGATCCTTCACCTGGAAGATGAGAATACCTGAGAACCAGTGTGGCTTCAGAAAGGGCCAAGGAACAGCTGATATGGTGTTTGCTGCCTGACAACTTCAGGAGAAATTCCAGGAGCAGAACAGAGGTCTGTACATAATGTTTGTAGATCTGACCAAGGCCTTTGACATTGGTAGTCATGAGGGTTTATGGAAAGTTATGTCATAATTTGGTTGCCTCTGAAGAAGTTCATCAGCATTGTATGTCAATTTCATGATGGCATGATGGATAATGGACAATGTTCTCGTGCTTTCCCAGTCACCAATGGAGTGAAACAAGACTCTGTGCTTGCTCTCATGCTTTTTAGCATGATGTTTTCAGCCATGTTGTCAAGTGCTTTAAATGATGATGAAAGCATCAAGATCAACCACCGTACTGATGGTAAATTCTTCAATTTGAAAAGGCTACAAGCCAAGACCAAAGTGGAGGGAGTGTTGGTGCATGATTTTCTGTTTGCAGATGATTGTGCACTTAATGCAGCCTCTGAAGCTGAAACGCAAGAAAGTATGGATCAGTTCTCTGCTGCCTGTGCTAATTCTGGCCTAATAATTAATACCAAGAAAGCACAGGTAAGCCATCAGTCACCACCATACTATCCATACATGTACTCATTGCTAACAACAAATGGAGAAATTTTGAATACTGTGGATAAGTTCACTTACCTTGATAGTATACTTTGCAGGGATATACACACTGACAATGAGTTTGATGCATGCATTGCCAGAGCTAAGTCACTGTTTGGGAGGCCTCTGAAGAAAATTTGGGAGAGAAGAGGTATTATACTGACTACCAAACTAAAGGTCTTCAGAGCTGTTGTGCTGATCTCATTGTTGTATGCTTATGAAACATGGATGCTCTACCAGCGCCATGCCAGGAAACTGATTCACTTCTATTTGATCTGTCTTAAGAAGATTCTGAGCATCACCTGGCAGGATAAGGTACCAGACACTGAAGTCCTTGCCCAACCTGAACTGCCAAGGCATTGAAATTATGCTTCATGGAGCACAACTCTGATGGGCTGGCCATGTTTGAATGCAAAATGTACACTTGCCAAAAAGACTATTTTATGGAGAACTCACATGAGCCAGGCAATCACATGTTGGTCAGAAGAAGTAATATAAGGATATCCTCAAGTTCTCTCTCAAGAACTTTGGATTTGACTGTGTGACATGGGAGATGTTGGTACAGGATCACTCAGCATGGTGTGCCCACATCAGAAAAGACTCTGTGCTCTACGAGCAAAGCAGAAATGAGATGGCACAAAAGAAACATAGGATATGCAAAGCTGGAGTAACCAATCCAAACATTCACATGGAATGTCTATGCCCAACCTGTGGTAGAGCAATTGGTCTGATCAGTCATAGTCAGCCACACTGAAACTTCACTTTAGAATGGTGATGTCATTTTGACCCTCTTCGAGAACAAAGGACGACAATCAACCAACCAAGCAATTGGAGGGAGTGCCTGAGTTGAAATCAGGAAGACACTGACAACTTATATGGTCTTAGGCAAGTCACTAAGCCAACTGCCTCAGTTTCCTCTTGTATAAAATGGAGATAATAATAGCACTTATCCCAGGGTTGGTGTTATGCTCAAATGAGATAATTATATGTAAAAACAGTAGGCAAAACTTGAAGTGATGTATGTATATATATGTATATACACACACATACAAATATACATATGCACATATATGTGTGTTGTGTGTACACATAATGTATAATAACAATAGCTATTGTCAACTATTATTTAAATCCAACTGTGTAAGAGGAAAGAATAGTGTGGTGCTGGGCAAGTTTCCTAATCTCTATGAGCTTCAACTTTTTTATATATGAAATGAAGAGGTTGGATTAAATGGTCTACCTCTATGTCTGTGATCCTGTAAACTATGCAATGATAAGAAAAACTTAAAAGACTAAATCCCAAACATATGAAACACAGTAAATGGTCACATTACTAAATTTGCTGACTGTAGCTGAAAGAAATTGGTGGTGGTAGAAGGTAATATGAGATTTTGTAACAAGGTCAAGAGAAGTAGACTAGATTTTAAGTTAAAACTTGTTGAAAAATACTTTCATTGTTTTGTACTATTTGAATTCCAATGTGAAAATACACACTACACTATCAATTATGGATTTATGAGAAGTTTGTTATGTTACATATAAATATTTGCTGAAGTGCATATGGAAAAATAAAGTATTGGATGGAACTAAACATAATTTCTATAACCAAGGAGCAGCAAAAAAGGGGTAGATATTCATGTGAATATGAATGAGAGAATAAGGGAGAAAAAATTCACATGAGGAGACAATATGATTTTTGGGAAGAAGGGAACTGTGTTCTAATTCTTTTTTGCTAGGCTTACAACACAACCTTCCCCACCATGCTATGTTCCTACTTTCTTCTTAGTTGCTAATGGTTTCAGCAACTCAACAGCCAACAACATAGTTCTACAAAGTCGCTTCAACGTCCATTGCTTGACACAGTGCCTGGCACATTATAGTTGCTAAATAAACGCTTATTGGCTGACTCTTGGCAGAACAAGCTGTAATATATTTGCCTGTTTGGGCAGTGAATATTTAGAGACATCCTTAGAGACAGTTTGGGGATCATCTATAGCACCATATTCATTTGACACATTATATGTTAAAGAGAATCTTTAACTGCTACTACCTTTTATTTTATTTGCACAAATTATTTAACCTGGAACAAAATGAAACAGTTAACAGTCAACAGCATTTATTGAGCACTTACTATGTGCCAGGTGTTTTACTAATCACTGGGGATAAGAAGAAAGGAAAAAATCATTGTCCCTGCCCTCAAGAAGGTCACATTCTAATAGGGGAAATAATATACAATGTATATATATATATACATTGTATATATATATATATATATATATATATATATATATATATATATATATATATATAAGATATATGCAGCATAAATGGATGGTATACCAGAGAAAAGACTTTACCAGTGGTGTGGACAAGAAAAGGTCTCATAAAAAGTGGGATCTGAATTGAGTCTTGAAGGAAGCCCAGGAAAGCCAGGAGGCAGAGGTAAAGAAGAGAAGCATTCTGAGCATGGAGAATAGCACTGATAATATTCATAGAAAAAAGCTTGGCACAGGGTTGAGAAAGGAATATCATGTGCAAGGAACATTAAAACCAGTATCGCTGGATTGTAGTGTACATGGAGTGGAGTAAGAGGTAACAACACTAGGAAGAGGTCAGGTTGCGAAAGGATTTAAAAGCCAGAAGATTTTATATTTGATCCTGGAAGTAACAAACAGGGAGTAGATGGTTATAGCTAGATCCTTATCAGTGAGAATAATGAATCCGCTGAAGTAGTTTCATTATTTGAATTCACATTGATGTTATTTGTAATATAATTCAATATCTGTAAAGTGCTTAGCATAGTGACAGGCACATAGTAAGTACAATATATTAATGCTAACTATTATTAATTTGTTTATTATTAAATTCATCTTTTACATAATTATAACTCTGACTTCAAATACATGCAATCACTTAAGGGGATTCATTATTCCTACTAATCAGGACCACTGAGCTGTACTGTTAGTGGTCTTGAAATATTTTGGTTTTCCTGTAGGGAAGGAATATATCCATTCCTGAAGAGAGTCCATGTCAGAGTTATCCGACACACCTAAAATGCTGTTGATACCATGGATTGGTAAGAGAACAAAGTTGAAAAGAGGAAAAGTTAGGATTCTTTGCAACAAACCAAAGGGTCATATGCTAAATAAACAACATGAGAAATTATAAATGTGGGAAGGATAAATCAATGAGAACATTATCTTCGATATGGAATTGTTACAAGTTTTAGTAACAAAAGCAGCTGAATTTTCATAGATTACACTGGCCAGAATTCCAAAAGTT
The DNA here is from genome assembly GCA_023548195.1 of Bettongia penicillata ogilbyi. Classification (NCBI taxonomy): domain Eukaryota; kingdom Metazoa; phylum Chordata; class Mammalia; order Diprotodontia; family Potoroidae; genus Bettongia; species Bettongia penicillata. Next base: position 1,257,970 of record JAJHZJ010000401.1, on the reverse strand, counting down.
AGCTTTCATGAGTTAGGAAAGCAATGGACCCCTTTGGAAGTGGGCATATACATTTAGTAAATTAGTGTCATAGAGCACAGTCATAAATAATCACATTTCTTATTACCTAAGGATTTAGATACTGTGATCTGGGACCAAGAAGGAAGTAAAAATCATCTTCCTGCCTTCAAATACTCTATAGGTCATTTGGAGTCCAAACAGAGCGTACATAAATTAATTTTACCAAAATAAAGTGATATATAAGTAGATTTTGGGGTTTTGATTTGCTTGACATTGAGGTCGCAGATCATAGAAACCTAGACTTTGAATCGGAAAGTCCTAGGTTCAGATCCCACCTTCCAAAGTGGGCTAGTCATTGAATGTCAGATTCTTCATCTATAAAATGGGCTGAATAATACCAGTAGGAACCATTTCGTTTGGGTTGCTGTAAAGTTCCAAATGCCTATGATTATCATTATAAATTACTACTTAAACATCAATTATTAACATCATTATTTCAGACAACAGAAGACTAGTGTGGGTTCTTAAAGAGGGAAATAATAATGTAAAAATTACAATTGGACATGGGTCTCTCCCTCAAAGAGTTCTGATATTTTCATGTGTCTTGCTTTTAAGTGTAATTTCAGGTGTTCTGTAAAGCCTGAGTTTCATGAAGAATAGATGAATGGAAAAAATATATTGAGCCTTTCCTCTGTATTAAGACTGAGGATACAAATAGAAAAATAAGATAGTCCCTGTTCCTAAGGAGCTCACATTCTAACAGTAAGAGAAAATACACAGAAGAGATTTGAGCTGGTAGGTGATGTGGTCCTTAGGACACAGGAACAAAACAAAACAAAGCAATGCACCTTTTCTATGTCATTTCCATTTCTGATGTTGGGTCATTTAAATGAAAGCGTTAAGGTGATTCTTTTGTCCTATGGTTCTTTACCTGTTTCATCATCAAACAACACCAAAACTTGGTAGCCATTGTTAGAATATAGCCTATAGTTGTCAAAGAAGAGGTAACAACATGAATGGGAGGAAAGAGAGCTTGCTGAAATATGATAATTATCTCATAAAGGAGTTAAACACTCTATTCCTTTGTGACGCAGAAAGCGTTACATTTGGTTGCATAGTCCTTCTTTTACAGGGGACTACAGATGACTAAATTAGTATCATCTCTATTAGTGCTTGTAATTTTACAAGCTTCCAAAATGAAATTATTTTTGTGTTTAAAGGCATGTAGAGAAGAGGAAAATGGCATGGTCTGTGGTACTGCAAATAGAAGTGCTCAAATTGTGGTCCCCTCCACTTGTCTTTCATCCCTGCACTGCCATAATAATGAGGAAAAGGGGATAATGGCTTAAGGAAAAAGTGCTGGATTAAGTGAGACAGTAAATTAGACATTTATCTCTCACCATTGGAAGCCTCTTTCCAGTTCCATCTTAGGTCTCAGCTGAGCTCTAGTTAAAAGTAAACCACCTCATATTTCACAAAGCCAGCCCACCCCACAGGACTCTGCACATAGGCACTCACTCTAAATTACCAGATTACCCAGGAGGCCCTGGTTCCCTGGAAGGTCAGAATTAGGAGTGCTAGCAAGGAAAATCTAGGGATCCATCATTCCTGCTTATCAATTTATTTCTTAGCTTGGAGATACAAATGAAATTTTGACTTTTCAAAATGGTTCAGCAAAAGATAGATGGACAGATATATCTATATTATTTTTGTTGGGTCATATTTCATTTATCTATCTGTAACAGATAGTTAATATATAATAAAAATAGACTGATAATAGATATAGATATATTTTTGATGTCATTTTTTTCTGGGCCATTCTGGGAAATTAAAATATTATTTGTATCTCCAAGCTAAAAAGTAAACTGATAAGCAGGAATGTTGGATCCCTGGATTTTTTCTTGCTGGCACTCCTAATAAATCTATACCTATCGATTGATCTCTCATCTATTTCTTTCTTTCCTTTTAAAATAGAATTTAACTATTTTTGTGAAGCCTGAAGATATAGTGCTAAGATGTTATTGCTAATTATTAAATCTTGTCATAGATAGCAGTTCTTCTACTAGTTAAAACCTTACTGATTTTTCCCCCTCTACTTTGCAGGGGACAAGTTTCTCACTTTAAATCTGGGTAAATTCTTTTAAGTGAATTGTTAGGCACACTCACAAACTTTCCATTCTCCCCTTCCTCCCACCACAGAGACACAGACACAGACACACAGACACACACACACCTGCTCTCTCTAAACTATAGAATGAAAAATCAGTGTCACATGCTTTGTAACTTAAACAGTTTATCTAAGCAGGCTGAAAAAGTCCTGAAACTTGTTTGGATGAACAATTCTCACCACTTTTTGGTCCCAGGACCCCTTTATAGTCTTAAAAACTATTTGTGTATGTGGGTTATATCAATCTACATTTACCAAATTAGAAATTCAAACAGATATTTTAAAAATACTTGTTAATATTTAAAAATAATATACCCATTACATTTTTTGTTAACATCTTTTTATGAAAAACAAAACTATTTTCCAAAACAAATGTGAGAAGGGTAACATTGTTTTACATAGTTTTGAAAATCTTTTTTAACATCTGTCTTAGTAGAAGACATTTATCAGGAGCCAAGATGGTGGAGTAGAAGGACAGACTTGTAGAAGCTCCCTGCCACAGCCCATAAAATACCTGTAAAAATGACTCTAAACAAATTCTAGAGCAGCAGAAATCACAAAATTAGAGTGAAAGAGATTTCCAGCGCAAGGCACCCTGGAAGGGCAACAGGAACGTTCTATTGCACCAGGCATGGAGCAGAGCACAGTCTGGCTGAGCTGTAGGGACAAGACCAGAGCAGGCCTCAGGACATGTGGAATCCCTGGCAACAGTGATGGTTCCCAGATCTGGCAACCCACAAATGCCAAAGGCAGCTTCAAACGTCAGTGAGGAAGCTCTTTTACCTGCATGAGAAGGCAACATGGTCAGGCCCTGGCGGCCACAGGCAGAAGTTGCTGTGGCATAGAGTCCATTTTAGGAGCCCTCAGCCTAAAGCCCCTGGGGGGTATCTCAAGGCTGATCTGGGTCTCAGACCTGAGTGGTGGCCCTGGGGTGAGGAGGAGCTCTGAATGACCTGGTGGAACTGGTGGAGGTTCTGGAGGGGAAATTTTACTTACAGATCCTAGGCAGAAAAGAATGCTTGTGGTTGCTCCCAGCACAGAGTAAATGCCAGGAGAGGAGTAAACTCCTCTCCCTTGATTGTGCCACCTTGGAGGAACTGAGAACTTAGAGGTTCCCAGAGTATAACCTCCTGTCAACAAAGGACTCAAAAGTCAAGTCATTTAGAAAAATGACCAAAAAAGGGAATAAATTAGACAATAGAAGGCTACTTTCTTGGTGAACAGGTATTTTCTTCCATCCTTTTCGATGAGGATGAACAATGTATTCCATCAGAGGAAGACCTAAAAGTCAAGGCTTCTGAATCCCAATCATCCAAAATAAATATGCAGTGAACTCAAGTCATGGAAGAGCTCAAAAAGAATTTTGAAAATCAAGTAAGAGAGGTGGAGGAAAAATTGGTAAGAGAAATGAGAACAATGCAAGAAAATCATGAAAATTGAGTCAATAGCTTGCTAAAGGAGACCCAAAAATTGCTGAAGAAAATAATACTTTTAAAAATAGGTTAATAAAATTGGCAAAAGAGGTCCAAAAAGTCAATGAGGAGAAGAATGCTTTAAAAAGCAGAATTAGCCAAATGGAAAAAGAGATTCAAAAGCTTACTGAACAAAATAGTTCTTTAAAAATTAGAATGGAGCAGATGGAAGTTAATGACTTTATGAGAAACCAAGAAATTGACAAAAACCAAAAGAATAAAAAAATGGAAGACAATGTAAAATATCTCATTGGAAAAACAACTGACCTGAAAAATAGATCCAGGAAAAACAATTTTTAAAAGTCATGATCAAAAAGAGAGCCTCGACATCATCTTTCATGAAATTATCAAGGAAAACTGCTCTGATATTCTTGAATCAGAAGATAAAATAAATATTGAAAGAATCTACTGATCACCTCCTGAAAGAGATCTGAAAAGAGAAATTTCTAGGAATATTGTAGCCAAATTCCAGAGTTCTGAGGTCAAGAAGAAATAGCACAAGCAACTAAAAAGAAACAATTAGAGTATTGTGGAAATGCAATTAGGATAACACAAGACCTAGCAGCTTCAACATTAAGGGATTGAAGGGCTTGGAATATGATATTCCAGAAGTCAAAGGAACTAGGATTAAACCCAAGATCACATACCCAGCAAAACTGAGTATAATATTTCAGGGGAAAAATGGTCATTCAATGAAAGAGAGGACTTTCAAGAATTCTTGATGAAAAGACCAAAACTGAATAGAAGATTTAACTTTCAAACACAAGAATCAAGAGAAAGATGAAAAGGTAAATAGGAAAGAGAAATCACAGGGGACTTCCTACAGTTGAACTGTTTACATTCTACATGGAAACATCATATTTGTACCTCTTGAGACTTTTCTTAGTATTTGAATAGTTGGAGGGGTTATACACACACACACACACACAAAACACACACATTTTATATGTAGACGGAGAGCCCAAGGTGAGTTGAATAGGAAGGGATGACATCTAAAAAATAAAATTAAGGGGTTATAGAGGAATATATTGGGAGGAGAAAGGGGGAAATGTAATGGGGCAAGTTATCTCTCTTAAAAAAAGCAAGAAAAAGCTTTTTCAAAGGAAGGGAAAAGGGATGAGGTGAGAGGGGAAAAAGTGAAGCTCACTCTCATCACATTTGGCTTAAGGAGGGAATAACATGCACGCTCAATTTGGTATCAAAATTATTTTACACTTCAAGAAAGCAGGGAAGAAAGAGGTAAGTGGGGTATTGGGAGATGATAGAAGGGACAGCAAATGTGATGAAGGAGTAATTAGAAGTAAACACTTCTGGGATGGACAGGGTCAAAGGAGAGAATAGAATAAATAGGGGCAGGATAGAATGGAGGGAAATATAGTCTTTCACAACATGACTCTTATGGAAGTCTTTTGCAAAACTACACATATATAGCCTATATTGAATTGCTTGCCTTCTCAGTGGGGATGAGTGGGGAGGGAGGAAGGGAGAGAAGTGGAAACTCAAAGTTTTAGCAAGAAATGTTGAGAATTGTTTTTGTATGCATTTGGGAAATAAGAAATACAGGTAATGAGGTATAGACATCTGTCTTGCCCTACAAGAAAAGAGTGAAGATTAGAATAAAGGAAACAAGGGGTGTGATAGAAGGGAGGGCAGATTAGGGGAAGAGGTAATCAGGATGCACTCAGTTTTGGGGTGGGGGGAGGAGAGAGATAGGGAGAAAATTTGGAACTCAATTTTGTGGAAGTGAATATTGAAAACTAAAAGTAAATAAATAAACATAAAAAAGAAGAGTTATATAACCAAATGAAATCAGGAGAAAAAAATCAAAGACATTTATCTCTTATTTGCTTCTATATTCAGTCTGATGTGATATGCTGTTTTGGAACACTCTCAAGTCTTACACAAATCTGTAGTTGGGAAAGGAAAGAGTATTTTAATAGACAAATATTGTCAGTTTCATTAAAAATTGTTTTGATCTTATAGAACCCCTTAAGCAATTTTAGGGACCCCTATGGGTCCTTAGAACACATTCTGAGAACTAATGACTTAAACTTTTTTTTAAATATTCGTTTAATTTTTATTTGCTTTCATAGGACTTTTAATATATTTTCTCATTTGAATTTCATAATCAACACTCTGAGTGAGTTACTATTGGTGTTGTCCCCATTTTGGAGATGAGGAAACTGAGGCTTAAGGAGGTTGAATGGTTTGTGCATCCATGATCTAACTGTTAAGAAGTGGGAAAACTAGGATTTGAAGAGGCTGGGTCTTTCTGATGCAACATGCCAACCACTGCACTATAAAACATACTAGTAAAAAAGGAACTGGCTTCTGTGACAAAATACCAGCCAAGCCAGTCAAGTCCCGACTGGTTGGCAACACTCTTTATATGAGGAGTCTGGATGAAGAACAGCTGTTGTCATTCTTAAAAAAATATATTTTAATAGATGTGTTTCAATTTATTGGTTCAATCTGAAATCCAATGTATTTTATATTATACGTTTAAAGGTATTATCCTGAGAAAGAATCCATAAACTTCACCATATTGACAAAGGAGTCCATGACACAAAAAAAGTGTAAGAGCTCCTGAAGAATTAACTCACCCATTGGTTTTATTAGTTGAAATCTTTTTCTAGTGGCCACCAAATGAATATACTACTATTAGAGGAACTTAGATAATATATCTATATCTATCTATCTATCTATACATATACATCTATCTGAGTATCCTCTTATAAGTCAAAATTTTCAATCTTTTCCCTGTATACCTCTTTGGAAGTGTGGTATAGCCTATGGCCCCCTTTCCAAAATATTTTTAAATTTTTTAATAGTATTTTATTTTTTCCCAATTAAATATCAAGATAATTTTTAGCATTCATTTTTTCAAGATTTTAAGTTTCTAATTTTTCTTTCTCCCTCAGTCTACTCCCCTCTTTTTAAAATGGTAGGCAATTTGATATAAATTACACATGTGCTAGCATGTAAACATATTTCTATATTAATCACAGTTGTGAAAGAAGAAGCAGATTAAAAGGGAAAAATGGAAAAAAAAGAATGAAGTAAATAAAAGAAATATGTTTCAATCTGCATTCAGAGTCCAACAGTTCTTTCTCTGAATGTGGACAGCATTTTATTTAGTGAGTCCTTTGTACTTGTCTTGGATCGTTGTGTTACTGGGAAGAGTTGAGTCATTCTTCACACAATGTTACCCATACAGTACTGATACTATGTACAATGCTTTCTTGGTTCTGTTTATTTCACTTTGCATCAGTTCATACATGTCTTTCCAGGTTTTTCTGTAATCTGTCTGTTCATCATTTTTTATTGCACAATAGGATTCCAGTTACATTCATACACCATAACTTGTTCAGCTACTCTCTAATTAATGGGCGTTCCCTCACTTTCCAGTATTTTCCTACCACAAAAAGGGCTGTTATACATATTTTTGCACATGTAGGTCTTTCATTGATTGCTATTTTATGGTTATTTGGAGGTGAATATGGGAGATTTATGGACAATTTACTTCTCTGCCCTTTCAGCTCCCAGAAGTACTTAGATAAACTTTAAACCCTAGCTACAGTAATGGAAGTGAGTAGCTTACATTTACATAGTTCTTCATAGTTAAAAAGCCTTAACAAAAATTATTTCACCTTATATCCACCAAGTGGATATTACAACTATTATTTTCTTCCCACAGATGAAGAGACAGAGGGTCAGAGAATTTAAGTGAATTACTCAGATTTTCAAAAGTTAATAAATGGTAGATCTGGGTCTCAAACTTCTACCCCCAAAGTTCAAATTCAACAATTCTTTTAACACACTATGGTCTCTGAGAGGAACAATAAGAACACATGACAGCAAGAACAATACTATTGCTGCTGCTACTTTACTTCTGAGGATAATGATGCTGGTATTAATGAAGAGAGTGATAAATGATTTCAGCAATCAGCCTTCTGGTCTCTTTTCCTTCCATATGGTACCATAATATTTCGGGTGGGCAATGGCATAGCTAGTGAAAGTAGTCTTGGCAATTCAGTAAACGTGTTGACAGCTCGTTCATGCAAAACTTTATTGACAGAGCCAGGGAAAGAATGTGTGAGACAATAGGAGGGATTATTATTGTCTTTACAAAAGGTCAGTCTCACACTGTTGACATTGGCTATACAATGGACAGCACTTCAAGAAATTCAGGAATCAACTAAGATAACCATGGAATGGCAGCTCTTGTTTTTTTTTTTTTTCTTTTCAGCTATGAACAGCCTAGCCACTTGGGTAGAATTGTCCCAAGGAGCATAGAAAATGTATATGTGAATACACACACACACACACACACACACACGCACTATTATTTCAGAACTGTCTAATGGAGAACAATATATGTCTTGAACAAGAAATGTTCCAGAGATTTATAGCCATGCATTCTAGATTATCAATTGCAACTTAGTGAAAAAAATGTCATAGACTGAAAATGGACTATCATTAAGCAAGATCTGTTAACTGAAATAAATATGAATGACATTAAGCATGAAGTTATTGAGAAATATAGACTTAAGCAAACAACAAACACAAACACCCTTGCTGTCTATGGATTAAAACATGGAAATAAAGCCTGAAGAAAGACAAATAAAGAAAGAGCTAATACTGATGATGACTGAAAAGCGTAAAGATAAGAAGACATTTCCCTTAATAGAATCCCATTTCATTGCTACTATATTTTCTATGTTACTATGGACAAAAGTCCTCGGGGACTTCATCTTCCATTATGCTTCAGATCAAGGGAGTTCATTGGAAGAAATTTCCAGAAGGGTAATAACAATGTCTGACTACTAATCACTGGTGTGACCTGGAAAGGACTCTGATTGGTAGAGAGTGTTCTAAAGACTATAGAGGTAGTCAGAAATTTCTATGCGCAGAGCAAGCTGTCTCAGTATATGACTTTCCCTCAGTGTATACAATTTGTTTTGCATAGTAACTCTTCAGCCCAGCACATACTTTTGCAAGGTAAAATGGCAATTCAACAGTGTAACTTCAAAACATATCATTTTTGGTACATTTCAACACAGTTTACTTCATCAATAAAAAAATAGCAACCAAAACATCATATTGGTAAATGATGACAGAGGTCACTCGAACCAATCTGCCATACCTGGGAAAACAATTTTCACCAGAAAAACTGCTATCAAATTGCAATTTAGACTTTGGGAAAGCAAGAATTATAAAGTAACTCCCCAACTGATAAATGGTCAAAGGATATGAACAGGCAGGTTTTAGGTGAAGAAATTAAAGCTATGTATAATAATATGAAAAAATGCTCTGAATTACTGTTGATTAGAGAAATGCAAATTGAAACAAGTCTGAGGTGCCACTTCATACCTACTAGATTGGCTAACATGACAAAAAGGGAAAATGATAAATGTTGGAGAAGATGGAAAAATTGGGATCCTAATTCATTGTGGATGGAGTTGTGAACCAATCCAATCATTCTGAAGAAAAATTTGGAACTATACCCCAAAAGCTATGAAACTGACTGTGCTTATGCTTTAATCCAGCAATAACACTACTAGGTCTGTATCCCAAAGAGATCATAAAAATTGAAAAAGGACCCACATGTGCAAAAATATTTTTATCAACTCTTTTTGTGCTGACAAAGAATTGAAAATTGAGGCGATGTCATTATTTGGGGAATGTCTGAACAAGATGTGGCATATGAACATAATGAAATACTATTGTGCTATAAGAAATGATGAACAGGCAGATTTCAGAAAAACTTGGACTCACATAAACTGATACTGAGTGAAGTGAGAAAAACCAGGAGAATAATATTGTATATAGTAACAGCAATATTATGCAATGATCAATTGTGATAGACTTAGATCTTCTCAGCAATACAGTGATCTAAGACAGTTCCAAAAGACTCATGATGGAAAATGCTATCCACATTCAGAGAAAGAACTATAGAGTCTGAATGCAGATTGAACCATACTCTTTTCATTTTTCTTTCTTTTCCATTGTTTTTCCCTTTTGTTCTGATTTTTCTTTCACAATATCACTAATATAGAAATATATTTAACATGATTACACATGTATAACCAATATTAGATTGTTTGTTGTCTTTGGGAAAGGGAAGGGAAAGGAGGAAGAAAAAATTGGAACTTAAAATCTTATAAAAATGAATGTGGAAAACTATATGTGTAATTGAAAAAAATAAAATACTATTAAGTAGAATATTTTTAAATTATAAAGCACAAAATCTTCAGTGTGGAACACCAGTGAGGAGCCTATGGATATAAAGAAATTAACAAATATACTGTGTTGGGTAATATATATTGCTCTATGTAATTTACACCTTGAAATAGAAGTAGAACAGATCTGTCCTAGAGTAATTAGCTATTAGCAGCTGTAATCAGCCTTAATCTATCCATAAACATCCATAATGAGTGGTTCTCAAATATAACTGGGCTCCAAAAGTGTCAGAAGACTTTGACTATAGAATCCTTTACTTATTTTCTAAGATTCAGTATGACTGTTTTGAGCAATTATCTATGCAATCTAAATTTTTTCTTTCTTTTTCTTTTCCTTTTTTTCTTTTTTTGGTTAAAATCAGGGCCTAACTAGTTCAATTAATTTCTGTTATCAGGCTATAGAAGACTCACCAATCTAATATCAAAAGAATTCAATTGAAACATTAAAATACTATAAAACAAGAAAAGGGAATCAAGTAAAGAACTCCTCCTTTCCCTCTCCAAAATGGATACAACCTCTATAAAATTTATAATCAGTTTCCCAATTCCTAATTTTCTAGCACATTGGAAGGACATAGTCACATCAGTAAAAGATCTCCTGCCTCAAGAAATTCTCTGTAAATCTCTTAAGGGCAGTGGGAAACACAGTAGTTGGCTCTGAAGGTATCAGGATTCTCTAGAGTTGGGGGAACATCATGGGAGTTAACCTCAAAGAGGTTTTCTCTCATATCTTCCTAACTCTAAATTACAACACAAAAGTTCCCTTTGTACCTCTGCTTACTTCTCCTGAAACTCCCTTTGGCTACTCTCTACCAGTTGCCCTATGGCACATGGTCTTCTGGGAAGTGTAGTACAAGGGATTTTTTCAATGAATAATGTTCTTTCACCCCTAGGTATCATGGGAAATGAAGTCCTGAAGGCTTCAGAGTGCCTCCTTCAGGCTCAGGAAAATGTTTCTGTAATACTGACATTATATAATGACTTAGTAATTATGCATATACACATACATACATACATACATATACATGCATGCATGCATACATATATACCACAAGCATTTGTTTTTGTTTATATATGTATTCCTATCCCATTTGTACATGCCAAAGTATATCAAAAAGTGTCCACATTTTATTTTGGTCAGTATCTGTGATTTCAGTGGCATAAAGCTACTTTGATATCAAAGAAGTAAACAATTATAACAACTTGAAGCAATTTTATTTTTTGCGGTTCTTCTTGAAGTTTGTCTTCATTATTAACTATATTTAAAAACAAACCTTTCTATATTCATTCCCCTGTAACATATAAGCACACTAAGACAAAGCTTAGTTTACCACTAGATAAAATGCTGCAAAAAATATGATATAGAGCAGATTTGAATGAGAAAGTTACCTAGAGAAATTCACTATTGTTATTCTTCCTCCCATATCTAAGGAAATCATTCTCTCACATCTTTAGTGGCTTGGCATTGCCTACATAATGAGAGCTAATTCTTTTCTATTGGCATTCAAAGACTTTTTTTCTGTGGCCCTGGCATGCCTTTCCAGCATTTCCAGTCCTTAGAATCACGCAAAGTAGGGCTGGAGATATCAGAGACCATAGTCCAAGCTATACCCCAAAGGATTTGACAAGTGTTTTTTGAGGGGCTGATGGAAGATCCCTCCTCTGGAGTTATCCCTTTTTACTCTTGGACAACTCTAATCCTTAGGAATATTTTGGGTTTTTCTGTATATTTGGCATAAAGTATAAATTTCTCCCTCTCACATTTTGCTCTATGTCCTGTCCTGGGGCCCAAACAGAACAAGTTTAATCCCTCTATTACATGATACATGAAGAAATAACATGCAGGAAACTATTGTTTCCTCCTTGTTCTTCTCTTCTACAGGCTATTTATTCCTAGTTCCTCCAATTCCTTTCATACAGACTTAAGGCTATTCACCATTCACCTCCATTAGATACTTTCCAGTTCATTAATGTCTGCCTTAAACTATAGAATCCAGAATTGAACAAAATACTTCCAATGTGGAGGACAGAGTATGGAGGAACTCTTGGTTCTGTACTTGAAGAACTGTGGCTCTCTTCGTGCAGATAGTGATTGCATTAGCTCTTCTGGCTGTCATATCTCCTCACTGCCTCATATTGAAATTGCACTAAATTCCCCCTCCCCACCCCAATCCTTAGATTTTTTTTTTCCAGGCAAAGATATCTAGATATACCATATTTATGAAGCTGAAATTTTGAACCCAAGAATAAGATTTACATTTATCCTCATTCAGTTTCATTTTATTAGATTGTAACTTTGAAATGTCATTATTGAAGGTTTCCCATAGCTCTCAGGATGACTTCTCATGTAGAATTTGATTCCATGGGATTCCAGCTATCCTTCTTTTGAAGGATAGATCCCTTAGCTAGGCATGCTCTAAGTTTATGCTACTATGGACTGTTTGCCATTCAATTCAACTAAACAAATATTTATTAAGTTCCCCAAATGTGCAGAACACGGTGATAGCTAGTGAAAACACAAAGGCAAAAATGGAATAATGCTTGACCTTAAGGAGTTTGCATCTTTTAGGGCCCTGGCCATGTCTGAGTGTTTCCATTAAAAATGTCTGATTTTGACTAGAAGTCACAGTGAACTGGATTTCCAACTTTTATTTAGTTCTCTGTAAGTTGAGTACTGAATTTTGTGCCACACACATCTCATTATTCTGTTTTGCTTAGGTTTTACTTCTGTGTATGTGCACTCTTAAAAAATGGCTGTAACTCCAGGAAAAAGTAAAATATATATATGTATATATATATATATATATATATATATATATATAATTATTAAAGAGCACACTGTAGTGACTGTTAGAAATATTGGAACAACTTTTGGTATGGGATAGTGTAATGCTAATCAGAGAGTTAAAGATCTTCCAGATCTTCCCAGCCCATTAATTGTCCTACCCATAAGGAAAGCTTGATTAGGGGAGGCTCACATCTTTTCCTAATTTCTAATGCCTAGTTCTCAAGGGTTGTGATGCTCTCTGGCTCTGAAAAATGTATAACCCTGTGATATAGGGCAAAAATTTATTTCAAATCTTTGCAATCTTTGAAAATATTTTAATTTTAAGATTAAGAAACTGATATTCAAAAAGTCTTAAGTGAGTTTTCTGGGATCACACTACAGGAATTATCAGAGCCAGGATGCAGTCCTGTTTTCTGCCTCCAAGTTTAGCCGTGTTTCCAAATAGAAACTTTCCAAATAGAATACTTTCTTTTTTGGAACCAGTCTTGTAGCCAGACTAAAACTGTTATTTCTCTTCATGGATACAAGAGCTCCAACTAGTATCTCTCCTGGAATCCAAATGTTTTGTTGTTCATTTGTTTCAGTCATGTCTGACTCTTCGTGATCCCAGTTGGGGTTTCCTTGGCAAAGACACTGAAGTGGTTTGCCACTTTATTTACTTCAACTCATTTTATGTATGAGGAAACTGAGGCAAACAAGTTTAAATGAGTTGCCCATGGTCACATAGGTAATAAGTGTCTGAGACTGGATTCAAACTGTCTTCTAGACTCTAGGTCTGGCTCGCTATCCACTGTGCCACCTAGTTGCCCCCAGAATCCAAATTTGGTGTTTTTTATTTTTGAACTAACTTTTCTCTTCCCTGGTTTTCCTTAGAGTTGAAAATTTCTTCACAACATTTTCCACCTCTACCCAATTAGCACTCCCTTCTTCACACAGCCAAAATTTCAAGTTCCATGATCTTCTCATAGTCAGATATACACATGGATACAAACTTAATTATCCTTCTGTTAGTAAAATCTGACATTCTCATAGTTTTAAGGGCTTTTCAAAAGTTTGATATACTTTATCTAATTTAAGACATAAAAATTGTGTGAGATAAATTCTACAAAAAATTATTATCATTGTCTTACAGATGAGTAAATTTAGGCTTAGTGAGGTTAAATGACTTTCCCGTGGTCATTCTTCTAGTAAACATCTACATGTGCTAGTAAACATTATGCTAGCAAGACATGAACCTAAGTGTTCTTGACTCCAAGTCCATTACTTTATTCACTATGGCTAAGTAGGACACTAAGTAGGACACAAATGGCCCTTCAATGAAGGTGAAGGACATACAAATAACATTAAAAAATGTAAATCTTTATTATATCAAATCCTCCTTTTCCTTTGTTTTAGCTTTATTTGTTTTTGTTTCAATTGAAGCAATTCTTAATACAGAGATTTCACATTTTAAGTCCAATGTAATAAATCATTTGGCTGATTAAGAGCAAGAAGAGGTAGATTCTTCTCTCTCCTCTACCCTAGGAAGAAATATTTTTCATCACTTTCCAAGGGGACCAGAACTGAAAAATAACAATTTACAATTTCCCATAATTATGTTTTTACCCTCAATTTCCCCACCTTAATAATGGGTTGAGTTCACACAAAATGCTTTGAATTTCTTCTGTTCTCAACTATTTTGAAAGAAATACTTGGCAAACACCACATCATTTGCTGTGAAACTAGCCCGGAAGAACAAAGAGCAACTCCACTAGCAAAGTGTTAATGAGTCCTTAACCCCTTCATTGTTGCCTCCTGTGTTAGTGCTCAGACTAAAATTTAGGATGAAGGTGTAAAAACTAAATACACCATAATCCAATTCTGGTACCTTATTTAAAAGGGAGGTTTTAAAAAATTATATAACTTATTTATTTTTCTGTTCTTAGCATTCACTTCCACAAGAATTTAAATTCAAAATTTTCTCCCCCTCTCTCCCCACATCCCACCCCAGGACAGCATATACCCCATCCAACCCTTCCTCCAGTCTGTCCTCCCTTCTATTACCTAACCTTCTTCCATCGCCCTTCCCCTCTATTTTCCTACAGGGCAAAATAGATTTCTGTACTCCATTGCCTGTATAGTTTAATTTCCAGTTGCATGTTAAAACAATTTTTAACATTCATTCTTAAAGCTTTGAGTTCCATAGTCTCTTTTTCCCTCCCACCTACTCTCTTTGAGAAAACAAGCAATTCAATATAGGTCATGCATGTTTAACAATGCAAAGCACTTCCATAATATTTATATTGTAAAAGACCAACCACATTTCCCTCTCTCCTATCCTGCCCTTCATTTATTTCATTCTCTCCCTTGACCTGTCCTCCCATAATAGTGTTTGCGTCTGATTATTCCTTTCCTCAATTTGCTTTCCCTTCTATTATCTTCTCTCTCTTATCCCTTCCCCCTTGCCTTCCTGCAGGGTAAAATAGATTTCCATATTCAACTGAGTGTGTGTTATTCTCTCCTTAAGTCAAATCCCATGAGTGTAAAGCTCAATATCCTTTCATCTCCCATCCCTCTTCCCCTCCATTGTAGAAGCTCTTTTTTCCCACTTGTATGTGAAATAGTTTCCTACATTCTACCTCTCCCTTTCTCTTACTCCAAGTACATTCCATTCAACAGTAAATTTTATTTTTTTAGGTATTCTCCTTTCATATTTAGCTCACCCTGTGCCCTCTATGTATATATGCATACACGTATATACACATACATATGTATATATACATACATACACCCATGTACATATACATACCTACACATATTTAATATACACATACATACATGCACATATACACCTACATATACACACACACACATATACACCTACACATATATATATTTATTTATTCCTTCTAACTACCCTAACACTGAAAAAAGGCCTCATGAGTTGCAAATAACATCTTTCCATGTAGGAATGTAAACAGTTCAACTTAAATGAGTTTCTTAAGGCTTCTCTTTCCTGTTTACCTTTTCATGTTCCTATTGATTCTTGTATTTGAAAGTCAAATTTTCTATTCAATTCTGGTCTTTTCAACAAGAATGCTTGGAAGTCCTGTATTTCATGAAATTTCATTTTTTTCCTGAAGTATTATATTCACTTTTGCTGGGTAGGTGATTCTTGGTTTTAATCCTATCTCCTTCGACCTCTGGAATATCATATTCCAAGCCCTTTGATCCATTAGTGTAGAAGCTGCTAAATCCTGTGTTATTCTGATTGTATTTCCATAATACTTGGATTGTTTCTCTCTGGCTACTTGCAATATTTTCTCCTTGACCTGAGAACTCTGGAATTTGGCTACAGTATTCCTAGGAGTTTTCCTTTTTGAATCTCTTTTAGGAGTTGATTGGTGAATTCTTTCCATTTCTATTTTACTCTCTGGTTCTAGAATATCAGGGCAGTTTTCCTTGATAATTTCTTGAAAAATAATACCTAATCTCATTTTTTGATCATGGTTTTCAGGTAGACTGATAATTTTTAAATGATCTCTCCTGGATCTATTTTCCAGGTCAGTTGTTTTTCCAAAGAGAGGGAGGTGCTCTTAATAGAACACTTAGTTTAATAGTTCATAAGACTACAAGAAAAGCCCAGGAGTGTTGTAAGTAAAGGTAGGTCATCAGGGCTTTTCCCAGGGAGCAGACCTCTGGTAGGAGTAGGGGAGAGGTGGTGAGGGAGAGAACACTTCATTCAAAAAAGTGATAAATATTTATTAATTGCCTACTATATGCTAGACACTGTGCTAATTGCTGAGATATAAAAAAGGCAAAATGAAGTCCCTGTCGTGAAAGAGCTCACAATCTGATGGGGAAGACAACAGACAAGCTATATACAGGATAAATAGGAAATAATTAAGAGGGAAGGCAATATAATTAAGAAAGACTGGGAAAAACTTCCTATACAAGATGAGATTTTAATTGGGACTTAAAGAAAGCCAGAGACGTAATAGTCTATGTGGAGGAGGGAGTGAATTTCAGGCATAAGGACACCCAGGAAAAATGTTCAGAACCAAGAGATGGGAGTGTCTTATTCATGGACCAGCCAGGTGACACTAGATTCAGTGATACTGGATTGAAGAATATGTGTAGAGGAGTAAGGTGTAAGAAGGTTGGAAAGGCAGGAGGTGGACTTTGAATGCCAAGCAGAACATTATGTATTTGATCCTGGAGAGTGAATGAAGTTGCTGTGGAAGGGTCCTCGTGGCAAATGCCTCATAGAAACTGTAGCAATGGAAATTTACCATCTTCCTTCAGCCTGTATCACATAGCCAGTTCCCTCAAGTACCCTCACTCCTGAAACTCTGGTTCCATAAATTTCCCTGCTTAAGTTTGCCTCATTCCCACTACTATGCCCCACAAGGGAAGAGGTGTATGTTTATAGGGAACTAATTTCTTTCTTTGGTAACATAAGTGGGCCTGTTGGAAAAAAAAACAAAACAAAACAGGAGGACTAATTGCTCCTGAATAGAATTGCCCCCTTCTTCACTATTCTCTATACCACCATTGCTGATGTTCTGTTCTCCAGGCTCCTCACCACCCCCTACCTGCTGCCCTCTACTCTACGTGGAAACATGTCTAGTTATGACTCCAGGGTCCAATAGTAGTTTGTAGGGTTTGACTGAGGACCAGATTAGGTAAATGCAGATGGACTTATCACAAAGATTTTGGCAAGAACATATGTAAACACTCTCTCTCTCTCTCTCTCTCTCTCTCTCTCAGAGACAGTGATGAAGATCACTGTGTAAGTTCTAGAGGTATTGAAATCAGCTTTGGTGGAAAGTATGTTATTCTAATCAAACATCTTGAAGCATAAAATCTACATCTTGAAAGGATGAGATAATTTATTTATTTCCCTCAATTCATTTTTTTCTTTTGTAACATGTCACTCCAACCATCTCTTAAAGAAGACTTTAATTTCGCATTGGACAGCTAGGTTGTGCAGTGGATAGAGCACCAGTGGAGGAGTCAGAAAGACCTGAGTTCAAATCTCACCTCAGACACTTGACACCTACTAGCTGTGTGACTTTGGGCAAGTCACTTAACCCCAATTGCCTCATCCTGGTCATTTCCAGTCATCCTGATGAATATCTGGTCACTGGATTCAGATGGCTGTGGAGGAGAAGTGAGACTAGTGACCTGCACAGCCTTCCCTCACTCAAAACAAAGCCAAGAGCAAGTCATGTCATTATTTCTCTGATGGCATGGTATTCTTTGACAACGAAGGATGAACACACACACACACACACACACACACACACACACGTAATTTTGTATTATTCCCAGATAATTTACTTCAGTCCCTATTCGGTATACACATATTCGTATAATGTAAGCTTTGTAAGAGACCTCACAGAGTAGCGAGTCTAATGCTCCCATTTTTTGTGTCAGAAAAATTGAGCATAGAATGAGAAGTGACTTTTCTAATTTTACATTTAGGATTCTTAGGATTCAAAGTTGGGATTCTTACATATATGTACATTTGTATATATTTCTATGTGAAACATGATTTTTTCACGTAGATTGTAAACTCCTTGAGTTGGAGGGATTATTTAATTTTTATTTTGGAATGCCCAATTCCTGGCATATAATGGGGGACTTTGAATGCTTATTAATTGTTTGCTTAAATGATTTATAAGAGCCTGGTCTAAAACTTAGATCTACCAGATTCCCAGTATAGATTTTTTAAAATTCAGTTTTACTTCATTTTCTGTTCCAAACTTTCTCCTTCCCATGGCCAGACCCACCCACTGAAAAAGCAAGAAATATAAAACCCATTAAAAATCCAAAGTCATGCAAAATACATTTCTGGAATAGCCATATTCTGAAAAAAAAAAGAATAAATATATTTTAATCTGAAATCTGAGTCTTTCAGTTCTTTATCTAGAGATGGATAGCATTTTTCTTTTTTGTTTATTTACTTATTTTTATTAATTTATTTAAGTTTTCAATATTCATTTCCACAAAATTTTGAGTTCCAAATTTTCTCCCCATTTCTCTCCTCCCCCACCCCAAAGCACCAAGCATTCTAATTACCCCTAACACCAATCTACCCTCTGTTCTAACATCCCTCCCTTCCCTTATCCCCATCTTCTCTTTTGTCCTGTAGGGCAAGATAAATTTCTGTACCCCATTACCTGTATTTCTTATTTCCTAGTTGTATGCAAGAAAAGTACTAAACCGTTGTTCCTAAAACTTTGAGTTCCAATCTCTTTTCCTCCCTCCCTCCCCACCCATCCCCATTGGGAAGGTAAGCAATTCAATACAGGCCAGGATCATGGCTTTCAGGGAGTCCCATAATTTTTGAATTGTCTCTCCTAGATCTATTTTCCAGGTCAGTTGTTTTTCCAATGAGATGTTTCACATTATCTTCCATTGTTTCATTGTTTTGGTTTTATTTTGTGATTGCTTGGTTTCTCATAAAGTCATTAGCCTCCAACTATTCCATTCTAATTATTAAAGAACTATTTTCTTCAGTGACCTTTTAAACTTCCTTTTCCATTTGACTAATTCTGCTTTTTAAAGCATTTTTCTCCTCATTGGCTTTTTGAACCTCTTTTGCCAATTGAGTTAGCCTATTTTTCAAGGTCTTGTTTTCTTCAGCATTTTTTGGGTCTGCTTTAGCAAGTTGTTGATACAATCTTCATGATTTTCTTGCATCTCTCTCATTTCTCTTCCCAGTTTTTCCTCCACCTCTCTTAACTTGATTTTCAAAATCCTTTTTGAGCTCTTCCATGACCTGAGACCATTGAATATTTATTTTGGATGTTTGGAATACAGAAGCCTTGACTTCTATGTCTTTCCCTGATGGTAAACTTTGCTCTTCCTCATCTGAAAGGATGGGAGAAGATATCTGTTCAGCAAGAAAGTAACCTTCTATAGTCTTATTTTTTTCCCCCTTTTTTGGACATTTTCCCAACCAGTTACTTGACTTTTGGGTCCTTTGTCAAGTGTAGGGGTACACTCTGGGGGATCTGTTAGATCTCAGTTCCTCCAAGGTGATAAAATCAAGTGTATACACTGGTCTGGGAGCAAGTAGAAATTTTTGCACCCAGAGTCTGAGTAATAGGATTTCTTCTTCACAACCTTGCCTCCAGTTCAGCCAAGACAGTACTGGGGTTTGAGATTCAGATAAGCTGCAGGGGCAGGGCCACCACTCAGTGTGAGATAAAGATCAGCTGCTCAAATCCCTCAGGAGTATTAGTTGGGGCAGGGCCTGTACACAGGGCTGAGGTAAGAGTCAGCTGCTCAGTGTCCCCAGGGGTTTTTTGATCCAACAATGGATGCTGGCTGCTGTGGGAACTGCTGCTGCCTACCAGATGTGGCCGCTACCTGAGGCTGGAACTATGGGAAGGCCCTTCCTTCTTGGCCAGCTGAAAAAAACCCTGTCACTGACCTTTGGCACCTGTGGGTTGAGGGATCTGTGAATAGCTGCTACTTGGACCGGGGATTCTGTCCCCGAGGCCATCTCACATCCTCCTCCCAGAGCCCTGTTGCATGGCCAAGGCTGGGCTGGGCTCTGCTCCACATCCTGTGAGACAGATATTTGCCTACAGCCTTCCAGGTCACCCTGGGCTGGAAATCTCCTCCACTCTGTTGTTCTGTGGCTTCTGCTGCTCCAGAATTTGTTGAGTCTTTCTTTACAGGTATTTTATGGGCTGTCTAGCATTTTTCATCATGAGTCCTTTGGAATAGTGTAAGATCATTGTGTTGATCAGACTTTCACAGTTGCTTATCTTTACAATATTGCTGCTATTCTAGAAATTATTTTCCTGATTATGCTCATTTCACTTTATATCAGTTTATATAAGTCTTCCCAGGTTTTTCTGAAATTATCCCCTTCATCATTTCTTACAGTCCAATAGTATTCTATTATAATTATATACCATAACTTGTTCAGTCAATCCCTAATTGATAGATATCCACTGTTTCCAATTCTTTGCTACCACAGAAAGAGCTACTTGGATATTTTTGTGTGTATAGGTCTCTTTCCCTTTTTCTTTGATTTATTTTTTTAAAAAAATTTAAATTTTAGATTTAAATAGTAAATATATAATGCAAAAAGAAAAGGAAACATAAACTTATATATTAAAAACAAATATAAGGAAAGCAAAAAAAGTCATGTTCACAGAAGAACACAAGAGAGAATCCAAATATATAGCAATACATTTCCATTTCAAGAAAACCTATATAATAGATACTATGCATTGTGTTGAGAACTGTCCATCTTTCCTTTGCTTTCTTGTAGGTTTTCTTTTGTTCTGTGATGTATCCTTTTTACTTTTGTTCTTTTTTTTCCTTCCACCTCCATGCAGTTACGGCATGTATATACATACACACACATGTATATGTATATATATATATACATACATTGTATACTTACATATAATATATAAAACACATACTTTTTCCTAACAGATTCTACTCCTAATTTTATTTTTATGTTTGTGCATATTTGTGCATATCCCTTCTGACTCCTCTACTTTACTTCTACCTCCTATTTCTTAACTTACCCCCTCCAACAATCCCTCCCTTATCCTCCCATTCCCATAAATCTAAATAACATTTTATAGGCCCCTTTTGACCTATTCCTTCACCTTCCCCTATAAAGATCCCTTCCTTATCCTCCTAAGGATCCTTCCCTTATCCTCCCACTCCTATTAATCCAAACACCCTTCTATATTCCCCTGCAACCTCTTCTCTCACCCTCCCCTCCAAAGATACTGCTCTTTTCCTCTCCCCAGTGTTTTATTTCTTTCTAAATTTAGAAGACTTTTATACACTTCTAGATGTGTATACATATATACCTACATATACAATACACACACATACACACATGTGTGTGCATATATATACATATGCATATATATGTATCTATATTCAAACATATATACATACATATACATACATATATGTATGTGTATATGTGTAAATGTGTGTGTGTATATATTTATATATTATGTGTATGTGTATATATATATATATATGGCAATTTCCTTCTTGAACCCATTCCTGATGAAAGTAGATTTCCAGAATTAACAGCCCTGCTCCCCTATCTAATTCTTATGTATCAGATATTCCTCTTGCACCTCATTTGTATAAGAAAATTCATTCTTTCTACCTGTTCCTGAATGGTTTTGTTTTTTAAATTTATTTATTTTTTTATAGATTTTTAGTTTTGATTCTTTCACTTCCATAAGATTTTGAGTTCCAAATTTTCTCATCATCTCTCCCCTACCCCCACCCCAAGACAGTGAAGAAGTAGAACCAATGGGAGAAGTCATGAGAAAGAAGAAACAAAGAGAGAGGGTGCAAATAATATGGTTCAGTCTATAAATTTCAGAGTTCTTTTTCTGTATGTGGACAGCATTTTCCATCATGAGTCTTTTGGGGTTGTCTTACATCTTTGTATTGCTAAGAAGACATGCCTATCAAAGTCAGTCATTGCACAATGTGGCTGCTACTGCTCCCCTCATTCAGCGTCAGTTTATATAAGTCTTTCCAGATTTTTCTGAAGTCTGTCTGCTCATCATTTCTTATAGCACAACATTATTCTTACATTCATACACAACTTTTTCAACCATTCCCTACTGATGGGCATTCTATCAATTTCCAATTCTTTGCCAACACAAAAAGAGCTGCTACAAATATTTTTTTACACATAGGTACTTTTCCCATTTATATGATCTCTTTGAGATGTACACCAAGAAGTGGTATTTCAGGGTCCAAGGGTATGCACATATTTATAGCCCTTTGGGTATAGTTTCAAATCACTCTCCAGAATGATTGAATCAGTTCACAATTCCACTAACAATACATTAGTGTTTCAATTTTCCCACATCTTCTCCAGAATTTATTATTTTCCTGTTTTATCATGTTAGACAATCTGATAAGAATGATGTGGCACCTCAGAGTTGATCTGATTAGCATTTCTCTAATTAATATTGATCTAGAGTGTTTTTTCCCATATGACTGTAGATAGCTATAACTTCTTAATCTAAAAACTGCTTGTTCAGATCCTTTGACCATTTGTCAATGGGGAAAGACTTGTCTTATAAATTTGACTCAGTTGTTTATACATTTTAGAAATGAGGCTTTTTTGTCAGAGATACTGACTGTAAAAATTCTTTCCCAGTTTTATGCTTTCCTTTTAATCTTGGTTATATTGGATTTCTTTGTGCAAAAACTTTTCAATTTGATGTAATCAAAATTATCGATTTTGTACTTCATAATGTTCTCTATCTCCTATTTGGTCATAAAATTTTCCATTCTCTATAAATCTAACAGGTAAACTATTCTTTGTTCTCCCAGTTTGCTTAGAGCATCAGCCTTTATATCTAAATTGTGTACCCATTTTGACTTTATTTTGGTTTACGATGTAAGATTTTTGGTCTATGCCTATTTCAGTCATATTATTTTCCAGTTTTCCCAGCAGTTTTTGTCAAATAGTGAGTTGTTATCTCAGAAGCTAGAGTCTTTGGGTTTATCAAACAGTAGACCTTATAGTCATTGACTACTGTGCACTGTGTACTTAACCTGTTCTACTGATCCACCACTCTATTTTTTAGCCAGTACCATATGGTTTTGATTTTTTCAACTTTATCTGGTATGGGTAGCGCACTTTCTCTTGCATTTCTTTTCATTAATTCCCTTGATATTCTGTACCTTTTGTTCTTGCAGAAGAATTTTGTTATTTTTCCTACTTCTACGAAATGTTTTTGGTAGTTTGGATGGTATGAAAATGAAGTAAATTAATTTAGGTAGAATTGTCATTTTTATTATATATGAGCTCAGTCTGCCCACAAGCAACTTTCCCCAGTAATTTATATCTGACTTTATTTTTGTGAAGAGTGTTTTGTAATTGTGTTCATGTAGTTTCTGGGTTTGTTTTGGCAGGTAGATTCCCAATATTTTATCATGTCTATATTAACTTTAAATGGAATTTATTTTGCTTTTGGTCTTTATTAATAACATAAAGAAATGCTGATGATTTATGTGGATTGATTTTATATATTGCATCTTTGCTAAAGTTGTGTATTATATCAGGTAGATTTTTACTTGATTCTCTAAGATTTTCTAAGTATATCATCATGCCATCTGCAAAGAGTGATAGCTTTGTTTCTTCTTTGCCTATTGTAATTCTTCAATTTCTTTTTCTTTTATTGCTGAAGATAACATTTCTAGTTTCATATTGAATAACAGTGATGATGATGGACTTTCTTGTTACACCCCTGATCTTCTTGGAAATGCTTCTAACTTATCCTCAATACACATAATGCTTGCTGATGGGTTTAGGTAGATTCTACCTTTCATTTTAAGGAAGATTCCGTTTATTCTTATGTTCACTGATGTTTTTAATAGAAATGGGTATTGTATTTGTCAAAAGCTTTTTCTGCATCTCTTGTAGATATGCCAGATAGTCATATGGCTTCTATAATTTTGTTTTTGATATGCTCAATTATATGCTGATAGTTTTCCTAATATTGAACCAGCCCTGCATTTCTGGTATAAATCCTACCTGGTCATAATGCATCATCCTTGAGATTAGTTGCTCTATACATTCATTAGGGAAGTTGGTCTGTAATTTTGTTTCTCTGTTTTGACTATTCTCAGTTTAGGCATCAACACCATATTTGAATCATAGAAAGAATTTGGTAGGACTCCTTTGCCTATTTTCCAAATAGTCTATATAGTGTTGGAATTAATTGTTCTTTAAATGTTTGATAGAATTTACTTATAAATACATCTGACCCTGGAGATCTTTTCCTAGGCAGTTCATTGATGGTTTGTTCAATTTCTTTTCCTGAAAAGGGGTTTTTAAGTATTTTATTTTCTCTTCTGTTAATCTGGGCAATTTATATTTTTGTAAATATTCATTCATTTCACTGATAGTAAGATTTGTTGGCATACAGTTGGGCAAAATATCTCCTAACTATTGTTTTAATTTCCTCTTCATTGGTGGTGAATTCACCCTTTTCACTTTTGATACTGATAATTTGGTTTTCTTCTTTATTTTTATTTATTTATTTACTTTCAATTTTCAACATTCCCTTCCACAGAATTTTGAATTTCAAATTTTCTTCCCATGTCCCACCTTCCTCCACCCAAGAACAGTGTGTGTTCTGATTACTCTTTTGTCTAACCTGCCCTCTTTTCTATCACCTCTCCTTCATCCCTTTCCCTTCTATTTTCCTGTAGGGCAAGATAGATTTTTGTATCCCATTGCGTATATATTTTATTTCCTAGTTGCATGTAAAAACCATTTTTGACATTCATTTTTAAAGCTTTGAGTTCTACATTCTCTCTACCAAAGTGTTTGCTTCTGGTTAATCTTTCCCTTATTCTATCATCTCTTCTATTATGCTTGCTTGTCTTATCCTCTTCCTCCCTGCTTTCCTGTAAGGCAAGATGAATTTCCATACCCAATTGAGTGTGTATGTTATTCCCTCCCGAAGTCAAATCAAATGAAAGTAAGGTTCACTTATTCCCTCTCATCTTCCCCTTCTTTTACTCTATTGTAAAAGCTCTTTATTGCCTCTTTTATGTGATATGATTTACTACATTCTAGGGTAGCTAGATAGTGCAGTGGATAGAGCACCAATGCAGGAGTCAGGAGGACCTGAGTTCAAATCTCACCCCAGACTCTTGACACTTACTAGCTGTGTGACCTTGGGCAAGTCACTTAACCCTAATTGCCTCATCCTGGGTCATCTCCAGTCATCCTGATGAATATCTGGTCACTGGATTCAGATGACTGTGGAGGAGAAGTGAGACTGGTGACCTTCACATCCCTCCTACTACACACACACACACACACACACACAAATATTTCTTCCAACTATCCTAACACTGAAGGGCTACAAATATCATCTTTCCATGTAGGAATGTAAACAGTTCAACTTTAGTAAGTCCCTTATGGTTCCTCTTTCCTGGTCATCTTTCCATTCATTTCTTCATTCTTGCATCTCAAAGTCAAACTTTCTATTTACCTCTGGTCTTTTCAACCACAATGCTTGGAAATCCTCTATTTCATTGAAGTTCCGTTTTTTCCTCTTGAAGTATCATATTCAATTTTGCTGCATAGGTGATTCTTGGTTTTAATTCTATCTCCTTTGACCTCTGGAATATCATGTTCCAAGCCCTCTGATCACTTAGTGTAGAAGCTGCTAAATCTTGTGTTATCCTGATTGTGTTTCCACAATACTGAATTATTTCTTTCTGATTGATTGTAATATTTTCTTCATGATGTGGCAACTCAGGATTTGTCTACAATATTCATAGGAGTTTTCCTTTTTGGATCTCTTTCAAGAAGTGATCAATGGATTCTTTCCATTCCTATTTTCTCCTCTGGTTCAGGACAGTCTCCCTTGATAATTTCTTGAAAGATGACGTCTAGGTTCTTTCAATCATCATGACTTTCAAGTAGTCCAATAATTTTAAAATTATCCCTCCTGAATCTATTTTCCAGTTGTTTTTTCCAATGTAATACTTCACATTGTCTTGTATTTTTTCATTCTTTTGGTTTTGCTTTATAATTTTTTGATGTCTCATAGAGTCATTAGCTTCTGTTTGTTCCCTTCTCATTTTGAAGCAATTATTTTCTTCAGTGAGCTTTTGGGTCTTCATTTCCATTTAGGTAATTCTGCTTTTTAAGGCATTTTTCTCCTCATTGGATTTTTGGATCTCATTTGTCATTTGGGTGAGTCTAATTGTAAAGATTTTATTTTCTTTAGCATTATTTGGGTTTCCTTTAGCAACCTGTTGACTCATTTTTCATGATTTTCTTGCATCACTCTCATTTCTCTTCCCAGTTTTTCCTCTATTTTCTTACTTGATTTTCAGTCCTTTTTGAGCTCTCCCATGGCCTAAGATCAATTTATATTTCTCTTGGAGGCTATTGATGCAGGAACTTTGATTTTTATCATCTTCTTCTGGTGGTATGTTTTGATCTTCCTCATCATCCATGACATAAGAAAATACCTCTTCACCAAGAAAGTAAGAATTTATAGTCTGTTTCTTTTTCCCCCATTTGCTCATTTTCCCAGCTAATTACTTGACTTTTGAGCTCTTTGTTAAGTAGATTGCTGGGGAAGCAGCCTTTGCTTCAGTAATGACTGAGGCCAGATCATGGTCCCCTTTTAGCCAGATGAGAGATCTTTCTCACTGACCTTCAAAGTTGCCTTTAGCATTTTTGTGTTGAGAAGTCTGCAAACCATAGCAGCTGCCAGAAATTCAGTTCCCTAAGGCCTGCTCCAGGTCCATCTGTACTGCCTATCCTAAACTGTGGTCCACTCCCAGCCTGGTGTGATAGACCCTTACTGTCAAATCTTCCAGATTGTCTTGGGCTGGAAATTTGCTCCAGTCTTTCATTTTGTGGCTTCTGGTGCTCCAGTATCTGTTTCGAGCCATTTTTACAGGATTTTTGAGGATTTTAAGGGGAGAGTTCTAGCAGGTCTTTCTTTCTACTCTGCCCTCTTCTTTCTCTTTTTTTAAAAATCAAATTACCTAAATGTTTATGTATCTTATTCTCCCCATAAAACAAGCTCTTAATTTTGTTTATTAGTTCAATAGGTTTCTTAATTTCAATTGTATTAAACTTTCCTTTGGGTTTTAGTATTTCTAATTTTGTATTTAATAATGGACTTTTAATTTCTTCTTTTCCTAGCTTTTTTAGTTGCATTCCCAATTCATTGATCTTCTCTTTCTCTATTTTATTCACAGTTTTACTTTTTGAAGTCATATCATGCTCACATGTACCCCAATCGTTCTTATGAACTATCTAATGACTAATAATAAAACTATAAGTTTTATATTTTACACACATAAAAAGTAAATAGTCTGTTACTATTGAGGCTCTTGTAATTGGTCTTTGTTATGTACCTTATGTTTCTCTTGGCTTTTGTATGTCACATCTTTTATTAAGTTCAGTTTTTTTAACAGAGTCCTGAAAGTATGACATTTCATTAAATATCTATTTTTTTCAATCAGTATTATACTTAGCTTAGCTGGGTATTATATTTTCATCTGAATGTCCAATTCTTTTGCTCTTCAATATATAATATTTCAATACTTGCTGTCTTTCACTGCTTCTGCCACTAGGGCTTATGTGTTTCTAATTGTGGAACCATCATTTTTCTGTTGTTGTTGCTTGCAGTGTTTTATCCATGAGGAGTTGGAGAGGATGCAAATTTCACCATAATATTTTTAACGGTTTTTCTCATAGGAAAACCATACTTTCAAGTGGTGATTGGTGGATTTTTTTTATTTATTCTTTATTATGTTGTTCTAATACTTCAGGAAAATTTTCTTTATTTCTTGTCTTAATTGTATCAAAATTTCAGGTAGTCCTTGAGTCCTAGTTCTTGATCTGTTTTCCAGATCAGTTGCTTTTCTTATGAGATGCTTCGTATTCTCCTCTGTCTTTTTATTCTTTGTATTTTAATTATTTCTTGATCCCTTATAATTCTACTTGCTTCCCCTTGCCCAATTCTGCTTTTCAAGGAGTCATTTTCTTCCTTAAGATTTTGGATTTCCTTTCCTAATTGGCTGATTTTCTTTACATAATCTTGTTTTTCTTGGATTTTTCTTATTTATTTTTTGAAAGTTTCCCCTCATCCCAGCTTCTGGGGTAAGAACTCACTGTTTGACAAAAATTGCTGGGAAAACTGGTTAACTGTGTGGCAGAAATTAGGCATAGACCCATGCCTGACACCGTACACAAGAATAAAGTCCAAATGGGTACATGATTTAGGTATAAAGATTGATACCATGAATAAACTGAAGAAGCAAGGGATAGTGTATTTATCAGATTTATGAAGAGGGGGAGAATTTTTTTTCTAAAGAAACGATAGAAAGCATTATGAAATGCAAGATGGATAATTTTGATTACTTTAAACTGAAAAG
The DNA here is from genome assembly GCA_023548195.1 of Bettongia penicillata ogilbyi. Taxonomy (NCBI): domain Eukaryota; kingdom Metazoa; phylum Chordata; class Mammalia; order Diprotodontia; family Potoroidae; genus Bettongia; species Bettongia penicillata. Next base: position 1,229,371 of record JAJHZJ010000401.1, on the reverse strand, counting down.
TTTTTGCACAACCAAACCCCATGCAACCAAAATTCGGAGGGATGTAGTAAATTGGGAAAAAAAATTTATGGCTAAGCTCGGGGATAAAGGCCTCATTTCTAGAATATATAGAGAACTGACTCAAAAATATATAACCATACAAGAGATTCCCCAATTGAAAAATGGTCAAAGGATATAAAAAGGCAATTTTCAGGGGAAGAAATTAAAGATATCTATAATCATATGAAAAAGTGGTCTAAATCATTATTTATTAGAGAGATGCAAATCAAAACAACTCTGAGGTACCACATCACACCTATAAAATTGGCAAACATGACAGAACAAGAAAATGATAAATGCTGGAGAGGATGTGGGAGAGTTGGAACACTAATTCATTGTTGGTGGAGCTGTGAGATCATCCAACCCTTCTGGAGAACGGTTTGGAACTATGCCCAAAGGGCTACAAAAATGTGCATACCCTTTGACCCAGCAATATCGCTACTAGGACTGTATCCCCAAGAGATTATAAAAACGGGAAAGGGTCTCACATGTACAAAAATATTTATAGCAGCACTCTTTGTGGTAGCCAAAAACTGGAAGTCAAGGGGATGCCATCAATTGGGGAATGGCTGAATAAATTATAGTATATGAATGTAATGGAGTACTATTGCGCCATAAGAAATGACGAACAAGAAGACTTCAGAGAGGCCTGGAAGGACTTATATGATCTGATGCTGAGCAAAAGGAGCAGAACCAGGAAAACTTTGTGCGTAGCAACGACCACAGTGTATGAGAGTTTTTTCTGGTAGACTTGGAACTTTGTAATAACACAAGAACTTACTGAGGAGAAAAAAAAATCCCAATGTTGGTCTTCTAAGGCAAAATGCCTTCCACAATCAGAGAAAGAAATATGGAAGTCATTCGCAGAATGTAGCAGATCATGTTTGTGTGTGGGGGGGTTTTAGTGTATTATGTTTTGATTTGTTATATGATTTCTTCCATTTATTTTAGTTCGACTATATAGCATGATTATAGTGAAAATGTGCTCAATAGGAAAGTATATGTAGAACCTATACAGAATTGTATGCTGTCATGGGGAGGGAGGGAGGTAGTGGGGGGAAGGTGTGAGGGGGATAAAATCTTAATTTTAAGGAAGTGATTTAGAACATTAAAAAAAATATATTAAAAAAGGAAAGTTTTCCCTCTATCTCTCTCATTTGATTTTTAAGTGTTTTTTTTAAACTTCTATGAATTCTTTTAGAGCAGGTGACCATTTGATACGCTCTTTGGGACAGAAGATGGTTTCTTTACTTTGATATCCTCCTCTGACACTGAACGGTGGTCTTCTCTATTCATATTAACTCTCTTTTGGAGGGATTCTTTCTCCTTTGCTTGTACATTTTTAAAAATAATAGTTTAGTTTTGTAATCACCCCTAGTCCTGGGGTATGGGCATGGTGTCTCTGACCTCAGACACTCCTTTGCTTCTCCCCTCTGACCTTGAACTCAAACCAAGACCTCCAGCCTCCTCTAAGTGCCCACAAGCAGCGGCACTACTTCACTCAGTGGGCACATTCTAGCTCCTTATCACCACTGCCACATCTCCACAGCACAGCTGAGTCTGGATTTCCTTGTCAGCAGAGCTTTCTAAGATCTTTTCCAGCTCAGATGCCCAACTCCCTTCACTGCCCTGGGTACAAAAGTTCCTGTAGCAGGGTCTGAGGCAACCTCCCAACTCAGCTAATTCCAGGATTTGCCGCTTGTTGTTTAAGCAGTTCCTAGCCTGGAAGTGTTTCTTCTTCACCAGAATGGAACCTTTTCCTAGAATTTTTCTTCAATTTTTCTCCAACTGTCCTTGGAGGACCATTGTTTTGCTCCTACACTTAGTTATTTTCTCTACTTTATGTTCTCCCTGAGTTGCTATTTTATCTCTTCTGTGGGGTGAAATCTTGAGAGCTTGGTCAAACTGTGTGAATAGTTTTATAGATTTGGGTTCATAGATCCAATTGCCTTTCAGAATGGTTGGACTAGTTTGTAGCTGCAGCACGAGTATATGAGTTTACCTGCTTTCTAAAGTTTATCATTTTCCTTTTCTGTCCTCTTAATCAATTTGTATTTCTCTAACTTTTTTGTGATTTAGAGCTTTAGTAGTTATATTGGTAGTTTTGGTTTCTTCCTTTGAAAACTGCCTGTACATATCCTTTGACCATTTACCAATTGATGAATGGATCTTATTTTTGTGAATTTGGTTCAGTTCCCTATATATTTGAGAAATGAGATCTTTATCAGAGAAATTTAGTGCAAATATTTTTCTCAATTTCTTGGTTTTCTCCTAATTTTAGATACAGTTTTTTTTTGTGCAAAACTTTAAACAAATTTATGTATTCAGTATTATCTATTTAACCTCCTGTGATTCTCCCTATATGTTATTTCATCATAGTATTTCCTGATCCATAGATCTGACAGGTAATTTCTTCCATTTCTACAAACTTGTTTATGTCATCCTTTATAGCTAAATCATGTACCCATTTTTAGTTTATATTTGCATACAATATGAGATGCTGATCTTTGACTAGTATTTGTCAGATTCAGTTTTCCCAGCTGTTTTTGTTCCCAGTTTAGTTTTTCCTATGGTTTATTTTCTCCTTAGGCACTGTGACAATACTTAATTAAAGGATTCCAGGGAATTGACCTCTCTTCCATATACATAAATACACTTTTATTGTTCTTTCCATAAGTTTGACCTCTCAAAAATCTACTTTAAAGTCTTAAAGACAATGAATGAATTTGAATGCTAGATTTCAGATCGACTCTACATTCATTGTGATCCAGCCTCCTCATTTCATAAATGACAAAATCTGAATCTCAGTAGGATTAATTATGTTTTATAATTACATCTACTTATTGACAAAATTGAGACTATATCTCTTTACACCATCCTAGCTTTCAGTGCTTGCATAAATGTGTTGTCCTACTGATCTGATTAGCTTTCTTTAGACATGAAACTATTACATATTCTTCACAAGGATGGATAACAAGCCAGCTCCCTAGGATGACTGAAGAAGAAAAATGTAGGTCAAGTTCACCGGTCTTCTGGTCCAGTGTTAGACCACAAAGCCACACAAATTTCTCATGTCTTCCCTCATTGGCATTCATCTTCAATAGTTGTCTTTTGCAGTGTGTTTATCTGGGCAGGGTCTATTCCAAAACCAACAAGCTTTAATTAAGAGAAAAGAGTGTGCCAAGGAGAAAAGGAAGGGCTCTAGGGAATACAAATGAATGCTTTAAAACCATTATAAACTAAAACAAATACAAAATCAAAGAACAAAAATAAAAACACAACTTTGATGAATAAACTAAGGCAGCCTGCCAAGATGTGATCCAACATTTGGGACCTGATCTTGCTGTGCATGGAGCTCCCACTGAAGGCACTTCAGAAGTCAATGTGCCAAAGTGGTGCTGGAGTACAAAGACATTATCATCTTAAAGGGGGTTCTTTTTTGCCATTACAGCTGTGAACAAACATTACTGTTTCCTGGGTTGGTGGAGATAGGACAAGCAAGAGTTGTTACTTCAGTCAGAACAGTTCCTATACAATCATTAGACAGTGTCTTATGCAGCAGGTATTCATTTAGTTTAATTTTCTGCAACATACATATATGTTAATTTCCTAGTAAGGTCAAGGGTGCCCCATTTCTAGTTAATCTTATCTCATCCTCCTTATGAAATTTCCTCATGAAGTCAGTGAGAATTCTATGGTACTTGTAAAGCTATTTGTTAGGAATAATCATAACCAACAATCATATAGCTTCCGATTCTAGTTCTGTGACCTAAGATCACATCATATGGAGCTGACCCAGGGTCACAGTAGCTCTCTCTTTGCTTCCCTGGGCTTCTGTTCTTCCTACCAAAGCTTTGGTATTTGGTATTTGCTATTACCAATAGATAGAGAAAGTCAATCTGTCACCCTCAATAGACATGCACCAGGGATCCCAGGGTATGTTTATAACTGAATGAATGGATGAATGGACACAACATTTAATAAATGTTTACTGTATACCATGGACTATGTTAAAAGTTCAGAATATAAAGAAGGCAAACAAGATAAGTGCTTGCCTTTATGAAGTGACATTCTGATGGAGAATGATAAAGTATGAAGGGGAACTGGGAATTTTTGGTTGGGGGATATTCATAGCAGCATGGTTTGGAAATGACCAGAAAACAATGTGATGGCCTGGTTCTTGGCAAGATTAAGTTAAAAGACCAACTGTCAGAGCCCAGCATTCCAGGGACAGAGTCTGAGTTGGTTGGAGGGGGATGAAGAAGATGGTCAGAGTGCAGGCAACATAGTTTGAAAATGACTGGAACATCTCTACCTAGTGGCCAATAAATCACTTGATGACTGACAATATTTTGTCTTAAAATCTGCTTTTTAAGTCTGGTAGACTCAACAGATTCCATAAAAGGGGAAATTAAATTAAAGATTAGAGAAATCTAAGAACTTTTAACAAAAAAAAATGTTCTATTTCTTTCATGAAATATCCACCTTGTTTTGTTCCTTAATAGTCTTTATCAGAATGCTCAAACACACCACTACATGTTTATATTATACCTCAGGTACTGGTTTTAGGGTCTGCTGTGTACATAAACATTGAGAGAGAGAGACTCATTTATTAGAAGCCACCCAATAGAAACCTTGCTAAATATATGCATATGCAGAGAGAAACATCATCACTGGTGCTTATGACACTATTTTGGAGTCCTCAGGAGTCTATGGAGGACTAGTGATACATATATAATGAAATGATTTTCTCCTACTTCCTGTACTCTTCTGTAGAAAAGTGTTTTCAGTGCTTTAAAGGGTATGCAGACTTTTCTAAAGGAGGGATCTTTATTAAATACTGAAAGCAAACAGAATAAACCAATATAGTATTTTGGGGAAGGGAAAAAATAAAAAGAATCTTTCCTTCCTTAAAAACCATTCATCAAAGATTCAAGAGAAAATGCCAGCATCCTAGGATGTGATGGCAACAGCCTTTCAATCTGGACAAGCAGAAAGCATTCTTAAGCAGCTGATATTTCATCTTAAATAAACAATTCAAGTCTTAGGTTACAGGCCATGGGGGGAACATGACCCCAGACTTGAGCAATGTGCCTTTCACAGATTTTGTTCCAGTTCAGAAATAATTATAAGCCATGATCCAAAATATTATATTATTTTAGCTACAGATCTACTGCATTAGGAAGTCTGAGGAAGTCCTTATTGCCTTAGAATGAAATAATGTTCAAACTTTGTAGTAAACAAGCCCTGCAGTTCCCAGACACAGGTGATTTCACAGTGATATTAATGCTTTTACTAGATTTTTGAGACTAAGCAGTCTAAAAGGGAAGGGGTGCCAGGGAAATAACATATTTTACGTAAACAGTTTGAAAAATGAATATAATGCAAATCCTTAGCTTGAAAAATTACAGTGTGTCAAAATATTAGTTGTCTTTAATTTTAAAAGGTGCTCTGAGTCAAGTCAAAGTATATTTTTTCTACACTACTTATAACAAGTTCATGAATTCAGGGAAGAAATTAGCATATTTCTTTTTATTTTTTTTGAAGGATGGGATATGGATACAATTGAACTTTTGTGCTACTAAGTGCTGTTGTGTATTTTAATGATTTAGGATCATGTTTCCATGATTAAAAGGGAAGGAAAATCTCAAATTAGCAAAAGTCACTTATTATCTTAATACAAATCATTTGATTCTGCCCAATCTATAAATTTAATCAACGCTACATCAACAAACATTTGTTAAGTTTAACTCCCAGGGGAATGTAAACTCCTTGCGATTATAGGACTTTTTTTTTCACCTTTTTGTCTTTGTGTCCCTAGCACCTACTTGAGTTCCTTGAACATAGTATGTTTATAAATGTTTATTGAGTGAGATAACTTCCATTCAAATTCTAAGTTATCATTCTGCTGTGAAAGTGACCCTGAATTTACTGTCTGATAGTCTTACCAAGCTGGAAAACTTTCCAGTAAGTGGGCCTTGTAACGAAGTAGGTGTGTTCTGTTTGGCTTAGCTAAATAGAGACAGATTCATTACCAGAAGGTGGCTACCAAGTGCTTTAAATTTTTGGCCACAACCACTCATAAATGTAGGCTACTCAAGCATGGATGATTTGTGATTTGCATGGGTAAAACGATAATAAGTAGGAATGAGTTTGTGATATACTTAATGTCTATGATATACATTTAACTGAAGTGCTTACAATATTCATATATACACTTTTGTTCATGGAAGAATTCTATCCAGGGTCCTCTACCTCCCCAACCCTCTCCTCTTCCCTTTATTGACTGGGGCTTATTATTAGCTCTTCACTAAACTTGATAACAACAATTATCCTAATAATGATAATCCATAAGAATGGCATAAACTGTCAACAAACAGGCAAAATACAATTTAAAAAAAATTAAAAAAATATTTATTTATTTTTTAGTTTTCAACATATATTTCCACAAGATTTTGAGTTCCAAATTTTCTCCCCATCGCTTCCCTCCTCCAACCCAAGATACTGTGCATTCTGATCACCCCTTCCCTCAATCTGCCCTCCCTTCTATCACACCCCTCCCTTCCCTTATCCCTATCTCTTCTATTCTTTTGTAGGGCAAAATAGATTTCTACACCCCATTACCTGTATTTCTCATTTCCCAGTTGCTTGTAAAAACAATTTTTAACATTTGTTTTTAAAACTTTGAATTTCAACTTCTCTCCCTCCCTCCCTCTCCACATATTCCCACTGAGAAGGTAAGCAATTTAATAGGTTATACATGTGTAGTTATGCAAAAGACTTCTATACAAGTCATATTGTGAAGGACTAACTAAATTTCCCTCCATCCTATCCTACCTCCATTTATTCTATTCTCTCTTTTGACCTTGTTCCTCCCCAAAAGTGTTTACTTCTGATTACCCACTCCTCCCATTTGCCCTCCCTTCTATCATCCCTCCAACAGCCCACTAATCCCTTTCTTCCCTACTTTCCTGTAAGATACATTTTCATACCAGATAGAGTGTGCATGTTATTCCCTCCTTAAGACAAATGTGATGAGAGTAAGCTTCATTTTTCCCCTGTCACCTCCCCCTTTTATGCTCCATTGAAAAAGTTTTTCTTGTCTCTTTTACGAGAGATAATTTGCCCCATTCCATTTCTCCCTTTCTCCTCCCAATATATTCGTCTTTCACCCCTTATTTTTATTTTTTTAGATATCTTCCCTTCCTGTTCAACTCACCCTGTACCCTCTGTCTATATGTATGTAATCCCTACAACTACCCAAATACTGAGAAAAGTCTCAAAAGTTACAAATATTATCTTTCCACGTAGGAATGTAAACAGTTCAACTTTAGTAAGTCCCTTATGATTTTTCTTTCCTGTTTACCTTTTCATGCTTTTATTGATTCTTGTGTTTAAAAGTCAAGTTTTCTCTTCAGCTCTAGTCTTTTAATCAAGAATGCTTAAAAATGGGGGGTGGAGTCAAGATGGCGGAGTAGAAAGACTCACGTATGCTAGCTCCGAACCCACAGCCCATAGATTTAATGTAAGAAGAGCTCCCCACAAGTTCTGGATCACTGCAGGGTGTGCAGAAACACAGTGGAAGAGATTTCTGCTCCAGAGAGCCCTGGAGAGCTATCTCCAGGGTCTGTCGCGCCCCAGAAAGTGGAATCCACCCCAGCGCTGCCCTGGCCTTGGCCCCAGAGGAGCAGATCCGAGCAGGCTTCAGGGACGGTGTCTCCGGCAGCCGGGAAAATCCCTCCGCTCACAGACGCTACAGGTCAGTGAGAGAGACATCTAGGCTGGCCAAGAGGGGAGCAGGGTGTCTCCGTGACATGGGCCCCCTCGGGAGGAAGTGGCAGCGGCAGGGGCAGTGCCGGCCCCCTGGGACTCCCCGAGCAGGCAGAATCTTCATTACTGAAGGTCTCTGCATAAACCACCTGAAGGAGCTGAGCCTGGGAGGTGGCCCTGCCCCCACCCCAGCACCAGAACTTAAGCTCACATTGAATAGCAGCCGTGCCTGCTGCAGAAAGCTCATTTGAATCTCAGACCCCAAGCACTAGCTGGGCGGATCTAGGCAGGAATCTCAGAAGTCAAGTAACTGGCTGGGAAAATGCCCAGAAAAAGGAAGAAAAATAAGACTATAGAGAGCTTCTTTGAGCAGGTGCAAATGTTCCCACCTTTCAATTCTAATGAGGAGGAAATATTTTTACCAACAGGGAAAGACATGGAGGGCAGGGCCTCTGTATCCCAGACATCCCAGGGGAATGTCAGGTGGGCTCAGGCCTTGGAAGAACTCAGAAAGGATTTTGAAAAGCAAGTTAGACAGATGGAGGAAAAACTGGGAAGAGAAATGAGAGAGATGCAAGAAAAGTATGAAAAACGGGTCAATACCTTGGTAAAGGAGCCCCAAAAAAATGCTGAAGAAAATGACACCTTGAAAAATAGGCTCACTCAATTGGCAAAAGAGGTTCAAAAAGCCAATGAGGAGAAGAATGCTTTCAAAATCAGAATTAGCCAAATGGAAAAAGAGGTTCAAAAGCTCACTGAAGAGAATAGTTCTTTCAAAATTAGAATGGAACAGATGGAGTCTAATGACTTTATGAGAAACCAAGAAATCACAAAACAAAACCAAAAGAATGAAAAAATGGAAGAGAATGTGAAATATCTCATGGGAAAAACAACTGACCTGGAAAATAGATCCAGGAGAGACAATTTAAAAATTATAGGACTACCTGAAAGTCATGATCAAAAAAAGAGCCTAGACATCATCTTCCATGAAATTATCAAGGAAAACTGCCCTGACATTCTACAACCAGAGGGCAAAATAAGTATTGAAAGAATCCACCAATCACTACCTGAAAGAGATCCAAAAAGAGAAACTCCTAGGAACATTGTGGCCAAATTCCAGAACTCCCAGGTCAAGGAGAAAATCTTGCAAGCAGCTAGAAAGAAACAATTCCAGTATTGTGGAAATAAAATCAGGATAACTCAAGATCTAGCAGCTTCTACATTAAGGGATCAAAGGGCGTGGAATAGGATATTCCAGAAGGCAAAGGAACTAGGACTCAAACCAAGAATCACCTAACCAGCAAAGCTGAGTATAATACTTCAGGGGAAAATATGGTCTTTAATGAAACAGAGGACTTTCAAGCATTCTTGATGAAAAGACCAGAGCTGAAAAGAAAATTTGACTTTCAAACACAAGAATGAGAAGAAGCATGAAAAAGTCAACAGCAAAGAGAAGTCATAAGGGACTTACCAAAAGTGAACTGTTTACATTCCATGGAAAGACAATATTTGTAACTCTTAAAACTTTTCAGTATCTGGGTAGTTGGTGGGATCCTACACACACATACACATATGCATGCATATACAGAGACAGAGGGAACAGAGAGAAGTGAATAGGATGGGACCATATCTTAAAAGAAATTAAGGTAAATGGTGAGAGAGAAGGTAGGGGGAGGAAAGAGGGTGAAATGGAATGGGGTAAATTATATGTCATTTAAGAGGCAAGCAGGAGACTTTTTAGTGGAGGGAAAAAGAGGAGAGCTAAGAAAAAAAAAACCAAGAAGTTTACCCTTATCATATTTGACTAAAGGAAGGAATAAAATGCACACTCATTTTGATATGAAAACCTATCTTATAGTACAGGAAAGTGGGGGAGAAGGAGATAAGCAAGGAGGGGGATGATGGAAGGGAGGGCAATGGGAGGAGGGAGCAATTTGAAGTCAACACTCAGGGTGGGACAGGATCAAAAGACAGAATAGAAACAATGAGGGGCAGGATAGGATGGAGAGTAATTCATTTAGTCTTACACAGCACGACTATTATGGAAGTCATTTGCAAAATTACACAGATAGGGCCTATATTGAATTGCCTGCCTTCCCAAAGGGAATGGGTGGGGAGGGAGTGATGGGGAGAATTTGGAACTCAAAGTTTTGGAAGCAACTGTTTAGTATTGTTGTTGCTACTAGGAAATAAGACATACAGTTAATGAGGAAGAGAAAGTTATCTGGCCCTACATGACAAAAGAGAAGATGGGGACAAGAGAAGGGAGGGATGATAGAAGAGAGGGCAGATTGGAGATAGGGAAAATTAGATTGCTTAGTGTATTGGGGTGGGGGAAGGGGATAAAAGGGGAGAAAATTTGGAACCCAAAATTTTGTGAAAATGAATGTAAAAGTTAAATAAATAAATTTTTATCAAAAAAAAAGAATGCTTAAAAATCCTCTATTTCATTGAATGACCATTTCCCCCCTGAAGTATTATATTCAGTTTTTATGAGTAGGTGATTCTTGGTTTTAATCCTAGTTCCTTTGACTTCTGGAATACCATATTCTATGCCTTTCAATACCTTAATGTAGAAGTTTCTAGATCTTGTGTTATCCTGATGGTATTTCCACAGTTCTTGAATTGTTTCTTTCTGACTACTTGAAATATTTTCTCCTTGACCTGGGAAGTCTGGAATTTGGCTACAATATTCCTAGGATTTTTTTTTTGGGGGGGGGATCTCTTTCAGGAAGCCATCAGTGTATTCTTTCAATATTTATTTTACCCTCTGATTCTAGAATATCAGGGCAGTTTTCCTTGAAAATTTCATGAAAGAGGATGTCTAGGCTCTTTTTTTGATCATGACTTTCAGGTAGTTCCATAATTTTTAAATTGTCTCTCCTGGATCTATTTTCCAGGTCAGTTGTTTTTCCAATGAGATATGTCACATTGTATGCTATTTTTTCTTTCCTTTGTATTTGTTTTACAGTTTGTTGATTTTTCATAGTCATTAGCTTACATCTGTTCCATTCTAATCTTTAAGGAATTATTTTCTTCAATGAACTTTTGGACATCCTTTCCATCTGGTCAATTCTGTTTTTTAGGGCAATATTTCCCTCATTGACTTTTGGACCTCTTTTGCCATTTGAGTTAGTCTGTTTTTTAAAGTATTATTTTCTTCAGCATTTTTTGAGTCTCCTTTAGCAAGCAGTTGACTCATTTTTCATGATTTTCTTGTATCATTCTCCTCTTCCCAATTTTTGCCCTGCTTCTCTTACATGATTTTCAAGATCCTTTTTGAGGTCTTCCATGGCCTAAAACCAATTCATATTTTTTCTTGGAGGCTTTGGATGGAGGAATTTTGACTTTGTTTTCTTCTCTTTGCATGCTTTGGTCTTCCTTGTCACCAAAGTAAAATTCTATAGTATGATTCTTCCAGTTTTTACTCATTTCCCCAGTTATTTACTTGACTTTTGAACTCTTTGTCAAGGTAATTCTCTGCTTCCTGTGGGGGTGGGGTGTGTACTGTCAGCTGATCAATCCCCCCATCACCTGTGAGCCTAGAGCTCCAGAAACAGTGGCTGAAACTGCCCCTGCTGCTGCTGTGCCTTCTGATGATTCCTCTGCCCCCTACCCCCTCAGCCACCCTGGGACTGAGGCTGAACCATTCCAGTCTCCTGCACTGGTCCCACAGGCTTTTCCCACTGATCTTCCAATTTATCCTCAGCATTTTGGGATCATGAAATCTGGACATCACCACAGGTGTGAGAGAGTCAGTCTCTCCAAGTCTGCTCTGGTCCCCTCTCTGCATTTACTAGATTGCTGGACTGTGAACTCAGTGCACTGAGTTCTACTCCAAGAGTGGCATGATAGACAATTCCCAGCAACCTTCCAGACTGTCTTGGGATGGAGATTTGCTTCACTCTGTCATTCTGTGGGTTCTGCAGTTCCAGGATTTGTATAGAGCCATTTTTTTTACAGGTTTTTGGCTGAGCTTGGCAGAAGCACTCTAGGAAGTCCATGCTGTTTCTCTGCCATGTTGACTTCCTGAAGTACAATTTTTAAATAGGACCACTCAGCTACTACCATATTTGTTGTTCAGCCATTTTTTAGGTATGGCCAACTCTTTGTTACCCCATTTCAGATTTTCTTAATAGAGATACAGCAGTGATTTGCCATTTATTTTTCCAGTTAATTTTACAGATGGGGAAACTGAGACAAATAAGATTAAGTGACTTGCCCTAGGTGATATAGCTAGTAAGTATCTGAAACTTGATTTGAACTCAGGAATTAGAATCTGTTGCTTGTCTTTCATTCTCAATGAGGACCATGATATCTGGGAAGTGACGCCATGACATGCAAGTGAATTAGATTTAAGGGAGGGAAGGCTGTGTAAAGTAACCAACCTCACATTCTCCTCTGGAGCCATCTAGGTCCAGTGGCCAGATATTGATCAGAATGACTGGACAAAGCTCAGGATACAGTGGGCGATCTTGGCCCTTTTAAGCTAAGGTTTTTCCAGGTTCTCACTTTGAGTGAGGCAATACCCATTCAGTGATTAAGGCTAGGTAAGAAATGAGGCAGAGAATGACCTATTTTGTCTAAGGTTTCTGGCCAGAACAGAAACAATTGCTATGCACATTCACTCTGAGCAATCAGGACCCAAACAATGACCAAGTGAGACTTGGGTTGTGACCTATTGTTGGCCAATCAAGGAGAGCCAAAGTGATGTGGATTTAAGGCATGGTCTTTAAGAAAAAAAAATCTAACTTCTAAAAACCTAAGATCTTATGAGGTTTCAGCTATCAAAATTTATATTCCTTTGGGCAAAGCACTCACAGATAAGGGTATGACACCCTATGGGAATGAAAGGGGAAGGAAGGAAGGATGAAAAAGAAAGATAAAGAAGGAAAGAATGGAAGGAGGGAAAGAAGAAAAGAAAGAAAGTGTTTTTCTGTTTTTCTTTCTTTCTTTCCAATATGACAATGAATAAGCAATGCCCTCTAGTGCCAATGTGATATTCACAGCACCTATGGTATCTATGAAGATCCCAGCATAATTCTGAATCACAAAATACAACAGACTCTCCACATGGAAGACAGAACCAAAATATTCAAACACCAGAAAGTGGAATCCATTATAGTAACAAAGACATCTATACAAAATAACAATGCAAGGGGTACAGCCATTCCCAAGCCTTCCCTCTGCTGGGCTTCCCACAAACCAGCTCCATTAAACAAATCACAAACAAGCTCTCCCACTCATGCTAGTTGCTGCCCCAGCTGCCTGCTTTCCTTCCCAGCCCTGACTAGTCTGACCAACTTCCTCTCAGCTCTGCTCCAACTCTGCCTCTTTCTGTTGCTCTCCTTTCTACTCTATGCTTTCAGCAAACTCCTCCCACCACAGACTCATGTGACTTAGGCTTCCATGTGACTCAAGTGGGTCACATAGGCATATTCATGGATGGGAAAGATCTTCCCATTCCATTAAAATCCATCAATTAATTCCATTTAAAATATATTAACAATAGAGGCCCATAGAGAGTGAAATGTGACATTTGAGGAAGGAGAGATCATTTGTAGCTGGAAGAAAGAGGTAAGGCTTCATCGCAAATGGAATATTTCTACAGATGGATAAATAAGGATAGATCATTCAAGGTCTATGGAGAATAGTATATACAAAGTTACAGAGGTGGACTGTTTCCTTGTTTACTAGATTGTTTCCCTTAAACCAGAACTGTGATAAGTAAGAAAAAGAATTTGTATGCATAAAATACAAATGAGAATTCTTCAGTAGTCTTTGTTTATAACAGCTTGTATTTTACACTCTATAGTTTAAGATAAATATTTTTGAGGAAAACTTCAACTCTTTCATACCATTAATGTTTAATTTGTTGAATAATATTCAGGATCTAAAATGATTAGGTTTACATTAGGCCACTTTAGTCTTTTGAATCATATTTGACCTCTGTATATGAAGCCAATTGCATTCAATTCAATAATCATTTATGAAGTACACACTACATGCAAGGCATTATGCAAAACTTCAAGAGATACAAGGAAAAAGTCAAAGTAGTCTTGACCTGCCCTCTGGGATCTTGTAATTTGGCTAGAACAGGGGTTCTTAATCTGTGTGTATTTATTTGTGTGTGTATACATATACATATATGTGTGTATATACATATACGATGTTCTTAACTGGTGTATTTGTATGTGTGTATGTATATATACATGTATGCATATATATAGTGACATACTTGTATATATAAATGTATAATGTGTGTATATGTGTGTATATAACATATGCATATGTGTATATATACTCACATGTACTTAAATATGTACATATATGATGTGTATATATATGTGTGTATGTAGGTTTCTGTATACACGCATAAAACATTCAAAAGTCAAGAATCCCTGATCTAGTAGAATTATAAGCTTCTAGAGGGCAAGATGAGACTAGGATAGATTAGATAGATAGATAGATAGATAGATGATAGATAGACAGACAGAAAGATGGATAGATAGCCACTGTAGGCACTGGGAATATTGCATTGGCACTAGAAAGAGGGCTTTGCTTATTCATTATCATACTGGAAAGAAAGAAAAACAGAAAGAACTCTGATATGGAGAAGATACACTGCAGTGAGGCCGAACCTTGAACTGTGGCCATGGCATAAGGGGGTAAAAGCAACAATGAGGCAAGTTTGAACCATAGCAGAGGTTCATGACTGGAAGCAGGTGCTCGTCTGAGTTCAGGGAACCACCAGGGGCCGGTGTGAAATAATTCTGGAATTTTGCTCTATCAGAGTTCATCCAGAGGGTGAGTGAAAAGGATTATTGTTATGCCAAGATAAGTGCAAAACTTGCTTGCTGGGTATTAACTCTGGAAAGCAGGGTATTTTCTAATAGTAAAAAGAGTGGAGGAAGAAAAGGAATGGTCTTGGCATGGTGATCCTCAAAATTCTTCTTGTGCCAAGCTGTTAATTCCCTTTCCAATTTTTCCTTCCATTGTTCTCATTTCTTTTTCAATTTTTCTCAAATGCTCTTTATTTCATTTATAATAAAAAAATTGAAATTTCTTTTCTTTCTCTCTTTTACTATTGAATCATCCCTTTCAGAAATTCTAGTTGAGTTTTTGCCTAGATTATTTTCTCTGAGGCTTTGCTTATAGATGTTTTTGAGTCATTCTCTTAATCTGGGTTTGTTTTTTGAGCTTCCCTGACACTCTAATGTATAATATAGCTCTTTGTGGTGGATTTCTTTTTTGTTTGCTTATTTTCCCAGGCTGCTTCTTGATTTTCAATGTTCGGCTTTGACTCTACAGCACTTCTAGAAGGAAGTCTGACTGCTTTCTTAAAGTTTTGAATGTTGTGTTATTCCAGGATCTCAGGGACAGCTTTCAATGTTCCCAGAGTGGTCTGATCGAGAGTGAAGTCTGACGACTGGTACTCTGGTCTGAGCTTTGCATGTTGCTGACCTGGGTTTGGGTTTATGTAAGAGGAGATTGCTGGTGGACCTAGTCTTTATTGGTCAGCTGGAAAGCTCTATTGGTTGAAGTGGCAGAATTTTAGGCTCCCCTTTGGTCTGGGATTTATAGCTTGATAATTCTTCTTAGAATTCGGCTTAACTACAAAAACAACAAGAGATGCTAAAGATGAAGCATTGCTGCTTACTTCTGAGCCGAACTTTCTCCATTCTCAGTATACTACCCAGGAATATCACTACATGTGCAAGCTGGGTCTGTGATTCAGAACAGGGTATGGGCAAAAAAATCTACCAATTTGTACCTGTCCCCTTCCCATCATCCTGGTATAAATCGAATGGAACTTTAGTATATGTTTAGGACCTCCTCTTGCCCTAATGCACAGCATTGCCTTGGGAACTGGAGTGCTCTGTGTGCAGTATGCTTCTGCAAGTTGCCATCCTTAGTTTTAATTCAGTTCAATTTATTAAACATTTATTATGTGCCACTATGTGCCAGTCACTATGCTACATGCTAGGGATACAGAATGAGACAAAAGATAATCTAAAGTCATTACAATCTAATGAGGGAGGCAACATGCAAACAAATATGGTCAAAGCAAGTTATATAATTAATAGGAAGTATTTAAAATAGGAAAGGCACTGGAATTAAGAAGGATTAGAGAAGGAGTTGTATAGAAGGTGGGATTTTAGTTGGGACATATAGGAAGTCAAGAAGGTCAGTATTTGGACTGGAGGAGCAAGAGTGGACCAGGCATGGAGGAAAGTCTAAGAAAATGTCAGTGGAGTTGAGAGATGGAGTGTCTTGTTTGTAGAATAGCTAGGAGGCCAAGGTAACTGGATCAGAGAGCAAATATTGGGAGTGGGGTGGGGCAAGATATAAGAAGATAGTAAAGCTCCAAGCTGGATTGAGTTTTTTGCAGTTTCCTAACCTAGATACAGGCTGATACATTTTCAAGATCTGTTTCAAGGAGATTTGCAGAGGGGAGCTCTATTGTACATTGTTCCTACCACTCTGCCACTTTGGTTCTGCTTCAGGCATACTTAATAAAAACTATAAGTAGAATGATATCCTTTCTCAGTCCTTTTCTACACATAAATGCTGTGTCACCATGTATTTTCTTAGTATCTACTAGTAAATATTGCCTTTTTGTGTGTACTTTTTTAACCTCCAAATCATGTAGGATGAGAAAGTACCTGTAAAGAAATCTGTGATTATAAAGTTTAATTAGAAGACATTTGTAACATAAGAGATTAATAATAACTTTAGGAGAATATGGAACAGGAGGAAAATCAAGTAAAACAGAAGATAAAGTAATGGAACCTGAAATTGGAGATATGAAGGTCAGAGATAGGATAGGTTCCTCTTCATCCTTTGATCAATAAATAATCACGTATTACTTTCCATAGACATTACAAAAACATGGCTGTTTCTTTACCTTTACGTCACCAAACACCCAATTTCTAAGGAAAACCTCACTCGTCACTTTATAATTTGGAACAAATTCTGATTTAGGTGACAAAAAATCTTTTCCTAATCTGAAATGAAACAGCAGCAGTGTTTAGTGCCTTCTTGGTTGTCTACAGAATAGAAATGATTCAACTAATAATCAGCAGCATTCATACAACACTGAGTGCATTTGCCAACTACGATTAAGAGGCTGTGTGAGCCTTGCTGATAAAATAACAATTTCTGTTTCCACATTTGAGAGAGACACAAGTGCCATTGGAGATGTATAATCTATACTTTCCAAGGAAATTTTTCTTCCTTTCCTTTTCTAATGTTTGGTGCTCTGTTCTCTCTTCTTAAAGGTAGACTGCATCTCTCAGATGTACTATTCCTCTTTACCCAATCAATTCCCTCAGAGTGATGCAAGCATTTCTTAAATCCACAATTAAATAATAAGATAGTGTTACTATGTTGGTAGAGGTAACTGGGTGAGAGATAGGAGCCTGAATATAATAAAAGGCAGAAATGGGGTGCAGAGAAATGGCAAAACTGTGAGCAGTTGCTACGTAACATCATTATATTGGCTTTTATAACATAGGAGATGATGCTCTGGGAAAGCATTGTCTATGCCATGTTTTTTCATTGCATGTATACCAGAGAAGCCCATTGTTGCATCACCCCCACAGCAGTCTAGCTCACCCCATTCAACCAATCCTCAAGTGAGAAGTAAACAAGGCTAGTATTCCTGTCTCTGAATTAGAGGGAAGAATCCCTTTCTTTCTAGATTTTCTGTTCTTAAGGAGCAAAATCCATTGCCTGGGTGCCCTGAGATTCAGAAACTGCCTATTTGCCAAGATTTAAATACCTAACCTTTCTAATGGCACTTGGGATTGAACGATGGTTCTTGAGAGAGGCTATTAAGCCCCTTTGTCAGTTATGTTTAAATTTGGAGAGTCAGAAGGAAAGTATACACTGAAGCCAGACGACCTCACTTTGCTTGCTTCAGCATATTTTCTTCTTAATGTCAACAATTAGAAATTACCATTAAGTGCATCACAATCAAAGGATATCTGTAGTTCATGGCAAATTAATGAGGCACTGGAAAAGTCTGAACTGCTTCTTCTTACCCTATATTTTGAAGAATTCCTTGGTAATGCCTCTTCGTCCTCCCTCCCCCATTCTTAGTAATGCTTACAATAACAAACCTACCTCTGCTTGACTTCTTTCAGTCTTATCAAAACAGCATGGCTTGGTGGGTCATTTATTTATTTGAAAATGAATACCATCCTCAATAAACTATCTGAGAAAATGAGAATCAGTTACAAAATGCCTAAATTGGCCACATGAATTAAAGGCCCAACCCAGTCACACTCTAATTTGTCAACAATAAACAGAGGAATGAATTTCTTCAGTTCAACAAAACCTCCAGGTTTCAAAGGCTGAATTAAATGATGATAAGTGCCATCAAACCACCATGAGGGATGGAGACTTCCTGAGGAGGCAGCCCACCTGGCTTGAGTAATTAAAAGCAGCCCAACTGGCTGGAATTGTGCTGATAAGGAGAACAAGGAGAAGCAGATACGGATACATGCAAATTCTAAGTGAGTTAATTGTATTATGATATTTTAAATACAAGTCTTCATTTGCATCCACAATAACATTTCAGGTCCTGCAGAAATAGGTGTTAATAATCCTTGGGTTCGACATCATATCAGAGATGTTTTACATGTTGTCTATTTCTGAACACTGTCAATACAGAACTATAAAAATCAATGTTGATTAGCAGTAGAAATTAGAAAGTTAAAGTGATTCCCTTTGGAGAATATCTAAGCAAAGGTTTATATGTATCTATCTCACATGTTTGCATATGTGTATATATATGTATGATATGCATGTGTATATATGTGTGTATACATCTATGTGCATATATAAATATATTTTTATATATGTATAATTTATATTTGCCACTTATCCTCACTCACTTCCATGTCACTTTCTTATCCTTCTATGACCACTGCAGATACATTTATCTTTCATTTGCCTATTGTAAAATCCTAGGATCCCTACACAAATGAAAGGTGCTATTATGCATGTCTTCACATTATAAGGTTTGTAATACACATAGAACTCCTCTAATC
This sequence comes from Bettongia penicillata ogilbyi, assembly GCA_023548195.1. NCBI lineage: Eukaryota > Metazoa > Chordata > Mammalia > Diprotodontia > Potoroidae > Bettongia > Bettongia penicillata. The sequence goes on along the minus strand of JAJHZJ010000401.1, from coordinate 1,210,505 downwards.
ACTTGTCTTCTCACTTAACACTTTGTTATTTCCAAGAATAATGGATTTTGATCAGGTGCAGGTCTTTCTGGGCAAGATCTTCCAGGAGAGATAGTCATTTTTATTAAAGAGGCTTTAGTCTTGTTTCTCTCCAAAGATATCTCTCAAACATTTTCTCTCAATATCCTTTTTGAGTAGGTACATAGAGAGTAAGTCCCTGGCTGAGCTACTTCACATATTCTGAATGACAATAGAGGGCTGTCAAAGCTTTAAGCAGGAACATAGAGGATGTAGGAAAAAATAACTGTAATTGTAGAAAGTTATATGCCAAAGAAAATGTATTTCTTTTTATTTCAAAACTTGAAGGAAATGTTTTATGTTTTCTTGGATTTCCAGGTATTATAATGAAATAATGTGGAAAATGTAACAGGGAGAAGAGCTCAGAATTCATTACAAGATCCAGGGTAGTTGCTGCTATGGTAAATCATTTGGCTGAAGGATGGTCATTAAAATGCAGCTGTCTTTTGAAAAAAAAACCTGAACTTCTCAACATTATGGAAATTCTGAATTTTCAATTTTTGTTTGGAGGTAGGGGGAAGCAAGACTGATTTAGACATAAAAAATACATTGAAATTCAGTGCAGGGATTTGTTCCCCTAAAGATCACTCTTTCATATTCTCATTACATTTAGATCTGATAGAAGGTCTACCAGCAGCAATTCATGAATCTGAGTGCCAACAGATTAGAGGTTGGCAGGTCTTCATGTTGGGGACCTGTCTTCAGAAATGACTTCCCCTTATGAACTAACAGAGAACAGGTTGGATGGCCTTCAGGCCTAGATTTTGAGGTCAAGCTTTTGCTAAAGTTCAGAAGCTAAGAGCAAAGTCACTGATTACTATTAATAATTTGTTTTCTGATATTTCTATCATGAACATATACTCTGAGGCCATGGGGAGCATTTCATAAATTGGAACAAATGAATAAAAATATGTAAAACTAGTTTTACCAATTTTCAAAGTGCTAAGGTGTTTGTTATGTTCTACATCAGCATAATTGTATTCGTTCTCTGTGAACTAAGCAACACACAGTGAGCAATAAAAATAAGTCATATTTCTATATACTCCATTTCTTTAATTTTCAGATACAATTTTCCACAAGTAATGGAATAACTGGAAGGCACCTCAATGGCCATTCAACCCCTACATATCTAAAGTAAATTCTCTCTGCAACATGGCTGAAAAATGGCCATTCTGGTTCTGGTTGAAGACTTCTGAAGAGGGGAAATTCACTACCATTGGAGGCAGCTCATTCCACTTTTGAAAAACTCAAATTTTATCAGTTTTTTTTTGAAAAGTATATATTTGCAATATCTAAATACACATAGTTCTACCCTTTAGGGTCAAACAGAAGAGGTTCAATTCCTCTTCCATAGGTCAAGTCTTCAAATACTTGAGGACAACAGTCATGTCTCCCTTAAGCCTTATCTTCTCCAGGCTAAACATCCCTTTTTGCTTTCCTATATATCATGAACTTGAGTTCCTTTACTCTAGATTTTGGAAGAATAAAGTGGTTTGCTTTTTTAAATAATGACTTCTATGACTCCCTTCATGTAGACTAAGATCACATTGGCTTTCTTAGTTGCCATATAACTTCATTGGCTAATTTTGAAATTGGAGACCACTGAAACTCCCAGAACTTTTTCAGATAAAATGATGTATAGCAATATTTTTCCATAGCTTCTTCTTGAAATTACAAAGTTGATTTTTGAATCTGAATGTAAAAAAAATTATATTTATGCCCATTTAATCTTGTATTATTCAATCCAACCCAGTATTCAAGTCTGTCAATGTGAGTTTAGATCCTGATCTGACAGAGGAGACACTGGCATATGACCACCCAGGATCATGTGCTGTCATCATAGAAGGTGCTGTGCTCTATAAGCAAAACAGAATTGAAGTAGCTCAAAAGAAATGCAAGATGTGCAAATTTAGAGTATCCACTCCAAATGTCCAAATGGATTATTTATGCCCCACCTGTGGTAGAACATTTTGATCTTTTATTGGTCTGATTAACCATAGTCAGACCCATTGTAATTTGATTCTAACATAGTGATGTTTTTCAAGGACGAAGTAAAACAACTAATCAACTATTCCTCTTAGTCTTTTTAAAAAACATAAATGACACATATGCATTTATCCAAGTCATACATGAAAGGTTAAGCAAAGAGCAAAGCACTTCAGTAGAGAACTTTCTTCAAGTTGACATGGAATCATTAATGACTGCACTTTGTATCTATGATTCAGTTAATTCTAAGGCTAGGGATAAAAGAGCTACAAAATTTCCGCATCTTGTCCAAAGGAATAGATGCTTTGCCAAAATATAAGCAAGCAATATCTATAGTCTTCATTCCTTTCACTTGACAATTCCATAATCATGTCAAAAAAAGGAAATAGGATTAGTTTTGTATGACCTATTGTTGATGAATACATCTTGGCTCTTTATGATCACCACTTCCTTTTCTATATGTACACTTACCACCTCCAATAACATAGTCTATGATTCTGTGAATAATTGAAGTCAAGCTCACTGGCCTGTAGTTTGCAGAATTCATTATTTTCCCTTTTGAAAAAAAATGGGACAAAATGTACATTTTCAAGTCTTTCAGGATCTCAATATTTCTTTGTAGTACATATAGATATTGTTAATCTGGGTCAGACAACTAGAATTCAAGAAAAGTTACAAACTCATCTACAATCTTTTTATATCGTGTGCTAATTCTCTTTTTAGCTCCTTCCAATTCAAAGATCATTATCTTAGGTAGAGAAAAATGGAGCAGTTTTCTTCCTTCAGCTTTCATTTGTTATTGTCCTACTCATGTTGAGCATTCATCGGATCTTATGAGGCTCTTCTTCTTTATAGCTGAATACTACCATAAACCGTTGCCACCTGCAACAACAAAAATTTAAACACCTTTTTTTTGTCTTCCGTATCTTTCCTCAAGTCATTTTGAGCTGTAGCACATCAGGCAGGTCTTTTATAGCATAGGTGTCAAACACAGGGCAGTGCCCCTACTGTTGCAGGGTACAAGTTTAAAATGTAATTTAGGAATGTTTAACAAAAGAAAGGGAAACACAATAGAACATGAATAATGTTAATATATAGTTTTCTAAGTCAATGAATCCTAACTAGATCCTTATTTAGAGATGAGTGGCCTTATTTCTCTTGAGTTTGACACCCTTGTTTTACAGGACCATCATATCCTTTTTATTTATGCTCAGTTACCTGCTCTATCTTCCATCTTCCATAGGTTTTTAAAGCAAAATCTAAGTTGGTATTGTGTATCCTATGCAATCACATTAGACTCTTTAGCAAATTCCATTTTTCCTCCTTATCCAAATTGTTTTTCATTTCTATCTTCAGAATTTTATTATTGATTCTTAAGACCTTATTATATCTTTAAGACTTACTTTTCACATAGGCTTTTACCTAACCATCCTACCATTGAACCCTCTGACACTTGCTCATCCAAAATTTATGATACATACCTGACTACTCCTAAATTCCCTTCTTTTTTTCACAATTTTTAAGGTTAAACGGTTACTTCCCTACAAGGCACTCATCATTTCTATCCCCACAACCAAAAATTTTTCTCCATTACTGAGAATTAAATCCAAGATACAGTTTCCTCTGACTGATTTCTACCCATTTTGAAGGATAAAATTATCATTAAAAAGTCAAGAAATTATTAAGTACTTTACTTTTAGGAGAGAGTACTACATAGCATTTTTTAAAATTGGAGTTTTCTATCACTACAATATTGTGCCTTTGTGTCAGACTTATAATATATTTCTCAAAGTTCTCAACTACTTTCTGTTTTGGTAGATTGTAGTACACACTACAGTGACAATACTGTTTTTGTTTCTCTAATTTTGTTGATCTTTACCTAATTGCAAGCCTATAGTTTACTTCTCTCTACTCCATTTCTTCCTCTTTCTTAATATGCATTATTACACTTTATCTCTTTTATTTATTTTTTAAAATATTATTTACTTCCAGAGTCATAGTCTAATTCTTGGTTTTATCCCACCATAAAATCCCAACAATGTCCATGTAGTTAAATTTGCCTACTTGCTTTAGGATCTTTATCTTGTTTATTCTCCATTTTATGCATTTGTGTATAAATCTCACTATATGTGTTTTATTATTGACTTGTTTCTCAGATTTTATATCCTCGAAACTTTTAGATATTTCTACATTTTGGCCTCAAAAAATCAATGACTACTATGAAACGTTCTCAGAAAAATGAAAGGTGAAATCATGATAAGTACATTTTGTAAGATCTAACTTACGATTCCTTTTTGTCATTGTTTTTTAATTTGTAAGTCTATTTTCAAGTCGGTAAATCAGATTCTATTATAAACAACTCACTCCATTATTAGTTTCACCATAACTCATCATAACAAATACAAAATTTATCTTTTGGACTCAGTTTCTAAAATTGTTGTCCTTGATAAGATTTTCCTCTTACTCACTGGTATGTGTTGTCATTTAAAAATTCCAGAGAGATTTTTTTCTATGCCTAACTTCTTAAGCCCTTTTTTGCTCTCATTAAAATACAGTTCTTTGGGGGGATTTCCTCCATTATCTGTCAACAGCCTCTTTTTTTTTCCTTTTCATTAATAAAGATAATCTCAAAGAACATAAAATATATTATCCACAGTTTGTAAAGTGTCTTACTAGAAAACAATCATGAAAATAAGCAGTGGCCTACATGCTCTGGGTATTATAGAAATCAGGGCTATTTTCATATGAATTAGAGAGCAGGTCTAAAAGAATTATGATAATATCTCCTTTCTATTTTCTTCTTTGTTTAATTTTTATGGGAATTTGCATTTGTGTAGAACTCTGTGTTTTCTACAGGGATATAATGATATCTATTTACCGATGTGGACTGGTATGAAAGGAGGACCAAGAGAAAGGCAGTATAGTAAGGAACAATGAACTTGGGACCAGAGATCATAGGGTCGGTTTCCACCTCTGCCATTTCCTTTGTGTGTGACCTTGAAATTTAACCTCTCTAGACCTCAGTTTGCTCATTTATAAAAGGAGAGACATTAGAGATATAAAAGGAGTAAATATATAGAGATATAAAAGGCGTAGATCTTGCTGCTTTCCCCTCTTTTTCTGTTGTGCCTCACAATTAGAAGTACCAGTTATTGTTTTATCTACTGCAGGAGATAGAGAAGATGATAGAAATTTGCCTGTGTCCTTGTTTTTGAAGTTTATTATTACCCCACTACTTTGCCCATGATAACTTCTCCCCCCTAACTTAATTTACCATTGAATCTCTCTGATCCCTTTCTACCCTGCATTCATGATATCAATTCCCCCAAGAGTGTGTGTGCATATACATGCATGCACACACACATATATATACACACATATACAAACACACACACATATATTTATTTGTAAAATTTTTCTATACATACTTTTATTTATCAATTCTTTATCTAGATACTGATAGCATCTTTCTTCCTATGTCCTTTAAAATGAATTTGGTGTTTATAATATTTAAAAAACATTCTCTCAAAGTCATTCTTAAAACAATATTGCTGTCCAGTCTTCATTATTTCATGCAAATCTTTCCATGTTTCTTTAAAATCATTAAGCTCATCTTTTCATATAACACAGCAGTATCTTATCACAATCATATACCACAACTTGTTCAGTCATTTTGTCACCACAAAGAAGGTTGCTATAAACATTTTACAACATATAAGTTCTTTTCGTTTTGAATTGAATTGTTTGGAAAAATCCTTTCAATGAGACGTACCTATGGGGAAAGGTGGCCTTGATAAAGTTTGAATGGGACACAATGAATTATAAAAACAATAGATAATATTTAATTAAAACTATGAAAGTTTTATTTTCCCCATTCAATAAAGGACAGTAACAATTTACATCAAAAGAATACTAGTTGGAAATTGAAAATGTATTCCATATAATTTCATTTACTCTGTACTTTATTTGTTAATGCATAATCTACTATATCATCCTAACGTAACAATAATAATGAATTTGGCTTACATTTAAATTATGCTGTAAAGTTTGAAACGTGCTTTATATGTGTTATCTCATAGTTTTAGTGATAGCATTTGATCCAATCAAATCACTTTTGTAATATAATGTAATACATTTAATATGCTAAGGTAAAACTAATGACCTCCTTATACCAGGTCACACACTTTGGGTTTCTTTTTTCAAAATAGATGACAGATTTCTGCCAATCCTTCCACACTTTCTCCAGATTTCTTCCTGACTAATGACAAGTATTTGAAAGATGACTAGGATTAGGGCAGGGGTGGGAAATTTGTGGCTTCAACCCCACACCTGGCCCTCTAGATCCTCAAGTGAGTCACTTCGATGGAGTCTAAATTTTACAGAACAAATCCTTTTATTAAGGGGATTTGTTTGTTCTGTGAAGTTTGAATTCAGTCAAAGGGTTGCACTTGAGGACCTAGAGGGCCATATGTGGCCTTGAGGCTGCAGATTGTTTACCTCTGGGTTGGAGGAACAATCCTTTAAGATGGAGCAAAACAAAGTTAAATGAACCATCAAGAATCTGAAGTCCCTTGATTTAGGCCCAAAACTTATTATGCTCAAACCAAATGAATTAAATCACTTTCTCTCTGCAATTTAGGACTTAAGATCACCATGTTTTCAAGGCTTATGGTAAACAGGAATTTTCTAAGACTATTCTGTCATTCATAGAGAAGATATTCACCATCTTCAGTAAAGTAAAATGAATAGCTCTTGAGGGAAAAGAAAAATCTAGAAAAATCCCATAAGGATTCATAAAATGGTAAATGACTATTCCAACCTAAAGTTGTACTTTAAAGGTCTTTGGTGCTTTTCTTTTGCATGTTGGTGTTAATTTTAGTTATATAGAATAAATCTATAAATAACACACCTGAATCACTTCTAAATGAGAGGTGAGGTGGGGCAAAATCTTCAAGTTCTGCTTTATGAGACAAATGATTCAATTACATTCATCATGGTTGTGGGACCTGTGCTGGTTTTTTGTGTCAGAGAGGGAGGGCTAAAGCTTCCCAGAATATGAATGACAAGGCTTCCATACCCTTATTCCATCATCTCACCTTGGCCAAAGGCAAAGGTTCTTCTTTGTCACCCGCTCTCTCATGTTTCACTTCTTGACGCTCCTCCTTTCCCTACTATGGGTAGTTCCTTCTAACACCCACAACTGAATTGATCCTTTAATGGACTGGGGCCATTTGGTTCTGATTTTTTTCCTCCAGATATATAAAAGGCCTAGTGTTTGGGAGGAAATATATAAGAGAATAAAGTAAACTCCTATTGCCTGAGAGAAATGCCTTCTGAAGTCCTAGCTCTGCACTATATCCTCTGGAAGTTGAAGGCGTGGAGGGTAATAGCATTTTTTATGTTGTTAATGTTGAAGTTGTGCTTTCTTAATAATTGCTTATTAGTAACGTTTTCATTTCATTTTCTTAACCCTCAAGCCTTCTTCACTAGGTAGCATAGGTCTGGCCTAGAACACTCATTCAGATACAGAACTTGAAATTCATCATTTTTACTGTCAGTGACATATTTTGTTGGCATATGATAAATCTTATATGTAACTTCAGGTGTGCATGACAGTGGAGAAACTCTCTTTGGAAAAGTCTTCTAAACCATTAAAAATAAATCTATTACTTATCTTACTAGATTTCTTTCCTTATCCCCTGTGGGGAACAGAATATCTGTGCTTTCTAGGAGAAGCAATTCAATTTGAGATCTTTGCAAGTATTACACATTCCTCAGTAGAAAAGTTGGTAGTGAGGATGTTGAATCATGAAACTAAATGAATGGTAAACTTGTTCCTTGGTGGGAGGATTTTTTTCTTGAGAGATTTGCTTCCTAAGAGAGTGTTAAGAAATAGATTCTTGAATTTGTTTGTTGTGGGATATTGTTCATTTCTTAGAGAAACACAAAAAAGAAACTGAATCCTAAGCAATTAGGATGTCCTCTTTCACTTAATGGCATAAAAGATTCTAATATTTAAGTTATCATTTTTAGGCAGCTAAATATATGAAATTTATGAAAACTTAAATGATATTGACATCCCTAGATCTTTGTGGAAGTGTAGATTTGTTTAGTTTTGTTTTCCTGTAACACTTGACCATTTTGTTAACTATTATTTTTCATGTAACTAAAATCATTTTATTGAAACAGATAATTCCAGCAACTGTACAGATTATAATAAATCATAAAAACAATGATTTACATATAATAGCTGCTTAATGCATTTTTGTGGATATAAATAGTTTAAAATGTCCAGGCATTTGACGACAAAATGTTTGGACTGTATCTATAGGAGACTCTCATCTTTTTGCTTTATCATATTTTAGAAGCTGCTGTACTTTTTTTGGAACAGCAGGATGGCACAGCGGATAGAACACTTGACCTGGAGTCAGGAAGACCTCAGTTCAAACCTGACCTGACACACTTACTAGCTGTGTGAACCTGAGCAAGTCACTTAATTCTGTTTGCCTCAGTTTCCTTATTTGTAAAATGAGATGGAGAAGGAAATGGCAAATCACTCCAGTATCCTTTCCAAGAAATTCCCAAATGGGGTCATGGAGAGTCAGACACAGCTGAAACAGCTGAAAAACAATAAGTAATTTTTCTACTTATTCCTTCTAACTTCTGTTTACATAACACAAACCATTGCTATGGATGAACTTGCCAGTAGTACTATTAGAATATAGACACATTCTTTTTGGTTAAGTCTCAGCTTCCATCTTATAAGTTGTGATGTCAAAACATCTTCCTGACCCCTAAATTCAATTCAATTTAATTCAGAAAAAAATCTCTTAAGTGCTTTAAATATATACTTATAAAGCATTTTTATGGGTAGCATTAAGTATTAGGGAAATTTTGAAATGTCGATCTGATATAGGGGATTGTCTCTGTATCAGGTTGCCCCTGATATGAACTTTGAATACAGCTAGAGATTCTAAGAGGCAGAGGTGATAAGGAGAAAAAAATATTCCAGACATGGGGTGTATGTGCAGCAATGTGGTGACAACAGATAGATTATCATGTATGGAAAACAGTAAGCAAGGAGAGTTTGGCTAAAACAGTATTTGAAGGGGAGTGATATAAACTAAACACATCATGATAATTTGTTCATGTATAACTCTTGTATACATAGTTTATCAAATGAGACTTGACTCCAGATAGATTCTGTTGTTTAGCTATGTAGAGGTTTGTCTCTGCTAAGAACACAGTCATCAATCCTTGGATTGGATGTAGACGTCTGTTTTATAATGATAGATGTCTTAAAATAATTGATGGGTGAGTAAACACAGATGATAATGTTTAAATGGAGTCTTGAAATGCTACCATTCCAATAATGTACTCCTTATTGGTGTACCCAATATGTCCACAAATTATCTGTGGCGTAGGGTCACCACATAGGATAAAATGAAAGTTTTTAATCTATCGTTTCTGCAGAAATTTAAAGAGGTGAAGCAGTTAAACAATCAATTAATGTATTCAACTACCATTTACTTTTTACTTTGTTCAAAGGACTGTGCTAAAGCAGAGGGGGATGTGAAATGATTATTAAGAAACTGAACCCTTTTGTGGAATTTACAAGCAGAGGGGAAATGTTATGTGCCCAAACATTTTACCACTAAATGCAAGCCCATTCACAGCAATGGTTTGATGTGAAATTAGATGGAAAGGGTAGAACAATTCATCTGGCCTCTATAATATGACAAGGTAAGAAAATGAGAGTTTCAAATAGACATAGCCCAAATATTTTGGCATCATTTGTCTGATGTTTTCAACAGTTTAAATCAACCAAATAACACTTCATAAAGCATGTGTTAAGCATAAATGCAAGTTGTACAATAAGTTAAAAAGTGCATATAATGTGATACAGAATTAAAGTGGTACAATGTAACATTCAGGTGCCAAGGAAAAAATTGTCAATTTTCATTGGGGTATCAGAGATATTTTCATAGAAGATGTAGCATCTCAGCCAAGTTTGAAGAATGGATAGAGTATCAAAATGTATGTCCTGGAGGTGGGGATAGGAAGAGTATTTCAAGCCAATATAATCACCTAACTAGAGCATGGAATAATAAATAGCCCAGTTGGGCTGGAGGATAGTTCTTGTAGTGGACTAGTATGAGATGTGACTTGGAAATTATGGAGGCAATGCTTTTTGTAACCTTCAGTGATGATAGGTTGCTTTGTATCTTTAACCTTTTACAACTTAGCAAATAAAATCCAAGGTGCATCAGAAGCGTTCTTGCTATCTAAGGTGTCTTTTATACTGACACTTTTTGCAGACTGTAGAGCATGTAGAAGAAACTTAGCAAGAAGAGGGATATCAAAAAGAGAAAAAAAAGACATACTGTGAGCTCCTTGAGAGCAAGGGCTGTCTTTATGCCTAGTGCCTGGAACATAATAGGATATTGACTGACTGATTGGACTGACAATGGGGGAGAAGCAATTAATGGTTAAGCAAGATACACTACTTCTGAGAAAATGAAGGGCTGTTATGTAATAATAGCTAAATTTTATTTAAGATTTGCAAAGTACTTTATAGATACATGATCTCTTTAAATTGGCACAGCAGCTGAAGAAACTGAGGTTGAGGGATCCAGGTTCTAATAGCCAGTATTTGATTCTGATTCAGTTCTTGCTGATTTCAGGTTTCCATTCTCTCTATACTATACTGTCACTCTGGCAGAGGCCTGAGACTTACTCGGTTGGGCCTTAGAGGGAAGACCTAGCAATAACGAATGGAAGTTATGTAGAACAGTGCTTGGTCTAGAGGTAAAAAAACAAAACAAAACAAAAAACTTACTAGTGAGGGCTCTTAAAAGTGGGATGGCCTTTTCCTAGGAGGAAGTGGTTTCCCTTAATTACACATATTTAAGCAGAGACTTGTATATACCACTTGTCAGGTATGCTGTAGAGGACATTTTTGGTCAAGTACATTTTAAACAGTATGATCTCTAAATTCTGTTTTCTAGTTCTTACATTCTGGAATTCTGTTCTTGTCCTTCCAACCATGAACCTCCTGTTGTGTTTCCTGGATATTCTCCCCACCACCACCTTTTGACAATTTTTTGGGAATGTCTTAAAGGGGATTCAGCTGTAGGGTGATAGAACTAGATACTATCTAGGGTCCCTCTTTTAACTCTTAGAATCTATATTGATTTACAATTATAAAAGTTTTAATTATTGGAATGTATTTTAGAATGTCAGAACTAGAAAGGATTATTTCTTCCAAACCATTAATTGACAAATAGGGAAACTGAGGTTTAGAGAGGTAAAATGTCTTCCCCAAGGTCGTACATAGAGTAAATGGAAGATCAATTTTTGAACTCAGGTTTTTTAATTCCAAATAGTTTGATTGCTGCTGTTCCACATTGTGTCACCATGCTTTTTACTCTTTACAAATGATAAGATAACTAAATATACAAACCTTATTTTTTTGGAAAGTTTACCTTCCTCCTGTTTAGAACAAAAGTTAATTTTGACTCACACTCTAGAGATAATTTCCATCTATGTAGCCACAGTCACACAGCTTATAAGGGTAACGATGGAAGCATGGTCTTCTGGCAGTATGCCACATTCTGATTTTAAATTTTAGCATTTCCCTAATTTTATCATCATATGCTTCTGCAGAAGTTTTGCCCTGATGCCTATTCTTTACACCAAAGTGACTGTGCTATATGCCAGTGAAGTACAAACTCTTGTAGGTCCTACCTATTGGAAAACATTTTGAGGATATTCCAGAGATGAACCCTGTGATGGTTATCTAAAGACCAGTAATTTAACTAAGGTCCAAGAGGGTCATCATTAGAATGGCTACAGGGTTTCAGTCCTAGCAACTTGAAAAGACCATGTATGTCCTAAGGCATAGAGGAGCTTTACACTGCATCAATGGAAGAATTACCCACATCATTATCATACAGACTTCCAATGAAGCATTTCTTAGCCACTCAAAGCTCTGCTTTTCCAGTTCCTAGTGCTTTCCATATCGATATTAAAATTCCTTCAGTCCTCCACCATTTTGCCCTCTGGCATTTTATAGCAGCTGCTTGCCTTACTTGTTCATGAGCTGCAGGTTACAAAAGTAAGCAGCACTGACCTGAGGGAGGGTAGGTTGGTGAAGAGGGGAGAAGTAGAAATAAGCTAAAATGCAGCGATCAGAACACAAGTTATCTTCATGTGCTTCAAGTGCTCAGAAAATTTTGTTGAACTACTTTTTTTCATAAAGTGATAAAAAAGAAATTACTGGCACATAACCTTTAATTATACCAGGATCCTAGTAATCATAGCACACAGAAAGGGACATTTATCTTTTAATCTATTAGACTATTTATCATTAGATTTCTTTTTAGAACTGATAACCTTAAGGGATCCTAAAACACTTTGTGTGTCTTGACACATTGTGTTACTATCTTTTGAAAGAAATTTAAAGTGAATCTTTGATTCTTTTATATCTTGCCAAATGATACTTTATTCCAATCTAACTTTCGGGCATATAGGACCAGAAGGGAAGAGGAGAAAGGTAATTGACCTCTTGCCCATATTGTTTTGTTTAGTGAGATTGTACCACATTGACCTTGTGAGGTTTACAGTAAAGGCAGAGCAGAGGTCTGGAGTTGAGGGACTAACAGTGTTAGTATCAAAGGCCTAATTGTCTGTTTTCTAGAAGTTAGGGTTATTGGCAGCTGCCATTAGACCATCCAGGCTGCTGTCACACAGCATAGCCAACCAGCATGCACTAATTGCAGTGGCCTTTTCATCAAGTAAGATCATCCAGCTAACCACAAAGAGCTGTCTCTCCATTAGCACAGACAGTAGCTAGCTAGATCAGCTGGGCTACTTGAGTATGATTGGACTGTCATATTGTTATGATTTGTTCAAGTTTAGAGCATTTAGCAGATACCCTTTGCACCTCTCTTTGTACCTGAATACTATAACCTGACTGCCCCTATCATTTAAGAGGGTACTATAGCTTTTCAAAGTTCAGCAGCGCACAATTGCAGGCAGGCAACTGGTCTCTGACAAGAGATCAATACTGTCCTTCCAAATGCTGGAGTCAAGCTGCTGGGTCTGTCAGAAGGATGTGTGCTGTAATTGGATCATGGATACTGCGAGTCATCTGAGTTTCCCTTCAGCACTGTCACAGCTGTCAGATGTCATCCCTTTGTACAGCTGTCACTGCGGGAGGGTTGGGGCTCTTTTTTCGTTCTAACCCAATGCAAATGTCCACTTAGCAGATGAATATTGAAGATATTAGACACTTCTTTATGCCTTTATGCAAAATAAAGATCTGTGTCATCTGTGAATTTCATGGAAATAAGTTGCAATTTATTCACTGTGAGAAAAGTGAAGTGAAGCCTGTAAAAATGAGAAATTATTTGGTTCAGGCTATTAAAAAAAGGAATATTTTATAGAATAAACAAAAAAAATATGCAGATTTTTTTTCTAAAGATGGAGAAACTATCAAATACTTCCTATTAGCCTTGTACGGTCACCTTATATTAGGTTAATCTTCTAAGAAAATGTATTGCTTTCTCTGTGTTCACATTCACATGGGGAAAAATTAGTTTGAGTAGACTTTGATTCCTGTAAAAAATCATTAAATGTTATTGAAAAATATAATCCCAATATCTGTTTTTAAAGTAGAAGAGTTATGAGATTTAAGAAGCCTAGTTATAATTAGAACCAGGTCAAAAGCTTCCTGGCAACATTTTATGAATACATACATACATGTATACATACGTATACATATATACATACATATAAACATATACATATATATAGAGAGAGATAAATGACAAGAAAGATTAGATTAAAAATTGATTAGAATGCTTTAGCTAACTAGACAGTTGTTTTATTGAGAAAAAAGAATACATGTTTATATATGTATATATTCATATTGAAAATGTTGAAAATGTTAATAGAAGGCTTTCATTCATCTTAGACACTTTTTCCTTTGGATAATGTAGGAGGCTGAAACACAAATTAGATAGGATCTATATTTTCCAAACTGTACTGTCATCTTTTGTAGTCCGTTGTGCACTATTGTATTAAAAGTAAAGACTACTGCTTAACTTTTAGAAATATCCATCATCATTGACAATAGAACAGGGTGGATCTTATGGTAGTTAAGGACAGGTTCCCCAGCTTGAGCACTGTGATTCCTTTCCTCTAACATGGGACCTTGCATATTACTGAATTGGAATCCTTTTTTTCTCTCTAGACTGTCACTAGAATAAAGAACAAATTTAATTGGTATTTTCACCATTTTCTTCTTGTCTCCCCGAGCTGATGTCAGTATCATTTTTTGGATCGCTGACAGGGTGATTTTTGATCTGGATGGCTGACTTCCTTTTTCTTGAGGTCTAGACCACACACCACCTTCTCTGTCAAACACACGGCCTGTGCAGGCCCCACTGACAGAGTACCATGAACCTTATTTTCCAATATCTGACCTTAGCGTCCAGTCAACCACCCTGGGACCAAATGGGCCAGCCCAAGAAATATCCAGACTTCCTGCCTCCATGTGGCATGATGAGGTGATCCCACCTCATTTGTTGTGTGGTATGTTTGTACTCAGTATAAAATCACTGTCTGCTAAAACAAAAAAAGGGAAATAAAAGAAACACTTGGCTTCCATTGGAAACTACCCAAATATACTGCTCTGACTTAACAGGTTGATGTGTGTGGTCATTTATATTATGGCTTCTTATTTTGAAGTGACTATGACATTTGATAATCATAGTAACAAAGAATGTTTTCTCCTTTGCCCACTGCAGTTATTTTTTTAGAGCTAGCTATGGTGAACTGAACTGGAACATAGCAGTATTAATACAATTAAAATGGACATTTTTTTTGAAATTTGGGAATATTTAGTAATCAAGCTTGACTCATTCTTTCTTTTATTATGAAATTGTCTTCACTAATAGCTTCAGTAGAAAATTCCCAAACAAATGGAAAAAAAAACACCTTACTTTCTTATTTAAGTTTATTTCTCTGTGATGAGAATTGGACAACTTTATATGCAACTCCAGTGACTAAAGTATGCACTTTCTTTTTTTACGTGGTTTATGGCTAATTACATCAGAGATCCAAAACAGTCTTTCTTCCATTTGCATTAGTAAGAGTGTCACATGATCCATACTGAAGTAGGAGTATACATCAAAGGTAGATTAAAGGTTGGTTAAGCATCAAACTATGTTCCATATGTAAATTTATAGCAATGATGTGCTATGAAAAGATAGCTTACCCTCTATTTCTCTGCTACTAAATAAAATTAAAAATTCACAACTCTGGTTTATGGGATTTTAAATGAATTTGATCTCTCTTTTGGGCAGGGCAAATAAGTGTTTTGTGATGTATTATTTTATAAAAAAAAAAAAGACCATCGTTCTGGCTCATTTAATTTTGCGAGTGAATGATCTAAGATTAACTACAGACTAGTCAGTGCAGTTTAAAAGCTGAAAGCAATTTCCAGCCATAGATGGTAATGCCACATTTAGTCCACAACCGAATGACTCTAAATGACTAAGCTGCAAGGTCTTTGTATATGACCACAGGGCCTGATAAAGCCATAGGAACACAGTAAAGGCACAAAAATAGTTCCAATTTATTTGGTGCCATCACCTTAATGAGATTAATACAGACGTGTTCATGTGCCTAATTGGTGATTTTGTTTTAACTGGTAATGAAGGATTAAAACTTCAGGCAACAGACTAGTGGCTGGAAAGGGGATTTGAGGGGGAAAAAGTTTTTAATTATTAAAGAGAGCCAGTGAAATAAACCACTACAAAGTTAATAATGAATTTTTTTTAAATCACATGAACTGATTAAAATGTGTACCCTAGATTGCTTTTGCCATTTTGTTGTTTTTCTGGAGTTTTGTGAAAGATTGATTTCCTAAGTTATAAAGCCTACTATGTCTACCTACTATTGATTTCTTTTTAAAACAGAAATATACAGAATGAAATCTCCTAATGTAAATAGCAAAAATACAGAACAGTGCTTTATTCACATTGATTCTATAGCTTGTGCCACATTTGCTGTTTTGTTCTTCCTTCCTCCTTCCTTTCCTTCTTTCTTTCCTTCTTCCCTTCCTTGCTCCCTCTCTCCCTTCCTTTTTTCCTTCCTTCCCTCCTTTCTTTCTCTCTTCCTATTTTTCTTTCTTTTTTCCTTTCTCTCATTCTTCTCTCTCTTTTCTTTATTTCCCTTATTTCTTTTTCTTTTCCTTCTTAAGAAAGAGAATCCAGTAATTTTCTGTAGATTTGGTGACTGGATTGTTAGCTGCAATATTGATTCTGCTGCCACTATAGCAAACAATAGCATCTTTGGAGGTGAGTAACTTCACCCATCCTTTGCAATGTTACTGCCCCCCTCAAAGACTAGTGGTGACCATTTAAATGCTAACACTATTAAACATGCTGCCAAAACACAAACACTCAGCCTAAGTCATTAAAATTTAATTATGAGGGGGCAGCTGAGCCCAGTTTGAGTTTTGAGTCTGAGAAATCTTGGGGAAAAAAAAGACTAAAACAAAACCACCCAACCAACACTGTCTACAGCTGCTTGCTTTGGTCCAATTGGACCAATTTTAACAAAAATTCATGTTTTATAATGATCCTTTACTATTTTGTCTGGGTTTAAGAGGTTTTTAATAAGCCAAATGAACAAACTCAAGAAGGTTATTTAGCCTGTTAAGCCATCTACTATAATCATAACAAAATGGACCTCTATTCCATTTCCCTGTGCCTCACCCCCCCAACATAATTGGTTTAGATTGTATGTGCTAGTTGTCTAACCAGGACCTAACGCATCATTGTTATGAGAGATAGCATATTAACTTTTTCCTACAGAGCAAATGGAAAAATACAGATGCTAATTTTTTCCTCAATTAAAATCATACAAAAGCATAAAAATGAAATGTAAAAAAAAATGCAGTTCCTTTCTCTAGGAAATGTTCGTTTTTCAGAAAGTTTGTGCTTCTACAATTCTAAGGTGGTTTTTTTTTTTTTTTTGGATTGTGGGTGAGGGGAAACCCTGAATTCGAGAGCATATTTGGTCTTTGATGCTACATTATAAACCACTTTAAAAGGACTCTGGGTAGTGATATTGTGCACTGCAAGATGCTACCTTCCCAGAGAATGAAGACAGAAATATATTTTACATCTCTTGTCAGATTGAACTTTAAGACATCCTGACTGCTTTCTCTATAATTTAAACATCACAGCCAAAATGGCAACATGCTTTGTTCAGTTCCAGTTGTGTGGAGTTTTTAGTGCTTCATTGATTCAGAGGAAGGCTGGAGCTGGCACAGAGAGTAGGGCGACTGAATCACACTCTCACTGCAGCATGTCAAACCATTATACTAGGGACCAGAATGTCACAGTGGTCTCAATGGTTCGTCAGCTGAAGGATATGGTTAACAAATGTAAAACCAAACTTCAGAGGAGCTGCTTTTCTGTGCTAAGTGATCTGTATTCCCTCTGAATTTACTTTCCCCTAACCCCGTGAAATTAACAGTACTTTCTGACATTCGACCCCCTGACCTCACATATAATAAGAATTTAAAAAGCACCATGCATGAGTGTGTCTCTGTAATGCAAAACTGGAAAAAATGACCATGTCACAGTTTTATTATACAAAACCTTCTCAATCTCCATTGCATGCTTCATATATGAGTGCTCAGTTTAAAGTTATTATAAAGAAAAACACAGTTTTAAGAGTAATAATTCACTGTTCATGACTTTTATAGACAATAAATTGTAGCAAATACGTATTGCTACCAAAAAGCTTTGTACTCCATTAATGCAGATATTTACCAAGATAAGTGTTAAAAAACAGTTGTCTGGAAGACTATGATGGTTCAAAGGAAGAAGCTTCTAGGGAGCTGGTTGCCAGGGGTGCAAGTGCATGCACAATGTGTAGGTCTCAAGGTTTAAGAGGCAGAAGCAGAAAAGTGTTATGTGGAAATGATTTTGCAGTTATCAGGCTCAGGGGATGACAGCATACAAGAGGAAGAACAAGGTGCTATGTGGCTTTTTCTTCACTGTGAAGTAAAGATTGGCAGCTGGAAGTAAGGCTTACAGGCAGACCTGCACACAGGACCTCTTCACCCAGGACTCATAATCACTACTCAAAGGAAAACGCATTTACCAGTAAAAAGCGGCTGTAGCCATCAGAAGTGTGCTTAAAACACCACTTAAATATCACTTTATACGCTATTACTTGCAAACTGTGGTTTGGTATTAAATTATACTTGCATAGGCTTTTGCTTAGGTGCTGATAATGCTTTTGAGGTTGCATTGGTGAAGAATTTAGGCTTCTTTACAAGAGACGTGACCAGAATATCCCATCCTGCTGACAGTGACAGGGTGAAAAATTGCAGAACTGTACTTTCTTTCCCCATATAGATTGTAATTTTAATTGTCATTGTGGCCCTTCTGTTTTAATTATGGGACTTCTTTGATATATACCAGGACATCGTATTGAATGAAAATATGGTGCTATAATAGTCTCTTTATAATTAATGACCACATGTAGATCTTGGTGCATAAAAGGAAAGGAATAAATGAACAATTTATTTAACTAGGTTTTGGATTTCTTTCTGTCTTCCAGTGAATATAAAATGATCCTGGGGCTTCTGAGAATGTTTGATGTAAGAACTGCACTGAATATCTAATAAAATTACATTTCTATAGATTACAAAACACATTGCATGCTTTTATTTTTAAATACCCCCAGTAAAAATGGTCAATTTTTATCTATTTGCAATATTATCCTTTCAGCATTTTAGCTTTGGAAACAAATGATCTTTTTTTCTCTCGCATTTTCTTACAAATATATTTTTAATGTGTCCTTTTGAGCAGATTTTACTTGGGATATGTCATTTTACAGGTAAGGGGAGTGAGTGTTCAGTAAGGAGCTCTTTGAAACGATTTATCTACTCGTTTCAAGCTGCAAATAAAAATTCTCCCTGAACTTTTGATTTCAAAATAGTATAGATTTCTGTTGCATTAGTCTCTGATGAAGGAATTAATTTTTCTAGGTTACTCTCAAACAGGACCTATTTTCACGGATCAAAATCATGAAGCTCATAGTCTCGGCAATTCAGATCTGCTATAAAACACTGAAGAAAAACAGGGAAGATTGTAGTGAGGGCTTAATTTTGTTCCTGAACTCTCACTGAGAGCTTTCTCATATAGAAACATGCTGACTTCTAAACACACTGGACTCATATACATTTCAGCAGAGTGCAAACCTCTGTGGGTTTCTGAAAAGCAGACCTATTTGTCCAGTGTCTGTCACTGGAAAACTAGAAAATGTACCCTGACAAGCTTCTGCTAATTTTATCGTGGCACGGGAGTAGTGTGCATACATCCTGTATAGTATGACTGCAGTTCAATTGCAGAGCACGATAAAATTGGATCGGCAGAGACAGGGACTACCCTGGGGTCAGCTGTGACCATGCCACTTCGATGTGATGTCTAGTTGGGGTGATGGTGTGTAAATAAACGTGGAGAATTGCAAATCTTGTCATGGCCACGCAGAACAGCTCAAGCATTTAAAGATGGTTGCCCGCAAACCTAACTGGAAGGTGGTTGCTCTGTGTGGTGGCTGGAGAAAAACTCCATTCTTCGTCGTAGTCTTCTCCTTCTTGACATATCTGAAAGCATTGACCCAGCACTTCATTGCTGAAGGGATTAATCACTAAATTGTTTTTCATCTTCATGGAAAGTAAAGAAAACTAAGTCGCTAGATTTGAATATTGCTCTTTTAAAGCTGCGCTGAACTGATGGCAACAGCCGCTCCTTTATTTATATTATCTCCCTTTGATTTATTTGTTTTTTTGCAATGAGGTGAAGCATCTTAATGTCCCACTGTTTACTGAATTTAGAACATTAAAGTTCCATGAGGTCTTGTCATTATTATGAACTTTGCTAATGTTACAAAATAAAATATTATAGAATTCACATTTTCTGCTTATGAATCTAATTTTATTTAAATACTACGTGCAGGGCTCATTAAAATATACTTAGATTTTCCTAGTCTCCACCAATAAGATGTATTTTTAACCAGTTTTACATTTACACATATCTGTTTTTCTGTTACTTTTCCCACATGACAATTACCTTTCATTACAAATTTATAAAATCATTTACATTTTAGCAGTTTAAATGTTTCTGCTGACATTTTGTAACTATTACCCTCTTCTAGAATGGCATATGTTCAGGCAGTTAATAAAAAATTAAATGCAATAGCACCAGACAAGGTGAAGCTTTGTATCAGAGTGTTCTCCACATTTCTGAAAATACCATCTTTGTGTTGCAAACTGTGAAGTGAGGTTAGGGCTATGCCAATATGTGTATTTGTCATAACTGTCACAGAGTCCATGAACTAGCCAATCATACAGCTCTTAATTAGACAGTTACATTTTGCTTTTTAGAAAGCGTCCTCATGTAAAATGGTGTCTCAGATTCAAGAAAGGTGCTTAGAGCTAAGAGGGCACAGAATACCAGGGGGAAAACACTTTTTTTATCTTGAAGAAACAGAGTTTTTAACTGCTGCATGACTTCTTAAATGAGGAAATACAGCATGTATGAAATAGCCAGGAAACTTCTTGAATTCAAAGAGGAAGAAATCTATTTTGAGCCTTAAAAAGGAGGAGACTGCCTCAAAATTTAGCACAGGGTAGACTATTTAACCAGGGTTTTTCGTATTATAAATATGAATCTTCAAAGCAGGTATCCTGTAAGGGAAGAAGTTCATGGATCTTTTACAAAATAAATCTCTGTATATTATTTATTCTTATGGAATTGCTCCTTGTGAAAAATGACAAAATATTTATTCCTATATGTCAATATTTAAATCATTTTATTAAAGTCTTGTATGTCTGTTTTTTTCTCCATCAAATATCATTTATACCTCTCTTCTTTGTTCCTAGTTCATAGATACATACAGTCTGAATTCTTTGAAACTGATTACAACTGAACTTAAAGTTTCCTCAATAACAGGAGAAACAATTCTGAAAATATTACCATGTTTTAGTAACCCATTTGTAACTTTTGCAAATCTGTTGCTACAAAATTATCAAGCTTTGGAGAGGAAGGTAATCACAAGCAAATTTCTAGAGATTATTCTGAAGTATCTTTATGAATCACCTTGGTTTATAATTTCTTTATATACATAATCACATTACTACTCCTATGTTATAATCATAGACCAATTTAAGTTCATTTTTATACTTTGAAGATTGGTGAGCAAAGCTAAGTTTTCCTAAGAATAGCCAGTCACCCTCTAGCCAGTTAATGTTTGTCAATAGATAGCCCTTTGTGTGGATATTGACTAGATTTCATAGATTTCCAGGTGAAAACAATGCCAATTTTTATTTATTTTTGAAGACTGATCAGTGACTAGACTTCTTTCTATGAACCACAATTTTTTCAGCAAGAGCGTTTCCATAATATTAAACATTTTTAGTGTTCGAAGATTCTACAGCCAGTTTCATTTAGGGTAGAAGATTCATTGTAGGATTTCTGAAAGAGGTGGATGGTGCTCAAAATGTCAGCCACTGAATACGTTGCCAGATAAAGTTGATAAACTATAATCTAGATGGAAGAAATTTGTTTGTTTGTTTTTTTTTAACTGTGAGCATTTGCCATCTTTGTGGCAAAAAAAAAAAAAAAAACTAATTTAGGAGTAACTTGCATGGTTCATCCTATTTTAAATCTTTATTCAATAGGCATATCATAGAAGTTTTAACAGTCATACCAGATTAACCTTGCCCGTGCTTTTGGAGGCTAGTCATCTGATGAATTTACATGCAGCTGGATGAAAATGCTATTTGGAGAGAGATTGAGAGTTTATTTGATTAAATCCCTTTCTCCACTACCTTGACCTCTTTCTTGTGAAATAATCAGAACTGTTTAGCAAGAATATTCAGGCATTAATAATGAATTGCTTTTGAGCTGGTTTCTTCTGTACTGCAACAAACCCATTGGTATCTACGCTTTTTTTTTGGTAAGTGCTTTATTTGAGGAACACTAGGATTCGAAATCATGGAAAACATATCATTTAGGGGGTTTGTTTTATGATTTGCAAACCAATGCATTATTTAAATCACGATTTTGCCATTTGTAATATTAATTACTGCCCCCCCAACTTTTAAATGAAAATGATATACATTATGTAGGACCAAATGTTACAGTGCTATTGGATGATGGTTAGGAGAATGTCAGAAGTATTGAGTTAGTAGTTACTGCCATTTTCTGTTTGAGAAACTGCTACTAGAAGCAGTTAGATAATACACTGGGTATACCTCTAGGGTTTGGGTTCAGAAAGGAATGAGTTCCAATTTGACCTTACTAGTCATTTCCTATCTATGTGATCCTGGGCAACTCACTTAACTTCTATTTGCCTTAGATTTCTCAGTCATAAAATATCGATAATAATTGCAGCTATCTCCCAGAGATGTGAGAATCAAATGAGATAATATTTATAAAACAATTAGCACAATGTGTAGGAAATAGTAGGTGCTAACTAAATTCTTATTTCAGTCTTTCTCCTTTATTCTTTAAGTTTCATACAATTGATTCACTCAGTTTAATCAATCAATAGTCATTTATTGACCATTATCGCTGTGTAGAAGACAGTCCTAGGTGCTGTGAAAGATAAGAAAATTTAACTATAAACACAGAAGTAATAATTTAAGGTTTATGAAATCAAAGGATCACAACTTTAGAGCTGAAAAAGACCTTAGAGGTCATCAAATTCAATTTCCTAATTTTGCATATGAAGAAACAGAGGCCTAGGAATATTGAAGGACTTAGAGTTGCACAAATATTGTCTGAGGCAGAATTTGAATCTAGATTTTTATGACTCTCTATCCAGTATGTCATTTGGTCTTCCATGGAGGTATACCTTATGGTGTACCAATGAGAAAAAGCCAAGTAAGTGTTGAGGGAGTTTAGAACATGTCTTTACACCCAACCATCACACAAATGTATATAACTCTAGGATACTATCACATGGAGTTGGACTAGATCCTCTCCAAGATTCCTTCTCGATCTAACATTTTACGTCTTGTTTACTGTTTGACAATGATCATTTGCTAGGCATGTCTAAATAATGCAATGGAATCTAATACTATTCCTGGGAAGTTGTAACTATGTTGAAAGTAGTGACAGCACAAGGATGTCTTAAAAGTACGATACTATCACCCACGCCATTCTTTGCGTGCATGGTAATTGAGCTGAACATCTATTGGCATATTGACTATATGGAGACCCTACTACAATGTCACTGATAATAAAGCTACAGTTTACAGTTTCTTGTCTTCCAACTAAATGAAGCATCATTATAATTTGTTTCTTAATAACATGCACTTCACTGTAATATGTAAAATGCTTGGCTTTCATGAACAACTCCATGGAAAAGCTGTACAGTGTCTCATTTGCATTTAGCAATTATATTATAATATATTAAGCTACAGAAAATCTAATCTAACATCATAATTTAAAATCATAATTTCCAGTGCTTTACAAGTAGGATACAAGTCAGGTTACAATAACATGTTGCACTAGTTCATCATCTAGTAAAATATTGAATCCTCTTATTATTATTTTTTCTCCAGAATGAACAGTGGAGAACTTATTCTTAAATACTGACAACAGTATGGCTTTGAGGGAGCAGGAGAAAGGCCATTTAAATTGCTGCTTGCTAGGTGATGCACTTCTTTGTTGGCCATGCGTTAGTAATGTTTTTTTTCTAACCATGTGATTAATATATCAAGATTAGGGGAGTGGTTTTATGAGAAAAAGATTGTACAGAGAGGGCTAGTAAATGTGGCTCAAACTCAAATGTCCTTATGACAATAAAATAAAAAATTGATGTTATATCTAATTTTAGAGGTCTTTAAGCAGCTCCCCTGAAGAAATCATGGATTCATTGGCAGTTGCTTCTGAATTTGATCATATCGAATTGTGGGCAAAGAGGTTTTGATACCTAATCATTTGAGGAACTCTGACATGCCTCCTAATTGGGAGGGAAACACTGAGATTGATCTATATGCATGTAAAGTTGCAATTCTAAAGTGCTATTGGAATCAGGATTATTTTCATGCTTGAGAATGAGAATCTATTCAGTGAGAATGAATCAGTTTGTGATTATGCAGGGAAAGGGACATCCATCAATCAGCAAGAATTTATTAAATGCTACTTTATGGAAGGCACTGTACTAGGCACTGGAGAAAATGGTTAAAATGCAAAAATAAGCATTTGCTGCCCTAAAACAGCTTACGTTCTAATCAAAGAGACTATATATATATATATATATATATATATATATATGTATATATATATATATATATGTATACATATATGTGTATATATGTATATACACACATATATGTATATATATATATATATATATATATATATGAGAATTACTATATACAATATACATAAAGAACAGAACAGAAGGCCCTAGCAGTTGGGGGAACCAGAAAAGGATCCCTGTAGAAATCTGGGTTTGATCTGAGTTTTGAGATTAAGAGGGAAGAGGGAGTGCATTCTGGGGATGAGAGATAGCTAGTGGAAAGAGATGGGATATGGGTCATTGCAGGTAAGGAACAACAAGTGCGCTCATATGGCTGAACCCTAGAGTACATAAAGGGAAAAGTAATCTAGCAAAAATTAGAAAGAGGGACAGCTTGTGATCATTAAAAGCCAGATGATTTTATATTTGATGATAGGGGACATTGGTAGATAGAATCTTTACCTGAAAAATTCACAGGGAAAGTTTTGCAATGAAGCAATATTATTTAGATTAAGGGTTATACTAATGAAATGCTGTAGCTTGCTCAATTTTCCATTTAGTTGTAACAATGTAGACCAGATTTCTCTAGGAATGTATCAAATTGCTTTATTTTGTCTATGTCAAAGGGAAGCTATAATATTTCAACAAAAATTTAAAATACAGTCTCTTTTAACTATGCTTGATGAGAAACTTAAAACACAGAGACATGATATTTCTTATCCAATTCCATGATCAGAAATTGTCCTTGGATGTAGAACCTCTAGTTCCATTTCACTTTTTTTTCCTTTTTGTTGATTGACTTAAAAAAAAATTCCAATGAAAATCATAAATATTGCCCAGACTTTCAGAAGATTTAGGAAACAAATACTATGCATGATAAATGAACATGCTGCCTTTAAAAAACAGAAGCCTACTGTTATAAAGCCTACTTTATAACAATTGGAAACCCATAGGGCAGCAATGCACCCCAGGGAAAGATAGAAGACAGCAAGTCAAATCAGCACCACCACCTTGAATGTCTTCTCCCTTTGGACATTGATGGACACAGCTAAAACCGTGAATACAAGAGTCATGGGAATAGCAATCCTTCCATCACAATGCCCTCAGCCATTAATCTGGAAAAGGACCCCTGATGTAGCCTGGAAACTGATCCTATAGGTGCTAAAATCATGTCTGCTGAAGATCCAGGAAATAAACTTCTTGCCATCAAACTCCTTGACATTGTCAAGTGGCTTAAAACATCTAAAACATTTAAAACAGGAAATTAATGTGATTTTATCAGTGAAAATGACATTAAAAACAGGCATTACATTAGCATTGTCACTGCATCCTAAGGATTAAGAAACTTTTTCATTTAACTTGTGACTGAAATAAGTATTGTCTCCATTAGAATATGAGCTTCTTGAGAGCAGGGACTATTTTACTTTTTTATTTGAAATTAACACAGTGCTTTGCACATCCTAAGTATTTAATAAATCATTCACTCATAAACCAGCAAGCATTCACTAAGCACCTATTGTTTTCCAGATACTGTTCAAAGTGCTGAAGTTACATAAATATACATGTCTTTAAGAAGGATATTTTATAGGGGAGAGTGAATGTGAGTGACAAACCATTAAATGGATAATATGACCATCATAATGGTCACATTGAATGCAGTTCAGTTCAGCTATAAATGTATGTACATATATTTATATATAATATATATTTACATATATTGTATATTATATATATTTCCCAATTTTATAAGCAAATATATTCACCTAGCTTCTTTGAGGAATCATCCAAAGTCCTGTACATGAAGGATATTTCCAGTGTAAAAGTGGGAGAAAGAAAGCAAAGCATAGAGTATTAATAGGAGGACAACTGCAGCCCCTACTGTAAAAACAAACCCCAAGCTTAAAAATTGAATAAACTCTGAAACTTTCATGGTTTTAAAGGGATCCTTGGGTTCCAACCCATACAAGAAGGTCAAAGTTGGACAAAACAAAAGAGCAACTAGTTTAGCTGAAAGGATAGAGAAAACAATTTCTTGTAAAGATCGATACAATTGGGTCCTTAGAAGATCTTCTTGGATCATAGAATACAAGAGACAAGAGGGATCTTGAAAACTCTTTTGATTTATTTTTCCCCATATTACTCACTATTCCACAAATCAATTTCTGTCTTCTCCTTCCTTTCTGTATTTGCATATACTAAACCTTATGAATGAAACCAACAACTTCTTCTTGCCTCCCTATTCTCCACATACATGACTATTGAAATTCTATTCTTTTTTCAATGCCTAAATTAATTAGATATCCCTTTCTCTGTGATGTTTTTCATGATTCCCTTTCCTGCCTCACAGCTTGATGCTATCCCCGTTTTTTTAGAGTCTCTCAGTTCACGCAAATATAGTCCCCTCTTCTAAATTATATACTGACTTTCACCATCCTAAGGCATAGAGATGATCATTTTCATCTTTTTTTTTTCCTGGGGCCTAGAAACATCCCTTGAATATAATGATTATATCACAAATGTTTGTTAATTTGGTCATAGTGGGCAGGATATTGACATAACACCAGAAAGATAATTGATTGCTTTATTGAAAAACTTAATTGAGAAGTCATTCTGATGTTTCATACCCACCTTAGGAAGGAAGTTCCCCCCTACCTAAATTTAATGTCTCTCCCTAAAGTATGAATTAAAGTCCATTCCCTTTTATTATACTTGATATGAAAAAGTACAGAAACATATTTTGAGTATCATTCTCCCCACAGAAACAGAGAGAGATTTCCCTGGTAGTCATATTGCTTTTTTAACAGGCATTTTTGAACCAATTACTTCAGTGAAAAATTAGATAAAAAGAATTTTGAATACTAGAGATAGCCCTACAGCTTAGTGTTAAACTATCAGTTCTCCTAGATGTTTGTCTCTATTAAAAGCAAGTCCTTAAAGAATTGGTGATTGTACCTTCAGATTCCTCTTGCAAAGTTTTTCCATGAAATTCTTGATCCTTAATACTTCTTGTCAATATTTTATCTATATTTTAAGACATCTTACTATATTCCTGATAATGATTGCTGACGCTTTAGCAACAACATCCAGTTTACAAGAAGACATCTGCTTCATGCATGTTGAGTTACCTCTCATCCTATTTTACTGAGATCAATTCAATTAAAGAAATATATTAACTACAATCCTGTGAGAGGAAAGGTGATAGCAGTTGGCCATATGAAGATTCCCCTCCCCCTCAAAAACAAGAATACTCTGGCCTCAAATAGCTTTTATTGGGTTGATGAGATATAACATGTGCAGATACAAGCAAAGACAAGATCAACTGAAAAGAGAGGTGGCACCTTATCTGAGCCTTGATAACAGGTAGGTCTTTTTTTTAAAATTAATTAATTCATTAATTGTAGTCAACATTCATTTCCGCAGGATTTTGAGCTTGAAAATTTCTCCTCATTTCTCCCCTACCCTTACCCCAAGATGACTTTCATTCTGATTACCCCTCCCCCAGTCTTCCCTCCCCTCTATCACGACCCCCTCCTTTCTTTGCCCTTTCCCCTCACATTCTGGTAAGGCAAAATAGATTTCTATATCTAATTGCGTGCACATCCTATTTCCCGGTTGCATGTAAAAACAATGTTTACATTTGTTTTTAAGACTTTGGGTTCCAAATTCTCTCCCTTCTTCTCTTTCTACCCATCCCCACTGAGAAGGAAAGCAATTTGACATAGGTTATACATGTGTAGTTTTGCAAAATACTTTTATAATATTGTGAAAGACTACATTTCCATCTGTCCTATCCCAAACCCCTCAATTATTCTGTTCTATCTTTTGACCCTGTTTCTTTTCAAAAGTGTTTTCTTCTGACTATCCCCTCTCCCAATTGTCATCCTTTCTATCATCCTTCCTCTTGTCCCCTTTCCCCTACTTTCCTGTAGGATAAGATACCCAATTGAGTGTGATGTTATTCCTTTCTTAAGGCAAATCCAATGAGAGTAAGGTAAACTCATTCCCTGTCTCCTCCCTGCCTTTTCCTACATTTAAAAGACTTTTCTTGTCTTTTTTATGTGAGATAATTTACCCCATTATATCTCTCCCTTTATGCTCCCAATTTATTCCTCTCTCACCCCTTAAGTTTATTTTTTTGCCATCATCTCTTCATATTTAACTCACTCTTTCTGCTCTCTCTCTCTCTCTTTCTATCTTTCTCTCTCTCTCCCTCCATATGTGTATGTGTGTGTGTGTGTGTGTGTGTGTGTGTGTGTATTTCCTCCAACTACCTTAATACTGAGAAAGGTCTCATGTTACAAATACCATCTTTCCATATAGGAATATGAACAGTTCAACTTTAATAAGTCCCTTATGATTTCTCTTTCCTATTTACCTTTTCATGGTTCTCTTGAGGCTTATATTTGAAAGTAAATTTTCTATTCAGCTCTGGTATTTTCATCAAGAATACTTGAAAGTCCTCTGTATCCCTGAATATCCATTTTTCCCCCATAAGTATTATAATCAGTTTTGCTGGGTAGGTTATTCTTTGTTTTAATCCTAGCTCCTTTGACCTCTGGAATACCATATTCAAGTCCTCTAATTCCATAATGTAGAAGCTGCTAGATCTTGTTTATCCTGATTGTATTTCCACAATAATTGAATTTTTTCTTTGCAATATTTTTCTCCTTGACTTGGGCAGTCTGGAATTTGGCTACAATATTTCCAAAGTTTGCCTTTTGGGATCTCTTTCAAGAGGTGATTGTTGGATTCTTGCTCTTTTCTAAATATAATTTATTTATTTTCAGTTTTCACCATTCACTTCCACAAGATTTTGAATTCAAAATTGTCTCCCCATCTCCTCCTCCTCCAACCCCAGGACAGCATGCACATCAACTACTCCTTTCTCCAATCTTCCCTCCCTTCCATCATCACAGCTTCTCCATCCCTCTCCCCTTTGTTTTCCTGTAGGGCAAGATAGATTTCTATACCCCATTGCCTATACAGCTTATTTCCCAGTTACATGCAAAAACAATTTTCAACATTTATTTTGAAAACTTTGAGTTCCACATTCTCTCCCTTTCTACCTCCTCACCAACTCTCAATGAGAAAGCCAGCAATTTGATATAGGTCATACATGTATAGCTATGCAGAACACTTCCAAAATAGTCATATTGTGAAAGGCTAATCACATTTCCCTCTCTCCTGTCCTGCCCTCCATTTATTCCATTCTCTCTCTTGCCCTGTTCTCCCACAACAGTGTTTGCTTCTGATTATCCCTTTCCTCAATTTGCTGTCCCTTCTTATTATCTTCCCTCTCCTATCCCCTCCCCCCACCTTCCTGCAGGGTAAGATAGATTTCCATACTCAATTGTATGTGTAATAGGACCTCCTTAAGGCAAATCCAATGAGTAAAGCTCATTTATTCCCTCATCTCCCCTCCTCCTCCCCCACCCCATCCCATCCACTAGAAAAACTCTTTCTTACCTCTTTTATGTGAGATGATTTACTACATTTTACCTTTCCCTTTCTCTTTCTCACAGTTCATTCCTCTCAACACTTAATTTTATTTTTTAGGTATCCTCCCTTCATATTCAGCTCACCCTGTGCCCTCTGTCTATATCTATAAACATACATGGATATACACACACATACATATATGTATATATACATACATATATATATCTACACATGTATAATATATGCATACATACTTACACATACACACATATTCCCTCTAACTACCCTAATACTGAGAAAGTTCTCATGAATTACCAATATCTTTCCATGTAGGAATGTAAACAGTCCAACTTTAATGAGTCCTTTATGGCTTTTCTTCCCTGTTTACCTTTTCAGGTTTCTCTTGATTCTTGTATTTGAAAGTCAAATTTTCTATTCATCTCTGGTATTTTCAATAAGAATGCTTGGAAGTCCTCTATTTCATTGAGATTCCAATTTTTTCCCTGAAATATTATACTCAGTTTTGCTGGGTAAGTGATTCCTGGTTTTAATCCTATCTCCTTTTGCCCTATGAAATGTCATATTCCAAGTCTTTGAACACTTAGTGTAGAAGCTTCTGTATTCTGTGTTATCCTGATTATGTTTCCACAATATTGAATTATTTCTTTCTGGCTGCTTGCAATATTTCCTCTATGACTTGGGAACTAGAATTTGACTACAGTATTCTGAGGAGTTTTCCTTTTGGGATCTCTTTCAGTAGGTGATCAGTGAATTCTTTCCATTTCTATTTTCCCCTCTGCTTCTAGTATATGAGGATAATTTCCCTTGATAATTTCTTGAAAGGTGATGTCTATGCTCTTTTTCTAATGATGGTTTTCAGGTAAACAAATAATTTTTACATTATCTTTCCTAGATCTCTTTTCCAGGTCAATGGTTTTTCCAATGAGGTATTTCACATTGTGTTCTATTTCTTCTTTTGGTTTTGTTTTATAATTTCTTGTTTCTCATAAAGTCAATAACTTCCTTTGCTACATTTTAATTGTTAAGGAATTATTTTCTTCAATGAGCTTTTGGACTTACTTTTCCATTTGGCTATTTATGCTTTGTAAGTCATTCTTCTCCTCCTTGGCTTTTTGAATTTCATTTGCCATTTGAATTAGTCTATTTTTGAAGATGTTATTTTCTTCACCATTATTTTGGCTCTCCTTTAGCAAGTTGTTGGCTCATTTTTCATGATTTTCTTGCATTGCTCTTTTTTCTCTTCTCAGTTTTTCCTCTACTTCTCTTACTTGCTTTTCAAATCCTTTTTGGAAGATTTTTCAAATCTTTAATGGACTGAGACCATCTGATGTTTTTCTTGGAGGCTTTGGATGTACAAGCCTTGACTTTGCTGTCTTCCTTCAGTTATATGCTTTGATTTTCTTCTATTTGTATGTTTTGATCTTCCTCATCATAAGAAAATACCTTTTCACCAAGAAAGGAGCCTACTATAGTCTTATTTTTCCCCTTTTTGGTCATTTTCACAGCCAATCACTGGCCTTTGATCTCTTTGCTAAGTGGAGGGTGTACTACCCCAAGTTTCAAAGGTTTTGTGCAGCTGTTTTCAGAGATATCTCTAAGGACCTTTAAATTCTCAGTTCCTCCAAGTGGTATGTTCAATTGAGAGGTGTTTACACCTCTCCTGGCCTGATCTCTGATCTGTGAGCAAGCACAGGCACTCTTTTCTGCCCTGGAACTGCAAGTAGGATTCCCTCTTCAAGCTGCCACCAACTCTGCCATGCCAGTGCTCTTCCTTGCCCCAGCACCACCATCCAGGACTGTGACCCAGATCAGCTGCTTCATTCCCTCACCATCTATAGGCCGAAAGCTCTAGAAGCAGCCACTGATGTAGCAGTGGCTGCTGCTGCCTTGGGGCTGGGGCTGGACCATGTTCCTGTCTCACTCATGTGAGAGAGCTTTCCCACTGATCTTTGAAGCTGTCTTTGGATTTTGTGGGTTGAAAACTTGGAAACTGCTACAACTGCCAATGATTCAGCTTCCCTGAGGCCTGCTCCAGTCACATCTGTGCTGGCATGGCCTCTGCTGGGCCGTGCTCATCTCTGAGCCTGGTGCAATAGACCCTGTTGGCCTTCTAGGATGTCTTGGGCTGGTATTTCTGTTCCACTCCATCATTTTCTGGTTTCTGTTGCTCTAGAATTTGTTTAGAATCATTTTACAGGTATTTTGAGGGGTTTGGGGGAGGGCTTAGGTAGGTCCCTGCTTCTATTCTGCCATCTTGGCTCCACACCCTGGTGGATTCTTTCAATTTCCATTTCCTCTTCTGGTTCTAGAATATTGGCAGTTTTCCTTGATAATTTCTTGAAAGATGTTGTCTAGGCTCTATTTTTTTTTTAAATCATGGCTTTCAGATAGTTCAATAATTTTAAAGTTTACTCTTCTGGATCTATTTTACAGATCAGTGGTTTTTCTAATGAGATATTTCTCGTTGTCTTCTATTTTTTCGTTCTTTTGGTTCTGTTTTATACTTTCTTGATTGCTTATAGTTATTAACTTCCCTGTGCTCCATTCTAATTTTCAAGGAATTATTTTCTTCAGTGAGCTTTTGAACCTCCTTTCCTATTTGGCCAATTCTGCTTTTTAAAGAATTTTTCTCCTCATTAACTTTGAACCGTTCTATGCTTTGAGACCAATTCACATTTTATTGAAACCTTTAGATGTAGGAGTTTTGATTTTATTGTCTTCTTCTGGTTGTATATTTTGATCTTCTTTGTCACCAAAGTAAGATTCTGTAGTCTGAGTTTTTATGCTGTCTGCTCATTTTACCAGCCAAATACTTGACTTTCTAACTTTTTGTAAAGGTAGACCTTTTCTTCCAATGAGAGAAGGGCAGTGTACTGTCCCAAACATCAAGAGTTTGTGCAGCTGTTTTCATAGCCATCTCTAGGGCCCTGTAAATTTTCCTGTCTTCCAAGGAAGTATGACCAAAGAAGAGGTGTTTATTCCTTTCATGGTCTGTTCTCTCATCTGTGAGTGACCACAAGTGCTCTTTTTTGCCTTGGGATTGTGAAGAAGATTCCCTCTCCACTTCAGTCACAAGTTCTGCCACACTGGTGCTCCTCCTCACCCCTGGACCACCATTCAGATATAAGCATGGGCAAAGCAAGAGAATCCTGCTTCATTGCCAGCAAAGAGATCCCTTCAATCATGCTCTGAAAAGCTGCTCAATCTCACACCCTCTGTGGGCCAGGAGCTCCTGAATCAACCGCTGTTGTTGCTGCTGCTGGCCACAGCCCCTTCCTGTCACCCTAGGGCTGGGACTGGACTGCATCACTCCCTCACCCAGAGTTTTCCCACTGACCTTCTGTGCTAGCCTTCTGGTTCGGAAAGTCTGGAAAGAGCCAGGGGTGCCAGTGATTCAGTACCCTGAGACCTGCTCTGGCCCAGTCTATGCTGGAATGGCCTACACTGGACTATGCTCTGCATCTAGCCTGGCACAGTAGACCCTTCTAGTCAATCTTCCAGGCTGTCTTGCACTGGAGACTTGCTTCACTCTGTCATTTTGTGGGTTGCACAGCTCCAGAATTTGTTTACAATCATTTTTGCAGGTATTTGGACGAGTTTGGGGGACAGCTCCAGCTGGTCCCTGCCTTCACTCTGTCATCTTGGCTCTGCCCTTCAAAACTAGGACTTCTACAAGGGGAAGATGAAAATATAGTATGTTCCAAACATGTGGAGGGGGAAGGAGCAGCCTATCCAAGTACATGGAAAAGGGAAATGCACTGTTGAGTATGGAGAACTATTCATGAATATGAAATAAGTCAGATATAAGGTAGGCAGAAAGAAGATTGTGAAAACCTTTAAATGCCTAGATACAGAATTT
Source organism: Bettongia penicillata ogilbyi (assembly GCA_023548195.1). NCBI lineage: Eukaryota > Metazoa > Chordata > Mammalia > Diprotodontia > Potoroidae > Bettongia > Bettongia penicillata. The sequence goes on along the minus strand of JAJHZJ010000401.1, from coordinate 1,176,799 downwards.
TTATTTCACTGTAGAGGCAATAGGAAACCAATGAAAACTTTTGAACATGCAATTGATACGGTGAGACCTGAGTTTTCAGAATATTAGTTTAGCAGCAATATGGAGTATGAATTGGAGCAGAAAATACTGAAAGTAAAGAGACCAATTAATGATCTTCTGCAGAAGTTGGGCAAGGGATGATGGAGACATGAGCAAAGGTAGTGGCCACAAGAGTGTAGAGAAGGAAAGAGATATGACATGTGTAGGTAGAATCTGAAAATCTTTATATCTAGTTACATATTGGGATTGAGAGAGAATGAGTTGTCAAGTACGACTTCAAGGCTATGAACCTGGGAGGCTTAAAGATGAGAAACTCAAAAAAGAGAAATAGGGAAGTGTGGAGGAAGGGCAAATTAAAGGGGGAAGAGAATGAGTTCCATTTTGAACATTTATACCAAAAATTTATGTACATTATATATAAATGTTGAAATTAAGATGCTAATGGTGCATTTGTCCTGGGTTTTCCAACAGGAAGTCAATGATGAAAAACTGGGATTCAGGATAGAGAATAAGGTTACGGAAGTGAAAAACATCCAACTAGCTGCATTCATGTACTGATGAGACAATCAATAACAACTATGATAGAGAGAAGAGATTATATGAGACAGAAGCTTGGGAGAAATCAAGTTTTTTTTTAGACAGAGATGGATGTTGTGGAAACTAAGAAGGATCAGTGACACAGGTAAAGTAAGAACTCTAGAGACATCTGGATCATGGAAGCCAAGAAAAAAGAAGATATTCAGGGAAGGATGGGATTAGTAGGGTCAAAAGCTCCAGAGAAGTAAATAGAAAACACAATAATTGGATTTAGTAGAAAAAAGATTATTGGTAACTTGGAGAGAGAAGTATCAGTGAAATGGAGAGGTCAGAAGCTGGCTTGCTACTTGTTGAGAAGTGAATAGGGTGTGAGGAAATGGAAGGAATGATTATAGATTACTTTCTAAGAGTTTGACTTTGAAAGACAGAGAAAATATAGGATAAGAAGGGGGAGATTAGTGAAGATTTTTTTTTAATAAGAGAAAACTAAGCACATTTGCAAGAAGTAAGAGAAAAGCCAGTGCATAAGCAAAATTTGAAGATGAGAGGGGATAATGGAATTATTGGAGGGGGGAATTTCTAGAGAAGATGAGAGGGAATGGTTTCAGGGACACAAGATGACAGATGATTCTTGGTAAAGAGAAGGGCCATTTTTTTCTCCATAGTCTGATGAAAAGCAGGAAAATGTGATGGGTGATGTAGAGGTGATTTGAAGTGTAAAGTAGGAGAAAAGAGGGACAATGTCAGAGGTATGAGGGAGCTTCTGTACTAGAGGAAAAAAAAATCCCTTCTGCAATATCTAGATAAGTGGACATCAAGGTTTTGTTGGAAGACCTTCAATGATAAGGGAAATCAATTCATTCCAAGGCTATCCAATCCACTGTAGTAAGGGCTCTTCATTTCCCTGGGCCTCTAGGTGACACAGTGGGTAGAGTGCCAGGCTTAGAGCCAGGAAGACTCAAATTCCTGAGTTCAAAATTAGCCTCAGGCCTTATTAGCCATATGAGCCTGGTTAAGTCACTTAATCCTGTTTGTCTCAGTTTCCTCATCCGCAAAATGAGCTGCAGAAGGAAATGGCATACTGCTGCATTATCTTTGGCAAGAAAATTCCAAATTGGGTCAGAAAGGGTCACACATTACAGAACTTCATTTTCTCCCTCTTCACTTAAAAATTACCTTGTCAGGGTGAAGAGTGGGAATAGAGCCAAGATGGCAGAGTACACATACAGACCTGCTCTAGCTCTCCCACAAAAGCCCTTAAAATACCAGTAAAAATGACTAAACAAATGCTAGAGCAGCAGAGGTCAAAAAATGACAGAGTGAAACAGATTTCCAGTCAAAGACAGCCTGGAAGGCTAATAGGAAGGGTGTATCACCCAGGTTTGGAGCAAAGCATAGCCCAATTCAGGTTGGGCCACTTTGGCACAGCATAGGTGGGACTAGAGTAGGCTTCAGGGCCCTGAATTACAGGCAGATACTGTGGTTTCCAGATTTCTCAGCCCACAGATGCAAAAGACAGCTTCAAAAGTCACTGAGAAAGCTCTTTCTTCTGGGTGAGAGGGGAGCTTGGTCAGACCCCAGCCCTGGCCGGAGGGTGACAACAGCCACTGCAGCAGCAGAGTCCAGTTCTGGAGCTCTTGGTCTACAGATCCTGGGGAAATCAATCAGCTGATCTTGGTCTCAGTACTTAGTGGCAGTTCTGGAAGCACTGGCATGGTGAAACTCGTGGCAGCGCTGGTGGCAACTGTGGAAAGGGAATTCTAATCACAGTTCCAGGGCAGAAAAGAATGCTTTTGGTCACTCACAGACCAGAGAGAAGGCCAGGGGATGAGTAAACATCTCTCCCTTGACTATGCCTCTTTGGAGGAACTGAAAACTCACAGGTCTCTAGAGATATCTCAGAGAACAGCTGCACAAAAACTCTGACTCCAAGAGTAGTATATCCTTCATTTGACAAAGGACTCAAAAGTCAGGTAATTGGCTGGAAAAATACCCCAAAAAGGGAAAAATAAGACCAGAGAAGGTTATTTTCTTGGTGAAATGGTATTTTCTTCCATCCTTTCAGATGTGGAAGAGGAAAACAGACAATCAGAGGAAGAAAGCAAGGGTAAGGCTCCTATATTCATAGGTGCCAAAAAAAATGTAATGGTTTCAGGATATGAAAGAGCTCAAAAAGGATTTTGAAAATCAAGTAAGAAAGGTGGAGGAAAAATTGGGAAAAGAAATGAGAATGATGCAAGAAAATGATGAAAAACAAGTCAACAGCTTGTTAAAAGAGACCATCAAAATGTTGAAGAAGGGAGCACCTGTAAAAATAGACTAACCTAAATGGCACAAGAGGTCTAAAAAGGCAAAGAGGAGAAGGATGCTTTAAAAGTAGAATTGTCTAAATGGAAAAGGAGGTTCAAAAGCTCACTGAAAAAAATTTTTTAAAAATTAGATTGGAGCACATGGAAGGTATAAAACAAAATCAAAGGAATGAAAAAATAGAAGACAATGTGAAATATTTCATTGGAAAAACAACTAACCTGGAAAATAGAACCAGGAGAGATAATTTAAAAACTATGATCAAAAAAAGGGCCTAGACATCATCCTTGAAGAAATCATCAAGGAAAACTGCCCTGTTATTCTAGAACAAGAGGGTAAAATAGAAACGGAAAGAATCCACTGATCACCTCCTGAAAGAGATCCCAAAAGGACAACTCCTAGGAATATAGTAACCAAATTCCAGAATTCTCAGTTCAAGGAAAAATATTACAAGCAACCATAAGTAAAAAAAGTAAGTATTGTGAAATACAATCAGGATAACATAGGATTTAGCAACTTCTACATTAAGGGAATGAAAGGCTTGGTATGTAGTAATCTGGAGGTCAAAGGAGCTAGGATTAAAACCAAGAATAACCTACGTAGCAAAACTGAGTAAAATACTTCAGGGGAAGAAATGGAATTTCAATGAAATAGAGGACTTCCAAGAATTCTTGTTGAAAAGACCATAGCTGAATAGAAAATTTGACTTTCAAATACAAGAATCAAGAAAAACGGAAAGATAAACAGGAAAGAGAAACCTTAAGGAATTCATTAAATTTCAATTGTTACATTCCTACATGGCAAAATGATATTTGTAACTCATGAGACCTTTTTCAATATTAGTTAGAGGAAATAGGTATGTAAGTGTGTATGGGTATGTATGTATGTTTATATTATATATGTGTAGGTATGTATAAGTACATGTGTGTATATATGTATACATAGAGGGCTCAGAGTGACTTTAGAAATCATCTGGTCCGTTCCTCTCATCGTAACCCTGAGAAAATTGAAATCTAGAGAGACTGTGAATTATTCTGGGATTTGAACCTAGATCTTCTAACTCAAATATTGGATTTGGATCGGAGAATCTAGGTTTGAATCCTACCCTGGCCACATATACTTACATAAATTTGAATGCATTATTTTACTTCTCTGGACAAGTTTCCTAATCTGTGCCATCTGGATTTTCTTCTAACTTTGTTTCCTCCCAGTTGTGGAATCAAATGGCCATTTCTCAGCCTTGTCCATTTGGTAATATTTCACACATGGACAATGCTGACTGATTTCTTTCCCTCCTTTCTGGAAATTCTGTGAAACCATTGAGAGAGCAATGGACATTTGCACAAAGTAGGAGGGAGCAAAATCTTAGAGATCCAACAGCTAAAGTGCCCATACCTACAGGAAGATGGTGATATGAAAGAGGCTGAGGACCTATATTTTAGTTAGCTTTAAATTTCTACTTTAGATCTAATTAAATATTATGGCCCTTTTGGTACCAGATATGGATAACTGGGACAGCTAGTGACACAGTGGATAGAGTGCTGGGTCGAGTCAGGAAAACACTTCTTTCTGAGTTCAATTCTGGCTTCAGATACATCCCAACTGTGTGACTTTGGGCAAGTAATTTAACCCTGTTTGCCTCATTTTCTTTGTCTGTAAAATGAGCTGGAGAAGGAGATGTCAAAGTACTCGAGTATCTTTGTCAAGAAAACCCCAAATGAACTATGCCCAAAGGACTATAAAAATGTGTATACCCTTTGACCTGACAATACCACTTCTTGGGCATCCCCAAAAGATCATACAGATGGGGAAAGGATCCATATGTGGAAAAATATTTATAGTAGCTCTTTTTGTGGTGGCAAAGAATTGGAAATTGAGGGGATGTCCATAAACTGGGGAATGGCTGAATAAGTTGTGGTATATGAATGCAATGGAATACTATTGTGCTATAAGAAATGATGAGTAGGAAGACTTCAGAAAAATTTGGAAAGACTTGTATGAATTGATGTTGAGTGAGGGGAGCAGAATCAGGAGAAGCTTGTACACAGTTACAGTCACATTGTGCAGTGACTAACTTTGATAGACTTGGCTCTTCTCACCAATGCAAAGTTCTAAGACAACTCCAAAAGGCTCATGATGGAAACTGTTATTCATATCCAGAGAAAGAATTACAGAGTCTGAATGCAGATCAATGCGTACTATTTGTTCTCTCTCTTTTTTGTTTTGTTTTGTTTCTTCTTTCTCCTGGTTCATTCCATTTGTTACAACTCTTCTTTACAACATGACTGATGTGAAAATATGCTTCATATGAATATATATGTAGAATTTACATCAGATTGCATGTCATCCTGGGGAGAGGGATGGGAAGGAAGAGGGAGAAAATTTAAAACTCAAAAGTTGTGGAACTGAATGTTGTGAACTAAAAATAAATAAATAGAATTAAAAAAAAAACACCAAACAGGATGATGTAGCATCAGACAGGACTGAAATAACTGAACAGCAACAGCAACCATGGCAAACTAATAATTGTTGTGAGGATTAACTTAAGTAATGCATGTAAAGAACTTTAACCACAATAACTTAACACTACTGTGTAACTGTTACCAATTATTATTGCTATTATGATATTGTATTAATTATGTGATTTTAAAGGTACTATATATAGCTATATGTTCATTTTATGTAAAATCATATTACTTATCTTGCATAAGGAGATAGAGAGCAACTTACAGTCATTAAAGTAATATACTAAAGCTATCTATTTCATCATTTCAGGAGATAGATGATTTTAGTGCCAAAGAAATGCTGTGTGTGTGTGTGTGTGTGTGTGTATGCATACATACATACAAATCTTGTTATTTGCATATGCTATTATATAGTAAGATTTATATCATTATTAATACTATATTTATATATGTAATAATTAATATATAGTAATAATATTTGTGTATATATAAACATATACATAAACACACATATCCAATATTTCTTTAGGACAAAAGCCATCAGTCTTTCCTATGTAATAAAATATATAATAGTATACTAAGAATACTATGATATAACAAGATTTTATCTAATATAATTAACTCTAGAAAGTTTCTTTTAATATAATATATAAATAACTTTAAATATCTTTATAGTGATAGGATTAATTTTATATGTGTATATTATACACATATATAATATTTGAATCTAATATCCACCCAAGCCTGTATCTATCAATAAAACATATAACAAAATTCACAATAAAGATTCTATTTTTTCCTTTGACTATATAACTAATCTTTTTTAGTAAGAAATTAATTGTGATAGTCTTTGGAGGCATAACCTTTGATTAGTTTACGGAAGTTCCAATAGAAAGATCAAAGGGAACAAATAGAACTCTCTCTTTGTTTTCTGTTCTCAGTGGTAGAAGAGTAGTCACAGATATGGTGAAGTGACTACAGAAGCCTTCGTAAACTATTATTTTAATTTATGTGCTCTGGAAATATTATTTTTTCAGGCTATGAGAGACATGAAAGAATTTAGAGGGTCAGGAAAACCATGTGGTAACACATATAGAGGATAAAATAAAAACTTAATCTGTGTAATTTCACTGTAAATTATCCTTGGTTTTATCAAGAACTGGAGAGAAATAGTTAATTCTTGAGCAATTTCTGTACCCTGTGACTGAAGTTGTACTACTCAAAAGGCATTGGGTTACTCTTATTTTTTATGGGTATTGGAAACAAGTGACCAAAGTCCATCTTGTGACTCCAAGTCCAATGTGCTTTCCAGAAGCACAAATCTGTTTGGTAGTTTACAATCATGGGTACTTGCTAGCCTACTTTGCAGGAAGTTTTCAATTCTGCCTGTGACAGTGCTTTGATAATATCATATAGTCTCTATAAAAGATTCTTCTTTAAACGGTGCACCAATCCATGAATGGTTATAAATTCACTTTCACACAGGTGTTCAGTTTTTGGGGTTTTTTTGGAGATTATAGGTTACTTGCTCTGGTTCACCATTTAAATTACAGGAATCATTTATTGGGATTATAAAATATAGGGAAACCACAGTAATTCCTAAGTTTTTGTCTTAATAGAAATTAAAAGCCCTCTTTCATTGTATAAACCTTCGATAAAGTAAATAAAAGTGTGCCTGACAAAGGACCAGAAGTCCTTTGTGCAAGGTTAGATGAGACATATTTCAAACCATCTTGGTAATCCTTATGAAACTACAGACTTTTCTATTGTTAGAGTCAATAAAATAGTTTATATGGGGCCATCATCTCATCTTCTACATTAAAGTTAGTCTAAATATTAATGAAATTTGCATCAAAGAGAGAATTACATTAGTTTCTGACAAGATTATAGACTGCAAAAGGAAATTTACAATCACCTGTCACTTCCTAGACCAATTCAGAATCCAGATGCCCTCTGTCTTGTCAAAGATTTTTACCTAAGGCCATATATACCCTTACCACCTGCCACATCTGAATTAGGCAAGTTTTGTAAAAGATGTATTAATTTTGTATAAGCTTCTCCACTAGTGTTGTCTACACCACTTTTCCAAAAAGGACCAGGATAGCATAAAATTCACCACTACTATCATGAAAATACAGTTTTATGGTTGGAGGAGGGGAAAAATAAGGTTAGACATATCTAACCTTTTTTGATTCATAGGAAAATAAAAGCCAGTTTTGTATGTATGTGTGTATAAATGTGTATATACATATATAAATGTGTGTATACATATACATATATATACATACATATTAAAAACTTAGCAATATAAAGTCCAACAATTGTATATTTCTTTGGGGATTTGTTTGTATTCTTGCTAAACTTACCTTTTCTAGTTTTCCTATACTTTCTTGGTAATGATCATCTCAATGTTTTCCATCCTGAAATTACAGTGTTCAAAATGTTAACAGCAGTTTGCCCTTTACTCCATTCATTTTTGAACATACAATTAATTCTTTCATTTGTTCATGTAATAAACTATAGTTTCCTACGATTTTATATCTCAAAGAAACTTTCTGGACTCATGCCTGATAATTTATTTCTAAATAATTGTTGCATGGTACATTTTCAATTCATCATTACTTTTTTTTCTCACAGAATCACTGAGTTCAGAGTTGGAAAGGACATCAGTGGTCATGTGGTCCAAATCATTCCTAAAAAGAATCCCACTGTGACACTCCTGACTGTTTGGTCCTACAGTCTCTGTTAAAAGATCCCCAGTAAGAGGGAAATCACTAACTCCCATGGTGGCTCATTTGATTTTTTAAAGGGTTCTATGTACTTAGTTCATTCAAACCAATATAATATTGATAAATAAGTCCACTTTCCTTCTTGTAGCTCTGCAAGGTACAGTGTTCACTCATGGACATTGAAGAATAAAAATCATTATTTTTTTCTGTTACTTCTTCCCAAGCATTTGCCAGAGGAACTAGTATTTTATCTGAGTAAGACCAGAGAAGCCCTTGGCCAATATCATAGCAAGGGCTGGCCCACCACAACCACAAACAACCACCACCACAAAAGTCTCCCCCCACTTTTCCCCGTGACCTTTGATCTATAGAAATATTGGTTTTGTGCTATGTATGAGAAGGTAGAATGGGAACAGAGACACATAGTTCATATGAACACAATAGAATCACTCTGCTCAATTATGCCTCTTCTCTCTCTTATTAATGATGATAACCACTATTTATTTATCATTTGCAAGAGAGGTAGAAGTGCAGGATGAACCTTGCAATCAACCTATGCTTCTGATAGGTAATATCTACGTGAGTCTTGGCAAGTTCTACAACTCTCTCAGTGTATGGCAAATCTCTTAAGACCAGTTGCTAATCTGCATTAATGAAAGAAAATTCCCACATGAGTAACTCCCTATTCTGAAGAAATTATAGATCATCATAGAAGAAAGTTTTGCAGATTCCATAAACTTATAAAACCCATTCATACCACTTTCTCAAAACCAACCTGTTAGACAGCTAGGTGGTGTGGTAGATAGACCCTGGACCTGGGAGCAGGAAGATCTGAATTTAAACCTGACCTTACTCATGTGTGACCTGGCACAGGTCACTTAACCCCTGTCTACCTCAGTTTCCTTACCCATAAAATGGGGATAATGATAACATCTCCCTACCAGAGAAGTTATGGGGATAAAATGAGATATTTGTAAAATGCCTTGCAAACCCTAAAGTGCCATATGAATAAATAGTAGCTATTATTAATAATTATTATTATTGTATTATCTTCACTTTTTAAATGCAGAAACTGAAGCTTAGAGGGATTAAATGATTTGCCCAAGGTCATACATCTGAATAACTGACAGTCTGGGCTTGAACCCAGATTTCCTTGCTCCAAATCTAAATATCTTTCTACTATATCATTCTGTTTTCTTAGTGCTTTTTGGGCTTTGCATTCTGTGAACCTTAACAGAGCCACAGCACAGATAAATGGGAGGAGGCTCTTCATTCTTGCTCTTCTTCATGACCATGGATGTCTATTTTATGATAGACCATTCTTCCCTTGAGGAATAATGTGTGGTGGAGAATCAGGCTCAAAAACATTTGTGAAATGCTTGCATAGAGTTACTTACGTGTTAAACCTCCACAACACAGTGAAAGTAACTCTATGGCTTTTTTGTGAAACTTGAGTTATAGTCACATTGTTTTATGTTTCCCGCTAAATTATGTAGACATAAACAAATGAGGGTACAGAAAGGTCCTTGTGCTGTTACAATGGAGATATATTTCACATATGTAATTTTGCATAGATGAGACCATATACTATTTCATCTGATCTTTCCAAGGATTTGGGGAAGTAGGCAAAGTATATCTTTTTAGCCTCGCTTCAAAGATGCTAAAAGTGAGATTTGGAGAGCCAAACAATTTGTCTAAGGTAAAATTTTAAAAAGCACCACGAGTATGACATGACTATTAATGTGGTATGTTATTTTGGGGAAAAGCACTGGATTTAGAGAACTTTGGAGTGTGAAGAAAATATGTGTTTGAATCCATCCTCTCTTACCTGTGTGCTAAGGGACAAATCACTTAGCTTTTCTCAGTCTCAGCTTCCTTAATTGTAAAATCAGAGCACTGGAGATTACTTTCTGCTCTGGCTCCTATGATTTTATGACTTGAGTTTCCAAATATTACATTATAACGCTACCTTATATTACATTGTCCCTCAATGTCTGCATACTGTCTCTCTGATGGCAGTTTCTGGGGATATGTAAGCTGGTATGGGGAAGCTAGATTCACAGGTTATTTGTGTTCTTTGCCACATTTTACCTCATTCTATAGTCTTTGAACTTAAATCTCAAACTTCTAGGAAAAGTGATTGGAAAAACTGGAATTCAGGACAATTTAGAGAAGGAGAGTTAGAAAGCTAAAAGCAGTTTAGGTCCTCTCACTATCCACCTAATGAAGACAGTCTAGCTAATTTTATACGAGTTTAAAATACAGTCAAACTTTTGGGGAGCTGTTAAAAAAATGAAATTAAGAAAATACTGCTAAAATGTGATCCTTTCTTTTACCATAATTTTTAAAGCATTTATCAAGAATGAGATATGTAATAGGAATATTTTTTTGCTATTTCTATAAATGTTTAATGCCCTGAAGCTCTTTAAGTATCAGTGTACATCTTGATAGTGTTTGAATCGTATCCTAAATTCAGATTAGCTATATATTAATGACTGTACTGAGTATCAGCAAGTTATGAGCATGCTCTGGGACAGGAGTCGAGATGGCTTTACCCGGATAGAGTTGTGATTTCTGTACTTACATTATTTCCAAAACCAGCTCCCAAAATAGGTATAAGATAAAAGTCTATCGACATTAGCAACAAAAAGAAAATCTATATAAATCAAAATAGGCCTATACATTCTCTCCTTAGCTCCCAAGTACATGCAGAAAGCCCAGGGCTTTGAGCTCTGAAATTCGGACAAATTTTAGCTGTGTTTGATGACATCTGGAGATGTTAATTATCACTTTTTTGGGGTTGCTTTATATGAAAATAAATTTCTCTAGCAGCCACCCCATACTACAGTTAACTACCATTTATGATATTTTAAAATTGAGTTGTTTTTAGCCAGTATTTCCTTCCTCCAATCTTATTTTATATTTCATTCATCTCATCTCACTGTCTGTGTGAGATGATCATCTATGTAATATATGTTAGGGATTTTCACTTGAAGGACCATGTATCTTTAAATGTCTTCTTTTTATTCATCCTAGTTCTAACACATGTAATTTCCCCTTTAATTTGACATCATTTAACGGCACATTACACGTCAATGATGTGATCTGTGAATATTTACAATGTTCATGTCATTTTTATTTTCTAATCCAATTTAAGTAGCTCCGCTTTTTATGACATCATGAATTCTTCAGTCTTTTTGGTCTTTTTGGGACTAATTATTCCATTAGTTCCTTTGAACTAGCTCTGTGTTGTCAGTCATTTCTTCCCTTTTGATCATAAGACCTTTGCTGCTCTCCTTTGCATGTACAATCAGTCTTAGGAATATGCACCCAACCTAAGAATCAAGCGCTAGTGCTCATCCTTTCAAATTGTCTTCCACATTAATTTCCACCCTGAAGCACCAAGATGCCCTATTGTAAACTTTGGAGGGGTATATGGGGGGCGAAGTTCTGACCCAGTGGGGATAAAAACAAACACCTTTTGTTATTTTATATATAAATACTGTAAAATATTTCTACTGCTAGAATTTTGAAAAAGCACCAACAACCTGATAAAGAAAAACTACTATTTAGATCTCACATGCCATGATATAACATGAATAGATGGTTAGGTTTGTAGTTAAATTCTGGATGTGACAAATTCATAAAATCAGACTCAACTTGAGAGACAATCCAGGTTTTCCTAGCTTTTTTCTACATCCATGTCTCTTTCTCTTAAAGGGGAAGGCTAAATATGTGATAAATCTTGGACAGCATGAAGGCAAAATAAAATTTGGTCTGATTAAAGCATGCATTTCTCTTTAGCACACTTGTTTACTAGGAATGTTTTAACATTTTCTCTGTAATGCTAAAGAGCTCTGTTGTCTGTTGCTGCCCTCTGTAGTGATGAAGAAGAGACCACAAGATCAGCTATGCTACATGCAATGAAACTCTTAAAAATGTATAACCAGAAAAAACAAAGACCTTACAATATTATAGTCAAGTTGCGGCACTGGTATTTTATGAAAAGAAATGATAGCTTGTTCAGGAGCTTTTTTTTGTTTTTAAATTTGGCTATATATATTGGATGTTATCTACAGGTAAAGTGGAACATTTGTTTTATTTTTAATAGTTATGACTCTTTTATTTTAATACTAGTCCATATATGTGTATTTTTTGCTGATTTTAGTAAAATGCTCATGTATATGTATATATATATATATATATATATGCATTTATTAAAAGCAAGAGATATAACATTGTATGTGATGATTTATCTAAATATAAAGTACCTTTAAGTTGTCCAAGATTTTAACGTGAATTGTTTAGGGCCCCTCAAAATAGTTTTGTGTTTGAAGATTTCCAATGAGTTGTTCTGCCTAGCCAGGGCCAATACTAGGCAACATTGGATCAGGCAAAGATTATTCTTGCTAAGTATGAAACACTCTATCCTCACCTTTTTTCATATCCCTTCCCATTTCCCTTGGTGGTCCCTCTCTGTCACCAAGCACCCAGGATTCTCATGCTATTCCAGTTTCTTGGATCATGGGGAAAAATGACTCAATAATACATTCATGCTAAGGTCTCACTGAGGAAGCTCATGTTATCTACCCCCATAGTATTTGAATTTTAAAAGAGAATTCCATACAAGCACCAGAGTGCAGTGGGTAGAACAGTGGATCTAAGGCTAGGTGGTGCAAATTCAAGTGTTTTCCTTGCCACTTACTAAATATATAAATTTAGGCAAGGCCCTTACTTTCTCCTCAGTTTTCTCACCTGTAAACGGAGATTATTTCTAAGATTCCTATTAGCAATAAGTCTATAATCCTATGAGAAAACAATATTTGACAAAGAAATGAATCTGCAATGGTGGGATTTCAAGCATTAAGTTCTTGAATTTCACAGTCAAATGGGACCTTTGAGACCTATTTGTCTGACCACTTTGATTTACAGATGGTGAAACTGAGGACCTAGATGAAATGCCTTATCCGAGGGTATGGTGAATTTAACTGCATTGATTTTCCTGAATCCTGACTTAGAGCTTTTGCTTCTGTAGCACAAGCTTTTCAGAAATCAGGCTTGCCCTATCTACTTAAACCAATCATTCAAATATTTTTTAAAGCACCTACTATGTATCAAACAGTATGCTGGTCACTGGTGATACAAGGACAAAAATGATAAGCCCCTCCCTATAAGGAAGTGTATATTTCTTTAGGGGAGACAACATCTTCATAAGTGTATACAGACTAAAGATGAGCTAATTTGAGATGGAAAGAGACAGTTGTGGAACTGGGAAAGGCTTAATGTAAAAGATACCTACTTTCTGTAGCATAAAGCCCACCTAGCCCACCTAGTGGCAGAGATTTTTACAAATGAATTAAACTATGGAAGGGAGTGTTAAGGCATCATCAAATTTAATGCCCAAGATTTTGGACATCAATTACTAAATATATGTGCATGTCAGTGAGCTTTATACATCATGTTTCTTTGATTGTAGCCATTGATTAGTGATTTCAGTCATGTCTGATTCTTTGTGACTCCATTTAGGGTTTTCTTGGCAAAAAATGCCAAAGTGGTTTGCCATTTCCTTCTTCAACTCATTTTACAGATGAGGCAACTGAGTCAAACAGGGTTAAGCAACTTGCCCAGGGTCATACAACTAGTAAGTGTCTGAGGCAAGATTTGAACTCAGGAAGATGAGTATTTTAACTTCAGGTCCAGCACTCTATCCACTCTGCCACCTACCTGCCCTTCATGTTTCTAGGGAACACATTTCCAAGTTCTTTGATCTACTCTCAAGTCTCCAGATAGTTTGAATCACGTCTAGGATCGTGCTAGATCCTAGGAGCTGACTCTGGAGAGCTGAATGTTAAATTTTCAGTGTAAGTTTTTACACCTCACCAGACTGTTTTGTGGATTCTCTAGACTTAAGAAAGTGGTGGAGAAAATGTTAACAATGTGGATTAAACTTTAAAGTCTAGTGGAGAGCCTGTGCTTAAACATTTATCAGCACATCTCTGATCTTATCCTAAGCTTTTGATGATTGCTTGCCTTAGCCATTTAGGCAATTTTATGTATTTAAAAGACCATATGACATAATTATGATTGGCTTTGAATCTTGTCTGTTGATTATTTTACAAGAAAATTTGGTGAAGGATAAGCCATGCCAGCCAGACTAGTTATTGAGAAATTCCTTACAAAGAAGCCAATATGAAATTCCCCCTATTTCCCATTCAGCATTGAGAAATAACATGCAGATTTTCATTGGGGTGGCATTAATTAATTTCACCACGGTCATCACTTAAATAGCCAAATAGCCTTTAGAGAAAAGTACAAAAAGAAAAAAAAAATCCATTAAACTACAATTTCCTGGTCTACTCCAGTCCCTCTTCATTTTCTTTTGGGAATAATGATTTAAATACTTAACCTTTCATAGAGAAGGTAAAAAGAGGTGGGCTTTTCCTAATGCACCAGAAGGTAAATAAACATTTCAATGAATGGAAATAGCAGCTTAACATCACAGATACTTAAGTTGAGGCATCTAAAGCTTGCCGACCTAACAATTACTGATCTTCTCCTATAACATCCCACTTACTCAGTGTGATATAAGAGAAAGACAGATACAGAGAAAGGAAAATCTGGTGCATATTTTTAAGCAGTTACCCTATTAGATTAGTCTTTTCTCAGGATAATGATTATTCAACTCTGTATGATGCAAAGTACCTAACAAGAAGGTTAATTGGTAATTCTTTACAATACCCTAGGGCTGTGAGGACAGATTAATCACTTTGAATTTACTCTGGAAGAAACTGAGGCATGGAAGCAAAGTCATCAAGCAAAGTAGTAACCAAAATGAAAAACTGTCAGAATCTTGATTCCTAAAGATCTCTTGAACAGGGATGTGTGTGTGTGTGTGTGTGTGTGTGTGTGTGTGTGTGTGTGAGTGTATGTGGGGGGGGGTTGGTGGGGGCAGGGAGAAAGAGAAGGAAGGTATTTGTGTTTGATTTATTATTGAAGGAAATTTTCAATATGGAAACTTCCTTTATTTATAAAGATGCAGATTTACATCTCATTACTTTTATCTTTAGAGATAGCATTCCTAAGCTGGGATTCTTGAACTCTCTTTCTATTCCCATTCTCTTCTCTCTCCCCCCTCTTTCTTGATAGTGATACAGATACATACATAGCTATAAATAAATAGAGGGGTAGAGGTAGTAATAGAGTTTGTTATTCAGTCTTTTCAGTTGTGTCTGACTCTTTATGATCCCATTTGGGATTTTCTTGGCAAAGATACTGGAGTAGTTTGCCATTTCCTTCTCCAGCTCCTTTACAGAGAAGGAAACAGTGACTTTCCCAGGGTCAAATAGCAGGTAAGTATCAGAGACCTGATCTGAAGTCATGAAGATGAGTCCTTTTGCCTCTAGGCCCAGCATTCTATCCACTGCACCACCAAGAGAGATATAGAGATGTAAAGTTCACACACAACATGCACATAGACACACATATACCCACTCACCCACATACACACATGTATACATATATACATGTGTGTATATATGTATATATGTGTGTGTATGTGTGTGTGCACTCTATTTTAATATAATTGCTTTCTTTTGTATTTTAAGCATTTAAAAATATTCTGAGATGGACTTGCTAGGTTTTCCAGACTGCCAAAGGGGTTCATAACATAAAAAGATAACAGCTCTGTCCTTACAGAGCTCTCTGGACACTAAGCTGTTAAATGACTTACCTATGGTTACACAGCTAGTAAATGTAGAAGGGAGAATTTGAACATAGGTGTTTCTGACTATAGGGTGCTTCCCAGCACTTCCAAGCTGGTGCTACGAATTACAAATGCCTTCTTTCTAAAAACATTTTATAAAAACTGGTGGAGAACAGGGGAGGGGGGAAGAGAAGGGGAAAATCTTAATTTTGGAAATAAAAAGAATTGGTGTGTACTGTATTTGTGCTCTTATCAATGGCAGAGATTATTTTAGATACCCTTAGTTGTTTAAAGACAATGCCCTGCTTGATTTTTTTTGAGTTCATCTTTGTAGTATATAGTTTAATCAATGTTTTAGCTCTGAGTTGAAAGCACGTATTTTATGAATTCTCCTTAAAGGTTTACTATCTTTTCTTTTACTACTAATATACAAAATGACCATTTTATGTGTCTAATGATTGTGTCTCTATAGCCCAATACAATTACTAATAGAGAACTGCATGATCTGAAATGAGCTCTAATATAATTATTTCTATCCCTGGGTTGTGGGTAATTCAATCTCCAAGTGCGGATGTACTCAGTTAAACATGGTGGATTTACATACAGACAGACATAGGTATGTATCTAAAGAGGCCAACTTGTACTATGAATAATAATCTTTTCATTTTGCTATTTATCTAGAAAATCTTGATCCTGAAAGCCTTGTATGATTTTTCTGTGGTGCTCAATATCAGTAAAGGAGGTGAGATGGATATGAATTGCTCATGCTTATAAGGGAATTGAAACAGATCCCATTAAAAATGAAAGCAGAATTCACAAGTTTGTAACTAAAAAAGGGACATTTATCAAATGAATTTTGTGACTAACTCAATCAAACCCAATAGGCCTTTATAATAGCTAGCATTTATTTATATGGTGCTTTGAGATTAGCAAAATACTTTGTAAATAATCTCTCATTTCGCCCTCATACCAAATTTTGAAGGTAGGTGTGTCACCATCCTCATTTTATGGATGAGGAAACTAAGCCAGGTAGAGATTAAGTGATTTCCCAGGTCACACAGTACCATCAGAGGTTAGATCTGAACTCAGACATTTCTAACTTCAGGTTTAGCACTCTATTCACTGGACTATCAACTGCCTCATAATTTATTAACTATCTCCTATAGACAAAGCCTATATTAAGGAGCCAAAGATAAAAGCTTTTCAAATGAATTGGGTTTTCATCACATATTATACTGAAATAAATATTGATTGAGTTGAAAGAAGATAACTCTCTTTGATCTCATATAAAGATAGTTTCTAGTTTTCCTTCCAGTTAAACTTCTGTTCTATAAACCTTTATATTTCTCAGAAATATAAGGACTAAACTGATGAAACAGGCTCTGTCTTTGAAGAAAGATGTGCACCTTCCTACTGTCATTATATTCTTGTCTAGCACCGACAATGTCCTGGAAGTCATAGCAACCACAGTACCAAGCACAGTTCCTGATTAGGAAGCTTAGATTAAGAGGGATAGGCCTTAGTATAGGTGTTATAATAAACAAGTATAGTGTCTCCTTTCCACATACTTGTTGCTCCTCATCCTTGAAACTATTCTTACTACATAATACTCTTTAAGTCAAGACATTATTTATCATCTGGAGTACAAATTTGTTCCTGGAAGAATTAATATATTCATCCAAACTACCAAAAAAAAATGTGAAACTTAGTTAAGCAAATAAACTAGAATTAAGGCAAGGCTTTGGAGGAATTACACACAGGACTTCTAGCAATATTTTGATTTAGAAAGGCATGGGTTAGGAATGCTTGGGAATATAAGGAATTGTAGAGCAGGGATGGCCTAGGTAAGGTGGGGAGAGGTGGGAATTATTGAAAACAGAGAGTAGGTCCCCTAATCAAAAAGAATAATAACCAACATTTATGTAACATTTTAAGGTTTACAAAGTACTTTACATACTTTATCTCATCTTTTCCCCCTGGAAATAAACTTGTGAAGTAGATACTTATAAGTATTATCCCCATTTTATAAATGAGAAGCAGAGGCTCAGAGAGATTAAGTGACTGGCCCATGTTCACAAAGCTAGTAGCGGTGACAAGATTCTAAATTATGTTTCTTCAATCTCTAATTCTGCTATTTTTTCTGCTACATGTATCATGCTGTCATAAAAGGAAATGGTTTTGGAAACCTATTCCGCAATCCTTCTCTGATTATGAACTGAGGAGAATGACCACTATGAATCCAGTTGTTTTGGTTTTGCTTAGATGGAGCCAGGAAACTATTCAGTGAAATTAATGTTAATTTTTCACAGCCTGATCCAGAAGGATTTAGGAGCCAGTGAAGTGAGATTCCTAAAACAATGTTCCATTTTTTAGATAAGTTAAATTTCAGTGTTATATCTGACTTTATAATAGGCATGCTTGTTGCTTTTATCTTGGAATATCTTTGCATTTAGTTAAAACCCAGTTATTTAACTATACTTCAATTCTTCAAGGATCTCTGTTTTTGATAGTGTTACTATTTTCCCGCTGCTGTTCATGGCACCCCCTCCATGACTTAGTAGATGTCAAGAAGTTCTATGGCCCTACCTTAATCACCTTAGAGCCAACTTAGTGATGAGTTTCTGTGAACATAGCTAGGTCTTTTCCCAGACAAAAGTTATATGGCTATTGCCTTGGCTTATTCCCGAAGTTTTACTGTTAGTGCTTGTGATCTACTGGTACAACCTTTGAGAACCCCCAGTCACCTGCATACCATGTGGAGTCATTAGAAGAGTACATCCTTAGAGCATCTGTGGTTTCCCCCAGCCACTGTAAGATAGAAGCCCTGTTAGTTCATGGACGGTTCCCTTTTTTCCCCATTATAACTCCAGTACTTAGCACTGATTCTTGTCCATTTTCTTTCGTTGCTCCTTAATTAATGTTTCACCTATAAAAAGATCAGATCCATGTGCAGGAACACATTTGAATCTCCAAAAAAGATAACAAATGATCCTCAAGGGTCAAGCTTCTCTTATGACTAAGAGCATACATCTGTGAATGCTATTCTCAGTGAAATATGGCTCACTGAGGAAGTTTAATACTAATTCTCTTTACATATGATGAAATGGTTAATTTCTATTCCATTCATTTTATAGTATCTTTCAATCTTGGCATTCATGTTCTAGCATATATAGTTCCCCTCTATTTTTTAATTCTATTTTTCACTACTCAGCTCTACAAAATTCAGACCTCTAGTGAATTCGGGTTACTTCCTGATGGCCTGAAAACTCTATGTAAATTTTACTGTCTATGTTTATCGTTTATTCTGTTTTTTTCTCCATCCTCCATAGCCTTCAAACCCTAATTGCTGCATTTTTTCCCCTGAAGATTTCTTTTACTACCCCCACCTTAGGTGAATTGAGTATCATCTCTCCCTTCTCTCGATGGAATTTTGTTAGTATGCTGAAATGGTCTCATGTTCTGACACATAATTTTATTTATCTTTTTATTAATTCATTTACTTATTTATTGCACTGGATTGTAAAATCCTTGAGGAAAAGCCAGGGTCTTATACCATTACAGCCTATCATGTTGCCTTGTATGTAACATGCTCTCAATAAAAACTTGTCAAATTGAATTAAAACTGGAAGTATAAAACATAACTAAAGTTGTTGTGGCTGGAGAATTACAATTAATGCATGAATGAAATTTCCTAAATTTTACTTGAGATTCAACTTTCTAAACCAACTAAAGAATTTTTAAAGGAAATTTTCAATGCTAAGTCAATAGTATTTAAAAAAAATAGTTTTCATCATGACATACTACAGTTATTTTTATTCTAATTTTTACCATGGCAGTAGCCTAGTGATGTTCTTTACCAATTATGCTCACTAGGGGTACATGAGAGGTTTCTGTAACTTGCCTTCATCATCCCTTCTTACTACTCCTTTCATCCATAAATTTCCCTGGTTTCCCCTCCTCTGCTATCTAGTCATTCACTATGAATTCTTTTTTGGCATCCAAGTTGAGGGAGGCATCACACTTGGACGCTAACATTTCTGTCTCAATGTCCTTATAGAAGAGATAAACATTGTACTAAAGAGAATTAATAATAAATTTAAAACATTTTTTACATGCCAACTACTGCACTATTTTCCCTCGAAAGGTGGGAAAAGCAACCGGATTAGAACAAGTGTATTATAGTGAACATCAGTGCTGTAGGTGACACAATTAAAGGGCATTGAGAGACTAATCCTCAAGTTATATAAAGTGGATCAGGATGCTAAAGGTGTAGAAAAAACTTAGACTTCAATGGCAAAAGAAGGTGCTCAAGGAAATATCAACCACTAAAAACCTATTTTTCCGTCGACATATGGATTTTTAAAAATTAGAATAATAATTCAAATGCATTACGGCCATTCTTGATAAGTATGTAACTATGGACCATTTTTTACAAGTGATATTCTATGGAACACTATATCTTCACTCTTATATAAGTGACTCCAAAAGGCAGAAAATGTAGCATCATACTCTGCTTACTGTATTTTGACCATAAAAAGGTTTTATTTCAGTGGACCAAAGCATTAACCTAAAGGCTCTCCTCCATCAATGATCCTCCATTGCATATGCAATAATCATATAAAATTTTTTGACATATATAACAAGACATAATTTTTCTAGACACTCTTTTCAACATTAGTATCAAATGGAGACTGAATGACTTCTGTGTGTTTGCCACTGTCATAAAGAATAATCCTTGCAGAATCCAAGTTGAAGAGGAAATTTCTATAGATTGATAAGGTTTTCCAGATGTCCAATTTTCTTATTGTTGAAGACATTATGGTGATTTCATGAAACCTTAAAACATTTCAGAAACTCGAAAATAAATTCCAAACAATTTAAAGGAATTTGATCATCTACATAGGAAAAACAAGGTGGATGAAGATTGACCATTGTTCAGAGTATGGCAGGTAATTAGATGGACAACATATAGAGCTTGTCTATTAATATAAAGATATTGGACAGACACTGAAAATGGATGAGTTGCACATTGAATTAAATAGGAATTGAAAGCATTTGGGAAAAAGAACATACACTTTAATGACCCCAAACTCCTCCTTGAAATGAAGAACATCTTTTGAATACAAAAACTCTGTTAGTATTGCTTCATGGCTATGAGTCATGGAACATTTTGTATTCAAAGAACTGAAACTGAATATTTTGCTCATTGGGCAACTAGGAGACAGGTGTGAACAGATTGCAATATAGACATAAGGAACTGCAAATAACTAGAATAAAGAGTGTCATCCAAGAAAAAATATGATCAAAAAAGTTATTCATGTCACAGCAGAGCTACCCAACAGGTGGCCTTTTGTGCTCCATTGTAATATTCTTGATGTTCAGAAAAAGCATGTAAGGCCTCCAATATGTTTAGTGAACACCTATGTCAATTTTATGAGAGAACATAGATGAGAATTACTTAGTATAGGCAGGCATGAATGAGTTGTAATTTGTAGGAAACATCCATCATGATGAGATGACAGAACCATTTTAAATAATTTTTAGTGTTAGACTACTATTCAAGGATACACAAGTTAGGAATTTGTTATAGTAGAAGGCAAGAAGTAATAGAAATAAAAATATCTAGTAAAGAAATAAGGCAATTGTAACTTCAGGTGAATATTTTGTATAGTCTGCTGAACTCAGGAAGTTTGCTGTCTAGATTAAGGTCCTCTCTATGTCTCAGTTTCCTCGTTTTTAAAATGAGAGATTTGGACTTGATTTGCTTTAAGTTGCTTTTTCCTTGTCTAAGACTCAGTGATTTCTGAAGAAGACATTTAAATTACAATCAATCCTCGGTGTTTGTGGGGATAGGGAGTACTCGTAGAAAATCACACAAAAATAAAAAACAAAATAAAACATGAAAAGTGACACATTGAAACTATGGGAAAGATGGGATTAGGTTCCCACAACCAACATAAACTGTAATCTTTCATTAGGGATCGCTGAAATACAATTTTCTGCATATAATTCTTTATACTAAAATATTAATTGTGATAATACGCATTTTCCCTAACACAGTAATCATGAAATAACTCATAAAACACAGCACACAAAATAAAATAGGTAACATGCAAAATGTTTTTTCACTAGTACTTTTTTTAGAATTCGGTGACCTTTTGTACTAACATCTCAAAAAATCCAAAAACCAAACATTAATATTAGAAAACATCTATTTTTCATGCCACATTAAAGTTACAAATAAATAACGTATAGCAAATCTTAAAACCAAAACATTTTTAATTGAATCTTGCCTTCTACTGTTATCAGATGGTGGTGTGAAGGTAATGTACTATATACTATACTGCTATAAACTCTACCTTGATTGCCCTTTGAAAACCAAGGTAAAGGTGACTGGGACTTCCTGATTCCAACAGATTGTAAAAAACATTACGATAATGTTGGGTAAATGATTAACTTTTGTAGGCCTCAGTCTCCTGATATGTAAAATGGGGTGATGACTGATTCCTAAGGTCACTTCAAAATGAGAATTCTGGATGGATATCATAAGACTAACTTGTATGTTTGCATAATTTTATTTTTATTTTAGTAAATAGTCTTATGTTACTTAACCTCTACTCTTTCTCATTCCATTCGGTGGCAATGCAATAGCATGTCCACTGCCATGAGTACCAGCAATAATTTCATTGGGCCATAATTTTCAATAGAATTTTCCCAAAGGTCAAATTCCGTCATATGTCATAGTTAGGAAAATCAAGTGTCTATTATCATATAATTCACACATATGCAGTAAATATTCAACATTCATGTATTTAACTTTCACACCTACAAGCATTCCATAATTTTATTAGTAACCTCATCTTCACTTTCATATTGGCAACCTTGCCTTGCAAATTTATGGCTATGTACAGTAGAGAAAAAAATGGGACGTGTCATGTGTGCAAGTTTGTGAAGTGGCTGGTATTCTACTAGACACTTCACTGGTTTTGTTCTTCCTATTGTTGTAAAGAGTTCCCTGAGCATTTGTTGCATATTTTCATTGTTTGCCTTTAAAACTTAAGTTTTGTCTTGCAAGGTCTTTGGGCTCTAAGGGGATGTTGATACCTTGTTGGAAGAAAAACAAATATTTAAATGCACAATTTAGAATTAGGACAGTTACCCAGAATTTTCAGTTAGAAGGGACCTTGTGAATTTACCATCATCTCCAATTTTAAGGATTAGGAAACTGAAGCCCACAAACATTTAATCATTTACCCAGAATTACAGGACAAAGATTTGAAAGGGATCTCAGAGGTAACTGAATTCAAAAGTCCCATTTTACTAAAGAACTAAAGAACAAGCTAAGCCTCAGGAAGATTGACTCACCCAGGAAGAAAGTGGCAGAGTTTGAACTGAGTACAATGAATCTACACTTGGTGCTTTTCCCACTACGTTACAATGCTCTGGAAATCCAATTTTTCATGAATTATTGGATAGATAATGCAGAGAAGCAGTAGTATTGCACATCAACATGGAAGACAAAAGAATCATGTTGCCCTTTAGGAGAAACATTTCAACCCTTCTGTGATTCCATAGCCCTATGGTCTCCTTGCCTATTATTAAAGAAATAGAGATGAGAAGATTAAACATACTTGATCTTCATGAAGACGTATGCATTGTATGTTGAGGATAAATGTCAATGACAAATTTCCATATGATTAAAAACTGACAAATAGGAGTGTTTTGCTTTTGGTTGGAAGCCTTGTGATTATTGCAAATATATCATATTTTTTGCTAAATATATCTTTTTGTCCTTGTGTGAATGCTTGATTTAATGCATCTGGTCATTTTTCTAAAAGGCCTTTAATGATAAAGGGTTTGCTTTCTCCAGTATAGGATCAATAAATAGTAAAACTAGAAATGAGCTAAGAACCTGGCTAAAATATCAGCATGATTTGCTTTCAACATCATTGACCAAGACTGATGACTAGAAGTTAGAGGGACTGAATTGTGAGGAAATAATAAAAGAATTACCTTAATTATTAATTAACTCAATTAGCTTAATTAATTCAAGCAGCTACCATGCTTGAAAGAAGCACCTTCCTGAACTTGTTCAGAAATCACATCACTATTATTAAAAACACAATGAGACACAGATTGTTTGAGGTTTAGCTTAGCCTAAAGTTCAGTGATCTAAGTCCAAAACTCATTGGCCCAGAGATGGGACAAGAAATTTCTGGATTGGGTCATAGCTCTTTCCAGTAGGATTTTTGTTTCTTCTCAAATAGTGATAATAATAAATAATTTAAACATATATAATTTCTTTTCAGATTTAGAGTTAAAATAATATATATGGTTGATTCATTTTGCATATTTATAGCATACCTTATTCAGGGATAGGGATGATACTTGTGATTTCATTGCTATATAAAAGTCCAAAGAGGGGTGTAAGGGCTGTTCAGGAAGGACTACTACCTCTGGTGTGAGGTCTTGCCAAACCCTTTTCAGGGCAGTTTGTCTGCCTTTGGTATTCACCTTTACCCAACTCTTACCTGTGACTCCAAGAAGTTGTAGCATGCACAGTGTCCACACTCCGGTAAAATGGTCTTGGCAGATAAAGTAAATCAGGTTGAGGATAACTGACAGATCTCAAACCTGTTGGTGAGTTAGGTGGATGTCTAACCCAATCATGTGAAAATCTTCCCTAGTGGAATGGGTAGATGAAAGAAATTTGTTCCAATGGCCATGAAGGTAGCTGAAGCAGGTACTGCGGAATGCTTAGAGACTGATTGGACCATGAAGATGCCAAAGTCATCTACTGCCATTGAGAGTTGTCCTGGCTTTTGTCTTGCCACTGGACTTTGATGACTCTGGAAGACTCAAGAGTGAGGCTGATGACTTTGTGCAGCGTTGCCTTACTTAAATCCAATTCTTGTGCAAGTCATGACCCTGGAATGTCATTGATCCTTTTCAAAAATGAAGGATAAAACATAGAACTCCAAAGGAGGAAATTCCCTCTACTGACAAAAGATTATATGTTTTATACAACGTAATATCTGGAGTTGCCTAGAGCATTGAAAAATCATATTGTCAGTATACGCCATAGGTGGCACATGAATCCAGGATTTTCTTGCTCTGAGAACATCTCTGTACTACATTATCCTACCTCATTTACATTGTTCAATTGGTATTACATTAATTTGTTGTTCTGGTCTAGAAATGTTAAATTAGAAGGAAAAAATAGATTTCAAGTCATCATTGTCAATCACTAACATTTCTACAGCACTTTCAGGTTTGCAAAGCACTTTATATATTTTACCTCACTTGATCTTCACAACAGACCTGTGAGGCAGGTGCTAATATTATCCTCATTTTAGAGATGAGGAAACTGAGACTGACTGAGGTTAAATGACTTTCCCAGAGTCACATAGCTAGTAGGTGTGTGAGGCAGGATTTAAACTTATAGTTTCCTGACTCCAAGTCTGGCACTCTATCTACCAGTTCTAGGTATCAAGGTTCATTCTTTTCTTAATTGATTTAGGTTATACTTCTTGATTGGGTACAAGGTATGTCCTTCTGCTTCTTCTCCTTCCCATGCCCTTCCTTCCCAATCCCTCCCCAGCAAAACATGCACTACTTGAGTGAGGGTAGAGATTATTTCATTTTTTTCTCTTTTTTATCCCTAAAAAAGTATCTTGAACACAAAGATGATTAATAAATGTTTGGTGAATTTAGATTTATTCTTGAAATCCTCTTGTTTGTCCACTATATGATCCAATTCAACCCATCAAACCAAGTTTATTATTTATTTATAAACCTAATTTATTAATTATCTAATATGTTGAAGGCAATGTGCTAGGATATGGGATTCAAAGGCAGAATGAAAAATAGGTCCTACCTTCAAAAGACTTATGTTTTAGTTCAGGGGGATTAGGATGATTATGTTAAATGATTAAATATACATCTTCAATCATCCAATTAAAATTGTATCTATTAAATGCCTACCATGCTTCTGGTTATCCCTTTTGGGTTAGAAATTCTGGAGCGGTTTACTATTTCCTTCTCCAGCTCATTTTATAAATGAAGAAACTGAGGGAAAAAAGGTTAAGTTACTTACTGTGGATCACATAGGTAGATTTGGGTCTTCCCAACTACAGACCCAGCATTCCATCCAGAAAGAAAGGGCAAACCATGCTAATATCTTTGCCAAGAAAACCCCAAACTGGGTTACAGAGGGTCTGACATGACTGAGCATCAAAATGTTCCTGGCACTATGATGGGACATCAAGTTAGGTGAAAAAACTCCACATAATTTCCACCAACTCCTTGGGTATTTGGAAACAGAGTAGCTTAGTAACAAAGGTTTATCCAGATCATAGATTTAGAGTTAAAAGGAACCTCAAGGATATCTATTCCAACCCACCTTTTTTTTAAATAGTTGAGGAAATTAAGGTCTCCAGAGGTTAAATGTTTTGCTCACAATCACACAAACATTCAGTGACAGAAACTAGATTTGTACTCATATTTTCAGGTTCTAAATCTAGAATTTTGGTTTCTACTAGGTGATATTTCCAGCATTCAATTACTTTATATGTATTTTAATTGCAAAAATATATGCTCTAAAAACCTATCAGAATTATTTATATAAATTTAATATCAACTGTACTCAAGGGAGTTCCCATTCTTATAGTCATCTTATCTGTTGCTTAATGCATGTTGCTGTAAGACATATACACATATAGTGCCAAGTCCATTAGGTTTGTTTTTTTTGTCATAGTAAAGATTCTGAAAAACATGACTACATTGGCCTCATCTTTTTTAATGTCATGGCTCCATTTAATTTAATGTTTTTTTTTTCCCCACACATCTCAAGAATTGGCCTTCAGGGTGAATGAAACAAGCTGATACCCTTAATCCAAAATTGTGTTTTAACCCTATCTATGGTAAAACCCAGAAGATTGCTTTATTGTAAATACAAAATCATTGCCCTTTCCCAAATGATTTAATAATTTTGACAAATAGATTTATTCAGTTTATCCTAATAAATTCTTTGCCTCCTGTGGAAGCATAAGGAGAAAGCATGTTATGAAATAAAATGGAAAGTTTAAACATGTTTGATCACAGTTTTCTCTTACTATAAAATGTGTGAAATCAACAGATTCAACACTTTCAGTTTCAGGAAATGCTCGATTCTCAGAAAGGCATATAATTGAGTGTACCTGAGGTAGAGGACTATGTCTAATCAGTCGTCTGTGTAGCTGGGTAGAGTCAAGTGCCATTCATCTGCCTCCCCTGAGATCTGTGGAAACAAGAAGGAGGAGTAGTGGAAAGACAAAGATATATAACCATGTTGACCACTGAAGTACATGGTTAACAGCTTAATTATCTAAGTTCAGCTATCAGTCAGGGACAATCCTGTACAATTTAGGCGTACTTTATAATTTACTATAGCAATGGCATAATGATAAGGACAGTAGGGCTAGAATTAGAATCTGCATTAAGCGTGTTTAATTTAATTTTTCTAATTATATTTCTAATAGCTTAAATATCTGTGCTGATAAAATGGTTAGTCACCTGCATTTAAATGCCACCTGATGCGTTTATTTTGGAACAGTCACAGATTGGCATAATTTGAGCTCAAATTCCTCTGAAAAAATTCTCCTATTAATGGATATGAAATTAATCTTGTTGCCTGGGCAGGAAATGAAGTTGTGGAACTGCTATCATAGCAAAGATCAGTAATGGAATGTTTTAAATCAGGAAATGGCTATTTTTTCCTCCTGTTTGAACTCAGTTTAGAGGTCTATTTAATTAAAAATAGAAAGTTGTACTGGCATTTCACAGTTTTCCTATGGACCTTTTATGCTGGAATAGTGCCTGGTTTAAAAAAATCAATTCAGTGAAGTGTTTGCATAGTGGTATGTGAGGAAGGTTAGGTGAATATGCACTATACATTCACATCAAGTGAGCAAACACATGCACGGCAGCTACTATTTCTATCCCTTCCCTCTGCAATCTATATGTTTTGCACTGAGAGCCCTTTAACTTGCTTTTGGACTCACTCATCATAGTGAAGGACTAAAATAGAGAACATTTACAAGGAAGCCAATAGAATATTATCAAGTTAGCATTTCATTTCCTTAGTTTTTGCAGATGAACCCCAGGTTTGGTAAAGTCTGCCAAAGGCAAAACACAAAAGGTCTTTTCCACTTCTAGCCTGTCCACTGGGTTAAGTTTGTGTAGCTCTGAAAGAAAAGACAGAGAAGGCCTTGAATTTAATGATTCCCGTACGTCACTGCACTGGAGCTTAGTTGATTTTGAATGGGCTGCTACTCAAGGAAGCATGTGATAATGTCACTATAGGGAATAATGTGGTTGTCCCAATAAAGTTCAGTTGCCAACCGGCAGTGTGGTTTTAATTAGCAATAGCAGTAATAATACCAATGATGATTATTATTATAGCATATATTATCTTTCTTTATTT
This sequence comes from Bettongia penicillata ogilbyi, assembly GCA_023548195.1. Classification (NCBI taxonomy): domain Eukaryota; kingdom Metazoa; phylum Chordata; class Mammalia; order Diprotodontia; family Potoroidae; genus Bettongia; species Bettongia penicillata. Next base: position 1,148,557 of record JAJHZJ010000401.1, on the reverse strand, counting down.
GAAGATTACATTAAGGAGCATTGAATTGGGAGTTGGGTGTGAAAGAATTTTTGTTCTGGCTGTGCCATGAAATGGTTGTGTGACTTTGGCTAGGTCACCTTACCACTCTGTGCCTCTGTATTTTTATCTGTAAAATGAAGGAACTGGACTTCATGATCTATAAAGTACATTTTTGAATTATTCCCATTAAGATGCATTCCCAATTAAAAAAAAAAGTTCTGTAAGTCTATGACTATTTATCTACATATGCATGAATGTGGTAATAATTATGACTCACCTACAGGTAGAAATTTTGCTATAAGGTGGCTCTTCTTATTTGCTCTATTGCCAGCACGCCTTGTTAATTTTTTGTCTATAATTAAAATTCTTTTCAATATGAGTTGAAAACTTTTTCTTAGGGACTAGTGTCTTTTATGGTTTCCAGGAATTCAGAGCCACTGAGGAAACTATAGGAAAAGTGAAGTGAGATGTGTGCTAAACTTGTTCTCTCTTGTTCACACCCTCTAGTGAAGAATTTCATTATGTTTGGTGATCCCTTTTAGTGCTGAGTTGGGTATAGGTAGGAACTTGAGCAACAGGAACTATTCTTTAACCTTGGTCTCAGTTCTACAAAGACGAAGTCAAAGCAAATTTCCTTTCTTGAATACTGGGGAGGGCTCTCCACTCCAAACACTAGCAAATGAAGCTTATTAAGTAAGCATTCTGTGATGTGCAACATTATGGGGGTCTATGTTTTGATTTGTCATTGAAGATGTAAATGGCATGTAGGATCCCTGTTTAGACAGGAATAGCCATTGGAAAGCAAGTCAACCTTGAATGACACCAAATAGCAAGATAATGAAGCATAAATTGACAGGTGATGGGATGAATTTGAAACATTTGTGGGGCCTGTATAATGTAATGAGTGAAATATGTTGACTCGATCAGGGGACATTATGGGAAATTATTGCATTAAAGGACTATTGCTTTCAGTGATGAATGGGGAACTCTATTTCCTTGTCTCAGGCTTTAACATCCTGTCCATTTATAATTCCTTCCAAATCTATTTTGGGAAAAAATGAGAGTTATTTGTAAAGTATTATTATATTTGTTTCCTGGACAAATTGTGTGTGTCATTTTATGCTGCCCATGATTAATATTGTGGTAATGATCACTATACTTTCTTTTCCTTATATACAAAATATAATCAGTGTCCAGCTTTAATATAAGCAGAAAGATTAATTTGAAAAGTACCTTGATTAAAACATATTTGTAAAATATCAATTAATATTTCCCCAGCAAAAGAGGGGCCATGTAAATAGAGATTTCCAATTTATATTCGTCTTTCTTGTCATGGAATGAAAAAGAATCTATTTATGCTCTTCCTATATTTTTATTTCCAACCCAATTATTTAATATTTATACTGCAATCTTCAAGTAGTATATTATTATGTATAGATTTTGTCAGATGTCCTCAACCTAGGGAAGACTACTATAATTCTGGAAAATGAGCTGATACTGATAGTGAAATATCTACCTGATGGGGGGAGGAGAGCAAGAAAAATAAAATGGAAAAGCATTCACTATTATGAGTTTCCCATCCTTCACTCCCCGCTTTACCGAATGTCTTAGCAATCCATGAAAGTGGGGCAAGAAGGAAGTAGTGGCAAAAATAGACTATTATGACTCCAGGATCATTATAGGATCATAGATTTAGAGACAGAAATCCATCAACTCCAAATTTCTAATATTTTAGATAAGAAAATTAGGATCTTGAGATATTAAATGATTTAATCTCACATAAGTCATAATGCAGCTAGGTGGCATGGTGGATAGACTATCCATCCTAGAGTTAGGTAGACTCATCTTCCTGAACTCAAAGCTGGCCTCAGATACTTACTAGTTGTATGATCCTGGGAAAGTCACTGAACCCAATTTGTCTCAGTTTTCTCATCTGTAAAATGAACTGGAGAAGGAAATGGCAAACCAATCTAGAATCTTTGTCAAGAAAATCTCAAGTGGGTCACGAATAGTGAAACATGACTAAACTGACCGAACAACAAAAATCCTGTAAACAGCTTACTGTTTTGGAGCCAGCTATCTGGTGTAGTGAATACAGTACTTACCCTGGAGTCAAGAGAACTTTACTAGCTGTGTGACCCTGGGCAAGTCACTTAACCCTGTTTGACTCAGTTCCTCATCTTTAAAGTGATTTTGAGAAGAAGTGGCAAATCCCTCCACTTTCTTTTACAAGAAAATCCCAAATGGAGTTACAAAGAGTCAGACATGACTAAATGACAAAACAGCAGCAACAAGTCACATAGGAAATAAGTGGAAGATCTGGTTTTTGAACTTACATCGTCTTACTCTAACTCTAATGCTCATTCCACTATAACATGGGTCATTGTTATGATCATTGTTATCATAACCCATCCGCTCTAAAATCTACAGGTGTGTCCTCAACTGCTAATTGAGACACTCTGGGACAATATAAAGATATCAGCGTTGGGGCAGGTTGTCTTGGTTGTATACAAATGGACATATGAGAATTTTTGAAATGGAAAAAAAATATTTAGAATGCTTAACTGAGATAAGAAGGTACATTTAGGTGCTATATTAGCATTTTAATGTATGTTTGCCTGACCATATAATAAATATAATACATCAATGAAAACTGTAACAAAAAGAGTTTGAAGCATCTAGATTTTGAGGAGTTAGATTACAAAGAAAGAGCAAAGTCAGCTCCTCCTTAGACATTTAACCTATGTCCATGAAGTCTGAGCCCACAGTCTGGATGTATTTGAGAATTTCTTCAAATTTGCAGGAGCGGTACACTTCTACAGAAGATAACCAGAGATACACGGGGTCCATATGGTAGAGTTATTTTTCAGCCTCCCAGAGTGCTTTCATTTCTTTCCTGCCTTATGTCTTTCTGTATCACCCACACACTTTCTTAGGACCAAGATCTAGAGAACATTGTAGACACATCAAATCAATATTTACAAATAAAATTCTGTTTTATGTGCTTTTTAGTACAGTTTACTATTTTAAAGCAGGGATGGGGGACCTGGGGGCTCAAGGCCACGTGTGGCTCTCTAGATCCTAAAGTGTGACCTTTTGCCTAAATCCAAACTTCGCAGAACAAATCCCCTTTAAAAAAAGTATTTGTTCTGTGAAACTTGAACTCAGTCAAAAGGCCACATCCAAGGACCTAGAAGGCCACATGTGACCTCAAATCCCCAGCTTCCCCAACCCTGTTTTAAAGCATTCTTTAGTTAATTATTTTGTACATTGCATAAATTATTTTGTATCAATTGCTCCACTGATGTTTTTTAAGTTCAGATTTTTTGCATGTTAGTTTTTCATAAAACTTTCAACATATATGTATAAATTATATATGACAATATAATATACCACAAAATTGAATGTTTACATGTAACATGTATATATAACATGATATATTATATATATAACATGTACATACATGATGCACAAATAATACAAATGTGTGTATAATTATATGTATAAACAGATTTGAAGTGTTATCTGTGTGGGGAACTCCCAAATATCTTTTATTGAAACAGGCAGCTCATGTATAAATCGAAATCCCTGAACACTGAGGGTTTTTAATAATGTCATAGTAGCCTGTATCTGTTGGAGATAGAACTTCATCCTAGGTTTTGATTGATTGATTTTAACTCCAAGGCTCACTAGCCATTATAGCACTCCTGTCCCATATATGTTATGCATATTCTAGACATATATGCATAAATATTTATGTGTATACAGTATGTATATACAGTATGTATATATGTGCATATATGCTTGTATAAATGTTATAAATACATACGTCATAGAGTAGATAGCTAGACAGGTACAAACACATTAAGTGCTGACCCCCAAATAATGGAGAGGAAAGGTAGGAGAGTGATTATAGCTTTGAATGAATGGTCTTTATATATGCACATATTAAAAATCCCCCAAAATATGGGTAAGGCATAGACATGTGTAAGAATATTCTAGGATGTTTCTAGCACACATTTTGGAACACAACATACAGAAGAGCAGAAGAGAAGTAGGCTTCACACAAGATAAGTTACATCCTAAGTCGTAAAACCCTTACACAGCACCTCGATAATAGCTATCACTTATTCTAAGTTATCTAACAGCACAGAAAGCTTGAGTGACGATTGGCTTTGTCCCAGAGCAGTGCAAATTGAGGCTGTTTTGCCTCCCTTTAAACTTGGGGTTCATCAGTCTTGGTGTAAGAAATGTGTAAGAGACTTTCTCAGTGAATAAAGATCTTGCATTTGGACCCAAAGACACTGGAGCTGGATGAGAGGCAGCTGAGCACACTTGAGGACCATCAGTCATCTGCAACCATCATCCTCCACTTGGAAAGCTTCTCTTTTTCTTTACTAATAGTATTATATTAAATAAAATTACTTTTTCTTTCTATTTGGGTTAAATATATACAAAATGTCAAATCCACACAGAAAAAATGCACATATATACAAATAGGCAATATATATATATATATATATATATATATATATATACATATATATGCATGTATAATTACAAATGTTATAAATTTAGACGTAGATATAACTACACATATGTGAACCAGAGTCAGAGCCAAAGAGACAGAAAAACTAATTCTAATTCCTAATTATAGCATAGAGGTGACCCTAGATCCTAGGTCCTACCTATATAGAAAAGCTTTCAGAAATGTGGGCTCATTGGTGGATTATTAGTTTAGAGAGACTCGTCGCTAAAGGGTCTCTCACTATGTTAATATATATATATATATATATATATATATATATATATATATATATATATATATATATATATATATAAAAAACAACTTATAAGTGCCATCTGCATCTTGAGAGAGATTCAGATCTGTAATGTTGGAACACTCACACTGGTAAATTCACTGTTTTTTAAAGTATCAAAGTGAGCATTGTGTATAATGAATACATACATATTACTGTGTTGACAGGCTAGAAAGAGAGCAAAAGGACTGCCTGATCGGAAGTGTTTCTGCTTCCAGTTATAGACGAAGTCAAAAATTCAAAGCCTTAATATCTTCTAAATGGCATTGAATAATATGGGACTTGGAGTAGGGAAAACCTGTTTTCAAATCTTATCCAGGGAACTTATCAGTTATATGACACCAGGCAGGTCGCTTATTAACCATACAGTTTATGCCTCCCTTGGATTTGTTAGCTCAGAAACAGAGGTTATGGTCTATATTAGTAGAGTCATCTAAAAGGCTAATCTATTATCCTCCAGTCATTTAGCAAGAGGTTGATCTTGATGGAGTGAGACCGAAGATGATAAGGAACTATTTAGGGCAAGAACAGCTATTGCTGAAAAATTAAGACACTGAATTCCAGAAGGATCAAGAAAGAAGAGGTAGGAAGATAAACTTCTCTTGTGTTTCCCCTCTTCTGACAGTCCTATGTATCTTAGCACTTAATGGATTCTGATACTCTTTTGATAAGGGATTTCATTTCCTTACTGCCTTGGCAAACATTTTATGAGACTTCATATTCATAGGAGACTCCAAGACAAATGAGCTACATGTGAGTTCAAGAAAATGAAATCAGCATTTAATTACTAAATATTCTACCTCTAAAATTAAAGAAAAAAAGCTTAAATAATTCAGTTTGATTTGGTCTCATTAGTCTGATTTCCTAGTATTTAGCCCTAATTATATGATACATAAGCCCTAATTATGTGGTACATATACAGTGTGCTCTCTAAAGTTAAAGATCAGAACGGATACTGACTTAAATGATAAAATATGTTAAATTATTAATGATAATTAATCTTACAAAATAGGCATAATTAGTTTAAGTACTTTAGATATTATTCTTAATAGCGTTACAAATAATATGGCACAGTTTGATCATTAAAAAAAATTATTGGGAAGAAATTCTCTGTAAGCAGTCCTACTCTCTCTCTTCCCCTCTACCCCCACTGCCAAAGGGCTAGCCAATTTTTCCATGCTGTCAAAATATATCTGGTCCTCATGGTTGAAAAAGTGAGTTTATTTTAACTCGTTAAATGCTATACACTAAATAATAGGGAAGGGAAGGAGAATGATTATAGCTTTTAAAGAGCTGTCACTTTCCAGTTCAATACCCTGAATATATTATAATAAATAAGACATTGTGGTCATGAAATGCGCATTCTATGTAGTTTCCTGTGAAGTGGCCCTTATTGTGTGACCCTGGTAATGTCATAACACATCTTTGAAACTCAGTTTCCTTATCTTTAAAATGGCCTATCAAGTTCCTTCCAGCTACAACGCCTGCAATCCTATTAAGGTAAGAGGATGGTGCAATTTAGAGGGGGATGAGGGGGAAGATGGTGAGTTTTCATGAAGATCCTTCCATTTTGACGCTGTTCTCCAAAGATCCAAAACTCTAAGGGAAGCCAAGTTTCTGATAGAAAAAGTAAAACTTTATACTCATGCCATTTGATACAGTATGGGATTGGTCCCTGAAAGTTTTCCTGAAGCATGCAGAAAATTATTTTACTTGGAGAGGAACATTTTGAAATGGATACTTCTCTGTGTTGAGAATCAGTCTGCCTTGACTGGTGGATAGAGATGAACGAGACAAGAGGTACATCACATCATATCACACACAACCACACATGCATCCACCACCCCTACCCCCACACACGCATAACAATATGTTAAAAAATTTTTCCTTAGTTGGTTTTTTAGGCTTTAATGTCCCTATTATATACAGAATATTAGAATACTTCCATTTCTAGTAGCATAGAGCCTTTTCCTTATATGATTTGCAATTATATTTTTTTAAAAAATAAAGCACAGGCCAAAATTTGCCTGAAGATAGATAACTCCATCAAACAAAAAGCTTTATATATCAACCTGCAATATAAGGGTTAGCTCTATCTTGGGATGCCAGTGTTATAAGTTTTCATTATAGTTAGAATGAGCCAGAGAAGGGCTAATGGACACCATCAGACCCATCCATTTTCTAGAGCTGGAGAAATTCTTAGAATCATAGAATGTTAGAGGTCTGTAGGACCTTAGAGATCATCCAGTTCAACTAATCTTTGTTAAACAATTACTATACTATATGCAAGGCATTGTGGTATGTACTGGGAACACAAAGAGGAAAATGAAATTGTCCCTGCCTGCAGGAACATATTCTGCTGTAGGGTAATGGAATATAAATAAATCAATTCAAAGTAAAATTTTTTTAAGCAGGAGAGATTGTTGCAATCAAGTTAGACCTCATATTGTCCACCTACTTATTTTGCATATGAGGAAACTGAGTCTCATAGAGTTTAAGTGGCTTGTACAAAGTCAAGTAAATAATAAATAGGTGAAAATAGTTCTCTTAAGTACTCCTCCCACACAACTTTCCACTTTACTCACCTATCTTGAAAACTTCCAAATTGTTGTCCTAACAACTTTTCTCAATGCTCAAAAAGAAATGTAAATAAAGTACAGTGGCCATAGAGTTCACAAGGGAGGAAAAAGTACTGTGGCTTATTTATATATAATGCTGTATTTTATTTATATCAGTACTTTTGTGCTGATATATCAAAATATGTAACTATATTTGAGAAAGTTTTTTAGATCTGCAAAGGTTTATCAGTGGACTGACATATTGAAATATGTGGCTGTAATTGTGAAAGTTTCTCAGGTCATGAAGATATATCAACAAAATTCCTGGAAAGTTTTATTCAGATTATGTGTACATTCTACTTCAATTCATTTCTTTTCCATTCAGTTCAATGATTGCAAATCAACAGTTCAGCAGCCTTTAACTGAGTGCTAAATGTACTCAGTGTACCACTCACTGTACTTGGTGGTAGATTGGGATGCAGCATTGAAATTATGCTAATTAGAATCTGGCTGTGCTGGACTAGACATATGCTATGGATATAAATACTTAAGCATAAAGACTGGATGAAATGGGCACAATGACCAACAAAGAAGGAAAAAGCATTAAAAAAAGACAAGCAATGGAAAATTAGACTTTTCATGATTTTTAAAGAGACTTACCAACCTGGTAACTAGAAATGATAATACTAATAAAAGACACATGTATGAAATTTTTAATAGTTTATATCATTTGAGCCTTACAACAATCTTGCATTGAAATTATTTCTAACACTATTTTACAACTGAGTAAACTGAGTTTCAGCAACATTAAATTCGAGGCAGTTAGGTGACACATTGAATAGAATGCTGGATTTGAAGTCAGGATGACCTGATTTTGAGTACTGGGCAAGTCACCTAACCTCTATCTACCTGAGTTTTCTCACTGGAAAAATGTTGATCATAATAGCTTCTACCTCACAGTATTAATGGTGAGGATCAAGTGAGATAACATATAAAGTGATTTGCTAACTTTAAAGCAGTATATAAATGCTTATCAGCAATAGTGATATTTGCCTATGGACATACAACTTGTTAGTGTTGGATGGAGCATGTGAACCCAGCTATTCCTACGCTCTACACCATTATACCATACTGTCTCTAATGAGGATTTCTCTTGAGCAAAAGCCTCACTCTTCCAACAAATTGTTAAATCAAAACATAAAATAAGTTCTAAGTCAGATGAAGCCTATTGTTTGAGTGAAGCATTGTTGATTATTCCTGGGATTTTGTCTCCATACACAGTCAAGAAGGGAAAGAATGCAAAAGCATCTTTTTTCATACTGAGGGTAAGAAGAGTATTATGAACATCTTCATATTGAAGTTTTACAAGAGCCTAATGTTATGGATTATATCTTCATATGTATTAAATATTTATATTAGTACCACAGCTTGATTTCTTTCAAACTGTGCCCTGAGCTCATAGACCTCTGCCCAACTATGTATGTAAACAAGAGTCAAAAGAACACTTTGTCTTTTTAAGGGGTAATACTAAAAGATAGTTCTTTTTGAATTGTATGTTGATAAAACTTCTAAACACCTTGTTGATCTTCAGCAATGAGACAGTTGAATCAATCAATCACATTGACAATTGGCAAATTAAAAGGGTAGAAAAAAAAAGGATTAATAGTCATACCATATAGACACAGTCTCAGAATAAGTCTTAGCTTGTTGGTAGAATGGTATTTGAACACTTGATCTTCCTCCATCTATACAAAGCTAAACGTCCTGATTAAGGATTGAAAATTTAAGCAACTATATCAATATATCAAAATATGTAACTATAACTGAGAAAGTTCCTTAAGTCTTATTTGGGCAGTAGGAGAAAGAATCCACCATTTCTTCTTAATTGATATCTGCTAACTAGCATAAATAATGAATTCTGTGATTTTATAATAATGAATATTGAATACAATAATACATAATACTTTCCTAAAATTAGAACTATTTTCCATTGTTGTGGGACCAATGACCATATTTTACACAATTATTACTATGAATAGTGCAAATTCAAATATATGAAAATATTTTGTGGGACTAGTTATTTGTACCAATTGGAACTTAGTTTTATATTGTGGTTCATTTGGTATAGGAACTGGTATTCAAAGGCTGAAAATCCACCTAGATATCTTGGGGTTTCCTGGCTAGATTTTTCTTTTAAAGACCGTGATTTAAACCTGCTCCACTCTGGCTCTCATGGATTAGTCAACAATAGGTCCCTATCCAAGAACTACTTACTGGCTATTGATCAGGCCCCCTTGTCTCAGAGTGAATGTAAATAGTCATTGTTTCTCTTTTGGTCAGAAATCCTGAGGGTCTTCCCCTTTCAGTTTGATTTTTTTTTGAGGGGGTGAATTAAAGGTACCATTCCTTGGCTCACTTCTTAAAGGGCCCTAATCACTTTACCTCAGTCAGTGTTGAGAACTTGGAAAGACCTTAGTTAAAAAGGCAAAGATCTCCCACTGCACCCTGGGCCATTTCCAGTTGTCTTGATCTACATCTGGCCACTGGACCCAGATGGCTCCTGTGGAGAAAGTGAGACTGGTGACTTTGCAGAGCCTTCCTCAGTTAAATTCAGTTCACTTGCAAGTCATAGCATCATCTTCCTGATGTCATGGTTCTCCTTGAGAAAAAAGGACAAACCACAACACAAGCCTAATGAAGACATTTCCTCTCTTATTACAGATCATCAAGTATTCTTTGACTTATGGTACTTGTATATTGCCTAGAATTCTGAGATGCTAAGTGGCTTATCCTTTATCACACAGCTGGTATGAGAAGGACTGGAGCTGAAGACTTCCTAATTCTACTTGTGTCTCTGTCTACTGAAGAATGCTGTCTCTTAATAAATATGTATTATATAAAGATCACAAACTTATTAAGAAGATTTTTTAAATGGATAAATATAGCCAGTCCCTATGTGGAGTGTAACTTCAATGATTTTTATTTCAGTGCCTGGCCAACCTAAATAACAGATTTGCCTGATTATTTTAAATTCAATTTATTCATTGTTTGAGTGGAGTAACCATCTGTTTGGGCAAGGTGTAGATACAGTTCCAACAGTAATTTGGTTTTTAATTATGTTTCTATTGTTAACAGTAGTAATGGTGATCAATTGTCTATTTGTGTTTGAATGATGGTTTAATTAATTAGTATTAATAATAAAATAACATTAACAATATTCAGAAACAATGTGGGGTAGCAGATAGGGAATGGGCTTACCTTGGTTGAAGTTGTAACTTTGATATATACCAGCTGTGTGACTCTGGATGAGTCACTTAACCCATGGGTGCCCTCAGCCAATTTCTCTAAGAATATAAATTGCAGAGCAAGTGCTGACTTGAATTGGTAGAGAGAGTCTGGTCATTAGGGAAGTGTTCCCTATATCAAAGAAATCAAAGGTCCAGGCATATTTCATGCCATTAACAATATCAGGAGTAATCCAATGAGACAGTGTGGAAAGAACATTAAATTTGGAATGAAAAGACTGGAGCTTGAATTTTAGCTTTTCTACAAACTAGAAATGTGAATTTGAGGAATATTTAATATAATAATCTAAGATTTATGATAATGATAATGATGACTGACAAGGATGATAATAGCAGCATTTATATAGTACCCACTATATTTCAGGTATTATGCTAAGAGGTTTGCAGATATCTAATTTGATACTCACAATTACCCAGGGAATTAGGGGCTATTATTATACCAACTTTACATATGGGGAAATTGAGGCAGGTAGAAGTTAAGTGACAGGAAGTATCTGAGAATCATTTCAATTCAAATCTTCCTAACTCCAGTCCCAAGGGATTCCATCCATTTTGCCACCTAACCTCTTCTTAGTCAGTTTCATTATCTGTAAAATGGAATATTTGATTAAATGATTTTAGAGTGTTCTTTTTAGCTCTAAAATACTGAAATAGTATTAGGGAAATAGTCTCTCTAGTTGACTTTTGTTCTGAATCAGGTGTTATTGATGTCAAGATTTTATTGAGACTATCCCAAATTTCTGATGTTTATAGGATAATGACCAGAACATTTTGAGGTTGAAAGGTTTCTTTTTTCTTTTTTAAATTTATTTATTTAAGTTTTCAACATTAATTTCCACAAAATTTTGAGTTCCAAATTTTCTCCCCATCTCTCCTCTCCCCCCACCCCAAAAGGCTGATCATTATAATTACCCCATCACCAATCTTTCTTCCCTTTAACATCCCTCCCTTCCCTTATCCCCATCTTCTCTTTTATCCCGTAGGGAAAGATAAATTTCTATACCCCATTACCTGTATTTCTTATTTACCAGTTATATGCAGGAGCAATACTCAACAGTTGTTCCTAAACCTTTGAGTTCTAACTTCTTTTCCTTCCTCCCTCCCCATCCATCTCCATTGGGAAGGCAAGCAGTTCAATATAGGTCAGATATATGTAGTTTTACAAATGACTTCCCTAATAGTCATGTGTGAAAGACTAACTATATTTCCCTCCATCCTATACTGCCCCCCATTTCTTCTATTCGAGATCTCTTTTGATCTTCTCCCTCCCCAAGAGTGCTGACTTCTAATTGCTCCCTCCTCCCATTGCCCTCCCTTCCATCATCCCCCCACCCTGCTTATCCCCTTCTCCCCCACTTTCCTGCATTGTAAGATAGGTTTTCATACCAAAGTGAGTGTGCATTTTATTCCTTCCTTGAGTCAAATGTGATGAGAGTATGCTTCATGTTTTCTCACTCACCTCCCCCCTTTTTTCCCTCCATTGAAAAGTCTTTTTCTTGCCTCTTTTATGAGAGATAATTTGCCCCATTCCATTTCTCCCTTTCTCCTTCCAATATAGTCTTCTCTCACCCCTTAATTTCATTTTTTTAGATATGATCCCATCCTATTTCACTCACCCTGTGCTCTCTGTCTGTGTGTGTGTATGTGTGTGTGTGCATGTGTGAGTGTGTGTGTGTGCTTGTGTGTAATCCCACCAACTACCCAAATACTGAAGAAAGGTTCAAGAGTTACAAATATTGTTTTTCCATGTAGGAATTTAAACAGTTCAACTTTAGTAAGTCCCTTATGATTTTTCTTTCCTGTTTATCTTTTCATGCTTCTCTTGATTCTTGTGTTTGAAAGTCAGATTTTTTTTTCAGTTCTGGTCTTTTCATCAAGAATGCTTGAAAGTCCTCTATTTCATTGAAAGATCATTTTTCCCCTGAAGTATTATACTCAGTTTTGTTGAGTAGGTGATTCTTGGTTTTAGTTCTAGTTCCTTTGACTTCTGGAATATCATATTCCATGCCCTCCAATTCCTTAATATAGAAGATACTAGATCTCCTAATTGTATTTCCACAATACTCAAATTGTTTCTTTCTAGCTACTTGCAATATTTTCTCCTTGACCTGGGAATTCTGGAATTTGGCTACAATGTTCCTAGAAGTTTATATTTTTGGATCTCTTTCAGGAGATGATCAGTGGATTCTTTCAATATTTATTTTGCCCCATGGTTCTGGAATATCAGGGCAGTTTTCCTTGATAATTTCATGAAAGATGATGTTTAGGCTCTTTTTTTTGTTCATGGCTTACAGGTAGTCCCATAATTTTTAAATTGTCTCTCCTGGATCTGTTTTCCAGGTCAGTTGTTTTTCCAATGAGATATTTCACATTATCTTCCATTTTTTCATTCTTTTGGTTTTGTTTGGTGATTTAGTTTTTCATAAAGTCATTAGCTTCCATCTATTCCATTCTGATTTTGAAACGACTATTTTCTTCAGTGAGCTTTTGAACCTCCTTTTCCATTTGACTAAATCTGCTTTTGAAAGCATTCTTCTCCTCATTGACTTTTTGAACCTCTTTTGCCAATTGAGTGAGCCTATTTTTCCAGGTGTTATTTTCTTCAGCATTTTTTTGGGTCTCCTTTAGCAAGTTGTTGACTTATTTTTCATACTTTTCTTGCATCTCTCTCATTTTTCTTCCCATTTTTTCCTCCATCTCTCTCACTTGATTTTCAAAATTCTTTTTGAGCTCTTCCGTGGCCTGTGATGATTGAATATTTATTTTGGATGTTTGGGATGCAGAAGCCTTGACTTTTATGTCTTTCACTAATAAGTGTTTTTCTTCCTCATCTGAAAGGATTGGAAGAGATAATCTCTTCACCAGGAAAATAACCTTGTATGGTCTTATTTTTTTCCCCTTTTTTTGAGCATGTTCCTAACCAGTTACTTGACTTTTGGGTCCTTTGTCCAGAGCAGGGTATACTCAGGGGATCTGTAACATCTCAGTTCCTCTAAGCTGGCACAATCCAGATTGTACACTGGTCTGGGAGCAACCAGAAACTTTTGTATCCAGAATCTGTTGAGTAATAAAGTTCCCTCTCCACAGTCACCTAGCCTCTAGTTCCACCAAGCCAGTACTGGGGGCTGAGATTCAGATAAGCTGCTTGATTCTCTCAGGGGCTTTGGTGGGGGCAGGGCTGCCATTCAGTGTGAGATAAAGATCAGCTGCTCAATTCCTCAAGGAGCTTTAGGTGGGGGCAGGGCAGTCACACTGGGCTGAGGTAAGGATCAACTGTTTAGTGCCCCCAGAGGTTTTAGGATCCAACAATGGATGTGGGCTGCTGTGGGAGCTGCTGCAGTTCAATGTGGCCTCTGCCTCTGCAACCTGAGGCCAGAGCTATGTGAAGACCCTGCTCCCTTCTCAGTCAGCTGAAAAAAAACCCTCTCACTGAACTTTGGCACCTGTGGTTTGAGGGATCTGAAAACAGCCGCTACTGCAGCTGGGGATTCTGCCCCGGAGGCCTGCTGGGGTCTTCCTGGTGCTGTGCTGCAAGACCAAGGCTGGGCTGGACTCTGCTCCCCATCCAGTGCAGCAGACCTTTTCCTTTGGCCTTTCAGGTCACCTTTGGCTGGAAATCTTCTCTACTCCATTGTTCTGTGGCTTCTGCTGCTCTAGAATTTGTTGAGAGTCTTTCTTCACAGGTATTTTATGAGCTGTGGGGGAAGAGCTAGTGTATGTGCAACTTTTTACTCCACCATCTTGGCTTCACCCCTTCCAGAAAGAACTATTGAAAGGTTTTTGTCTACACATTAGCAAAGTGATTAATAGATTAAATTAACTCAATAGGAAAAGTCAAACACATTACCTGTTGTTATGGAGAAATAGTATTTCTATTGGTATACTGGAGTGAGATCATATCTAGTTTGTTAAATTTTCAGTGTATTTACACCTTTGAAACTAACAAGAACAACAAATCATGACTTGATGTATTGTTTTGTTGATTTTCTAGACAAAAATGATGGAGAAAATGTTAATAATGCAAATTAAACTTAAAAGTATCTTAAGTACTTTTTTCTTCTAGAAAGCTGATTGTTAAATATCAGCACACTCCTCCCTAAACTTGATCCCATATGAAAATAATGTATCAAAACATCAGGAAAGAAGCAGAAAAACTGGCATGAACTGAAGTCATTCAAGAAACAAATTGACTGAGTTCAGCCTTGTAAATTTCCACAAAAAAGATCTCCTTTAACTATGTTCTACCTCTTCAGTATTAAGCCCTCAAGGGCTTCCCTGTCATGAATAAATCATAAAGGGGACAAGTGTTGTTTTCTTTAAAAAAAAAGGTTTATACACACACACATACCCACACATATATGATATACATATATTTAAATACTTCTGAATTACATGTTAAAGAATTTTGAACAATCATTTAAAAAATATTCTAGTTCCAAATTCCCTCCCTCCCTCCAGCCCCTTGCTTCTTGTGAAAGTATACACTTTGACTTTGATTATACATGTAAAGTCATGTAAAATGCATTTCCATAGTAGCCACATTGCAAAAGAATACAGAATAAAATAATAAAAATTATTAAAACTATGTTTCAATATGCAGAGTTCATCAGTTCTCTCTCTGGAGGTGAATAGCATTTTATAGATGTGGAATGATCATGAATTATTGTATTGATCAGAGTAGCTAAGTCTTTCATACTCGGTCATCCTTATGATATTGCTATCACTGTGTACAATGTTCTCCTAGTTCTGCTCACTGCTCTTTGTATCGGTTCGTATAAATCTTCCCAGATTTTTCTGAAGCAATATACCTGTCATTTCTTATAGTGCAATAACCTTCCATCACTGTCATATACCACAATCTGTTCAGCCATTTCTCAATTGATGGACTTGCCCTCGATTTCCAGTTTTTGACACAACACAAAGGACTGCTATGAATACTTCTGTACAAGTAGGTTTTTCCCTTCTTTGATCTCTTGGAGATACAGACTTGGTAGTGGTATCACTGGGTCAAAGGTGATGTGAAGTTTTACAGTCCTTTGGATTTATTTTCAAATTGCTCTCTAGAATAGTTGAACTAGTTCATAACTCCATCCACATTGCATCAGTATCCCAATTTTTACACCTCCCTTCCAGCATTTGTCATTTTTCTTTACTGTCATGTCAGCCAATCTGTAGGTATGAGATGGTACCTCAGAGTTGTTTCAATTAGCATCTCTCTAATCAATAATGATGCAAAATATTTTTTTCATATGATTATAGACAGCTTTGATTACTTCTTCTGAAAACTACTTATGCATGTCCTTTGACCATTTATCAACTAGGGAATGGCTCTGATTTTTATAGATTGGGCACAATTCTCCACATGTTTGAGAAATGAAGCCTCTATCAGAGGGATTCGATTCAAAATGTTTTGTCCACTTTCCTATTTTCCTTCTAAATTTGACTGCATTAAGTTTGTTTTTGCAAATTTTCCTATTCCATGTAAAAGAATTTTGGAAATTTAAAATTGTAATGTAATCCCAATTACATGTAAAAGAAATAGGAAAATCTTTTTAAATTTCAGCTCATCAAAATTATCCATTTTAATTCCCACTATTTCTTATATCTCTTATTTGGTCATAAACTTTTCCATTACCCATAGATCTTACAGGATGATTTTTCAAGATTCCCCCTAATTTCCTTATAATATCAACCTTTATGTATAAATAATTTATCCATTATGACCATATCTTAGTATGTGGTATGAGAGATTGGTCTATGATTTGTTTCTGTCAAATAGCTTTCCAGTTTTTTATCCAGTAGTTTTTGTTATATTTGTCATATTGACACAGTCTACTTATTATCAATTAGTATTTCTCCAGTTGTGTAGATTTGTCTTTATTTTTGTGAAAAGTGTTTTGTGATTGTGTTCGTACAGTCCCTAGATTTGTCTTGGCAAATAGACTCTCAAGTATTTTATATTGTCTGAAATTATTTTAGATGGAATTTCTCCTTCTGTTTCTTCCTGGTACATTTTTTTGGTAGTATACAGTACAGGGGTGGGGAACCTGTGGCCTTGAGGCCATATGTGTCTCTCTAAGTTCTCAAGTTTGACCTTTTGACTGGATCCAAGCTTCACAGAACAAATCCCTTAATAAAAGTATTAGTTCTGTAAAACTTGGACTAAGTCAAAAGGCTGTGCCCAAGGACCTAGAAGGCCACATATTCTTGAGGTTATAGATTTCCCACCCCTGATATGGTATATATAGTATATATACAGTGGAAAAAGCCCTGGGACTGGAGTCAGGAAGATCTGAGTTTAAATCTGTCCTCAGGCAATTATTAGCTATATGACCTGGGGTTAGACACTTAATTCTATTTGCCTTAGTTTCCCTCATATGTAAAATTAACTGGACAAATAAATGACAAATCATTCCAGTATCTTTGCCAAGAAAACACTAAATGGGGTGATGAAGATTCTGACATGACTGAAATGACTGAACAGCAACAAACATAGAAAAATTGAAGGAATAAAAGTAGGCAATGAGTGAACAAAACTATCACTTTTGGCAGATGATATTATGGCATACTTAAAGAACCCTAGGGCATGAACTGAAAAACAAATTGAAATAATTAGAAATTTCAGCAAAGTTTCAGGATATTAAATAAACCCACATAAAACAGCATTTCTATATTTAAGCTATTTCTTTGATCATGGCTTCCATGTAATGCAATGAGATATTTTACATTTCCTACTATTTTTCATTCTTTCATTCTTTTGATTATGTTCTATTGTTTCTTGATGTCTCATGGAGTCGTTAGCTTCCACTTGCTTAATCCTATTTTTTTTTTTAAGGAATTATTTTCTTCTATCATACAACTGTTTCTATTTGGTCAATTCTACTTTTTTTAGGAGTTATTTTCATCAATGAATTATTGGGTTCCTTTTTTCTTGATTTAAAATTTTACGTTAATGTTGGGTTCTATTCTAGGCATGGAGGGAGGGCTTCAGGCTGTTTCATACTGCTGCTTCCAGAGATAGTTGTGGAATTTTGGAGGTTATTTTCATGTTTCCACGGTGGTACAATCATCTCTGGTTTAAGAGTTTCTGAAGCTGCTACTGCTATTTTCACTGCCACTCAGTCCCTCCATGTGGTTTCCAGGGTAGCCTCCTTCCTTATGTCATACATCCATCTTTTTGACCTCTTAGGCTTTCTTGGCCTGAAAAAAATGTTTCATTTTGACTTTCTTTTCCTCTGCCACTCCAGAATTTGATTTGAGGTGTTTTTTATAGTTTGGAGGAGAATGTTGGGAAAGTTCAGCTGAGCGCTTCTTTCCTCTCCTATCTTGAATCTACCCCCTTTTTTATTTGTTGGTTTCTTAAATAAATTGTTACTTTCATATAATGTTGTTCTTTTGACTTTTAATTATTCAATAATTGAAATACTATATATTCATCTCTAAAGGTTTGTCTTGCCAAAACCAACCACAATATCAAATCTCAAAGGGTCTTCTAAATCTTCTAATCTTTAGGATATTGGATAGAGAATAGCCATTTTTCATTAACTAACTAGATAATGAGAAAAGCTATAGCAATCTGGGAATTTTGAAATGTTAAATAGAGAGAAATATCAGTAGTTAACTTATAGAAATATTGAAATGAAAATTGATTAACAACCTTTCACATTTTCATCATATTTCAACATTATTTAGCCATAAGATAAAAACTATAGGTATAATCTTCATATTTCTTCAATATTTCAAAATTACTATGATTTCATCAATGACTGCTTTCCTTGATATTGATTGCAACTCCATTCATGGCTTAGTTTGTTGTTTCATTGGTATTTGTGGTCAATTGATGGTCAGACATGGTGATGAACTTTTGAGGATCGTTTGTCCTTTGACAATAGCTATAAAACCTGAAAAGGCTTACATTCAAAGTTTCTTAACTTGATAAGAGATGAATTTGCAGTCTTCAAGCAAAGCCTTTTTGTCTTCATGCCATAATAAGATATTGGAAACCTTCTATCAATCAAACAAGCAATCAAGAAACCTTTAATAACTTTTTATGTACAAGGCACTAGAGATAGAAAGAGATTGTAAAGAAATAAGATCTACTATGAAGATCTCAATGTGATATGTACTACCAAAGATTTTAATTTCATATTAGATATTTATTTGTATTATTGTTCACATTAATAATTAAGACCTGAACTTGATGGTACAAAGAAATAATTCTAGATGGCAAAATAGTCTTCTCTCTCACCTTCATTCCTTTCTTGAGTTTTTCTATTTGTTTGTAAAACAGCTCCTGACACCTGAATGTGTAGACTAGAGAAATATTCCTAGCTTTGTATCACTTCCTTCCTTATTTTTCTTTTCAATATATTTCTCATGTACTAGATTTACTTCTTCATAGATCTGTGCCTAGAAGGAACCACAGAAGCTTTCCAGGCTAATCACCTCACTTTATGATGGAGAAAATTGAGGGAATAAATATATTTCTCTTTAATCTGGTCAATCATGGAAAAATTTGCTGATATTTTCAATGAAATTTTAAATTTTCCAGTACTGTGTGTGTCTTTTAATGGCTAACCTTAAATAAACCCAGACATAATTATTTCAATATGAATTTTCTTACTTGCTTGTTATTTAAAGTCTTTTGAAAACGTATTATGGACTTTCCCTTACATAGTATTTCTTAACAATTGTTCATTCATTTAGCAAATGTGAATTGAGCATGTCTTACATGAAGTTGTAATGACAAGCCAAGTGTTTTTGTTTCAGTATAATCAAGTGCCTCTGATTGAATCTTGCCTTTATCAACCAAGAGTCTTTACTAGGAGTAAAATACAGAAGCAAAAGTTTCTTTAACTAGAAACTGTATAGGTATTTATATTGTTAATTACTTTAATGTGATTAAGGGTCTCCCAGACCCATTAATGAGCCTGGGAAGATTTGTAGGTAGGCCCACACTTTTTGTTAATGAGGCACTGGGTCTCAAGGGTTGTGGTGCCCTCTGGCTCTGAAACATGTAAATACTGTGAGGGTGAGGTTTTACTTTGGGGCTTTCTGACTCGAAGTGTTTGTTTGGTCAGATTAGACTCTGGGAAGCAAATAAGGAGCCCCCTGTCTTTGAAAACCCAGCTGTTGGTGCTTCCCTCTCTGGTAACTATGGTAAGACAATTAGATCTGTGTGTTGATCTATGAAATATGTATTGTTTATGTCAGACATTTGGAAGCCATGACTGTTGAACTGTATTTCTCTGTATTTTCTCTGAAGTTCGGGGTGTTGGCTTTTTTGCCTGAGCTAGGTGAATGATACATGTACTTGATTAAAGGAGATTGTTAACCCCTCAAATATTGCCTTTCCTTTTAGAAAATCAGATCAAAGAACCTGTGATAGCAGGTCCTGCTGTGTATGTTGGGGTGCTTACTGATGCAAAAAATCTATCACTGACTATAAATTTATAATGATAATGGTGGAATGGTGCTGTCCTGCAAGTGGCAAACACATAGTCACAAGCCTGTCATTCACTCCTTCTGAGAGGCATGCAAGCTTGTTGACTAGATTAGAGTTGACGTAAAACCTACCCCAGCTTCATGGTGACCACTCCAGAGAAACATGTATTCTGCTCTGACTTTGGTAAGCTGGCTTTCATTTGTCAGTATTTTTTTTCACTCAGGCCTACCATTTGCGTGTGATACCTGCTGAGTTTTTTTTTTCCAGCAAGAGCTGTTCCTTTTGAGGTCTACTGGATTTTGTGCTAACAATAGATATGCACACATTCCATGTACCAACGTTGAGTGAAATCATCTTTACAAAAGTTTTTGTACATTTTTTGGTTTCAATTGCAGGATAGGATCTACATCTGCCATGGTAAGCAGGCCAAGATTCAGTTAGGAGAAGCAGACAGTTTTTAGGGTACTTTTTCTAGCCCTTTCCTCATGTCAGGAGGTGAGTAGTGTGCTTAAAGGAGATTTCTCAGACAACTTCAGGGGCTGCCAAATTTCACTACTGCTTCAGTTCAGTGAGATGACCCTATGACCTGGGCCGCTTATATGAAGGTTTTTAACTATAACTCCCTATGTATCCACACCTGCTCCTTTGTCTCTTGCCTGTCACTATGGGGCTTCAAGCAAGGTAAAAATGGTATACAAGTAATGTATACCTTTCGATTGCTGCATAATTTGGATTTAAGAGAGGCAGAGTTACACAAAATCACCAAAATAAGGAGTCCTGAATTAAAATGTAGCCCCAGATATTTATGAGCTGTGTGAGCCTGGAAAATAACCTAAGCTTTCTGTTTGTTTTCTCATATATAAAATAGGGATAATAATAGCACCTACCTCCCAGGATTGTTTTGAACATAAAATATTTGTAAAGTGCTTTGCAAATCATAAAGCACTATATAAATGCTAGTTACTGTTTTTTTTTATTAATTATTATTACTATTATTTCTGAGGGAGGTCACTCTCTTAGGGGCATCAAGGAAAACATTGACTCTTCTTTCCCTGCTTTTAAAGGGCAAGATGTAGTTGTGACTGTTAAGACAAATAAGGGCTAAGAAGAGGATCTCAGGTAGTAGAAGGGCAATAGACCAGTAGAACTAGTCAGACAAGGGAGAGGGTGGCTCAGACTGTGTGAGAGGAGAGTGATAAAGGTGGACATGGCTACAGACACTGAGAGGCTGAAGACAAGGTCAGGGTTTCAGAACGAGTAGGGGTTTGAGGGTGTTGGAGATAGGAACAGAGAGGCCAAGAACTGGAGAGCTGGTGAGAGATGAAAATCAATTATTCCAGAAGGATCATATGTCATATGTCAAGAACTATTCTAGATGCTAGAGACTTAGGGAAAAAAGTGAGAGTTCCTGACCTTGGGGAGTTTATTGGCAAGCTGGAGAAAACATGTACCTTTATAGATAGATAAGACATATGTGTATGTGTGTGTGTATATATATATATATATATATATTTTATTATATATGGATATTTGGAAGACAGAAGACTATAGATTCTCTGAGGTCAGCTGATCTTTACATTACCCATAAAGCTAGTCTCAAACAATATTAATAAATGATAATCTACTCTGTATAATATGCAAAAAAGAGAAACATGGTAATTTTGGGGAAGGTGCTAGGAACTCAGGTGAATAAGAAAGATCTTGGGTAGGTAGTGATATATAAGTTGAGCCTGGAAGAAAACTAGAAGGTAAAGGTGATGAGTATATTTCAAGTCTAGGGGATAGCCTGTGTAAAGAGATAGGAGACTGAGTGTCATTGTTAAATGTAGGAATAATAAGGAAGTTAGATTTTTCTGGACCAAAAATAGTTTTTTGTACTGTTAATAAAATGAAAATTATTTTCAAGTGTTTATATTGTATTTTAATTTCATTTTAGTGCATTATTTATAATATGAATAATATTTTAATATAGTAGTTTAAGTAAGCAGTTTTCATATATGCAACTATTAGAGGTACATACTCAAAAAGTTTTTGCTGATGAACTGCACATCAAAGATATTTGTAGACTGCTACACTAGAAGACTTTCATTGTTTTACCTGGTAGTAGAGTCATAATTAAGTTAAATGAAATTTATTACAGTGTAAGCTCCTAGAGTATAGAGATTGTTTTATTTTTTGCATATTTGTCCCCAATTTCTGGTACAGAGAAGACAGTTAACAAGTGTTGTTGATTGATGAAAATTTGAAAGAAAAACATTAAGTGCAAGTCTAAATTATTCTATGATGGAGGAAAGAGTAGTTTGGGAATCTATTATTATTAATAACAACAGTAACAAGAGTAATTTTGTTTTTCAGCTGCTTTATTTGTTTCTAACTCTGTGAATCCATTTGGGATTTTCTTGGCATAGATCCTGGAGTGGTTTGCCCTTTTTTTGACAAACAGGGTTAAGTGACTTGCCCAGGGTTACATCGCTAGTGAGTGTTTAAGGTTGAATTTGAACTCAGGTCCTCCTGACTCCAAGCCTAGCACTGTATCCACTGCACCATCTAGCTGCTCATAATAATCACAGCTAACATTTATATAGTGTCTACTATGTAGCAGGCACTATGCTAAGAGCCTTACAAATATTATTTCATTTGATCCTCACAACAACCCTGGCAGGCAGATGTTGTGATTATCCCTATTTTACTGAGGCAAATAGAGGCTAAGTTATTTACCTAGGCTCACACAGCTCAGTCTTCCTGACTCCGTGCCCACAACTATATCCACTTATGCCTCCTAGTTGGATGGAGCTTCTTCTTAATTTTATATATATGTGTGTGTGTGTGTGTGTGTGTATGTATGTGTGTGTATATATATATATATATATTTTTTTTTTTTCTTATGTGCCAATGTGAGAAAGTAAGCCCCTATTACAGTACATGATGAGAGTTGTTTGTAATGGATATCAGGGCTCTGTGCCACACTAACATATGGGAAGACCTGGGGAAAATCAGACTCTATGCTGTTTTGTGCTCTCTCTCCATTTCTAGATAGATCAAGTCAGTTCAAAGTAATACTGATGGCAAACTGGAGAAAAATGTCAGAAAAGTGCAATGTGTAACCTGAGGCTAATTTGATAGCTTCCAAGGGAGGCTCTGTGACTTTTCCTATGTGTGTACCTGTGTGTTTCCTTGTGTGGCATGTGTCCCTGGGAGATTCTCTTCCAGGGTGCATGGGAATATAGGAAAGCTTATCTTATGTTGAATTCAAGAATCCTAGTTGGAAGGAATTTTTGACATTGTCTAATCCAATTCTTGTCTTTGGTATGAAACTCCTCTATACAAATTCTTACTATCTCACAAGGTAGCCCTTTCCATTTTCATGACTTTAAGTTTTCCCCAAATATTAAACTAAATCTCTCCCTTTAAAATGTTTTCATATTGAGCCATAATCAATCTTATTTTACCCCACTTCCCAATTTAATTCATTTTTCCTTTTTGTAGTCACATAAAATGAGCCTAACTTCTCTTCTATACTGTCTACCAACTCAAGTCAATGGGCATTTTTAAGGGCTTGCCAAGTCCCAGTCACCATTGTGCTCAGTGCTGGAGATACAAAATTAAAAATGAAAATGTTGCTGACCTCAAGGGACTCACATTCTACAATCTGTATACAAACAGACCTATCCAAAATTAGTTTAAAAAAAAGTAAGAGGGGTCATTTAAAAGCAGGTGGAATCAGAAAAGGCCATCCAGAAGACAAGGTGATTGTTCTGTGGGACAGTCAGTCTGTCAGCACTAAAACTAAAGCTTTCTAAGTCGGGAACTGGGAATACAAAAACAAAATTACTGTTCTTCTCACAAAGCTAACATTCTAATGAGGGACGGAACATGCAAATAACTGTGTATACAGAAGATATATAAAGAAGAGATAGAAGGTAATTTCAGAGGGGGAATAGTGTGGGAAGAGGAAGGGAGGAATTGAGAAAGATCTCTTTCAGAAAGTAGGATCTGAGTTGTCTTAAATCCAGTGAAACAATGGAGCAGAGGTGCAGGGTCAGAGCTAGTCAGACATGGGGACCCGAACAGTGGATATTAAGGCATAGTCAGTTGGTATATGCAATGTTCTGTAAGAAGATCAGCGGGTAGACAGTGTCCCTGGATCAGAGTGCTCAGAAGGGAGTAAAGAGTAAGAAAAAATTCAAAAGTAGAAAGGAGCTGGCTAGTGAGGGGTTTCAGTGCCAAACAGGATTTTATATTTGGGTCTGGAAGTCATAGAGTCTTCAGTTTACTGAGTGGTAGGGTGATAACAGGAGACCTGAACTGTAGCTCTGAGGGTTGAGTGAAAGATGGGTAGAGATTGGAAGCAGTCTCTGCTGCCTCTAGTCCTAACAAAGGCAATAGCGCTCCACCTCAACTTTGAGATTTCTATGATAAAGCAAAGAGAAAAGTCTTTTGTTTCTTAAACTGACCCTTAGGCTAAAGAGCTGATTGTGTTGACAGGAAGGAAAGATTTTGCCAGAGAAGTGCAGCACTGTGGAACCTTGTTTTCTAGGTAGCTGTGTATGTATGCATGCATGTTTCTGCGCATATTTGTGTGCATGTGTGTTTCCTTGTGTTGTCTATAGTTCTGGGGAGCTTCTTGCAGTCTACCCTATAGTTTTTGGAGGTTTTAAAAAACAGAGCACCATGAATTGGGTGCTGCTGATAACATGTTATGTAGTCATCAATACTTGTAACTTTGCTAACAACTAAGTTCTACCCTGTTCTCTTGGTCTGAGGTATAACACTCTGGCAGACAGTTTACCAGGGAGTTTGACAATGGTAGCCTTTGAAATATTTCAATTTAGCTATCACCTGTTCCCACTAAGTCTTATACACACACACTCACACATGCACACAAACACATACACTCACACCCCTACCTTAGTTCTGTCAATTAGTAGTTTTTTTAAGATTTAAATTTATTTATTTTTGTTTTCAACATTCATTTCCACAAGATTTTGAGTTCCAAATTTTCTCCCCATCTTTCCCCTTCCCCCCACCCCAGATGACATGCATTCTGATTACCCTTTCCCCTAGTCTGACCTCCGTTTTCTCATACGCCTTCCTTATCCCCTTCCCCTTTACTTTCTTGAAAGGCAAGATAGATTTCTATAACCCATTGCCTATATATCTTACTACCCAGTTACCAAACTCACTTTCTTCAGCCGTCTCTCACTCAAATAAAGTCAACTGCAAGTCATGTCATGAGGTCCTCTTTGAGAACGAAGGACAAACGTAATCTGTGAGTGAGTAGCAGTCCTCCTCCTCCTCCTCCTCCTCCTCCCACCTAGAGGAAGGTACAGAAGGTACAATCCATGTATGTCTGGGTTTACTGGCTACATTTCTTGCTCAGAGATCAAGCCTTATACCCAATTCACTCTCGAGCTCATAGGCTGCACAAGTCCCCACCCACCTAGCACAGAGTGGATATAAATACTAAATGGTAATTGCTTCTCTTCTGCCCAGGAACCCTGAGGGTCTTCTCTTCGCAGTTTGATTTTTTTTTTCTGATTAAAGGGATTATCTCTTGAGCAACTATGTAAGAAGACTTCATTGAATGGATGTATCTCCCTCAAAGTGAGAATGCTATAAGACCTTAGCCTGAAAGGGTCAGGGTATCACACTGCATCCTGGGCCATCTCCAGCTATCCTGGTAAATATCAGGTCACTGGACCCAGATGGCTCAGGAGAAGAAAGTGAGGTTGGTGACCTTCCTTAGCACTCCCTCACTCAAATCAAAGTCAGCTTCAAGTCATGTCATCATCTTGATATCATGGTCCTCTTCGAGAACAAAGGACAAAACAAAACACATTTCCCAGCTGTATGTAAAAACAATTATTAAACTTTTAAAAAAATTTTTGAGTTCCATATTCTCTCCCTTCTTTCCTCCCCACTCACCCCCATTGAGAAGGCAAGCAATTCCACACAAGTTATACATGTGCAGTTATACAACACATCTCCATAATAGGCATGTTGTGAAAGACTATATTTCCCTTCATCCTATCCCGCCCCCTAGTTATCCTATTTTCTCCTTTGATCCTGTCCCTTTTCTAAAGAAGTTTCTTCTGACTACCCCCTCCCCTAATCTGCTCTTTTGGTTTGGATATTTTGTTAGTGTAGGAATTTATTCTGTTAGTTTTTATAAAATATAAAATTTTATTTTATAAATTTTTAAAATATAGAGTCTTTTCTTTTTTAAAAAAATATTTTTAATTCATGGAATAAAACAAGCATTTCCATAACATAATACAACAAAAAGATGATTGCACATGAAACTGCAAATCTACTATGCACAACTTTCTTTTCCTTTCAAATATACAACAAAATTATCATGTAAATTTCTTTCCCCACCCTAGCTCTAGAGATGGCTACCAGTAGACACAAATAGGTGTGTGTGTGTACATATACACACATATATACATGCACATACATATGTACACACACACATATATATGCGAAAATTATATACATCTATTTATCAGTTCTTTCTCTGATTGTAGGTAGCATCTTTCTTCACATGTCCTTTATAGTTTATTTGGGTATCTATAAAAGTCAAAATAACTTATTCATTCAAAGTCATTCTTGAAATGATATTGTTACTGTATACAGTGTTGTCTTGGTTCTGCTCATTATTTTGTGCAAGTCTTTCCAAGTTTTTCTAACATCACTAATATCATCATTTCTTATAGTATAGTAGTGTTCCATCACAATTATATGCCACAACTTGTCCAGCCATTCCCCTATTGATGGCATCCATTCAATTTCCAGTTCTGTGCCACCATAAAGAGAGATACTATAAACACTTTAGAAGATATAGGTGCTTTTATTTTTCCTAATTATCTTCATAAATAGACCAAGTAGTGGTATTGCTGGGTCTAAAGATATAAGTAGTTGAATTTGTCTTTAGGTATTGCTCTCCAAAATGGTTGGATCAGTTTACAATTCCACCAACAATGAATATGTGTCCCAGTTTTTCCACATCCCCTGCAAGATTGTTCTATCATTTTAGCAAATCTGGTAGGTATAAAATGATATCTCATGGTTGTTTTAATTTTCATTTCTCTAACCAATATTGATTTAGGGCATTTTTTCATATAGCTATAAATTGTTTTGATTTCTTTATTGGAACTGCCTGTGCATATCCTTTGACCATTTATCAGCTGAGAAATGACTGGTATTCTTATGGAGTTGACAAAGTTCTTTATATATTTTAGATATGAGACCTTTATCTGATAAACTGTTTACAGAATTCCTTCCCCCACTCCAATTTCTGATTGACTTCTAATCTTGGATACATTTGCTTTATTTGCACAAAATCTTATTAATTTAATGTAACCAAAATTATCTATTTTACATCTAACTTTGCTATCTCTTGTTTATTCATAAATTCTTTGTTGATAAGTCTGATAAGTAACATGTTCTTTGTTCTCATTTTCTTGTAAAATCCCTCTTTATATCTAGGTCATGTATCCATTTTTGATTTTATTTTAATAAATAGTTACAATGGGAGTTAAAAATCTTCCCTGCCCATTAATAGGCCTCAGGTAAGACTATTCAGGGAGGCTTGATTAGGGAAAGCTTGTTTTATATGAAAACCCACACTTTTTGCTGATTGCTAATGAGGCACTGGATCCTGAGGGGGTCATGCCCTCCAGCTCTGAAAAGAGTATATATACTCTGAAGTGAGGTTTTGATTTTTTGGAAGAAGGCTCATGTGCCAGATGAGACTCTGAGCAGTTGTTTTAAGAAGCTCCCTGGCTTTAAAAACCCAGATGTTGTTGATGCTTCTCTCTCTGGTAATGATGTATGTATTGCCTCTGGTCAGACAATTGGAAGCCCTGTCTGTTGGTCCTGCTTGTATTTTCTCTGTTGGTATATGTGTTTGATTAAAGTGATTGTTAACCCCTCAGAAACTGCTTTTCTTTTAGAAAAGCACATCTAATAACTTGTGCAGCAGAACCTCCTGTGTATTCTGGAGTGCTTACTACTATAATGGTATAAGATATTAGTCTATGATCAGTTTTTGCCATACTGCTTTCCAGTTTTCCCAACAATTTTTTTAACCAAATAATTCTTATCCCAAAATCTTAAATCTTTATACTTGTCAAATACAATATTCTTATGTTTATTTATTTCTGTAAATTGTGTGTCTAATCCATTTATCTATCTATCTTTCTGTTTCTTAGCCAGTACCAGATAGTTTTGATCATTACTGCCTTATAGCACAGTTTAAGATCAGATACTGCTAAACCTCCTTCCTATACAACTGCTTTTATTATTTCCTTTTATATTTTTGACTTTGCTTTTCCAAATGAGTTTTATTATTATTTTCAATTTACATTCAAAGTTATAATTACTATTTGTGAATTTTCCTCCATCTTATTTTTACTCACTATTTTCCTTTTCAGCCTTTCTTTTTTACCCTGTCCCCCTATTTTTGGTTTTGAAAATAAGACTGAATTTGCCCATCTCATTTCTATTAAGAAGAAACATCAAAATCATCTGACCCAATCTCATTTGACTGGTAAAGAAAATGATTTTTAGAGAAGTAAAGTGAGTTACTGGTATTAAGTAGTAGAGCTCTGGAATTTGAACTCATATGAATGAATTTCAATTCAATATTTTTTTTTGGCACACCAAACTGATTTCTCTATAACAGAAAATTCTCCTTTTAGCTTGTGTTAACCTATTTTGTGTTTATTCCTTTCCCAGTTAATGTTTTTCTTTGCAATCAGAAAATAATTTTCTTTGATGAATAAAATATAATTATAACTCACATTTAAATGACTCTCTGGCTCCCAATACATGAGTATGTATACACATAGCTCTCCAGTTCTTGCCTTTGTGTCCTGTGATCTACTTGGTAAGGATTCTTCACTGCTGCTCTCGGACAATTTTTATGTCATAACTATGCATTTTCTCCCTCCTTTTCTACCTGTAACTTTGGAAAAAGGAATCAAATCTATACTACCATTCCTAGAAAAGTGTGGTCAATCAATTGTACTAAAACACCATACCTCTTGCCACACTACCTTATATATACTCTTATAGGTTCTCTCTCTCTCTCTCTCTCTCTCTCTCTCTCTCTCTCTCTCTCTATATATATATATATATATATATATATATATATGTATATGTATATATATACACACACACATACACATATATACACATATACATACACATATATATGTGTATATGTATGAAAATATTTCTTTATATTTATATATTCAATCCTTAGTACAAGGCTTACAACATAGTTAGCCTTTAACAAGTGCTTTTTCATTCATTATATAGCAATTTATATTTTGTAAAACACTGTCCTTGAAAGTAATATAATCTCAATTTTTCACATGAGAAAACTGAGGCCCAGAGAAATTAGTCTGCCCAGTAAGTGTAGGAACCATGTCTTAAACGTGGATATTCTGATTCTTAATTCATCGGATCTTTCCATCCCACTGAGTTGACTCTCATCAAACAAGTGGTTCAGTGAGTCTTCTCTCTGTCTTCTTTTAATATCACATCATTTATCTGCAATATTGGTCCTATCCTTCCCATGTTCTTCCTTTTGCCCTGCAAATAGCTTCTCTAAGCTCTTTATGTTGTTCTCAGCATTTTCTAATCTTTAATCATTCCTTAACTAACCTTTTAGATCTGTGGCTTTTTCTTAAATAAATGCTCTTACATTCTTATTTGTAAATGTATTTTTTTTTAATCTGCCCTCAAGGGACACCTCTCTATGAAACAACTTTAATCTATTTAGATTTTCTCCTTTACTTCCTAACAACATTCATGATTGTCTATAGAAATTTCATTTTTGAGAGTCTCCTAAGCATCCTAAATAATCTTTCCCCTTTGAACCTCAGGCATGGGATCATACTTACCATTATTATTAATTCTTTTTGAAATTTATTATTCCAAAATCTAGGGTAAACATTGCAACATAGCTGGTAACTCTTCTCGTTAACTCTTATAAAATCTAAAACAAAACAGTTCTTTTTTTCTAAGAACTGTCTTTTCTATGTACCCCATCAGTTCTGCCTTAAAAGAAAAAGATCAAAATCATATCCTGAATAGACGTTTTCTTTGTTATTTCCTCTATTGTGTTATAAATAAAATTACCAAAAAAGTCAAATAAAGAATCTATTACATACTTTGCTATTATTCCAGAGAAATTTCCAAGATATGTGTGGTTAGTCTCCATAGTCATTATCACCATCATCATCATCATCATCATCTGTGTTACTGACATTTATTACAGTTACAAGATGCTTTCATTTGCTGTTTTATTTGAGTCTTACAACCAAACTGAGATAAACTTTGCAAATATAATTAGTATGCTTATTTTATATATAAGGAAACTATGGCACAAAGAGAGAAGGTATTTTACTCAGGCAGAACCAGTTATTCAAATGTCTGTCTATCCATCTATCTATCCATCTATCTATCTATCTATCTATCTATCTATCTATCTATCTATCTATCTATCTATCTATCTTTTCATCCATCCATCCATTCATCTATCTATCATCTCTTTACATAACTATATATAGATATGTATTTAGAGACATCTACATATATCTGTGTTGTCCTAGAGTTTGTGACAGTTAGTGGGAAAACTTGTTAGCCATAAAGTTTACCCTAGATCCTATGTCCCAAGGTTTGAAAAGGAAAGATGATGTAGGGTGCATGGGAGACTCTCAGAAATGAAATTCCTATAAGATAATCATGAATGTTATTAAGAATTAAAAAGGAGACATATAAAGAGATTAATCTGGGTTCACATTGAAGTGTTCCTTGACTGTGTGTGTATAAATATATGTATGTATGTATATAGTACATATGTGTGTGTATATATGTACACACATATGTACATATATAACTGCATACTTTTTTCTTTTTTACTCTAAATTTTGTAATCTTCCCACTATATGCTAGTTTTGATAACTGTATTGGTAATTCATCATCCATTAACTCCACTAAACTAGACTTTTTGCAATATACTCATAATAATACTTTTTATTGGTGCAGTTTACAGGTTTATAGGCTTAATAGTCTTTATAGTCTTTGCGTCTCAGGTATTTTTAGCATTATCTGAAATGGCCACCTACTGATTTTGCCTCACTGAGTCACTATCCAGTTGTTGCTTTCCAAAGGGCAGAGATTGATTCAGTTACCCTGATTCAATATACCTTAAAGATGATACTTATATTTATAAAACATGACCTTAATTATCTTAATCCAGTAAGTTTATAGTTCTCAGTAATGCTAACATTATTGGTTCTAGATTTAATCGGATGTACTCTGTAGGTTATTTTCAATGATTTAAAATCAATCAGGAATTACATAACCAGCAGCATGGTGAAATGGTTACTTTCTACAATTTTCTCCAACCTCCACTGCTCAAAAAATTATGTAGCAGAGATAGGGTAATTAAAATTGAATATGCCAGAAGATAACTGAAGCTCCAGGTAAAACACTCATGCATTAACAATGGAGGACTTTAAATACTTAGAGAAACTTTTCAATGATTCTATCCCCAAAGTAATTTGCAGTCTTAATAAGCAGGGTCTAGGTGTAAGGATCCTTGACAGCAGTATCTCTGCATGTATTACCCCCTAAATTTTGCAAAAGGCAGCAGACACTGATTCTGAGCATCCCCTTGAAGCAAGAAAGGGCAAGGAAAGGGAATGGTAATGTCAGAGGCAGGCAGACTCAGGCAGATTAGATGAATATGGTACTCAGAGTCATAGACTAGGGGAAAGTAGTAGTGGTACTGAGAAAATGGAAATTGGAAACTCAGCTAGGATAACTCTTCTTCTGGATGTTATATAAGCCAAGGAACAATGCCCATATCCCCAAATGCAAAAACTGAAGACCCTGATATGTCCAGTAATAGAAGTTAGAGGAATAGAAAACATTGAATATATGACAGAGAATCACCACAAAAAAAAGCAACTCTGAAGAATAACAGATTTGGAAAAGAAAGTATTGCAGTTGAGAAAAATTGTACAAAGGATAAGCAAAAGGTGATATTAAAATAACAGCTAGCTTTCCATATTGAAAATGTAGTAATAACTTTATGATGATATTTCTCCTAAAATGACTTGTAAAAAACATAATGCAATAAAGAATATAGAAAATTATCTGGAACTTTTAAATATAGAAAACTGATTCCAGACTGAAAGAATCCCCAGTTCACCACCAAAAATATAATGTAAAATACTGAGATTATGATAGGCAGAAACATGTTTAAAAATCTAACGTATTTTACCTTCTCATGTATGACAGTAACAGAGAGAATAATAATTTCTGTGATATTTCTTATTTATGTCATCAGTGACTCATTTGTTTTATGACTAGTCTCAGATCAAAATGGAAACTATTCTGAGAAACAAAGCAATTAAAATTATGTTTGATTTGTTTTATTCCTTACTACCATCAGAAATAATTACTGATACTGATTGGCAATGTACTAGCTTCTTTAGGATTACTAAGCACGGAGAAAACATTAACATTCTTTTAGTTTCTTTAACATATGAACATAGAAAAAAAAACCCAACTAATCACATATACATCCAGATGTAAGTACTGATTATGAGGCAATCATGTGGACTAATAGAAAAAAAAAAAACAATTTGGAATTAAAAGAACCAATTTCATCCATCATAAATTTAGACTTATAAAGGAGCTTAGAGATAGTTGAATCTAATTCCCTTATTTTACAGATGAGGTCATTTGGTTTGAAATGCATGTTTCCAATTTGAACAGCTAGTAAATGTTTGTGGCAGAATTTGAACTCAAATCTTCCTGACTCCTGAGCTTAGTGCTCTATCCGCTGCAGCATTAGTGCCTATATAGAGATCAATCATCTCCAAACTTTTTTGATCTTGCACCCCTATCAGTCAAGTCCACAAGAAAGGAAGATTTCATTTTATATATGAAGAGAAATTTAGCTGAGGGATTTTCTCCAATATGACACTTTATATATGAAGAGTCAATTGCTGTAAAAGAATGGAAAGTTAAGTTCTCCAATTCTATAGAGCACATCTTTCCTCTTATGGTGAAGAGACAGCATTTCAGCTTTGGGATCCAGCTGAAGTCAGAGGAGAGAAACAGAAAAACTCCGTAATTGTATGTCTGGTGGAGTCTCACCTGAAAGAGACCATGAGAACATTGGAACAAGGCGAAGAAGTGACCATGAACCAAGCAGAATGTTACCTGTCAGAGACACTGATCTGTCATAAAAATCCGTGAGGACCAGGCCTGATTAGAGTAGTCCAACAACAGCATAATCAGACAACATTGATGCCCCTAAGGCATCAGAAGTATTAGTTGTCTTTCCTTATATGAATATTATCCACATATTTCCCTACATGTGAGCCTCTCCCTAGGTACATCTGAAACACATGTGTACCTTACATGTATAGGCACCTAAAAGCCATAGCTGATAGATTCTCAGTTTTGGAGTCAAGAAGACCTAAGTTTGAATTTTTCCTCATACATGTACTAGCTATATGACCCTGCACAAGTGACTTAACTCCTTAGCCTCAGTTTACTCATTTGCAAAATCAGTTAATATCTAATTATTATTTATCTAAAGAACGTACCTCAGGTTATTTTGAAAATTAAATTGTATGTAAAGCACTGCAGAGAAGTTGGTTATCATTGCTATCAATAATAATATATTAATAATGATGATGATGCTTGTACATTTCCTGGCTCCATGTCTGCTAATGTGGACCCCTTCATGAATGTTCTAAGGATTTTATTCATTCTTGTTACTAGTAGTGTATGTCTTTGTGGAAGAGTGTCCTTCAAATTTCTGGGAAAATATTATTTCACAATTTCAATTAGCATGACATTTCCTTAAATGTCTTTATATTACGGTAACTATCTGGCAAAGAGTGGGCAGCTGGGGTGGCATGGTGAATAGATGGGTGGCCCTGGAGGACCTAAGTTCAAATATGTCCTCAAATACTTCCAACTGTGGGACCATAGGCAAATAATTTAACTCTGTTTGCCTCAGTTTCCTCCTCTATAAAATGACCTGAAGAAGGAAATGGCAAGCCACCCCCACATCTTTGTCACTCAGACCCCAAATGGGATCATGAAAAGTCAGAAATGATCAAAACAACTGAGCAAAAGCAACAACAAAAGTAAATACATCATTTGGATGCAGAATGTCAGGATCTATAGCTTTTGCGTTAAGATCACAAAGTATTCTGAACCTGGGTAAGTTTATTATTTAACCCTATGTGTGAGATGAGGGACACTCCAGTGGCTACATAATCTCTGTCTCTGTAGATGTGTCTATATTAAAAGAAGTAGGATGAAGATTATACTTGGATGATATCAAAACAGCTGGCAAATTTAAACCACAAATCAGTGAAAAATGTCATTTCAGTAACTTGCTTTTTACCAAACTGAGTGCCCAGTGTTGTACTGCATCGATTTTGTATGTAATTCCTTATTTGAAAACCCATGTCATTCTGAAGAAGTTGAGTAGAAACCACTTAACTGTTTAACATGTAACTTGCATCTTGGCAACCGTGGAAAAATGCTTGCATGATAACAGGGCTATATGATCATTATTCATAAACTGTTATGTGATTATTTTTTATGTACTTCTTGACATTCTTTGAGATGGAAAATCCACGGAATGCTCCACTTTTTTTTTCTTGCATTAAGGAGGCTTTCATAAGAAAGTCATTGTGTCACAGTGATAGTTTTGCATAGCTTAATAGTTCCCATGAATCAGGAAATCACTTTCAACCCACACATATTTTGACCCTTTTTCACTTGTTAATCCCAGATGGTGAGTATGGATGAAAAGAAGGTGAATATAGTTGCTATTCTGAAAGTAATCTGAATTAATTAAAAAAATGGAGCAAACAGAATAATTCTCCCAGAGTCGCTTACACTGATATCGATGAACAAAGCTACAGAAACGACCAAACTAGTTACAGAGTGACCAGATTAAGTAGCCTTGATACAAAAGTGTCAAAAAGGTCAATTTTACTGTAAAGTCTGTAGAAATAAATTTTAGCTCACTGTACTTTCAAATGTGAGTTATTTTAATTAGTAGCCATTCTGCCATGTTTAATTTGGTTCAGTGCATAAATATGAAGTTGATTAAATTAATTCAAAAGGAAACCATTATTGAAAGAGAGTTGCTTGAAATTCACTAAAATGTTCCTTTTTTCAAGTTCCTCAAATGGTCCCTGCTAATTATCCTTCTGAACTTTCATAAAAATAGTTTCCTGAAATTCTTAGCAGAAGAGAATCTATGTTGTTTGGCTTTAACACCCCCCTCACCCTCCCACTCCTTTTCTTCTTGAGAAAGTAGGTGAGTTTGGTTTATATCAATAACTGGTTGAAAACTCTCTAGCTGAATGGAGGCTTGGGGCAAACAGGAAGCTGTGATGGTGATTCACATGTTAATCTGTCCTTTAAATCAGTTCTTGTGTTCTTCCTATTTCAAGGGGTTGAGGTCATCTGGAATGTCAGGGTACAGTTTGGCAGACCTCTCTGTAAGACATATAAAACTGTGGTCCTGTGCATATTTAAGATTTATAGATACTTGTGATAAAGAATCAACTTGAAAGATTTCCCTCACCTTAACACCCGCCTCTGTATCAGCATGTTTATATATCATTCTATGAGGGTGTTGTAGTATAAAGAGGTTTGGATCAGACGAATGGGGAAGACTTCTTGACAAAAGACTTGTGTTCTCGCTCCAGCTCTGTCACTAAATAGTAATTAACAGAGTCCATGGTGAAATTTTCAGTGTATTTATGTACTGGAAAATTAGTAGATGCTACAAATCAGGTATTATAGTTTTTGATCATCTCAGCTTGGGAAAGTGATGGAAAAATGTTAATGATCTAGATTACATGTAAAGTATATCATGGGCACAGCCTCCCTGCCCTCTTCCTTTCTCCAGAGTTGTTAAACATTTTACCCAGCATACTATTGTATTCAATTTAACAGAACCTCAATTTGTTCAACTGTAAAATGAGGGAGCTTGACTGGAAAGTCTCCGAAATACATTTAAGTTATTGAATGGCTCATTGCTTCATCTTACTGTATTTACTGATTGAATTTTGGGAAATTTTTATGTGGATCAGAAAGGGAAACAAACAAATAAAAGAGAAATCTGATTTGTTCTTGAAATTGAGTGGATAAAGTAGGGATTCAAATAAGACTATTGATTTGAGAAAGTTGCTTCTTCTAGTTCATGCCCAACAAAACTACTTAGGCTGCCATCCATCTAACATTTCTCCTCCTACCCAATAGGAGTAATCAGTAATACTAATTATTGTCACCCTTGCAGAGAGATGAAGAGAGAAGAGGTAAAAGCATCCTGATATGTCATGGCATTACTATAAAAATGTTGTGCGTGTATGTGTGTGTGTGTGCTCACGTGTGTGTGCAAGTGCATATGAGTATGTGCATGTATGTGTCTAGACTTGTGATTTCATTCCTATTGGGAATAACCAGTAAAGACGTCCCTCACTGCTATAGATCAACAAGTATTGCACAACTCAGTATCCTAGAGAGTTTTCACAGAGAACTGGGGTTAAAGTGAGTTATCCCAAATCATGCTGTCAGCATGTGTCTTTGGCTGAACTTGAATCCTCATTTATCTGACTCTGCCTAGTGCACTATCCACTATCCACACATCCTCTCTACAGTTAGGCATTTAAGTTAAATTAAAAGGACTTCCCACTTCATCTCCCTCAATCAGACACTGAAAGCTTCATATACCAACATCTTGAAAAAGAACCTATAGTTTATATATATACACACACACACACACACATATATATATATATATAATGTGTGTATGTATGTATATATGTGTGTATATATGTATGTGTATATATATGTATATACATGCATATACATACATACATACCTACATGTGTATGTATATGTGTATATATGTTGCTTCTAGGTCCGATTGTTCTTTTGCTGTCATATCACTCACTTCTCCGAGTTTCAAATTTCATGTCAAGGCTTCTGTCAACTCTGAATTTTCCAAAAGATAAATGCTAATTAATCTCCAAGTTGGTTGTTCTGTTTTCTTTTATTGATGACAGTAGCAGAGACAGTATAACACAGTGCACACTGTGCTGGATTTGGTGTCCAGCATACCTACATGAAGTCTTGTTTCTATCATCAATCAACTGTGCAATCATGATCAATTTACTTAAACCCTTAGTGTATCACACAGCTCTTTAAGTTTATGAGTCATAGGAAAATGGCTGTTCTGTGTTAGAATTCTACTTCCTAATAAAACCATAGGACTGTAACAAAAGAATGATAACTATAATGTTTACTAGGGAGATTTTTAGACTTGGTTTTCTCCACCTGGGCCTTGAAAAAACAGAGACAGAATTAAAGTTGAGGCACTGTCAAAAGGTGATATCTCTCATAAATTTTGGAAGATTAAGAGGGAGATAGTGAAGAACATAGTTATGCGTGAGAGATCTAGGGAATGTATCCAATCGGGAAATTGGAACTGTGCCCTAAGGAACAGGATGCCTATGCAATAACCACCACACAAAGACTTTCTGTTGTGCCATGTTGCTGGCCTCTAAGCGAGGTTATTACTTTGGCAAAAGATCTATCTTTAATCTCATACAAGGAAGCTTTGTGTGTCCAGTATATTATCAGAATTTTGTAGTTCTGCAATAATGTAAGGAAGATGATATATATGTATTCCCAAAAGGATTTAGTAAAAGCAGCATGCCTATCCTATATAGATATCAAGGTAGTTCCTGAAATTCAGTTGAGACATAGCACTGAAAATCTTAGAACAGGATCTTATGATTAGATTCTATTAGAAATAATTCCTTGGGTGTTAAATTGGAGTTTGCTCTTTCAAATTCAATTTTTATATCATCAATAAGAAGGAAATACAGGTCAGTTATTTATAAAATATTTAAATATAAATGTGTCAGTGAAAGTATCTGTAGCAGCAAGTAGCCTGGCATACACAGGAGGGCCTGCTGTACAGGTTCTTAACTTTTGAGGGGTCAATAATCTATTTTAATTACATTCACCAATAGAGAAAATACAAGCAGAGAAATAAAGACTAATAGACAGGGTTTCTAACTGTATTACCATAAGCAATACATACATCCCAGATCAACAGACAGATCGCACTGTCTGACTATTATATATATATATAATATATATATATATTATATTATACTATTATATATATATATATAATATATATATATGTATATAGTTACCAGAGAGAGAAGCACAAACCTTTGGGTTTTCAAAGCAGGGATGGGGAGGGGGAATGACTACCCAGAGTCTCATCTGGCACAGGAACCTTTTCCAAAGAAGCCCCCAAAGCAAAACCTCACCTCAGAGCAAATATACACTTTTCAGAGCCACAGTACACCATCAAGACCCTTATGACCCAGTGCCTCATTAATAATTAGCAAAAAGTATGGGCCTTCCTACAAAAACAAACCCCCTCCAACCCCAATCAAGCTTCCCTCAATGGGTTCCACCTGAAGCCTATTAATGGGCAGGGAAAATCTTTCATTAACATAAATTCCATTAACATGACAGTGTCCTCCTTTATTCTTGGATTTGGCACAATTAACACAATTTTGGATTATTTATAGGACATTATCTGTAGGATATTATGTATAGGAAATCTCTCTTAGTTTTAGACCCTATACATTTGATTATTCATAACGATGACAAACATCTTTGATGATGAAATATCCCTTAACAAAAATTAGTAGTGAAATATTGAACAAAATAAAGTCTTTGGCTTCAGCAATCAATTCATTTTATTTGATCTTAACATATATTTGAGAGATTTTGTCGTAGAGGAAGAGTTTTAAGGTAGTTTTGCTCCTCTAAGTGAAATTCTCTTGTGAAATAACGAACAGTAGAGTAATATCATTTTACATTTTCTGCAACATTCAGTTAATTGTGTGATTGTAGATATTTAATGTTCTGTTGACAATCAACTATATGGTCCTGCTAATTTCCTTCTTTTTTTCAAAGCAAAATTATCTTCAGTATGTGCATTCTCGTAAAAACTTTTCAGAGTTGAAAGAAGTACATATGTGGGTAAATGTTTACTGCTATCTTCAAGGTCTCCTAGTTTTGATAATGATCATACTTGTGGTTTCTTCTTTCATCTTCTTTTGATATCTGTCCTTTCTTGAGAGCTTCAAGAATGATCCGTAAGTGCTTTCATTAATGTGTTACTTCTAACATGGATGTCCAATCTGTGTATACATGGTTAGATCCAATTACCTTTCTGATTTTATTTTTTAAATGCCATTTTCATATCAGTTATAAAGTATTAGAGTCTAAAAGTAATGGTTCCTTTGTTACTGATGGGGAAATAAGTGATTGAAATATTGACAAATTCGATTTTTCTTGATTTTCTTTGTGCAGCTCCTCCTAGCTTCATCTATAAATTCTCTTGGAATTACTTGCTCAGTGAAGGAGCATACCAGGCTTTTTTGAAATCTCTTTTTCCCTTCTACTTTTTTTTTTTTTTTTGCTGTTTCAAGTTTTTCCCTCTTCTTCCTTAAAGATTTTGCAAATGAGCTTCTACACTAAATTGCTGTTGCCTTGGATATCATGACTTTCTGTTTCACTAGAAGGTAAAGTGTTTGACAACTGAGGTGTTTTAGAAATTTTTTGTGCCTTTTCCACATAGTTATTCTTTGTATTGACTAAAATTGAAGGAGTGGTCATAATCATTCAATGTCTTTGATTTTCTCCATTTTCCAGTTTCCAGAAATGACAATTTCTTTTAAAAAGGTGGCAATGGATCTGTACTGCAATCACATTCAATGTTTTGTTCTTGTTTTTATACTGAGAATTTGGTGTGGAATTTTATTGTTGTCATTGGTAGTTTGATTACATAACAGACTTTCATTTTGGAAATGACTCCTATATATGTAAACAATTGTTTACTGACTCTGAACAGTTGTTTATTGGATGAATTTCACTGTGATATTGTTGGGTTCTCATCATTTCAAGTGATCCATTATGTCTCTTTTCTTTAAGAAAGTTTTTTATGACATACTCAGTATGTCAAACACACACATGCACACATACACATATAATCTACATAGATGTAGACTAGTCATATGTATGTGTGTGTATATTTATATATATATATATATAAAATCTGTATATACACATATATTTAGAATCATAAAATTTCTAAGTAGCCTGTAAGCCTTTACTACTTTGATTTCTTATTGATAAACTTTCAACATACTCTTCACTGTTCTCCCTATGCCCCTTACCCCTAAATTCAAGTCACCAAATATCAATTACATATTTATTTGGTCTGGAGGATCTAGTGAAAATCTTTGAAAGATTTCTCTACTAGTATGTTCTTTGTAACATATGTTGTTGAATAAGCTGGACCTTAGTTTCTTCATTTATATCATGAATGATTTGTACTCAGAGACCTCCCTAGTCCCTTCCAACTCTTAAACTAAGATCACCAGTGATTGTATGATCTCTATTATGATCATTATACCCATGAAGGTTGGAAATGCTACAGTGTAAGATGAAGAGGAATTCCATGAAATGATATTTCATGTCTTTGGGCACAGGATGAAAAAAAATTTATCAATTTGTCTAATCAGCTGTTTAATGGAATACGTGTTTTGTTAAATGCAAATTCCATATATCTCCTAGTTTTGTTTTCAATGAGACTTTAGATATCAAGGTGCTTCCATTCCTCTCTTAGTATAACAATTCATTTAAAGTGTAAATTGATATGTATAAATGGTCTAATAACTCAATCATTTATAACTTTCCCCCATTTTTGTATGATCAATGCTGAAATAGAGTGGGCAGAACACACAAGACTAAAGGATATTTTATATTTTAATTTGCTTCTTGGGTCAATGTGGGAAAAGAACTAATATTATGACTAATCTGCTGGGGTGTGAGTCATGATGCATTTATC
The DNA here is from genome assembly GCA_023548195.1 of Bettongia penicillata ogilbyi. Classification (NCBI taxonomy): domain Eukaryota; kingdom Metazoa; phylum Chordata; class Mammalia; order Diprotodontia; family Potoroidae; genus Bettongia; species Bettongia penicillata. Next base: position 1,107,419 of record JAJHZJ010000401.1, on the reverse strand, counting down.
AAGCTGGTCCTCAAAGGGTAAGAACAATCTATTGGGATAGATCTTAATGCTATTCCAGCATGGTGAACCTGCTAACACTTGTATGCTGCTATCATTACCTTAAAGAACATCAGTAAAATATATAATGTATCAAAATGTGGTAAAGTGAGTTAGTAAGAACTCAAAAGATCCTTTTTGAATGAATCATTAGAATTATTTTTAATGTTTTGTCTATATAGATGTTTACTATGCTTTATATCTTCCTAGCAACTTGTTAGAAAAAGAACAAAAAGAGTATAAAGCTAGAAGGATTAAGATGAGAAGGGGATATAATATGTAATTAAAACAACTGCATAATCTAACTTTCCAAAACAAATTATTTATATCTAAAATTGGTTTTGAATGAAATAAATTATATAAGTGCCAATTACAATACTTTGTTATTGAAATTTAACTGATTAAACCGGTTTCCATAATGAGATGAAAAGTATCTAAAAACAGCCTACTTAGTAAACACTTGATTTACTTGCCAAGGGAATGGATGTGAAAGCCAAAGGAAACACTAGCTGAAACTCATTTGTTAAACCTTTAAGAGAAGGATGGTGGCAGATTATGAGCAGTGTTGGCTCATAAAACAGAGAGAAGCAATGAAGATTCAAGTCATTTTGAAAGAAAGCTTTGTAAGAGATTCAACTAAGCAAAGTCATCCTAAGGGCATTTGAGAATAAGATTGCAAAGAGGACAATAAATAGATGAAAGGTTTAAATGACAAATAAAGATTTATATAATGCAGTCTTTTCACCATCAACAACAGTGGCACCACTGTAGTTGGACTCTAGAAATTTATAGTCCCAGATACACAAATATAATGGAGGTAGAAATGTTATCAAAGATAACAAAATCTGGAAGAAGCAGACAGATTAGAGCAAGTGTGCAATGAAATCAATGTTGGAAGCAATATAACTATAAGAAAATTGAAGAATTCATTCACAAAGTATCTAAAGTAGAGGAAGGTAGAACAGATTTTAATCCACAGTCACAAAAAAACCCCCCACAAAAAACCACAACAATGATAAGAGATTCAAAAGCATATGACTATTTCCAAACCATGTAACTTTTTTTTAGACTAATCTACATACATTATATGCATGGAGGTCATCTAATCTATATGCATTGAAGGTAATCTCAATAAGTATATTAAAAATAGAGATTAGGGTCTAGGATTGGTGAAGAAAACCCAAGAGGCAGAAGAGTAGAACAAGAGTGCCTTGACTGGAGATTGTAGATGTTCATTTTCTTCCTTAACTTTATCCTCTGCCTTTTGCTTTGTAAGGAAGGGATTAACCAGAAAAGAGGGAAAAGATACAAGAAGATGTATGGAAAATCAATTCCAACCATAATCTTAAATGTGAATGCATTGGACTCCATAAAGTGGAGGAAAGTAGAAATTGTATTAGACAGCAGAATATAATCTTCTCTTTATAATAAACATATTTGAATCATAAAGAAACAGACAAAGTTAAAATGATTAGGTGAAGAAGATTTTATTGTGCTTCAAATGGATCCATAGAAACTGAGTAGGATTTATAGTTTCAGACAAGGCAGCATAAAAATAGATTTGTTTTATAAGGTAAATAGAGAAACTAAATTTTGTTCAAAGGCAACATAGATATTGAAAAAACATATATATATATAATGGACATGTTTATATGTGCACATTATATATGTTAATATATACACATATCTTTATACTAATATATGTACATATGTATATACTAATATATATGCACACACATACACATATACTAATTGACATAGCTGTTAAGCACACAAAAGAGAACTACAGGGAGAAACAGGTTGTAACACTGATTTGTGGAATTCAATATGCTACTTTCAGACTTAGATAAATCTAACAAAAACCTAAATAAGGAAGTTAAGGAGCTGAATAGCATTTTAGATAAGTTATATATAAGGCAGAAATATGGTGATTATTGAATGGGAATAATTAAGATACACATACTCTCCCTCTGCATATATACATACATGTATGTGTATGTGTGCATACATACATGCATGCATACATACACACATAACTACAAACTTACATACTCATATACACACATATACAGATTTGTATGGCACCTTGATTAAAAACAACCAAATTCTAGGTTATAAGGGACTCATAAATAATACTGAAAAGCAAATATATTGAACATCATTTATTGGCTCTTATATAGTAAGCATTTGACAATGACTCTTTTGAGAAACAATCCAGACTTAAGTGGAGATTAAATGATATAATGACAAAGAATAAGTTCATTAAATATTGTCATAGAAACAATAAACATGCTTTCAAAGGAAAGGTCAAAAAGAGAAAATATTTTAAAACATTGCAGCTAAAGAAGTCTTAGAGAAAATTTATATTTTAAATGCCTTTATCAACAAAAAAGAGAGAAAAGAGAGAAAAAGATAAGTTATTTGGGCAAGCAACTAACAAAAAAAAACTAGAAAGATAAACTTTAAAATAACAACTAGACACACTCAAAATAAAAAAAATTCATACATAAACTAGGACTTTATTTTTAGGAAAATAATAATAAAATATGCATACCACCAGGTATTTTGATACAATAGAGGTAAAACTGGACAACTTAATAAAGAATTTAATAATCTGGCACAAATAGTCCATATGAACAATTGCAGTGGAGATATCTCTAAATTTGTGCATCTCATGTTTCTTTTAAGCTACTGCAATTCTTTGCTCATAGAACACATTGCCTTCTTTCATGTGGGCATGCCATGCTGGTCTGTGCCAGTGTCTCCCATGTTTCACAATCTATTACAAAGTTCTTCAGAGAGACCTTGAGAATGTCCTAGTATCATTTCTCTGACCTCTATGTGAACATTTAACCTCTGTGTGTTCTCCATAAAATAGTCTTTTATTCCATCAGAGTAGCACTTTCTGTGGTCGTTTGAATACTTGACAGTTCAGCTAGAGGCATAGAACAAAGAGGTCAGCACAATGACTCTGTAGACCTTCAGGTTGGTAGGCAGTTTAATGCCTCTTGTCTCCCACACTTTCCCTCAAGGAAAAGAAAGCGATCAACATTGTCAAAGACTGCAGAGAGGTCAAGAAGGAAGAGGGTGAGAAAAGGCATTTAAATTCAACAATTATAAGATCATTAATAATGTTGGAGAGAGTTTCAATTGAATGATAAGTTCCAGAGTCATACTCTAGAAAATTGAGAAAAGAGAGAGGATTACACTCTAAAGACTATGTGACCTATCTTAATAGATTTGGATCTTAATCAGGTTTGGAAATAATTGCAAGCTAGTTATAGTTAATAATTTCAAGTCTGAAAATAATTTATGAAAATACATACATTTTCTGAAATGAAACAAATGGGATTGAATAACTGATCATCTAGGCCCCTCCAGTGATCTTTATCAAATCTTTATTAAACTTTCAAATAGGCTTGTAAATAAAAAGTTCTAGTTATATATTTTTTTGGAGAACTTTAAATAAAAATTCACTCCATTTTGCTAGGGAATCATAAAAATGGCACTTGCTCAGGAAAGGCAGTGGAATGGTTTTTAATCACCTTTGAAACTCTATGGTTGTTTTGCTATGATCCCTTTAGTTTTCTTTAAAATAACCAGATAATAAAATTCTCTTTACTATTCTTAATATTCTCCTTTCATGAAACTTCTTACCACTCTTGTTGGGGCAGCTAGGTGGTACAGCAGGAGTCAGGAGGATCTGAGTTCAAATCTCACCTCAAACACTTGACACTCACTAGCTGTGTGACCTTGAGCAAGTCACTTAACCCCAATTGTACAGCCCTCCCTCACTCAAAACAAAGTCAAGTGCAAGTCATGTCATTATTTCTCTGATGGCATGGTCTTCTTTCCCAATGAAGGATGAGCACACATACCACTCTTGCTAATATATTTCAGAATATAATTTCTAACTCTAAGATAAGTTGGACCTCAACAAATCATTAACCAGACTGGTCTATACAATAAATGTGTTTAATATGGTGTGATATTGTTTGACAATTATATGACCATAAACCAGAAGCATTGTTGTCACCAGTAACATTGTTAAAATCATATGATCAACTCCATGGGATATAGTTTGCATCCATATTTTATGGTTTTATGTTGAGCAAATTCTTTCTTTTTGAAGATGTTAATTTCATTTTATTTAATATTCATGGAGCATCAATAATTGAGGCAGGGTCCATAATGGTTAGAAAGAAAGACTTGGAGATATGGAGACCTGGGTTTAAACTCTGCCTTTCACACAAATTGTCTGTGGAAATTTCTTAGCCTCCCAGTGTTCTGAGCAACTCTCCAGTACTGTAAGACTCAGGAGCTACTGGCCCACATTGTTGGAAGGAATCTTTTTTCAGATGAGAGTTTCTCATGCCAATGAAATCATAAGTTTAGCCCCTTTCCCTATCTCATGGAACACCAATAATTTTTGCTAATATTTCAAGTTCTCACCTCAAGCATTCATTTTGTTGCAAAAGTAATCTTGTATTTTCAAAGGCTAACCCAATAGAGTGCAGACTCTGGCAGGTCTTACTGAAATAGGAAGACTTTGAGAATAGACTTAGAGATAGACTGACTATTCTAGTGTCCAAGGACAAACATAGCTAGAAGAGCATCCACATTGCCTTCAGTGCAAAGTGAGGAATTTATTTTATTTTTAATCATCATTTATATTATTAAAATCATCATTTATATTATATAAAATAATATTTTATTTTTAATCATCAGTTAATTTAATCATTTAAACATCAACTTTAAAATAACAATAAGTGAATGAAGAGTTGGGATCTGTATCTGTGAGAGAAATATTCAACTGAACAATGTTGCAGATCTTATAAGTATTGATGTATCATTAGTCCTTTGCCTGAAATTTAAGCTCAATGATTCTTAAAGGTTAGTTACAATTTTATTTTATTTTAAATTTATTATTTATTTTAAACATTAAAAAAATTGAGTTTCAAATTCTCTCCCTCCCTCTAGTCCATCCCCCACATTGAGAAAGCAAGCAACATGATATAAATTATAGATGTGAAATCAGGCTAAGCATATTTCCATTTTAGCCATATTCCAAAAAAAGGCATGAAAAATAAAGTGAAGAAAATGTGTATTCCAGTTAGCACTCAGAGTTTGCCAGTTCTCTCTCTGGAGGTGTGTTTTCATCATGGGTCCTTTGAAATTGTTTTAGATCATTGTATTGATCAGAGTAGCTAGTCTGTTGTAATTTTTAAAGACCTTTCATACACCTAAACATTATCACTATTATTCTTCAGATAAAAACCTTCTTTAATATTTGCTTGTACTTTCATTTCCAATTAGACTTTTCTAACTTTGTAATTTTGATCCCAGAATACATTGAGTTCTCTAATAAATTCTGTATCACCATGAAATTATTAGAAATACTTTATGATTAATACCCTATGCCTGCTTTTATTAATTTGAAAAAAAATTCATGTAACATTTTGTTTTGATAGTACTGTCCTTTGAAACCCACTTGTCCTGAGCATACACTTAGTGTTGAAACTTCCCTTGTAAAAAAGAAAAATAAAAGTAAAGCAAAACAAACAGACCAACCATGTCTAAAACAAATACCTACCACATTTTATGTGGTGTATACCACATTTCTCTACTAAGATGAGGAGACTGTTTCACTAATAATTGGCCATGACTAAGAACAGTCACTGCAATTGTTCAAAATTTAACTGTCTTTTAGTGTTGTTTTCATTTGCATTATTATAGTTATTGTGTATATTGCTTCTTGGGTTCTACTTTGCTTTAAATCAGTTCATACAAATCTTTCCATATAAGAGAAATGATTATGTATCTATCATATTAATAATCAGTTGTTGAATTAGGACCAGGATTTTTTCAGAGGGCAATAGGTTGTTCAGTATCTGGAGGACATTGCTGATTATGAGACTGAATTAATGATCTTCTTAATTTTGTTCAGACCCCACTCAATCTTACAAGGAGTTTAATCTAAGCTGGGAAAGCCCATTTTACTCTACACAGTAATGGGTGGGGATAAATTCTTTGATTAGATAGACCAAGGCTGGGCAATTTAGAAATAAATGACATAATCAAAGTTATATCCTGAAACCCCTCATTAGATTAGGTCCACCTCTCATTGTAACATTCATTGTCTTACACTAATTGCTAACCAATCAAAGTTGATCACCACACTCAAGAACACTCACTCTTCCAAGGGCATATAATCTATGAACTCACTGCTATGACTGGTTTTTGCATTCAAGAATGTCATTGACTCATTTTATTGGTAATATGCTAGCATTATTAATAAAATAATTAATTACTCAGAAATTATCTCTCAAACTTTTTAAACATCACACATCTCTGAATTCCTCATATTATTTCTTTATTTCACTTTAATAATAGCTCATGACATTCATGTTCAACAATTTGCTCTGCCATTGTTTAACAGATGAGCCTCCACTTTGCTTCCTGTTTTTGCTATATTTTAATTTTTAGTAGGATGACAATAATAAGGACTTTCTTATGGTTGGAATTATCTATCAACCTGAAATACTTGGTAGAGTTCCGTAAAGCCAAAGGGATATGTAGAAGCCATACTTCATAAGAAAGGTGGAATGAAATAGTCATACTTATGTGGATAGAAATGGGACAAGGACAGGAAAGTGAAAGAGATACTCAATGAAAAATTGAATTAATTAATCCACTTTTCCTATCAAGATTTGTTTCCTTTGTGGTCATCTTTCATTTTTGAAGAAGACCATGACATCAGAGAAATGATGACATGACTTGCACTTGACTTTGTTTTGAGTAAGGGAGGGCTATGCAAGGTCATCAGCCTCACTTTCTCCTCCTGAGCCATCTGGATCCAGTGATCACATATTTATCAGGATGACTGGAGATTGCCCATGATGCAATGGGAGACCATGGCCTTTTTTGCTAGTTTTTTTGAGGTACTCACTATGAGAGAAGAAACACCCATTAAGTGCGTAGTCAGGGAATGATCCTTTTAATGAGCAAAAGAAAAAAAAATAAGTCAAATTGGAAGGGAAAGAGAAACTGTTACTATTGATAATAACTCTAAGTCCGTCATTAAGTGAAACTTGAGCAAGGACCTATTGTTGTTTAACCTATGGGCTTCAGAGTGCACTGGATTTAATGTTTTGGGAATGGGAAAGAAGGAAGTAGGAAAGGAAGGAAGGAAGGAAAGAAGGAAGGAAGGAAGGAAGGACATCTAGGCAGTAAACCCCAAAGGAAGGGATGGGGGACAGAAGGGAGAGGATGAACTGGGTTACCCAGCTAGGTAGGTCCCCACACAAGCAGCTTGGTCTACTCACAGGTTGTGTTTGTCCTTCATTTTTGAAGAAGACCATGACATCAGAGAAATGATGACATGACTTGCAGTTGACTTTGTTTTGAGTGAGGGAGTGCTGTGCAAGATCACCAGCCTCACTTTCTCCTCCTGCTAAAATTATGCACAAGCAGTCAAGTTTCTGGTGTGTTAATAAAGGAACCACAAGTATGAGACTGAGAATATTTTTAGAAAGGAAGTTACTACTATGCATGATGAAATGGAACTAAAAAACAAACTAATGAATCTTGATCCACAAAATATTCGTCACAAAAAATTCATGATTAACAATGCCAAGGAATGTATGGCTATAATTGTGCCATTTTATAGGATCATTACAGGACCTTGTGCAGGGTAAGTGAATAAGTGCATAGTTCTGGCAAAGGAATTGAGGTTATGGATAGTCAAGTTAATCTCAACCAACTGGAAGAGTTTCCCATAGTCTGGTTTCCCATATATGGAATGTGGAGAAATCTATCATACTTTTCTATTAATTTCAATGTTTGTATTATGATTTATCTATTTAATATACTGAGTGCAAATGTGTTTATGACAACCTGTCTTGACTTCAGCTTCTAATATTGCTCATTCCAGACAGTAGTGTTTGCCATAAATATTGCCAAATCATTAGATTAGATTTTACACAAGAAAATTTTAAATTGCCATAAAATAATGCTTTATTTCCATTTTATTAACTTATAAAGTGGTAATTTAGATTACTAATTTCTCTATTATTAAAAAAAGAAATGTTCTTTTAAAGTTTGTTACCAGTAATATTCCCATTATATAGTCTTAATTTTTTTTTTATCTTATAAAAATACATATTAAGAGACTTCTTTCAGTTGTAAAAATATGAATGTTGCTATCACCCAATTTTATCACTTTTGGCAAGTCACTTAATCTCTTTAAGCCTGTGTTTCCTCATTCATAAGATGAAGGGATTAGTTGGATGACCTCTAAGTTCTCTTCCAATTCAGCTTATCCTTGATTCCATGACTCTGAACTAAGGGTATAACCTAAGGCAACCCTATCACCTCTCTTTCTTCATTGTTCTTTCCACCATCAATGTAAATATGTACAAGAATACATATTCTTCAGTAATATGATCATTCCCCCAAGCTGTTAGATTTGACAATTAAGAGATTTCGCAGGATTAGAAAGTAATACTCCTTTCTTTTCCTTTCTGTTCCCCTCAAGAAAGAATTTGAAAAGCAAAAAACACCAAACATTCCTTCTCATCAAAACTTCAATTCTGTTGAATGTGACTCACACCAGACCATCTCGCTAACATTTCAAATTCAACACTGCCCAAGAACCCAAGATTTTTGTCTACTTCCTCTGTAGGTCCAGGTTGGCAAATAGTCATTTCTTCATTTGAACTTAGCAATTTTACTGAAATGTCATTAAAGGCATTTTATGCAGTCACTTTTATTTAGTGTAAGTTCTTTTATTAATAGTTTACATTCAACTGAGTTATTCACAAATATAAAATATTACCAAATAGCTTACAATCATGCTGGCACACAAATTCACTGGATTTAATTGAAATTATTTAAGAAGAAATGAGCATGCGAACAAAATGCAAAGAATATTAAAACAATCCATCCGGTTAGCTTAGGAGACAGGATGATTCCTTTTTTAGAGAGGATTTGGATGTAGTTTGTCTCACAAGTAAAGACAAATTCATGGCAATTTGTAGAAGATCTAATGGGCATTTTCTTACTTTTCTACTCTATTCTCAGGTTGAACTTATTAGAGCATTTATCGGTATATGAAGAATGTAAGTAAATGTATATATTGTAGTTCACATGGGATGCCTGGAGCAGATGAACATGAAAGAATTTGCCTTTCAATTTAAGAAGAAATTTAGAAACCAACAGGGAAAAGATAAAGAGTTGCTGAACTACACAAGGATCTAGAGAAGGGCCTGCAGAATATAAGTTTCTCTGAGGAATCCAGTATTCACTGAGGAGTCAAAACCAGATGGAGATGCTGAAAAGACAACAGAAACATAAACAGAGGTAAGCATATATGTGTTAACAGCAAAAATCACAAATGGAGAGAGAGGACATGCAACTTACCTCTTGCTTCATATACATTCCCACAGTACCCAAAGGGGAGAATTAGAATCTGAATGAGAGAAAGAGTCAAAGACGACAGATACTTGGTTGAATTGGCTCAGGGTTCATTTTGGAGGCCAATCAAGGATCATTGACACTCCTTTGTGCTAAAAACAAAACAAAATCCCATAAACAAATCATACACACACATACACAAACACATGCATGTATTTATAATGTGTGTATGTGAATTATATGTAAGCAGTTTTAATGTGATATAAGTGTTTATCTCCATCTCTCTCATAAAGGTAAAATGATACACAGTAGTGAAATACAGAAAATTCTCCAGTAAATATAAGGGTCCAACAAGAATGCCCTGCTCCCTCTCTGATTGTCCTACTTTATTTTATTGAGATAGAGCTTCAGTGAGAGAAAGAGATGAGGAAGACAGGCATTTGATGATGAATGCCATGTTGAGGATCAAGGATGGATTGACACAGGATTGCACTTTTTGGCTTAGCTAGGATAATTGACATTCATTTGTGCAAAACAAAACAAAACAAGTCCCACAAACAATAAGACCAAATATACATGTCTATGTATAAATATATATTTATGCACACCTATATGTATGTGTATAAGACCAGTATTAATATGACAAAATGCATATCTATATATAAATTTATATGTATATATCATCTCTCTATTATCTAGCATTTTTCTATTTATTTATCTATTTATATATCTCTAGTTTAAAAAGTTAGCATTGCTTGTAATAATGAAACACTGAAAAATTTCCCACCTAGTATAAAGGTACAACAAGAATGCTCTCCTTTTTGACACAGTTGTATAACTAGCTATAGCAGTAAGACAAGAAAAAGTAATTATACCATGAGGAGAGAATAAACAAATTGTTCCTTTTTCTTGTAGATGGCATCATGGTTTAATTAGGGAAGAACCTAGAGAAGCAGCAAAGAAATTAATTATGCAATTACTTTAATTCTCTAAAGTAACAGAATAAAAAAAAACTATATGAATCCTCATTTCTATATAGCAAAACAAAAAAGAAAAAATATTAAAAATGGAAAATCTCATTCAAAACCAATTACAAAATGTATAAAATATTTGGGAATCAATCTACCAAAATACCCTCAAGAAACAATTACAATTTATAAGAATATTAATTGCTTATGTTTTGGCCATGTTTTAAATGGTATTTTTCCTATATTAATTTATAGACTTGCCTCCTTACTAAGCATATTGCCAATAAGCTATTCTATAAAGAGAAGCAATTACAAAATTTATTTGGAAGTACAAAATGTCTAAAATCTCAAAGAAAATTATTCAAAATAGGAATAAAGGGGAGGGGATATCACTTTCTGGCTTCAAGTGATACTGTAAAGCAGTAATCAGTAATTAATTTAGTAATTAGTTTACTAAAGTTTAAAAATGAATAATAGATACTGGAAAATACTGGATGACATTCCAAAACAAGCAGACAGAAGGGAGGGGAAGGGAGCAAACATTTCTTAATTACCTACTATAGGCTAAGCACTGTGCTAAGTGCTTTACAAATATCCAAGTATTTGATAAACTCAGGAGCACAAATTACTTGGGAAATGACTGGTATTTAACAAGAACTTCTGGGAAATCTAGGTAGGGATTTTGCCAGAAATAGCTTTAGAAGAGCATCTTATATCGTATACTATAATACATTATGAATAGATATTCAATCTAAATATCAAAGGTCACATCACTAGAGGAAAATGGTAAAAGGAATTAAGAATAACTATAGCTTGAAGAAAAATTCTTGACTAACCAAGGGACAGAAGTGATTATAAAAATAATTTAAATTATTCTTTTTAAGTTAGGAAAATATTAACAGATCATTAAACAACTCTCTGATTGGTAATATCAATTGAGTAAAAACATAGAGAAGTATGTTTGCCAAAGATTTTTGTCAGTGTCATGGAGAATGTTTGGGGGAGGGTACAAACAAGTCAATGAAGGATTCCCTACAGATAGTGAGGACCTCTAGATATGACATTTTAGATGGTATTGTGCTGATGGCATCAATCCCTGGAATTGTTCAGAAGGTCCTAAATAAAATTTGAAATCTCTCAAAGAAAAAATATCAGCCTATTTCAAGAAAAAGAAGCAAGATGAATAGCGAAATCTTGTTGTCCAAATGATGGTATTCAATTCATTGGAAAACTATGTAGCTAGTTCATCAATACACTTAACTTGGACAGATACTGAAAAAAACAACAACAAGGAACTGTGGCCAGAACTAAAGAGAATGAAGAAATCCCCTGTATAAATGTTAAATAGAAATCACTCTAAAATTGATCCTATTAGAAAGTTACCCAGGCTAACGAGAGATCAACCCTGACTAACCCAGGGTTGTACAGCCAGCATATTTCAGAAGTGAAGCATGGAACCTTCCTACCTCCAAGCACAATTGTGAGGAAAAATATAAAATAATATTTGTAAAAACTTTGAAAACATTAAAATTCTATATAAATTAAAAAAAGTCATCATCATTATTTTTATTCCAAATTCCTAGACCAATTCTCTGTCATGACAACATTTTGCCCCTCACTATTTTATGTTTGATTTACAAAAGTTTATTTTATTCATATGTACATACACATATATTTGTATATGAGTATACATATATACATATGTACATAAACATATGTGTCTGAGCACATGTGTATATTTAATTTTAGTCCTAGATATGCTCCTTCCTCTAAAGGAACAAATTCCAATTTCACAATGTTATTAAGGGCACAAAAATTTTAGGGTATGTGTAAACACCCACCATATTGCACACACATAAGTTTTTATACATACACATACATACCTATATGTACATATATATGTGTATATCTGCACATATACATATATATACACACAGGTACATACATACATACACATATATTTAACCTATGCTAGTTTCTTGGAAATACAACCAACCCAGAGAGTAGAGAATATCTTTAGTCATTAAAGTGTTGCTAGAACAGTCATAGATTCATTGAATCTTTGGGGTCAGAAACAACCTTGGATATTATCTGGTCTCTATTAGGAACTAGAAAAATAGAATCATAGATTTTAAAACTAGGAAGGCCTTAGAGCAGGGATTCTTGACATTTTTGTACGTATATCATAGAGTACTTTGGCAATGTGGTCAATGGATCCCTTCTCAGAATGTCTTAAATTTTATATATATATATATATATATATATATATATATATATATATACACACACACACACTTGCATGTATACATGTATACACATATACATGTATACATGTGTGTATTTATACATACACATATAATTACAAAGGATACCAATTATGCTGAAATACAGTTATCAAAATATACATTTTTAAAACGCAAGTTACCTAATCTCAGGTTAAAAACCCCTGTCTTAGGAAGATTATCTAGCTCACTCAAATTGAAGTTGAAAAAAGTGATGTTTTGGGTGACCTAAAGACTAGTTAAGGTGCCATATTTTACATGTACATAGTTCTCATAGTGTACATATCATTTAAAGATGAACAAACTCTATTGCAAAGAAATTACATAGTCACAAGTCTCATAAGTGATAATGGTCAAACTTAAGTCTTCTCCCTCCAAGTCCATTTCCAAGTCTTATTAAAACCATCCTCCTAAGATCACACTGCAAGTTAATATGCCACTTATTCTTAGGCAGTCCAGTGCTCTTTCCATTTGAATATGATTCCCCTGTAGCAGAATGAGAGATACGGATATATTATGTCTAAAAAAGGTTATAAATTTAGATGTATTCCATATAATTTTAATTAGTTATTCCCTGTGATATATTTTATTTTTCTTCAATGAATTATTCCATATGTGTTTAGAATTGTTAGCCATATAATGAGTGGTGCTCATGAACTTGATTCCCTTTATAAGTGAGTGTGATATTGGTGTGATGTTTGCATGAAACTGGTATGATTTTTAATATTGGTGTAACTTTTGTGTTATGTTGCCGTGATGTTTGACATTTGGAATGCAATTGGCATGGCATTGGTGTGATTGTTTTCAAGACATTGGCATAACGTCTGTGCGACATCAGTGTGATGTTTTCATGATATTGATATGGTTTGATATGGGTTTGACGTTGCCATGATGTCAGTAGGATATTGGTATGATATTGATTTGTAATTACTATGACATTTGCATGATATGGGCATGAAAGTCAATATTGGTGTAACATTGGTTTATAATGGACTTGACATTGATGTGGCATTGGTGTGTTACTACAATAATCTTTGCCCAACACACTTCCACTCTTATTCTTCCAGAACCAGAGTTACATAATCTGTAGCTGTCTAAGACAAAGCCTCCCCTCTTCTCTCATACAACCAAAACACTAGTGCTGGAGGAACGTAAATGTGCTCCAGTTCTCCCTTACCTCTTTAAGATTTTCTTTCTGCCACCATCACTCAGCAAGTCTTCCCTATTCCATTCTGTCTAGATATATTTCCCAACTAGTCACTGGTGCTACCAGCCTCCAGGTCATCCTTCTTCCTTCCTGAAGAAGTTCAGTACCCATATTCCAGCCTTTCTCTATACTCCAACCTCTTCTCTTACACTAGGTGACTTCAGCATACATGGGGATATTCCCTCAAATGTTGTGGTGTCTCAACTTGTCAATCTCAAATCCTACGGATAACCCCTTGATTCCAACCCGGTCATCCACACTGGTGATTGTTGTATGTGGATAGGATATCAAATTCTTGATTTCACCATCCCCTGCAAGTATTGCACTTTTATGATCAATAATAATGAAACTTGTTTTTCCAGAAACTATCATTCCATTGCTCCATATGCCTTGCTCTCTTCTAAACTTACTCTTTCTCTTCACCATGACTACCAGTTTCTTTACCCCTAAATTCGCTTACAACCCATCACTTTTGCTCTGAATTCACTTCCCTGCCTCCCCAATCTCAACTCTGCAGTTAATCAATTCATTGTTATTTTCTCTCCTGTTATTGAATACTGTGTACATCTATCCCATCCTGGCTTGTGCACTTCCAAATATTAACCTTGTATTTCTCCCATCTTCTGCTTCCTTAACTCCTACTACTGTACTGCTAAAAGGCTCTTATATACAACCCTTAAGACTAAATTCATTAATAATTTATGTCTTCAGATCTCAAGTGAGCAGCAAAGCAATCTTTATACTACCACATCACTGATTTTCTGTTCCTTCTCTGCAGCACTGTATCAAATCTTCTCTTCAAAATTCCTCTGTACCCTTTCCCCTGACTACTCAATAGGATATCGTGCCACATCTTTACTGAGAAAATAGAGACTCTCACCATGAACTCCTTCTCTGATACTTTATATTTCAAACTTTTTAATATCACACTGTTGTTCTCTCCTCATGTACTGCAGGAACTTTTTTAATTTTTCAAAAATTATTTTTATTATTAAAAATTTGAAATCTAAATTTTCTCCCTCCTTATTGCCTCCTCCCACCCATGGAGAAGGCAACCAGTGTGATATCAATTATATATGTGAAATCATGTAAAACATATTTACATATTAGCCCTATTGTGCAAAAAAAAGGATGCTAAATAAAGTGAGAAGATTATACTTCAATGTCATTTTTTGGAGGTGGATAGTATTTTTCATCATGAGCCATTTGGAAATTTTTTGGATCATTGTGTTGATAAGAGTACCTAAGTCTTTCACAGTTGATTATCATTACAATATTGCTGTTACTGCGTACATGCTTCAAGTTTCTTGCCAAAGTCAACTCCTCTATAGATATCTTCAATTCCAGTCATTTTCCATTTCTGTCCCACACTCCTTCCCTGGCAATATACACTCAAAATCATGTCTTCCTTCCATGACCTAAGCACCTGGAGAAGGCTTTAATGTTTTTTTTTTTTTTGACATGTCATTTAAGATAAGGGGAAACACTTGTTATTCTCTTTATGACAAAGATAGTGAGGGGAAGGGGAAGAAGGAAGTGGAAATATTTAATCCACCTTTTGTTGTTTGCTGACACTTAGCCTTATTTCCTCAACATCTCTTTATTTTCTTCCCTCTGTCAAGGGGAGGGATCAGATTTCAAGTCTAGGTATGAAAATAAGCAATTTGCTTTACTTCCAAACAAAACCTATAACTTTAAGTAGTAGCACCAGGATATACATTAAGTACAATATCTAGAGGAGATGCTGTCACCGATCCCAAATGGAGGTGTATCCTGCATGGGAGCTAAGTCATGTCTGAGAAGCCAGGAAATTGTAAGAGGGCTAAGGACTTTATATTTCTTATGAGACTTCCCCCCTTCCTAATGGATGACTTCTTACCCGAAAAATCTAGCTGCACCTTAGGTCATCTACCTGAAAAAAAAGTACAATATTGAGTTATGCTGGTAGTCCTGTTGTGACTCAATTTCTCCAATGCTGTAACTCAACTTCCAGCATGCTGCACTCCTTTTGGTCAATCACAACTTCATTTTCTGCATATATTTAAGTATCATTGAATTTTGCTTGGGGGAACTTAATAGTCAATCACATCATTTTTAAATTGACATAATTAAAATGATTACAAATAGTACCTGGTAATGTATTTAATTCCACTACTCAGTCAGCCTGTCATATCTGTTTCTATGTGGGCCTGAAGCTGAATGGTTTTTCAAAAAGGTATCTTAAGAGTTTGCGTTGGAGAACGAAAGAGCTATGTGACCACAGTGTGGTGAGTGTGCATGTGTGTGTGTGTGTGTGTGTGTGAGAGAGAGAGAGAGAGAGAGAGAGAGAGACAGAGAGAGAGAGAGAGAAGGTATAGGAAGTATATGTGTGTTTGGTTGGACTTCTTCCATTTAAAAACAAACTATTAAATAACCTCTAAAGGATGCTGGATAGATGTTCATTAGTCTTAGGATGAGTATGAGGCTATATTAATTCTCTCTCCATATGCATGTATATATATATATATATATATATATATATATATCTGTTTGCATGTACATGCATACTGTTGAAACTTAATGGCTTAGTGATTTAATAAACCTTGAAAATATTACAAAATTTCCCAACTATACATTGTTTTCTGTTATATTTTCTAGTCCTAATTCATTAATTAAAATGCTGCATATTATACTATAGTGTGATTATGAGGGTTGCATTTTAAATTGTTATTAAGCTGTTATAATTTACTCTCCAAAGAGTCGTAGTTATAAGAAGAATATTCTCCATCTTTACCCATATATTTGTTCTCAGTCAAAGTTTTGGTAACTTCTGATATTTAACTGGGAACATATTTAGTGAAGCTTACCTTCCCCAGGTACTAACTGTCTTTTAGGAGAACATTTGACATAATTATATTTGCAAAAATTAAAAACCAAACACATTAGACAACAGATCCTTTATAGGTTTTTAGACAAAAGAAGGATGTGAAGCATGTACAATACTGGTCAGTAAGTAGGTTAGAGAGTAATCTTATTTTACTATCAATGGTCATCATACACGAGTATTAATTCCTTGGTGGTTTCTTTCTCAGTTATTCAAATTCAACATATTTCTAAATATCTTTAGTAGAAAATGATTTTGTCAATATTGTTTCATAGGCTTGTTCTCCCTAAGAATCTCAAGTGCAAGGGATGAAAGTGCTCCAAAATTTGTACACAGAAAACAAAAATGTTACAATTCAGAGGTGATTTCTTGAAAATGGATATATAACTGAGATAAAGTAAGATATGCATAAACAAGGTGTTATGCTTGTTTTATTTCTTAAAATCAGAATAAAACAATAAATACAAAAATAAAAATATATAAAAAATAAAAAGAATGGAGTTCCTCTTTTTCAGGAATTCTATTAATTAAACAATTCTGAATGGCTCAAATGCACCTCATTGAATAAGATGATAAAAGCTTTTTCTGTTGACATAGAAGCAAGTAAATGTAAATGTTTAGGTAAATTTTTATGTGATGTTATTTGGAATATTATCAGGTATTTTGCATATAGTGTGACTTAAATGGCATTCATCACTTCCTCTCATCTGAAAGAAAATGGTTTTTTTCTAGATACTTCACACTCAAGATATTATTTTCCCCATTATTAATCTATTAATGAAATGTTGTTGATGACTTTTAGCTATTAAGATGTGCAAGTTAACCATTTAGTACACTATTCTTTTTAATATGTAGCATGTTTTTATTTTTTAAAAATAAGCATTTCTTCTGTGTATTAAATACAAACCAATAAAAGAATGCACTGGGGGATTCATTTCTTTAAAACCCTAGTTTTAAAAATTTGTATTCCACATCACAATACAAAAAAAAAATCTGTCCCTCTGCCGGACTAATGTTAGTTCGATGATTGTACTAATATTAACAGCTTTACTTGAGTAAGCAAAGAGAAGTAAAATACCAGTCAGACCAGCTGTTAATTCACAGAGTGTTGTACTATGCTTATTAAAAATACCCAAAAGATGTACCTTTGTGGTTCAGTCTTTTGAATTAGAATCAGAATATTAATCATGCTTCAGGCCTAAATTAAACATTGGAAGGCCCCTTAAGAATTTTCACCAAATTTTCTTGGATTTTTCTTTATTGGGTCTTCCTGGACTCTGTTTAGCTCTGTAATTGCTTTGCTCCTTTGTTGATAGGTTAAAGCACAATGTGAATTTCCCCATGTCATAATATTTAAGAGGACGGCTCAATGTTCTACTCCTAGGTGTGATGTGCAGCTGAGACACGGATATATAACAGGGATATTGTTTACAATGTCAGAGAAATTGCGGGGTGAGGACTAGAGTGGAGCAAAAGTCCATATTCATACAATGTGCTGAATCTTGTCTCTGCATCATTTATATTTCAAAAGGGTTATGTCCAGTGGTCCTACCAAATATAGTTGACCCTACATATATTAGTATGTGTATTGATTCAGTATTTTCTTCAAACAGTAGGGGGAAAAAGTAAGATATAAAACATCTGTGTGCAACATTTTAATATATATCATCACTAGATTTCAGTGTAATTCTTCTCATTATTAATAATAAATGCTTTGACCTACTTACTAAGTCTGCAGCATGTCCAATGAAGTGGAAAAACACATGGGTTGTGCTTTCTGAATCATTGACAAAATGAGTTGAGATAGTGAAATGTGAATACGAGCCTTGTTTAGGTGTCTAAGGAAGGTGGAAGTATAGAGATGACTTTCTAGATTTGCCTTGTATTTAATCTTGGTAAGGTTTTTTTGTTTTGTTTTTTTGTTTTTTTGTCTTCCACTGACAAGAGGCTTTGGATGGGGGAGACCAGAAAAGAGATGCAATAGTTTTTGCTCCTTATGAGTGAGTTCAAGGGTAAATGAACTTACATATTTCAGAAAGGAGTATATAAGAGAATACTATTTTTGAGTGTAATGCAATTTTATTTTTGTTCTATTAGTAATAGTCTGGCTTAGGACAATTTCTCTCCCTTTTTATTTATTTCATATTAAATTTTAAGTTCCTTGAGGTTTATTAAATAACAATAATAAGAATGAATATAGCACTTTAAAATTTGCAAAGGGATTTATATGTCATCTGGTTACAGTGACATGTAAGTGTCACTGTATAGAGTGATGTACATGGAAGGAAGACCTAAGTAGAAACAGCCTTAAACATTTTCTAGCTGTAGGACCCTTGGCAAGTCACTTAACTTCTCTCATGGTTTCAGATTCATCACTAATAATAGTAGCACCTACCTTAAAGAGTTTTTTTGTGAAGATAATATGAGACAAAAAATGGAAAGTGCTTTTCAAACCAATGCTAGTTATTAGTATTAATATCTTTTCACTTAATCTTATTTTTGTTGTCCAATGCTTAGTACAGTGCCTAGCACTGTAAGTGCACATAGTAAGTGCTTAATAAATGCTTGTTGACTTATTAGATTTTGTCCCAAATACTTAGCATAATCCTTTGTATACTCATTCATTTGTACCTAAAGGAGCTATGATTTCATCAGCTCATGAAACTTTTGCTATGAAATCTTTGTCCACTGAAGCAAATTACAGCCCATTTACAATTTAGTGGATAAAGCCTAGGGAGTTATCCTAAGTACTGAGAGGTTGTGACCTGCTCAGGATTACAAAGTTAGCCTGTCTTAGAGGTAAGTTTTGAGTCCAGTTCTTCCTGACTCCAAGATTTACACTTTAACCTCTAGCCACATCACTTCTGTGTACTTTGCACATACTACTTAATGAATATTTATTGAATTGAATTAATATGATGGGATTATAGATTGATGACCAAAAGGGAATTTGGAGGTCATCTAGTCCAACCCACTCGTTTTATGATTGGATATAAAGACACTTGCTAAAATTCACTTAGGTATTAAGTAAGTAGCAGCTACATGGTTAGAATCTAGGTCTTTTGATTCCAAATGCAACATCCACCATAATTGAAGACAATTATGCAAATGATTAACATATAGTATCTATTTAGCCATAGATATTAAACTGACAAACTGATCTTTCCAAAACATTTATATATGTTTAAACAAATACAAATATGCAAACATACACATGTATATATATATATATGTATATATGTGTGTGCACACATATACATATACACATACATATATGTACATATACATAAATCCATTTGATGGAAAATTGTAAACATGAGGCATCCTGGGGTGGATAGACACTATAGAAGAGAAGAAGTGAATATTTATAGATATACCAAATCATGTCAAGTAGAATCATCTCTATGTCCTTCTGTCAAAAGGCCTGTGTGATCCTTGGAAAGTCATTTTCCTCTTAGAAACCTCAGGAAGACAGATAACACTTGTTGACATCTCCTAGTAAAAAGATTTTTTTTTTCACCAGTAATTACTTAACCCAACAAAATCACAGGGGCATCATAACCAGTGCCATTACTTTCCCTTATAAATAGATCACTATCATAGAACAAACCTCAGTCAACAAGTCACCAGTCGCTGAAATTAAGATTTCTTTGGATTTTAATAAAGAAGTTCATTTTAAAGACCTTTGTTAGAACCAATACATTGATTATTCAGCATTTCAGAATAAGTTCAGTATCCATTATTTGAAAAGTAAGAGCAGTGAGATTTTGACTACTTTCTTTTATTACTAAACCAGCTGACCATAATTTAAACAGAAAAGAATTATGAGACACAAATTCTGCTAGAAATGACTGCAAAAAAGTTGAACTGCATATCATCAGTTTAGAAACTGGATTAACAACATGACAAATTACTTTTCCAAAGACAGCATGCAAACTAGGAGGCAGATAATAAGGAGTTCAAACCCTCAGGGCATGTCTGATTTTTTTTTTTTAAGCAACGAGAAAGCAGATTTAAAACGTCCTGTAGAGAGACTAAGTATAATTGAAAATGAGAAGGGAACTGACCTGAATCATAATGCTACAGGTTCTAACTGGGACCTTTACAGGTCCAGGAAGATGCAGTGGTCCGGTGTATTAAGTACTTGGCTGAGATCTAAGCGTGTAAGGGAAGAAAGGTCATTTTACATCGAGGAGCAAAATCTCTAAATCAACAAATGGAATTACCCAGAACTTTTTAGAAGATGGATGCTGCATGAAAATGTGGAAGGCAGACATGAAGAAAAAGTCAAGCCATCTGAGACTGGGTAGCCATTTGTCATGTGAAATCAACTTATTTCCTGTTGGAACAATAGGAAGTTGCATTGTTAAATAGGAAAAATGAGCTTGACTCATAATCAGAGGACAATCTCTCATTGTCTTTACGTGAAACAATCTTTCTACATAATTTTGCTTTGCAGACAGGATGGCATTTTCATGGTTTTCATTCATTTATTTATTTCATAAGTAATTATTGAATGTTGGTTATGTGCACAGCACTTTATTGGGAGGAAGTTATACTGATTAGATTGTCACTTTGGAGAATAGATGCATGAATATGTGATGGAATTGTTGACTTATATTTCACTAACTTTGTCAGGATGATTTCACATCACAACTCCTCATGTTCTTTATATTTCAGTCAAGTTGGCTTATCTGATATTCTCAGTGCATGACATTCTCTCTTCTATCTCCGTGCTCTCATATAAGATGTGCCGTATGCCTAGAGTGCTTTCCCTTCTTGCTTCTGCTATTTAGAATCCTTAGATTTCTCCAAAGTTTAACTCAGGTTGCCACCTTCTTTAGGCATGGATTTTGGCAGCCCAACCTTGAGCATGTGTCACTGACAGGACTGGATTAGGCTTTAGAGCCATAAAATCATGGGCAGCAGCTAGCTGCAGTTGTGAGATTTCTCACCCCACAAGCACCAAAGATAGCATAGCCTCCATTTTTGGAGCCCTCGATCTGAAGAACCTGGAGGAATTGAGCTGCTGATCTGAATCAGTCTTGAGTGGTAGTCCTGGGGTGAAAAACACTGTTTTGATGGAGCTGGAGGCCATTGAGGGAACCCTACTCACAGGTCCGGGGCAGAATAGAGTACTTGTGGTTGCTTCCAGACCAGAGTGTAGGCCAGGAGAGGAGTAAACTCCTCTCCTTTGATTGTTCCACCTTGGAGGAACTGAGCACTTACAGGTCCCCAGAGTATACCCTCCATTTGACAAAAGACTCAAAAGTCAAGTAACTGGCTAGGCAAATGCACCAAAAAGGGGAAAAAAAATAAAACTATAGAAGGTCACATTCTTGGTGAACAGGTATTTTCTTTCATTCTTTTGGATGATGAAGAACTATGTATGCTATCAGAAGAAGACATTAAAGTCAAGGTTTCTTCATCCCAAACCTCCAAATTAAATTTGCAATGGTCTCATGCCATGCAAGAGCTCAAAAAATATTTTAAAAATCAAGTAAGAGAGGTGGAGGAAAAATTGGGAAGAGAAATGAGAGTGATGCAAGAAAATCATGAAAATCAAGTCAACAGTTTCCTAAAGGAGATCCAAAAGCTTGCTGAAGAAAATAACACCTTTAAAAACAGACTAACAAATGGAATGAGGAGAAGAATGATTGAAAAAGGCAGAGTTAGTGAAATGGAAAAGGAGGTTCAAAAGCTCACTGAAGAAAATAGTTCTTTAAAATTTAGAATGGAACAGATGGAAGCTAATGACTTAATGAGAAACCAAGAAATTAGAAAACAAAAGGAAAAGCATAAAAAAATGGAAGACAATGTGAAATATCTCATTGGAAGAAGAACTGACCTGGAAAATAGATACAGGAGAGACAATTTAAAAATTACAGGACTATCTGAAAGCCATGATGAAAAAAAAAAAGACTAGACATCATCTTTCATGAAATTATTAAGGAAAACTTCCCTGATATTCTTGAACTGTAGGGTAAAAAAATATTGAAAGAATCCACTGATCACCTTGTGAAAGAGATCTGAAAAGAAAAACCCCTAGAAATATTGTAGCCAGATCACAGAATTCCCAGGTCAAGGAAAATTTATTGCAAGAAACCAAAAAGAAGCAATTCAAGTATTTTGGAAATACAATCAGGATAACACAAGATCTAATAGCTTCTACACTAAGGGATGAAAGAGCTTGGAATATGATATTCCAGAAGTCAAAGGAACTAGGATTAAAACTAAGAATTGCCTACCCAGCAAAACTGAGTATAATACTGCAGGGGAAAAAATGGTCCTTCAATGAAATAGAGGACTTTCAAGCACTTTTGATGAAAAGACCAGTGCTAAATAGACAATTTGACTTACATGTATAAGAATCAAAAGAAGCTTAAAAAGGTAAACAGGAAAGAGAATTCATAAGGGACTTACTGAAGTTGAAATATTTACATTCCTACATGGAAAGATAATATTTGTAACTCTTGAGAATTTTCTTAGTATTTCGGTAGTTGGAGGGATTATATACATATAGAGAGAGGGCACGGGGGAGTTGAATAGGAAGGGATGATAACTAAAAAATAAAGTTAAAGAGTGAGAGAAGAATATATTGTGAGGAGAAAGGGAGAAATGGAATGGGGCAAATTATCTCTCATAAAAGAGGCAAGAAAAAGCTTTTTCAAAGGAGGGGAAAGGAGAGAGGTGAGAGGAAAAAAGTGAAGCTTACTCTCATCACATTTGGCTTAAGGAGAGAATAACATGCACACTCAACTTGGTATGAAAATCTATCTTACACTACAGGAAAGTAGAGGAGGTGACAAGAGGGGTATAGGAGGGATGATACACAGGCAGAGCAAATGGGAGGAGGGAGTAATTAGAAGTAAAACTTTTGAGAAGGGGACAAGGTCAAAATAGAGAACAGAATAAATGAGGGACAGGATAGGATGGAGGGAAATATAGTTAGTCTTTCACAACATGACTCTTATGGAAGTCTTTTGCATAACTACACAAATACAGCCTATATTGAATTGCATACCTTCACAGTGGGGATGTATGGGGAAGGAGGAAGGGAGAAAAGTTGGAACTCAAAGTTTTGGAATGAATGTTGACAACTGTTTTTGCATAAAACTGGGAAGCAAAAATACAGGCTATATTGCCCTACAAGAATAGAGAAAATTGGGATAAGGGAAGGGAGGAGTGTGATAGAAGGGGGGGCAGAATGCAGGTGTCTTGGGGTTGGAGGAGGGGAGAGATGGGAAGAAACTCAAAATCTTATGAAAATGAATGTTGAAAACTAATGTAAATAAATTAAAAGAGAAAGAAATGAAATATCTACAAATGAATAGTGAAAAATAAAGGAAAACCATTCAAAATTGATGAGGCAGAGGGGCTTGTGGATTTTTAGGAAAGCATTTTTAGGAAAACATGCTATTCTTTTTTTGGTCTGAATATAGAAATAATTCTTAAGATAGGAGAAAAACAACCATGAATCTGCAGTGGCAAATATATCAAAGAAAACCAGAGAAGATAAATGATTGAGAATACAAATACATGCATGAAATGAAGGACAATTACAAAAAGAAAACCAAAATGTTTTTAACAGAAAACATCCTCTAAACAGAAAAGATAATGATTTCAAAGACAGGGTCCATAAAGACAGCCTCAAGATTCTAAGTCTCTCAGAGAACATGACAAGTCAGAAACCCTGAACGTTATGATACAGAAACTTCTCAGACTTTCTGAACATAGAAAAATAGTTCCAACTGAAAGAATACATATATTCTCTCTAGAAAAAACATTTAGAGGAATAAAAATGTAATGAACAAGTATTAGAAGGAAAATGAAGCAAAACATATGGAGAATAAACCCAAGAATGTAGAAAGAAGGAAAGGAAGTCAAAAATAAAGAAAAACTTATAAATAAGAAATTAGGAATGAAAATGGGGCAGAAATAATAAATCTCAGTGCAGAACTTTTAAAAGAAGTGAATTATGAAAATGTTGATTGGTTGTTTGTTCTCCTTTGTTTTCGCAGAGGATCAAAATGACATCACCATGATAAAATCAAGTTTCAGTGTCTTCCACTGTGGCTGATCAGACCAACATGAGCTCAGAATACTCTACCACAGATTGGGCACAGATAGTCCATGTGTAAATTTGGGGTGGATATCCCAAATTTGTGCATCCTATGTTTACTTTGTGCTCTCAATTCTGCTTTGCTCAAAGAGCACAGACAGCACCCTTTCTGATGTAGGCACGCCTTGCTGAGTGGTCCTGTGCCAGTGTCTCCCATATTGCACAGTCATATCCAAAGTTCTGAGAGAGACCTTGAGAGTGTCCTTGTATCACTTCTTCTGACCAGCATGTGATTGCCTGCCCCATGTGAGTTCTCTTTAAAATAGTCTTTTTGACAAGTGTACATTTTGCATTTGAACAACGTGGCCAGCCCATCAGAGTTCCACTCTCTGAAGCATAGTTTGAATGTTTGGCAGTTTGACTTGAGCAAGGACTCCAGTGTCTGTTACCTTATCCTGCTAGGTGATCCTCAGAATCTTCCTAAGACAGTTGAAATGGAAGTGATTCAGTTTCCTGGCATGGCGCTGGTAGACTGTCCATGTTTCACAAGCATATAACAATGAAGTCAGCACAATGGCTCAGTTTTGCTAGTCAGTCTAATACCTCTTCTCTCCTAAACTTTTCTTCAGAACCTCCCAAACACTGAGCTAGCTCTGGAAATGTGTGCATCAACCCCATGTCAATGTGTTCATCCCTGAAAAGTTCAGAAAATTTTCATTTTTTGTAACCAATGGTTTCATGCATGGATGGTGTGGTGCTGACTGATGGAGTATCTGTGTTTTCTTAGTGTTAATTATTAGGCCAAAATTAACACAGGCAGCAGAGAATTGATCCATACTTTGCTGCATCTCAGTTTCAGAGGTTGCACTGAGTGCACAATCATCTGCAAACAAAAAATCATGTACCAGAATTCCCTTCACTTTGGTCTTGGCTAGTAGCTTTTTCAAATTGAAGAACTTACCATCAGGACAGTAGTTGACCTTGATGCCATGTTCATCCTCACTGAAAGCATTTCACAACATGACTGAAAACATCATGCTAAAAAGCACAGGAGCAAGCATACAGCCCTGTTTCACTTCAATAGTAACTGGGAAGGCATAAGAGCATTACCCACTATCCAGAACCCAGGCAAACATGCCATCATGAAATTGAGTAAAATACAGATGAAGTTCTCTGGGCAACCAAATTTTGGTATAATTTTACATAAACCCTCATGACTAATAAGTGTCAAAGTCTTTGGTCATACCTACCCACATTGTATACAGACCTCTGTTCTCCTCCTGGTATTTCACCTAGAGTTTTCAGGCAGCAAACTGCCTATCAACTGTTCCTTGGTCCTTTGTGAAGCCACGCTGGCTGCCAGGTAGATGAACATCTTGCAGGTGAAGGATCAGCCTACCAAGGAGGACTCTAGCAAGAATTTTGCCATCCATGACTAAGGGAGAGACCCACCCTGTGATTGTTGCAGAACAATCTATTCCTTTTGCCTTTATAGAGTTGGACAATGGAGGCATCCCTGAACTCCTCAGGGAGAACTTCCTCTTGTCACATAACCTGGGAAATTTCAGTCAACTTTTACATGAGCAACAGTCCCCTACCTTGTAAATCTCAGCTGGAATAGAATCAGCACCAGGTGCTTTGCCACAAGAAAGGAACCTAATGGCCCTCAAAACCTCTTTTTCAGTTGGAAGTTCAGTGGAGAAGGGATTGACTTCAACTTAAGTTAAACGGTCAACGGCCTCAGCATTGATTGATGATGAACTGTTGAGATCACTATGGAAGTGTTCAGCCCATCTCTATAGGATCATGTCCTTATCACTGATCAATATGGCTCCATCAGTACTGAGTAGTTGTGATGCACCACAGGTTTTTGGTCCATAAATAGCTTTCAATCTCTTCCTGTGATGGAATTTACTTTTTTCTGTCTCCTCCTTTTCACATCTCCCATTGCAATCCCTTTGCACCTTTAAATCACATTTGCTATCATTACATCATTTAATTTATACCCACTCCCTATATCTATGTATATCCTTTTACATTTCATAATACATATACAATTCTCAAGATTAACAAGTATCATCTTCCCTTATAGGGATGTAGCCCACATTGTGTAACAAGTTTTTTCCCCCTGTTTACCTTTTTATGCCTCTGTTGAGATCTGCATTTGAAGATCAAATTTTCTATGAAATTCTGACCTTTTCATCAGAAAGGTCTGGAAATCCCTTTTTTCATTAAATGTCCATCTCCTTGCCGCACATATTATACTAAACTTTGCTGAGTAATTCATTCTCGGTTGCCTTAAGGAATATTGTATTCCAATTCCTTCAATCTTTTAATGTAGAAGCTTCAAGGTTGTCTGTGATTCTGACTGTAGCTCCTGGTTATTTGAACTGTTTCTTTCTGACTGCTTCCAGTATTTTTTCCTTCACTTGATATCTCTGGAATTTGGCAATGATATTCCTTGGTATTTTTAGTTTAGAGTCTCTCTCAGGAGGTGAATGGTAGATTTTTTCAATGAGAATTTTCCCTCTGTGTCTAGGACTTCTGGGCAATTTTCCTTGTTGATTTGTTGTATTATATTGTTCTGGCTTTTTTTTTCATCATGGCTTTCAGGTAGACCAAAAATCCTTAGATTTTCTCTTGTGGATCTATTTTCCAGGTGAGCTGTTTTTCTAATTTGATATTTTATATTTTCTTCTATCTTTTCATTCTTTAGATTCTGTTTGACGGATTCTTGATGTCTCATAGATTCATTTACTTCAACTTGCTCGATTCTGCTTTTATCAAATTGTTTTGTTCAGTTAACTTTTGCATCTCCTTTTCCATCTGCCCAATTGTTCCTTTTAAGGAGCTATTTTCTCCAGTTAGGATTTGTACTTCCTTTTCCATTTGTCCAATTGTCCTTTTAAAATCTTCTTTGATTTCTTTTTTCATATTTTTAAAGTTATTGGTCAGATTTTATTCTATTTCTCTAATTTGGGTTTTAAAATCCTTCCTGAGCTCTTCTAAGAAGGTTCTTTGTGTTTTAGAGCAGTTCATATTCCCTTCTGAAGTTTCAGATGGGAGTACAGTCTCAGTGCTGACCTCTTTGGTACTTCTGTTTTGGTTCTTGTCCCCATAGAAAGATTCTATTGTCTTTTCTGCTTTGCTTCTTACTCACAATAATAACCCTTTTCCTGGCTTTTCAAGCATGCATCTGGGGCCCAGGGAGCTCTGTCCCACAGTTCTTATGCCTAAAACATAGGGCTTTGTGTGTTTTGGCCTCTGGTTCTTTCAGTTAGAAGTTAAGATGCTGCTGCTTACCTGGTACTGAGTTGGCTGGTGTTGAAAAGCAGAGGCTAGGTGAGGTCTTTTTGGTTTCCCTGCAGTTACCCTGGAACTAGCTCATTAAATGTGGGAAAGGGGTAGTCTATACACCGGGAGTCTCTTCTCCTGAGCTACAGCATAGGTAAGTTCAGTGGTTGGTGATCCTGTCTTTGCTAGTGTCTTCCCAGTTCCCTTGGGCTGCTGAGGCATGTCTGGAGTCCTGGTGTTAGTAGTCGCTTGTTTCATCCCCCTGGAGCTCAGGATCTTTTCTCAATTGGTTGAGGTGAGGCCATATGGAATAGCTCTGATCCTGCACTTGTCCCCTTTGGTCAGAGCAAGAGGAACCCTTCTTAGTGATGTTTCTAGCCTTATGGGCTAAGAGTCTGTTTACCCTTTCTTACCCTTAGCCTTATGGGCTAAGAGTCTGTTTACCCAGTCTGTTCCCACTGGTCCAGGGTTTTTCTCAGGTAGATATTCTCTGGGCTCATCCAGTTCAGCAAAGGGAGGGAGAACAATTATCAATGACTCTGCCATCTTGGTTCCCAGGAATATATCACAGTAGAGGGAAAGAGGGGAGGGAGATACGTATTCTTTGAGAGGTACTCTTATCTGATTGGATCCTAGGAGGGTACAAGAAACTCAGTTAAGTATAGAAATACAATTAGCTCTATAGGCAGTAGGAGGGGAAGGGGAAAAGAAAAGGGAGGGGAGGCTAAAAGGAAGGGAAGAAGTAGTAAGGGAAAAGGTGATTAAAAGGGAGGGAGACTGAAAGAAGATAGGGAAGACTGAGGGAGGCAATGGTCAAAAATTAAAACTCTATCAAGGAGGGGAAGTTAGAAGGGAGAAATAAAAGCATAAACAAGGGAAAGGGGATGGAAGGAAAGACACAGATAGTAACCATAAACTGTGGATGTGAATAGGATCCACTCTCCCATAAAACAGTGATAGCTAGCAGAATGGATTGAAAACCATAGTGCAACAATATTTTGTTTACAAGAAACACTTCTGAAGTGGAGACATACACACAGGGTAAAGGTAAAATGCTGGAGCAGAATATTTTGTGCTTCAACTGACGTATGAAAAGCAGGGGTAGCAATCCTAATCTCAGACAAAGCAAAAGCAGAAATAGATCTAATCAAAAGAGACAAGGAAGGAAACTATATCCTGCTTAAAAGCACCATAGAAAACAAAGCAATTTCATTACTAAACATATATGCTCCAAGTGGTACAGCATCCAAATTCTTAGCAGAGAAGTTAAGGGAGTTACAGGAAGAAATAGATAGCAAAACTATACTAGTGGGGGACCTCAACCTTTCCCTCTCTGAACTTGATAAATCTAACCTCAAAATAAACATGAATGAAGATAAAGAGGTGAATAGAACTTTGGGTACGTTAGAAATGATAGCTCTCTGCAGAAAATTGAATGGGGATAGAAAGAAATATACCTTTTTTATTTAGCGGTATATGACACATATTCAAAAATTATACTAGACCATAAAAACCTCACAATTCAGTGCAAAAAGGCAGAGATAGTCAATGCATCCTTCTCAGATCATAATGCAATAAAACTTGTATGTAATCAAAGGTCATGGAAATATAAACCAAAAACTAATTGGAAACTAAACACTCTAATCCTAAAGAATGAGTTGGTTAAACAACAAATTATTGAAACAATCAACAACTTCATTCAAGAGAATGACAGTAATGAGACAACCTACCAAATCTTATGGAATACTGCAAAAGCAATTCTTAAGGGAAGTTTTATACCTTTGAATGCCTACATTAATAAATTAATTGAATTAATTGAATAAATTAATTGAATAAATTAATTGAAATTAAATTTCTCAATTAATTGAGAAAGAGGAGATCAATGAATCCATCATGCAGCTGAAAAAAAAAAACTAGAAAAAGAACAAATTGAAAACCTGCAAGTAAATACCAAATTAGAAATATTGAAAACCAAAGGAGAGATTAATAAAACTGACATTAAGATAACTACTGAACTAATCAATAAAACTAAGAGTTGATATTATGAAAAAAACCAATAAAACTTATAAACTTTTGGTCAATTTGATTTAAAAAAAGAAAGAAGAAAACCAAATTACCAATGCCAAAAATGAAAAGGGTGAACTAACCTATAATGAAAAGAAAATTAGAACAATAATTGGAAATTACTTTGCCCAACTATATGTCCATAAATTCAACAATCTAAATGATATGGATGATTATTTTAAAAATTATAAATTGCCAAGGTTAACAGAAGAGGAAGTTGAATACTTAAATAACCCCATCTCAAAAAAGGAAATTGAACAAGCCATCAATGAATTCCCTAGGAAAAAAATCTCCTGGGCTAGATGGATTTACAGGTCAATTCTATCAAATATTTAAAGAACAGTTAATTCCAATACTATATAGACTATTTGGGAAAATTGAGGAAGGAGTCCTCCCAAATTCTTTTTGTGATACAAATATGGTTCTGATACTAAAACCAGGAAGAGTCAAAAACAGAGAAAGAAAATTATAGACCAATTTCTCTAATGAATATAGATGCAGAAATTTTAAAAAAGATATCAGAAAGAACACAGCAACTTATCATGAGAATAATACATTATGATCAGGTAGTATTGTAGAAAGCAGAACTAGGTCAATATTAGAAAAACTATTAGCATTATTGATCATATCAACAGCAAAACTAACAGAAACTACATGATTTTCTCAATAGATGCAGAAAAAGCTATTGACAAAATTCAACACCCATTCCTATAGAAAACACTGGAGAGCATAGGAATAAATGGAACTTGCCACAAAATAAGAATCAGTATGTACCTAAAACCATCAGCAAACACTATATGCAGTGGGGACAAGCTAGATGCAATTCCAATAAGATCAGGCATGTAACAAGGATGTCCATTATCACCACTGTTATTCAATATGGTATTAGAAATGCTAGCTGTAGCAATAAGACAAGAAAAAGAACTTGAAAGAATTAGAATAGGCAAAGAAGAAACTAAGTTATCACTCTTTGCAGATGATATGATGATATAATTAGAGAATCCCAGAGAATCAAGCAAAAAACTACTTGAAATAATAAACAACTTTGGCAAAGTTGTAGTTTAAAAAATGAACCCACATAAATCATCTGCATTTCTATATATATTACTAACAAAGCCCAAGCAAGAGATAGAAAGAGAAAACCCATTTAAAGCAATGGTGGACACTATAAAATATCTGCAAAAAAAACCCTAGGGACTATATAAGCACAGTTGCAAAACACTGTTCACACAAATAAACTCAGATCTAAGTACGTGGAAAATCATCAGTTGCTTGTCGGTAGGTAGAGCTAATATAATACAAATGACAATTCTACCTAAACTAATTTACTTGTTCAGTGCCATACCAATCAAACTACCAGACAATTATTTTCTAAAGCTGGAAAAAATAGTATCAGAATTCATCTGGAAGAACAAAATGTCCAGAATTTGAAGGGAACTAATGAAAAAGAATGTTAAGTGGCCTAGCCCTACCAGATCTCAAATTGTGTTATAAAGCAGCAATCATCAAAACCATGTCAAAACCACAAAACAGAGCAGTGGAATATGTTAGGTACTCAAGATAGAGTAGTTAATGAATATAGAAATCTGATAAACTCAAGGACCCCAGTTTCTGGGATAAGTACTCTCTGACTGACAAAAATTGCTGGGAAAACTGGATAACATTGTGGGGGAGGCTGGGCATAGACCAATGCCTGACACTGTACACAAAAGTAAAGTTCAAATGGATACATGATGTACATATAAAAATTGATACTCTAAACAAATTAGGGGAGCAAGGAATAGTTTATTTGTAAGATTTATGGAGAATGGAGAAATTTTTGACCCAACAAGAGATAGAGAACATTAGATAATTTTGATTACATTCCGTTGAAAAGTTTTTGCTCAAACAAACCCGATGCAACCAAGATTAGGAGAGAAGCAGAAAACTGAGAAAAAAATTTTGCAATTAGTGTCTGTGATAAAGACCCCATTTCTAAAATATAGAGAGAACTGATTCAGATGTACAAGAATACAAAGCATTCCCCAGCTGATAAATGGTCAAAGGATATCAACAGGGAATTTTCAGAGAAAGAAATTAAAGGTACCTATAATCATATGATAAAATGCTCTAAATCACTATTGATTAGAGAAATGCAAATCAAAACAACTCTGAGGTACCACATCACTCCTATCAGATTGCCTAACACGACAAAACAGGAAGATGATAAATGATGGAGGTGGAGAAGAAAATTCATTGTTGGTGGAGCTGTGAACTGATCCAATCATTCTGGAGAGCAATTTGGAACTATGACCAAAAGGTTACAAAAATGTGCATACCCATTGACCCAGCAATACGACTTCTGGAACTCTATCCCAAAGAGATCATAGAAATTGGAAAGTGTCCCACATGTACAAAAATATTTATAGCAACTCTCTTTGTAGTGGCCAAAAACTGGACATCAAGGGAAAGTCCATCAATTGGGGAATGACTGAACAAGTTGAGGTATATGAAAGTAATGGAATTCTATTGTACTGTGAGAAATGATGAACAAGAGAACTTCAGAGAAGACTGGAGGGACTTATATGAACTGATGCTAAGTGAAAGTAGAAGCAGGAGAACCTTGTACACAGCAACAACCACAGTTTGTGAGGAATTTTTCTGGTAGACTTAGAACTTCATTGAACTTAAAATATTTCCAATGAACCCTTGAGACAAAATATATTACATATCCAGAGAAAGAACTATGTAATTGGATTGCAGACAGAAACAAACCATTTTGTTTCATATTATGTTATGATTTGTTTTGCTTTATGGTTTCCCCCATTCATTTTAATTCTTCTATGCATCATGCATTTAATCTGAATGTACATGTTGAACCTATATAAGATTGTATGCTGTCTCAGGAGAGAGTGGGGAGGAAGGGAGGAATAAAGGGTAGGGAGTAGAAAAAAATCTAAGATGTATGGAAGTGATTGTCAAACACTGAAAGCAAATAAAATAGTTCAATTTAAAAAATATCTTTCAGGGAATCATAAAAGTGCTTTGGATTGTTAACTATCAGCATAAAACTGAATTTCATATACCTTTTAACTGAACCAGGACTCCTGCATCTCTCTTAACTTTGCTTGTATTTTGTCATGCCACCATCATCAATGCCTATGTTCCCATCATGATAAACCCTGGTGAGGTCAAAGAAAAATGAGGACTTTTGCACTGCATGACCTTATCACCAACACCGTTTTCCACAAAACTTCATGGATGCACTCTCACAGCAAACATTGGCATCTAATAGACTATGTGATTGTCAGAAGAGACAGACAAGATGTGGAAGTGACAAAGACAATGTGTGGTGCAGAGTGCTGGACTGATCATAGACTTATCCTTTCCAAGCTAAATATTCTCATTCATCAAAGTTCCCCCCTCAAGACAAAATGACTACCAGAAGAATTAACGTCAACAAATTGAGCTCTTCTCTGAGTGTGAACAGTGTGCTAACTTGGAGGGAAAGTTGAGCCAACACACACCTGGCAACAGGGAGCAGAAAAGAAGTGATCAGCTTTCAGAGATTTGGTTTACAGCTGTGTATTTGCTCATCTAGGTTAGAACTCTTGCAAATACCAAGACTTAGAAAATGTAATCATTTTCCAAAAGGACATGAGTCTCCAGAGGCAAAATGGAAACTTACAATGACCAAGCTTGGTCCCAGAGTGGTATAAGACAACACTTTTATCTCTTTCTTGTATTGGGAGGGTGTAGAATATTGTATACATAAATGGACTCAACCGATGTGTTGCTTGGTTTTGGTAAAACATTTTTTGTTTTCTTTTTGTTTAAAATTATTATGTAGGATGATTTTTTGAGAAGTGGGGATGGGAAAAAAGACATGTTCTAAAATAGCAGTAATAAGAAATGAAGATAGAAAATATTTTCTATTTTAAAGCATATATTTTAAAGTAATATTTTTGAAAGACAAAGTTAGACCTCTTAAACATAAATTAAGGAAAAACACAAGAAATACAAAAGGTAGTACAAAAGAACTTGCATTCTATACAAACCCAAATAATTGATACTGAAGACAATATGTGTAGAAAAGTCTTGGGGTCTTGAGTTTCCTAGAAGACTGGGTATGGGGGGAGGGAGGAATCCAAACATGAAATAAAAAGAGAGAGCTGCCCAGAACTTCAACATATAAACAAGAAATCATTGATTCCATGCTTCCAGCAGTAACTGCTAGGAGATCAGGGTAAGAAATTATGTTTGAAATTTCAAGTCATATAATGATTGAACTTCAATACCTAATTTCAATAGTATATGACAAAATTTTCAATTAGTCAGGAGAAATATCAAATGTGATGAAAATGTACTTTGAATAATACAGGATTATTTAGCAGATGTGAGAGATTATTGGGAAGAATTGAATAGGATGTTCCAAAAATCAAAGAAGCTGAAGCAATCTGAAATGACATATATTGACAGCTGAGCTTAATCATCAGTATTAAAAAGATGAACTTTCAATGAGCAAGACACTTCTCCCTCCCCCTCCTTGAAAATAAACAATAATATTTAAGGGAGAGGAATATTTTACTTGCAAACAAGAGAAGCATTTAGAAAGGTAGATAAATAAAATACATTTTAAAAAAGACTAATTAAATCAAGGCATATTTATATGCTATTTTAAAAAAGAAAGTATATTGTAAATGCTTGAGGAATAAAAGAAAGAGCCATCAAGACACAAAAAGAGAGTCCAAAGATATAAGGGGAACTTAGCAAATCAGTAGGAAATAAGAAAGTCCAGAAATAGTACTATGTGGAATAAATCTCAAGATTCCAATAAGTAAATCATTATCTTTCATGGAAAGTATAAGATAATAGAGTGTAATGTATTCTGGGAGGAGGCAAGTAAGAGAAGGAAAACCTAGAGACTCTTAGTAAGCAAAGACTTGAGGAGTTTACTTAGTTCTAAACAATAATGGGGACTATGGGAGAATAGGATAAAGGCAATGGAAAGGAAAACCTGTGGTGAAGGATGTAAAGTGGAAATAAGAAAGGACATGTTCTTCAAAAGCTCCAATTCCCTTTATCTTAAGGCAAGATGCTCTCCATTCAAATACAACAATTTCCCATAAGGAGTGGCTTCTCCAAGTATCATTAGGTCCCCATCTCCTTTATGGATTTTATTTCCTTCTCCTCTTCCCCCTGTGCCATTTAATGTTCCTCAATGAGCTCTTTTCTAACCACTGATAGGAGATTTTTACATTTGTTTCTTTGATTTCATTCATTCCCTTTGCCATTTCACACATTCTCCTATAGGTCCTCTCCTTCCTGAGAGAGTGAAGGTAATATTTTCATTTCTTTATCCACAAGTGACTTGATTAAGGTAAAGCAGAGAGTTTCCCCCACTTCTTTCCTCCCTTCCCCTCTTTTATTCATCTTCAGTTCTCTAGCTTATTCCCCCAAATACCACTGAGTCATCTTTAGGTGAAATGTTTAGTTAGATTTAATCTATGGGGTCAACAGCCTCTTCTTTTGCTGTTAATTCTATTTAAATTCTTTTATGTGCTTTATGTTTTTGAGCACTTTTATTTTGCTTAATTAATATTTTAAAAATTCAGTTTCAAATTCTCTCATCCATTGAGGATGCCCATGTGATAATCATTATACATACAAAGTTTTGCAAAACATATTTCCATAATAGACATACTACAAAAAAAGAAAGAAAAATAAAATAATAAACCTCAAAAATACAGGACAGATTGAGATGTAAAATGGATAATTTTAATTACATGAAATTAAAGAGTTTCTGTACAAAAAAATGTAGCCAAGATCATAAGTGTATTGATAATGCATTTTTGCTTATTGTTAATGTCATTTTGCTTCTTAAGGGGAAGATATTTCCCATCCATTAATAGGCTCATTTGACCTGATTAACTCACATAGAAGCCTAAGTCACATGAGTCTAAGTCACATGGAACAGTAAGGGGTGGAGTAGGAGGAGTGGAGCAGGAAGCCTGGAACAAGAAGAGGTAGAACTAGAGCAGAGCTGAGGGGAAGTTAGAGAGCAAATAGAGCTAAGAAAGGCATCTGGCTAGAAAGACCTTGTTTTTTTTTGTTTAAGGGAACTGGTTTGTGGGAAGCCGGACAGGGAAGGCTTGAGGATGGTATTGCTTTCTGCATTGTTATTGTGTATAGATTTCTTTGTTACTATGTTGCATTTGGCTTTCTGGTGTTGGGAGTTGGCTTTATGATGTCTGAATAAATATTTTGCTTCTGTCTTCCATGTGGGGAGTCTGTTGTATTTCACGATTCAGAATTCCACTGGCATATTCATGGCTTTGATAGACGCTGTCAGTTTTCTGTTGGTGCTGCAGAAGGAAAGCAGAAAATTTGGGGAAAAATTTATCGACAGTTTCTCAGATAGAGGCCTTGTATCTAAAATATACAAAAATACTTTGTCAAATCTATACAAATACAAGTCATTCCACAATTGAAAAAAAAATGGTCAAAGGATATGAACAGGCAGCTTTCTGATTAACTAATCAAAATAATTTATAATCATTTAAAATGATCTCAATCATTATTGATTAGAGAAATGCAAATGAAAACAATGTCAAAATATCATGTCAAATAGGCTAAAGTGATTGAAGGGGAATGTGTCAAATGTTGTAGGACATGTGGAAAAATTGACATCCTAATTCACTCTTGATGGAACTGTTAACTACTCCAACCATTTTAGAGAGCAATCTGGAATTATTTCCAAAGTGTTATTAAACTGCCTATACTCTTTCACCCAGCAATACCACTACAAGATCTCTTTTCAAAGATGATTAGGGAAAAATGAAAAGAACTTAACCATTCTAAAATATATATTACAGCTCTCTTTGTGGTGGCAAAGAAGTGGAAATTGTGGAGATGCTCTAAATTGGGAAAAGACTGAAATGGTGGTATATGTTTGTGATAGAATACTACTATGCTATAATAAATGATGAGCTTGATGACCTTAGAGAAATGAGGATAGACTTACACAAAATAAAGAAGAATGAAATGAGCAGAACCAAGGGAACTTTGTACACAGTAAGAAAAATATTGTTTTATGAACATCTTTGAGCACGTCATTTTGATTGTCATAAATACTCTAACTATAAAGGACATATGAAGGAAGACACTATCTATATCCAAAGAAAGACCTGATAAATAGAAGCCTGTATAGAATGTTGTTACACACACACACACACACACACACACACACACACATACACACACGTAAATGTGTGTATATGTTTCTAAAGGTAGCCATCTCTAGGGTGGGGGGGAGAAAAAAAGGAGTTTGAGTGATAACTTTAATATATTTTTAAAGAGAATAATAGTAAGTTACCCATAATAGAAGTGCAGTTTTCTGTACAATCATCTTTTATAATTCTGTTATTAAAATACTTAGTTTTTTTCATGAATAAAATTAAGAAAATTAAAAATAAAAATAAAGAAAAAATGAAAAAGTATTTCATTCAGTCTGTCTCTGGAGGTAGATAGTATTTTTTTTTATCATGAATCCTTTGGAATCATCATGGATCATTATGTTGATCATAGTTGCTAAGCCTTACCCAATTATTATCATTACAAAATCTCTTTTAACATATACAATATTCTAGTTTTGCTCACTTCACTTTGTGTCAGTTTATATGTCTTCTCCCAATTTTTTTTTAAACCCTCCTGCTCATCATCTCATATAGGACAATAGAATTCCATCAGAAACATATATCATAACTGTTCAGACATTTCCCATGTGATAGATATCTCTTCAATTTCTCATTCCTTGCCACCATGAAAAGAATTGCTGTAAATATTTTTGTACAAATAGCGGCATTGCTGGGTCAAAGAATATGCACAGTGCAATTTTATAGCCCTTTTGGCATAACTCTAATTGTTCTCCATAATAGTTGAATCAGTTCACAACTCCACATTCAGTGCATCAGTGTGCATATTTTTCCACATTTCCTGTAGCATTTGTCATTTTCCTTCCTGTTGTGTTAGCCAATCTGATATCAGGTAGATTCCCAAGTATTTCAGATTGTCTGCATTTGTTTTACATGAAATTTCTCATTCTATCTCTTTCTCCTGAGTTTTCTTGATAATATATAGAATGGTGATGATTTTTGTGGTTTATTTTCTATCTTGTAACTTTGATAAAATTGTTAGTTCTTTCGACTAGTTTTTTGGTTGACTCTCTAGGGTCCTCAAAGTATATCATCATATCATCTGCAAAGAGTGATAATTTTATTTCCTCATTTTCATTCTTATTCCTTCATTTTTTTTCTTGTTTTATTGCTATAGCTAACATTTCTAGAAACATACTTGCTTCACTCTGATCTTATCTGTAAAGTTTTTAGTTTATCCCCATTACTGATAATTCTTGCTTTTGTTTATAGCTTAAATGAGTTATAATTATAATTTTAATAAAAGCTCCATTTATGCCCATGATTTCTAATGTTTTTAATAGCAACAGGTTTTGTATTTTGTCAATAGCATTTTCTCCTTCTATTGATATAATCATACAATTTTTGTATATATATACATATATACACATTTATATATTTATCCACATGTATATGTGTTTGTATATGTATATGTGTGTGTATATGTGTATATGTGTGTATGTATGTATGTGTGTATGTATATATATATATATCACCTATCATAGTTTGTGATCTTTATGAAATATTGGTATAGTTTCCTTCCTAGGATTTAATTTTTGTATCAATTTATTATAAAAATTGTTCTACAGTCTCTCTCTCTTTCTCTCTCTCTCCCTCTGCTCTCCCCAATTTAAGTATTAAAATCATATTTGTGTCATAGGAAAAATTTCACATGAATTCTTT
Organism: Bettongia penicillata ogilbyi; assembly: GCA_023548195.1. Lineage (NCBI taxonomy): Eukaryota > Metazoa > Chordata > Mammalia > Diprotodontia > Potoroidae > Bettongia > Bettongia penicillata. Next base: position 1,068,374 of record JAJHZJ010000401.1, on the reverse strand, counting down.
CCTTATTAAAAAACAGTTTGTGTAGTATTGGAATTAACTGTTCCTTAAATATTTAATAGTATTTACTTTTAAATCAACTTGGTCTTCGGGATTTTTCTTGAAGAGCTCATTTATGGCTGTTCAATTTCTTCTTCTAAGATAGAGTTATTTAAATATTCTACTTCCTCCTATGTTAAACTGGGCAATTTATATTTTTTTCAAATAATGATCCATTTAATTTAAATGTCAATTTTGTGGGCATACAATTGGATAAAATATCTCCTCGTATTTGCTTTAATTTCATCTTCATTGGTTGTGCATTTACCCTTTTCATTTTTGAAAATAGTGATTTGGTTTTCTTTTTCTTTTTAATCCCAATAACCAATGTTTTATATACTTTTTTCTTGAAGACAACTGCTGTTTATTTATTAGATCAATATATATATTTTTTTACTTTCAGTTTTATTAGCCTCTTATTTAATTTTAAGAATTCCTATTTTGGTTTTTAATTGGGGATTTTAAATTTGTTCTTTTTCTAATATTTTTAGTTGTGGTCCCAATTTGCCAAGTTGTTCCTATTCTTTACTGCTGTAAACACTAATAGGTAGGACATTTTCACCAAATATTGCTTTGACTATATCCCACAAGTTTTAACATATTGCCTCATTTTTATTTTCTTTAGTAAAATAATTTGTTCTTCAACTCATTCATTCTTTAGAATTAGTTTCCTTTTAATTTTATTTCTGTTTTCAAGTCCCTTTCAAAGATATAATTTTGTTGCATTATTATCTGAAAAGGGTACATTTAATATTTCTACTTTTCTTCATATTTGATGTTTTATGCCCTAATATATCATCAGTTTTTGTGAAGGTATTCATATACAACTGAGGAAAAAAAGGTAAGCTTTCTATTTTCATTCAGTTTTCTCCAGAGGTCTTTCATGTCTAACTTATCTAAGATTCTGCTCCTTGACTTGTTTATTACTTTTTTTGTTTAGATTTATCTAGCTCTGAGAGGGGAAGTTGGAGTTCCTCACTGGTATAGTTTTGCTATTTCATCTAGTAACTCATTTAACTTTTCTTGTAAGAATTTTCATGGTAAACCATATTGTGCATATATGTTTAATATTCATATTACTTCAATATCTGTGATTCCTTTTAAGAGTATGTAGTTTTGGAAGGGTCAGAGCCAAGATGGTGGAGTAAATGTGGGGACTTCCCTGAGGTCTCCCTCAAAGCCCTCCAAATACCTGTCAAAATGACTCTAAACAAATTCTAGAGCTACAGAACCCATAAAATGACAGAGTGAAATGATTCCCCAGCCCAAGGCAAACTGGAAAGTCAACAGGAAGGGTCTTTGACACCTGGCAGGAAGCATAACACAGTCCAGCACCAGCCACACCAGCACAGATGGTTGGAGGAGGCATCAAGGGACAGAATCATTGGTAGCTGTGGCAATTTCAGACTTCTCAACCCACAAACACCCAAAAGGTCAGTGGGAAAATCTGTGGGAAGTTGGTGAAAGAGGAGTTATGTGTTCTGGCTGGCTCAGACCCCAGGTCCAGGGTGATGGGGTGGTGGTGGTAGCAGCTGGCTGTGGTGGCAGCAATAGCAGTAACAGTGGTAGAGGAAGCTTTTGGAGCTCTGGGCCCATAGATGGTGGGGGATCTAGCAGTTGTTACAAAATCTCTGAAGCCTGGGATGGTATTCCCACCCCCATCCCTACCCCCACTAGAAACAGAGTCTTACCTTGACAAAGAGTTAGAAAATCAAGTGTTTGGCTGGGAAGATGAGTAAACATTGTAAAAGAACTAAGACTATAGAATCTCACTTTGGTGACACGGGAGATCAGGGCATAGAATCGGAGGAGGACAACAGAGTCTAAACTTACATCAAAACCGCCAAGAAGAATATGAATTGGTTGAGGGCCATGGAAGGGCTTGAAAGAATTTTGAAAATCAAATAAGAGAAGTAGAGGAAAACTGAAAAGACAAATGAGAATGATGCACGAGAATCATGAAAATTATGCTAAAGGAGCCCCCAAAAATATTGAAGAAAATAATGTCTTACAAATAGACTAACCTAAATGGAAAAAGAAGTCCAAAAAGTCAATGAGGAGAAGAATGCCTTGAAAAGTACAATTGGTCAAATGGAAAAGGAGATCCAAAAGCTCACTGAAGAAAATAGTTCTTTAAAAATTAGAGTGGAGCAGATGAAAGCTAATGACTTTATGAAAAGTCAAGAAATTATAACACAAAACCAAAAGAATATAGAAATAGAAGGCAATGTGAAATATGTCACTGGGAAAACCACTAACCTGGAAAATAGATACAGGAGAGATCATTTAAAATTATGGAACTACCTGAAAGTCATGATAAAAAGGCGCCTAGACATCATCTTTCAAGAAATTATCAAAGAAAATTGCCCTGATATTCTAAAACCAGGGGATAAAATAAAAATTAAAAGAATCCACCTCTGGAAAGTGATCCTAAAAGGAAAACTCCTGAAAATATTGTTGCCAAATTTCAGAGTTGCCAGGTCAAGGAGAAAATATTGCAAGCAGTCAGAAGAAAACAATTTCAGTATTGTGGAAATATAATCAGGATAACAAAAGATCTAGCAGCTTCTACATTAAGAAATTGAAGGGCTTGAAATGTGATATTGAAGAGATTAGAGGAGCAAGGATTTTTTTTTTATAAATTTATTTATTAAACTTTTTACATTCATTTTCACAAAATTTTGGGTTCCAAATTTTTTCCCCTTTTCTCCCCTCCCCCCACCCTAATACACCGAGCATTCTAATTTCCCCTATCACCAATCTGCCCTCTCTTCTATCATCTCTCCCTTCCCTTATCCCCATCTTCTCTTTTGTCCTATAGAATAGAACTTTCTATTCAACATTACCTATATTTCTTATTTCCTAACAGCAAGAACAATACTCAATGGTTGTTCCTAAAACCTGGAGTTCCAACTTCTCCCCATCCCTCCCTCCCCACCCATTCCCTTTGGGAAGGCAGACAATTCAATATAGGCCATATCTGTGTAGTTTTGCAAATGACTTCAATAATAGTCGTGTTGTGTGAGACTAACTATATTTCCCTCCATGCTATCCTGCCCCCCATTGTTTCTATTCTCTTTTGATCCTGTCCCTCCCCGAGTATTGACTTCAAATTGCTCCCTCCTCCCATTGCCCTCCCTTCCATCATCCCCCCCACCCTGCTTATCTCCTTCTCCCCCACTTTCCTGTATTGTAAGATAGGTTGTCATACCAAAATGAGTGTGCATTTTATTCATTCCTTTAGTCGAATGTGATGAGAGTAAACTTCATGTTTTTCTCTCAGCTCTCCTCTTTTACCCACCACTAAAAAGTCTCCTGCCTGCCTCTTCTATGAGAGATAATTGGCCCCATTCCATTTCACTCTCTCTCCTCCCAATATATTTCTCTCTCACAGTTTGCCTTAATTTTTTTAAGATATGATCCCATCCTATTCAACTCAGTCTGTGCTCTCTGTCTCTGTGTGTGCGTGCATGTGTGTATGTGTGTGTGTGTGCACGCGCATGTGTATGTGTGTGTGTGTAATCCCACCAACTACCCAGATACTGAAAAGTTTCAAGAGTTACAAATATTGTCTTTCCATGTAGGAATGTAAACAGTTCACCTTTGGTAAGTCCCTTATGACTTCTCTTTGCTGTTTACTTTTTCATGCTTCTCATTCTTGTATTTGAAAGTCAAATTTTCTTCGCCGCTCTGGTCTTTTCATCAACAATGCTTGAAAGTCCTCTATTTCATTGAAAGACCATATTTTCCCCTGAAGTATTATACTGAATTTTTCTGGGAAGGTGATTCTTGGTTTGAGTACTAGTTCCTTTGACTTCTGGAATATCCTATTCCACGCCCTTCGATCCCTTAATGTAGAAGCTGCTAGATCTTGAGTTATCCTGATTGTATTTCCACAATACTTGAATTGTTTCTTTCTAGCTGCTTGCAAGATTTTCTCCTTGAGCTGGGAGTTCTGGAATTTGGCCACAATGTTCCTAGGAGTTTCTCTTTTTGGATCTCTTTCAGGCGGTAATTGGTGGATTCCTTCAATACTTATTTTGCCATCTGGTTCTAGAATACCAGGGCACTTTTCCTTGACAACTTCATGAAAGATGATGTGTAGGCTCTTTTTTTGATCATGGCTTTCAGGTAGTCCCATAATTTTTAAATTGTCTCTCCTGGATCTGTTTTCCAGGTCAGTTGTTTTTCCAATGAGATATTTCACATTCTCTTCCATTTTTTCATTCTTTTGGTTTTGTTTGGTGATTTCTTGGTTTCTCAGAAAGTCATTAGACTCCATCTGTTCCATTCTAATTTTGAGAGAACTATTATCTTCAGTGAGCTTTTGAACCTCTTTTTCCATTTGGCTAATTCTGCTTCTGAAAGCATTCTTCTCCTCATTGGCTTTTTGAACCTCTTTTGCCAATTGAGTTAGTCTATTTTTTAAGGTGTTATTTTCTTCAGCATTTTTTTTTTTGAGTCTCTTTTAGTAAGGTATTGACCTGTTTTTCATGCTTTTCTTGCATCTCTCTTCCCAATTTTTCCTCCACCTGTCTAACTTGATTTTCAAAATCCTTTTTGAGCTCTTCCATGGCCTGAGCCCAATGGATATCTATTTCTGATGTTTGAGATACAGAAGCCTTGACTTCTATGTCTTTACCTGATGGTAAGCATTGTTCTGCCTCACCAGAAAGGAAAGGAGGAAATATCTGTTCATCAAGAAAGTAACTTTCTGTGGTCTTATTTTTTTTCCCTTTTCTGGGCATTTTCTCAGCCAGTTACTTGACTTCTGAGATTCCTCTCCACCCCCGCCTCACTACTGCTTGTGGTCTGAGATTCAAATGCTGCTTCCCAGCCTCAGGGCTTTTAGTGGGGCATGGAGCTGCTATTCAGTGTGAGAGATTAAGTTCAGGTTCTCAAATGAGGGCAGGGCTGCTGCCCAGGGTCAGTTCCCTCAGGGAGTTTATGTGGAGATCTTCCACAATGGATCTGAGGTCCTGCTTGCTTTGGGAGCCCCTGGCCGCTGTCTACCCTGCTGCTTCCTCCTGAGGGTGCCTGAGTTATGGAACCACCCTGCTCCCCTCTCAACCAGCCAGATAGGGTCTCTCACTGACCTGTAGTGCCTGTGGGTTGAAGGACCTGTGCGGCCTCCAGAGATTCTGTCCCTAAAACCTGCTTGGATCTGCTCCTCTCGGGGCCCTGAGGCCAAGGCAGGGCTGGGCTCTGCTCTGGGTCTGGTATGTGACTGACCTTTGGTGATGGTTTTTCAGGGCTCTCTGGAACAGAAATCTCCTCCATTCCATTGCTGCACAGCTTCTACTGCTCCAGAACCTGTTGGGAGTTCTTTTTATAGGTAATTTATGGGCTGTGGGTTCAGAGCTAGCATATGTGCATCTTTCTACTCCATCATCTTGGCTTCTCCAGGAGCTAGGATTAAAACCAAGAATCACCTATCCAGTAAAACTGAGTATAATCCCCTTTAGGGAAAAAATAGACATTCAGTGACATGGAGAAATTTTAAGCTTTGTTGTTGAAAAGACCAGAGCTGAATAGAAAATTTTACTCTCGAATACAAGAAACAAGAGAAGCATGAAAAGGTAAACAGGAAAGAAAAATCATTAGAGACTTCTTAAAGTTGAACTGGAAAGTTGAACTGGTTACATTCCTACACGGAAAGATAATATTTGTAACTCATGAGACCTTTCTCAGTATTAAAGTAGTTGGAGGAAATAGATGGATAGCTAGCTAGCTAGCTAAATAGATAGACAGATGGAGGGCCCAGGGTGAATTGAACATGAAGGGATCATATGTAAAAAGTAAAATTAAAGAGTGAGAGAGTAATATATTGGGAGAAGGAGAAAGGGAAATAGAATTGGGTAAATTATCTCACATAAAAGAGGCAACAAAAATGTTTTACAATGCAGCAGAAGGAAGGAGAGGTGAGAGGGAATAAGTAAACCTTACTCTTATCAGATTTGTTTTAAGGAGGGAATAACATACACACTCAATTGAGGCTCTTACCCTATGGGAAAGTAGGGAGAAAGGGGATAAAAGTGTGGTGAGAATAGAAAGTAAGATTGATTGGGGGAGGGGGTAGTCAGAAGCAAACACTAGAAAAGGGACAGGATCAAAAGAGAAAAAAAGAATGATTGAGGGGGGGCAGACTGGAATAGACGGAAACATAGTTTTTCATAATATGACTATTGTGGAGAGGCATAGCTATGCATGTATAAATCTATATTGAATTGCTTGCCTTCTCAATGGGGGTGAGTGGAGAGGGAAGAAGGGAGAGAAAATGGAACTTAGTATTAAAAATAAATGTTAAAATTTTTTTTTTTTACATGCAACTGGGAAATACAATATACAGGCTATGGGGTATAGAAATCTGCCTTGCCCTTCAAGAAGGTAAAGCAGAAGGGCATAAAAAGGGGATATGAAAAAAAGGATTGCAGATTGGGGGATGAGGTAATCAGAATGTATGCCATCTCACTTGTGGAAATGAATTTTGAAAGCTAAAAATAAATTTAAAAAATTAAAATCTTAAAAAATATGTCATTTCTTTCCTTATCCTTTTTAATTAGGCCTATTTTTGCTTTGTCTTTGTCTGAGATTATGATTGCTGTCCCTACATTTTTACTTCTACTGAAGCATAATCAATTCTGTTCCTCATTTTGCTCATTCTTCCTGCAGTTTGTCCTCCTATTGCCTCAGTTTTTCTTTGTCTTTCCTTTTCTTTTGTGACCATTCCAACATAATAGACTTACATCCATGCCCTCTGTTTCAGTAGATTTCTTCTAATTTACCTAATGATGATAAAGTTCTCAGGTGTTACATGTATAATCTTCCCGTTTGGTAATGTAAACTACTGAATCTTATTTAGTTTCTCACAATTTCTCACTCATGTATCTTTTTATGCCACTCCTATGTCTGGTGTTAAACTATCAAATATTCTATTCAGCTCTGATCTTTTTATCATGAATATCTTGAAATCCTTTATTTCATTAAATACTTATTTTCCCCACTGAGTAGATTATTATTGATTGTGATTTTTAGCTCCACTGACTTTCAAAATATCATATTCCAAGCCTTCTGCTCCTTTATCACAGCCGCAGCTAAATCTTGTGTGATTCTGATTATGATACTACAGTATATGAAGTGTTGCATTCTAAGTGCTTTCAGCATTTTCCCCTTGACCTGGGAGATTAGAAATTGGCTATAATATTCCTGTGACTTTATGTTTTGGAATCTGTTTCAGGAGGTCATTGTCAGATTCATTCAATTTCTGTTTTGTCCTCTTATTTTAGTATATTTGGTCAGTTTTCCTTTATAATTTCTCTATGTGTGATTTACATGTGTGTGTTTTTCTAATCATGGTTTTCAGGCAGTTCAATAAGTTTTAAATTACCTTAATCCATCTTCCAGGTCTCTGTTTTTCAAATATTTCATATTTTCTTCCATTTTTTTGTGTCTGACTTTTTTATTGTGTCTTGATGTCTCACGGAGTCATTAGCTTCTACTTGACCAATTCCAATATTTTAATGAATTATTTTCCTTAGTTAGGTTTTATATCTGTTTTTTCACTTGACAATTTGGTTTTTTAAGGAATTATTTCCATTAGTATTTTGCATTTCTTTTACCAAGCTATTAAGGCATTTTTTATAATTTTCTTGCATTATTCTCATTTATTTTCTCATTTTCTCTAATGTCATTATTTTATTTTTAAAATTATTTTTTGCTCTTTTAAAAAGAAATCTTTATTTAGTTCTCCTAGAAGTTCCTGTTGGGCTTGTGTTCAGTGAGGATTGTTTTCTTTGAGGCTTTGCTTCTAGATCAAGTTTGCACAACCTGTGGCCTGTGGGCCATAAATGGTTCAAAGGCATGTCAGAGGATTTTGGGTGGCCCACGAAATGGATGTTTTCCTCTACATTTTTCACAGGCTGCCAGAAATCCTCTGATGTGCCTCAAGTGGCCTATTGATCATAAGCAGCCTGCAGATCATGGGTTGTGCAGGCCTATTCTGGATGTCTTTATGCCATCGTGTTCTTAAATTGTGTCTTGTGCTTCCTTTTCACCATAGTACCTTTCTGTATTCAGGTTCTTTTCCTAGTATTTCTTCATTTTCCAGTATATTTTTTTAATTTGTACTTCATTTGAGAACTGGCCTTTACTTACCACTGGTTGGTAGTAGTTGGGAGGAGTCATTGTCTCAAGCTTCAGACATTTTTTCCTTAATATTTTCATAGCTCATTCTAGATACTCATATTTTTTCAGTGCTTCCAAAGTAATGTGATACAGGAAAGGATATGGTCATTATTCTAATCTTTAGCTTAGTTCACCACAGTCTAATCCTTACCCTGATAGGATCCCTGATTTTTGGTGATCACAACTTTCCTCTTTGGAACTGTGACTGCGCTGCCTGAATGGGGCCCCAGCTAGCTGGGTAAATCAACTCATCCTTTCCCGTCTGTTCCCCTGCTTCCTTCTCCTCTCCAAAGAAAGGAAATATGGATGGCCAGAGGATGCCCAGTTAACTTGGGGTTTACTGGCTAGGTGTCTTCCTTCCTTCCTTCCTTCCTTCCTTCCTTCCTTCCTTCCTTCCTTCCTTCCTTCCTTCCTTCCTTCCTTCCTTCCTTCCTTCCTTCCTTCCTTCCTTCCTTCCTTCCTTCCTTCCTTCCTTCCTTCCTTCCTTTCTTTCTTTTCTTCCTTTCTTTCCCCAAACCTTAAACCCACAGCACTCTGAAACACATAAATTGTACACCAGTAAGTCCCTGCCCAAACTCCACTTAATGGCTGTTTTCTGGACCCTTCTGGCTTAACAGTGATTATCAATAGTGACTGTTGTTCTTTCCCTCCCAGCTTGATTTATTTTTTTTTCTTTTCCCCATTAAAAGGACATTTCCCTGATTAAGTCACCTCACTCTAAGTGAGTACATAAATAGAGCTTAACTAAAAAAAAGCCTAGGCAAACCCATTGCATCCTGGGCCATCTCCAGTCTTTCTGATGAATGTCTGGTCACTGGAAACAGATGGCTCAGGAAGAGAAAGTGAGGCTGGTGACCTCCCGCAGCATTCCCTAACTCAAAACAAAGTCAAATGCAAGTCATGTCATCATTTCTCTGATGTCATGGTCTTCCTCAAAAATGAAGGATGAACACACAAAAAGACCTCTGTCTATTGTGAATATCCTTTTTGGAGGACTAAATCCACAGTTTATCTCTATATCATCTATGACCTTTAGACAAAGTTGCACTCCAAAGGGCCCATGATATTTTCTTGTGCCATTGAGAATGTAAGCATTGGATGATCACTTAGCCCTTTTAAGCTATTCAAAGTTACTTTTTTAAACTATCTTAAATATCTTTAGTCTGGTACAATTCTTTTTGCTTTTCTAGACTCTCTCCAACTCTGGTGTTTTTCCAAAAGGAATGTTGGAAAGAATTGCTCTTTTGAAAATCAATTTCTTTCATTCTGAGATCATGCTTAATTTTGTAGGATGTTATTCTTGAATAAAAGCTGTTTTCCTTTGTTTCTCACTATACAGCATTGGATTTTTTTCCTTTTATTTTTCCTTAATAGCATTCAGCCCTGCACAATTTTAACTATAGTTCTTTGGTAAGTGATCTACCCCCTTCTTGACAATTCCATTCTTGTATGAGTTAAACTGAGGATTACTTTCTGGTGTCATTTTATGATTTCCATCAATCTATACAATCTAATTCTAATATTTTTGGGGCAATTTTCTTTTATGAATTCCTAAAATATAATATCCAAGGTATTTAAAAAATTTGCCATCCTTTTCTGAGAGGCTAGTGATGCTTAGATAATCTCTATGATCCTTATTTTTCCAGGTTACTGGTTTTCTATTTTATATATCTTGTTTATTCATCTAATTTTCCTAGCTTCTGACTTTGTGCTTATATTTCTTGTTGCATCATTGGAATTTTAGTTCCGTTTTCTTCATTTTTTCCCAAGGGGTCATATGTTATAAGTCATAGATTCTCCTTTGGAATTTTCCACCAAGATTTCCAAGTTCATCCTTATTTCTAATTTCACCCATCTCTGTCTGGCCCCACAAAGCAGAACAAGGAAGAATGGGCAGAAGCTATAAAGGCATAGATTTATATTTTGTACTAGAGGGGAAAGTTTTCTAACAATTAAAGATGTTCCCAAATGGAATGAACTATTTCAAGAAGCAATGGGCTTTACCCTTAGTCTTGAAACAGAAGTTGAATGACTCTTGTCTGGTATGTCGTGGGGTGGGGCAGGGGGGAAGAAGGAATTCTTTATTTCTGACAATTCTCAATATTTTTGCTTCTGTAATTCTTCCTTCAACATTCCTATCAATTCTTCCAGCTATTCTTAGGGTTCTTGTTCCCTAAGTTTTTGAGTATTGTTACAGAATTATTTTCATCTTCCGAAGTTTTCTTCTTGCGTTCTCTTACATCCTAGTATTTATTCTTCAATTTTGGAGTTTGCATTTGGTTGTTCATTTTCTAAACCTCCTTGTTCCTCCATCTCTCTCCTCATTTCTCCCAATTCCTTATGAAGATTTTCTTTCCTATCTCCTCTGTCATTCCTGTTCATTTTAACTTATTTTACAAGGTGAATTTCTGGATGTTTTGAGGTGATGAAGGATAGCTGAGTTTTTTAACATTATCTCACTGAGCAGTCCTAATGGAATCTCTTACCATATTTTTTAGGAGGAAAAGTATTGGAATGAGGAAAATTTTTTATTAGGTTTACCTAATCTGTTATTAATTGTTGAATTTTGAAAACTTACCACTACCACTTTTAATAAATGAAAGAGCATAAATCTATGACCCTTTACTATTTTTACAAGAAACCAAAACAATTATTTTAATTTAGCTGGAAGAAAATATTCAAGTGAATTATTCAATTGAATTGATCATTTGACTATATACCCACTTAGTTCACCAAAAAAACAAAACAAAACTAGTCTGATACTTCTTAATGTTATAGAAGGGATCTTTTATTTTCAAAAGCTATAATACTAGGTGAAAATCTCTGGCAGAGTCAATCGAAGTAGAAGTATGGGGCAAACAATGGACTGTATTTGTGTTGTCTAAGAACCAGGTTAGCTTTGTTTGAATAGCCTCATCTACAGAAAGATGGATTCTTTTAGGCACTGAAGCACTTGGAGACTGTTTTCTAAGTCTTAGAGGGATTGTGTTCTATACTAGTAGAAAGAGCACTCATGTTGATGAAATCAGAGACCATAGGCTAATGAAATCACAGATTTCTAGGTGGTATGTTTCCCTAGAAAGTAGTGGGTGGGAATATTCTCTATGCTTCTACTTTTCTAGGATTTCAGAAGTCACGTCTTACTATCTCTGAATGATGGATATTATATAAAAAAAAACTTGCTGAACTATACAGTATAAAAAGAAATATACTTTCTATAGCTAGATAATTTATTAAGATTTTACTATATACCATGCACTGCTCTAGGCTTACTCTTAAGGAACTTATTCAAATATGAGGACACAACACATAAAGGGGAACCTGAAAATATACGGGGTATGTGTGTGTGTGATGGCAGGTATGGGCCAGATAAGGGGAAATCTCATCTAGCAGTGACTGGAACAAGGGACAGAATCCAAGGTTGTTTTGGGGAAGAGAGGAGAGGAGAGGAGAGGAGAAAAGATGAGGATGATGACTAGAGTGTAACCAGCATATTGGATATCAGAATTTTTATTATATTGGCTTCTTTGTATGCACATATAAATTTAACCACTGGAATCTCATTCAGATGTTTTTCTACTTTTTTTTTGTTTGTTTTACAATTGTGATTTATGTTATATCCAATTTTTTCTCCCTGATGATTGTAAGCTTTTGATGCCATTTATGTTATACTTAAATTCAGAAAAAATGTTTAGTCCTGAGATAAATCTTTCTAGAGTTTTCTTAAAATGCTTTTATATTCCATGGAGTGCTAAATTTATTCCTTTTTAAATATAATTGTTTTTATTCTTAACATTCATTTTAAATATTTCTTAATTGTCTCCCTCCATTCAGCTTTTTCCCTACTCATTGATAAGAGATGTGATATCAGTTATATGAAGTCATCAATATCAAATATAACAGTATATATCAGATATGTCAATATCACAGATCAATATAGACATGTGAAATTATAGAAAAAGTATTTCTCTATTAGCCATGTTGCAAAAAATGTAAGAAAAAAATTTACCATTTTCTCTTTTAAAGTAGATAGCATTTTTCATCATAAGTCCTTAAGAATTGTCTTGGATGATTATATTGATCAGAATAGCTAAGTCATTCACAATTGATCACATGATATTGCTGTTAATGTGTACAACATTTTAGTGGTTCTGTTCACTTTATTTTGCATCATGTAAGTCTCCCCGGCTTTTTCTAAAACCATTCTGCTTATTTTTTCTTACAGCACAATAGTATTTCATTATAATCATATGCTAAAATTTGTCCAGTCATTCCTTGGTTGATGATCCCCTAAATTTTCAGTTCCTAGCCACCACTAAAAGAGTTGCAATAAATATATTTCATAATATAGGTCCTTTACCTTTTTCTTTGATCTCATTGGGGTGCAGACTTAATAGTGGTATTGATGGATCAAAAGGTACATATAGTTTCATAGCCCTTTGGATATTGTTCTAAATTGCTTTCCAGAATGGTTGGGCCAGTTTAATGTGCCAGCAGTATATTAGTATTCTTATTTTCCTCATCCCCTCCAGCATTTATAATTTTCCTTTTCTGTCTTATTTCTAAGATGACTATGAGTTACAATTTGTTTCCATGTTTTAGCCATATTTTACAATGTGAGCAATTCAACAATACAGATAATTGAAGAATCCACTAAAATGCACCTATATAGTTTTACTAAAATATTTCCAAAAATGCCCTAGAAGAATGGCCTAACTTCATTCAGTGTCAACATGTTTGTTATTGACATTTAAACTTTTTCATAAAATTAAGTTTTATTTGCCTTTTATTATTGATTCATTCTTCATGAAGGTAAGTAATATGAAAGTAACAGCTGTGTATATTTGCTAGAAAGGTGTTAGAAAGTATGTGTAACCTACCTTCTGGGACTTCTCTACTCCCACTTGCATTGGCAGGCCAGGTCCCCAGAGTATGTCTGCTACTATTTCTCCTTCAGAATTCTAAAGACAATTTTAAGGTGCTAGGATTTTCTAGTACTTTTAATCACAATCCCCCCCTCCCCCCCACTGGAATGCTTTTCATTAGTAGAAATAATTATTTTTTAAAATGTGTATTTACTAAACAGATATATCAGGGAAAGTTGTTATAAAATAACCCTTCCAAACTAGACACATTTTCCCTTTGTACAAACGAGATCTCTGAGAATAGTGGATTCAAACTTTCAATAAAGTGGTAGTGAGATATGTGTCAGGAATCTGGCAAGTGGATAACTCTTAAGTCCTTCTTTCTGAAGTTTTTCCCTTCCCTTTTCAGTCTTCATTAAATTCCCTGTACATATACTTTTCTGATGGACTTCAGGGGTCAGTGTACATGGAGAATCCTAAAGTCTCTCCCCAGGGTTTCTCTCAGTTGGGGGTGAAGAAGTCATTGTCAGCCACTGCCACTCTAGGGATGCTGCTTCTGACTTCAAAAGTCCTGCTACTGATGATGATGGGACATCTTGATCTTCCAAATTTTTAAAGGTTAATTCTGCTTCTGGATACTTGGTTGTCTTTTTGAGAGATCTGTTCTTTTCTACTCCCAACTTGATGAGTTGTTTCCTACTAGTCTGATTTCATCTAGAATGGCTTATAATACAGGCAGTGAAAAAGGGGCGATAGTCTATCCTCGCCCTAAGGGTTATTCTGTCTCCATGTTTCAGATGCCTCACACTTGAATTTGAGTCTGCTCCCATTCTATGAACTCTGAACTCCCTTGCTGTATATATGCATGTGTATACATATATACATACACACACATATATATATATATATTCTGACACACACACATGCTACTATATATGTGTACATATAAGGTATTTTTTCATATGCATACAATACATCCATATATGCATGCATGCATTCTTATATCCCAAGAGACACAAGTGGATATACTTCAACCAATCACCAGATGTTTCCTGTGTGGAAATCATCTGTATTTATTCAATGATCCAAATCCCCTGTGATCATTTCACATTGATTGTGGTTTATTCACACCTAGTTTACCAATGATTGATTGAGTCAGAATGTCTCTCTGGGTCTCCTGTGATTAATTGGGGTGAGGGTGGGGCCTCAACTTTGCATAAATATTTATGCCTGAGTATGTATATATATATATATATATATGTATATATATACATATACATACACACACATATATCTTCACATGTGTAGAGATAGGCAGATAGATAGCAACCATACACTGGAGTATCTATACTATACTGTAGACAGTTTGACACATCACAAACATTTTTATATGTAAATTGCATTTTCCCTGTATCAGACCAGAGCAACAGATCAAAGAGGTACAGAATGACCTTGTACTTTTAAACTGGGAGCTTTTTGAGAGAGAAGGTGGAGTTTGTATTTTAACTATAGTGGATGGCACATAAACTCTGTTAGCCTCACAAGCACTCAATTTTCCCACATTGCCAGGGCAATAGTCTTCTGACCTGATTTGGAGGGGCATTTTCTTTTGTCTCTATGTCTGGCTCTGTTGTATCTCTGTCTCTGTCTTTCTCTTTCTCTCTCTGTCTCTTTCTCTCTTTCTATCTCTCTTTTTCTCTCTCCCTCCTGATTTTAGAGTAATCCTACATTTACAAATGATTTCGAAACATCAATCTTGTCTTTTGTTATTTTTACTCTTTTTTAGCTTTCCAATTGAACTGTTATATTGCTTATTTTCAAAGGGACTATATTATATTAATAAAGAAATCTTGAATCAAGTAAAAGAAAACTAATATCTATGTTTTTTTTTTCTTTTCAAGTTTAAAGATAACTGGAACAGATAATAGGGATTTTAAGAACTCAGTAGAACTTGGCCTTGATATTAGTATTTTTTAAACAAATATACTATACACACTTCAAAGAGGCTTTTCCTTCTATGCTATACCCCTAGCATAAGGGGTATAAATTGGGATAAACAATTTGAACAATGAATTTTCAATATGATTCTTATTTAGCCTTATTAGGAAAATACAGAAGCATTTCTGATTTCTGTCTTGAAAACAATACATTTCTCCAATGTAATTAATGATATATTGAGTATGATTTTTTTGTCAATGATGACAACACATTCAGTATGTTATTTATTTAAAAATCATGTAATAATACATTATACATTTATACATAGATGTGTATGTGTATGTTTTTATATTATTTTGGTAATCTTGAAATTACTGTGGACAAAGCAATCCCTTTTATAAAATGAGCAAAATGACACAATTAAAATTAATTTCTTTAAAATAAAAACAATAATGTTAAAGTATTTATTTAGCATTTAATTTTACCTTGTGATTTAAAGGAAACTTTGGTTACTAAAATTTAGCTGTCTTGGCTATACATGCTCCATTTTTCTTTAAATTGGTATTTTAATATTGTTTGTCAGGTTAGGAAAGCAGGAAGTTATTGCTTTCCATCTTCTATAAGGTATTCATTCACATGGTGAGTCACATACAGTGAGACATGACCCAGTCAGCTCCTGCCTAAAGTGACTTTGGAAAGTGATTGGTATAAAAGCAAAACAAAATGGCAACAAAATACACATCTCTGCTGAAAGGTAAGGTACGGTCAGAAGAAGGTGCCTAAGTTTGAGTCACAGATCATACAACCATGCCTAGTGTATGATTCTGTCTGCAGTAAATTCCTTTGAAAACTAAAGCCCTATTTCTTTTTGACTTTTCCTGAGAGGACAAAGGAGGCTTCATAATGAACTATAAATTTGAGCCTACTTATGAGTATTTACAGCTCACTGCATGGTTTTATTTTCTGAGTCTTTTATATGTTTCTTGAGATCTTGGCTCCTGCAGGATGTTTAGCGTGTTTGACCTTCTGATGAGGACTGCTAATCAGATCTGTATTAACTAGCAAAATGCTTCATTTTTTTTTTTTTTGTGAAAAGCTGCAGCAGGAAGGATGACTGGAAGGCTGAGAATTTCTAATGATAAATACTATTGGCTCAGTCTTTGGGGGAAGTCACATTTTAAAAATTCCCATTTTTTAAGAATATGAAATTAATGATGAATGTTATCCATATATAACTGTAGTAAGACCAATAAAATAGGTACCACAATATTTCTTTCATGTATTATCATAGTTCCATATGGGAGCTGGAAAATCAATGTGAATGTGAAAAGGCAGATAACTGTTCCAGTCCTAGGCGTCTCCTTGAGATTATTTGTAAAATGCATAGATTTGAATCCTAGATCTAATTGACTTGTAACAGTATGGAACATCACAATGATTATTTCTCCAGTTATCTATATTAGACTTGCTGCAAAGAAGAGGAAATGTTATAGATTGACAATGGCTTCTCCACCTCTTCAATTGTGTCCCAGTACTTCATTTAAGATCTATCTTTACTATTATAGCCTTATTTGAGTTAGTGCCAGCCCAGCATGGCCACAGTGGGAAAAGCGAAGGAAACTATGAGCAAGGCCTCCTCAGCAGGGGCAAGTCCTGCGGGCCCACTGGTGGATGGAAGCCTGCTGAGAAAAGTGTCAGAGGAAGGTGCACCCGAAGGACCAAGGCTGTCACTCAAAGAGCCCCTGTTAGGTGGTGGTGCTCAGTGGGAGTGTTCATGTGAACAAAATACACTTATTTTGATTTAACAGGAAGAAGAGCTTACAATTGTATTCCTCAAAATTGGAGTCAGTTGCCATGTTGTGATGTAGGGTTCAGAATAATGTATTTAAGGTTGTATTTCTTCTCCCTTTCCCTCATTCCCATGGTATTGCCTTTAATCGTTCTTTTAATTTTCACTTCTGTTTAAAATAGTTTGCTGCTGTCCTCTAATTATATGACAGTTCAACTCTGTTCTAAAAATAAAATGAATAGCATTGATTTATAAATTTTACTTTATTTGATGTTTATAAAGTGTATCATAATAAGTTTTCCTTTATTGACTAAGTAAATAGACAAGAATCTTCCAAGAAAGGTAGGACAAATTATCTTTTCTGGAGATTTTAAGGAAACTCAGACAGGTATAAAAACAACACATTAATAATAAAATAATAGCTACCATTTATATAGTACCTACTGTGTTCCAGTACTGTACTAAGTGCTTTACATATGTTATTTCTTTTAATCCTCAAAAATGATAATGGGAGGGAGGTACTACTACTGTCCTCTCTTCTAAAGTTATGAAAATTGTAAAAATAAAGTTATGTGACTTGCTCAAAGTCATATAGCTAGTAAGTGTGTGAGGCTTTATTTGACCTCAGATCTTCTTGATTCCACAGCCAATAGTCTATCCACTGCCCCACTGAATTGTAGTTTAGTCCAGTCTAGGGATGGGCATAATGACTAAGTTACCTGCAAGAATATTCAGAATTTTTTTTGATTTGATAATTAGTAATTAGTCTTAATTTTATATTACTTTTTTGAGATCTTTATCTATCACCAACCTTGCCTTACATGCTTCAATGACCTATTTTATCAGAAACTTTAGAATCAAAGGATGAAAGTATATTGGAGGCACAGGAATGCATTTTAGGATGACAGATGCCAGCTTTTTGGCTAAGATTTGGGGTTGGGTGAGGGAAAAATATATGGTTTGAAAATCTTCACTCAAATAATGTCAAATCTTCCTGAAAACAAAAAATATACTAAATATGTATCTGAGAGTTACGAGGCAGGGTGAGTGGAATAGAGAGACTGGCTAAAAGCAAGGGGAAGTGTGTATGTATATGGGTGTGTGTGTGTGCATGTGTGGACATATGTGCATGTGTGTGCTTATTTTGGGCTGAAAGTAGAGGGGCATGGAGAAACTTTCTGAAGAGATAGAAGATAGACTTATTACATGACAAAGTAGATTTGAATACTTGGAAGCAGCAATTGATGCAGATGTTTCCCCAAGTGATATATAGACTTTGGAAACTTTGGAAACACTATGGAAGCACTAGGTCCAGGACAGTAGCTGTACAGGAAGTAATTTATCTTCTCCAGAGATTCAAGTAACAGGACTAATCGAACTCCTTTGTCTTTATTCTATCTACAATTTTCCCCCAGTCACAAACAACTAAATAAGAGTTACTTCTAGGCTAGTAATATCTTGTAAAATACTCCTTCAAAAACGAAGACTAAAGGGTGCTAAGACGGCAGATTAGAGGCAGCTATCTAGCTAAACTCTCTCAACATTCTCCTCCAAAATACTTTAAAACAATGCCTCAAACTAAATTTTTGAGTGGCAGAAACAGCAAAAGCTCAGGGTGAAAAAAATTTCCATTCTGTAAAAACTTAGAAAGTTCTCAGGAGAGGTCCATGCCACCAGGATGAAGATTTAGTGAGGACACAACCCCCCATGGTGGTAGCCATAGCCACAACTTCAGGAGCTCTAAGCCCAGACATGGTAAGGATCTCTCAACCCAGAGACAAGGAAATCAGAGAACTGGTCAGAAAAAATTTACATGGGATCTGTTGCTGGCACTGGTTGCAGCTGATGCAAATTGGCAACTCTCTTGCCTCCATGCAGTTTTGGATCACAGTACTAGAAGGGACTAACGAACTGTTGGTGCAGCAGTGAACTGGTCCAACCATTCTGGAGAACAATTTGGAACTATGGCCAAAGAGCTATAACTGTGCATACGCTCTGACCCAGTAATAGCAGTACTAGGTCTGAAAAGGAAAGAATCTATATTATAAAACTATTTATATCAGTTCTTTCTGTGGTGGCAAAGGATTGCTTGTTGGGGGGATGATTATCAACTAGGGAATGACTGAACAAGTTGTGGCATATGATTGTGATGGAATACTGTAATACTATAAAAATGATGAGAGGAGGGTCCAGGAAAAAAAATACAACAACTATCACAAGGGTAAGATCTATGTGAATTGATACAAAGCAAAGTGAGAAAAATCAGCTTACTGTGTACAGTAACAATAATGTTATAATGATGAGCAACTCTGGCTACTTTGATCAATACAGTGATTCAAGACATTTCCAAAGGACTCATGATGGAAAAAAATGATGTCCATTTCCAGAGAGAGAACTGATGAACTTACTGCAAATTAATTTTGTTTTTGCTTTTGCTTTTTAAATTTACAGTGTGGCTAAAATGGAAATATGCTTTGTATTATTTCACATGTAAAAGTGATATCATATTGCTTGTCTTCTCAGTGGGTAGGATGGAGGAAGAGAATTTGGAACTCAAAATTTTAAATGGAAAGAATTCTAAAAATATATAAATAATAAAAATTTTAAAATGAAATAGCTTAGCTTAGCTTAGCACTTAAAAAAAAAAACACAACAACAACCTTTTGCTTTAAAATAGAGAGGGAAAAAAAAAGCCCAGTACAGACAAACAAATCAGTATGGTGACAACTTCTGACATCGTATTCATCAGTCCAGACTTATAATTTCCTGCTCTCTTTACTTCACTGTGCATCACTTCATGTATCTGTTTTTGCATCTCTGTATTCATCATATTCATAATTTATTGGAATACAGTAATATTCCTCTATATTATAAAACAACTTAATTATTCGGTAATCTATTTTTCCCATTATTTTCTATGACTCCTTGATATTTCCTTTTCAGTTACTAGAGTACTATTACACCTCTCCCTTCTCCCATTCTCTTCACCTCTGTTTTCTTGTATAGATTTCTATACCCCATTGCCTGTATGTCTTATTTCCCAATTAAAGGTAAAAACATTTTTAACATTTGTTTTTAAAACTTTGTGTTCCAACTTCTCTCCCTTCCCACATCCCTACTCATCTACATTAGAAAGTAAGCAATTCAATGTAGATTATATATATGTAGTCAGGCAAAACACTTCCATTACCATCATGATGTGAAAGACTAACTCTATTTCCCTCAATCCTAACCTGCCCTCCCATTTTTTTGTCTTTTCTCTTTTGACCCTTTCCCTTCTCAAAAGTGTTTACTTCTAATTACCTCCTCTCATTTGCCCTTCCTTGTGTTGTCCCATCATCCCCCCTGCTTTTCCCCTTCCCTCCACTTTTCTGTAGTGTAAGACAGATTTTCATAGCAAATTGAGGGTGCATGTTATTCCCTCCTTAATTCAAACCCGAAAAGAACAAGGTTCACTCTTTCCCTCTCACCCCCTCCCTCTTCCCCTCCCTGGAAAAAGCTTTTTCTTGTCTCTTTTATGTGAATGATAATTTATCCCATTCTATTTCTTCCTTTCTCCTTCTCCCATTACATTCCTCACTCACCTCTTAATTTTATATTTTTTTAGCTATTATCCCTTCACATTCAATTTACCTTGTGTAAGTTGTCAATATATATGTAATCCCTCTAATTACCCTAATACTGAGAAAAGTCTCAAGAGTTACAAACATTATCTTTCCATATAGGAATGTAAACAGTTAAATTTTAGTAACTCCCTTATGAGTTTTCTTTCCTGTTTACCTTCTTATGCTTCTTTTGATTATTGTTGCAAAGTCAAATTTTCTATTGAGCTCTGGTCTTTTCATCAAGAATGCTTAAAAGTCCTTTATTTCATTGAGTGACCATTCCCCCCTGAAGTATTATGCTCAGTTTTGCAGGAGAGATGATTCTTGATTTGAATCATAGCTTCTTTGACCTCTTCATTATCATATTCCAAGCTCTATGATATCTTAATGTAGAAGCTGTTAGATCTTTTGTCATTCTGATTGTGTTTCAACAATACTCAAATTATTTGTGGCTGCTTGCCATATTTGCTCCTTGACCTGGGAACTCTGAAATTTGACTACAATATTCCTAGGAGTTTTCCTTTTGGAATCTCTTTCAAGAAGTGATCAGTGGATGCTTTTAATGTCTATTTCCCCCTCTGGTTCTAGAATATCAGGGGAGTATTCCTTGATAATTTCTTGAAAGATGATATCTAAGCTCCTTTTCTAATCATGATTTTCAGTTAGGCCAATTATTTTAAAATAATCTCTCCTGGATCTATTTTCCAGGTCAGTGGTTTCTACAATAAGATGTTTCATAATGTCTTCTTTTTCATTCTTTCATTTCTGTTTTTATCATTTCTTGATTTCTCATGACATCATTAGCTTCCATTTGCTCCATTCTAATTCTGAAGGAATTATTTTCTTCAGTGACCTTTTGGGCCTCCTTTTCCATTTGTGCAATCCTGCTTTTTAAGGCATTCTTCCCTTCATTAACTTTTTGGACCCCTTTTGCCATCTGGGTTAATCTGTTTTTAAGTTTTTATTTTCTACAGTATTTTGGGGGTCTCCTTTAGCAAGCTATTTACTGGTTTTTCATGATTTTGTGGCATCATTCATTTTTCTTCCCAATTTTTCCTCCACTTCTCTTACTTGATTTTCAAAATCCTTTTTGAGTTCTTCCATGGCCTGCAACCAATTAATTTTTTACTTGGAGGCTTTTGATGTAGAAGGTTTGACTTTGTTGTCTTCCTCTGGTTGTATGTTTTTATCTTCTTTGTCACCAAAGAAAGAATTTAGAATCTGAGATTTTTATGCCATTTCCTCATGTTCCCAGCTAAATACTTGATTTTCTAATTCTTTTCATGGTAGACTCTGCTTCCAGTGGGGGTGGGAATCATAATGGGGGGGGGACTGTTCCAGGATTCAGGGGTTTTGAATCAACTGCTATATCCCACACCATCTGTGGTCTCAGAGTTGCAGAAGCAGCCTATGCTACTACTGCTGCTGCTGTTGCTACTTCCACTGCCACCACCACCTCCTCTACCTTAGGCCTGGGGCAGAACCCCAACCATACCAGGTCCCACAGAGTTTTTCTACTGATTTTCTATGCTGCCCTTCATGTTTAGGGGTTGAGAAGTCTGCAAACTGCCACAATTGGCAGTGACTCAGTCCCTGGAGGCCTGCTCCATCCCTGTCTGCTGGCAAGGCCCTCTATGGACTCTGCTCTGCTCCACTCTACTCACAGCCTGGTGTGATAGGCCCTTCCTTTTGATGTTGGACACTACCTTGGGCTGGAGATTTGCTTCACTATGTCATTTTGTAGGTTTTACAGCCCTCAAATTTGTGTAGAGTCATTTTTTACAAGTATTTGGAAAAGTTTGAGGTGAGAGCTAAAGAAAGTCACTGCTTTTACTCTGCCATTATGGATTCACTTCCAATTACTTTTTTTTATTTTTGAAGGAATTCTTCCAGTTTTCATTTTTGTGATATGTGAGGATACATACTGAATCTTGATATTCCTTTCCATTGTACTGTTTTTTATGGTTCTACCTTGTTGTTTTTTTTAATTTTATTGATTAGATGTCCTGCTCATTATTTTTATTCAAGTTGGTTTAAAAGTTATTGATTTTGTTAGTCTTTTAAGGAACCACCATTATTTTTTTTATCATTTTGATAGCCTTCTTTGTTTTCAATTTTTATTTTCTGCTATAATTTTCAAGATTTCCTTTTTGGTCATTTTTTGTGCACTTCTATTTTTTTCAAAAAGATATTCTGTTTATTAATTGCATTTTTTTCTATTTTACTGACATATGACTTTAGGCATATAACTTTTTATATTAATTAATGTATTAGTTTTCAAGTGCCTACAATCACCTCCATATATCTTAGACTTTTTCCCCCTTCGCACCCCAATCTACCTGAGATGGCATGCAGTCTCACACAGGTTCTACACATATATTCTTACTAAATACATTTTCACCTTAGCCATGCTACATAGAATAATTAAAATGAATGGGAGAAAGAATGAAAACAAAACAAAAGAAAACATAACATAATACAAGGGAGAATGGTCTGCTTCATTCTGTCTCTGGATGTGGAAGGCATTTTGCCTCAAAAATCCATTGGCAATTTTTTTATGTCCTTGTATTGCTAGAAAGAGCTAAGTCTACCAGAAAAATTCCACTCACACTGTGGTTGTTGCTGTGTACAAAGTTCTCCTGGTTCTGCTCCTTTCACTCAGCATCAGTTCATATAGGTCCTTCCAGGCCTCTCTGAAGTCTTCCTGTTCATCATTTCTTATAGCACAATAGTATTCCATTACATCCATATACCACAACTTGTTCAGCCATTCGCCACCTGATGGGCATCCTCTTGATTTCCAGTTCTTGGTTGCTACAAAGAGAGCTGCTATAAATATTTTTTGTACATGTGGGGCTCTTCCCCATTTTTATGATGTCTTTGGGATACAGTGCTAGAAGTGGTATTGCTGGGTCAAAGGGTATGCACGTTTTTGTAGACCTTTGGGCATAGTTCCAAATTGCTCTCCAGAAAGGTTGAATCAGCTCACAGCTCCACCAACAATGAATTAGTGTTCTACCTCTCCCACATCTGCTCCAACATTGATCATTTTCCTGTTTTGTCTGTTTTCCAATCTAATAGGTGTGATGTGGTACCTCAGAGTTGTTTTCATTTGTATTTCTCTAATCAATATTGATTTAGAGCATTTTTTCATATGAACATAGATAGCTTTAATTTCTTCCTCTGAAAACTGGTTGTTTATATCCTTTGATCATTTATCAATTGGGGAATGCTTTGTATTCTTACAAATTTGACTCAGAGAAATTAGTCCTTTATCCCACAAACTAGTTTCAAAAATTCTTTCCCAGTTTTCTGCTTCCCTCCTACTCTTGGTTGCATTGGGTTTGGTTGTGCAAAATCTTTTCAATTCAATGTAATCAATATTATCAATTTTGCACTTCATCATGTTCTCTATCCATTGTTTAGTCAAAAATTCCTGCAATCTCCATAAATCTGACAAATACACTATTCCTTGCTCCCATAATTTATTTATAGTATCAGTCTTTATACCTAGATCTTGTATCCATTTGGAACTTATTCTTGTGTACAGTGTCAGGCATTGAGCTATGTCCAGTTTCCACCACACTGTTATCTAGTATTCCCAACAATTTTTGTCAAATAGTGAGTTCTTATCCCAGAAACTGGGGTCCTTGAGTTTATCAGATAGTAAACTGCTATATTCATTGACTACTGTGTCTTGAGTACCTAACATATTTCACTGGTCCACCCCTCTATTTGTTTGCCAGTACCAAGTGGATTTGATGACTGCTGCTTTATAATACAATTTAAGATTAGGTAGGGCTGGGTTACCTCCCCTACCATTACTTTTCATTAGTTCCCTTGATATTCTGTATCTTTTGTTCTTCCAGAAGAATTTTGATATTATTTTTCTAGTTCTAGAAAATAAGCATCTGGTAGTTTGATTGTTATAGCACTGAACAAGTAAATTAATCTAGGAAAGTTTGTCGTTTTTATTACATTAGCTTGGCCTACCCACAAGCCCGTGATGTTTTCCCACTTACTTAGATCTGAACTTATTTGTGTGAAAAGTGTTTTGTAGCTGTGTTCATATAGTCCCTAGGTTTATTTTGGCAAAGGGACTCCCAGGTATTTTATAGTGTCTACTGTAGCTTTAAATGAGATTTCTCTTTCTGTCTCTTGCTGTTGGGCTTTGTTAGTAATATATAGAAATGCTGATGATTTTGGGAGTTTATTTTGTTACCTTCAACTTTGTCAAAGTTATTTATTATTTCAAGTAGTTTTTTACTTGACTTTCTAGGACTCTTAAGGTATATAATCATATCATCTGCAAAGAGTGATAACTGTTTCTTATGTGCCTATTCTTATTCCTTCACTTTCTATTTCTTCTCTTATTGCTAAAGCTAATATTTCTAGTACCATATTGAAAAACAGTGGTGAGAGTGGACATCGTTGTTTCATCCCTGATGTTATTGGAAATGCATCCAGTTTATCTCCATTACATATAATGCTTGCTGATGGTTTTAGGTAGATAACTACTTATTATTTTATGAAAGGCTCCATTTATTCCTATGCTCTCCAGTGTTCTCAATAGGAATGGGTATTGTGTTTTGCCAAAGACTTTTCCTACATCTATTGAGATAATCATATGGTTTCTATTATTTTTGTTGTTGAAATGATCAATAATGCTGATTGTTTTCCCTATATTGAACCAGTCCTGCATTCTTGGTATAAATCCTACCTGATCATAATGTATTATTCTCATGATAAGTTGTTGTACTCTTTTGCTAATATCTTATTTAAAATTTTTGCATCTATATTCATTAGAGAAATTGGTCTGTAATTTTCTTTCCCTATTTTGGATCTTAGATATCATAATCATATTTATATCATAAAAAGAACTCCTTCACCAGTTTTCCCGAATAGTCTATATAGTATTGAAATTAGCTGTTGTTTAAATGTTTGATAGAGTTCACTTGTAAATCCATCTAGCCCTGGAGATATTTTCCTAGGGAGTTCATTGATGCCTTCTATAATTTGTTTTTCTTAGTTGGGGTTATTTTATTATTCAAGTTCTTTTTCTGTTATTGTGGGCAATTCATATTTTTTAAATATTCATCCATCTCATTTGGATTGTCCAATTTATGGGCATACAGGTGGGCAAAGTGATTTCTAATTATTCTTTTAATTTCCTCCTTGTAGGTAAGTTCACCCTTTTCATTTTTTATATTGGTAATTTGGTTTTCTTCTTTCTTTTTTTAATCAAATTGACCAAGGTCATCAATTATATTGATTTTTTCATAAAACTAACTCTTAGACTTATTAGCTCAATAGTTTTCTTCATTTCAATTGCATTAATCTCTCCATTTGTTTTCAGTATTTCTAATCTGGCATTTACTTGGGGATTTTCAATTTGTTCTTTTTCTAGCTTTTTCAACTGCATACCCAATTCATTGATCTCCTCTTTCTCTATTTTATTCATGCAAACATTCATAGGTTTAAAACTTCCCCTAAGAAGTATCACATAAGTTTTGATTGGTGTTCCTAATTATTGTCATTCTTTTGAATGAAGTTGTTGGATTGTTTCTATACATTTGTTGTTTAACCAACTCATTTTTTGGATTATAGATAGATTTAGTTTCCAATTAATTTTGGGTTTATCTTTCCAAGCCTTTTTTTTTGATAACAAAAGGTTTATTGATGGCTTTTCAATTGACACAATACATTTCACAATATATACTCCTTCTTCTCTGTACACTCCCACCCACTCTCACTCCTACCCTTCCAACACACACATTGAACCTTCCCTGGTAACAAAGAAAAACTGTTCATCCAAACCAATTGACCTTAGAGGCAGCCTGGCCTATTGATCTGGTCTCTGAGCTACGTGGATTCAGTTCCTGTCTCTGAAGTCTACCCACTGTGTGACCTTGGGAAAATCCCTTAAAAATCCTCCAGATTTTTAAGATAATATTATGTAGAAGTTACTGATTTGCAACTGTTTGGGAAAACATCTGCTCAGTTGGAGCTTCCTAACCCTGTCTTTCTGAAAATTTGGTCT
This sequence comes from Bettongia penicillata ogilbyi, assembly GCA_023548195.1. Lineage (NCBI taxonomy): Eukaryota > Metazoa > Chordata > Mammalia > Diprotodontia > Potoroidae > Bettongia > Bettongia penicillata. The sequence goes on along the minus strand of JAJHZJ010000401.1, from coordinate 1,041,917 downwards.
GGGGACCTTGCTGGATCCCTAAGATCCTTTCAAGGGGGTCTTTGAGGTCAAAACTATTTTTCCATTTGAATTTTTTATTTTTTTAAATTTATTTATTTGTTTTCAACATTCATTTCCACAAAATTTTGAGTTCCAAATTTTCTCCCCATTTCTCCCCTCCCCACCCCAAAACCTTGAACATTTTAATTACAGCTATCACCAATCTTCCCTCGCTTCTAACATCTCTCCCTTCCCTTATTCCCATCTTCTCTTTTGTTCTGTAGGGAAAGATAAGTTTCTATACCCCATTTCCTGTATTTCTTATTTCCTAGTTGTATGCAAGAACAACACTCAACAGCTGTTCCTAAAACTTTGAGTTTCAGCTTCTCTTCATCCCTCCCTCCCTACCCATCCCCATTGGGAAGGCAAGCAATTCAATCTAGGCCATATCTGTGTAGTTTTGCAAATGACTTCCATAATAGTCATGTTGGATAAGACTAACTATGTTTCCCTCCATCCTATCCTGCCCTCCATTTCTTCTATTCTCTCTTTTGACCCAGTCCCTCCATAAGAGTAGTGACTTCTAATTGCTCCCTCCTCCCATTACCCTCTCTTCCAACATCCCTCCGACCCTGCTTATCCCCTTCTCCCTCACTTTCCTGTATTGTAAGATAGGTTTTCATACCAAAATGAGTGTGCATTTTATTCCTTCCTTTAGTCAAATGTGATGATGGTAAGCTTCATGTTTTTTCTCTAACCTCCCCCCTTTTGCCTCCATTTTATGAGAGATAATTTACCCCATTCTACTTCTCCCTTTCTCCTCCCAATATATTCCTCTCTCACCCCCTTAATTTCATTTTTTAGATATGATCCCATCCTATTCAACTCACCCTGTGCTCTCTGTCTCTGTGTGTGTGTGTGTGTGTGTGTGTGTGTGTAATCCCAGCAACTACTCAGATACTGAAAAAAGTTTCAAGTTACAAATATTGTCTTTCTATGTAGAAATGTAAACAGTTCAACTATAGTAAGTCCCTTGTGATTTCTCTTTGCTGTTTACCTTTTCATACTTCTCTTCATTCTTGTGTTTGAACGTCAAATTTTCTTTTCGGTTCTGGTCTTTTCATCAAGAATGCTTAAAAGTCTTCTGTTTCTTTGAAAGACCATTTTTTCCCCTGGAGTGTTATACTCAGTTTTTCTGGGTAGGTGGTTCTTGGTTTTAGTCCTAGTTCCTTTGACTTTTGGAATATCATATTCCATCCCCTTTGATCCCTTAAAGTAGAAGCTGCTAGGTCTTCTCTTATCCTGATAGTATTTACACAATACTTGCATTGTTTCTTTCTGGCTAGTCCTACACTGGTCCTCTTCAGTCACAGCAAGTGGGACCCTGCTTAGTGATTTTCCTAGCCTCACTTACTAAAAGGCTATTTATCTTTTGCTGATCCCACTGTTCCAGAATTTTTCTGGGTCTTTCAAGGTCAACAGGGGGAGGGGGAGAGCATTTACTGATATCTCTGGAGATGCTGGCTCCTGGAAATGCAAGTAGGTGACTTACATATATTTAATCTCTGTGTTCATAGCCTCAGGAGCAGTTACTGCAGATACCTGGGGCTCTGTGTCTCTCACTTACTGGGTTCTGTTGGTCTCCTGTCTTGGGCTGATATGCCCAAGATTTCACAGGGCGGTTGCTGCCTCAGGCCACCAGGGGCTTCCTCCTGCTGCAGTGGGGAAGTGCTGGTACAGCCTGTACCATGTGTGCTTCTCCATCCCCATGGAATGAATCTTTCCCATTGACTTTCAAGTCTGTCCTGGGCTGTGAATCTGCCACAATCTGTCTGCTGTTGCATTCTGCCCCTCCAAAATTCAGTCATATTCTCTTTGTAAAGGTATCTGAAGGCATTTGTCGCAGAGCTTAGGTGAGTATTTGCTCTTGACTCCACTTCTCCATTGATTTGCTCTTTGTCGATTTTGTTGATGTAATAGTTAAAGTAATAAATTTTCCCATAAGTACTGCTTTGTCTGCATCCCATACATTTTGGGATGTTGTCTCATTTTCATTCTCTTTAATGAAATGGAGTATTTCTATGATTTGTTCTTTGATTCACTTGTTCTTTTGGATTAGATTATTTAAATAGATTAATTAAATTTCAATCTTTTTCACTACACAATGTTGAATGTAATTTTTAATGAATTATGATCTAAAAAGAATAATTTAATATTCTGTCTTTCTTCATCTGATTTTGAGGTTTTCATGCCCTAATCAGTGGTCAGTTTTTTATGTAGTTGCCATGTGCTAATGTGAAAAAGGTATATTTCTTTCTGTTCCTGTTCAGTTTTCTCCTAAGATCAGTCATATCTAAGTTTTCTAACATTCTATTCACCTCCTTCTTTCCTTTCTTGTTTATTTTTTGGTTGGGATTTATCAGATTCTGAAATGGGACAGGTGATGTCCCACATTCCTTTGGTTTTGTTCTCTATTTTTTCCTGTAATTCACTCTTTTAAGAATCTGCATGCTATACGCTTGGTGTATGAATGTTTAGTATTGATATTGCTTCATTGTCTGTGATACCTTTTAGCAAAATATAGTTTCCTTATCTCTTTTATTTAGGTCTATTTCTGCTTTTGCTTTTGATCAGGATTACTACCCATCTCTTTCTTCCTTTCCTTTCCTCCCTTCCTTCCATCCTTCCTTCCCTCTCTCCCTTCCTCCCTCCCTTCTTTCTCTCTTTTTTCTCTCTTCTTTCTTTCTCTCTTCTTTCTTTCTCTCTTCTTTCTCTCTTCTCTCTTTTCTTCTCTCTCTCTCTCTTCTTCTCTTTCTCTCTTCTTTCTCTCTTTCTCTCTTCTTTCTCTCTTTCTTTCTTTCTTTCTTTCTTTCTTTTCTTTCTTTCTTTTCTTTCTTTTCCTTCTTCTTTCTTTCTTTCTTTCCTTTCTTTCTTTCTTTCTTTCTTTCTTTCTTTCTTCTTTTCTTCCTTCCTTCCTTCCTTCCTTCCTTCCTTCCTTCCTTTCGCTGAAGCATAATAGATTCTCTTCCAGCCTTTTACCTTTACTCTATGTGTATCTCTCTACTTCCAGTGTGTTTGTTATAAACAACTTATTGTAGATTCTGGGTTTTGACCCACTTTGCTATCTGCTTCTGTTTTATGGGAGAGTTCATCCTATTCACAGTTATGACTTGTATCTATATTTCCCTCCATCCTATTTTTTCCTCCTGTTTGCCCTCTTTCTCCTTTTTCTAAAACACACAGTGTTTTGCTTCTGTCTACTGCTTGCCCTGATCTGCTTGATCTTCTGTCAGCAGCTACCCCCTGCTTACCTTTGCTTAATCTCCCTTCCTATTTTCCTGTCAGGTAAGATGGATTTCTATATTCAGTTGATTTTGTATATTATTCCCTCTTTGAGCTAATGCTGATGAGTGAAAAGTTCAAGTGATGTTCATTGCCCACCCTCCCATCTTTTCCTCCAATCTAGTAGTTTTTTTGCACCTCTTCATCTGAAATAATTTACTCCATTCTACTTTCCCCATCCTTCTGCACCCAGTGTATTCTTTTTCATCCCTTAATTATTTTTTTATGTCGTTCCCTCAAAATCAGCTTACATCTGTACCCTCTGTCTATGGCTCTGTTCCTGGGGTGGAATGGACATTGTCCCAGCCTGATTGAACTAGGGGCTGCAGGTCCTGGCTGTTTACCAGGTGCTGTGCTAATGTTGTGATTGGTGCTTCACTGAAGGGCTGTTGTGGGGGTGGCTGGCACTGCTAGAGGCTGTAAGGGTTTGGCAGCTTATTTGGTGCTAATCTTGCCTTGGCATGTACTGAGACTGGTGGGGTATTTTTTTGTCACCCTGCGGCTACACTGAAGTAAGTGGAACTCTGACCTTTGTAGCTGACCTGTTTGCCTGGGTTTATACTAAAGCAAGTGGCAGTTCTTGGAGTTGGAGTCTGCTCATTCCCCTGACTATGCTGAGGCAAATGGGGTCTCCTGATATTAATGTTTGCCTTATCCTCTGCAGTGGGGTTCAGAATTTCTTGTTGATTTGCTGAGGTGGAGCATGCTGCTGGCTTGCTGGAATGCTTCCTGTTGTGAACTGGACTCCCTTTATATTTGAGTGAAACAGACCTTTTCTGTCAATTTCACAAGTTTCTTGGGCTAAAAGACTGTTTCGCCCCATCTTTTTGCTGGTTTGGTTGTTCCAGGACTTGTTTTGAAGTGCTATTTTACGGTTGCTTGGAGGTGAATATGGGAGAGTCATGGTGATTTACTGCTTAGTCTGCAAGCTTGGCTCCTGGAAGTCCTTTGATATACTTAATTGTTTCTCTCCTTTTTGATTTGATATTCTCTTGTTATTTGTATCATATTCTCCTGTTATTTTGCTCACTCATTGCTTGAGTTTTACTGTTAATTCTCCATTTAATCTTAATTTATTGCCATTTTATTACATGATCGTGTGTAAAGTAAATATTTTGTTATCATTTTTTTAATCTCTGAGCCTTAATATATATATATTTTTAAAGAAAATTCTCATGGAGCTAAGAAATAGCTATATCTTAGTGGTACTAATCAGAAAGCACCACAATTATTTTAATTGTAATTTCTCTGGCAACTTGTTTAAATTAATGTTTTATCTTTAGGTTATTTTCTGCTAGTTTTGTCCAAATCAGGGAGTAGAATATTAGAATCTCTCATTATTATTGTATTGCTATCAATAGCTTTTTGCAGCTTAGTTTTACCTTTATCCATTTAGATCCTATATTTTTGGAGCCTTTAAATTTATGATTAGTATTTATCATTTATCATTCCTTTAATTATACGGCAATTTATCTTTATTTTTTTTGTTAAGATGCTTTGTTCTATCTTTTTCTGATGAAATGATTGCAATTCTTTGTATTTAGAATTCACCTGAATCATAATAAGTTTTGTTCCAACCACTGATTTTTATAGATACTTAACTTGCTTTTTGTGTTTTTTTCATGTAAGCAACAGATTTTAGGGTTATATTTTCTTATTTAATCTGTTGCTCTATTTCATTTTATCATATTGTTTAATTCATTCACATTTAAGATTTTTGAGATTTAGGTTTATATTTTCCTCCATTTGTAGTTGAAGGATTTTTTCCCTGAATTAGAATTTTGTTTTGTTTCCCTTACTCTTTTAAGTCAATACTTTGTCTCTGCAATGAGTTTTGCAAAATCTCCTTTAAAGCAATCTTATTCACAAAGCCTCTTTCCATCCCACCTCCTGTGCCACCTTTAGCACTCAATACTCATTTCCCCCTATTTATCAACCATTTCCTTTGTTCAGATTATACTTAACTTATTGATATCTTTTCCCCCTCTTTCATTTTATTTAGTTATCTAATTCTTCACTCCTATATTGCCTCCAAGCCGTTCATGTTTTTGGTTTAATGTTTAGTTAAAAATTCCCTCTCCTGCTTTTCTTCAATTTCTTCTGTTTGTTAGTTTTTCATACATTTTCCTAAGAAGGATTAATTTTGTGCCCTTCATTAGTTATCTTCCCTTTATTTCATTGACTGTTAGTCTTTGATCCATTGTCTGTATACTTATTAATTCTTCTTCCAAAAAAAATGAGAGGCATCCAAGATGACAGAGTTAGAGCAAGTTCTCAACTAAGCTCTAAGACAAACTCCTTCAGATACCTCTAAAAAGAAAATCTGAACAAATTTCAGAGAGACAAATTTCACTAGGAGGCAGATTTCCAGCCCAGGGCAGCCTGGAACATCAACAGGAAGGCTCTGTTGCATGGGGTTAGGTGAGCACAGGGCACACAGGTTATACCAGTGGGGATCCCACCATAGCAAAGCCAAGCAGGAACCACTGGGCAGTAAGAAGCAACAGCAGCAGCACTGTGGATTCTCAAACACATCAGCCCAGGACAGGAGTCCAGTGGAACTGAGTGAGCCAGAAGCACAGAACCCCAGGTAACAGCAGCAGCCACTCCTGATACTATCAGCCTGCAGATTAAATGTCTGTAAGTTACATACTTAAATTTGTGGGAACCAAGATGGCAGAATGATCTGTAAATGTTCTCCTGCTTCCTTTGTTGACCTTGAAAAACCCAGAGAATATTTCCCCAGGAAAAATCCTGGAATAGTAGGACTAGCTGAAGTAAAAAACAGTCTCTTAACTTGAGAGGCCAGGAGAGTCATTAAGGAGAAACCCTCTTGCTGTGGCTGAAAGAGACCAGTGCAGCATCAGAGCTGTCCAATACAGACCCATCTCAGGGAACCAGGGAGGAGATTCTGAGCCCCAGGGGTGGGGAAGGTAGCCCACAAGCACCACCAGGACCCCAGGATTACCTTAAGCTGGTCAGAGGAATTGGGAACACACTAGTGTAGATGGAGTTCACCAACCACTGACCCTGTGCTCTAGCTCAGGAGAGACATCCTAAAGCCAGACCACCCCTGCCTCACACCTCACATAGTGAGATCCAGGGAAACTCAGGAGAAATTCAGAAAGGCTTCACCTGGATTCTGCTCTGGCACACCAGCCAGTTCACACTAGGTAAACTGGAGCATTCTAACTTCTAACTGAAAGAACCAGTGGAAACAATACACAAAGCCTTAAGTTCTAAGCACAGAAACCTTGGAACAGAGCTCCCTATGCACCATAAGCAGAGATCCATTTTAAAAGCCAGGAAAAAGGCAATCATCATGAGAAGGAAGGAAGCAAACCAGAAAAGAAAAGTCCATAGAATTTTACTATGGGGACAAGGACCAAAAAACAAATATCAAAGAGGTCACCATTGAGACTGTACTCCCATATGAAACTTCAGAAGGTAATAAGGACCAAAAAACAAATATCAAAGAGGTCACCATTGAGACTGTACTCCCATATGGAACTTCAGAAGGTAATAAGAACTAGTCTTAAGCCCAAAGAGCACTCTTGGATGGGCTGAAGAAGAGAGGTAGAAGAAAAATTACCCAATGATTCTAAAAATGTGAAAAAAGAATTCACAGAAGAGAGCAGTTCCTTTAAAAGGAAAATTGAACAAATGGAAAAAGAAGTTCAAAACCTAACTGGAGAAAATAACTTCTTAAAAGGAGCACTTGGACAGATGGAAAAAAAGAGATGCAAAAGTTAACTGAAGAAAACGTTCTATAAAAAGTTAGAATTGGGTAAGTAGAAGCTAATCACTCTATGAGACATCAAGAATCAGTCAAACAGAATCTAAAGAATGAAAAAAAAGTAGAGAATGTAAAATATCTCATTGATAAAACAACTTACCTGGAAAATAGATCCAAGAGAGAAAATCTAAAAATTATTGCTCTACTGAAAAGCCATGATGAAAGAAACATCTGGGACACTATTTTACAAGAAATCATCAAAGCAAAAGGTCCTGAGGTCCTAGATGCAGAAGGCAAAATTGTCATCAAAAAAATCCAATAATCACCTCCTGAAAGATATCCCAAACTCAAAACACCAAGGAATTTTCTTGCCAAATTTTAGAACTATCAAGTAAAGGAGAAAATACTGCAAGCAGCCAGAAAGAAAGAATTCAAATATCTAGAAACTACAGTAAGTATCACATAGCAGCTTCTACACTGAAAGATCAGAGGAATTGGAATATGATATTCCATAAGGCAAAGGATCATGGACTACAACAAAACATCAATTAAGCAGCAAAACTGAGCATAACATTTCAGACAAGGAGAAGGGCATTCAGTGAAAGAAGAGATTTCCAGGCCTTCCTGGTGAAAAGGCCAGAGCTGAATAAAAATCCAATCTGCAAACACAAGTCTCAAGAGTTGCATAAAAACTTGTATTTGATATGGGCAAACTGTTTACATTCTTATAAGAGAAGATGATACTTGTTAATCTTGAGAACTGTATATTTATTATGATATATAAAAGTGATATACATAGAGTAGTGGGTATAAATTAAATGATGTGATGATAAAAATGTGATTTAAGGGTACAAAGGGATTGTAACAGGAGATGTGAAAAAGAGGAGACAGAAAAGGGTAAATTACCTCACATGAAGAGGCACAAAACATATTAGAGGAGAGGAAATGAGGGGAGGAGGAAGAGGACTCTTTGAGATTTACTCTCATCTGATTTGGTTCAAGGAGGGAACAACAAAATCAATTAAGTATAGAAATTTAACTAGCTCTGTAGGCTAGTAGGAGGGAAAAGGAAAAAGATAATGAATAGGAGCCTAAAGGGGAGGAAAGAAGTATTAAGGGAAAAGGGGAATGAAAGGTAGGGCGGCTGACAGAAAACTCAAAGAGGCAGTGGTTAAAAATTAAAACCCTACTGAAGAGATGAAGGGAGAACTAGAAGCACAGACAGGGAAAAATAGGATGGAGGGAAAGACACAGATAATAACCATAACTGTGAATGTCAATGGGATTATCTCTCCCATGAAATGGAGACAGACAGCAGAATGGATTAAAAACCATAATCTAACAATATGTTTTTTACAGGAAACACATTTGAAACAGGGGGATATACACAGAGTAAAGGTAAAAGGTTGGAGCAGAGTATGCTATGCTTCAGCTGATGTTAAAAATAGGGGTAGCAATCCTAATCTCAGACAAAGCAAAATCAGAAATCTAATCAAAAGAGATGAGGAAGGAAACTATATCCTGTTAAAGGCACCACACACAATGAAGCAATTTCTTTACTAAACATACATTCACGAATTGGTATAGCATCCAAATTCTTAGAGGAGAAGTTAAGGGAGTTACGGGAAGAAATAGCAAAACTGTACTAATTGGGGACCTCAACCTCCCTCTCTCTGAACTTGATGAATCTAACCTCAAAATAAACAAGGAAAAAGTTAAGGAGTTGTATAGAACTCTGGATAAGGAAGATATGATAGATCTCTGGAGAAAATTGAATGGGTATAGGAAGGAATTTACATTTTTCGCAATGGTATATTGCACATATACAAAAATTGACCATATACTAGGGCATAAAAGTCCTCACAATCTAGTTCAGAAAGGCAGAGATAAGTCAATGTATCCTTTTCAGATCATAATGCAATAAAAATTCCATGTAATAAAGGACCATGGAACAATAAACCAAAAATTAATTGAAACTAAATAATCTAATACTAAAGAATGACTTGATTAAACAGCAAATCATAGAAAGAATCAGAAAAATTCAAAAGAATGACAATAATGAGGTAACCTACCAAAATTCATGGGATGCTGTAAAAGCAGTTCTTAGGGCAAGTTTTTGTATCATTGAAAGCCTACATGAATAAAATAGAGAAAAAAATAGATCAGTGAATTGGGCATGTAGCTGCAAAAGCTAGAAAAAGAACAAAGTGAAAATTCCCAAGAAAATACAAATTTAGAAAAACTGAAAACCATAGGAGGAATTAATAAAATTGAATTTATGTAAACTATTGAACTAATTAATAAAACTAAGAGTTGGTTTTATGAAAAAAAACCCAAAACTCATAAACCTTTGGTCAATTTTTATTAATTTGTTTCAAGTTTCAACATTCATTTCTACAAAATTTTGAACTCCAAATTTTCTCCCCATCTCTCTCCTCCTCCCACTCCAAAACGCTGAGCATTTTGATTACCCCTTCCACCAATCTGCCCTCCCTTCTAACATCCTTCCCTCCCCTTATCCCCATCTTCTCTTTTGTCCTGTAGGGCAAGATAAATTTCTGTACCCCAATACCTGTATTTCTTGTTTCTCAGTTCTATGCAGGAACAATACTCAACATTTATTCCTAAAACTTTGAGTTCCAATTTCTCTTCCTTCCTCCCTTCCCACCCACCCCACTGAGAAGGCAAGCAAATCAATATAGACTATATATGTGAAGTTTTGCAAATGACTTCCATAATAGTCATGTTGTGTAAGACTAACTATATTTCCCTCCATCCTATTCCGCCTCCACCATTTCTTCTATTGTCTCTTTTGACCTTGTCCCTCCCCAAGTGTATTTACTTCTAACTGCAGCCTCCTCCCATTTGCCTTCCCTTCCATCCTTCCCCACACCCTGCTTATCCCCTTCTCCCCTACTTTCATGTATTGTGAGATAGATTTTCTTACCAAATTGAATGTGCATATTATTCCTTCCTTAAGTCAAATGTGATGAGAGCAAATTCATTATTTCCCTCTCATATCCCCCCTTTTCCCCTCCATTGTAAAAGCTTTTTCTTGCTTCTTTTATGAGAGATAATTTGCCCCATTCCATTTCTCCCTATCTCCTCCTAATATATTCCTCTCTCACCCCTTAATTTTATTTTTTTAGATATGATACCTTCCTATTCAACTCACCCCGTGTGCTCTCTCTGTCTCTCTCTCTCTCTGTCTTTCTCTCTCTCTCTCTCTCTCTCTCTCTCTATATATATATATATATATATATATATATATATATATATATATATGTATATATGTATATGTATATGTATGTGTGTGTGTGTGTGTGTGTGTGTGTGTATAATCCCATCAACTACCCAGCTACTGAGAAAATTTCAAGAGTTACAAATATTATGTTTCCATGTAGGCATGTAAACAATTCAACTTTAGTAAGTCCCTTATGATTTCTCTTTTCTCTTTGCCTTTTCATGCTTCTCTTGATTCTTGAGTTTGAAAATCAAATTTTCTTTTCAGCTCTGGTCTTTTCAACAAGAATGCTTGAAAGTCCTCTATTTCATTGAAAGATCATTTTTAACCCTGAAGCATTATACTCACTTTTCCTTGATAGGTTATTCTTGTTTTTAATCTTAGTTCTGTTGACTTCTGGAATATCATATTCCACACCCTTCAATCCCTTAATGTAGAAGATGCTAGATCTTGAGTTATCCTGATTGTACTTCCACAATACTAGAATTGTTTCTTCTAGCTGCTTGCAATGTTTTCTCCTTGACCTGATAACTCTGGAATTTGGCTACAATGTTCCTAGGAGTTTCCCTTTTTGGATCTTTTACAGGAGATGATCAATGAATTGTTTCAATATTTATTTTACCCCCTGGTTCTAGAATATCAGGGTGGTTTTCCTTGATGATTTCATGAAAGATGATGTCTAGGCTCTTTTTTTGATCATGGCTTTCAGGTAGCCCCATAATTTTTAAATTGTCTCCCCTGGAAATATTTTCCAGGTCAGGTGTTTTTCCAATGAGGTATTTCACATTTTCTTCCATTTTTTTCATTCTTTTGGTTATGTTTTGTGATTTCTTGCTGTTTCATAATGTCATTAGCTTTCATCTGTTCCATTCTAATTTTTAAAGAGCTATTTTTTTCTTTTTCTTTTTAATGTTCTACAATCACTACCATAAAACTTAGATTTTTTTCCCCTCTACATACCCCCCCACCCCTTTCCCTCCCCAAGATGATATGCAATCCAATATAGGATCTACACATACTTTCCTGTTGAATGCATTTTTCACTATAGTCATACTGTGTAGATGAACTAAAATAAATGGAAGAAATCATATAACAAATCAAAACAAAATACACACACACACATACACAAATTATCTGCTACATTCTGTGAATGAATTCCATAGTTCTTTCTCTGAGTATGAAAGGCATTTTGCCTTAGAAGACCATTGGGAATTTTTTTTTTAAGTTCTTGTGTTGTTTTGAAGTTCCAAGTTTACCAGAAAAAACTCTTGCCCACTGTGGTTGTTGCTGTGCCCAAAGTTCTCCTGGTTCTGCTCCTTTCACTCAGTATAAGATGATATAAGTCCTTCCAGGCCTCTCTGAAGTCTTCTTGTTCATCATTTCTTATGATGCAATAGTACTCCATTACATTCATGTATCGTAATTTATTCAGCCATTCCCCAATTGATGGGCATCCCCTTGATTTCCAGTTCTTGGCCACTAGAAAGAGTGCTGCTATAAACATGTTTGTACATGTGGGACCCTTTCCCATTTTTATGATCTCTTGAGGATACAGTCCTAGAAGCGATATTGCTGGGTCAAAGGGTATGCAAATTTTTGTAGCCCTTTGAGCATAGTTCCAAATTGCTCTCCAGAATGGTTGGATGAGCTCACAGCTTCACCAACAATGCATAAGTGTTCCAACTCTCCCACATCCTCTCCAACATTTATCATTTGTCTGTTCTGTTATGTTTGCCAATCTAATAGGTGTGATGAGGTATCTCAAAGATGTTTTGATTTGCATCTCTCTAATCAAAAGTGATTTAGAACATTTTTTAATATGATTTTAGATATCTTTAATTTCTTCCTCTGAAAATTTCCTGTTCATGTCTCTGACTATTTATCAGTTGGGGAATGACTTGTATTATTATACATTTGACTCAGTTCTCTATATATTCTAGAAATGAGGCCTTTATCCCTGAGATTAGCTGTAAAAATCCTTTCCCAATGTACTACATCCCTCTGAATTTTGGTTGCATTGGGTTTGGTTGGGCAAAAACTTTTCAGTTTGATGTAATCAAAATTATACATCTTTCATTTCATAATGCTTTCTATCTCTTCTTTAATCAAACATTCTTCCCTTCTCCATAAATCTGATAAATACATTATCCCTTGCTCCTCCAGTTTGTCCATGGTATCAATCTTTATACCTCGATCATGTACCCATTTGGACTTTATTCATGTGTACTGTGTCAGGCATGGGTCCATGTCTAGTTTCCACCACACTATCATCCAGTTTTCCCAGCAATTTTTGTCAAAGTGAGTTCTTATTCCAGAAGCTGGGGTCCTTGTGTTTATCAAACAGGAGATTGCTACATTCCTTGCCTACTGTGTCTTGAGTGTCTTGTATATTCCGCTTATGTACCCTTCTGTTTCTTAGCCAGTACCAAATGGTTTTGATAATTACTGTTTTATAATACAATTTAAGATCTGGTAGCACTAGGTCACCTTCCCTACCATTTCTTTTCATTAGTCCCCTTGATATTCTGGACCTTTTGAAGAACTATTTTTTCAATGAGCTTTGAACCTCCTTTTCCATTTGACTAATTCTGCTTTTCAAAGCATTCTTGTCCTTATTGGCTTTTTGACCTCTTTTGCCAATTGAGTTAGGCTAGTGTTAAAGGTGTCATTTTCTTCAGCATTTTTAGGTCTTCTTTAGCAAGCTGTTGACTTGCTTTTTATGAATTTCTTGCATCTCTCTCATTTCTCTCCCCAATTTTTCCTTCACCTCTCTTACTTGATTTTCAAAATCCTTTTTGAGCCCTTCTATCACCTGAGACCATTGAATATTTATTTTGGATGTTTGGGATAGAGAAACCTTGACTTTTATGTCTTTCCCTGGTGGTAAGCAATGTTCTTCCTCATCTGAAAGGATGGGAGAAGATACCTGTTCAGCAAGAAAGTGACCTTCTACAGTCTTACTTTTTCCCCTTTTTTTGCGCATTTTCCCAAGCAGTTACTTTACTTTTGTGTTCTTTATGAAGATTAGGGTATACTCTGAAGACCTGTAAGATCTCAGTTCCTCCAAGGTGGAACAATGAAGCCTGCACACTCGTCTGGGAGCAACAATAAACTTTTCTTTCCTGAATCTTCCAGTAGTAAAATTGTCTCTCCACAACAGCCTCACCTCCAGTTCTACCACACCAACACTCAGGGCTGAGGTTCAGATCAGCTGCTCAGTTCCCCCAGGGGCTTTATAATGAGGCCTTCAACAATGGATGTCAGCTGCTGCCTGCTGTGTGAGCCACCACTGCCTGCTGAGGCCTCTGCTACCACTACCTGGAGCCAGAGTTATGGGGGGGGCCTGCTCCCTTCTCAGACAGCTGGAAAAGGTCTCTCACTGACCTTTGGCAACTGTGGATTGAGGAATCTGCAAACTGCCCTTGCTGACACTGGGGATTCAGCCCCTGAGGCCCGCCTCAGTCCTCCTCTCTGCAATACAGGGTAAAGGCTGGGTTGGGCTCTGCTTCACATCCAGAGCAACAGACAGTTCCTGTCGTTCTTCCATGTCACCCTGAGATGGAAGTCTCCTCCACTCCATCATTCTGTGGCTTCTGCTGATCTAGAATTTGTTGAGAGTCATTCTTTACATGTAGTTTATGGCTGTGGGGAAGAGCTAGAGTATATGCATCTTTCTACTCTGTCATTTTGGCTCTGCCCCAGTCAATTTTTTTAAGAAAAAGAAGAAAACCAAATTACCAATATCAAAAATCAAATGGGTGAACTCACCTCCAATAAGGAGGAAATTAAAACAGTAAGTCAAAATTACTTTGCCAAAGTGTATGCTCATGAATTTGACAATCTAAGTGAGATGGATGAATATTTTAAAAAAATATAAATTGCCCAGATTAGCAGAAGAGAAATTTGGATATTTAAACAACCACATCTCAGAAAAAGAAATTGAAGAAGCCATTAATGAAATCCCTAGGAAAAAATCTCCAGGGCAGAAGAATTTACAAGTGAATTCTATCAAACATTAGAAAATGGTCAATTCTAATACTATATAGACAATTTGGGAAAATTGGTGAAGGAATTCTTTTTATGCCACAAATATTGTTCTGATACCCAAACCCAGAAGAGTCAAAACATAGAAAGAATATTGTAGACATTTGCAAAAATGTTAAATTAGATATTAGCAAAAAGAATACAACAACTTATCACAAGAATCATATCTTATGATCAGATAGAATTTATACCAGGAATGCAAGACTGGTTCAATATTAGGAATACTGTCAGTATTATTGATCATATAGACAACAAAACTAACAGAAACCATATCATTTTCTCAATAGATGCAGAAAAAAACTTTTGACAAAATACAACACCCATTCCTACTGAAAACACTGGAGAACACTGGAACAAATGGAACCTTCCATAAAATAACAAGCAGTATTTACCTAAAACCATTAACAAGCATTATATGTAATGGGGATAAGCTAGATGCATTTCAAGGGTGAAGATCAAGGGTGCAGCAAGGATATCCATTATCACCAATGTTATTCAAAATGGTACTAGACATTTTAGCTTTAGCAACAAGAGAACAAAAGAAATTGAAGGAATTACAATAGGCAAAGAAGAAACTAAGTTATCACTCTTTGCAGATGATATAATGATGTACTTAGAGAATCCTACGGAATCAAGTAAAAAACTTCTTGAAACAATAAAAACCTTGGACAAAATTTTAGTTACAAAATAATCCCACATAAAACATCTGCATTTCTATATATTACTAACAAAGCCAAACAGCAAGAGATAGAAAGAGAAATCTCATTTAAAGCTATAGTGGACACTCTAAAATATCTGGGAGTTTACCTGTCAAAACAAACCTAGGGACTATATGAACACAATTACAAAACTTTTTTTGTACAAATAAAGTCTGATATAAATAAGTGGAAAAATTACTTGTGGGGAAAGTTTCCATGTGTACCAAAATATTTTTAGCAGCTCTATCTGTGGTGGTCAGGACCTGGAAACTGAGGAGATGTTCATCAATTATGGAATGGCTTAACAAATTATCCTACATGAATGCAATGGAATACTATTGTAGTATAAGAAATGATGAAGAGGAAGACTTCAGAGAGGCCTAGGACTTATGTGAACTGATGCTGAGTGAAAGGAGCATAACCAGGAGAAAATTTTACACAGTCACAACCACAGTGTGCAAGGAATTTTTCTGGTAGACTTAGCCCTTCACAGGAATGAAAGAATCTGAAATTTTCCCAATGGACTGTTGAGGTAAAAGGCCTTCCATATTCAGAAAAAGAACTGTGGAACTGGATCACAGAATGAAGCAGAATATTTTCTTTAGTATTAGGTTTGGTTTTGATTTTTCTCATGATTTTTCCCATCCATTTTAATTTTTCTATGTAATATGACCAATGTGAAAATGTTTTTAATAAGAATGTATGTGTGCAACCCATATAAGATTGCATGCTGTCTTGGGGAGGGAGGGGAAAGGGAGTGTGGAAAGTGAGTGTGGAAAGGGGGGAAAAAATCTAAGACATATGCAAGTAATTGTAGAAAAATGAAAATAAACAAATCAATAATAATAAAAAGAACAATAAAATACCTCTTTGTACTACTCATGGAATTAATCCTTCTAAAGTTTGAAGTTTGAGATTGTCTTCTAATTAATGTCTCTATTATTGTCTTTATACATAATACTTCCTCATCCACTTTTTGGTTGTGCCTCACTTTTAAAAGTATGTATTCATGAAAGAATTAATGAAGATAGAAGCGTTGTCATATGGTCAAAATTGCCCTTCCTCAATTGCTTTGGAACAACTCTACCTGTTTACTGCACACCCTGCCCCCCAAAAAAATCTTTCCCACTTCCCATTTAATTTCCTCTCTGGACTCATGTTCTTTATAGGGGTAAGTTGCTCCAGGAGCTTTGATTGTCCTTTCCTTTTGGAATATGGTATCTTTCTCAGTGGATGCCAAGTGCTTTCCCAGGAGGTGGTTTCCCTGTGCAACATCTCTTTGTTGATTAGATTGCTTGTTAAGTCCCCATTTCCCATTTCAGAATATACCTTTTCCCTCTTGGGAGTGGTTTTCCTGGAGAGTTCCACTATCCACTGGATTGATATTTCCTTTTCTCTTTCAACATTTCACTTTCTCCCTTTGCCATTTCTCCTTTCCTTAAGGACCTTTTATCCCCTGATAATCTAGAGTATATTCCCTTTTATTGTCTGCCATTGACTTGGAAAATATACATCATACATTCCCCTGTTAACCTTATTTTAATTCTTCCTTTTGATGTGTCTTATCATTCTTCAATTTAGTCCCAGAAAATAGATTGATTCACCTGTAGAGGACCATTACAAGAATTAATCCATGGTATTTCAAGCCAGTTCTGCCAAAATCACTTCCCATTTCTTCAAATTCTGCTTTCATTTTTACCATTTTGTATATCTTTAAAAAACACCAGGATCACTCAGTTGTTGTTGTTTTTAACCTAATAAATAATTTTTACTGTTTTTTTTCCTTTAGTAGATTCTACATATTGGATAATTTCATTTTGCCATTTATATTCCCGTAGTAGTATTATTTATCTACCTTTTTTTCTTTTTAGTATTTCCATTATTTAGGATATATAAAAGAAATATAGTCTTCTCATGCCTGTAGGCTTTAATAATTGTTGATTTTTTCTTTTTTGCAAAAATTCTTTAAATGCTGCTCTTTTATTAAATGTGCAAGTATTTTTCATTGATAATTGTGCTCAGGTTTACTGAGTATGTCATTTTGGATTTTGTCTTGAGATCCTTTGCTTTTTGAAATAAATTATATTATTCCCTTTCTAGTAGGTGCAGACTAGTCTGGTGTTATTCAAATTTGTTTTCCTTTATCTTTGAATGTTTTTCATCTGGGTCTTTGCAGAATTTGCTATTTGCCATTGAAATTTTAAAATATATCCATTACGTGTCTTGAAATTTGAAACAACTTTTTCTTCTTTTTCCTCTTTAGATTATTTTAATTGGTGCCTTCTCTACAGTCTGAAATTCTATGCATTTATGTATATTATTTCTTGCATTATAATGTTTAGATTTTTTGACTTTTCATAGGAAGCCAATGATACTTAAGTTGTTTTTGTTATGTCTTGCCTTCAATATTAATATAGTTTATTGGGGGGGGGGGGGCAGAGCCAAGATAGTGGAGGAGAAAGGTGGACCTGTAGAAGCTCCCCCACCATAGCCCATAAAATACCTTTAAAAATGACTCTAAACAAATCCTAGAGCAGCAGAAGCCACAAAAAGACAAAGAAGTTTTTAGTCCAAAGCATCCTGAAAGACCAACAGGAAAGGTCTATCACACCAGGTATGGAGTGGAGCACAGCCTGTGGAGCCCAGTCCAGCCTTGGCAGAGCAGCACCAGTAGGAACAGGACTGCAGCAGGTCTCAGGTGGTGAAATCCCCAGTAGCATCTGCGGTTCATAGATCACTCAACCCACAAATGCCCAATTGCTTCACAGGTCACTGAGAAAGTCTCTCATCTGAGTGAGAAGGGAATGTGGTCTGTCCCCACCTGTAGCAGCAACTTCAAGGGCAGCATCCATTTTTGGAGCCCTACACCTAAAGCCCCTGGGAGAATTGAGCCACTGATCTGGATCTCAGCCCTGAGTGGTGGCCCTAGGGTAAGCAAGAGTGCTGGTGGTGGAGCTAGTGGAGGCTCTGGAGATGGAACCATACTGGAAGATCCTGGGGAGAACAGAGTGCTTGTGGTTGCTCACAGAAGAGAGTGCAGGCCTTGATTGTGCCACCTTGGAGGAACTGAGAACTTAAAGGTCCCTGGAGTACTCTCCTCTTGACAAAGAACTCAAAAGTCAAGTGACTGGCTGGGAAATGCCCAAAAAATGGGAAATAAAGTAGACTGCAGAAGGCTACTTGCTTGGTGAACAAGTGTTTTGTTCCATCCTTTCAACTGAAGAAGGAAAATGCATACCATCAGAGGAATACCTAAAAGTCAAGACTTCCACATCCACAACCTCCAAAATAAATATGCAATTGTCTCAGGCAATAGAATGACTCAAAAATAATTTTGAAAATCAAATAAGAGAGGTGGAGGAAAAATTGGGAAGAGAAATTAGAGAGATGCAAGAAAATCATTATAAGTGAATCAACAACTTGCTAAAGAGACCCAAAAATGCTGAAGAGAATAGCACCTTTAAAAATAGGTGAACTCGATTGGCAAAAGAGATCCAAAAAGTCAACGAGGTGAAGAATGCTTGAAAAAGCAGAATTAGCCAAATGGAAGAGGAGGTTCAAAAGCTCACTGAAGAAAATTGTTCTTTAAAAATCAGAATGGAACAGATGGAGGCTAATGACTTTATGAGAAAACAAGAAATTATAAAACAAAACCGAAAGAATGAAAAAATAGAAGATAATGTGAAGTATATCATTGGAAATACAACTGACCTGGAAAATAGATCCAGGAGAGACAATTTAAACATTATGGGACTACCTGAAAGCCATGTTCAACAAAAGAACCTTTACATCATTTTTATGAAATTATCAAGGAAAACTATACTGATATTCTAGAACTGGAGGGCAAAATAAATATTGAAGAATCCACCAATTGCTTCCTGAGAGAGGACCAAAAAGAGAAACTCCTAGGAATACTGTAGCCAAATTCCAGAGTTCCCAAGTCAACAAGAAAATATTGCAAACAGCTAGAAAGAAATAATTTGAGTATTGTGAAAATATAATCAGAATAACACAAGATCTAACAGCTTCTACATTAAGGGATCACAGGGCTTGGAATATGATATTTCAGAAGTCAAAGGAACTAGGATTAAAACCAAGAATTACCTACCCAGCAAAATGGAGTTTAATACTTGAAGGAAAAAATGGTAATTCAATAAAATAGAGGACTTTCTTTTTTTTTTAATTAATTAATTAATTAATTTAATTTTCTTACATTCATTTTCACAAATTTTTGGGTTCCAAATTTTCTCCCCTTTTATCCCCTCCCCCCACCCCAATACCCCAAGCAATCTAATTTTCCCTATCTCCAATCTGCCCTCTCTTCTGTCATCTCTCCCTTCTCTTGTCTGCATCTTCTCTTTTCTCCTGTAGGGCCACATGACTTTCTATTCCTCCTTAACTGTATGTCTTCTTTCCTAGTTGCAACAACAATACTAAACAGTTGTTCCTAAAACTTTGAGTTCCAAATTCTCCCCATCCCTCCCTCCCCACCCATTCTCTTTGGGACAGCAGGCAATTCAATATAGGCCATATCTGTGTAGTTTTGGCAATGACCTCCCTGATAGTCGTGTTGTGTAAGACTAACTGGATTACCATCCCTCCTAATCTGCCCCTCCTTGTTTCTCTTCTGTCTTTTGATCCTGTCCCTCCCCAAGTGTTGACTTCAAATTGCTCCCTCCTCCCTTTGCCCTCCCGTCCATCACCCCCCCTTGCAATATCTCTTTCTCCCCCACTTTCTTATACTGTAAGATAGGTTTTCATACCAAAATGAGTGTGCATTTCACTCCTTCGTTTAGTCAAATGTGATGAGGGTAAAGCTTCTTGTTTTTTTTTTTTTTTCTCAGCTCTCCTCTTTTTTCCTCCACTAAGAAAAACTCCTACCTGCCTCTTAAATGACATATAGTTACCCCCTTCCCTTTCCCTCTCTTTCCTCCCCCTACATTTCTCTCTCACCATTTGCCCTAGTTTCTTTTAAGGTATGGTCCCATCCTATTCAGTTCAATCTGTGCTCTCTATCTCTGTATGTGTGTGCATGTGTGTATGTGTGTGCATGCGTGTACATGTGTGTGTGTGGTCCCACCAACTACCCAGATACTGAAAAGTTTTAAGAGTTAGAAATATTGTCTTTCCCTGTATGAGTGTAAACAGTTCACTTCTGGTAAGTCCCTTAAGACTTCTCTTTGCTGTTTACTTTTTCATGCTTCTTCTCATTCTTGTGTTTGAAAGTCAAATTTTCTTTTAAGCTCTGGTCTTTTCATCAAGAATGATTGAAAGTCCTCTGTTTCATTGAAAGACCATATTTTCCCTTGAAGTATTATACTCAGTTTAGCTGGGTAGGTGATTCTTGGTTTGAGTCCTAGTTCCTTTGCCTTCTGGAATATCCTATTCCACGCCCTTCGATCCCTTAATGTAGAAGCTGCTAGATCTTGGGTTATCCTGATTGTATTTCCACAGTACTGGAATTGTTTCTTTCTAGCTGCTTGCAAGATTTTTTCCTTGAGCTTGGAGTTCTGGAATTTGGCCACAATGTTCCTAGGAGTTTCTCTTTTTGGATCTCTTTCAGGTGGTGATCGATGGATTCTTTCAATACTTATTTTGCCCTCTGGTTCTAGAATGTCAGGGCAGTTTTCCTTGATAATTTCAGGGAAGATGATGTCTAGGCTCTTTTTTTGATCATGAGTTTCAGGTAGTCCCATAATTTTTAAATTGTCTCTCCTGGATCTATTTTCCAGGTCAGTTGTTTTTCCCATGAGATATTTCACATTCTCTTCCATTTTTTCGTTCTTTTGGTGTTGTTTGGTGATTTCTTGGTTTCTCATAAAGTCATTAGACTCCATCTGTTCCATTCTAATTTTGAGAGAACTATTAAATTCAGTGAGCTTTTGAGCCTCTTTTTCCATTTGGCTCATTCTGCTTTTGAAAGCATTCTTCTCCTCATTGGCTTTTTGAACCTCCTTTGCCAATTGAGTGAGCCTATTTTTCAAGGTGTTAATTTCCTCAGCATTTTTTTGGGTCTCCTTTACCAAGGTATTGACCCGGTTTTCATACTTTTGTTGCATCTCTGACATTTCTCTTCCCAGTTTTTCCTCCACCTGTCTAACTTGCTTTTCAAAATCCTTTTTGAGCTCTTCCAGGGCCTGAGCCCACCCGCCACCCCCCTGGGGTGTCTGGGGTACTGAAGCCCCGCCCTCCACATCTTTCCCTGATGGCAAGGATACGTCCTCATCATCAGATCCGAAGGTCGGGATCATTTGCATTTGTTGGAAAAAACTCTCTATAGTCTTATTTTTCTTCCCTTTTCTAGGCATTTTCCCAGCCAGTTACTTGACTTCTGAGATTCCTTTCCACCCCCGCCTGGATCCGCCCAGCTAGTGCTTGGCCTCTGAGATTTAAATGGGCTTTCCTCCTGCCAGCTGTCAATCAGTGAGCTTTAGTTCAGGTGCTGGGGTGGGGCCAGGGCCGCCTCCGAGACTCTGATCCCTCAGGGGCTTTATGCAGAGACTTTCAGGAATGGAGCAGGTGGGGGCGGGGTGGGGGGCCCGCCTCCTAAACCTCGCTCCCTTGGGGGCTTTAAGCAGAAGCCTTCAGTAACAGAGCGGGGTGGGGGCAGGGCCGTCTCCCAGGCTCAACTCCATCAGGTCCTATGCAGGAATCTTCCGTAATGAAGATCCTGCCTGCTGCTGGGGGATTCCTGGGTCCCGGTCCGCTGCCGCCTCAGCTGCCGCCCACACCTCTGCCTCCGCCGCTTCCTGCCCCCGTCTCTGCCGCCGCCGCTTCCTCCCGAGGGGGCCTGAGTCACGGAGACGCCCTGCTTCCCCTCTCCTCCAGCCCGGCCTCTCTCACTGACCTGTAGCTTCTGTGGGCGAAGGGACTTTCCCGGCTGCCGGAGCTTTCGCCTCTGAAGCCTGCTCGGATCAGCTTCTCTGGGGCCGCGGCCAAGGCAGCGTTGGGGGTGGGGTCCACTTTCCGGGGCACACCGGACTCTGGGGATGGGTCTCCAGGGCTCCCTGGAACGGAAATCTCTTCCACTCTGCTTCTGCACACCTTGTATTAACCCAGAAGTTATGGGGGACTCTTTTTACATTAATTCTATGGGCTTTTGGTTTCGGAGCTCGTAAACGTGCATCCTTCTACTCCGCCATCTTGGCTCCGCCCCAAAATAGAGGACTTTCAAGCATTCTTGATGAAAGGACAAGAGCTGAATAGAAAATTTGACTTTCATACACAAGAATCAAGACAAGATTGAAAAGGTAAACAGGAAAGAGAAATCATAATGCATGTACCAAAGTTAAACCATTTACATTCCTACATGGAAAGATAATATTTGTAACTCTTGAAACTTTTTTCAGTATTTGAATAGTTGTAGGAATTATACACACCCCCACATATTTATAGACAGACCACACAGGGTCAGTTGAATAGGATGGGATGATATCTAAAAAATAAAGTTAAATTGTGAGAGAGGAATATATTGGGAGGAGAAATGGAGAAATGGAATGGGGCAAATTATCTCTTATAAAAGAGGCAAGAAAAAAACTTTTTCAATGAAGGGGAAAAATGGGGACATGAGAGGGAATTAACGAAGTTTATTCTCATCACATTTGGCTTAAGGAGGGAATAACATGTACACTCAATTTGGTATGAAAATCTGTATTACAGCACAGGAAAATAAGGGAGAAGGAAATAAGTAGGGTAAAGGGATATAGAAGGGAGGGCAAATAGAAGGAGGGAGCAATTAGAAGTAAGCACTTTTGGGGAAGGCCAAGATCAAAAGAGAAAATAGAATACATGGGAGGCAGGATAGGATGGAGGGAAATATACACAACATGACTATTATAGAAGTCTTTTGCAAAACTATACATGTATAACCTATATTGAATTGCTTGCCTTCTCAGTAGGAATGTTTGGGGAGAGAGGAAGGGAGAGAAGTTGGAACTCAGTTTTCGGAATGAATGTTGAGAATTGTTTTGCATACAGCTGGGAAATAAGAAATGCAGGTAATGGGGTATAGAAATCTATCTTGCCCTATAAGACGAGAAAAGATGAGGATAAGGAAAGGGAGGGGTGTGATAGAAGGGAGGGCAGATTTGGGGAAGGGGCAATTAGAATACATGGTATTTTTTGGTGGAAGGAGGGGAGAGATGGGGAGAAAATTTGGAACTCAAAATTTTGTAGAAATGAATGTTGAAAACTTTAAATAAATAAATAAACAAAAATATATCGTTTATTAGAGAACATTTATATTTGTATACAAATTTGTATACAAATATTTGTATTCCCAACATGATATTCTTTCACTTCTTTGGAAAGACTTGCCATTGTGGATTCAAGTTTTTCTGTTCTGTTAATTTTCTATGTTGCACAGGCCATGAGTTTTTCTATTTACTTCCTTTTAATGTCTTTCATGATTTTGATTTATTTCTTGAATGATTCTGGAATATTTTCATGGCATTTCATCCTCTTAAGATTCTTTTTCCTCAGGTGTGGTTCAATCTCCTTTGCTTTGCAATATTTATTTAGAAACGTCTGTAATATTGTTGATATCTCAGTACTTCTTCCCTTTGGCTTCCTTCTCTGTTAACTTGTTCTATTGCACTCTAGGTTTTGAACTAATTTTTCTCCTTTTTGAAAACTTTGATGTTTTTGGCTTTGTTTTGTTAATTTCCCTTTTTTCACTCACTTTTTTACTCCAACCCTTTGATGATAGATTCACCTCTTAAGCTTGACCATGAATCTATATCATTTTCTTCCCTTTTGGAGTGTTTGCTTTTTGCTTGTCTTAGTCTTTGTACAAATAACTTGTATGGGGACAGTTTTGACCATAGTTGGATTTCAGTCTCCTCTATTTCAAGCGAAGTATAGTCACACATTTTCTCCCCTTCTCCTCTGGCCCAAATATACTTCCATATAGTTTTCTTGCTGGGATGAATCAAGAATGTACTACTTTTGTGGAGTTTGAAGAATGTGAGTTTGGTGTTTAAGGCAAAATTTATGTCACTATGGGGTCTTCTAACCTAGGGACCATACCAGTCAAAGGGAAAAAAAAATATTTTCATACCATGCCTTCCTCTTCACTTGACTGGACAAATTTGATAACTGCTGCTTATTGGAACAAGATGACAGGTAGGTGGCAGCTGCTGCTTGTAGTCTTTGTGGAAGGACAAGGCTAACAAAGCACGTGACTGTGTGTCAATTTTGTTTCTGAGCCATGGAGACTGCATGTCAGAGGGGAAACTGCTAAGTGAAGGTGTTAGGAGTTAATGTTTTCCTCTTTTAATTCTTAAAGCTATTACATCTCTCTCCCCCTCCCCCATCTGTAGCTTTATCTGAACTTCTGTCATGTAATTCTTCCTTTAGGTTCTTGAGATTTATTTGAAACTTGCAAAAATGTTTGATCCCCCATCTTTTTGGTGCATGACTTAGAAGTCCTACTTATTCTTATGTAGAAGTAAAATTTTATGACTTTCATGTATCCAATAATTCCTGCCAAACTACCATCTCCTTCCCTACAACCAAACAAGGGCTGTTTTGGCCTTTGTTTCTCCAGTACTTAGAATTATCAACTAGCACGTAGTAAGTCCTTAACACTTAGACACAGCCTATATTATAGAGAAGAAGAGTTTATAAAGCCCGAAATATTCATTCTAATCTAGCAATCTGTGGACAATCTCTGAAGTACTATTGTCTCTCCCACCTCCTTTGCTCTCAGTTATCTTCTGAAAACATCACATTAATTCAACCTTTCTTTTAATTCAAAATCCTCTGCTGATTTTGCATTGCCAGCAGTATACAGTCAAATTCCTTAATCATCTAAGAACTGTTATAATATGATTCAATCTTTATTTTCAGCCTTAGGTCAGATAGTGAGGAAACATTTATTAAGCAACTACTATTTATATGTCAGGAATTGTACTAAGTTGGAGTGTGTAAGTGTGTGTGTAGCATGTATAGGGACTTAATAAATATTTATTGTGATTGATTACTAAATACTGGTGATTTATTAAAAAGTTAAAAACAGTACCTAATTTCAAAAAACTTTACAGTCAAAGGAGAGAGACAACATGTAAACAACTATGTATAAATGAACTCTATATAGATTAAAATTGGAGATAATCTCAAGGGGAAGATGCTAACATTACCATTTTTCTTACTTTGGTATTAAAGTGGATCTGTTACCCTCTCACAGATTCTTTGATGATCAGTGTAACTACTCCAGTGATGCATAGCACCAACATGCTCATTTATCTATGCCACTCTTGACCATGACCTCCTAAAATTTTCCATAGAGGATGTGTCCAGTGTTCTAAGGTCCTTACTCTGCAGTTCTTGATATTGCACGAATTTTATAACCAAGGAAGTGTGCAAGTTGTATTGATACTAAGTTCCTTTAAGAGATACTCATTGGGCAGGAATTCTTTATCATTCCGCTTTCCAGCTCCCATTTCCTCCCCTGTATCTCACCCCCTCCTTTGCCTCTCCAGCTCATCAATTTCCTTTGTAAAATGTGGTATCTGAGGTACACAGTATTTTATTTACATATGTTATTATCATGGCAGAATGTGGAGAGGTGTGCATTATCACCTCAAATGGAGCTTGTGTAAATAAAATACTGTCTACTAAAAACCTTGCCTCAAAGTCTTCAGATGAAATAAATGTTAAAGCTATTTCCCCTTCACCTTTTATTTTTATATATTTTTAATTGAACAATTATCCTTTTACTCTTTCAAATTCCATCTTATTCTATTTAGCCTGTTCTAGCTTGTCAAGATCTTTCTGTATACTAATTAGATATCATTTTAGCTTTATGTCCTCTGCAAATTTGATAAGCATGAAACTTTTACTTTATCCAAGTCATTGATAATATTGATAATTAACACATGATGAAGTAGTGGTACCTATCTGTGGGGCTAGGCATTCAACTGGTTCCAAGTCCTCCCAAGTATCCTATCATCTAGCCCACATCACTCCATCTTCTCTAAAAGAACAACATGAAAGACTTCAGGAAATTCTTTCTTATAACTATCAAGTGACCAATCCTATCAAAAAGAGTAATAAAGTTGGTCTGGTATTATCTTTTCTTTTTGAAGCCATACTGGTTCTTTATAATTATCATTTCCTTTTTCTAATATACACAAGTCACTCCCTTAATTTTCCCAGGAGTTGAAGTCAAATTCACTGGCCTAAAATTTGTAGTCTCAATTTCGGTTTCTTTAATGAAAAATCTGAATTGCATTTCCACTTCTTATCTTCTGTATTTCTTCTACAGGCTTTCAAATATCACTTAAAGTGACTCAGCAATCATATGTGCCTATTCTTTCAAGGGACAACTAGGTAATTCACTGGATAGAGCACTGAGATTAAATTCAGGAAGACCTGATTTCAAATCCAGCCTCAGATGCTTACTAACTGTGTGACCCTGGGTAACTCACCTAACCTTATAGGGCTCAGTTTATTCATCTGTAAAATGAGCTGGAGGAGGAAGTGGCTAACCACTTTAATATCTTTGCCAAAATAAACCCAAATGAAATCATGAAGAATCAGATGTCACTGAACAGCAATTCTTTTTTATACCTGAGGATCTTAATGAGCCAATGACTAGATGACTTGAAGTCATCAAGGGCACCAAGTGTTCTCTTAATTCATCTCCATGAGAGAACTGAATATGTGTGTGTGTGTGTGTGTGTGTGTGTGTGTGTGTGTGTGTGTGTGTGTGTGTGTAAAATAGGTTTAGATCTGAGTGGAAACTTAGAGGTAATCTTGTCCAAACCCCTCATTTTGCAGATGAGAAAAATGAGGTCTACAGATCAAAAGTAACTCATCCAAGGATCCAAATCCAGGTCTTCTCGATCTAAATCTCGCATTGATTTTTGCCCCCCACTATTGTAACATGAAGCTTTTTTATATTATGTTCTCTAAGTAGCAAACAATTTATTTTCTTTTTTTAAACCAAATTTATGCTTTTTCCTTTTTTCTTACAATTATGGAATTACTAAGGCAGCTCTTTATTTGGAGCATCATCAAATGAAAATCTACTTTTAAAGTTTTCCTCTTCTTTAGTATTAAATTATCTTTTCATTCAAATTCTAGGTAAACCCAAGAAACATTTAACTATATCTTCCACTTTCCTCACTTGTGATTATTCTGATTCTGACTAAATTTTGTAACATCCACTGGGGATGGCAAAGTGTTGCCAGAGTCTATTACAATTTTTAGCTCAGTTTCTGGTGCTAAATTTGCAATCAATAAGTGGCGAAATCATTTAGAGGTTGTGGAAATAATATTCAACCCCATGAAATGTCAAGGAAATTTTAAATATAAATTATAGGTATCCTGTGGTCATTCCAAGCAAGGATACAGCCATTTTTCTATTTTACTTAGGTTACTTCTATTGCTATGCTGTTTCTATCTTTGTCTGTTTCCTGTCCCCTAGCCCCACCCTCTCCTTAGTTTCTGGGGACTTTTATTTCACCCATGTCTTCTATCACTTTTACATCCCAGTAAAAACTTTTTTTTCAAGTGATGTCAAATTCTTCTTTGCATTTGTTAGAAAGGAGACTGAGTCTTCTCTTTTGTTCCAGAAAGACTTCCTGTATGACCTTCACATAGGACTAGGAATTAGGAATCCCCAACACTATCTTTGTTGGAATTGTTATCTTATTGACGTTTGGTAAGTCATTTCCTCACTCCTTGCTCCAGTTTCTTCATCTTTTTATCCCTCTTTTGAGTCTTGTATTTGAAGATCAAACTTTTCATTGAGCTATGGCCTTTTTACATCAGTAAGATCTGGAAGTTCGTCATTTCATTGAATTGGTCCATCTCCATGCCTGAAAGATTATGCTCCATTTTACTGTCCTTGTTTGTAGTTCAAGCTCCTTTGCCTTACACAATATCATATTCCAATCCCTCCAGTCTTTTAAAGTAGAAGCTGCAAGGATCCTGTGACTGTAATTCTACTATATTTGAATTGTTTCTTCCAGCTGCTTTCAGTTCAATCAATAATCTTTGTTTTGTTTTGGTTTTTTTTGTCTTTAAATGTTTTCTTTTTATTATGAACTTAGCAATCATCAACACAAACATTTCAACAAAGAACAAAAAGAGGGACTATTGCATAAATATAAATTTACAAGGTAGTGGCAAACTTGACCTAGTGTCCCCTTCTCAACTTTTTTCTTCTGTGCATTTTAAGTATTTTTTTGAAACCACTTTTTTTGCATCTCTATCACTTTTCACTGTTACACCCTTCCCTCCTCCCATTCCCACCCTTTATCTTCTAACAGATAAGTATAGTAAACAAACAAACACAAAAGCAAAACAAAAAAGCAAATCTACACACTGGCTTTGTCCGAAAATATTTCACTCTGTACCTTTAGTCTATCACATTTTTGCCAACAGGAAGAAAGCAATATTTAGTTCCTTCGTTCTGTCTCTGGATCCCAAGACTACTCATATGGGCCCTGGTTGGGAAAAATATTATGTTGGTGACATAAAATGGATAAGAGACTATTGAGAATGACAGGTTGTCTGGCCATATATGATTCTTGCTTTAAAAGGGGAATGCTAATGAGATCTAAGGTAGGTCTTTGGAAATTCAAAACCAATAGTAGGGTGTGCCACAGAAAGAAATAAGTAGCTATGTCCACAGCCTGCAGCACACTGAAATGATCCTGACTATTTAGAAATAACTCTATCATGATCCATTTCTAGATGTTGGTAATAAGATTTAGCTCATGCCTTGGGATAGAAATGCTTGTTCCCACCTCTTGAAATGTAGGACCTCAAAACATGAAAACACTTAGCTTTCTGCAATGAGAAATTCAGTTTGAATTAATGACACTGGCCACCCTCACTGATGAGTTAGCATCTGTGGGACTAACAAAAGGGTTGCAGGGGATAACTTTGGATTAGTAAGAAAATGTTTACTTTCCTAGTGTTACACCATACTGTAGGTCTTCTTATCAAAGTGTCCCAAGAGAGTATGGAAGACCCTTGGAAATATAAGGTCCAAAGGATATGGCCCTCTTCCTCTTGCAATGTTGGCAAACATTGGGAAGGAAACCTGGGAAAATGAAAAGCATTTTAGTCTGAGAGAAGTCAGATATATATCTTCTTCTGCTAATTGAACTCATCGGTATGTTTACGTTAGCCATGTTGAGAAGCTCTATCAGAAAAATAGTTAAACATTGTGAGGGGAAAATACATAAGAAACACTTCTACTATATTTGGATGTCCTCTTCCTGCTCTTTTACCAGGTTTTACCAGGTTTTCTAAAGAAAGAATGTCCATCACACATGTGGGAATTCAGGCTGAGCTGGGCACTGTTCATATATCCTAGAAACAGAGAAGTAGTCATTGGAAGAGTAGTCACAGTCTCAATAATAGAGAGCTAAGTCTCAGTGTAACCATAAAATATTTTTTGCTACTGTTAGCTGGGAAGGAAGAGATTTTCATGACATTCTTTAGTTTTGATTCATAATATAAGTATTTATGCCTTATAGGGCAGCTCACAACATACTGTCAAGACTAATATAAAAGCTAAGATGCTTGTTAATTTTAAGTAACTCTGTAGGCAACACCAATAAAGCCATCTCCAACAGAATGTATAACATTGGAATATCTATTCTGAATCTAGGAACCTACTTTCCTTCCTTTCTCCTCTATCCCAAATACCCTGGACACTATCATATTAAAGTTCATCTTTCACATTATTGTTCTTAATTTTTCATGATTTCTGAGTAATGTTTGCTTTTGCAGGTTGGACCTTAGAGGGCTTGGTGAATTTTGGTGTAGGCTGGACCTCCAACTTTATCCCTTCAATGGTAAAAGCTCTGGGAGTCCCTCCTGTATCATGGTTCAGTTCCTGGAGGCTGTCAGCTGCCATTTGGGTTAGTCTATTTTTAAAGGTGTTATTTTCTTCAGCATTTTTTTGGTCTCCTTTAGGAAGCTATTGACTCACTTTTCATGATTTTCTTGCATGGCTCTCATTTGTCTTCCCAATTTTTCCTCCACCTCTCTTACTATTTTCAAAATCCTTTTTGAGGTCTTCCATAACCTGAAACCATTGCATAGTTTTTAGAGATTTTGGATGTAGAAGCTTTGACTTTCTATCTTCCTCTGATGGTATACTTTGTCCTTCCTCATCAGAAAGGATGTAAGAATTATCTGTTCACCAAGGACATTACCTTCTATAGTCTTATTTTTTTCCATTTTTGGGGGCATTTTCCCAGCCAGTTACTTGACTTTTGAATCCTTTGTCAAGTTGAGGGTATACTCAGGGGACCTGCAAGTTCTCAGTTCCTCCAAGGTGGAACAATCAATAGAGAGAAGTTTACTCCTCTCCTGGCCTGTGCTCTGGTCTGTGAGTAGGATTATCTCTTCAAAACCTCCACCAGTTCCACCCCAGGACTGCCATTCAGAATTGAAACCCAGATCACCTGCCTAATTGCCCCAGGGTCTTTAGGGGGAGAGCTCCAAAAATGGAGGCTGCTGCTTCAGAGACTGCCACTGCCCTGGGGCAGGGCTAGGGCTGAATTCTGTTTCCTTCTCACCCAGGTGAAAGACCTTTTTCACTGACCATTGAAGTTGTCTTTGACTTTTGTGAGTTGAGAAATCTGGGAACTGTAGCTGCTTCCTCAGATTCCACACCCTGCAGCCTGCTGCAATCTTGTCCCTGCCATGCTACACAGTCCTTGGTTCTACTTGGCTCTGAGCCCAGTGTGATAGACCTTTCCTGTCTGCCTTCCAGGCTTTCTTGGACTCCACATTTCTTTCACGCTGTTGTTTTGTGACTTCTGCTGCTCTAGAATTTGTTTAGAGTCATTTTTTACTGGTATTTATTTTATGGGCTATACAGGTAGAGCTAGAGCAGGTTCATCCTTCTACTCCACCATTTTGACTTTGCTAATCAATAATCTTTCACGTGCTTTCTCTGTGCCAATTTCTGTGCTAAGTTCTATGGATACAAAGAAAGATAAAAACAGTTCCTGCCCTCCCCCCCAAAAAAATATTCACATTCTAGTGATGGCTAAAACATGCAATTAATATGTACATACATATATGTGGATACAAACAAAATATATACCGAGTGAGTGAAATATAATTTGATAAGGGAAAACATTGGTATCTGGTGGGACTGGGAAAGCCCTCATTTAGAGGATGGCATATAAACTGAATCTTGAAGGAAACCTGGGAAAATGAAAAGCATTTTAGTCTGAGAGAAGTCAGATATATATCTTCTTCTGCTAATTGAACTCAATCGGTATGTTTACGTTAGCCATGTTGATGTCATACATTCTCTTTAGCACATCCTTGATCTAATGTTTGTTAGCCTATATATCCATAACGCCAGTGTTGTTCTCACTCTTCTTCAAAACATAGAGATTAAAATTATTCCTTTCTAGGTAAACTTTTCAAAAGTACTTAAGCTACCTGAAAAAAAAAATCGAAGTATTGTAGGTCATAGTTAGAATGTTGTGGACATTTAGGTTTTCTCTTTTTGTAGCTATTGACATCCTTTAGCACTGCCTTCCTGATGTTTTTGCTTGGCCTCTCTCTAGTTTTAAAGGAGGATTTCTTTCTTTGTCCCTGCTATCATTTTGAAGGAAAGTATTCTTCCACCTTTGGAAAAATGAAATTAATCTAATGCAAGCAATGACAATATTACTTTTTTCTGCCTCTTTTATTATTCACCCAGTGCTATCCATCTTGTTTCCCACTTATGTTTCCTACAGGGGTATGTCCCCTTAATATATTATCCTACACTGTAATACCCTCCTATTTCTCCTGTTCTATTTTTTGCCAATATGTTATATACCATCCAGAGATCAAGTGAAAAAAATATTTTAAAAGTACTTACCATAGTGTCTTTTGCATATTTGGCATTCAATAAATGCTTATCTTCTTTTTTCCCCCACAGCCATACTCCAGTCATTGGTGTCATCTTTCTAAGAATCAGTGATATCTGTGAGGTCAGATGTACTTCCTTGCTTTAAGATTTTTAGTCCATGCTGCTTATTTACTATACTTTGTGCATTTCTCTATAGACCTCTGAAATCACAAGTACATGGAGCCATGTCTCTTTTCCTGAATTTTGTCTCCTGTGAACTTCTGGATACACACACACACACACACACACACACACACACACAAATATATGTGTATATATATATATATATACAAATATAAATGCATTCTATATAGCTTATATTCTTCTTACTAAAATCTTTTTTAAATTAGACTTAGAAGACTCTAGGCAAGTATATTCTTCCCAACCCTTGCTAAATATGCTCCATCCCTGGCCAAGGGCTTGTCATTCCTATACTTTAAGCCATGGTCCAGAAATGCTAATCTTATTCTTATCTGTAATCTTATTAGCTAACTATTAACTTCCAAAATATACTTTTTGACCTTTATCCATTGTTTTAAAAGGAAAACAATGAAGAACACATAACTTTTACATTTAAGTTCTTCAATTCTTGTGCAAGACTTCATAATTTTTAGCAATGCCTTTTCTATTTCTCCTAGCAGTATTATTTTGGTTCTTTTTGGATAACAATAAAGGGCAAGAAGTCATCTTTATTTTGTAGCACTTCTTACATATCAGTTAGCAATTTCAAATTCATGCTTTAGATAGCTATGGCTTAAATTTAAATATCTCAAGTCTTTTTGTACGGAAGATATTTTTCCTCCCATGGTGAACTTTATTCTTTCATTCTTTTCTGTAGAACTTATATAAAGATACCTTTTTATAATATAAGAACCATAATTTACTTTTAGAATGCTTTGGACTATGGTTAAATATGCATTTTTAATCATCTATTTGGTCCTTTTTTCATAAAATCATTAGCCTCCACCTGTTCCATTCTAATTTTTAAAGAACTATTTTCTTTAAGTGAGCTTTTGAACCTCCTTTTCCATTTGGCTAATTCTGCTTTTTAAAGCATTCTTCTCCTCATTGACTTTTTGAACCTCTTTTGCCAATTGAGTTAGCCTGTTTTTCAAGGTGTTATTTTCTTCAGCATTTTTTTGGGTCTCCTTTAGCAAGGTGTTGACCTGCTTTTCCTGCTTTTTTTGCATCTCTCTCATTTCTCTTCCCAGTTTTTCCTCCACCTCTCTAACTTGATTTTCAAAATCCTTTTTGAGCTCTTCCATGACCTGAGTCCACTGAATATTTATTTTGGATGTTTGGGATACAGAAGCCTTGACTTTTATGTCTTTCCCTGATGGTAAGCACTGTTCTTCCTCATCTGAAAGGATGGGAGGAGATATCTGTTCACCAAGAAAGTAACCTTCTATGGTCTTATTTTTTTTCCCCCTCTTCTGGGCCTTTTCCTAGACAGTTACTTGACTTCTGAGTTTCCTATCCACACCCACCTCACCTGCAGTTCCACCTATTTGGTCCTTTTTTATTTCTTAGATTTGTCATGAAATAGATTGCAATAGTAATAATAAGAGCAATTATAACAGATCCTATTTGTCTTATGCTGCATAATCTCAAACATAGGGGAGTCTTTTAAAGAAGTCTATTTTAATTTCTCAAGCAATAATGGTCATATGAAAAGGATACCACTTTACTGAGGTGGTTTTAACAAGTCCTTATTTTTTCCAGTATTTTCTTCTTCCCTCTTATCTAGCTGCTAAATACTCTTGTTCCCTATAAAATAAATATATCTTTGGAAGTGGGAGACAGCAAGACATTTACACCGAAGCATGAGGCAGTTTATCAGACACTTTCCTAAGAGATGATTTCCATAGAATTGAAAGAACAGAAGGCAATGGGACCTTGGAGTGGTGGCAAGAAATCAGTTAGAGAACTGTAGAGAAAGGATATAGGAGAGGCCATTTCAAAATAACCTCCTATTTCACAATTTTGCTTAGGAGATTTCTGCTCTGAAGTATATCTCTAACACTTTGATGTAACCCTTCCCCCAAATTCTTTAGACTTTCCTTTCCACAAGACAAATTGCTCCTTTTCTATCATTACAAATATATTCATGTATGTGCATAGAATTGCGCATCTAGGCAGGAACACGATCAAGATTGTTTTGGCTATTCGTTTAGTTTTACTGAACTTCTAAAGAGTTATATGTTATGATAGCTTAAAGTACTAACATTCCTATAAAGAGCAATGGAATATATGGGAAAGCACCATAGATTTGGCTTCCAAGGATCTAGATTCAGATCTTGACTAATATTCAACATCTGTGTTACAATAGGAAAGTCACTTAACCCTCTGGGTCTCAATTTTCTGAACTCAAACATGAGGGGTTTGTACCAGATGATTGTTGTGGATTCTTCCAGTTCTCAGTATATGATCCTGTGACTTCTTGGGGTTGGTGGAGCAGGAAGAGCAAGTAGGCATTTAATTCGTATTAACTGGGATGTCATTTGGAATAACTAGTGGGCTTTTTTTTTTGACAATTTCACAGAAAAATTTTTTTGTAGGATCTTTGAAAATGAATCCTATTATATTACCCAGAATTTTATGTATAAAATAAGTCCTAGTTGTTAAGTGATGCTCTTTACTGCTACATTTTTAAAAAGTTAAATTCAAAGTGTATTGTATTCTTAAATCTCAAAATTATGGTTCTGAAAATGGAATTTCTATGTTTTTATGTGCCATTCCTATTATTTTTGTAACCCTTACATAAATATAGATTTAGAATTTCATGATTGGAATTTTTAGAAGGGATTTTTGTGAAACTCTACAGCAAAATGTGTTTAACACTTGCTCTGTGTTACCCTTGGGCTACAGTTTTGATCACAGTCTGAGTGGATTTATTCCTGTCAGCACAATGAATTTTATACTCATGTCATAGGTAAATTTTACAATCCGTTTGCCTCTTTCATGTATAAATGAAGGAAGAATGAATTCACTTATGTTATACTATTTCAGGAAAGAACTAAAAAAGGAAGAAAGAAATGAGCAGATATAAAATATAGATATGGGATCAATGTCCCCTTTGGTTCTGGTTAGTTGAGTAAATTTATTACAATGCCAAAAGGAGAACCTATTTTAAAGAAAATAGAGTAGTTGCAAAAACACAGTTATAATGACTAGAAACCAGGTGGGAAAAAAAAAAATGATGGTCCTTTATATGCTAAGAGCTTAGAACTGAGATAGAAATAATCATTTGCCTGCCTCATTCATTAGCACTTACAAGCACTGCTGAATATTATATATCATATTTCAATTTTAAAACAATTTTAAAGCACCTAAGCCCTTTTGCCCTGATATTGGACACCAGTGACAGTTGCTTTGAATTTTTTTTTTTAAAGTGTATTCCCAATCATAGATTCCCAAGAAGGTTAAACATAAATTAGTCATAAAGCCAATGAAACAGAGAGGAAACGATTAGGCTGTATGATTATCTCTCATTCTAGAGTGTTTTAATATGACTAGTGTTTAATTAAGAAGAAAAAAGAAGCTAATTTTATTTTATTATTTTTAAAAGCAATTTAAAACCTTCAACATTAATGTGCAACTTGCTATGTAATGTGGTAGATCTAAGCCATGTTTAAGACAACAAAGTGCTATTTGATAACAGCCTTTCAGTGAACAGCTCTTCTTCCTGCCTTTGATGTGGCACTGGTTTATTTAATCAATTATTAATCAAAGTTATGGCATTCTCCTTATATATTTAGGTAAAACTAAAAGATGCCTTTTTTAAAGCCTTATTGCTTAAATAAAAGTTTAAACAGATTGTGGAAATACTTGACTTGACAATGGGACTAGCTGAGGGGACTGATGTTCGAGAGAACTCCTAACACAACTGAGAGTTTAAATGCAAAGGCAGTTACAAAATTTTTTTTAAAAAGGCAATTTCCTAGTGCCAGATGATGAGCACAGGCCAAAGTATCCACAACACTTTTGATAACCTTCCCTCTGATAACAAAAGGCAGTACAGATAATTTGATTAGTGTTTTCTTTGCACAGGTGTTAAAGTTGACAGGAAACAGCTGAAAGACACAGCGTTCTGGTGCAGGCTGGGCAGCTGGACACTTTGTGCATGGAGGAGCTTGAGCAGTTGGTAACATTTGGCAGCTTAACACAGAAAAAAATGACTGCTAGGAAAATCTCAACTGCTGCTAATTAGCAGCAATGAACTGTGGGTAGGACAGTGCGTTTTAATGTGAGAAGATTTTTACAGTAACCACCACACTAAGGGGGGAAAAAAATAGAAAGAAATGCTCCCTAGCTGACCCTCCATGGCAGTCTAAGCTGCATATTGCAATAATCCTGTAAATTACTATGCTTTCTTATACAGTAACTTGGAGTTAATTAGTAATTTAACATTCCTCTACACTATTAAATGTCTTTCTTGCATTATATTATGTTGTTTCATGGGCTTACCTTAACACTAATGGGGTTTTGTTATATTTTCTCAAAACAGTAACAGTAAAATAAAACTGAGCTGGAAAATTAATTAGTTATCTTTTACCTTTGATTTACCTGTTATTAACAATTAAGTGGTAGTACACAATTTCAAAGTAGTTTCGGAGGTTATGTGGAGATGAATAGACTTCCAGAATGTATTGCTGGGAGAAAGTGAATAAAAATGAGTAGTGAGTAGTGTGCCACTTCTGGAAACCTTGCCATGGGTTTAGAATGAAATGCAAACACATTCTGAACTAATACTCCAGTGAAATGAGAGCAGTGTACAGGAGAGAGGGAGAAAGAGAGAGAGAAAGAGAGAGAGAGAGAGAGAGAGAGAGAGAGAGAGAGACAGAGACAGAGACAGAGACAGAGAGAGATACACACAGAAAGACAGATGGAGTAAGAGACACAGAGACAGAGAGACGTAAAAGACTGAGAGACAGAAACAGAGAGTGACAGAGACATAGAAAGAATGACACACAGAAACAGACATACACAGAGAGAAGAAACCATTTGGTCATGCCAGCACTATAGGGCTTAAAAAATATCTATGCACTGAAGGGGAAACACTTAATAATCTACTGTTATTGATTGTGGATTTTTTTCCCGTCAAATGTGAAGACAGAGGAGCAAGGGAATGGATCCCTCCATAGAGAACAAATATGAACTTGATCATGAATGCTGGGAGTAATACTAACTAATTAGAATAAGCAAGGACATCACAAACAAAGATAACTTCCAAATAGGAAGCTGTAATATGTGGACAACTTTTAAAAATTACATTTGAATGAATTAATCGAGCAGAAAGAAAAACTGATTTTTTTAAATGAATAAATATTTAAAACAGATGGCTTACTTTCTTCTTAACAATCTTTATTTTCATTTTGAGTGAGACATACCTGAAGCAGGATTTTAACTGGGAGCTTTCAATAATCTTCTTAAAAACACAGTAAATAAACTACTGTATTCTGTATATTAAAAATAAAAGCAATGTTTTCATGTAGCCTCTCAAAGATCAATGAGAACCCTTCTGTGGAACAGTTTGGTAAAAGCAAGGCTTCAGAAGAAGAAAAGCTAAGGATGTGGACACAGGAAGGGCTGAATTCAACACAAAACATTTCCAAAAGATTTTGTCTCTTGGGGCTCCCTCTAAAAGAAGTGTCTGCTACCATTTAAAACCTCATCCTTTGCAGCTGGATTTGAACATTCCATAAAAAATTCATCCACACTTTAAGAGATTTCTGCTTTTCTGTCCTCTCTATTGTTAGACAAATTGAAGTGTGCACTCTGAAGGAGTGTGGCAGTGAACTGAGAATTTATTTACTCATTCGATTCTAATATTGAGAGAATCTACTCGCTCCGTTCAAAGGGTAGAGCAACAATGCAAGTGACATCAGGTCACTCGGCACTTCATAGCTACCTGTGAGATAGAATTGTTCTCCTTGCAGATAGGAAGTGACTGAAACCTCTTTTTCTCATCAATGTCTATTATGATTGATGGCTCTATGGTCACATTGAATATGCCCTTTTTAAATAATTCACAATGTCATCACCATAGTACTAGTTTATAACTAGCCTGTTATTTTTACCTTTGTTCATTCTCTATCAGAAGGTTAGATAAATTAAGTACTGTGGATTTGGATAGAATTATAACCAACCAAAGTATAGTATTTGTAATCCAAGGACAACAAAGCAGTCATTAAAAAAAAGTCCCTGAATGTTTCCTTTACAATTATTCCTGAAAGAAAATTCCGACAAAGCAGGAGCACTTGTAGCATTCTCTATACTGAAATCCGGATTTGGTGCTAAGTAAGTCATCAATAGGCATCCTAATGTAAAAGTCAGACACATTGAGCTGAAGCAGGTGGATTTTCACTTGGAATCTTTTCCTTTTTTAATATGAAGTGCTATATAGCATTTATTTAAAGCCTGATATTAAAATTTGCAATTTACTTTCAAATGGAGAATGCATTAGTAGTTAAAAGCAGCATCTTTTCCTCTCACAAGTGCAATGAAAACTGGTAAGGAGGGGTAGGGGGAGAGGAAAACTGATTAATTAATCCTGGCAGCATGTTATATAATAACTAACATAATATTCCAGACCTATATCTTAGATTGATTCATATGTACTTATTTAAGTTTGGAATTTTAAAATCAGAGTTTATTATTTCTTTAAAGTTTGATGCTAAACCCTGAAAAAAAAATTTGATTTTAATAGAACTGATTTAAAATGACAATTTGTCATTTTCTATGAATGGGCTCTCATTAATTATTCACTAAAATGAATAATTGTTCCTTTTTCCTTTGTGATCATTGCAAATTGCTTGGTATGACAACTGAAAGCTGCTATGCTATTAATTAAAATATTAATTTAAAGGTACATGTACCACTTTGAAAAATCAAGAATCCTTAGAATTCAATTTTTCTTGCATCCATTGCATTAGCAACTTGGAAAGGATTTTGTGAATATTTATCAGTTGAGAATATGCATTTAAATTTTGTTTATTTTTTGAAATATTGTGAAAAGATACAAGGCAGTTATCACAAAACACTTAGGTATAATCTATTGAAGACAAATTAAGGACACATTAATCAAAAATCACCAGCGTATACAAATATATAAATGTGCGTACATGTGTGTGCATGTGCGTGGGTGTGTGCATAGATATGTATATGTATATATGTATGTGTGTATATGTTTGCCTTTCTGTTGCCATAGTACTCAATTTGAATTCCTAAACATGTGTTGAACATCCTTCTATTTTAATTGTGTGGTATTTCTTGTTGTAGCCTGATGGTATTTAACGAAAGAACATTGGAAGTCTGTGGACCTAGGATGACATATGGATGATTAAGTCTGTAACTCCCCCGACAGAGCCAAGAGGGAAGCCTTAATGCTAGATATGTATTGCCACATAACCCTGAATACCCGGTGAAAGGTACAGTATGGATTGCATTTGTGTTTCCCATTCACTTTTGCCTGATTGTGAGTGGATGGGATTTAGGTGATTTTCCTCACTTTTCTTAGCAAGAGTGCTAGGCACCATTTCTATAGTATGTCACGCACTCCTATTATTGTGCCATGAAGTGACCACCAATCCTTCTTTTGTTTGCTTGGGGATTTTACATTTTACGTTTACACTGGACCGCAAATGGAATGTAAAGAACTGAGCATCCTTCTACCCTAAAAAGTATTTCAAAGAAGTATGTGTATAATCCAAGCAAGAGAAAATATGGCACAGATAGAGTACTAGCCTTAAAGTCAGGAAGACATGTGATTGAATCTTCCTTTAGAAATAGACGAATTGAATAACTGTCATTGGGAAGCTAGTTGTGCAATGGATATAGCACCAGACCTAGAGGCAAGCAGACTGGCCTCTGACACTTACTGGCCGTATGACCCTGTGATGCAGCAAGCACACATCCAGAATGCCCTGCTAGCACAGGTTCTTGAATCTGCTTTTCTAAAAGGAAAGCAACTTTTGAGGAGTCTTTAATTACATATACCAACGGAGAAAATATAAGCAGAGAAATGAAGACCACCAGAGAGCCTCTGTCTGACCATAACAACAGACAGATTAAATTGTCTGATGATTACATACATATATAGTTATCAGAGAGAGAAACACCAACATCTGAGTTTTCAAAGCTGGGGGCTTCTTAATGGCTACCCAGAGTCTCCTCTGGCACACAAACTTTCTTCCAAAGTTTAAGCCCCCAAAGCAAAACCTAATCTCAGAGTATATGTGCACTTTTCAGAGCCTGAGGCTGCAGCCCTGGTGACCCAGTGCCTCAGTAGCAATTAAGAGAAGGTGTGGGCCTTCTAGCAAAACAAGCCTCCTCTAATCTGAGACCCATTATGGGCTGGGAAGATCATTGCATTACACCCTGGGCAAGTCACTTAACTCAACTTGCCTCCATTTAACTCATCTGTAAAATGAGCTGGAGAATGAAATGGCAAACCCCTCCAGTGTACTGACCCAGATAATCTCCAGTGGGGTCATGAAAAGTCAGAAATGACTGAAAGAACTGATCAATTGTATAATAATGGGCATGCCTTTGAAACTTTCAGTTCTCCTAAGCAACTTTCTGAGACTATAGGGATCAGATTAGTAACTAATTTCCCAATCATATAAAATCACAAGTCAGGACAGATCAAGAAACAATTGAATAATAAGATTGACAGGAATTATTGCTGTCATTGTTATCTAGGTAATTGCCTCAATTTTCTATTTCCTCATAAGTATGTAGTATTTATCTTTAAGGGACAGTTTCCATTTATTTTAACAAATATGTTGTCAATATACGTTGATGCTCCACTGCCAATATGAGGGTAGTCATTGTTGCATGTATGTATGTGTGTGTGTGATTTCCATATTAGAGTATTTTATATGGTCTTACTTGTAAGATAAGAGGATGAACATTTTTTTTTTCTCTGTCATGGATTAATT
The DNA here is from genome assembly GCA_023548195.1 of Bettongia penicillata ogilbyi. NCBI lineage: Eukaryota > Metazoa > Chordata > Mammalia > Diprotodontia > Potoroidae > Bettongia > Bettongia penicillata. The sequence continues at coordinate 1,001,050 of JAJHZJ010000401.1, read as the reverse complement.
GGCATATTGAGGAATTAAGGCCCTGATTTAGAGTCCTATAACTAAACTAAGTGGCTCTGATTCTTTTAAGACTAGATTAAGTAACACTTGTAAAATTGAAGGAATTAGGGGCCAGAAAAACACACTCAACCCATTCCTGACTCAGTTCCATCTTAAAAATAGAAGAATTTTTGTTTGTTTTTGTAATGGTTCATTTCTGAAGTGCTTCAAAAACAGCACAAAGGTTTGTTCCCTATCATATCGGTACTTCCTCCTGGGTATAGTGTATAAAAAAACACAAAGGAGCACATGGAAAATTATGCAGATAAATGTAAAATATACTTAAAACCCTTTTTCTTGTCAGCAAAATCTATGCACCAAAATAGAGATGCTATTTTTAAACATAATATGAATTCAATTTTGAATTAATAAAATGGAAGTAAAACAACAAAGCAGTTTTTTAAACACTTCAGAATAAAGGTTGCATGTTGACTCATAGTTTTAGGTTCTGGACACACAAATTTATAGAGATCCAAAGTTTTCAAAATCAATGTTCATTTTTGTGTATTTATTGATCACTTGCCAAGGGGAGCAAAGATATAGGGGTGGGGGCAATGAATATAAAAAAAGAATATCAAGGCAGCAGAAGGTAGGGCAAAGTAGATAGAGCAAATAAAGGGAGACTTAGACTTTCAGCTTCAGATAACAAAACAAAATGTAAGGTAAATAAGGAATTAGGAAGGTATGTTTCTGCTCTATTCCATAAATTATTTTTCTGAATGCAGCCCTTTAAATTTGGCTCAGTTTCTCTTCCCAGTTCTTTGTAAATTCTAGGCAGTCTTATAAAAGAATGTTCTCTTTTGATATGTTCTTTTTTTGGATAGTTTCTGAAATTGTGATTGAGGTTCATCACCTTTAGTCTCCTCTCCTGACAGAATAATTAATTTGTTCACATAATCTTGGATCTTTATCAAGTAAGTTCAACAATCTAGGAATTAGTCCATAAGAATTTAAGTGCCTGATATGTACTAGGCAGTGTCAGGGCACTGAGAATAAACAGACAAAAGAGAAACAGTCCCTGCCTTCAGGGAGCTGACTTTCTAATGAGGGAGACATGCCTATATAGATATACCTCAAACACATATAATTATAGACTAAAGTTCATGGACTTCTTAAAATGTATGATTAGCAAAATTTAGAAATAATCTAAGAAGAATTTAATTTCAGTCTGGAAGATACTTTTTAACTAAAACCAATTTTTAAAAATGCTATAAGTTTAACATTCACTGAAAAAATGTTGAAAATAATCTAACCAAATACAAAGTAAATATCTGAATGAAACCACAAAATTGGAATTATTTACACTCTGAATAAAAGAGGGAAAAGTACATCTTTAAAGAATCAAAAATGTCTTGAACAGTTGTAGAAAACTTCCGTTTCTAAGATGATGTGGTTGGAAATGGGTTACTATAAAGCATTAATAAACTCTTCAGGACACTCTCTGGCTTTAGTTTCTCCATTTCTAAATGAGAAGGTAGAATTAAATGACTTCTAAATTCTCTGTCCTCCCAAAGTTCAATTTTGTGGCTGATTCTGCCTTAGATGAATTGTTGATGAGAAGTCAGCAAGAGGAGAACCTGCTTCCTATTGGGAAAGGCATGCTAATAGATATTAATAGAAATAGATATTTACATCTCTGGAAACAAAGTTAAAATGTCTTGTGCAGTATTAGCTTCACTCTTCAGTTATAGAAGAATGTTCAATACAATATTCTATCTACAACTAACATAGCTTGGGTAACACCAAAATGATAGCTTTGAGGAATGAAAATGTATGAACTGTCCAAGAGAAAAAGTCTAGAGATGAGAGAACCAGGAACAAGTACTGAGGGTGAATATTATAGAAGGCAGAAGTAAGAAATTATTTGAAGGAGGGGGTGTGGAACAATGCCAAATACATCAGAAAAGTCAAAGACCATTGTACTAAGCCAGATGGATATTGGTGATAGAAGTTTCAGTAGAATGAAACACAGAAGCTAGGTTGTACTTGACTAAGGAACATTGGTGTGCCAACAAGTGTAGATAACTTGGTCAAGAAGTTTGGCAGAGATGGCTATAACTGCAAGAGGAGCACAATTTTCAGAGAAATCAAGTCAAGAAGCCATTTATTAAGTACTTATTGTCTACCAGACACAGACTAAGCTCCAAAAATGACTACTGTTTACATAGTGCTTTAAGGTTTGCAAAATGTTGTATAAATATCAATCTCATTTTATTCTTACAATAAACATGGCAGGTAGGGTGCTTAATATTATTCCCTTGTTACAGATGAGGAAACTGAGGCAGACTTTAACTAACTTGCCCAAAGCCACATAGCTATTGTCTGGGGCTAGATTTGAACCCAGACCTTCCCTCAGTCCAAATCAAGCACTCTACCCACTGTTCCATCTAACTGCACATAACGAGTATAAAGATAATGGATGTAAAGTGCTTGGCAAATTCTGTCAACTAATATTAAATGATTTATTACTAATATAATGTGACACAAATTGAGGATGGGACTTAGGGTCATGTAGCTAATAAATGTCTGAGGTTAGATTTGAACTCATTCCTTTCTGATTCCTGGTTTTTAAACATTTTACCACCTATAAGTGGAATAGATGCCATCCTGAGATGTTGATGCACTTTCTATAAATTTACAGCAGATCCAACAGTTGGAGAATCTAGATCCAATTTCTTTTCTTCTGGGAAAAAATATTAATTTTTAAGACATAAATGACCTATGAGACCTTAGTATCCCAACCATTTAATTTTTTTTTTTCAGAAATAGTTGAGCTTGCTAGTCAGAATGCTGTTTGCTATTCAAATTAAGAACTCTTCATTGAGTCCATACTTCATGCAAGACACCATTTTGAAGATGAAAAGAAGCATATATCATGGTTCATCATTGAAAGAACTTTCAATCCATTTGGGGAAATAAGATGGAATCATTTCAAAAAATATGCAATAAGCATAGCAACTGAGTCTATGATTTCACTAATATAGAGAATTCCCTAGTGAGTAAGCACATTTTTTGCAACTTAAATTCTTTAAGCATTGCCTATAGCACTTAGTTGATAAGTGAGATGCCCAGCCAGTGTGTTTCAAAGGCGGAAACAAACCCAGTACTTTCTATTTCTGAAGCTGCTCAGCAGCCATAGTCCTCTACACAATACATAATTTAAATAACATTTCCAAGCAACAAGAGTGCTCATAATGATAGCATTGATTAATGACCAAATAAAATATATAGACAGTAAGAATCAGGGGATTCAATGAAAAGAATAAATTACTTTGGACTGAAATAATTTGGAGATAAATAGAAGAAGAGTGATCTGAGTTTGACCTTTGAAAATGGAAAGTTGAGAATAGATTTGAGGAGGTCAAAGAAGGAGGAAATGCTAAGGGTTGCAAAAAATGTTAGCAAAATGCAGGCAGCATGAGGGTTCAAGATATTTTCCAGGAACACTGAGGATACCATTGTGGGTGTGATATGGAACCTAAGCAGGGGAAGTTGGAAAAGTAGATCAGAGTCCTTTATGTCTTGCTTCCAAGTGATATAAATTCTTGTGCCATAGATTACTATCTTTGGTCAATAAAAATGTATGACATCTCCTATGGAATGAAATTTCCATAGGAGGGGGAGACAAAAAGTCATCCAGATCCTGGGTAGTAAACCTATGCTAAAGGTTTCTGGTTGTTTTCAGATAATACCCCCTTCTCTTCTCCCAATTCATTTGTTCATTCATTTACCAAGTAAGTATTAAGTATTTGCTATTTGAAGATGAACTTGCAAGGTGATAGAGAGAATTTAAAGATGAAATGGTTCATCTTGCATTCCCAGAAGTTACTGTCTTGTAGGAAGTAAAAACATGTATGTAGGTAGTTATAGTATATATCATTAAACATTAAATCATATTATACAAACATTTTTTCCTATTCAGAAGAATATGGAGATGGATTAGGAAATATTTTGAAGAGAGACAAAGATTGATTAGTACAGCACACAGGTTAATCATGTACATAACACATATAATATATACACTTGACATATGCATGCACATGAATACAAATATGTATGCATATATATGTATAGGTACCGTGCATACATGCTGCAATTCAATAAACATTTATTAAAAATCTATTATATATCGGGCACTGTACTAAGTCCTGGAAATACAAATAATAAAGAGTCCCTGCAGTTAAGGAGCTTACAATCTAGTAATAAAGGAAGACAATACACAAAGGGAAGCTGGAATGTGGGGGTAGAGGAGATAGCACCCCAGTGGATATCTGGGGAGCCAGTGGTATCTTGTTCTTTGCAGGTGAAGCCAAGCACAGCTGCAGAGGGGAAGGTAGAATTGAGTTGTAAAGTCAAGGTTCTGTCTTCTAGAAAGGAAGTTTTGGGTGGAATTTAATATTGTACCCTGTAGCTTCCCAGGGAGAGGAGACTGATAGAGGTGGGAAGATTTTGAATATCTAAGCAAACAGCTTGTTGATGAGATCTGAAGTGATAAGCTTATCCAGGATGGACATCTTCTTTGAGTGAAATGTACATATAAATATGCATATAACTATGTACATATATATGTGCATATGTAGCTTATTAGCTCCAGAGATAAGGAGAAAGCCTTAAAGTCAGGAAAACCTGGGTTTTAGTCTTGTATCTGTTGCATTCTGGCAGCGTGACCCTGGCCAAATCATTTATATGCTTTGTGCCACGGGCACCTCTCTGAGACTACAGGTCACAGAGAAGTTTCTAACCTTCCACCAGGAGCAGGAGTCTCTTCACCTAGGAGTTCTCTATGCCAATGAAACCAGGACGAGGACTTATTCCTTCTGCCATTCATATTTTAGTTTGAAGCCTATGATTTAGTCAACAATGTACTGGCAAATATTTAACAACCAGCTCTCTGGGAGAAAAATGTACACACAAGGTATTTTTAAGTTTGATTTGTGTTATTAACATTTTCTGCATCACTTTTTCGACAAAACAGTAAATCAATCCCTGACTTGTAATGGTTGCCAATTTCCAAGATGCAGATGTTCACACTAAAAACTGAACAATCAACTCTTGTAAGCCGTTAGAGATGGCCTAATATTCCCCTGGATAGAACTCATCTTCTATCTCTAGTTGAATCAAATTCAGATCCTTCCAGAGATTTTCTGTATGGAATATTTATAATAGGACCTACTACTCTGTGTGCATGTATTGGGGGATGGGGAGAGTGGTGTATCCCAGAGAAAAGGATGATAAGATTTGGGGAAATGTTATGAATATGGGAGGCTGTCATGTGCCTTCTTAACGGAGGTTTCAAGATGTGGAGTCCTTGCGGTGATCTGAATTTAGTTGTTTTAGAGGCAGAGGATGGGCTATGTGATTATAACTCCAAACTTCAAACCCGTATTTGCCTTGAGTACATGCATATATACAAACACACACAGAATAATGGGATAATGATAGAACTCAATAGGCAATATGATAGTGCTTTTTGAAAATTAGAAGAGAAACACATGCATAAATATGTATGTATATGTATATACATACATCTATATGTATAGATAATACATATAAGTAATTCTCCCACTCCCCAACACTATAGTGTCATTACTAATATATAAGGTGTCAGGGACACATCTCTGATTTAAGGCTGTGGACTTTAATACAAATCTAACCCAAGTTCCCAAAAGCTCATTGGTATGGGATTTTCTCTTCATTGGTGGAGATCAGTGCTCTGTGCCTGCATGGGGATGGAAGTGAGGGGCAGAGCTAGCAAGAACTGGGAAGGAGTAAGCTCTTCAGTTGTCTTTGAGCTCAAGAGGTGCTTTAGTCTTTTTGGGTTTATGGCATTTCTGACTTTCAGCTTCAAGAGAGAAGATGGGAGATGCCAACTCTACTTCAGGTTGTGAAAGAAAAGACTCTTGGAAGAAGCTGATATGAGAGGAGCTATCATAATTATATCCTCAACTTGTTACATAAGAGACTTTGAGTAACTCCCAAATGGGTGAAATCTAGATCTCTCTCTCTTGGTTGAGCTGAGTTATTTCACTCTCAATGGGAGTTTCTTCATTCTGTTTTTTGGTATATGTTCATGCTTTCTCTGACTTCATTTTTTTTGCTATCGGATTGGACAAATGAGCTTCTTTGATAACTGATATATTTATTCATTGTGGATTTATTTTTATAAGAAAGGAGTCAAAACTTTGACATAAAATTTAGTGCCCTGATCTCCTCCATTAATAAAATAGCAGTCAAAAGTTAACTTGAATCTGAAAACTGTTGGGGTGTAAGCTCGGTTTTCATGTGAACAGTCTCGGGTCAGGTAAAGGTGAGGGCTTCTAAACCACAGAGCTCTCACGAGGCCCCCCAGGGAATACCTGGGAATTGAGGAGTGAATCACTAGCTATCTTGTTTTTCCACCTCTTCTCAATGGAAACTTGCTGGGGAGAACATCCCACCCTTGAGATTGGTCCACGGTCTGAGCACACCTGTTGTTGATTGGCTAAGGGGCTGAGAGGATGCTGCCCATGAGCGAACCATGCATCTGGGAGAGCTTAAATGGCGACAGGAAAGCCTGAGGGTTGGGTTCCTCTCTCCTCCAGAAGGAGGAGGGGGCTCCACAGGAGAACTCGTCCTGCATGCTGACATGTAGATGGTATCCGGAATAAAGCCTACACTTCCGTTTGACTCTGGAGGTCTCTTCTCTCATTATGTTTATCCGGCTGATCACCGAAGACCTGAGTTAGATAAGATGACCCAGCAGCCCATGGCAGTTAGGCCAGGCAAAAAACCACATCCTTAGACTAATAATATTGAAAGAAGCAAACATATATAACTATAGCTTGATATTCTGACCCTCAATCTCCTGTTTTCCCTCCCTACAGGAATTAAAATCTCCCTTGGAGAAGGGTTGAGGAAAAGTAAGCTACATATGCTTATTCTGCCTGCCTTTGAGCTCTATAACATCATTCCTATGTTACATGTGGGGATCAGCCCTTGCGACACATCCAATTTGCTGGGTTTCAAGAGACAATATGATAGCAGTACATACAAAGTAGAGGAATTCCCCCCTCCCCCAGACTGTGGTCTCATTACTAAAAAATAGAAGTGCCAAGTACAAGTCTTTTATTTAAGGCTGTGGACCTGAATACAAGTGAAGAGAGAGCTGTGATTATGATACACATTGTTCCAGGATCTGTTATTTTGCTGTTTTAATTTCCTATGGCCTGTTTCATGCTGGCCTCAGGGCTCACTTTATTTCTGCTGTAAGTGTTAAGGTAGATTTAATTATATTTTATTTCCATACTCTCATGTCTATCAAAAGGAGTCTAGCCTAGGTGAAGAAGGTATGAGAAGGTATTTGGGAGAGAATAGATCAACCAAATTTGCCTGGCAAGCAACAGAATCGCTAGTGTGATTGAGTACTTTTTTGTCCTTGCTACCTTGTCTTGTGTTATGTTTTTAATTCGTGTAGAATTTAGGTTCTTGCTTTTCAGTTCATCCTATTCCTCTTTCTCTGTACAGTGAAACCTTTTTTTTGTTAATAAAAATATTTTCATTTACAAATTTGACAAATTTGACAAACTCCAACCAACAGAAACTTTCACATACATAAGCAAAAATAAAAAAAAAAATTTACTTGGAATTGCAGCTATATCATTGACAATTTGTTAGAGAGAAGTATGTAAGTTGACAGAAGCAAATTAATATTTGACATCTTTTATTTGCATATTCACTTTCCACATCAGTTTTTGCATATTTTGAGATTTTGTTTTTACTATTTTCATGTACTTGTAATCAGTATATGCAGTGTTCTCTTACTTCTGCTTTCTTAATTCTTTATTTCCTATGCATCTTTTCATATATAGGTTTATATACACAGTTTATATTTTACCTTGCATAACTCTTACTACCTTTACAACATATTTATAAGAAATATAATTTATCGAGGTGAGAAGTACTTTCTCTCCAGGAAAATTTTATATGTCTATTTATTTATAATATAGCTCAACAGATTAACTTCCAGACTGTAATGTTCAAGGTCACTCTTACCTTAGCATCAGAAATTATAGGGTAACTCTGGATCATTTCCAGTCTGAGCAACTGGCAAAAAGATGTTACCATCCAACATGGCATGGTAGAAAGAACAATTGATACTAGATTCAAATCACCTCTGCTCTCTTTTCATCTACAAAATAGTGATAAAACTCCCCACCTCACTCCCCACAAAAAGACTAACTATCTCCTGAAACTGATATCAGAAATATGCTTCGTCTACTTGAGTACCTGTTGTCCTTTAAGAGATGATTCTAAGAGTTTTTGAGGGACTTAAAAGAGTTTATCATTACCAACCTAGAAAATCCAACTTTGAGACTGATTCAAGTTCTATTAATTGTCAGTGTCCTGGATCAAGCAGGGATCCAGGAATTGACCTCTGTCCAAGGGTATCAGGTTTTAGAACAGATCACCACTGGCTTCAGTAAGGTTGATTGTGTTCCCACCAGAGCAAAATCTGCCTACTTGAAATAAAAGACCCTACTTTTATGACACCCATTGTAATGCAGATAGTTCTGCCTAACTTCTTTTTTTTAGAAGATTGACAAGTTTTGTGATTTTTCACTCTGGGAATATCCTATACATTGAGAAGAGATGGCCCATTGGCTGCTAGGTATGTGAGCTATGTCAAGGCATGGTAGAATCTTGTAGAACAATTAGCAGAAACAAGTAAAACAAAAACTTAGTTGTTCATATCCATTTGTTCACATGATTAGTAAAGTATTGCTCACATAAGACTAAATAGTTGGCATGAAGGAAATAAATCCTGCGTTCATAGGGCAAATTCATTCATTTCAAGAAACTAGAATATGAATGTTTCTTATAATAAATCATGAGATTCTTTTTGTCCTGTGTAGGAATATATCTCTCAGATTTCAACTCAGCCCTGAGGTGTACAAGGCAAGAAGCATAAGCCTGTGAGGCCTCCCTGATCTAGTGATGCCACTGAGCACACACCGAAACAGATACATGACTCAGACATTTTTTACTACATGCAGTGCAATTGAACTTAGCAGGTCCTAAGACAGCCTTTAGAATATTACTTCTGGTAAGAGTTGCTAGTAATATCACTAATATAGCACGAATAACGTGATGTGTAAAATGGAAGAAAATAACATTACAGAAATAAAATGATTTTTTTCAATACTTAGACAAAATAGTAAACTTAAGCCCTTGTGGAGTCTGTATTACTTCTATGTACTCATTTTGATTCAAGTAAGTTTACCAAGTTTACAAACAATCTTGATAGCTGTTATAGGTTCTTTGGTTATGAAACTGATGAATGGATATTTTTCAGTTCATGAAAAGAAAAAGAAAAAAAAATAAAGGCATGATTACAAACTAGTTGGAAGACTGTATGCCTATAAACAAAAGATAGAATAATGTAGAGTAAATATGTTTTTTGTCTACTATTGTTATTTGAGTCAGATCTATGATTCATCACTGTGGAAAAGATCCATAATTGATGGAAATCTAGTACTTCTAATTTTAGTGACAAGGACACGACTTGACCATAATTGTTACCAAGAAAGTATGTTAGAGATGACTTGAATCTAGTCTTCCTGACAAAGAGCCTGTCCCTTTAGTCACTGTATTAAGTTGCCTCTCAGCCAGGTCCATATCATTTGCAAACGGACTAAGTCAAGTTGACAGCTCTTTAAAAGTGAATGAAATCCAATCAGGGACCCTGACTTAGGAGCTCAGTCTAGTTATCTGAGAGACTCCTGGTTGTGGTTGGAGTGTCAGAATGTCATATGATTATGCTTAGGTTCTTCTGGATTGATTCAGTACTATAAAAAAAAAATAGGAGGAGGGAGGGGACCAAAAGGCTCTTATCCATAAGAAATACTTGTTATGGCCAAGATTGTTTTTTCTCCCCAAAATCCATGTTAGATGGGATTGAAGTGTCTGAATGGAAGTCCTTAGTTTATGAAAATTATAATTATTTTGATTTTTGTCCACAGTCAGCTTGAAATGTTTCAAAACTCTGCAGGTGCTCACTGTTATAACAAAACCATAGAACAGATGGTGCAAGGTACCAGGCCAGCTCAAGGGATTAAATGCGAGGCTTTTGAAATTTAAAATTAAAGCTGGGTGATCTTGGGAAAACCTGCCTGCCAAACGAGCTTTCTTTTAAAAAAAAAATTAAAATTAAAAAAAAAGTTCTCTAAGTTCTCCTGATGAGCTTATTTATATTCAAATGAGGGGAAAATATTAAGCACTTACAAAATGTGCTTCACAGTATAAGGCCAACTTGACCAAATTAAAATGTGAAATGCTCACTTCCATTATGGTTCTGATGTTTGTCATGCAGAGATCCCTTTGGTAGCTCTCTCTGTAATTTTCTTTGGGGGAAAGGTAACACTTTTCGGGGCCCTAAATCTGATTGGTCATGACCTCTTCTATTGGGAAACCATGTTTCAGTCTTCCTTACTCTCTAGAGAAGAGTTAAAGGGATTTTTTTTCTAGCTTCTATGAATTCCTGACCCCAAAAAAAAAAAAAAAGATAAAAAAGGCAAAAACAAAGGTATAGACAAAGTTGGAATAAGAGTGTAGATCTAATCATTATGTAAGGAGGGTCATTGTATGGAAAGTCATCATTAATCTTGGTTATAGATTTAGAGCTGAGTACGATTGTAGAGATCACCTAGAAATTCTGTTTTCACTTGAATTTATTGGCAGGTTTCGGAGAATGTAAGAAAAGGGATCAATACGAATAGTGTAGGGTAAACTCTAGAATGTTCTGAATAAAGTCAGGAAGTCTTACAAAGAAGTTGTTATAGTCTAAGAAGTGGCAAGATCTGTTTGAGGCTAGTGTATTCCTATTGTTATGAATATCATCTGAATTTTCTACATATTTGTTCAGAAATTGTTTTGAACTACCAATGATAAAGACATTTACAATCAGGGGAAAGGTATACTCTTACAAAAAAGTGTTGAATTTGGCACCAGAGAAACTGGGATTGAATCTTGGCTTTACCAGGCAGATTGATAGACAATAAGTATTTATTAAGTGTTTGCTATGTGTTAGGCACTGTGCCAAGGGCTATGGATACAAATACAAAAGTGGATAAAATACAAGTCCTTTCCATAAGGAGCTTCCATTCTAATGGGAGAAAAAGAAAATAACTAAAAAGTAATCGAAAAGGATAAGGACATGGAGGAGAAGGTATGTAGAAACATGATAAAGAAGTCCAGAAAAGAAAAAGCAGAGCAGGGAGGAGAATGAGACATGACTGGCCTCTGTCTATCCCCAAAATGGGGACCTGAAAAAAACTCAACAAGGAAAGAAAGGGGCTGATATGGTGAAGAGATATTTCAGGATGAGAGTACAGCAAGCACTTGGTGGCAAAGTCTAAAAAGTCATTAGCCACTAGTGAGCAATTAATTGTCCTGAGCCTCAGTTTCTTTATATGTAAAATATTAGTTAGCATTGAAATATCACTTTACAATTTGGAAAGCAATTTATACGTGTTATCTCATTTGATCCTTAATGGAAGGCTATTATATCAGCCCCACCTTACAGATAAGGAAATTGGGTCTGAAATGGATCCAGTGACTTGACCAGAGTAATGCAGCTTGTAAATATGGAGAGGATTTGAACTTAGGTCTTCCTCACTTTAACTCTAGTGTTTTATGCATCACATTACCTCTCTGCTTGATGGGGTTGGACAGATGACTTCTAGGATCCCTTCCAACTCTAAATCTATGCCATTTAGATCCTCCCTTTCATTTTCCTGAGTGATTCTGCTTATAACTGTGCTAACCTATTAGTTCTTTCTTTTTCCCTTCTTCTCTCTGATTGAGCTCTTGAAATGGCTGCACATAGAATGTATACTAGTGGCATCAAACTCAAATTGAAATGGGACCCCTGGGGCTGTATATTGACTTAGAAAACAATAAAACTAACACTGCCTTCATTGTATTGGATTTTTATTTATTTTGTTAAAATATTTTCCAAGTACATTCTAATCTGTTTTGGGCTGCACTTGGAAGTTCTATAGTCTGATATTGGAGGTGGGGTGGGGTGACTGAGTTTGATATCTCTGGTGAATACTGAACATATGACTTAAACCTAGATTGGAATGGCATTACCCATTCTGCATGTTCTAAGCACATGTTCATGACAGATGCTCAAAATAAGATATATCCAGAATTTTGATTAACGAGGGCATAAGCTAAGAAAAGGCATGTTTGGTAGGTCACTAAACATTATAAGGATTATAAATTTAGAGCCAGAAAAGAGCTTAGATGACATCTAGGCCAACTTCATTTTGAAAATGAGGAACCAGGGGCCCTTAGAGAAAGCAAATTGTTCAAGGGTGCCTGATTCCAAATCCAGTTCTCTGGGAGCATTTGATCACATTTCCATTATGCTCCCATCATAGTTACCCAATGTTTTCATTCACACACCTTCCTCAAAGTTTTTCTAGTGCTGCCACTGTGCTCAACACAATATATTGAACACTCCTGATCGTCTCCTACTGTCCTCCCTCCTCTGGGTAGCAGGAATGGCAGCAGTTGAATGGGGAAGATGGAACATGAAGGATTGTCTAATAACCATTGATACTTGTTATTTTTCAGTCACATCCAACCCTTCACGACTGCATTTGGATTTTTCTTGTCTAAGATACTGGAGTACTCATCATTTCCTTTTCTACCTCACTTACAGATGAAGAACTGAGGCTAAAGGGTAGAATGACTTGCCCAGGGTCACACATCTAGTAAATGTCTGAGGTTATTTAGAACTCCTGGAGATGTCTTCCTGATTCCAAGCCTGGTGCATTATCCATCATGTTGCCTAGCAACTCAAATGATATTTTAGAGTACTTAAACTTTGTAAAGTTTTTACATACATTATCTACATGTTTGAGGTGGGATTCAAACTCAGCCCTTCCAGACTCCAGATTCAGTCTTCTACCCATTAGACCTATTACATCCATAAGCATCCTCATAGATATATATTCTATGCTTTTCATGTTTACATTTATTCCTTTGTTTATGTTCATGAGACTATCGGATTAGCACAAATGTCAGGGTGATGTGCTTAACAGAAATAGCATGAATGAATCATGACTGTTAGTTCAGAAAAAAATTGTGATAGCTGAACAAAACTATAATGTGTTTACATTAGTTGTGGCACAATATGTTGCTTTTAAACATTTTCATAACCAAATGTCTAGGAATTGTTCGGATCTACCATATCCCATTCCATTTATAAATGTACCACTAAATGGCACAGTTACATGTTTCTTTCATTACAATAATGACTAATGTGAAAAGATGACTAGATTTGGAATCAAAGGACCTGACTTCAAATTCTATTTCTACTGTTAATCAATTGATCAATCAGTAAGCATTTAGTAAGTGCTCTCTTACAGGCTCTGGAAGACAAAGACAAAACGAAAAGAATTTCTGTCCTCAGAAGGCTTCCATTCTGTCTGAGGAGATAATACACATATATAGGTATATATAGACAAGGTATTTGGGGAATTAGCAGCTGGAAGGATGTGGAAAAGTCTCATAAAGAAAGTGGACCTTAAATTTAATCTTGAAGGAAACTAGGTATTCTGAGAGTTACAGGTGAAGTATACTGATTTGGGGAGCAGCTAGTGCAAAGAAACACACAGAAAATGAAGTAAACTGTATGAAGAGCAGTAAATAGATGAGTTGATTAGATTATAGTGAACGTGGAGGAGAATAATGTAATAAGGAGGGAAAGGTAGTTTGGGGCCAGGTTGTAAAGGACTTAAAAAAGTATAGAGAGGACTTTGGATTTGATTCTTGAGGAATCAGAAAAGGAATCCACTATAATATGTGTGATGTTGGGCAAGTCACTGTACCATTCAAGTCCTCAATTTCTTAGTTGATTAGATGAAAGCATCTCTAATGTCACTGAACTCTAAATTCCATGATCCCAATTGCCATTTATTAAATAATTGGTTGGATTAGTCACAGAAAATGTAGCAGTCCTTCATATGTGTGGGCTCACTGTTTTCATCATCCTGTGTTATTCACCTAAATTTTATCAGAAAACTAAGAAAAATAAAATAGTTGTCATACAGAAATTACTCATTTCCTCTTGCTTAATTGATGAACACTTAGAAAAAAAAAAAACTCCTAACCACAGAAAACACAAATCAAAATCTGTGTTCTCTAAGCCTCACCTTTTTAAAAAATAACTTTATCAAGGCTCAAACTTAAAGTGACTCCACTTTCTTGTTAGGACAGGGGCACAGTTTTCTTTGTATTTGCAAAAGACCATTCTTAATCATGAGCTTAATGGGAGCATTTAAGCCACAATGAGGAAACTACCTACTGAGTGAAAAGCAGCAGTTCCATAAAGTCTGATGAGTTCCTTGGCCAGAATTTGCCAGACTCCCGCACAGTCTGCAACAGCTCTATTTAAAGCCAAAGTGGCTGGCAAATATAATAATACTGGACTATGTTTGCTCGTGCCTTTTTTAATGTGCTAGATAACCTATTAATCATAACTTTATATTCATATGCAAAATGTGCCTTGAGGACAATTTAATCATTTATTACAGGCACTTTCTGTATTTACTTTCCCTTTCCTTTCCTTTCCTAAGAGCTTGTGTTCATTAACTAAATATGTTACAGACTATGAAGACTGATGGGCACAGCAAATTCACTGTGCGAATGAACCTCAGGACCTCTCAAAGGTAATGTGTTGAGTCTCAAGTAGATCAGGGACTGAACTGATGGTACCTGGTGCCAAGAGACTTTAGAGAAAGAGTGACACTGGCAGAGACAGCAAGCTGATGAGGTTTTGTGCCATCTAAGGCCAATTTGGTTATGATAATTGACTGACTTTGCCTTTTCTTCCTTCTTTCATGTACCTGACCTGTCTTGTCTTAGTAAAGGTTTTAAAGACTTTAATTAGGTATTCTGGTTCTAGAGATGAAATAGAACAAAAGTCCTTCAGGATCAGACCAAACCTTTCTGCGTTGTACACCAGACATTTGATTGTGAAAGTCTATTTGGCAGGTACAGGCTGGCAAGCAGAAATCATATAAATTAGCTGGGAAGGGCTAAAATTAGGTTCAGAGAGCAATCTAAATTTTTTTTTTTTAATGAAAGATAATCTGGGGCTAAGGTCATCCATTTGTCCATCTGTCTCATTGTACCTCATCATTGTTCTATGTCTGGTTCTTTATCAGCTTCTCCTGTCACAGAGCCTGTATTTATTCTGGCTGATACTTTAAAAATATGAACAGTAATGTCAAGACACCTGGGAGAGTGTCAAGACATTAACTCCAAATATGCAGTTCTTAGAATGTTTTTCTACCAAACTTTTGTTCCCAGGAGGTTTTCTATTTATTTAAAAAAAATTACACTGTCCCCTGATCATGCGTGTTCCAGATGTGAATGTAATAACACCCCTAGAAAAGGAAAGGGAAAATGCTATTACCACTATTGCCAGTTAAAATCTGATCAGTTATACCCTTACAAAGACTTTAGAATTATAGTCTCTAATATTTTGATGCATGGTAATACTTGTGGTATGAAAGAATATGCTACTCTAGGAAGGGAAAATATGTCATGGTTACATTCAAACTCAGAAGTGTATTTTTAAAATTATATTTCTTTTCTGAAGGTTGCAAGTGTTTACTTCTATTGAATCCTAGCCTTCCTCCCTCTGTTGTTTTAAAATACTACTGACTCTTCTTCATGTAGCCCTGTAAAGCACTCTAAAAAGGCAATGTAAACTGTAATTACAAAGTAGGGCAGCAACAGTACTATAAAGACAGACAACTTAGAAAGACAATTACCCTCCTCAACAAAATAATTATGACTGAGGTTCATGTGCACTATGACGAAGCACACTACCCACCTTCTGACAGAAAGGATGATGACTCAGTAGGCCTAATGTTATTTTTTGGATATGGTTAATACAGGAATTGGTTTTGCTTGACCATTTATATTTATTATGAATGTCTTTTTCAATGGTGGGAAGAAGCAAAATTGTTCAGTTAATTGAAAAAAAAGTCTTTAAAATTCTTTTCAATGAATTAAAGTTCATTAGGAGCATTATACACTTACAGCTGGAAGGGATCTTAGAGGAGAGTCCAATGACTGGTTTGTTTTTTTTTTTTGTTTGTTTTGTTTTGTTTTATCTTTTTGTTATAGATGAGAAAATTAAAATTTTGAGAGATGGAATAGCTTTCTTAAAGTCATATAGCAATGTAAGTGTAGGGGTAAAGCCAGGACAAGAGGTCCCATCTCCTAATTCCTATAAAGTATTTTTCTGCTACCCCAAATTCATTTCCTTTTGAAGTACTTGGTTATTTATTCAAGCCATCATTTCCAGAGGCTTACTAGTCTTAAAGAATATGAAGTCTAATACTCCTCACATTTTCTCTTTATTGTCGTCTCTGATAAACAAGAAACTTCTTGGCAAGGCCAGCCCCTTTACTATGCATTTTATTCCATCCCCTTTTGTTTTCTTTGACACATTTTGCCTACAATAGTGCGCCCTTCATCACTTTAATCTTATCCATTTACTGGCTTCTTCTCTGGAAGGAGTCTATGCCCACATATGTGTCCAGGCCTTTCTTATCATTAAAAAAAAATTTCCTCATTTGATTTTACCCTCAAACTATTTTCTTTACAAACAGCCAAACTTTTAGAAAGTTCGCTTCACTCTTTGCCTCTATTTTCCTCTCACTTCTTGGTCTTTACAGAATGTCATTGCTCAACAAAATTGCTCTCTCCAAAGTTACCAATGATATTTTAATTGTCAAAGCTAATGTACTTTCCCAATATTCAACCCTCTATAACATTTGACACTGGTGCCCATCCTCACCTCCTAGATACTCTCTTGGTTTTCATGACATGGCTTTTTTTTTGTTGTTCTCCTTCCTGTCTAATAACTACTCAATCTCTTTTGCTAACTTAGCATTAATGACCTACCCCTTACCTGAATATACATCCAAGAATCTGGCCAGGTTCTCTTCTATCTCACCCTCTCTCATTATAATTTCAATGCAGAAAATTCCTGGATCTAACTTCTAGTCCTGGGCTTTCTCTTGAGCTGCATGTCTGTGTCACTAGCTATATATTCTCTATTTCAAACTAAATGTATGTTAAGCATTAGAAATTTTACATTATTATGATAGAACTCAATATATTTCTCCAAAATCCATCTCTCTTTTTATTTCCCCTATTTATTTTGTAGGAACCTTTATCTTTCCAGTAACTCACATTTGTAACTTTAGAGTTTTCCTCAACTCCTCACTCTTTCTCCTTCCATAGATCCAACCAATTGCCAAGTCTTTTTCATTATTACCAAAGTTAAAGGGTAATGTTGAAATTACCTTGGACATGAGAACTAGAGAATACTAGTTAACCTTTGCACTTTTATGTCCAATTGTCTATGGCTTTTTGGTGTCCAACATATTTTCTCCTATGCTCTTCACCATTTAAAAAAAATAATATCTTAACTTTGTTCCCTTGAAATTAATTAAGGGAGATGCCCATTTATTGGATAATGCCTAAACAAATTGTGGTATATGAATGTAATGAACTATTAATTTCTATACTATCAGAAATGACCAATATGATGAATACTGAGAAGTGTAGAAAGATTTACCCAATCTGATGCATGATGAAATAAGCAGAGGCAAGAAAACACTATGCACAATAACCACAACAACATAAATTGAAAGAGCAACCCCCAAAAAATCAAAAGCAAATTTTGCCAAATTACAAAGAACAAGCATGTTTTCAAAGAAGAAATGTGAGAAAGCACAGTCTTAGTAAAATGCATCAAGGAGATCCCTTTTCCTAGTCATAAGTTCTAGAACTTATATTCATTGACCCTATCCTACTATTCCAAACTTGTCTCTTACTAATTGTCATAGAATGTCAGCATGAGAAAGGATTGTGGAGGGCTTTGAATGCCAGGCAAAGTCATTTGACCTTTACTCAGGAAGTTATAGGAAAGTAATATAAACTGATCTGTGTATAACAAAGATTATCCTGACTGTGATATAAAGGATAAATATATAAGAAAGGTGCAAACATGGTGCTTTATGATGTCTGAGGGGGAAAGGTCATTCTTGCTGGGTGGATCAAAGAGGATGGAGGATTTGAGCTGGGGTTTAAAGGATGGAAGAATTTCCAGTAGTAAAGATGGAAGGACAAAGGCATTCAAGAAATCTATGGAAAGCCTCTGCTTTGTGTTACAGGTAGGTCAGCATGTTCATCTAATATTAAAGAACCACTACTAGTTCCAAAGCACTGGGACACTATACCCACTCCCTTCCTTAAGGGTCTCCTCTTCTGTGAACCCATGCACAGTGTTGGACCAGATTCAGTCTTGGAGAAACATTACCCCTCATGAGAGGGATTAGATTCCCTTTTTTTATGCTCAGACTTATCACATTCCTCATCCCAGGGATCTGGGATTGCTTTTGCTTAGGATTTTTCTTATGTCTGCTTCCAAAAGGAGGGAATAGAGGAGACATTTTTATTAACTATCTACTGTGTGCCAGGTAATGGGCTGAGCTTTACAAATATTTCATTTGACTTTCACAACTTGTGATCTGGATACTATTACAATTGCCACTTCATAGTTGAGGAAACTGAGGCACGAAAAGGTTAACTGACTTGCTCACATTTAGTTAGTTAGAATGGAGCACATCTTCCTGACCCAATGGTCTATCCACTGTGCAATTTAGCTATGAAGAGTATTACATGCAATATAAATCAGATATGGGACCAATTTCCCTAGCAGCTAGAGAAAAAAATGCTAAAGAAAAAAAAGTGAGGGAAAAACCACAAAAGACTCATAAAGTGCTTTTGACAACACTTACGTAGTCAGTAATTTACAACTCGAAACTACTCTTACACTATGCTTAGATTTAGGATCACAAACACCAGAACATGAAGCCATTTGCAGGGTGACTAGCCATGGCCAGCTTTTACCTCATTGGGGCAGTGTACTTCATTGTACATTGTAACTCCTGGTCATCCCCTTGATGAGGAAATTGCCCTTTCTGCAATCATCTATATCTGGTGGACCCCAGATATTTTAAAATATCAAGGGATGATCTAGCATTTGCTGCATTAAGCAAGATGCTAAGTCTTTTTAGGGTTGATCCAGTTGTGACTTAGCAAAGTGCAAAGTCCTCTTCGTATGGAGTAACATATCTGTAGTCAACTGGAATCAGGAATAGGAAGTCTATCTTTTCCTGAAGATGGCCTTGTTTACACTGATGTACTAGTAGGTATTCTAAGGGAAGAATAAACATCACTGAGAGGAGGACACTGGAAGTTAACTCTCCTTGGTTCCATCCTGCTCATAACCTCTCCCTGACCCTCAGGGAATTCAAATCTATGTGCCAGTAGAACCTGGGGTGTCTGAGAATGTCATTGACTCAATCCTTGTCCTGCAAGAGCAAATCCCAATTGCCTCTATAACTTCCTTCATAGTAACTATTCATTAAAATGTAGCTCTTCATATCTTGGTCTGTTACCCAGAAAACCCATATTTTAGGGGTGCATGTCAGAGCTTATGAAAAGACTCATGTCTTGGTTGTGATGTGAGAAATCTCTGGAGTATTCTGTGGTTAGAAGTACATGATCTAATGATCAGATGTATTTCCATGGATCTGCTATATAGCATACTACTTTGTATAAAACAAGTGCTTAATAAATGCTGATTGAATTAGTTTATATTCGTTTCCTGTTCCAGAACTATCTTGACTAATGTACTCCCTGAATTTTGGTCAGCTTTTATTGAGAGTTATACAGACCCTTGGAATTTCCCTAGAAATGTTAGATTTAGCAAGATATGTTCAGAACCACAGAAGTTGAGATATTGTCTGCTTTTTTTTTATTCCATTGTCCATTGGGTTTTACCATCGTTATTTGAGTCCAGGTACTGGCCAGTCATATTTACAGAATCTCAGAATTGTAAGGGAACTCAGAAGCCATATAGTAGAACCCATAACTGACTAAGAATTTGCTCTATAAGGTCACCAGCAAGTAGTTATGCAATATTCACTTGAAGACTTCTGCTGAGATGAATTTCAACACCTCCCTGAGATGGTCCATTTACCTTTTGCACATCATTAGGGCATTTTTTTTTCTTATGTTGAACATAAATCTGTCTCTTTGGAACTTCATTTTTCTCATCTCTTTCCTCTATAAGGACTACTACATCCTTGAAACTTTATGGCCATTCTGCCCCAATTTAACTCAGTCATAAAGTCAAAGATGATATAGTAGCATTAGCAGTAGGACCAAGGGAATAGCTCTCTCTAATGGGACTATGCTCTCAATCTGCATCTAGAGAGGCACTCTGTTTCAGATGGCCCATCATATAACTTGTTTATTTCTGCTTTTATTCTAAGGAGACATAAATAGTAAATCAACAAGCATTTATTAAGCACTTACCATGTGCCAGGAACTGTGCTAAATTCTAGCAATGCAAATCCAAGTAGAAAGAAAGATAATTACTTCCCTCAAGGAGCTAACATTCAAATGGGGGAAGATCACACACAAAAGGCAACTGGAAGGAGATGGGAATGGATGGGGCAGAGCCAGTCAGGGGTGGGCATGCCAGAGAAAATTCAGAATACAGCCTGGAGAAAAATAAGACATTGTTAACCTGGGTTCCATTCTCAAATGGAGTTTCTGGAAAGACCCAATCAAATAGAAGGAGAGGCTACAGGAGCAGAAGTGACTTTCAGGGCTAGAATGAGACTTCAGGATGAAGTAATTTCTGCATCACAGCAGAGGAATTCTGGAGGACAACCTGGAGTGTATGGAAGAAGAAAGAGAGAGAAAACTGAGCTGAGGTGATCCAGCTCAGACATATCACTGTTCCTGCCACTGACCTGATGCTCCTCAGTTTCTTCCTGTTTTCTCCTATCTCTGAATTTTCGTGTGTATAGGCCACTTTCCATGTCTACATCTTTTCCTATTGAAATCCTTTATTTTTTTCTTAAAGGTCCACTTCAGACTCTTGTCATCTATGAGACTTTCTCTGATCCCTCCTACCCCCTTCTCCCAACTGAAAGTGACCTTTCTCATTTTTTAGTCCTTTAGATCTCTTCTTTGTTTCTATCACATTCTACCTAATATCCTACTCATTCATATATATGTTATATACTATATAGAAAATTATAAGCTATTTGATGTTTGGAACTCCATCTTTCCATTCTCAAGACTTGGCACAGGTTTTGGATAAATTTTGAATAAATTAAAAGGATGACCAGTCAACTTCTTCAGGAATCTTCATAGAGTCACGAGTTGTATAATCAGCCACAGAGAAGTTACCTGTAAGATTTGCATCAAGGTCAAAGATGCAACCAAGTATCCATTACACCTCATCCCAAGTTGCTGGAAGTCTATGAGTCATACTATGTCTGGAATTTATGAACTATTTGCCCCCTCTCTCAAAGCTGTGATACCATCCTTATCATCTTGGTCTCAGTGTGAATATTTTGGAAAAATGGGAATATCTGTGCCCCAGAGGTTAGAATGGTATATACCTACCAATTAGCCTCCAGACCTATTTATAGTCATGAGAAAATAGCCTAAAGGCTGCTTAAAAAAATGAAACACGATTTATACAGTATCCTAAGTTTTTCAAAGCAATTTATAAGTATTATTTTATTTGAGCCTCATAATAATACTACATGAGAGGTTCTGTTGTGTTTTGTTTTGTTTTGTTTTTGGTTTAGTTACATGATTTCATTGGTATGAAGAACTCCTGGGTTTTCCATCAGTAGAAATTTCTTCCACAAATGCAGATTATCAAACTGTCTAAAACTTATATTTTGGGATGCTGAGAAGTTAAAAGTCTTGCACATGTTCTCCCAGCAAGTGTAAGTCAGAGGTATCCATCTGATATTTAACGCAAGGTGTTCTAATCTCAAGTATAGCCCACTGTGTCATGCTGCTTTTCATGATATTATACTATAGATATTATCAGTCCTAGGAAAAAATTGCTTGGCTATTTTTGGGTGGAGACAATGGTCACACAGCCAGAAAATTTCATAGATGGTACTTGAACACATATTGTTTATTTCAAGGACAACATATTAACATTCTGTCTCTACATGCTATGTCTTGTCTGTGACAGAAATTCTTGAAGATTTTCTTAAGAGTTTCAAATGATAAGAAAGAGTCCATTCCATTTTTTGGTAGCCCCTCAAAAGAAAGATTGGATATTTTTTCCATATAGATATCTTTAAGTTCTGGAAATTTTTAGGGAGAAGGTTAGATTCAACTGTGATGCCAAATTTATTAAGAAAAAAAGCACTCATAATATTTTATTTTCGCAGATTTTTTTTTCATTAGAGAATGCAAATACATAGGCCATAATCTGGTCCTATTTGATGTTTTTGACAAATTAATGGAACCAAGATATCATCAGTGTCCTTCACCAATAACTCCAGTCATTTTTTTAAATCTTAGGCAATTCTGGTTTATGCCTTTCCACAACTCCTTCACAGAGCATCCTCCAGTATACTGAAGGCTTTCTGGAAAGAGTGATGGATTTTGACCCAGGGAACATCAGTAGGAATCTTGGCTCTGTAATTTATTGTGTCACCTTGTGCAAGTCACTTAGTATTTCTGGATGTCAGTTTATTCACCTATAAAATAAGTGGATGTGAATGAAATGATCATTAAGGCCCAGTACAGCTCTAAATCAATGCCTCAATGATCGTATGATTCTATAAAATCATCTCCTAAATGAAGCATTTCCTGGCCTATACCCTATTTCCAGTGCCCTCCTTCTATTGCCTTGTTCAACTGCCTTGTACTTGTTTTATGTTTATTCTGTATTTGTTTATAATGCTTATACTTGTGTAAGAAAATATTTTCTTCCCTGATTAAATGTAAGTTCCTTAAGAGCAGGAATTGTTTTTTTAAATTTTTTTAAAAAACGTATTTATATCCCTAGTGCTTAGCACACAATAAGCACTTAATAATTGCTTATTGATTGCTTAGCTCTTTTAATATCTCATGGATGTATGCTAATGTACAATCACACAAGGAACTACTGGTCCATTTTAGCCATCTGTTATGCTCCATCCTCACTATAAGATTGACTGATCTAGTTTTCAAATTATATATATCTTTGAAAATACCTTTTCTGCTGCTTTTAGCCCACATGATTAAAACTTCTTTTTACCCATCATGCATCATTTTATTTTTATATTATTTACAATTCTAATTTTTCTTTGATAATGGAATTCCTTTATTCCATATATCATCAGCAAGATTTTTCTTCTTTCTGGATCAGATCTGCGATTTAATTGGTCTAGGGTAATTCCAATGAAGAAACTACCATTGCCAGTACAGATCATTGTGTATTTTGCAACTTAGAATCTTAGTGAGTTTCATATGATACTGAGAGGCTAAATGCCCAGGGTCACACAGATCGTATATTTTTCTGCTTCTGGAGTCAGCTCTCTATCTACTATATTCTCTTCATGAAAATATAAGTATAGAAACTTCAGTGTAGAACTTTAATGAAGACAGTAACTTAGGCTTACTAAGATAGTTGTGAAATATTTAAAATTATAATAATTCCTAAATGGGATAGAGTAATATGTCTCTCTCTAATTCAAATGTAGGTGTTTGCCAAAATATATGTAATGATAGACTAACTTCAAATGGGTTACACACGCATGTTGGAATCTGGGTAATATGTATTTCCATTCATTTTATTTTCTGTGGTGAATGGTTATAAGTTAATCTCTTTCATGTTATGTTCCAGGGTTAAAGATAATGGGTGTGCTGTCATGTTTAATTCTAAGCATTTGGAAAACCTCACCTTCCCTTTTATATTTAGACTCAATACTAGACATTCTCATGTCTTTCAAGATACTTTATGTGATGTCTCCCTGATTAAGGAGTCAGTTGATACTGGTACTCAGTGAATTGTTGACAAATATTATTTCTGTAGCATTTGGATTGCTGTTCACCTTGCGGGGACACCTTGTTAGACATCTTTTGATGATTAATTTTGTTCTACTGGGTCAAAATTACTTAAAACGTCACATAGAATAGACATAACAAGATCTTATTATGCACCTAGGTGGTACAATGGATAGAGTACAGGGTCTACAGTCAGGAAGACCTGAGCTCAGATTCTAACTCAGAAATTGGCTGTGTCACTTAAACTTTGTCTGTTCAGTTTCAACCCAGAGTTGCTCTGACAATCAAATGAGATTATATGTGTGTGTATATATACACATATGTATATACACATTCTTATACATGAACATACACTTATACACATATACTATATATGTATACGTACATATATGTATGTTAATATATATTCTTTTATAATACTTAAAGTGTTACATAAAGACTAATTACGACTATTTTTATTATTATATTTTCTAATGTTTTCAATCTGTTGTATAATTGTAAAGATGTTCTCTATATTAAGAAATTAACTGGGAAATAATTTCCATTCCCTTATCTTGTCCCCTTTAAGAATACCTGTGCTACATGTATAATTTATATTGAATTGCTTGCCTTCTCGATGAGGGTGGGTGGGGAGGGAGGAAAGGAGAGAATGTGAAACTCATCGTTTTGTTTTTTTTTTTAAAAGTTAAAAATTGTTTTTACATGCAACTGGGAAATAAGATATACAGGCAATGGGGCATAGAAATCTATCTTGCCCTACAGGAATATAGAAAGGAAAGGAATAAGAGAAGGCGTGGGAGTTAGAAGAGAAGCCAAATTGTGAGAAGGGGTAATCAGAATGCGTGTTGGGGTGAGGGAAGGGGAGAGATGAGGACAAAATTTGGAACTCAAAATCTTGTGGAAGTGAATGTTGAAAACTCAAAATAAATTAACTGGAATAAGTGTTATAATAAAGAGTAAAATAAAAAGAAGTACTAGATCAGGCTGTAAAGCCAATCATGACAGCACACCTGATGACTGCTGCTGTGAATGATTTAAAGCACCTATTCACATAGTATTATGAACTCACTATTCAGCCACAAACTAAATGTTGCTCAATAAAGTAAAACATAACATTGATAGAAACGTCCTTAAGGAGAACATATCATCTAATACATATATGTATCTCATAGCATTCAGTAAGTCATATGGCACACAGCATACATCATTGTATTCCTAAGGTCAGCTGTTTTCCCTACCACGATGCATCCTTAAGAGGTAGCAGAAAATACCATCCCATCCACCCCCAGTTCACTGTAAGAACAATTTTCTTAATCAATACACAGTGTGCAAGTAAAGTCCTCTTTCATCTTGACTTGAGGCTGACTTCCAAACCTCAGGGTTTCTCCTCCGTGGGCTCCTCCTCCATGGACTGACCACTCACAGCTCTTGCCTGGGTTCACACAAAGGCAGCTCTCTGTTCTTGCTCCTAGTCTCAGATCATGGGGACTGTTGCACTCCAAATTCTTCCCTTTTTCTAGGAAAAAAAAGCTTAACAAGCCTATAACAATATTTATGCACATTCCCAGTCTCATCATCTCAATGACTCATGAGACCAACAGATAGGATTTCTGTCTGAGCAACTAATACAGACCAACAGATAGGACTTCTACATGAGAAATCAACACAGACCAACAGACAGGGATTTGACATCACAAACATTCTTTCTGGTAGTTTTTCTCTCAAACACGTTCCCCTAGCCTGCTCACAATTGCTTCTCTCTGGGTTCTGCTTCTGTCTCTTCTCTTTCAGCTCTGCTTCTGACTCTCTTTCTCTTTCTCTCTCTCTCTCTCTCTCTCTCTCTCTCTCTCTCTCTCTCTCTCTCTGTCTCAGTCTCTCTCTCTCTCTCTCTCTTTCTGTCTCCCTTTCTCTCTTCCTGCTATATATATATATTATGTATATTATATATATATTATAAATATATAGTGTTCTAATCAAAGACTCTTGATTGAGTCAATCAAAGGCAAGACTCAGTCAAAGGCATTTGATTGGCTAAAACTCAAACATGGAAATATCTTCCTTGGCTTGCCATTACAAGTGCATAAACTGGTTGGAAATCAGTTAATGCTAAAAAGATATAGATGTTTCAGTAGATTACAAATAAATATGTGTGAATGATGAGACATGGCAGTTGAAGAAGCTAATGAAATTTTGAGTTGAATTAGAAATGGAGTCCAAAAGAACAGTAGTACTTTCATTGTATTCTATTCTAATCAGACAAAATCTGGAGTGTCATGTTTAGTTTTGGCTACTGTATTTTAGAAGGGAAAATGATGAGCTAGAGCAATAGTTCTTAACTAGCTGTCCTTATTTGTCATTTCCTTCAATTCTGAATGTAGATCCAAATCTGCATTATCATTGGCAGTGACTGTGACTTGGTCATTGATAAGAAATTGTTGCATATACCTCGGTATTTCACCTATGCTCACCATTATTACTATTCTAAAAAAATACTACATGTCAAAAAAAATTCACAAGAAAAATAGGAAAATGAAAATTAATATTTAATTAATATAGAAGCACGTGTTGCTAATTAATAATGTAAATATTTGTATAAATACAATTTGACACACACAAAAAAGAACACCTTGCTATATATACATAGACCATTCTTTTGCAGAATTTATAGAGATGAAAAAAGCATTTGGGACTGTAGCAGAAGAATTCTTTCACTTTTGGTATTTGTATTACTTACAGACTTTTTCCATTTTGGAGGAAATATAATGATCAGATATTTCTTTTAAAATAAATCCTTGAGTGCTTAAAATTACATTGCCTCTAGGACATCTTTGGTCAGGTACATTTGCTCTTCTTATCTTTTTTTTTTGGAATCAGCTTTGCCACTTTCTTACATGGTATATAAGATACTGAGTCATTACATCATCATCAATGGAATTGCATCACTATAAAACAATGGTTGATGTGTTCCATTTCAAGTCTATTTTCTTGCCCTTTGTTTGACTTTATAATGCGCAATTGCTTTCAAAATTATCTGGTTTTTCTGAGTTTCAGGTTAAACTTTCTATATATTTTCAACTTTTTAAAAAAATCTTTTTTGAGACAATTTCACTTAAAATTTTCCATCTTGCTTTGTAATAAATTGCAAAAGATAACATTCTATTTATTTTCCCTATTTCAACTGATTTACCTGACCAAAATTTGTACCCTGTGTCCAAAGTCCACTGCTGGCACAGTTATATGGAATTAGTGGAAGCACAGGCTGGATGCTGGGGCATTGTATGTTTCTAAGAATATCCCACAGACCGTAGAATACTGGGACTGTTCATTAACCCCTTTGTGGTGGTAACTCCTGTAACTTTTTTTTGTTGTTGTTGCTGATTCTTGTAAGACAAGAATCTTTTGTTCTAATTTTCTTATTTCTTAGTAATTTTTGTTGTTGCAGCTGCTGTTTCCCTGGATCTTTCTCCCCCAAAATATCTATATATTGTCCTTAATATTGATATGGACATGTTTCCATGATAAGTATTACAAACGCTTGCATTTATAATGCTTATGTGTTTATAGTATTTTAAGGTTTGCAAATAACTTATATATGTATATAAAATATATGTATATATGTATAGTATATACACACACAGTCAATCTTTGCAATAATTTGATATAGATGGTATTTTTCATCTTTATTTTATAGGTGAGGAAACTAAGGCTGTGGAGTAACTGTTGTGGGATGTCACATAACTATTCAATGTCTTAGGTGAGATTTGAATCCAAGATGTCTTGGATTCAGCTTTGTACGTACTGAAACAAAACCGTGTGCTCCATACCCTTTGTGCATGAACATTTTACCATTGTGCAGGTAACCTCACATTGTTTTGGCTATATCTACCATTCTGAAACACTGTGAGATATGTCAGGCTACATGCCTCAATTACCCCTTTATGTGTTCAGTCTTATGACTTTGCCTCATGTTATTTCTCCCTTCTGAAATGTGCTCCCCACCCCTCACCAGTCTTCTTTGAATTCTAGGAATCCTTCAAGGTCTCACTTAACTTACTCTTGTTCATAAGTCTTGTTGGCTATTACTCACACTGATCTTTCCCTTTTGTGAATTTCTATTTCAGTAAAACAGTTTAGTACTTAATTGTTCAATTAATTTGAACAGAAAGTATTAAGAACTTTCCTGTTTTAAATACTTTGTTATATTCTACATGAGATAGAAAGTTCAGAGAAACCATGGTTTTTCCTTAATTAGACTTATAATTTAGTTTCATTTATGTTAATATGGTCTCCTTAACAAAATTGCAAGTACTTTAGAGATAAGGTTTTTTTATATCTGTTGATCTATTATAAACTTAGATGATTTTCAAAGGACTGTTGTCATGTGAGCTATCTTATGCAAAAAAAATGTATTTCTGAAATTTTTCCCTCTACACATTTTAAAATAAGTATTTGCTTTGGACCTTACAGCCTCTCTTCATCTCTTTTGAACTGTCTGACTACCCTTGAGAAAGAGGCAAGCCTTGATTGTATCAGAAAGTTGAGAGAATCAGGTTTTCTAGAACCTGAATCCTTCTAATATAATTGACATTACCTGGAATGTCACAATTCTTTTATCCATAGTTTTTTTTTTAATTAATTTGTTTGTCTGCATCCCCAAAAAGATTTTAAAAGGAAATAAGAAGATAAAAAACCTGTAATTAGGGTGTGTTGAATTTGCCTTTTGAGAGTTCATCCTGAGGTTGTTATCCCAATTTCTTAATTAGCAGATCCAAAAGAGATGATAGACCTTTTAGACTGATAGAAGCACTTTTCAAGGTAACGTCATTTTTATGATGATATGATGAGACAATGCATGCAAAAGTGCTGAACTAGGAAGTACTATGTAAATATATGATATTATTAGCTATACTTTACTATTCAGCCTAGTGCTATGAGTAGAAGTTTGCCTTTGGAATCAGGAAGACCTAGGTTCAAATTCTGTTTTTGACAGATGCTAATTGTGTGAATATTCAAAATCACTTTTTATTCCCTAGGTGTCTCAGGAAATTCTTCTATTACTCTTAATTGCAAATGAGTTATTAATCTATACTTGCTGAAGTCATGGGCAACTAGATGGCATAGTAACTAGAGTTCTAGGCCCAAAGTCAGGAAGATTCAGATTCCTGAGTTTAAATCTGGCTTCACTTGCTAGCTATGCAACTCTGGACAAGTCACTTAACTATGTTTACCTCAGTTTCCTCATATGTAAAATGAGCTGGAGAAGGAAATGGCAAACCACTTCAACATCTTTGTCAAGAAAGCCCCAAATGGGGTCCTAAGGATTTGAACATGACTGAACTACACAATAAAGCTCTAGAAGTTTCCATACTGACAGTTTCCCACTGGTAAAATTACATTCCCAAACCAATGAATTATTATTCTACTGTCTTTAAGTCATTCTGTATCACAAATAAACTAAATTTAGTGAGTTTTGCCTTTTGCTCAGTACACAGAACAATGTCACAGAAGAAACAGTGCTCCTTTTCTTTCCAAAGGGGAAAAAAAACATCATTCAGAAGCTGGTTAAGGAGAGAGATATAACCATTAACTTTGCAGAAAAAAATGTTCCTACTTAGCTTGTGGAGAGAGTTAAACAATCGAGTTCCAGAATGTTTATTTAATACTTATCTTCATTCTGAAGTGAGTGATAGTCTTCTGATTTAAAGGATCATGAAGCTGGTAGTTAGCTGTGGTACTTACTATGTTGTCAGATAGAATACTAAGTCACACCTGGTATAGCATTCCTGCATAAGGGAAGTAGTTGCTTCCAAAATGTCTTGGGGAAAGAGGTGTAGCCTTTGGAAAAGATACATATGAAGAGAGAAGCTATAGACATGTAGGGGAAACGGGCACTTCCATGTATCTCTGAATTCCATACTACTTCTTTGAGAATTCTACAGTAGACTCTTTGGAGTGAGGTTAGGCCTTCTCACCTGACTTAAATGGGTATTTTCTTGCTTCTAGATAAAGGGCTTATTCACTTTTTGTGATGGGGTAGTGTGCAAACAGTATTTGGTGGGAAGGAGCTAAGCTGAGGAATACATTTCCTTTTGTGGCAACATGGCATTCTTTCTAAACTGACTTAAGATAGACCAGAAATACATTACAGAGAGGGAACAGATAAATGTATATAGCCTGATACTTACACTAATGAATAAAAGCATATATGTTTGCTCCTGGAATCTACATACTGTACTCTACCACCAAATAATTGTATCTAAAGCTACTGGCACACTGTAATCTTGACCACTCACCTTTAGTGATTCTCACTGCACATATCCTGGCAGTTGTGAACGGCTGAGAGGAGTGCTAGTTTTGGATTCTGCCTATCGTGAGGAAGGAGCAATTGGTTTTATCTAGACGCCTTTGAGGTTATAAGAGTTACTTAGTATTAATTGGACTCTTGGGGCCCTATTATAAATCCCATCCCTTAAGAGTAGATTCTCTTTAGCTTAGTTAGGACACACAGTGTTGTTTTTCCTTCATTCTTGAAGAGGACCATGACATCAGGGAGGTGATGCCATCATATGCAAGTGAATCAGATTTAAGTGAGGCAGGGCTGTGTAATATCACCAGCTTCACTTTCTCTTCTGGAGTCATCTGGGCTGTGGCAAGATATAGATCAAGTTGACTAAAGATGGTCCAGGATGCAATGGGAGACCTTAGCCTTTTTAAGCTAAGGTCTTTATCAGGTCACAGTTTGAATAAGGCAAGGCCACTTCAATGATTAAGGCTAGGTAAGAAATGAGCCACAAATGTATTCATTTAAATGGTAACTAGCACAAGGGCATTTTTGTTCAGTTGGTTCTATTGCATTCTTTTTAATTCCTCAAGAAATGAAGGATTAGATAAATGAAGATCCCTATATTACCATTTCTTTTTTTCTTTTTATGATATGTGTGCATGTATGTATATACATATAAAATATATGTGTATATAATATGTATGTACGCATATATATATATATATATATGATACGATATAAAAATAGTTTATGGACTTTAGCCAAGGAATTTCCTTTCTAGTATACCATTTGTATCTAGTCTCTTACCACAAAAGAAAAAAAGTAAAAATTTTTCCCAATTTGGCACAGTTTTGCTCTGACCTCATTCATAAGCCTGTGCTGACTGAATACATGACTACATATAAATAATGGCACATCTATTATCTCATTGTAAAGTGGTTACGAGTTATCAACTAATGGAAAATATGCTTCATTATTTCCCAGTCTTTAGTCTACCACACACTCAAAGCAGTTAACATTTAAGTCTTTTTTTGCAAGGACTTTCAGGTTGCTTAGATGTTTTATTCAATAATAAGGATTATATTGTGTATAATCCTATGAAAAGATACTGTAATTAATTGGCAAATTGCTAAGGCGTTGGTAAGTATTTTAAACCTTAATTACTTCTTCCTCTGCTTTCTGCTTCAGATCACAGTTATGAAAGTCTGGTAAAAGCAAAAATAGAAAGAAAAAAAAAAGGGAGTGTTTTAAGTGTAAAGTACCAAAATGTTAATACCAAGTTGCCTTTATTTTACAGATCTACCAAATCTAAATTGTCTGATTCTTTGCACAATTCCTAATTAATGACTAACGTGTAAGGTGTCCTAATTTGCAAAAGAGAATCCTCAGATGCAAAGAACTTGTTTTTTTCTTTTTTAAAGCTTTGAAGAAATGCAGTACATTTATCAGCTTTGAGTGGATATCATTGTGTTTATAACAGAGTGGAGGCACCATGCAATTTTGCTCTTGAAATTGGTTTATATAGATGACTGGTTGCTGTGAAGTGTGTGTCAGAGTTCCATGCAGCTGTTACGAAGGAGCACAATTGTCATCGCTTCTTACATGGTTGTTGAGAAGAGCTTGAGAGCCTAGCTCAGTCAGCTGTTGAATAGATAACCCAACACAGTTAACGTGGCATACATTGTAAAGAATTACATGCCTGCTACAATGAGCTTTGGGCCTTTGGTCTAGATAATAATCCTGGTGGCTGTACCACGTGTACCGGCTGTCTGATCACTCAGATATAACTGACGAAACATAAAGAAAAATGTCAGGCAACGCAAAGGGAAATGCTGCCACAAGTTTGTTTAAGGTTCACATAAACGGCTTTGTGCATGGGTGTGTGTGTGTGTGTGCGCGTGTGTGCTTTTAACCCCAAATCTACCAAGGAATTGACTCTCACACTCAGTGTGTCTCTTTGCTAGGTGTAAATGAAGTTCTACTTCAGAATCCATTCAGATTTATCTAATCTGATAAATTCATGGGCCATCTCTGTGTTACCGGGGCCTTGTCCTTTCATTAGGCTGCTAGATCCTTTTGTCAGTTTCAATTTGAAACAGCTAAACCAAGAAGCACTTAAAAGGAAAAGCATTAGTGACTTTTTTCAAATGTTGTTTGATACAAGTGACTTCTGATTTTTCTAAGATAATCAGTGTAGCAATGTAAACCTTAAAGGACAGGCAACGATTAATGTAGGGAGAGAATAAATTAAGAAGGGAGGAGGAAAGAGATGAATCTATATTACTACTTGCCACTCAAGCAAAGACACAAACATTGAGACCACACACATAGCAAAATGATGTTCCCATAACCCAAAGGAGATACAAACCAACAAAGATGCACAATATTCAACTTGAAGCTTTTTTTTTTAATTCCTAACTCCTGTCCTTGGGCTCAGTTATTGCAGTCCATATGGTATGTCACAAATGTGTACTGAGTGGGGACTGCAACTTTGATACCAAAGCACAATGGGAGGATTTGCAGATATAACATCTGCCTTAACTTGGAATTTTTCATTCTCAAAGAGGCTTGTGTCTTACATTTGGCATTATTTCTCTCTGGCTTCCATGGAAGATAATCTTAGTATTTAAAAATAATAATTTCCTTAACTACAAATAAAAAAGTAAATGATAGTAATAAAACGACTCCATTGTGTTTTTTAAAGTGACCTGTGTAAACAAAAAATGGAGTTTACACAACTTGTACTAATGAGAGGTCCCAACTAATTGAGACAAGCTTGTACAAATATGTATTTAGAGATTCTCTTCGATGTTTTGTTAATTAGGAATATATTTTTAAATGTTGGTTATAGAACAGGAAATTAGGAAAACCCATTCAGTCATTTTAGAAGATCACAGAACCTTAAAATTATATGTAGTCTGAGTGAGTTTAGTTCATTTTCTGACTAGTGCGGATACATTATCTCATGTATCCCAGCTAAGCAGATGATCATTTGTCATTTTTTCTATAGTTATAACTGTTCTTTGGATTATTCAAATAATCTATTATAATTATTATTTTAGCAATTTGCCAAAAACCAATTAAGAGTTATTTATCTCCTGGTTTAATGATGAGGAATATGAACCGTTATCCTTTATTAGACTTATCCATTAAATAATAGGAAATAATGAGTTTATAATATAGGACTTTTGACCCAATGATAGCCACTTTTGCAAAACAAAAATTATAAAGCATTATCAAGTTCAATTAAATAGATTCACTCAAACATAGTTATAATTTAGAATTTTTCACTGCATTATGAAGATCCTTAAAGGAATCTCTCAAGAAACTTTCAGTTTCTTCAGGGAATATGCTGTACACAGGAGGTATTAAATAAATGTAATTCTTTTCTGGGGCTCTGTATAGGTACTTGGCATTTGAATTTCTAATTGAAAAAAAAAATCCTAAGAGCAATGAAATCAAACCCAAATTTTAACTCTTGGATCTACCACAGTTTGGTTTTTCGGATGATCAGCAGTCAGAAGACTTTAGAGTTAGAGATTCAGCAAATTTGTGATTGAATTGATGTTTTTTTTACCAGTTTCACTCTCACACATATTGAAAATTTCAAGAAATGATTCTGCCAAGTCCTTAGATCTGAAGTGTATGGAAGGAAAACCTGAATATTTGACCAGAAATGAATGAAGACTCTTCCTAATCTCTCTCTACCCTACTTTTCCTGACTTATTATGCATCATTTTGTACTGTAAATTCCAAATAAATTGCCAAACTTGCTGTTTGCCTTGAAATCAGTGTTTAAACTGTAACTACCACTGCTTTGCACCAGTTATCTCCCATGTCTGGGTAGTGTTCTCTTTTCACTTCTGCCCATTTTAACCCTTAGCAGCCTTCAAAGCTCATTTCATGTTCCTTTTCCTACAGAAAGACTGACCTTCTTCCCATTCCCCCAGATGCTAGTGCTTTCTCCTTTGATTATCATGTATATGTTTATCTATTTATGTGTTATATCCCTACAGTATGATAAGCATGTCTTAAGGGTAGAGAGTGTTTTTTATTTTGTGTTTGTGTTCTCCACATCCAGTACAGTTCTCAAATATAGTAGGTGCATAATAACCATTGATTAGATGGGATCAGTATGTGGGAAAAATGAGTTGGTAGAATCTTGTATCTTCTCCTTGAGTTGCTGAAAATTTTTTTGTGAGTTTTTTTGAAGAAATTCTACAAATGTGAATGTTTTCGGGAAACAGTATTTTTAATCTGGGGACCTCAAAGTTCATGTCCAAGATCTACATGTTACTTTTGACATTTTAGCTGTAGAAATTGAGACATGGTAAGAGATACAGGAAACTTGAAAGATTCACACAAAATTGTAATACACCAGTGGCTAAAAGAAATGAATCTCAAGATTTGGACTGTGTACATATGACAATAGCTGAATACTAAAATGGTTTAGCTGATCAAACTGGTTCTTTGCTTAAGCAATGCAAAATTACTTTCCTGTTTTTATTTATTTTGTTTTTTCTAAAATAATTTTTTTGGAGTAAGTTTTATTGTCAGTAAACAAAATCTACATGTTATATATTAGAGCAGGATTACTTAAGCTACAGTCCTCAGATACCCACACCAACTGAAAAAGATCCATGAATCAATTTTGAGGATTTGTGGACCTTGATATTTTTATTATTATTTTGGTAACTGCATTTCATTCTAGTTTTTTTAATCCAATGTATTTTATTTTATTGATTTAAATAATTTTAAATCATTTAAACTATTTCAAACCATTGTTCTGAAAAAGGATTCATAGGTTTTAAGAGATTACTAAAAGCATTCGTGGCACTGAAAAGATTAAATATCCTGCATTAGAGATTGAACCCCACAACACTACTGACATTAATATAGTGTTTTAACATTTGCAAAGGTGCTTTATATAAATTATGTCATATGAATCTTAACACAACTCTTTGAGATGGGAACTATAGATATTATCCCTATATTGCAGATGAGGAAACAGAGGCCTAGAGAGATGAAATGACTTGTTCTTGGCCATAGCATTAATGGACTCAGGGGCAAGACCAAAAACATTTTCCTGACTCTAAGTCAAGTAGCTTTAATCATTATCCCATTCTCTATGTAAGCTTTTGTACTCCCCTTTTCCCATCATGTTAGTGAATCAGATAATCCTGAATCTTTCAGGATTCATTACTGGGGGTGATCATTTTAAGGAATACTTAGGAGGGAAAGGTTAGCATTAACCATATGTTATTGTTATTAACTATATGTTATTGTGATAAAAGAAATCTATAATACTCATGCACACTGGGCAATCTTGAAATTAAAACAACAGACTTAATGAATGCAAATGCTACATCCAAATTTATGTCGAAGAAGAAAAGTTGATTCCGCAGAGGTAACCTCTATACTTTTCACATGCTACTTGGTGCTAAAAGTATACAATTTGACAGTGATTTTTATTTACAGGCAATAGATAATCCATGTATTCAAGCTCTGTTGCATTTCTGAGCAGCAGGGGTTAAGCCTAGACTGAAATATAATATGTTTCTGTCTTTCTTTTGAGAAAGATATATTGGACATGTGCAGTTAAGAAACCATCTAGTTTCTCCCTCGCCACTCACTGCTCCCTCTACAGACTAACCGTATTAACTAAGGGCCATAAGCTTTCTCAATGAGAAGAAAACTTATGCCTGGGATTACATGGTGACAGAATTTCATTTGAATGGGGAATACTGACAAGGTCTTGATCTTCCATAAATTTCAGTCTGAGAAAACCCAGTCTACATTCTAGCACTCAGCATTTGAAGTGAATTACTTGTACTTGTCAACCCACTTCCCAAAGACAAACAAGTGGGTAAACTTAAAAAAAAAAAAATTACCCATAAGTACTTTGGCCTTTGTATTGAGGTTGATGTAGAAAATGATTTACAGCCCACTCATCTTCCTGGACATAACATAGTTACAGAGAGTTAACTGTGTGCCAATTATTGGTTTTTGTTTCTTGTATTTTCTTTGGTTTTGAGTTTGCAGCTTCCATTTCACAAATATTTATCTATCATTAATTAATTTTTCTGACAACCTAGAGTTTACCAAGATTGGAATCACAGCATGCATCTCCTCTCTGAGTCTTCGGTTTATTGATGTAATTGAAGAATTTATTAATTGTGTATTTTTAACATTAAGCAAATTCTGAAATATAAAACATCCTATTATATGCAGCATAGCATAAATATAGGGGGAAAACCTGAAGAGGAAATCCTCAAAGCCCTTAATTCTGTTTCCTAGTATCACGCATCTATTTTAGAAAGGATATGCTTTAAAGAACTTGTGCTGAAGTTTTAAAATTAGAAAGGGTCAGAAGTTACATGTGGAAGATTGTTACCTACCAGATCAAATCAAAATATCACTTAATTTCTAAGCACTCATTCTAGCTGGTGTTCAAATCTCAGCCTCCTCTTTCTCAAAAGTGAGCGCTTGCTGTGCTCCCAGTAGGAATCTTGAGGACTGAAGCTAATTCTTGGTTGATTTGTTGAATCCAGCAGCAGCCATGGAGTGTACAGAAATACCACACTAAACAGAATAATCGGAACATCAATGTTGGTTTGTTGTGTTTCCGGCTTTCAGGGACCTTTTTCTATGTATTTTCTAGTTCTTCATTCAGTCTTCCTAAAATCAAAGTTTTCTTCTTCTGATACCAAAGAAGGATCCTTCATTCTTGATGAAAGTACATAATCTCATGGGTATGACCATTCTCTGCACATGAATTTATATAGCAAAACCATAACCAAAATTACCTGGTGATTAGCATAGCCTACCCTAGCAAGACTAAGAGATAAAGCCCTACTGATGCTTGTCTCGAATCCCTTAGGGCTTTGTAGAGTTTGTCAGATCTTCTGTTTTTCCTTTGCACTTTTTGAGAACCAGGCTCACCTCCACATAATGAAGTCACTGCAGTAGAACATTAGTGGAAGAGCAAAGGAAAATACTATAATTAGGATAAAAATATTGAGACCATTTTGAAAGTAGTTTCATAAATGTGTTAATACACATATATGTATTTTTAAAAGCTACATTTTATATTCTCTCTCTACTACAATTTACCTCAAAGATTTTATATTTGATCCTCATGCAATTCTTCCAATGTAAAAGCTCCTTCGATTGCTTTTCTTTATGAGTAATAATAACAATTACACTGTTATTTAAAGGACAGATACCTGACACATATTTTTATTGTGCTTTAAAACAAATTCTTATTTGCGTTTGTCTAAGTCATAGGATGCTTTCTCCACTAGCTTCAATTCTTCTAGCCTTTTTCATGTACTTAATCTTCACAATCCTTTAATTACCTTTATTGTTCTTGCCTGAATCTTTTTAATTGTGGAGTTCAGGACCAAGCACAGAACCGTAGTAGCATCTGAGCAACGCTCATGATAAAGAAGTAGCATTGCATTTATATATGGCTTATGTTTACTTGTTTATCCTTACTTTTTTTCCCATAACTTGAACATAATTATCCATTGTGATTCCAGGATGTGATGGAAAGGCCCTTCTCTTCTTCCCTTCAGAGCATGTGTAGGTACATTCTGTTTCCTATTGCTTACCAAATTGCTTTTAATTGGTTGCTCAGCTGGAAATGAGTATGCATATGAAAGGTTGGAGCTGACAAATTCACACTTTCTTCCTTTATGGCTTTTAAGTAAGCAAGATCTTTGGACTTGAAGTGGGAGGGAAAGAAAAGGTATCAGTTTAGCAGCACAATAAGAACTGTGAACTTGAAAAGGTCAGAAAAGTCATCAGAGAGCTCTACTATAGCAACTAGATCCCATAGCAGAGTCTAGTGGAGCCATAGCAGTTGAGCCTGGAGAGAGCCAACCATGGGGAGGAACCTGCTTGATTCAAGCCAATAAGTGGGTCAAATTTATAGAAAAAAAATGCTTTGTCCTACAAGCAACCCCCTGCAGTGAACTGGAAGTGGGAAGGGGAGGATATTAATTAGTGAACTGGTATCAATGAGTCATCAATATTAAGGAGATAGTAATTGAATTTGTATTATGAGGGAGACACTGTATAAGGATGTTTTGGAATACCCTGTATACATTTTTATGCATACACCTTGTCTCTTGATAAAATGTAAGCTACATGAGGTCAGGAACTATTGCTTTTTTGGCTTTGTATTCTCAGTGCCTAACATAGACTCTGACAATTAGTGTTTTTATAAATGATTGTGGATGGATTGAGCAGCCTTATTGACCCGTATTTAATTTGTTTCCATTTTACCATTGTTTCCAGGCCACCACATTGGATTTTAAACCTGTGTTTAAAATTTTTGGACTCTTTGTTTTGATGTCATTTCCAAAGTTATTTGTTTCTTTATCTGAGTTCATGATTTAAAGAAAAAAAATATATTGACAGCGCTTGTCCCTGCAATGTCACTTATGCCTCTATGCTTCTGTGACAATTGACAGTGATCAAATGAATATTCCTCCTTGCTTTAGACATTTCTTTGTCTGGCTCATCCTATTCATGTTTCAGGAGATAGATGAGCTAGAGTTTTTCTCAAAGTCTCTTGTGATTGCATGGTTCTACTGTATAACTATACAAAAATTGCAATATTAATAGATGCTTTAGAATTAAATTATGCTGTATACATCTGAATATTACATTGCAATTTCTTTACAAACTTTTTAAAAGATTTACATTATAGCCCATAGCTGTTAATAGTTTAAAACTTACATGATATATCTACAATTCAGCTATGATCAATGAGAAGCCTAGTCCCTTAAGTAGTGAGGGAAAACAAAACAAAACATGGTCTGTTACTCTAACATTTCATCACAAGAAATTAAGATGAAAAAAAGAGTTAAGATGTGTTTATCACTAGAACACTCCATTGTCTAAAAACATATCGAATAACATCTATCACTATTCTCTTCCATTTTTCTCCTTTCACTTCAACTATTGTCCACATGATGCCAGCCTTAAAATTTACATGAAAAACAAACACATACAGCCAGAAGTGAGAATCTGTTTGAACCTTGAAGGCCTGAACAGGCAAATATTTACAATTTAATGTAGAGTAAAATTTTAGAGAGATTTTTGGGGGGGTTAGTAAATAGAGATTTACTAAATGCCTACTATGTGCCAGACAGTGTGGTAAGTGCTGGAGATTCAAAGAAAAGTAAAAGACAGCCCCTCTAATTGAAGTTTAGCATTTCATTCAATTATGAATTAACTTATTCTGAGAAGGGGCTGATAGGCTTAACGAGAATCCCAAAGGGGTCCATGATACAATAAGGTTAATAACTCCTGAACCTCAGAGTTAATAGTATTTCAGGTTGTGTTATCTATATAGATAAGCACAAAGACCCTCTCTGTTGTACACC
This sequence comes from Bettongia penicillata ogilbyi, assembly GCA_023548195.1. Taxonomy (NCBI): domain Eukaryota; kingdom Metazoa; phylum Chordata; class Mammalia; order Diprotodontia; family Potoroidae; genus Bettongia; species Bettongia penicillata. Next base: position 961,378 of record JAJHZJ010000401.1, on the reverse strand, counting down.
TGTTCCTCATTTTAATAGCCCCCATGTGTCCCATCTGAAATCTTGCCAGTGAAGTCATAGGGTCTAGATATGTGTTCAATTAATTCTGCTCAATGAAATCCATAAGTAAAATCCCAACCACTTAAGGAGGAAAATTTGAATAGGCATAAACATAGGAAAAGAAAAGTGAGATTTTTCTGAAATGTTTTATTTGTGATGAGACAATAAAAGGGTTCTCAGGTGCTTCTGGAATAAATGTTTGGAAGGCTCCCAGTAAAAGAATAAAAAGATCTCACTGATATTAACATAAGTTATTTTGGTGGGTTAGAGCATATTAGTGCTGCAACCAGTGTTACAGATAATATTTCTGTCCATGGTAGTTTGTTTCATTTTTTTTCTCAAAGTCACAGATTGTGTGACTCAGACCTTGGATATCCATCCTCAAAATTCATAGGATGTTTCACTCAAGAGATTTCAGGGTCATAAACACAATGATATGATATTAGGAAGCACTGACCAATTTGGGGACTTCTAGGACCCAGCTTAAAACCTTCTTCCTTAATGTCAGGTAGCAAACTTTTCTCATGCCTACTAACTACATCTCATGCCTCATTTTATAAAACTCCAGCATCCTGCTTTGGGAAAAATGTACACAATTTACTACACATTTGTCCAAGTATCTACTACAAGTTCTACCAAGAAATCATCCAAAGTGCACTTTTCATATCAATGAGCCCATAGTGACATCTATGAAGAGGAGTGTAGTTATTTTCAACTTGAGCACTGATTTTATATTTAATGTTGAAATGACCTGTTAACATAATTATTATTCTTTCCATTTCCACAAATAAATTGATCAATTAATCAACAAACGCTTATTAAGCACTTACTGTGTCAGAAGCTTTTCTAAGCACTGGATACACAAATGTAAGTGTAAAGCTTTTTGAAGGGTGCAGCAGCTATATCCATGCAAGGTATTATTTTTGTTGATACAAGTGCAATTATGAATTTTCAGTTAGCAAAAAAAAAATCCCCAGAGATTATAGAACAAGATTGTTCAATAACACATACAGAATTGGGTTCAAGACATGGGTTCAAATTCTTCCTCTGACACATGCTGATTATAAAACTGAGCAAGTCACAACCTCTAAATTTTCAGGGAATTTTTTCCTTTTTAATTTATTCATTTTCAGTTCTCAATATTCACTTCCACAAGATTTTGAGTTTCAAAATTTCTCCCCATCTCTCCCCCTCTCGCACCTCAAAACAGTGTGCTTTCTGATTCCCTCAATCTGCCCTACCTTCTGTTACAACCCTCCCTTCTCTTATCCCCATCCCCTCTATTTCCTTGTAGGGCAAGATAGATTTCTATACTTTATTGCCTGTATATCTTATTTCCTACTTGCACGTAAAAACAATTTTTAACATTCATTTTTAAAACTTTGAGTTCCAACTTCTCTCCCTCCCTCCCCCTTTCCCCACCCGTTCCCATTGACAAGGCAAGTAATTCAGTATAGGTTATACATGTATAGTTATGCAAAATAATTCCAAAAGAGTCATACTGTGAAAGACTAACTATATTTCCCTCCATCCTATCCAGCCCCCCCCCCATTTATTTTATTCTATCTTTTGACTCTATCCCTCTGCAAAAGTATCTATTTTTAATTATCCCCTCCTCTTATTTTCCCTCACTTCTATCATCCTCCCCCCCACCTACTTATTCCCTTCCCCCATATTTTCCTGTATTGTAAGAAAGATTTTCATACCGAATTGAATGTGCCTGTTATTCCCTCCTTAAATTGAAGACTATGAGAGTAAGGTTCACTCTTTCCCTCTCACCTCGCTACTTTTTACCTCCATTGAAAAAGTTTTTTCTTGGCTCTTTTATGTGAAATAATTTACTCTATTCTATTTCTCCCTTTCTCTTCCCAATATATTCCTCTATCACCCATTAATTTTATTTTTTAGATATCATCTCTTCCTATTCAACTCACCCTGTGCCCTCTCTCTATATGTATATAGTCCCTCTAAGTACCCAAACACTGAGAAAAGTCTCAAGAGTTATAAATATTATCTTTCCATGTAGGAATGTAAACATTTCAACTTTAGTAAGTGCCTTATGACTTCTATTTCCTGTTTATCTTTTTATGCTTCTCTTGATTCTTGTGTTTGAAAATCAAATTTTTTATTCAACTTTGGTCTTTTCATCAAGAATGACTGATAGTCCTCTATTTCATTGCATGATCATTTTTTTCCCCTGAAGTATTATACCCCGTTTTGCTGGATAGGTGGTTCTTAGTTTTAATCCTAGCTCCTTTGACTTTTGAAATATCATATTCCAAGTCCTTTGACCCCTTGATGTAGAAGCTGCTAGATTTTGTGTTATCCTGATTGTATTTTTACCATACTGTAATTGTTTCTTTCTGGCTGCTGGCAATATTTTCTCCTTGACCTGATAACTCTGGAATTTGGCTACAATATTCCTAGGAGCTGTCCTTTTGGGATCTCTTTCAGGAGGTGATTGGTGGATTTTTTAATATCTATTTTAACCTCTATTCTATAATATCAGGGCAGTTTTTCTTGATAATTTCTTGAAAGATGATGCCTAGGCTCTTTTTTAATAATTGCTTTCATGTAGTCCAAAATTTTTAAATTTTTCCCTCCTGGATCTATTTTCCAGGTCACTTGTTTTTCCAATGAGATATTTCACATTGCCTGCTATTTTTTTCATTCTTTTAGATTTTTTAAAATAATTTCTTGATTTTTCATAAAGTTATTACCTTCCATGTGCTCAATTCTAATCTTCCAGGAATTATTTTCTTTAGTGACCTTTTGCATTTCCTTTTCCATCTGACCAATTTTGTTTTTTAGGGAATTTTTCTCTCCATTGACTTTTTGGATCTCTTTTACCATTTGGGTTAGTATATTTTTTTAAAGTGTTATTTTCTTCAGCATTGTTTTGTGTCTCTTTTAGCAAGCAGTTGACTTGTTTTTCATGATTTTTTTGCATCACTCTCATTTCTCTTCCTAATTTTCATTCTACTTCTCTTACTAAATTTTCTAAATCCTTTTTGAGCTTTTCCATGGTCTGAGACTATTTCACATTTTTCTTGGAGACTTTGGATGTAGGAGCTTTGATTTTGTTGTGTTCTTTGAGTTGGATGCTTTGATCTTTCTTGTCACCAAATTAAGATTCTATACTCTGATTCATTTTCTTGTTTTTGCTCATTTCCCCAGCTATATACTTGACTTTTGAGTTCTTTGTCAAGGTGGTTCTCTGCTTCCAGTTAAGGTGGGAGGTTGTACTGTCAGCTGTTCTATCCCCCCACAATCTGTGGGCCTAGAACTCCAGAAAGAATTCCTGTCTTTGCCTCTGCTTCTACAGCTGCTGCTGCTGAGTGCTCCTCTACCCCCTCCACCACCCTGGAGCAGGGCCTAATCCACTCTCCTCTCTCACATAGGTTCCACCTTTTTTTCCAATGACTTTCTAATTTGTCCTTGGTGTTTTGGGTCATGAATCTGGAAACCAACACAGGTGATGCAGACTCAGTTCCCCCAAAGTCTGCTCAGATCCCATCTGTGCCAGAGGTTTAATCCCCCAAGGTCTGCTCAGGTCCCACCTATGCCAGCTTAACCCAAGTTGAACTTTGCTCTGCTCCCAGCACAATGCAATAGGCACTACTTGTTGATCTTCCAGGCTGTTTTGGGCTAGAGATTTGCTTCACTCCACCATTCTGTGGGTTCTGCAGCTCCAGAATTTGTTTAGAGTCATTTTTAACAGGCATTTGGCTGAGTTTGTGGGAGAGCTCTAGCAATTCCCTGGTGTTTCTCCACCATCTTGGTTTCACCCCCCAGGCAATTCTTTAGGCTAAAAATTTCAGAGGAAATATTCATTTTGTAGGGAGTTTCCCTATGACTCCTTTCACCAATGAAACCCTAAGTCCTGTCCAAAAAAAAAAGACAGGCTTAGGGGACTGGAGAGGCTTTCTATATTTACCATATGTCAGTGAATTTGGTGAAGTCAGTAACTTCTATCAAGGATCTTTTGGGTATTTGTGTTTTTTTTTTTAATATAAATAGGTTGTTTTTATTATGCTAACAAATGGGTTAGCTTTATTTTTAACTTGACTTTTACATGATAGATTTTTGGTGTTATGTAGATATAAATGGTTTTGGAAACATTTTTGAAGTTAGAATAGTGACTGCAGTGAATATTTTAATTATACAGAAAGGAGGTTTATAAGTATAGAATGCTCATGAAATCTTAGGTGAAAATTCTATTATCTTTAAGGAAGTATTTAGTCATAATTTGATGAGTTATAGTTAAATGTATATTAGATAGGTTTTGGGAGGATTAGTATGTAAAACATCCTCCAACTTATAGTTAATTTTCATAGAAAGATTCGTATAGTAATGGAAAGATAAAAATGAACTTTGAACTTGTAAAATTCCTACAGCTGAATCAGAGTTTACCAACAGGCTAGAGAATTTGCTAAGTGTTAACATTTATATTTTAGCAAGAAATAGCAATTTTAAGTGTTTCTAAGGTTAATGCTGTTGCTAAAACTAGTAACTTGTTCAGATATTTTCATAACAAGTAATTCTTTAATCCTCTATTAAACTAATTAGCAAAACATGTCACTTTGTAGTTTTTTTAATGATCACAAATTCATTTTCATTATAGCCACCAGGAATGTAGGTGGGTGATTTTATCCTCATTTTACAGAAATGAAGGCTTATTGTCATAATGAGAGTATTTAGATAAAACATTCTTGTAGAATTTTTTTCTTGAAAAACAAAATAAAAAGCAACAACCATGAATATTAGATGTGAATTACCTTGGTATATTCTCAAAAGTGGTTTGTTATTTTTCCAAGAAAGAGAACCTTAGTGTTCTAGATAAAGGATGTTGTTTTTGCTCCAGTGCTCGATTCAATAGTATAGATTATTTAATTGAAAAGAAAAAAGAATGGTTATTGGATATGCTTATTTTTAAATTTATTTTATACATTTTTTTCTCTTCTTGACACCATCTGGGGTTATCTTGGCAAAGATATTGTAATGGTTTGCTTTTTCCCTTCTCCAGCACATTTTTCAGATGAGGAAAATGAAGCAAATGGTATTAAGTGACTTGCCCAGGGTCATATAGCTATCCTCTGTCTGAGGCCAGAGTTGATCAGGAAGATGAGTCTTTTTGCCTCCAGTCTTGGTGCTCTGTCCATTACACCAGCTGCCCTGTTACACATTACTCAATTTCATATTCGAGCAAAACTGAGGTACTTGCTATTTTTCCACATATGACATTCCATCGCCCACTTGATGCCTTTGCACATGCTGTCCACAGTATCTGCAACTCCCTTCATCTTCATGTGCTTCTGAGAAGTGCCTCAGCTCAAATGAAGTCTTCTATATGATATCTATCTTGATTTCACATTTGGCAGTGCCTAAACTACAAAATGTTTATTAGGATAAATATTAAAATATCATTTTTATCCTAAATTAAACTATTTAATACTACTTTCCCAAAGGAAATATTATAGAAAAAGATTTATTCTTGGCATCATAGACTTAGGAGTTGGAAGGAGCCAAAGTTATCACTGAGTCCAGCTCTCTCCTTTCATAAATAAATTGAGGAACAGAGAGGTTAAGTGACTACCAAACAAAGGGTACTTATTTGTCTATTTAAATGTTATTTGAGTATCCCTCCCCAATTCCCACAGAGAACGTAGACTCTCTGAGGACAGACTTTAAAGAAAATTTCCATTTCTGTATTTCATCTCTAGGAGAGTGCTTTGCATATAATAGATGTTTAATAAGTGCTTATTTAATTTAATTGAGTGCTTATTAAAGAATATCTATGAACATGTACAAGTCAAAGAAAAATCACAGAAACATACAATTGTATACATTCAATCCTCAACTTTTGAGGGAGTAACATTTATAGAAAATGTTATAGAAAAATCAAATTTTGATACCTTGAACTTATGGAAATAGGGTGTTATATTCCCTTGACCACCAAAAAACTATAATCTTTCACTAGAGATTGCTGAAAATTGCAGTTTATAATTCTTTATAACAGAACATTAATTCTGATAACATGTACCTTTCCTAAAAACAGTAAGTATGAAATAACTCATAAAGTGCAGTATACAAAATAAAATTGGTAACATGCAAAACATTTTTTTCTCACTAATAATTCCCTAGAATTCTGTGACCTTTCTGTGCTGACTTCTCAATAAAAAAAGATTTCAGACAGTATTCACTATTTATGACACATGAAATCTACAGTGCCATAAATATTATGTGGCATTTCAAATTTTAAAAACTAAAATATTTTTTAACCTAAGACTAACCATCCACTATGAAATAGTGGTGTGAAGGAGTTATGCTATAGAATGAATGATTGATTTGTTAAGACCAAAATCACAGCCTACAGTGGCTGGTTATCTTGGCACAAAGTTTTTTGTCTAACACCCTTAGTTCCTCACTAAGTCACTTCATTGACTTTGCAAGCTTGACCTTAGGGTCCAAAGGACTTGCACTAAATTTTGGAGGCATAATACAACACAAAATTTGAGCTTTAAAGCCAACCAATGAAATTATGCAATGAATGCACAGGAAGTTCTTTACAAAAGTAGGGTAAACAAGACTATTGAAGCACCTAGTAGGGTATTAGCCACTCCATAAACTTTCTTGCATCATGACTTTTATTTTTTTCTTTACTGCACATAGACTTGAATGTACATACTTTCCAAAGAGAAATTGAAAATGAATTTACTAATAAAATTATGGGAACGCTTGAAGTCACAATGTGTATTCTAAAGCTGAGGACTATCTATGTCTATAGTACATACATACTATACCATACTATAGTACATACATACTATACTGCACTATAGTACATACATACTATACTATACAATACTATACATACAATTGTGTGTATATACAAACACAACACATGTATGCTATATACACATATATAGATATATAGGTAGATATAGATAAATAGATATAAAACTCCTATATCTATGCCCTTATCTCTCTATATCTTTACCAGGGGTTTCAAGATAACTTTGCTGGCTAATAGTTGGTAGAAGTTCTGTATTGACATTTCAGGTTTCAGTCAAAAAAAGCACAGTACCATTAATGAAAAAAAATTATTAGCATATAGTAAATATACTTTCTAAATCTGTCAGTGATTTAATTTCCTTTTCTTCATATAAATGTTTTTTCTTGAAAATAGGACTGTGGTCATGCATGGAAGATACTATTTTGACTGATTATAGGTGTCTAATCAACTAAGGTGTCTGATTTAATGAGATAATATTTATAAAAAGTGCTTCAGTATAGTTTCTGTCACAAACTAGGCTCTATATAAGTATTTATTTGTTCTACTAAATAATTTAATTTTTTTAAAATTAGCTTTAAATTTGAAAATTTTTTTGAGTTGGAAGAGACTTCAGAGGTCCAGTTCTGTCTAGTTCAATTCATCCCTGAAAAAGAGGCTTCCCTCTATAACATATTCAGAAAGTGGTTATCTTGTCTGTCTTTGAAGCCCTCTAAAAGAATGAGCACCTTCCACTTCCTTAGGCTGTTTTTCCTTTCATCCACCTAAATCTACTGTTTAGCAAGTTTCACCTAGAGTTTTTATTTCTAGGACCAAGCAGAATATCTAATTCATCCTCACCATGACGTCCTATAAATGTTTTGAAGAAAGCTATCATATCACCCTTAGCGTTCTCTTCTCCAGATTAAATATTTCTGTTTCCTTTGGCTGATCTGCAAGTCCTTCATAATTTTATTCATCCTTCTCTAGACACTTTCCAGCTTAGCAATTTTCTTTCCAAAGTATGATGCCCAGAATTGACTATAATACTCCAAATATGAACTGACCAAAACAAACTACTCTCACTTCCTTTGTTTTGGACATTGTGCCTCTCAATGACACTTGAAACTGCATGAGCTTTTTTGGAAACCATATCACACTTTTGACTATTTGCAATTCACTAAACCCTCTAGGTTATTTTAGATAAAAGCCACATCTCCCCACTTTATATTTGTAAAACTGACTATTTTAATCCAAGTATAAGACTGTAACCCTTTCTGTATAAAGTTTCAATTTATTACATTTGGCTCATTCTTCCGGTCTGCTAATAGCTCCCTGCTCACTCTGCTGTGCAACAAGTTGTCTACCTGTGATTTGCTTGTGTCCCCTGCTAATTTCATAAACATACCATGTGTGCGTTCATCCATTTATAAAAAAAAATAAGGCAAGTATAATTTAGTTAATATGAGTTGATATCTTTCTTCCTAACTAGCAAATGGGATATCAGAAAAAAGGTTCATGTTGATGATGATACTTGAACTGCACCTTGAATGAAGAGAGGGATTCTAAAAGTAAATGAATGAATGAAAAAGCATTCATTGAACAGTTACTATGAGGCAGCAGTAAGACAAGAGTGCATTCTGAGCACGATGAATGACCATTGCAAAGGCTGAGAGATGGAAGATAGAATGGAGAATGGCTTGTATGAAGAGTAGAGAGACTAGTTTGGGTACACTATAAAATACAGGAAGAGAAAGAGACTAGAAAGAAGCTGGAGGTCAGCAAGAGGGAGGGTGAGAACTATAACACAGAGGTTATGAACCTGTGAGAATGGAAGAATGGTGGAGCCTTTGACAAAAATAGGGAAGTTTGAAAAATGAGTGAATTTTAGGGAAAGGCAACAAGATCTATTTTGGACCTGTTGAGTTTGAGACATCTCTGGGCCATCCAGTATGAATTACCTTATGGGAAATATTGATGATGTAGGACTGAAGCTCAGGGGATATTAGGGTTATCTAGACAGATCTGTAAATCAATTGTGAAGAGATGAGATTTTGACCCGAGAGAATTTATGAGATCTTTAAGTGACAGAGTAGAGACAAAAAAAAACTGAAGTGAGCCTAGAACAAAGCCTACAACAGGACCTAGAACAACTTTAAGAGGCATGATATAGATGATGAACCAAAAAGGAAGCTGAGGAAACAACAGGCATATTGGAGGAGAACCAGGAAATAGTAGTGTCATGAAAACCCAGAGTTCTCAGGAGAAAAGAATGGTCAACAGTGTCAGATGTAAAAGAGAAAAAGATTGAAGACTGAGAAAATGCCAGCAGATTTCTTAATTAAGAAATTATTGATAACTCTTGAGTTAACAAGTTCAGAGCTAGATTGCAAAAAGATTGAAGAATGAGTGAAAGGAGGAAGTAGAGGTAAAAAGGTTTTTCTAGCAGTTTAACTAAGAGAGCTAAAAGATCATTTGAGGGCATTGGAGGAGTGAGGGAAAGTGTTTAAGGAGTATGTCTGAAGAGTAGGAAAGAAAATAATTGATAGTAAGAGATTCAATCAATCCATTAATGAACATTTATTTAATTCTTTCTATGTGCCAGAAAACCTAACAAGTTCTAGGGATGCAAAGAAAGCCAAATAAAGTCCTTGCCCTCAAGTAGGTCACATTCTAATTGTGGAGACAACATGTAAATAATTAGATATGTACAAGGTGCATATAAAGTTGCTAGAAGATAAACTCTAAACATAAGGCCCTAGTAACTAAGAAGCTATTTCTATCTTTTCTGCCTCCTTGTGGAGTAAGTTGATGCAAAGAATATTCTTCAGAGTGTGAAATTGCCCCACTGTGTTGTCACGAAACTCAAGAATATTTTAAGATTGTAGTCATCTGTTCTGACTTTTCACACGATGTGGCAGGCCATGCTCAGTTGAGAGCAAATCATTGATTGCTCTGCTTAATATCATCCAGCACATGAGAAAAGGAATTTAAAATTAAAAAGTAATCATTATTACTTTTAAGCAAAAAACATAAATTCAAATAATTAAATGGAATTGAACTGACAAATTCAAATTTTAGGACCAAATTTTGTCTACTTTCATTTTCAATAACATTTTTTTATAATATGTTCATTGCTCTTGCAATATATTATTCAACGAAGGCTGGTTGGCCTGGTATAGCTTGCATTTGTGAGAAACTCAAAAGTCACCTTTTGAAACTGTTCTTTTGTTTGTACTCCTAAAAATTCAAATTCTTACATCACTGATTTAAGTGCCTCCTGAAATGTGTAATTACAAAAACATTTTGAAAATTAAAAATGCTTCCATTCTTGTGCCCATCCATTACTACTGAGGTGTTAAAATAATTTATTCCATTATATTAACGATTGCTTGATGCATCAAAAGATAATTTGCCATGTAATTTTGTTAAACCTGAAACTCTAGCATATTTTCTTGATAATACCATTAATATATCAAGAGTAAATAAAATGTTTAGTAGTAGGCACATTAATTATCGCCTTCATCTACTGGTGTTTAAAACTAAGAAATAATTAAATGTGCTTTAATAAGATATGGTTCTGAGAAAGCAGGATCATTTATGAATTGCTAGAGGTGCGTAGAGCTGCGTTTCCCTTGAGAGACGGAATTTATGCCTAACACCCCGCTGATTGTTCAGGAGGTAAGGAACCAATAGCTGCGTGTACAGAGGTTTAATTTAAAGTGTGTTTCTCACTAGGCTGCTCACAACACTTAATTAAACTCTGCTGTTTTGGCAATGACAAATGCTGTAGTGCAAAAGGAACCCGAGTAGCAGTGACTGAGAAGCTTTTGTAATTTCTTTCATGAGCAGTGGCAGCCAGATTTAGGTCAGAAAAGAAAGCAGGAATAAAAAGAGACTTATTTAAGGTGTTTGGCCAAAGTTACCACTTTTAAGCATCTATTTTAAGTAGCAAAAAGTGCTGCTTTATTCGAGGGATTTAACCATGTGGTGTTTATGAGAAATAATGCTTGTAAACAGAGAAAACAATTTGTAGCCTATTTTGAAGTCTTTGTGTCTTTGAGGCTGGGGTAAAATCCTCACTGTGTTTGCATGAGTAATTATAAAAATTGAAATAATAATTGGTTCTAATATTGGTTCTAGTACTAGTTCTAGTATTTGTAGTTATGGCTTCATATGTAGATATATATACACATATATGTACATGTGTATATGTATGTTTGTATATATGCACATATATGTGTATTAGGTATGTTCACTTGTGTGTTTGTGTATACCTGTATGTGTATATATGTGTATGTGTGTATATGTATATGTGTATACATATACACATATATTCATATATACATACATACATATCTATATATATATATCACCAGATTTCATACTGACTTTTAGTTCCAGATGCAAGTTGATCATTATTTGTAGTTTCAAAATGAAAAGCAGGGGTGGTATCCTGTTTTTCTTAGCAAAAATATCTGATCCTTTTCATTTATGTGATGTTTAGATTGCTAGGAATCCAGGAAATCAACTCTGAAAACTCTAGTCTATCCAGAATCCAAGTCAATGAACTTGGGGGCCTGTTAAAGTGGTTTGAAAAATAGCTAACATTTATTTTATTGTTTTGTGAAGCTATACTTGCATTGTCTTTACTAGAACAAGATTCCTTTCAAAAGATTCCTGCAGAGCATTGGCCTGTGCTGCCACTCTTTTCCTATATTCCTGTTGTCCTACACAAGAAAACAGGTTAAGAAATAGTTTTAGCACCAAGGACAACAACAAAGTAGTGTCAGGTCTCATAGTGAGTACCAGCATGCCAAGCTGCCATTTCCTTGTCTATCTAGAGGATAGTACTTAATGGTATAGAATTATAAATTGTTAGAAGTAGAAGGAACCATAGAGATCATCTACTCAACTTCTCTTATTTCACAGATAAGAAAACTTGGACCAAACCAGGTGAAGTGATTTACCCAGCTCCTAGTTTAGTACCCTTTTCACCAAGCAATTTTTCTTCCTATTCACTTGGTACATATGTTGTTTTACAATATAAAAAAGCTGAAAAAAAGAAGTTTTGGTATTTACTTAAAATGTTGAAAATGTTAGTAATCTACTGTTCTGCTCCTCTTTAAAATACAGCCATGAGATTTATACCAAACCCAATATACCATTTAAATGACTCTTTTGGGTGAAAAGAAAACCTTAATTAATTAATTAATTAATGCTTATTTAATACTGTGGACACAATACAATGCATTGACTGCCTTGACTGACACCTTTTAATTGACATCATAATTATGGATACCCCACAAAAATTATTTTTCTTCACCTATGCCATAGCCTCATATGTTTACCAAGCCTTAGATTTGGAAAAAAACCTTAGAGTTTGTGTAGTTTCCATTTAATGCAGAAATTGAAGTCAATTCAATTTAACAAGCATTCTTCAAGCTGCTATATACATAGTGCATGTACTATTGTGAACTACCGTATCATCTATTGAAAACACAACTCAAAAGTGATACCATCTCTATCCTCAAAAGGGTTTACATCTTACTGAGGAGAAACAACATGTACACAGATAAGGAAACATGAAGTATATAAAAATAAATACAAAGGGGCAGACTTTTTGAGGGAGAGAAGTGGATGAGCACTAACTGGGTGAATCTAGAAAGGAAGAGAGCTTGACTGGGAATGGAGTTAGGCAAATCTAGGAGGCAAAAGGAAGGAGAGCAAACATCCAGTTGGGTAAAGAGATCACATAAAAGCATGGTTATGGTATGTGGGATATCACGTGTGGGAAAGAACGAATAGAACAGGATGGCAGGAATAGAGAATTTGTGAGGGAGAGCAATGCAAAATTAATCTGAAAAGAAAAATTTGAGCTGGATGGTGAAGAGTTTTAAACCCCAAAGAAATTCCTTTATATTTTATCCTAGAAGCATTATAAAGTCAATGAAGAAGCTGCTTTAGCAAGGAGTGACATCATCAGACGTGTACTTAAGGAAAAATCAGTTTAGCAGCAGTGTGGATAGCAAACTGAAGAGGGGAGAACCTAAAGGCAGAGAGGACAATTAAAATAAAAGAGCAATAGTTTAGGCAAGATGTGAGGGCCGAAAGTAAGGTGAAGGCCATGTGAATAGAGAGAAAAGCATGAGTACAAGAAATGTTGAGGAATCTTTTCTACAACAACTTTGACAGGTAGCGATTCAGCTTTGGGTTGGACTTCCTCAGTAATCGGAAACCCTTTGCTTTGAAAGGCAAAGCAATTGCCTATTGCTGGACATCTCCAATATCTTAATGTGTCTTTCTGCCTGATTGCAGAAGCATTTTTGATATCAAGAGAATCTGTCACATTGGTGAGACAAGGACAAGGGTTCTATTTCATGCAAGACTGTAAAATCTGCAGCAAGAATACAAATGCTATTTAAATGTTGTAGGCAGGGTAGGGATATTAGCTAGCAAAGGCTGACCACGGTTTCAGACCACAGATTATATGGTGTATTCAATTGTACAAGAGATTATATTTTTATTTCATTATGACATCTATTTGGAAAAACCTATATATTATACAAATTGTTGTGCTTTTGGTAAGAGACACTTTTATTTCCTTGGTTTCCTGTTATGTAGAGACAAGTGTCATATTCATGAAGAAATAAGTCATATTTTTCTTTCCAATTGAAATGCAGTGTATATCCAATCTGATGGCTTCAAAGACACAGTACACCAAGAAATACCATATTTGAAAAGCTGGACTGGGACATGCAAAATGATATTTAAAGACTGAAAATGGCATAAAACATTCCTATAAAATATGGTTTTTAATTTAATCTACTTTCATTGGATTTCTTTTTTACGAGAAAAAAGTGCACACAGTATAAGCTACTATTACGCTTAAAGTTTCATAGATTTAGAGTGGCAGAAAAATTACAGGTGTTCACACCACTATCTTTAAATGCTTAACTCTACTATTTTGTTAATGGCTAAAGTTTCAATGCACAATCTTAAAATTCTTGACCTGATCATGGTTAATTTGGATATTTTGCAAATACTTCATTTATTTTCTCATTCCTCCAATCTCTCTCTCCCTGGATTTTTACTAGAATATTTTATGTGGAGCTTTCCTTTGTCCTCATCATTCCATGCTTTATACAGTAAGTATTTGTATACATATATGCTATTCTGTCATCTTTTTTCCCTAGTAGAATGTAAGCTCCTGAAAGAAAAGGATTAAATGATTATATGTGTCAGGAAAAACTATATTAACTACTCGCTATGTACAAGGAACTATGCTAAGGACTTGTGATACAAATAAAAAAGGACAGGCAATCTATGCTCTCAAGGAGCTTACATTATTTTTAAAAATCATATTTAATTTTTCCCAATTATATGTAAAAACAAATTTTAACATTCTTCCTCTCTCCTTTCATTGAGAAGGCAAGTAATTTTAAATAGGTTAGACATGCACATTCATGCAATGCAAATTTCCATATTAGATATATGAAAAAAATAGACACCATTTTCCCTTCTCCCACAAAGAAAACTACTAAAAAGAAAGCAAAAAAAAGTTGCTTAACTTTGCATTCAAACTCCTTCAGTTCTTTTTCTGGAGGCAGATAGCATTTTTCATCATAAATCCTTTGGAATTTTCATGGATTATTGTGTTGCTGAGAATACCTAAGTAATTCACAATTGATTACTATACAATGTTGCTTTACTGTGTGCAATGTTCTCTTGGTAATGCTCATTTCACTTTGCATCAGTTCATGTGAGTCTTTGCAGGTTTTTCTGAGAGAATCCTACCTGTCATAGACCACAACTTGTTCAGCCATTCCCCAACTGACGGACATCCCCTCAGTTCCAATATTGTGCCACCCTAAAAAGAGCTGCTACAAATATTTTTGCATATGTAAGTCATATATCTATACTGATATCTATCTATCTATCTATCTATCTATCTATCTATCTATCTATCTATCCACCTATCTGTCTGTCTGTCTGTCTATCTTTGGGATATAGACCAAGACCAAGTTGTAATATTGCTAAGTGAAAGAGGAGGGAAAATTTGATAGTCCTTTTCACATAATTTCAAATTGCTCTCCAGAATGCTTCACAACTCCAACAGTACTTTAGTGTCTCAATTTTCCTACACACCCTCCAACATTTGTCATTTTCTGTTCTATCATATTAGTCATTCTGACAGATGTGAGGTGGTACCTCAAAGTTATTTCAATTTTCATTTCACTAATCAATAGTTCTTTAAAGCATTTTATATGAATATAGATAACTTTGATTACTTCATCTGAAAATTGCCCTTTCATATTCTTTGACCAGTTTACACAAAAGAGCCAATTTGGAATGGCTCTTTTTTTTTTTTTTCATAAGTTTTACTCAATTCTCTTTTTTTCATCATGGCTTTCTGGTAGACCAATAATCCTTACATTTTCTCTCCTGGATCTATTTTCCAGGTCAGTTGTTTTTCCAATTAAATATTTTACATTTTCTTCTATCTTTTCATTCTTTTTGACTGATTCTTTGCATCTCATAGAGTCATTAGCTTCTACCTACCTGATTCAAATTTTTATCAAATTTTCTTCAGTTAACTTTTGCATCTCCTTTTCCATCTGTCCAATTTCTCCTTTTAAGGAGTTATTTTCTCCACATGGTTTTGTACTTCCTTTTCCATTAGTCCAGTTGTTCTTTTAAATTCTTTTGTGATTTCTTTTTTCATATTTTTAAAGTAATTGGTCTGTTTTTCTTATATTTCTCTAATTTGGCTTTTAAAATCCTTCTTGAGCTCTTCCAAGAATGCTCTTTGTGCTTCAGACCAGTTCATATTCCTTTCTGAAGTTTCAGATGGGAGTACAGTCTCAATGCTTACCTCTTTGGTATTCATGTTTTGGTCCTTGTCCCCATAGAAAGATTTGATGGTCTTTTCTACTTTGCTGTTTATTCACTATAATCACTCTTTTCCTGACTTTTAAAGTAGATCTCTGTGTCTGGGGTACAGGCAGCTCTGTCCCACAGTTCTTGTGCTTAAAACTTGAGGCTTTGTGTGTTGTGGCCTCTGGTTCTTTCAACTAGAAAATAAAATGCTGCAGCTTACCTGGTACTGAGTTGGATGGTGTTGGAAGGCAGAGACCAGGTGAGGTCTTTTTGGGTTTCCCCACAGTTACCCTGGAGCTAGCGCATTGTTACAGGAGGTCTCCTCTGCTGAGATAGAACATAGGCAAGTCCAGTGGTTGGTGATCCTGTCTGCACTAGTGTCTTCCCAATTCCCCTGGGGTACTGAGGCATGATTGGGGTCCTAGTGTTGGTGGTTGTGGGCTTCATCCCCCTGTGGCTCAGGATCTTCTCCTGGTTTGTTGAGGTGGGGCAGTCTGGGACAGCTCTGGTCCTGTACTGGTCCCTTTCAGTCACAGTGAAAAGGACCCTCCTTAGCCATTTTCCTAGCTAAGAGGACTAAGACACTATTTACTCCTTCTGTTGCTCCCACTGTTTCAGTGTTTTTCCCTGGGCTTCAACAAGAGGAGGGAGAAAGCAATTGCTAATCACTCCACCATCTTGGTACCTAGAACCAGAAATCCTCAATTCTCTCTGTATTTCAGAAATAATGCCTTTATCAGGAAACTTGCTGTAATTTTTTTCACAGTTATGATTACTGTGTATTTCCCTTTATATAATTCCCCCTCCCCTTTTTTTCCTACCCTCTCTCCATTCACAGAAATGTTTTTCTTCTATCTCCTCCCTCAATCTGCCCTCCCTTTTATTAGTCCCCTCCACCTTTCCTCACTCTACTCACCTCCAACTTTCTTGTAGGGTAAGATACATTTTTATACTGAACTGAAGCTGGATGTTATTCTAACTTTAAGTCAATTGCAAAGAAAGGAAGGTTCAAGTGTCCCTTCCCCACAACCATAGTCCTCATCATCTTCTCTATTATTATAGCTCTTTTATACCTCTTTTATGTCATTAAGTTACCTCATTTTACCTCTCCCTTTCCCCTTCTCCTAGTGCAGTCTTCTTTTTTACCTCTTAATTTTATTTATTTTTTAGATATCATCCCATCATATTCAACTCATACCCATGCCCTCAGACTATTTATACTCCTACTAACTGCCCTAATAATGATAAAGTTCTTAGGATTTACAAGTATCCCATGAAGGATTGTAAACAGTTTAACCTTACTGATTCCCTTACATCTTCTCTTTCCTAGTTATTTTTCTTGAGTCTTGTACTTGAAAGTCAAATTTTGTATTCATTTTTTTTAAAGATAAGAATGATTGAAAGTCCTTTAATTCATCAAATACCCATTTTTTCCCTTAAAGTTTTATACTCAGTTTTCAGGAGATGATCAATAGATTCTTTCAATTTCTATTTTATCCTTAGGATGTAAGATATCAGGTTAATTTTCTTTGATAGTTTCTTGAAAGATGATGTCTAGGGTCTTATCATGGTTTTCAGGTAGTTCAATAATTCTTAAATTGTGTTTACACCTGGTTTTGATGTCAGTTGATGTCAATTGTTTTCCCAGTGGGTTAATTCAAATTTTCTTCTATTTCTTCATTCTTTTAATTTTGTTTTATTGGTTCTTGATGTCTCATGGAACCATTAGCTTCCACTTGCCTAATTCTAATTTTTAAGGAGTTATTTTCTTTGTTGAGCTTTTGTACCTCTTTTTCCATTTGGCCAATTTTACTTTTTAAAGAGTTATATTCTTCTATAAATACTTGTACATCTTTTTCCAGGTGGCCAATTTTACTTTTTAGGACATTTTTCTCTTCAGTGGATTTTTATGCCTCTTTTAGCATTTGGTTTATTCTATTTTTAAGTGTTATTTTTCTTCAGTATTTTTATGCCCCCTTTACCAAATTTTTTCTTCATAGTTTTTTTTTTACTTTTTTTCATATTTTTCAAACTTGGTCCTCTTCAAGAGCAAAGGACAAACACAACCTGTGAGTTAGTAGTAGTTCTCTTCCTCCTCCTCCAGTGTTCCACCCTCAAAAGCTACCTTTTTTCTACTGGGTTTACTGGCTACATGTCTTGTTCAAGATCAAGCCTCAAACCCAATTCACTCTAGAGCTCATAGGCTGGACAACAAGTCCCCACCCACTTAGCACAGAGTGGATTTACATACTAGATGGTAATTGCTTCACTTTTACTCAGGAAACTGGACAGTCTTCTCCTTCCAGTTTGATTGTTTTTTTTTTTGTTTTTGTTTGTTTGTTTTTATTGAAGGGGCAGTCACTTGAGCAACAACTTAAAGAAGTCTATTCATTGAATGGGTGTACCTCATTCAAAGTGAGAATGCTATAAGACCTTAACCAGAAAGGGCCAGGGTCTCATGTTACATCCTGGGCCATCTCCAGGCATTGTGATGAATATCAGGGCACTGGATCCAGATGGCACAGGAGAAGAAAGTGAGGTTGGTGATTTACACAGGCTTCCCTCACTCAAATCAAAGTCAACTGCAAGTCATGTTATCATCTTGATCCGCTTCAAGAACAAAGGACAGGGAAGCTAACATTTTTTAAGTATAATGCATACATACATACATACATACATATGCGTATGTATGTATGTATGTGTGTATGTGTGTATATACAATGTAAATGGAAAATAATTCCAAATAGAAGGTACTGGGGTGGTGGCAGTGATAGAGTATAGAAAGGGGAATAAATGTAATAAGATTGAAAAGGGATGAAGAGGTCAGTATGTGAATGGATTTAAAAACCAAGCAGAAATATGTGTACATAAAGGAAGAGATATTGTAAAAGTAAAAATGACAAGATTTGGAAAAGTATTGAATTTATGGATACTAGTGAGTAGTCATACTCCTGGAAGCCTGAGTGACTGGGAGGATAATCATTCCCCTAGTAGTAGTAAAGAAGTGTCCAAGATGGGAGAATTTGGAGCAAAAAGTTATCAGGCCTATTTTGAACATATTGAGATCAGTATGTCTAAGGGAAATCCTGTTTCATATATTGGAGAGGAAGTTGGTGGTGCAAGTCTAGAGCTCAAGAGAGTCATTAAAGCTGCGTAAAATTATAATTGAAATAATAAGAGCTGATAAGATCACCAGGTAAAATAATATAGAGGTAGAAGAGAGTCCAAGACAGAGTCATGGATACCTAGATGAAGATCCACCAAAGGAGACTGAGAAGGAGTGTTATATAAGTAGGAGAAGAACCAGAAGAGAGTAGTGTCTTTAAAAAAATAACTAGAGGGGAGAAAGTATGCAGGAGAAGAGAAGAATTGATAGAATCAAAAGCTGTAACATGCAAGAAGGATAATGACTTAAAAAAAGATCATTAAATTAGTAACTAAGAGATCATCTTGCACTTTGGAGAGAAGAATGTTGAATGATAAGAGCAGCAGCAAGATTGCAGATGGCAGAGAGTTTAGTACAAAAAGACTGCATGGACAACTTTTTTCCCCCAAAATTTGTTAATTTCTTTGTTTTTAGTTTTCAACTTCCATAAGTTCCAAATTTTCTCCTCCCTTTTACCCTCTCTCTCCCCAAGACAGCACACAATCTTAAGTGGATTCTACGCATGCATTCCTATTAAACACATTTTCATATTAGTCATGTGGCATAGAATAATTAAAATAAATTAGAGAAACCATGAGAAAAAACAAAACATAACAGAGGAGAAAATAGTCTGCTTCATTCTGACTCCATAGTTCTGACTGCATAGTTCTTTCTCTGGATGTGGATAGCATTTTGCATCATTAGTTCTTTGGAAATGTTTTAGACCCTTGCATTGCTGTGAAGTGCTAAGTCCATCAAAAATAGCCCTTGCACACTGTGGTTGTTACTGTGTATAGTGTTCTCTTGGCTCTGCTCACTTCATTCAGCATCAGTGCATACAAATCTTTCCAGATTTTCCCAAAGTCTACCTGCTCATCATTTCTTATAGCACAATAGTATTCCATTATATTCATATGCCACAACTTATTCAGCCATTCCACAATTGATGGGTATTCCCTCAATTTCAAGTCGTTAACCATCACAAAAAGAGCTTCTGTAAATATTTTTGCACATGTGGATCCTTTGCCCATTTTTATGATCTCTTTGGGATACAGCCTTAGAAGCAATATTGCTGGGTCAATTTTTATAGCCCTTTGGACATAGTTCAAAATTGCTCTCCATAATCATTGGATCAGCTCACAGCTCTACCAGAAATGAATTAGTGCTCTAACTCTCCCACATCTTCAACAACATTTATCATTTCCCTGTTTTTTTTTATATTAACCAATCTGATAAGTATGATGTGGTACTTCAGAGTTGTTTTGATTTGCATCTCTCTAATCAATAGTGATTTAGAACATTTTTATATGACTATTGATAACTTTAATTTCTTCCTCTGAAAACTGCCTGTTCATTTGTCAATTGAGGAATGACTTGTATTCTTGTAATTTTGACTCAGTTCTCTACATATTTTAGAAATGAGGCCTTTACCACAGGCACTAATTATAAAAATTCTTTCCTTGTTTTCTGCTTCCCTTTTAAGCTTGGTTGCATTGGCTTTTTTGTACAAAAGTCTTTTCAATTTAACATTATCAAAGTTATCCATTTTGTATTTCCTAATTTTCTCTATCACTTGTTTGGTCATAAATTTCTTCATTCTCCATGAATGGATAAACAAACTATTCCTTGCTCCTCTAGTTCATAGTATCAACCTTCATACCTAGATTTTGTACCTATTTGGACTTTATTCTGGTGTACGGTGTATGGTATATATATGGTATATGGTCTATGCCTAGTTTCTGCCACACTGTTTTCCAGTTTTCCCAGCAGTTTTTGTCAAACAGCGAGTTCTTATCCCAGTAGCTGAGGTCCTTGGGTTTATCAAACACTAGACTGCTATAGTCATTGAATACTGTGTCTTGTATACCTCACCTCTTCCACTGATCTACCCCTCTATTCTTAGCCAGTACCAAGTGGTTTTGATGATTATTTCTTTATAATACAATTTAAGATCTGGTATCACTGGGCCACTTTCCCTAGTGTTTCTTTCATTAATTCCTTTGATATTCTGGATGTTTTGTTCTTCCACATAAATGTTTACATTTTTTCTAGCTCAAAAAATAATTTTTGGTAACTTGATTGGTGACTTTAAATAAGTAAATTAATTTAGGTAGAATTGTCATTTTTATAATATTAGCTTGGCCTACCCATGAGCAATTGATTTTTTTACAATTATTTTGATATGATTTTATTTTGTGAAAAGTGTTTTGTAATTGTGCTCATATAGTCCTGAGTTTGTTTTGGCAGGTGGACTCCCAAATATTTCACAGTGTCTGTAGACAGCTTTTTTAAAGAGTTTAGCTGAGACAGGTATGAGAAATCTAACATTATAGCTAGTAGAGTAATAGATTGATCACCAGACCTGGAACTGGAAAGACCTGAATTCAGGTCTGGCCTCAGACATTTACAAGCTGTGAGTGGGCAAGTCACTTAACCCTGTTTGCCTCAGTTTCCTCATCTGTAAAATAAGCTGGAGAAGGAAATGGCAAACCACTGTAGTGTCTTTATTAAGAAAACCCCAAAAGTAGTCAACTGAAAATGACTAACACAACAACAAAGTAACAACTGGTAAGATCAAGGGCTGTTGGATTTTTTGTTTTGTTTTTGTTATTGGGATTTTTTTTTGTTTGTTTTTTTCAGATCAGGGTGGCATGAATATGTTTATAGGCATCAAGGAAGTCAGGAGATAGTGAAAGACTGATTAGTAAGCCAAGTCATTATAATAAAAAGGGCACTATAATGGAGAAATCAGGATGGATTATGATAAGTTGTGCATAGAAAAAAGGTTTGCCTTGGCAAGAAGGACCACCTCTTCATGTGAGACATGGATGCCATGAAAATCATGATGAATGGAAGGTTTTGGAATGGCCTCTGTGGTGACTGAGATAATAAATCAATTGGAGAGGTTTAAAAGGCTTTGTTTCAATGAGAGCCTAGTTGAAATTCTGTGTAATAAATTTGTAGCAGACCCATTTGACATGATTTTATGATTTTCTCCAACTCCATTGAGTAGGACATCAATGACAGAAGGTGGTGGATTGTGTGAGTAATTCAAGATTGGGGCTTATCAAGGCATGATCTTCAATAAGATCAAGGGGCAAGGGATTTGAGTATGGTGGATACAGTTGAATTGATTCATCAAGGGGTTGAGATGGAAAAGAGAGGAGAGTGTAGCAAGTGCAGGGAAGATTATTTGGGTAAGAAGTGCAGGGGCAGTAGGAAAATTGCAGAGTTCTCTGTGGTATCACAGCATGAAAATGCCCACAGAGTAGCAGTTGCCAACAGGTTAGGTTAGTTATGGAGAACTGTCACCAGACAGAGTACAGGGGCTCCAGCAATACAGATAGATAGCTGGATAAGAGCTAGGCAGTAGGTTCTGTATACCTAGTACTTAGGCCACTGTTCTGCACATATCCACCATTTAATAAACACTTAAATGAATGAATGAATTCTATTTTGGAAAAATTCATTTTCCTCATGTTATGCTGCTCTACCAGTATTCTACTAATTTACTAGTAGACTGAATGACTTTCTACCTTACAATTACAACTTAATTTTTTTTTGAGCTGCTTAGGGCTTGAATCATCTCATTCGTTCCTCTTCATTATCCACAGGCTGATTGGTTGCTTTGGAAAGCTTTCAGGATCATTTTAATTTTCTTTGACTTCTTGGCCCTTTTCCTGGAGCTCGTCTACTTTCAACAGTCAAGCTCAGTGCTTCGCTTTTAAACTTAGAAAATATTAGGCAAGCATAGGAATTAGTAGGTTATTTGGATTTAGCAAGACCTTTGTCTACAGGAGGAAAGTAAAGAAGTTTAGTAGCAGAAGCACAGTATGCTATATATAGAGTATGTGTGACACATAGAAGGAAAATTGCTACTCTAGACATCACAAGAAATAGAATTTAGTCCTTGATTTCAAACTTATTTGCTATGTGACCTTGGACAAGCTGTTTTTTTCCTCATCTCATCACAGAGAGGATTGTTGTGATGACCTACAAAAGAATATTTGAAAGTGCTTCTAAAATTATAAAGCCCTTTGAAAACTGTAAACAGAAATATATTTTTATAATATTACAAATTATTGTGACCTCATCATTGTGTTTCTCTGATATATAGATCATTCCTTGCCATCCTGTACAATTTTATTCTTTTCCTCCCTTGAGATTGGCATAATTGGCTCACTCAGTGTCATAGCAGCCTTCTTTGTGTTTTCTTGGTATTTCTGGGGTATCTGAAAAGTACAACTTTCCTTTAGGAGGACATGTTTGCTTTTTTTTCCTTCTATCAATCTGAATTATTCAAAAGGTCCGTTTCATATTAATCCATTTCTTTGAACAACTGCCCAACTTTGCCAGGATGGAAACATGAGAAAGAAAGATAGTATGGTGTAGTAGAGGGAGGGCTAGATTGGAAACCATAGAGCTTGGGTTTGCAACCTGGCTCTGCTAGCATTTCACTTTTCTGAGACATAGTTCCTTTAGTTGTAAAATAAAGGTTGGACTAGATGATCCCAGAAAGTTCCCTTCTGTTTATAAATCTATTAACCTATGTGAAAATGTTCATTCCCAGAAACAATTAAGCTTAATGCTTTTTTTTCGTTTATTGTTTTCTTTTCTATGTTGTTCATTCATTCAGCTTCTGTGGAAAATCTCACTGACTTCTAAGGGTGGAAGCTGCTTATTATCCTGAATTCATCTTCCAGTGTCTAGTAGAAACACAAATGTCCAAAGGCCTTAGTCACTTTCACTACCCTTCCTATTCACTGTGCTTAACTTCTGTTGCTTATATCCCATCCCCCAAGATGAAGCAGTTACAGACTCTACTAGAGTTGTTAAGGTAAAACTTCAGCTTCCCAGCATTTAGAGAGGAAACTCATTCAAAACAGATAGCAAGTAATTCAGCCAGGACCTATTTACCCTAGTCATTTATTTTAAAATTGTAACACTAAAACCAGTCCATTTTAAATGGTAGATAAAAGGCAGTGAAATTGATGAATGCCTTTTGGCAAGAAGTGTTGAGTTTTCATGGGGTTTTATACATTATTGACACTGTCAGTGATTTCCATGATTGGGGCTACAGCTGGGATATTATTATTACCATGTTGCAGTACTTCTGTTGGGAGGCTATTCCATAGTCACAGCTGGAAGTGTTGGTGGCATTTGATGTTCATGACCTGTGGTGATTTTACCATTTTATAAAAGGAGTTCAGAAAATCCACAGTCAAGAATTAAGCTGTACCAGAGCAAGTGACTTAAGTAAGTAGGAGAGGGAGAGAGTAAATGTGAGTGGCCCTAGTCAGAATTCAATTGTTGCCAGGAGAGATTGAATAGGATGACATAAGGGTAATGTTATATACAGTTATACAAATCAACATCATCAAAAATCTGGGGAGGATGTGCTGAATTGATGCACATCCTCTAGGATGGGGGCATTGTATGTCTTCAGGGCCAAGTACATTTTGCCACACAAACTTATATGACAGAGGGATTGTGGTCAATAATGAGTGATACCCTGGATTCCTCATAAGGTGTCAGCAGGCATAAAATCAAGAAATGATATTTAATTTCACAAAAGAAGGTGAGACTTTTCCCTAAAGCAAATTATTCAGGTTTTTGCATCTCTTGGGACCCTGTGCAAGTGCCTTTGCTTCTCTAGAATTTCAGATTCTTTATCTGGAAAATGGAGGGAAATAATACTTCGTGTTAAAACTTAAAGCTCAAAGTGCCTGTGGGGTAAGTGATCTATTTCTTTGGTGTTACACATGCCAGTTTTAAATATGAATGGACAGATAGCTGTTAAGATAGAGTAAGGGAAAGATACTCTTCCTTTCTTCTCCTGCAGCCCCATAGTATCTCTTCAACTATCCTAGCAATGCACCTGAAATCCCAACATCATTAATCTATTCTTTGATGTTAAGGCTTTATAGATACAGGAGTTTCCTGACAGAGCCATTATTAGCCTCTAATTCTTTATTATTGACTGGAAAGAAAAACTCTGAGCAAATAGGGTATAAGAAGATATGTAGGGAGATGAAGAGTGGGGGGTTTGGGACACTGATACCATGAGATAGTCATTAGAGTGCGAGACCTTAAGGCAGGAATACCTTGCTTCTTACACTTAGGAGCTCTGTAACCTTGGCAAAAGCCATTTAGGTGCTTTCATTTTCTATTTCCTCAATTACAAATGAGGGATATCAATACTTTTAGTATCTGCCACCCAGATTTCTTTTGAGATTCAAATGAGATAAGGTATGTACAGAATTTTGCCAACCTCAGGGCTCCAAATGAGTGAGATATTATTAGCACTGGCCTAAGAAGGTAAAGTATATTGAGACACTGAAATTAGGAATGACATAATAAGCACTAGCCCCTAGGAATAGGTATTTCTAAGGAGGCAAAAGGTTAGGTGAGTTTTGCTTGTTTCAAAACTTTGCTAAGTATTGGCCACCTTTACATGACAAAGAAGAGAACTGATGCAATTATATATGCAACATTTTCCCTGTGGTCTTTTCTCTCAGTCATGGCTGCTCCATTTCTCCCTCAGGGTTCTGAGATACCTGAAGGAATCTGCAGGTGTCCCTTCTCTGTCACTATCAGCTGAAGCCTATTAACACTTCAGTTCCATTTAACCACTTGCCATCAATTAATTTTTATAAAAGAGCATTAATTCAAAGACAGCCTGAACTATTATGCAAACATTTCTCCTGGTCCCACTAAGTTCATGTGACAGAATTGCTAGATGAACCTAAGTCTCAATTACTATTAGGCATCAGTGTTGTCCTGGTTACAAAACCCACTACGGGACTTTGACTCCAAGATTCCTTTGGCTTTGCTCTCCCAAACTTTCAGAACTCCCAGTATCAGCATTGTCTTTCATCAGTTGCTGTGAGCTAAGGGTCACAAATGAAAGCTAAAGAGAAGGAGGGGAAGTAGTTAGAGCTAACTTTTTGAATCCATCCACAATCAGCCAAAAAGCCTCCTTTTAAAGATACAGTTAGCTGAATGAAACCAGTTACAGAATGTCTACACATGCTTCACAGTCTCTCCAAGATACTTCCCTTACATGTCAACACTTTTCCCAGAAAAAGGTTTCTCCATGTTATCAACATGGAGAGATTTCATCCTAAGTACCCTGTGGATTCATCAGAACTCAATTACATGTGGATTATAGATTACAGAGGTGGAAGGCCTCTTAGAGATAATCTAGGACAACTTTCTCATTTTAGAAAGAGAAAAATGAGGCCTGGAGGAATCATAAGATTATAGGTAGAAAGTTTTCTAGTCCAATCTCCTCATTTGACAGATGGGGAAATTGAGTTCCAAAGAAGGTTGACTGACTTACCCCAAGGTCCTGAACATAGTGAATGTCAGAAGGGAAAGAACTTTCTTAAAGTCATGTATCTAGCAAAAGACATAACCACAACCAGAATCTTTATCTCCTTAAGCTCTAGTCCTTTCTACCATATTATTTAAAATAATGATTTGTTGATGTTTGCTTATTATAATCTAAGTATTTGGATAATTACTTCATAGAGAAGCAAATATAGAGTTGAAGGCTCTGGCTTTGTATCTCTTAAATTTACAGTTCCATATTTTTTTTTTTTTGTCACTGTAATTTGTTGAGCAACATTTGAAAAAAATGATGTTTGAGAACAACTGTGTTTAACAAAATATGTTCTTGATTCCCTAGGATTTAGATTCAGAGAATTTTGCAGTATTGTTTTTTTCAATCAAAATGCCAAAATTACTATTATTTGTAAAGCACACTTGGGGTATGTGAAGTAGTTCAAGTCTGTAGTATGCTTCAGGAGGAAAATTCACTAGAAGATTTTTAGCAAATTCTAGCTTTCTCAGGCAATATTCCACTTAAAGAAACTTAAAGTGTGCTGTAAATTTACCTACAGTTTGTGCTAGGTCTTCTCCCATGAGAAAGAGACCCTTTATAGGCTTTTTAGCTCTGCTTTGTTTCTTAGGCCACCCACTTCTTCCAAACCTGAAAGACCTCTATTCTTTCGAGGGAGGCTCACCTATCATATGGGGCAGCTAGATGGTGCAGTGGATAGAGCACCAGTGCAGAAGTCAGGAGGACCTCAGTTCAAATCTCACCTCAGACACTTGACACTCACTAGCTGTGTGACCTTGGGCAAATCATTTAACCCCAATTGCCTCATCTTGGGACATCTCCAGTCATCCTGATGAATGTCTGGTCACTGGATTCAGATGCCTCTGGAGGAGAAGTGAGGCTGGTGACCCGCCCAGCTGTCTCTTACTCAAAACAAAGTCAAGTGCAAGTCATGTCATCGTTTCTCTAATGGCATGGTCTTCTTCGGCAACAAAAGACGAACACACACCTGTTGTATAGATCAAGTGAGCCTCTGCCAGATTTCAGTACACACATGTAATTTTAGTTAAAAACAAAAATATATACATCTATACATATACACATGTATTTATATTTGTGTGATTTGTGTGTATATATATATATATATGTGTGTGTGCATGTGTGTGTGTATTCTTTATATTTGTACATCTGTGTATATGCTTTGTTTTCAAATCACTATTTTTTTTCAGATATACACCTCCTCAGTCCCACTCACTACTATTCAATGAACCTTTTCCTGTTACAACAACAAGAAAAAAAGTCAAGCAAAAGATATCTAGAAGTATACCCATTCTCTACTCCTAGGCTCCCACTCAGAGGAGTAGAGGGAGATGCTTTTTCTAATCTCTTCCTTGGAACTAAAAGTGGTCATTATATTAACACAGTTTTTGGTGCCCATGTAATCTGGAAGAACTTTTTTATTCTTGGTTTATTCCTGGAAAAAATGATTATATTCTAAGTAAAATTAAACCTTTACACTTTAGATGGAATAAATTCAAAAAAGTGCTAATACTCCCAGAAGTAAAGAGATACTTTCAGGGGTGGAGCCAAGATGGTGGAGTAGAAAGACTCACGTATGCTAGCTCCGATCCCACAGCCCATATATTTCCTGCAAGAAGAACTCCCCACGAATTCTGGAGCACTGCAAGGCGGGTGGAAACACAGTGGAAAAGATTTCTGTTCCAGAGAGCCCTGGAAAGCTGACCCCAACGGTCCATCGCACTCTGGACAGCAGAGTCCACCCCTGTGCTGCCCTAGCCGCACGGCCTGAGAGGAGCGGATCCGAGCAGGCTTCAGGGACGGAATCTCCGGCGGCTGGGAAGGTCCCTCCACCTACAGAGGCTGCAGGTCAGTGAGAGAGATGTCTAGGCTGGCTGAGAGGGGAGCGGGGTGTCTCCGTGACTCGTGCCCCCTCGGGAGGCAGTGGCAGAGGGAACGGCAGAGGCAGCAGCAGAGGCAGTGGCGGCAGCCTGGGACTCCCTGAGCAGGCAGGAGCTCCATTACTGAAGGTCTCTGCATAAAGCCCCTGAGGGAACTGAGCCTGGGAGGTGGCCCTGCCCCCACCCTAGCACCAGAACTTAAGCTCACATTGAATAGCAGCCGCTCCCGCTGCAAAAAGCCCATTTGAATCTCAAACCCCAAGCACTAGCTGGGCAGATCTAGGCGGGGTGCAGAGGAATCTCAGAAGTCAAGGAACTGTCTGGGAAAATGCCCAGAAAAGGGAAGAAAAATAAGACTATAGAAAGCTACTTTGATGGGCTACAGATGTTCTCACCTTTCAGTTCTGATGACGAGGAAGTATTCTTACCATCAGGGAAAGACATGGAGGTCGGGGACTCTGTATCCCAGACATCCCAGGTGGATGTCCAGTGGGCTCAGTCCATGGAAGAGCTCAAAAAGGATTTTGAAAAGCAAGTTAGACAGGTGGAGGAAAAACTGGGAAGAGAAATGAGAGAGATGCAAGAAAAGTATGAAAAACAGGTCAATACCTTGGTAAAGGAGACCCAAAAAATGCTGAAGAAAATAACACCTTGAAAAATAGGCTCACTCAATTGGCAAAAGAGCTTCAAAAAGCCAAGGAGGAGAAGAATGCTTTCAAAAGCAGAATTAGTCAAATGGAAAAAGAGGTTCAAAAGCTCACTGAAGATAATAGTTCTCTCAAAATTAGAATGGAACAGATGGAGTCTAATGACTTTCTGAGAAACCAAGAAATCACCAAACAAAACCAAAAGAATGAAAAAATGGAAGAAAATGTGAAATATCTCATTGGAAAAACAACTGACCTGGAAAATAGATCCAGGAGAGACCATTTAAAAATTATGGGACTACCTGAAAGTCATGATCAAAAAAAGAGCCTAGGCATCATCTTCCATGAAATTATCAAGGAAAACTGCCCTGATATTCTACAACCAGAGGGCAAAATAAGTATTGAAAGAATCCATCGATCACCACCTGAAAGAGATCCAAAAAGAGAAACTCCTAGGAACATTGTGGCCAAATTCCAGAACTCCCAGCTCAAGGAGAAAATCTTGCAAGCAGCTAGAAAGAAACAATTTCAGTACTGTGGAAATACAATCAGGATAACACAAGATCTAGCAGCTTCTACATTAGGGGATCGAAGGGCATGGAATAGGATATTCCAGAAGTCAAAGTAACTAGGACTCAAACCTAGAATCACCTACCCAGCAAAACTGAGTATAATACTTAAGGGAAAATATGGTCTTTCAATGAAATCAAGGACTTTCAAGCATTCGTGATGAAAAGACCAGAGCTGAAAAGAAAATTTGACTTTCAAACACAAGAATGAGAAGAAGCATGAAAAAGTAAACAGCAAAGAGAAGTCAGAAGGGACTTACCAAAAGTGAACTGTTTACATTCCTACATGGAAAGACAATATTTCTAATTCTTAAAACGTTTCAGTATCTGGGTAGTTGGTGGCACTACACACACACACACATACACACATATATACACATGCACACACATGTACATGCGTGCACGCACACACACATACACACATGCATGCACATACAGAGACAAAGAGCACAGAGTGAATTGAATAGGATGGGACCATATCTTAAAAGAAATGAAGGTAAATGGTGAGAGAGAAATGTAGTGGGAGGAAAGAGGGTGAAATGGAATGGGGTAAATTATCTCTCATTCAAGAGGCAAGCAGGAGACTTTTTTGTGGAGGGAAATAGAGGAGAGCTGAGGAAAAAAACCAAGAAGTTTACCCTCATCACATTCGACTAAAGGAAGGAATAAAATGCACACTCATTTTGGTATGAAAACCTATCTTACAGTACAGGAAAGTGGAGGAGAAGGAGATAAGCAAGGGGGGGGGGATGATGGTAGGGAGGGCAATGGGAGGAGGGAGCAATTTGAAGTCAACACTCAGGGAGGGACAGGATCAAAAGACAGAATAGAAACTATGGGGGGCAGGATAGGATGGAGGGAAAAAAGTTAGTCTTACACAACACAACTATTATGGAAGTCATTTGCAAAACAGATATGGCCTATATTGAATTGCCTGCCTTCCCAAAGGGAATGGGTGGGGAAGGAGGGATGGGGAGAATTTGGAACTCAAAGTTTTAGGAACAACTGTTTAGTATTGTTGTTGCTACTAGGAAATAAGAAATACAGGTAATGGGGAACAGAAAGTCATCTGGCCCTACAGGACAAGGGGACAAGAGAAGGGAGGGATGTTAGAAGAGAGGGCAGATTGGTGATAGGGAAAATTACATTACTTGGTGTATTGAGGTGGGGGGAGGAGATGAAAGGGGAGAAAATTTGGAACCCAAAATTTTGTGAAAATGAATGTAAAAATTTAAATTAAAAAAAAAGAGATACTTTCATAGGATAATAGATTCAGAGGTAGAATACACCATCCAAGTGTTACAAATGTGGAAGCTTTACAATCTTTAGAAATGTGGAAACTGAGGCTAAGTGTGGTTAAGTGACATATTTAGGGTTACATAACTAATGAATTACTGAAGTAGGATTTGAACCCAGATTCTCTGATTCCAAATTAATTCCTCTTTACACTATGTGATATGACCCTTCTAAGTGAAATCAGATTCTTCAGGGAAGGAATTTTAATCTGTTAGCTCACTCAGATTCTCTCTTTTTTTTGTTATCTTTCCCTTTTAGAGTGTAAACCCCTTGAGAAGGGATTTTCTTTTATTTTTCTTGTATTTAGCAGAGTGCCTGGTGAGGTACTTAGTAAATGCTCTGCCTCTCTGTCTCTCATCTTCTGTCTATGTATCCATTTTTCTAAGTATCCCTTTGCTTGTGTATCCATTTGTCTATCTGTCTATCTATCTGTTTGTCTGTCTGTCTGTCTCTCGATCTACTTCAAACCTGTCTCCCTATACATACCTCTCTTTCAGTGGAAAAGGCTAACAAGGGAATTCCCTGCTTAGTGTCAGTTGGGGTTGTGCTGCTTATAAATCACCATCATATGAAGTAAGCTTGTTGGTATATTAATCATATTTGCATGCCTGCATTTGTTTTTACATGTATTCATAAATCATCAGGTATTTGGCTCTCACAGATCTTCTCTCACTTGTTCCTTTGCTGCCTCCTTTAAATTTTCCCATCTATACCAGTTATTTGTCAAGCATTCTTATGCAGCAAGACACACATTTTGATGGATATCAATAACCTTTTTTAGGTTAGGAGAGCTTTTTAAGTCATCCTTTAAAATAAATTAATAAGAAATTTCCTATATAAATTCCAGGACAAAATTTTGGGGAAGTAGAGCTGTAGAAAATGGAGGGGCAAACTGGTACAGCGGATCATAGCATTCTGTAGTTGGAGTAAGGAAGCGCTACATTCAAATTCTCCTTGTAACACACTATTGACTGTGTAACCACTGGCAAATCACTTACTCTCTTTGCATCTGACTTTACTCATCTGTAAAAAGAGAATAATGATAGCTGTGGTACCTATCTCAGAAGGTTGCTTTGAGGCTCAAATGAGATGATAATTACATAAAATATCTTACAAAGTGCTTTACAAATATTACCTTATTTTATCCACATGACAACCCTGGGAGATAGGTACCCCTTGTTATACATGAGGAAACTGAGGCAAACAATCCTATAGCTATTAAATATCTGAGACTGGATTTGAACTCAGGTCTTCCTGATATAATTATGATTTAAATGGGAAGATTTTTCTTAATAGAACCATATGACCTGCCTGGGTCACATGGAAGTCAGAGTATCACAGAGCCTGTGGTGGGAGGAGCTTGCTGAAGGGTGGAACAGGAAGGGTGGGAACAGGAAGAGGCAGAGCTAGAGCAGAGCCAAGAGGAAGTTAGTCATGAGAGCAGTCAGAACTAAGAAGGATGCAGACAAGCAGCAAGCGGGCAGTTGACTTGCATGAGTGAGAGAATTTCTTTGTGATTTTGTTTAGTGGAGCTGGTTTGTGGGAAGCCTAGCAGGGGGAAGGCTTGGGGATGGAGCTGCCCTCCACATTGTTATTATGTGTAGATGTTTGTATGATGGATTTAGCTTTCTAGTGTCTGAATAAATGTTTTGGTTCTGTTTCCCATGTGGAGTGTCTTGTATTTCACAATTTAGAATTGTGCCAGCTGTAGGTGATGTGAATATCACATTGGCACTACACCTGACTCCAGATCGAACACACACTGAGCCACCTAGTAGTACATGATGAATATAAAGATAATGTATGTAAAGTGCTTATCAAACTTTAAAGTACTACATGATTGTAAGCTAACATCAAATAATTATAATTAATATAATATATTCAATAATATACCCTTCATTATTTGGACA
This sequence comes from Bettongia penicillata ogilbyi, assembly GCA_023548195.1. Taxonomy (NCBI): domain Eukaryota; kingdom Metazoa; phylum Chordata; class Mammalia; order Diprotodontia; family Potoroidae; genus Bettongia; species Bettongia penicillata. The sequence continues at coordinate 928,862 of JAJHZJ010000401.1, read as the reverse complement.
AGGGTCATAGATTTCAAAAACACACACATATACACACATATACATATATATACACACATATATATTTATTTACATATATATACACATATACATACATATATAAATACACACTACACCCCACCCCCATATATATACATATCTATCTATCTATCTATCTATCTATCTATCTATCTATCTATCTATCTATCTATCTGCCTATCATACCTTTCAATATTGAGCCCATGGCTCCAGTCTGTCATACTGTAATTAGTAAAGACATTTCTTCATCCTGCCTTACCTGCTGCTCAGAACCTTTCTGGATCCATGTTCAGTATCTATATGCATGATTGGTCTGTGTCAAGTCAAATAATAATTAAACATACTTGCCTAAGGAACTTCTAAAAATATGCTATAAAAAAAAGATACTTTCCCAACTGATCCTAATCCTCACTATATCTTGGTAAGGTCCACAGGGATTCGTTCTGTGGTTCAGTTAGACGCCCCTTGTCTCTCTCAGCCAAAGGTACATGCAACTGACCTTTTCACTCTGCTAGCTATAGGGTCCTCTATTTCCCATCTCTGTGCCTTTGCCATAGTTACCTCCAACGCCTCCTGTGACTCTTCAGGCACATTTTTCTAGTCCGATGCTATTCTTAATAAACTTTGTATCTATTTTTCATATATCCCTGAGCCAGAAGGCAGGCTTGACACATACAGTCTCTAAGATATGGACTGAGGAGTAGGAACTCCAAGAGTTATTTCCCTAGATAAATGGTAAGCTCTTTTAGAAGAGAAATTGTTTCATATTTATTTTGTTATCCTCAATACCTGGTATAGTGTCCTGTATATAAGTATATATGTATACATATACATACAGACACACATATATACATATATGTACATATGTGCATGTGGCTATGTATACGTATGCATATGTGTATATATGTATACATATTTTGTCAGCTATTCAGGGATTTTGAAAGAACCTAGTTTGAAAAGCAGATGTCAGCAGAATCCCAAATTGATTGCACCTTGATACTTTCCTAAAATATGCCTTAATAGCAGAGTAACCATATTTGGTAATTTATCTTGATTGAATCTAACAATTGTGTTGCTGGCTATTGAGGGTACTCTTGGATTAGTTCTCTGGATACTCCAAAGAATTTGCAAAGAATACTAGAGATTAGGAATGGCACTTTTAGTTTAATAGTAATATTAATGAGAAGGTATCAGCAACTACCAACCCATATAACTTATTCTCTTCTCATCTGTTTTATGCTAATAATATAGTATCACTGAGATACAAAGGGAAGAAGAGAGGGAGGGAATGATCATTTGCATAATGCTTACTCTGTGCTGGGCACTGTGCCCAGAGCTTTTAACAAATATCTTTTTAATAAATATCTCATTTGATATAACAACGATGTTATATTGTTACTATAATATAATATAGTAATAAGTACTATTATTATACACATTTTTCAGTTGAGGAAACTGAGGCAAACATATATTAAGTAGCTTGCCCAGGGTCAAACAGCAAGTAAATATCTGAGGCTGGATTTGAATTCAAAGTTTTTTGACTCCAGGCCAAGCAATCAATCCGTAGGGAGCTTGCTGCCTCTATATCCACTGGTGGTGAGCTTGACAAAAATATGAGAAAGTAACAGGCAAGCTTTGTAGGCAGTTTTCTCTGTCAGTGAGTAACTTTATAGTTACAGCAGTGTCTAAAGCTTTTGGAAAAAGTGAATATTTCTATAATGCTTTATGGTTTCAGAGAAGTTTGTGTCCTTTGTCATATTTGGTTTTCACCATACCAGTGAGGTAGATAATAGTTTATTATTCCCACTCAACAGGGAAAGTGTGGATCAAAGAGGAGAAAAGACAGTATCAGAGTGGGAATTTTAGTCCCAATCTAAAACACAAGGTATTCCAAAAGTCATTTAAAGTTTTGTGGTTTAAAATTGCACTAAGACTTTTGGAATGGAAGAGTTTACTATATTTATTTTAAAATACACTTGGGAGAAGAAAATTTAATCTTATAATATCATCTTGAGCACTATCTTTCAGATGTATTAAAAACCTATTTTGTGATAGTTGAGGCTATTTTGCACAACAATCGTTACATAACTAAGCTGTGAAAGGGGAAAACTATCTCCATTTCAACCATTTGTCAATGTCATGAAAGCTGTCCTGTAGCTAAAAGAATTTACTTTTGTGACAAGGTTCTCAAAGTATTTTTATTCACAGATGATTCTGTATTTATTATATAAAGCCTCAGGTTACTATAAAGACTCTTGAGCAAAATGTATCAGTTTGGCATCCATATGGGAAAAACAAAATGGAAGAAAAAATGCATGATTCCTAAACTATGACAATCAGTTGTTCATGTAGACTGCTGAGATAGTCCATCAAAAATATCATTACCTGGCACTACAAACTGCCATTTAAGATAAATAATGAAGTGAATCCAAATTTGATTAATATCAGACTGAATTGCTTTGAGAAATTGTGCTTATTTTTAATGATAACAAACGATTTACTACTCCAAAAGGCAATCCTTTTAAGGTCTTTATAACCAAATGACTCTAAACAGCTACAAACCATTTTTTAAAAATGGTCTAGGAAGAATACAAAATTATAGCAGATTTACACTGTGGAACAAAATGCCAAAATCACAAGGGAAATAATGAAAAATAAATAGGAGAGAAAGGTTCTAAAATGATCATATATTAAAATATATTATAAATCTGCAAGCATTAAAACTATCCTAGCCAATCTAAACTATGCTACCTGCAATTTGACCATTCTCATTAATACCTCCCAATGTAACATGGAATCTGTCTTGGTATTCTGGACTATAAAAGGTGGGCTTAAATTTATCTTGTCTGAAACAAAGCTACCTTATCATTTCCTGATCATTTTCAAACACTCTTTCCTATACTTTAGCCATTCTTGTTATGCCCTCTTATCAGAACTTCGACTGGGGAGTGGGTAGGGGGAGCCAAGATGGCAGAGTAGAAAGATGCATATACTCCAGTGCTTCCCCTACAGGCCACACAATTCCTATAAAAAATGACTCTCCATGAATTCTAGAGCAATGACAGTGAAAGAGATTTCCAGCCAAAGGTAACTTGGACGGCCAACAGGAAAGGTCTATCCAATGGGACATTGAGAGGAGTGGAGCCTAGCCCTGGCCACAGAGTATAGGGAGGAACAGGACCAGAACAGGCTTCCAGGGCAGAATCCCCAGCAGAGAGGGTTCCAGATCCCTCAAACCACAAGCAAAAAAGAAAGCTTCAAAAGTCAGTGTGGGAGGGCATTCCCAGCTGGGCAAGGAGGGGAGCAGGGTACCCCCAGCACTGGCCCTAGGAGACAGCAGCAATAGGCAGTGGGCAACAATGGTGGCTGCAGAAGCAGCCTGGATTCATTGTCTGAGAGGCTCAACTTAAATCCTCTGGGGTAATTGGGCAGGGCATCTGAATCTCAGCCCTGAGCATGGTCCTGGGGGAAGGAGCCTCCTCTTGATAAAGGATTCAGAAGTCAAGTAACTGGCTGGGAAAATATTCAAAAAAGAGAAAAAAAAAATAAGACCATAGGAGGTTACTTTCTTGGTGAGTAGATAACTCTTTCCATCCTTTCTAATGAGGAAAAACAATGCATATTGTCAGAGGAAGTCAAGGCTTTTGCCTCCAGTAAGTCCAAAAGGAATATGAAATGGGCTCAGGCCATAGAAGATCTTGAAATGTGAGTCAGCAACCTGCTAAAGGAGAATGAAAAAAATGCTGAGGAATATAACACCTTTAAAAAAGGACTAATTTAATTGGATAAAGAGGTCCAAAAAATCAGTGAGGAGAAGGAGGCTTTAAAAAGCAGAATTAGTCAAATGGAAAAGGAGGTTGGAAAGCTCACTGAACAAAATAGTTCTTTAAAAATGAAAGTGGAGTTCAGGGAAGGTAACAACTATACAATAAACCAAGAAGTTACAAAACAAAATCAAAAGATTGAAAATAGAAGATAATGTGAAATATCTCATTGGAAAAAACAACTGACCTGGCAAATAGATCCAGGAGAGACAATTTAAAAATTATGGGACTACCTGAAAGTCGTGATAAAAAAAAAAAAGAGTCGACATTATCTTTCATGAAATTATCAAGGAAAATGGCCCTGATATTCTAGAACCAGAGGGCAAAATAAATATCCTATCACCTTCTAAAAGAGACCCCAAAATAGAAACTTCTAGGAATATTGTGGCCAAATTTCAGACTTCCCAGGTCAAGGAGAAAATATTGCAAGCAGTTAGAAAGAAAGAATTCACATATTGTGGAAATACAAGATAACACAGGACCATACAGCTTCTACATTAAGGGACTGAAGGACTTGAAATAGAATATTCCAGAAGTCAAAGGAACTGGGATTAAAACCAAGAATCACCTACCCAGCAAAACTGAGTATAATACTTCAAGGGAATAAATGATCATTCAATATTATAGAGGACTTTCAAGCATTCATGATGAAAAGAGCAGAACTAAATAGAAAATTTGACTTTTAAACACAAGAATCAAAAGAAGCATGAAAAGGTTAAAAAGAAAGAGAAGTCATAAAGGACTTTCTAAAGCGGAACTATTTGCATTCCTGCATGGAAACATAGTATTTGTAACTCTTAAGACTTTTTTCAGTATTTGGGTAGGTGGAGGGATTATACACACACACACACACAAACACACACACACATACACACATACACACTCACATACATATAGATACAGAGTACAGGTTCAGTTGAATCAGAAGAGATGAAATCCATAAAAAATAAAGGGGTAAGAGAGGAAAATATTGGGAGGAAAAAAGGAGAAATGGAATGGGGCAGACTATCACTCATAAAAGAGATAAGAAAAATCTTTTTCAGTGGAAGAGAAAAGGGAGGTGAGAAGGGAAAAGTGAAGCTTACTCTCTTCACATATGGCTTAAGGATGGAATAACATGCTCACTAAATTTGATATGAAAACCTATGTTACACTACAGGAAAGTAGGGAAGAAGGGACAAGTGGAGTGAGGGGGATGATAGAAGGGAGAGCAAATGGGAGAAGGGAGTAACTAGAAGTAACCACTTTTGGGAACAGACAAGGTCAAATGAGAGAATACAAAAAGAAAGGGGGGACAGGGTAGGATGGAGGGCAATATAGTTAATCTTCTACAACATGACTATTGTGGAAGTCTTTTGCAAAACGACACAAATATAGCCTGTACTAATTGCTTGCCTGGAGATGGATGGGGAGGGAAGGAAAGAAATTGGAATTCAAAGTATTAGAAACAAATGTTGAGAATTTTTATTGCATATAACTGGAAAATAAGAAATACAGGTAGTGGGGTATAGAAATTTATCTTGCCCTACAAGAAAAGAGAGAAGATAGGGATAATGGAATGGTGGGGTGTGATAGAAGGGAGGACACATTGAGGGAAGGCGTAATCAGAATGTAAGGTTTTATGGGTTGGGGAGAGGGGAGACATGGGGAGAAAAACTGAAACTCAATATTTTGTGGAAATCTAAAAATAAATAAATAAATATATTTAAAAAAAAGAACTTGGACTCTGTCCCTCAATCCTTGGGAATCTAGGCTCTCGTATATAAAATTTTACTTTGTCTTTCTTAGAATATGGTGACTATGACATTTCTTGTCCATTTCCAAACTTTGTACCATAAATATGTCATCTCTACCTCTTCACATTTTAGCTCCCTTTCCATGTGGTATTTTCTACCATTAGACAAGCTCTTAGTCATGTGTGCAACACGATGGAGACCTAAATATTTTCTCTGAACCCTATGACCTTTCCAACAACCAGAAAAAAGAAATTATATGCCTAAGATAAAGAAACTTCACCTTTCTGTATGAGCTAGGAGATGGGTAGGGAACCTGAAGTCTTGAGGCCACCATTGCCCTTCTATGTCCTTTTCACTGAGCCCACATTTTATAGAAAAGATACTTTTATTCAGAGGATTTGTTCTGTGAAGTTTGGATTTACTGAGAGGGCTGCACTTGGGGATCTAGAAGGCCACATGTGACCTTCAGGCTATAGGTTACCCATGCCTGGTTTAGGACATCCAGAATCCAGAAGAATGTTAAAAACAAACAAAAATAAAACCCCTACCCCATGAAATGATGCTCACTGCCCCTGAGATCATTCAGTACCCTTCCCCAATTCCCCATTCTACAGATAGTGTGGCTGCACTAAAAACACAAGGACCCATACAGGTTTACAACAAAACCCATTGCCATGCCTTGGTCCCTCCTCCCTCTTTCTCATGCCATGGAGAACCTACTTCCAGACTGCAAAGCTATGACTTCCTGATTCCAGTGCAGACAATGAATGGTGTACTGCCAACCTGACAGCTCTCTGAACTGTCAGTGTTTGTATAGACAATCTTGAAGCACCAGCGTGGCAAAGCTCTAACCTGCCAGTGGGGCTAGAGAACTAAGAAACAGAGGGACACTTGACAGGGACACTTTGAGTACAGGGAGATGTGCAGCATTCTACTATGCCCGAGGGAAAAGCATATGATCAACCAAGGGTCAGTCTAACCACCTACAAGTCACTTTAGACAGGGATCTAGCCTGGTAAACTGTGAGTTATCGAGTGTGGTAGAAAGCTGAGATCCAGTCCCCATAGAAATCATCATTAGAGGAAATATAGTCAGGAAATGAATAGAGTAAAATCAGAAGAAGTAGAAAGATAGAAATTATTCAAGATCTCAGGAGGGAGAAAACTCAAAATATAAGCTGATAAGTCAACAGGGATAACAACAGAAGGAAATATGGTCTCCAGATGTAGTGAATGCCCTTAGGTTTCAATGAATAAATACATAATTCAAAACAAAGGAAAATGATCTAACATTTGATGCAACAGAAAATCCTGTAAATGTGAGAACATGGAACTATAACATCCTGTTCCTGAGTGGTTCAAAAGAGAAATGAGAATTATGACAGAAGAATTTATGACCTGCACAGCAAAAATAATGGCAGAATAGAAAAACTGTAATCTGCAGTGGCAGTTCTCATGAAAGAAACAAAAGAAAACAACAAACTGGGAATGCAAATATACAGAAGCAAAGGAAAATCTTGAAAGGAAGCAAAAACATCTCAATAATATTGAAAGAAACCATGCTCATTTTCCAAACAAAATATACTAATATGAAAGAGAATGTGTGAAGACAACCTAAGGATTATAGGTCTCCTAGAAGAACTTTACAGAACAAAAAACCCTAAAATTCTAATGACAGAAATAATAGAAAATGAACATAGAATATTAAATACCAATTGAAAGAATTAAAATATTGCCTCAAAGGAAAAATGGCTGCAAACTCCAAGACTCACAGTGATTAAATTCAGCAACTTGATTCAGAAACAAGTTCTGAAAGTGGTCAGGAGAAAGACTTTCAAATGCAAAGGGAAAGGGGTCAGAGCCAAGATGGTGGATCAGAGGAAGCAATCTAGGCAAACTCTCCCAAAATTTTCTTCCAACAACTTTAAAATGATGACTCAAATTTGTGGAGTAGTAGAACTAACCAAAGGTCCAGGTAAGACACTTTTTCCCAGCCTGAGACAAGTTAAGAGCTTGGCAAGAAAGGTCTGTAACACTGGCATAAGGACTGTTACAGAGCCCATGAAGCAGTAGCACAAGCAGTGGGCTTTTGAAAGAGCCTATGGCAGCAGCAGCAGAAGCTTCAGGAACTTTCAGTCCAGAGATAAACCAGGTAAAGCAGTAAGATAATTGGTCGGGAAGGTATTTTAGGGCACCTTTAGCATTGGGTGCAGCTGGCACTGATTGGTAATTCTATCACCCAGAGATAGTTCTGGGTCACAGTTCCAGGGAGAAGAGGCATGCTTGTGGTTGGTCACAAGAGAGGAGGGGCCCTGGTCACAGTTCCAAGGAAGAGAGAAGCACTAGCAGAGGAAGAGGGACCTTTCCTGGGTAAGGATCAGATTACAGACCAGAAGATTAGTGGCTACATCTCTCCTTGGTTGACACCACATTGGAAGCACCAAAAATTTGCAGACTCCCAGAACTAATTCTGAAAATAGTAGCACAAAAAAGTCTGAAGCTTGGGAATGGGCCTGCCCAAATCTAGGTAAGAGGAGTCCAATTTTAACATAAAGTTCAAAATAAGGAAATAACCTGAAAAATGAACGAACAACCACAAAAAATAATTTGAGCATACAAATTTGACCACTTTGGTGGCAGGGAAGACCAAGATAAAAATTCAGAAGACAGCAGTATGAAAACAACTACAAGCAAGGCCTCAAAGAAAAATGTTGACTAGACCCAATCCCAGCAAGATTTCTGCAAATGTTAAAGACAGAGATAAGGTGCTAGAGCAAACACTGAGAAAAGAAATAAGATTTATGCAAGAAAATGATGAAAAGAGAATTAGCAACTTGGTAAAAGAAACAAAAAACACACGATGAAGAAAATAACACCTTAAAATAGAATTGGCCCATGTGCAAAAATTCATTGAAAAAAAGAACTCCTTAAAAGCAAAATTGTCCCAATGGAAAAAGAGGCTCAAAAGCTTAATGAAGAAAATAATTCCTTAACAATTAGTTGGGTAAGTGGAAGTTAATGAGTTTACGAGACATCAAAAATAATCAAACAAAATCTAAAGAATGAAAAATAAAAGAAACTATGAAATATCTGATTGGGAAAACAACTGACCTGGAAAATAGATTCAGGAGAGATACTTTTCAAATCATTGGAATATCTGAAAGCCATGATTATAAAAACAAATAAAAACAAAAAGCCTAGATACCATCATATTTCAAGAAAATATAAAGGAAATCTAACTTGACATATTATAAGGGTAAAATAGAAACTGAAACAATCCATTGATCATCTCCTGAAAGAGATCCAAAAATGAAAACTTCAAGATTATCACAGCCAATTTCCAGATCTTCCATATCAAGGAGAAAATTCCCACTTCAATCAGCCAGAAAGAAACAATTCAAATATCATGGAAGCACAGACAAGATCACACAAAATTTAGCAGCCAGCACACTGAAGAAATGGAGGATTTAGAATATCCTGGGAAGCAAAGAAACTGGGATTACAACCAAGAAGAACTTACCCAGAAGAACTATATTTGATGCTTCAGGAGAAAAACAATATTTAGTAAAATAGAGGACATTCAAAGATTCATGAGTAAAAGAACAGAACTGAATAGAAAATTTTGCATTCACACTTGCCTTAAGATAAGTATAAATAGCAATCATGAAAAATAAATCATAAGAAACTGAAATTAAGTTAGATTTAACTTTATTTGAGACTCTTGGATTACTTTTTCATATTTACCTACATAATTTTTTGAGATCTTGCCAACATAATTGACTCACACCAATGCCCTCTGACTAAGTAGACTGCTTCTAATTTAAGGACTCTGTCATTATTAGGGTCGTTGCAAGCAGTCAACATAGTCAGAAGGCACTTGTATGAGTTAATTATGTTGGCAAGATCTCAAAAAAGTATGGAGGGATGAGAAAAAACAATGCAATGGGAGAAAGGGGAAGGGAGAGGTAAAATAGGGCAAATTATCTCGCATAAAAGAGGTGTGCAAGGAAGAGCTTTTATGGCAGAGGGCATAATGTGGAGGGCAATGCTTTCACTGGAATTAGTTCAGAGAGGGAAGGCATGAGGGAATATAGGTACGCTAGTGGACTGTTGGTGGACTTGTGAACTGGTCTAACCATTTTAATGAACAATTTTGTATTATACCCAAAGAGTTCTAAAACTGTGCATGCCCTTTGACCCAGTAAAATCACTACTAGGTCTGTATTCCCAAAAAATCAAAGAAAAAGGTAAAGGACCTATATGTATAAAAACATTTATATCAACTTTTTGTGGCGGCAAAGAATTGTAAATTGACAGGTTGTCAATTAAGTGGGGAATGGATGAACAAGTTGTGGCATATGATTGTGATGGAATATTATTGTGCTCTAAGAATGATGAGAGAGGTGGTTTCAGAAAAAAATAGCAAGATCTTTATGAACTGATGTAGAGTGAAGTGAGAAGAACTGGAAGGTTATTGGACACAATAACAGCAATGTTGTAATGATGACCAGCTGTGAAAGACTTGGCTACTCTGATCAATACAATGATCCAAGATATTTCCATAGGACTCATGATGAAAAAATGCTAAATCCAGAGAGCAAAGTGATGCACACTATGAGTGCAAAATGAAATATAATTTTCTCCTTCCTTCCTCCCTTCCTCCCTCCCTCCCTTCCCCCCTCCCTCCCTTTCCCCCTCCCTCCCTCCCTCCCTCCCTTCCTCCCTTCCTTCCTTCCTTCCTTCCTTCCTTCCTTCCTTCCTTCCTTCCTTCCTTCCTTCCTCCCTCCCTTCCTTCCTCCCTTCCTTCCTTCCTTCCTTCCTTCCTTCCTTCCTTCCTTCCTTCCTTCCTTCCTTCCTTCCTTCCTTCCTTCCTTCCTTCTTTACTTTTTTGCAATACGGCTAATATGGAAATATATTTTACATGATCTTAAATGTACAATTGATACCATGCTATTTGCCTCCTTAGTGGGAGGTGGATGAGTGGGAGGTGGAAAGAGAATTTGGAACTCAAAATTGAAAAGGAAAATAATGTTAAAAATTCTCTTAAAATAGAAACAGTTAACTTCCTTGGTATTTTGAAGACATTATTGTACTAACCCATGTCATCCACTATATACCATTCTTATTAACTTCCCTTATATCTCATCCACTTTATTTAGACTTCCTTGAAGTTTTTCTATTTCACAGAATGTAGATTTCACTTCATTATTATAAGATTTTGCAGAATTCTAAACCAAACTGAAGCATATATCAGGCAAATAGAAATTTTAGAACATGTATATTCCATAGAAAACAAGGTATGAGCACTACACGTATCAAAATGAGTGACATCATTGATAAACATAAATTATTAGTTTTTCAAAGTAGATACTACACATAGCTGATCAAATAGCCAATCAAAACAATTATTTGATGTTGCATAGACCAGAAGATGTGCTTATTGACTGAATTGTTCACATTTCAGCTGACTGGTGTTGAAATAATGTAAAACAGTCTTAGAGATAGGTTCTCTGAAGGACTGACTTGGTCCTTTTATGAATATGGCTTTCAATCTCCCTTCTTTCTCCTCTAGAAAAAAATAGCCCTCCAGATCAAACCTCTAGATACTTTCAGGACCACACTCCTAAGTGAAAGTTAACTAATCCACCTTGCTTTTGGACTCTGCAGTGGCAGTGAGATGTAGATTTGTATGTGAAGGAATGAAAACTTACTTCCACCCAAGGAGGGCACAGACTATCCTATCTAGTCATTCACCAGGGAAGCAGGGCTAGCTCATTACATTTATGTTTGCATATTGTTTCCTATCCTGCCCTCACATCCTCTTATATTCGATCTTTCATTCACATTTCTTACTCTTGCGTTTCCTCTTGCAACAACAATGAAATTAATATACTATTGTTACTGGAAAGAGGATGACAATCTATTGTCGTATACCTCCATTCACAAGCCTTAAAATTACCTAGACTAAAACTTTCTTCCCTAGCTAATATCTTCTATGTATGTCACACTTTTTTTAGAATGTAAGCTGCTTGAAGAAAGGAATTGCCTCACTTTTGTGTTTGTATGTGATGTATATTGTAGATATTTAATAAGAACTTGTTTTATTGATTAATAGAATTTGTTGTATGAATCATTAGGAATCTTACAGATATTTTAAAATTGACCTCAGGACTATTTAAACTGATTTTAATCTTAACTAGAGAACCTGAGTTTAGAGGTTGGAAATGGAGAAAAATCTTAAATAAGTGATGCCTCTTTGATAATTTCCAAATAAATATTTGAAGAAAAACTCATACTCATGGTTAAATAACTGTAGAGTTGGAAGTGATTTCAGCCTAAAAACTAAATATTTTAATTATGACATATCTTTGGAGAAAGAAAATCTCAGAATATTGTGCTTTCGTATTTTCAAATATTTTATTTTTCAATAACATTTAGAAATAAATTTTAGCATTCATCTCTAAAACTGAGTCCCAAATCCTCTCCCTCCTTATTTCCCCTCACCCCTTCATGAGATGGCAAGCAATTTGATATAGATTGTACATGTGCAATCATGCAAAGCCTACTTCTGTATTAATCATGTTATGAAAGAATATGTAGATCAGAAAAACTACCAAGAAAAATAAAGTTTAAAAATGTATGGTTCTATCTGCATTCAAATTCCACCATTCTTTCCCCGGAGATGGATACAAGTTTTCATCATAAGTCCTTTGGAATTGCCTTGGATCACTGCATTGTTGAGAATAGCCAAGTCATTCACAGTTGATCTTACGATATTGCTGCTATTGTGCACATGGTTTTCCTGGTTCTCACTTTACATCACAAAGTTTATTTCCAGATTTTTCTGAAAGAATCTTACCTATCATTTCTTATAGTAGAATAATATTTCATTACAATCATATAGATACAAAAAGAAAAAAGCACTTATTTGTATAAAAATACTGACAGCAGCTCTTTTTGTGGTGGCTAAGAATTAGAAATTGAGGAGATGCCCATCAACTGGAGAATGACTGAATAAGTTTTGGTATATGATTTTGATGGAACACTATTGTTCTATAAGAAATGAGTTCCTGTCCCAAAAGTTTGGATCTTTGGATTTATCAAGTACTAAATCACTATGGTCAATTACTATTGTGTAATATATACCTAGTCTATTTTGCTGATCCATGACTCTGTTTCTTACCACTAACATAGTTAGAGATATGGTACAGTTAGACCATCTCTCTTCACAACTAAATGAAATAGTATTTACTATGTAAGCTTTCTTTTTTATTATTAATTTATTTTAAAATAATTGATCTTCTTGCTATTCATGACCTTTTGTTCTTCCAGATCAGTTTTGCTATTATTTTTCAAGCTCTGTAAAATAACTTTTGGTAATTTGATTGGCATGGTACTGAATAAATTAAATAGATTGTAATCTTCATTATATTGGTTGTGATATTTTTCCATTTATTTACATCTGATTTTGTATGAAAAGTACCTTGTGATTGTATTCATATAGTTCCTGGGTTTGTCTTTTACACTTCCAAATATTTCATATTGTCTACGGTTTTTAAAATGGAATTTCTTTTTCTGCTTCTTGCTACTGGACTTTAAATGGAAATGCTGATGATTTATGTGGATTTATTTTATATCCTGTTATTGCTAAAGGCATTGTTTCAACTATTTTAATTGATTATCTAAGATTCTCCAAGGATATCATCATATCATCTGCAAAGAGTGATAGTTTTCTTTCATTATTGCCTACTCTAATTCCTTTAATTTCTTTTTCTTTTCATTTCTATACCTAAAATTCTAATACAATATTGAATTATAAAGTAAACTCTAATAAATGTTTATTGAAATGGAAATAGATGATTTCAGAGAAACCTGGGAAGGCTTGTGTGAACTGATTAATAATGAAGTGCAGAAAATGGGAGAAAAATTTATACAAGTATAACATTTTAAAACAAGCAATTTTGAAAAATTTAATAACCCTAATCAATGAAACAAACCAATGGTAACTAGAGAAGACCTAAAAATGTATCCTACCTGCCTACTGAAAAAGAGAAGTTATGCATTCAAGATGCAGAATGGTACATATATTTTTGGACATAGCTAGTTTGGGAATGTATATTACTCAAATATGCTTATTTATTACAAAGACTTTGTTTTTCTTTATTTAGTCAGTGAGGTGTAAGAAAGAGAAAAATTATGTGCTTTTTAAATGAAAACAAAATAAGATAAAATAGCAGTAAAAATGGAAAGGGAAATTACTAATTTTTAATTGCTGAGAATGTACAAAGTACATTAAATTTATATTCATCAGTTGAAGAATTATAATTTAAAGTTAGAAGGCAGAATATGTATATATATATCATATAAACATAATATCTAATATTTGCACTTTTGATGAATACTTAAAATGTCAATACAACAAATTGCCAATATAATCATTGTTACATATACAGTTGATTAAATCATGTTCATCCAGTAACGACATCTAGTAAATGCTTGATAAGCAAAGTTTACCTATCAAGTATTATTCATCCTCTTACTTACTATCAGCTTTACAACTTTTTACTTATATTGATCCATTTGTGCATCCATTTTTTTTTTTTGTGAAGGACTTGGATTTAAGTTCTGTCTCATACCCATACTTGTGTGACTTGGGCAAATCACTCAATTTAATGGGCATCTCTTTAAAACTGTTAAGTTTTGGAATAAATACCTATGTGCATTAGTAGAAAGAATTCCCTCAGTGAAATTCCTTTACAATGAAATGAAAATCTAGCCTTCCCTCCCCTCCAAAAGAGGTCTTTTCGGATAACTATGAATTTTGTTCTTGATGAACACATCGTATGATAAAAGGTCTTGCTTTTAGCCCTTCGTTATACCTTTTACATAACTATTTCTAGGAATATGAATACCTAATTGCTAACCCTTATGTATTTCCTTAAGATTCTCAAAGTACTTTACATATACAATTTCATTTGATCCTCACAACACCACTCTAAATCAGGTTCTAATATTATAGTGATTCTATAGGTAAGGAAACCAAGGCTAAGAGAAGTTAAATAACTTGCCTAGGGTAGATCACACACCTAGAAATTATTTGAGGCAGGATTTGAATTCAAGTCTTCCAGATGATTTGAGCCAACTTGAAACCTGGACTCTCTGGATGATGAAATTTTGCCAAATAAAGCAAAGTGATAAAGGGACAGGCTTTCAGTATTTTTTTTAGGATGTTGAAAGATAGTTCAACAATTCATTTCCTTGGTCCATCCTAGGTATGAAAAGCAGCCACTTCTTTCTATCTTCTATTTCCATGTTGAAGTTGGAATCTCTCTTTCTCTCTCTCATACACACACACACATGTGTTTGTGTTTTGTTTGTTTCTATAAATGACATAATCCTATTTGAAGATTTATTTTGAGTTTAGAAACTACAAAATATTGATTTGATTGAGTTTACAAATGATATAACCTCTAGTCCATGACTATTTCTATAAGAGAAACGAGTGTTGCCAGTGGCCTATATCAACCTGCAGGACCAAGGCGAAGTCCACTGAAATTGAATTGTTATGTAATAGCTGTAGAAAAGCCTAGAAGTAAGAGCAGGAATCTCTTCAGCGCTCAAGTCTCCTTCACAGTGGTGCTAATTTCTCCAGCTATTTCCATGGTTATTTAACTCCAGCAGACTCCACAGACCCAACTTACTTGCTTTGACTATCGATTGTCCTTGTGTTTAGCTGTCTCATTACAATATCTCCCAGGTTCAGTGGCATTCTATTTCCTTCTTGTCTACTCCACTGCTAATTCCTGATTGCCTCTGATTCTGTCTCTTTGGGTGTGATTGACTGGTTTTCTACCACTAGCCTACAGTACAATTGATCTATCACACACTGACTGACTAATATCACATGCTGACTTTATTGTTTGTTTCATTGATGGCTCCTTGCACATATCAAACTCTCCTAGTTCTAACTTTTCTCCTGACCAGAAATCCTCATGACATGTGCTGCTACAATGACTATAGCAAATTGTGAACTTAAAATTACATATTGAAATAGGCATTAATCTATTAAAGCCTATGCAGTACATGCATTCTTAATGCATTTCCAACGTTACTTCTATATGTTTATGGGAGGAATGAATTAAGGAAGGAAGGAGAGGAGGGAAATACGAAAAAAATAAAGAGAGTGAAAGAAAGGAAGGAAGGAAGAAAGGAGAAGGAAAGAAAAAGAGAAAGAAAAGGAAAAATCAAAATCCCATCAGAGTATCACTGGATAGTAAAAGATCACTAGGTGTTAGAAATATTTTTCCTCTCTTGTCCTGGAATGACTATTGTTTTCATGAAGAATAATGAGTATATCTTATTTTATACTCAAAATGTTTCCTTTTCTCACAAATTAGGGGCAGTGTGAATGTGGAAGAACTTAAGGATATGTCCTGACCAATGAAAACATAGACTGCAGCTTAACCTTTGCATGCAAGATTTATATAGAGCACCTGCATAAAGCAGCAACAGTACCTTCTTCCTACTTCCTGTGAATTGAAAACCAAGGTCAAAGTAAAGAAAATGACAATAAATAACAAAATACAGGATCAGACTAAGCAGGAAACCCAGAACCAGGGAACATTCATAACACAGTACTCAAAGAGTGGGAAGTGATAGAAAACTAAAGGTATACTCATCAATAGGAGAATGACTGAACAAATTATGATATGTGAATGTAATGAAGTGATATTGTGCTGTAAGAAATGATAAAAGAGAAACCTGGAAAGACTTGTATGAATTGTTGTATTGTTAATATAATTTCCTTAATTTGAAGATCTTTCCAACCATTAGTAGACCCATGTGACCTGCACATGGAAGCCTAAGTCACATATGATGGGAGGAGCTTGCTGAACAGATGGAAAAGGAAGGATGGAGGAGAGTTGGGAAGAAGTTGGTGAGGGTAGTTAGAGTGGAAGAGAGAAAGCCTACAGGCAGGCAGACAGCTAGTATTGTGAATGTTTACTTGTGGGAAGGCCCCAGAAGAAAGCCTTTGGAATGGCATTGTCCCCTACAATTCTAACGTGAATTGACTTCTTAGTTACTATGATGGATTTGGCTTTCTTGCGTTGGGATTCAGCTTACTGGTGCTGAATAAATGTTTTTCTTCTGGCTTCTGTATGGAAAGTCTGTTATGTTTTGAGATTCAGAACTATGCCAGTATATTCAGCACCAATGGCAGCTATGAATATACTGGTATAGTTCTGTATTGCCAATTGTTACAAAGTAAAGTGAGCAGAACCAGTAGAAAAGTTTTTGAAGGACTTAAGAACTCTGATCAATACAATGGCTAATAATAATTCCAGAAGATACATGATCAAATATAAAATTGAACCTATATTTTTTGGATATAAGCAATGCAAGAATTTGGTTTGTTTGACCATGCTTGTATGGTAAAGATATTTATTTATTCAATGTTTTCTATTTTAAGGATGATAACAATAATAATATTGTTTTAATTTCTTTGTGTCCCTAACTCATCATGCCTGGCACAAAGTATGTAATTAATAAATGCTTGTAGCTTGAGTAACTCTACAAATAACTGAAGTAGATCATTACTCAAAGACAATAGAGTTGCACATGGAGGATATGTGTAGGCTGTAACATGTCACACTCAAATAGTTTTGAAGAATTGTTATAAAAATGTTGTTAAAATACATAAGTAAAAAAAGATGATCTGGTCATAAATCAATAGACAGGGCAAAACAAAACCCATTGTCATCTTCACAATATCAGGAGAATTAAAGGAAAGCCTGGAACACTTTGGGTGGGGCCCTGCTGTTCAATTATGGAAGGTCATGGACATCTTTATTACTGGATGTAAAGGAATGAATTGGTTTTCATCTGCATCACTGGAGGGAATACCTACAATGGGGAAATAGGCATAATAGAGCACTGTTGCTCGAGCTGTGGAATGGTCTTGACATCCTAGAAAGCACTTTAGAGAAAAAGTTACCAAATTGTGTATTCTGTGACCCAGTGATACTACAATTAGAACTATACCCCCAAAAAAATAAAAGAAAGGGGGGAAGCTCTAAATATAGAGCTTTCTATATATAGAAAAAAATTTTAGCAGCTATTTTTGTGATAAGTAAGAATTGGAAATGAAAGGAATAAACTGCTATTGGGGAATAGCTAGACAAATTGTGGTATATGAATATAATGTAATATTGTTGAATAATGATAAAATATAACAAAATAGACAATTTCAGAGGAAACTGGAAAGACCTAATAAAAAGAAAATTAGCAAATCTATACATTTGATGGGGTGACATTTTAGGGGGAAAAAACAAACACATCTTCAAAAGACCTTGGAATTCTTATAAATGCCATGATAAATTCATGAGTCCACAAGAATGAAAACGAAAACCTCACTCACCCCCTGACAGAGAGATGAGGAAATTAAAATGCAGAAAGATACATAAGTTTTCAGACATGGATAACATGAAATTTTGTTTGCCAAATGAGCTAACAAAGTATGTAAATATATATTGATGGATTTTTTTCAAATGCCCAATTGGAGGAGGGAAGTAGTGCTAAGAGTAGGTTAATTAAAAAAAAAATCAAAAATATTTGTTACTTGAGAAAAATAAAGACAAAAGAAAAAAGAAAATTAAAGATTGTAACAAAAAGATTGTATACTGAAAGTATCTGCCCAGTGATGAGAAAATTGGCATTTATATTAATCACTATCATATAAGATATGCCACTCTCATTCTCACAGTAAACCTATGAGATAAATATTACCAGTATTATTACAGTCTTTTACTTGCACTATGTTAAGACGTTGTGAATGGGAATTTGGAGAAGGAAGGACTGTAGGTATTTATTGACACCATTTATGAGTGATAGATATTTACCACACTTTACAAGTATTACAGATTTGTTATCTTGACAGCCTGTATGGATTGTATCCAACCACTATAATTTTGACTCTGCCCCCTTCCTAAGACACACAAACCTTGCCAGGTCTTTGAACGACATAAGATGACAGCAGAGTTTGACTCAAAACAAAGTGGGGAGTTATTTGTATTAGGACAGTATGAGAATCACAGAAGTGATTCCATAGGTGTGAAGAGACAGATGCTCACATTTCCACATAACCTCATCTTTCTTCCAGGGTATATGAGTAATTGCAATCAAGGAAAAGAATATAAATGCAGCAATAGTGGTCAAGGCTTCTCCAAATTTGTCTGCACTCTGACACCTTTCTGTGGCATACCATAGCTAAAGAAGTGTCCAGAAAGATGACTTGCATACATTTTCTCTCTCGGGTATGAATCCCCATAGACAAACTACTTAGTGTCTAGGTACCTATATAGCAACAGAAGACTGGCTGATGATAAGTTGAGTGACAGCAGGCCAAATTAATTGCTGCCTTCTCCAACTTCATCTTGAAGCTTTTTTCCCTTTCATTAAAGGAATTCTCACTAAAGAAGTCACAGATGAAGACGATTCCCACTTTGGGTATGGTCACTACAATAAATACATAATGCAATATGCATAATTATTTAAAACTTATATTCAATATTGTGTGTATGATGTATGTGCACATTTATGTATGTGTTTATGTGTTTATATATATATGTCATATACACACACATTTGTATATGAGTTTCTAGGCTATAGTCTTAGCTTTCCCTATAGAGACATATTGCTGTCCAGAGATAGAAACAGAGATTAAAAAGTGAAAAAATATACAGGTAAAGTGCTTTGCAAACTTTGTTCTGACAGTATTGATATAGATATAGATGCATACATTTATAATTAGTTACTCTCACCATTATTACATAAATTTTATTATTGATATTTCTACAAAAATAATTTTATGGGTAACAAAATGCATATTCAGAAAAGAAATCATACATATAGAATCCCTATACCATTACACATAAATTCGTTTGAGCAGATAAATAATGTCACTCACAATTGACCTAAAAAATCATGGGGAAGAACTAGAGACACTAAGTGAAAGTAGAGAGTTGTGATTATTTTACATTTATATTTTCCACAGGCTGAAAGTTCCTTGGATAATGTTTACTGTACTGACATTGTGTTTCTGCGTTTTCCAGAAAAGGTTCAATTTATCAGTTACAGGAAAGTCATACTATAACCATTAAAACTACACAGGGAATACAACAACTCTCAATTATCTACACATTGGGTATTTGTATTGTGGATTATCCATGGTCATCTTTATAATCCCAGGCTGACTTTACTCTGCCTCTCAACATGCTGCTGGGCTGCCCTCATCACCTCTCCATGGCCCAATCCATCTGTTCTCAGGGAATATGAACACATTGTAATATTAGCCTAAGCAAAACATGATTAGGAAGGTAAATATGCTGCAAAAAGAAATCACATAATGTATTCCCAAATCAAATAGGAACTGACATCCAATAGTTTGTAATCCACACTACTGCCCCCCCTCTTTTAGCACAGATAATTAAGAACTAGCTATATCAAAACCCAAATATGTTCTGGATTTTTATTCCAGTCATGTAAATTTGAAGGAGTTGAAGGTGTTTAGCTGGGAGAAGAGAAGACTCGGAGGGCAAACAATTGTCTTTATGTATCTGAAGATCTGTGATATGGAGAAGAGATTAGATCTACTTTACTTGACCCTAGAAGGCAGGCAGACTCATTAGCAATGGTTGAAGCTGAAAAGAGACAAATTTAGATGTAAGGTCAAAGTAAAACTTCATAACATTGTTGTCCCTGTTAAGTTGTTTTCAGTCATGTCCTACTCTTCAATATCTTTGCCATTTCCTGCTCTAGGTCATTACACAGATGAGGGAACTGAGGCAAACAGGGTTAAGTGACTTGCCCAAGGTCACACATTACTAAATGTCTTAGGCCAAATATCATCTTAGATTTTCCTGATTCCAGACTCAGCAGTCTATACTATGGCACCATCTAGCTGCTTCTGAGGCAGTGTAATATAGTAAGTAGGGAGGTCACAGGACTTGGATTTAAAAAGAGGTTCATATCCCAACTCTTATTAGCTGTGTGGCCATGAACAAGGCCCTTATCCTCCCGGTGCTTCCATTTCCTCATATATAAAATTCAGTGCTTGGATTTGATGATCTCCAAGGCGAATTCCAACTTTAAGCTATGATTCAATGACCCGAAGAGTATCCCAGAGTCAGCCTGACAGGAAGCTGAGCTCAATGCCAGTCTGAGGTCACTTAGAGAAGTGTTGGTGCTGGCAGGGGCAGGGAAATGACATTTGGGATTCCATTGTTTCCTCACCTATATTATAATATCATTAAACTTAGGGACATTCTTTCCTCAGTAGTGAGCATACTGCATGTGGTTGACTTATTATATAGTTATTTATTAAAATCACAAATAGAAAATTATTAATATTTGGCAAATGAGTTGTCAGTTGCACAGTCTAAGTTTAAAAGAGTGACAACTAAACTATTTTTGCCACTTTCACATAAACCTTTAAGAAGCTTGTTGAAAGTAGGGAGTCTGTACCACTTTATCTTTGGACATGAGATCTGGAGAAATGGGCTACCTAGAAATTAATTAACAGGCATCTGGTAAGTACCTTCTTTGTGCTAAGAATTCAAGGAAGTGCTGAGTATACCAAGAAAAAAAAATGAAACATTCTCTACCTGTAAGAAGCAAACATTCTATTGGAAACAGCAAGATAGTTCTTTAAGGTTTACAAAGTGTTATATACATATGTGTGTGTGTGTGTGTGTGTATGTTATTTCATTCAAACCTCATAGCACACCTGCAAGAAAGGTCATGTTATTATCCTAATTTTACTCACCAACTTTCCTAGATTTCTGGAATGATACAATAGATTTCCAGTAGTCACAAAACCTCAAGGTGATCTAGTTAAATATCTGAGGCAGGGCTGGAACTCAGATCTTTAAAACTGCAAGTTCAACACTTTTTTCTGTGTCACTTGGCTGCAGCACCATCAACAAACAGGTCCAAGGCCAGTTGTGTTAGAAAGTCATTTGAACATCATTATGGTACCTAATTAAATAGTCACAAGGGATTCTTCCTCCTTTTTTTTTTTTTTCCTGGAGAGGATCATATTTAATGCTCCATTTAATTTGTTGAAATGTCAAAGAACATCAAAAGGGAAAATTTATTGTATTAGTAACTAAAGGACATCATACTATCTGAAAATGGTTAATAAAAATAGCTATTGATCATAGATTATGTTCAGTCAATAAATCCAACTGCTTAAGTGTTAGTGCTTACCACTAAGTGACTTGGGTGAGTATTTTATTAGTATTCTTTTAATATAAAGACTTCTGATGGAGGCATTACTTACAGAAATGTACAGGACTTAAAGGACCACAGAAGAAATGTCTGTTCTTTCTAAGTGATATGATAAGACCAATGCAACCAGTTTATTTGGAACTTTTGGTTAAATATATGATTGGTTCAGTAGGTTAAAATCAGGGGAATGCTGATAAACGTTTAACAACTGGATCTTCAAAAATGTATGCACAAAATACTTTCCAAGGTTAATATGCATTAAGATTTTCTCCACTTTCTTAAGTCCAGGCAACAAAGAAAACAATAAATCTAGCCCTGGTTATTAGCTTTTGCCAGTTTTCAAAGTGTAAATGCTAACATGGAAAATTTAGCTATTGACTCCTATGAGCTTATACCAGTTGGCTACAGCACACTCCTGATTCAAAGCCACGTCTATTATTGATTACTTATGGTAATTTGACCAAGTCATTTAACTCCTCTTGGCCTCAACTTTATCATCTATAAAATGAAAGGATTGGACTAGCTGGCCTCCAAGGTTGTTCTCTAAAGTTACTGTATCATACCAGTAGACTAAGAAAGCTAGCCAAAGCAGTGACTTCATCGAGTTCATTAGTTGCCTTAATTGGCCCTCAAACATTTCTTGCCAGATTTGTGGGGACAGACTTTCTCTGTTTCAGTGAGAGCATAACTTTATTTTCAAATAATGCACACAATTATTGTATTACACATTTAGAACTAGAGGTTCTCTTAGATGTTATATTGTCCAAACCCCTCATTTCACAGATGAGGAAAAAGGCCTAGAGGAGGCTAAGCAGCTTTTTCAAAAGTCACACAGGCTTTTGGCTCAGACTGGAATCTTCTGACTCAAAATCCAGG
Source organism: Bettongia penicillata ogilbyi (assembly GCA_023548195.1). Taxonomy (NCBI): domain Eukaryota; kingdom Metazoa; phylum Chordata; class Mammalia; order Diprotodontia; family Potoroidae; genus Bettongia; species Bettongia penicillata. Next base: position 906,122 of record JAJHZJ010000401.1, on the reverse strand, counting down.
ACAGTTTCCAATGCAAGTTTAAGAAGCATAAGCTTAAAGTCCTGAAGTAGTGTGCAATTTTCCCATTTCTTTCACATTTGATCCTGGGAGTAAATCTGTGAGGACGGAAAATAGAAAAGACTTCCATTCTACAAAGAAGGAAAATGAACATCAAGAGTTATAGGTGGTGCAACCTGTAAAAGAAAGAGTTGAAATAAGAATCCAGGTTGTTACATCCTCTTTTGAAGGAAGTATAAAAATTATAAGTATAATCATTAATATTTCTTCTAGTAACTTTAAGATTTAGATATTAACAAAGTAATTAAAATGAAGTTCAAATAAGGTAAATATTTCTGCTCTGTCACATAGGGCATCTGTAATAGGAACAAGAATTTGTGAATGATATTTTCTATCTTCTATGCTAGCCATATCATCTCACCTCTGCAAACTAATATATGTAGCATTTTCACTCTGTTACGGAGTGCTGCTAAATCATATGGTCCCCAGAATTAGCCTTTTCAGAATAAATGGGCAAATAAAATTTTGCTTTATCACTGAATATCACAGATTTCTCTTTTCACCTTTAAATTCTTCTAACATAGCTATTCATTGAATGGGGATCCCAGAGGATGGGGAATGGAGAGAAACACACATACACACTAGTCAGCACATTTTCTGTGCAGAAGAGGAGGTTCTTTAGTCAGTGCACGAAAAACAAAAGTATTAAAGTCAGGTCTGTGCTTTTATTTCCTTTATAGTGCTCTTGGCCATAAGAAAGATTTTGAGTCCTTAAAATATGTATCACACTTTTATCCATGATGTTATTGTTGCCTCACTCAGCAAACACAGTCTTAGAATGAATAAGTGAAAAAAAACATTTCTTCAGTTACCTACTTTATACCAAACATTGCACTCCCTGGGGATACAAATATGAAAAAAAAATAAGAGTCCTCTGTCTTTGTGGAGGGGAGGGAACTTTAAGTTATTTAAAGAAAAGCTTTATTAAATTTATAAGCATTTATTAAACACCTACTATGTGCCAGGTACTATACAAAGTATTTTACAAATACCACCTTATGTTATCCTTACAATACCACTGTGAGGTAGGTGCTGTTATTATCCCAAATTTTATATTTGCTGTACTGTAGCAGAGATTAAATAACTTGTCCAAGGTCACAGAGCTAGTAAGTGTCTGTAGCTGGATTTTAACTCAGGTCTTCCTGAGTCCAGATGCAGCACTTTATCCACTGATCACCTAGATGTCAAAATATTTAGAAGGAATAATAGATAAAAAGATTCATTTTGACCCTAGAAATTTGAAGGGATAGTGAATAATCTAGAGGGAAGTAGATTGAATAAATGAGCAAAAGAATTGATGGAAAAAATATGTATTAAGCACATTTTGCCTGCCAAATATTGTGTTAAAAGCTAGGGATATAAATACAAAAGAGAAGACAGGCTCTGTCTTTAAGCCAGTAAGGGAAAAAATCATCATAGTCAGTGGGGGCAGAAAAGATTAATTTTGTTTTGGACAGTTAAAAGGGTGGTGAGTTAGACTGTAACTCTTTCCTGGGGCAATGGCTGAATTGCTTTGACTATGATTCCAGAATTGGAGTGGGAAGGGCAGGGTTACCAATATGGACAGCAGGGTTGCTAGGCAGCAGTTACACACATGAAAGGATTAAGACTTCTTGGGAATGATCTCTGGTTTAGTAGGTGAATTGACCATAGAATTCAAAGGATGAGCAAGATGTTAAAAGTCTATATAATCCATCCCTCTTCATATGATCAATAATATCTCTAAATAAATCTGATAAAGTTTTTTTTTTAATAACTTCTCATCTCCCAGTTCCTTATACCCCTTTCATGGATTCCCTCCCCCCTAACAAGAAGACATTCCAATGTTAACATGCTAATGTTACAGAACCACAGAGTTGGAAGAACCTCAAAGGCAATCTGTCCAATAATTGGACATTAAGCCTTTGTATGAACATCTACAGTGAGAGGGAATCCATGACTTCTGGAAGCAGCCCATTCCCCTTTGAAAAAGCTTTAATTATTAGGAAGTTTTTCTTTGCATCAAGTCTAAATTTATCTCTTTGTAACTTCTCAGCATTATTCACAATTCTTCCTCCTCAGTCCAAGCTGAACAAGTATAAACTGTTCTCCACATGAGATCCATTCCAAAACTTTAAGACATGTCGACACTGTCTTTTTTTCTCTAGGCTAAATATCCCCAGTAGCTTCAAATAATTCTAATGTGACATGAAGTAGAGTCCTTTCTTGCTGACCTTTGTTGCACTTAAGATACCCCTATCTTATTAACTGTTCATTAATCTTCAGCGCTGGTCTGATCAGAGCACAATACAGAGGGACTATCAGTTCCTCAGTTTTGTATACTTATTAATGAAACCATTGGTCTCATTGATTTACCTGACTGGCAAAATATACTGTTGAATTGTATTGAATCTCTATTTGTGGTGGAAATGTATAAAACTTTTGTGTTGTGAACTTGAGACTAAGATCTCTTCTCCTTCCAAAACTTGGTCCCACCTAGATATTCTGATGAAATTAGAAACCCGTTGCCCCATTAAAATGGCAGAGAAAAACAGAATAAACTTGATCTTCAACATCTAATAAGTTAAGGTTAAGTTACAGCTCCAAAGTTAAAATATTATCCCCCAAACAACCTGACATCTTTTCTTTATTATTTAGTCTAGCAAGTAAGGAACAGTCTAAGAAACTTCACCTGACGTGATATTTTTGCTGCTTGCCCTAAAGCTGTGTAAAATCTTATATATCTGTGGAGTTGGTAGCTTACACAGCCACTGCTCATTAGCTGATGCAAATTAAAACTTATCTTCTAGTCTTACTCCTCAATGTATTGACTTCCTGTAAAATAGATATAGGTGGGAGGGATTATGCTACAGGAGGATCTGGGGACCTCTGGGTTGAGGAATTCCCCAATTAAGATAAAGATAAAGATCTCCAGATATATTTTAGATAAACTGCTGGTAAGTTGTACCTTCTCCCTCTTACACATGTGAAATTGATCTCTGAAATGAAGTATGACCATAGATTATCTCTATTATTATATTTTGTATTATTCAGATCTAAAAAGATACTAGCCCATACTGATCTTTCTGAATAATCATTCTGTCATCAAACAGGTTAGTTATACTTTCCAGTTTCACACATTTTTAAAACATGTCATCTATCCTTTAGTCCAAGTCACTGATTTTAAGAAATATTAAAAGAGAACTAGAACAAACAAAGATTTGTTACACATTCCACTGGAGACTTACTCCCAATTTGATGGTGACATTTTAATAACTTTTGTTTGGGTCTACTCATTCAAACATTCATGAAGCTACCTAACTTACTATTGTCTAGCTTGAAACTTCCCATTTTTTCCCCACAAAAATAGTGCTAAATAGTTTATCAAGTTCTTTGCTCAAAACTAGATAAACTATATAGCACTGACTTAATTTTACAGCTTAGTTCTTAAGAAAAAAAAAGTACAATTACAGTTATCCATTCTACATAGCTGGCATTAGGAGCATGGCACCCATAATCTGTAAAATCCATGTAAAATGCTTTGGCTTTCCCTTTGTACCAGAGAAGAAATCTGAATTTGTATATGCTGTCTGCTAGCTTTGTCATTCTCTTTACAAACTTTAACACTTTTAACTTTAAAAAAGAAATTGGGAATTAAATTGTATTACAAGATAAAATATGTTATTATACAATACAATATGTATTTTATTAAGCATTTCTAAGTTTCTAAACCTTCTCTTGTCTCACCTGCTGGTCTTCATGTGTTGTCTATAGCTCCCACAAAAATCCCTCAAAATTTCCCTTTAATTTCTTATGCTGACTTACAATACACCAAAACAGCAATGGGCAAAGTTGAAATGTGGACGGGATTACCGTAAGGGGAAAGCTTGTTCTTGATAAAGTCTAAGGTTTTTGTTGCTGCTGTTTGTTTCTTTCTTGTTTGTAATCACTCCTTGCTTTGTAAATGTTTGCTAACAATCTCTTAAATAATACATTCTAGATTCTTCCAGAAATGGAAGTCTGATGCCCTAGTTTTCTTTCCTTTTGTGAAAATTGGGGAAAAAAAATCTTTCAGTTCTGAGGTATCTCTGCAACTTTCCATGATATTTCAGAGATCACTGACAGTGGCTCAGCAATTACATCTGTAAATGATTTTAAAAGCGGTTGGAGTGACCTTATTTAAACAAATCCAGCAATTTACAATTTAAAATACTCATATATTTAATTTGCATTATTTCTTCTCTTTTTCTTGAGATATTTTAAGTCTGGAAACCCTTTCGGTCAAAGAATTTTCTGTTATAGAATTGGGTTGAGAGGTTTTTAACTGATATAGAAGGCAGCTAGGTAGAACAGTGGAAAGTCAGAGTGCTGGCCCTTTAGTCAGGAGGACCTGAGTACAGATCCAGCCCCAGATACTTGCTAGTTGTGTGACTTCTTTGTAAATCACTTACTCTGTTTTTTCTCAGTTTTCTCATCTGTTTGAAGAACTGGAGAAGGAAATGCAAACCACTCTAATATCCTTGCAAAGAAAACCCCAAGATGGGGTCATAAAGAATTGGATATGATTTATTGACTACAAAAAAAGCCAATAGATAGATGTTTTTTCCAGCTTTCTTCCAAGTAGAGAATAAACACATTCTTGATGTTTCCCATTTTTCCTTCAAACCAGACTAAAACTGCTGGTCATTTTTCTTCTTTTATAAAAGCTATAATCGGTATCAAGAGAAAAAAATATACAATAGAGCATCTATATTCAATGCGGATCTCTTTAATTTACCTATTACAATAATTTGTATATAGACTGGATTAGATTTTATCCTCATATTATCTATGAGAAAAGGTTTCCTAATTAAAAAAAATGAACTACAATTACAACTACTAAAAAGAATAAGTGGCAGTACCATATACAGATGAATCATTGACATAGAAATAATACATATAAGAACACTAGGTGCTGAGATTTCTTCTCTTCTTTCTCTACCATTCAGTGACTTGAAAAGATAACTTCTACATGTGGGAGTACTTGAGGAATGGCAATTAACTAGCAGAAATGGTTAATAGTCTTATAACTTCTGTCTACCTATCTAGTCTTACTCCATAGTGATCTCTTTCTTGTAGTCTGTTTTCATCAAACTTCCTTGCTAAATCTCGCACCTTCATAGTTTTTATTGGTCCTCTCTCATGTCTGGAATATACTTTCTTCTCCCATCTGTTTCCCAGAATCCCCAGCTTCATTCAAAGCACAACATAGATGTCACCCTCTATATGATGTGAAATTTCTCACTTCTCTTATGCCACCACTGCCATCTCCCATGTGAATGGAAACCCCTTGAAGGCAAGAGATTGCTTCCACTGTGGCCTTTGTATACACAGTCTTGCACAATGCCTACATTTCATAGGAAAGGAAGTAGAATGGTAATTTCATTAGTATAGGGAACTGCTAGGTGAGGAAACTGCCTCTACCAATTCAGGTTGGAACTTTCTCTGCAAATTACATCCTTAGTAAGCTACATCATTGAAGGCTAAATGACTTGTCTAAGGTACCTAATCAGTATGTATCAGAGGTAAGACTTGAGTCCAGGTCATCTAAGATTTTTTTTTTTAGAGGGGGAGCCAAGGCAGTTGGGGATGAGTGACTTGTCCAGGGTCACACAGCTAATGAGTGTCAAGAGTCTGAGACCAGATTTGACCTTAGGTACTCCTGACTCCAGGGCCAGTCCTCTATTCACTGTGCCACCTAGTTTCCCCCAAGTCTTCTAAGGTTTGAGGCCAATCTAACAAAAATGCAGTCTCTCAAAGAGCTTCATTGACACTTAATAATTTTTTCCTGAATTACATTGAGTGGAAGTGGATTGCATAATTTCACCCTTAAATAAATTCTCCCTTCCACCAGGTGTACAGACTAGGTGCTCTAAAAATCCTGAAACAGTTAGCAAAGTGAAAGCAGGGACTCACCTAAACGCTTCCAAAAATTCCTTCAAATACCTCTAAAAAGTGAATCTGAACAAATTTTAGAGAGGCAAAGTCCACTAGGAAACAGAGTATGACAGATTTCCAGCCCAGGACCACTGGAAAAATAAATGGGAAAGATCAACACACCAATGTGAGGGAGCACAGAGTGTGTAGACTGCACCAAGACGATAGCAGAGTGGGAATGACCCCTGATGGTCTGAGTCTCCTGCTGCAGTGCCTATTCCCAAATCCCTCAGGACAGGACTGGAATCAGAGGAAGCTGGGTGAGAGAGGAGCCTGAGACTCATGGCAGTAACAGCAACTACTCCTAGGGTTATCAGCCCACTGACTGAATGTTTAAAAATCACCTACTTGAACTTCTGGGAGCCAAGATGGCAGAGTAAACTGTAGGTGCTCTCACCCTTCCTTGCTGATCTTGAAAAATGCAGAATATATTGACCCAGGAAAATAAGTAAATTAATTTAGGTAGAATTGTCATTTTTATTATATTATGTTTTTCCACTTATTTAGATCTGACTTATTTGTGTATAGGAATAGTAGAGAAAGCAGAAGAGTTATAGCAGTATTGGCTCAGGAGGTTGAGGAGATTGAAGGGAAGGGTGACAGAAGCCACAGCATGCAAAGCCAGTAATCATGTCCCTAGGTCCCAGAATAAGAAATGAGGGACAGGCACCATAGAAAATGAAGCAGTACCATTACTAAACATATATGGTCCAAGTGATATAGCATCCAAATTCTTAGAATTCTTAGAGAAGTTAAGGGAGTTAAAGGAAGAAATAGAGAACAAAACTATACTAGTGGGAGACCTCAACCTCCCCCTCTCTGAAGATGAAAAATCTAACCTTAACATAAACTAGAATAAAGTTAAGGAGGTGAATAAAACTCTGGATAAGGTACATATGATAGATCTCTGGAGAAAATTTAATGGGGATAGAAGGGAATATACCTTGGTGGTATATGGCACATATGCCAAAATTGACCATGTACTAGGGCACACAAATCTCACAATCCAGTGCAGAAAGGCAGAGATAGTCAATGCATCCTTCTCAGATCATAATGCAATAAAATATCACATGTAATAAAAGACCATGGAAAGATAGATGAAAAATTATTGGAAACTGAATAATCTAACCTTAAAGAAGGAGTGAGTTAAACAAGAAATCATAGAAACCATCAACAACTTCGTTCAAGAGAATGACAATAATGAGGCAACCTACTAAATCTTATGGGATGCAGCAAAAGCAGTTCTTAGGGGAAGCTTTATATCTTTGAATGTCTACATGAATAAAACAGAGAAAAAGGAGATCAATAAATCGGGCATGAAGCTGAAAAAGGTAGAAAAAAGAATAAATTGAAAATCCTCCAGTAAATACCAAATTAGAAATGTTGAAAACCAAAGGAGAGATTAACAAAATTGAAATTAAGAAAACTATTGAACAAACAAATAAAACAAAGAGTTGGTTTTATAAAAAAAAAAACCATTAAAATTGATAAATCTTTGGTCAATTTGATTTTTAAAAAAAGGAAAAAAGAAAACCAAATTACCAATATCAATAATGAAAGGGATGAACTCATCTCCAATGAGGAGGAAATTAAAACAATAATTATAAATTACTTTGCCCAACTTTATGCCCATAAATGCAGCACTCTAAATGAGATGGATGATTATTTTTAAAAAATACAAATTGCCCAGATTAACAGAAGAGGAAGTTAAATAGTTAAACAACCCCATTTGTTTAATTTTGTTTTTAACAATTAATTTGTTTAAAAGAAAAAGAAATTGAACAACCCATCAATGAATTCCCTAGGAAAACATCTCCAGGATCAGATGGATTTACAAGTGAATTCTATTAAACATTTAAAGAACAGTTAATTCCAATATTATATAAACTATTTGGGGAAATTGGGGAAGAAAGAGTTCTCACAATTTCTTTTTATAATACAAATATGGTTTTGATACCTAAACCAGGAAGAGACAAAACAGAGAAGGAAAATTATAGACCAATTTCTCTAATGAATATTGATGCAAAAATTTTAAATAAGATTTTAGGAAAAAGAATACAGCAACTTATCACAAGAATAATACATTATGGTCAGGTAGGGTTCATACCAAGAATGCAGGGCTGGTTCAATATTAGGAAAACTATTAGCATTATTAATCATATCAACAACAAAACTAACAGAAATTACATGATGATATCAACAAATGCAGAAAAAGCTTTTGACAAAATGCAACACCCATTCCTATTAAAGACACTGGAGAACATAGGAATAAAGGGAACTTTCTATAAAATAATAAGTAGTATCTACCTAAAACCTTCAGCAAGCATTATATGCCATGGGAATAAGCTAGATGCATTTCCAATAAGATAAGGGTGAAACAAGGATGTCCATTAACACCACTATTATTCAATATGATACTAGCAATGATAGCTGTAGCAACCAGAGAAGATAAAGACATTGAAGAAATTAGAATAGGTAAAGAAGAAACTAAGTTGTCACTTTTTGCAGATGACATAATGATATACTGAGAGAATCCCAGAGATTCAAGTGAAAAACTACTCGAAATAATAAACAACTTTGGCAAAGTTGCAGGTTACAAAATAAACGCACACAAATCTTACATTTTCATATATTACTAACAAAGCATAACAGCAAAGATAGAAAGAGAAATTCCATTTAAAGCTAGGGTACACACTATAAAATATTTGGAATTTCACTTGCCAAAACAAATCCAGGGACTATATGAACACAATTACAAGACACTTTTCACACAAATAAAGTCAGATCTAAGTAAGTGGAAAAACATAATATAATAAAAATGACAATTCTACCTAAATTAATTTACTTATTTAGTGCCATACCAATCAAACTATCTCATAATTATTTTCTAGAGCTGGAAAAAATAATATCAAAAATCATCTGGAAGAACAAAACATCCAGAATAGCAAGGGAACTAATGAAAAGAAATGCTAGGGAAGGCATCTTAGCTCTACCAGATCTCAAATTGTGTTATAAAGCAGCAATTATCAAAACTACTTGGTACTGGCTAAGAAACAGAAAGATAAGCAAGTGGAATAAGCTAGGTACTCAAGACACAGTAGGCAATGTATAAGCAATCTACCGTTTGATAAACCCAAGGACCCAACTTCTGGGATAAGAACTCACTGTTTGACAAAAATTGCTAGGAAAATTGGATAAAAGTGTGGCAGAAACTAAACATAGACCAATGTCTGACACTGTGCACAAGAATAAAATTAAAAATGGGTACATGATCTAGGTATAAAGAGTGATACTATAAACAAAGTAGTGCAGCAAGGAATAGTGTATTTATCGGATTTATGGAGAAGGGAAGAATTTTTGACTAAAGAAGAGATAAAAAGCATTATGAAGTGCAAAATGGGTAAGTTTGATTACATTAAACTGAAAAATTTTTTCACAACCAAATCCACAAAAAACTGAACCAAATCTAATGAGAGTAAAGTTCAAACAATGCTTGTCTCACTTCCCTCTTTACATTTTCTGCCTTTTCCTTTCCCCCTCACCCTTCACACATCTGAATCAGGGTTTGCCATCACATCAGTTACTTTATACCCCCACCCTCTATCTATGTATATGCATTTTAAATGTCATAATAAATATACAATTATCAAGATGAACAAATATCATCTTTCCATATAGGTATGTAAACAGCATGCCCCTATTTAAACAGCAAGTTTTTCCTCTTTTTTTCCCCCTTTTTCCCCTTTGCATGCCTCTCTTGAATTTTGTATTTGAGGATCAAATTTTTCTATTGAGACCTCTTCATCAGGAAGGTCTAGAAAACCCTTCTCTCATTGAATGTCCAATCTTTTCCTAAAAGATTATGCTAAAATTTGGTGGGTAATTGATCCTTGGTTGTAGTACAAGCTCCTTTGTCTTACAGAATATCATATTCTAATCCCTCCAATGTTTTAATGTAGAAGTAACAAGTCCTGTGTGATCATGACTGCAATTCCTTGATATTTGAATTGTTTCTTTCTGGCTGCTTGCAGCATATTTCCTTGACCTGATAATTCTAAAACTTTGCAACAATATTCCTTAGAGTTTTCAATTTGGGATCTCTTTCAGGAGGTGATCAGTGGATTTCTTAAATGACCATTTTTGTACTCTGAATCTAGGACCACCAGTTTTCCTTGAGGATTTTGTGGAAGATATTGCCAAGCTCTTTTTTTCTTTATCATGGCTTTCCAGGAGACCAAAAATTCTGAGATTTTCTCTCCTGGATCTATTTCCTATTACTCTCATTAGATTTGGTTCAAGGAGGAAAAAACTCAGGTAAGTACAGAAACATAACTTGCCCTACAGCCAGTAAGATGGGAAAGGGGAAAGAAAAGGGAGGGTGTAGGGTTAGAAGAAGTAGTAAGGGAAGGAAAATTGAAGGAGATAGTGGTCAAAAGCAAAACTCTTTTAAGGAATGAAAGGGAGAAGGGAGAAATAAAAGGGAGCATAAACAAGGGTGGAAATAGGATGGAGAGAAAGACACAGATGGTAAACATAAATGTGAATGTGAGTGAGATGAGCTCTCCCATAAAATGGAGGCAGATAGCAGAATGGATTAAAAGCCATAACCATGATTAAAAATATTTGTGGAGTCAAGAGGATAGAGTGAGAGCACCTAGTCACCTAAGCTCTACCCCAAATTCCTTCAGATACCTCTATAAAAGAGAATCTGAACAA